>CM051638.1:0-1250000 GCA_028020825.1 Podargus strigoides
CTAACCCTAACCCTAACCCTAACCCTAACCCTAACCCTAACCCTAACCCTAACCCTAACCCTAACCCTAACCCTAACCCTAACCCTAACCCTAACCCTAACCCTAACCCTAACCCTAACCCTAACCCTAACCCTAACCCTAACCCTAACCCTAACCCTAACCCTAACCCTAACCCTAACCCTAACCCTAACCCTAACCCTAACCCTAACCCTAACCCTAACCCTAACCCTAACCCTAACCCTAACCCTAACCCTAACCCTAACCCTAACCCTAACCCTAACCCTAACCCTAACCCTAACCCTAACCCTAACCCTAACCCTAACCCTAACCCTAACCCTAACCCTAACCCTAACCCTAACCCTAACCCTAACCCTAACCCTAACCCTAACCCTAACCCTAACCCTAACCCTAACCCTAACCCTAACCCTAACCCTAACCCTAACCCTAACCCTAACCCTAACCCTAACCCTAACCCTAACCCTAACCCTAACCCTAACCCTAACCCTAACCCTAACCCTAACCCTAACCCTAACCCTAACCCTAACCCTAACCCTAACCCTAACCCTAACCCTAACCCTAACCCTAACCCTAACCCTAACCCTAACCCTAACCCTAACCCTAACCCTAACCCTAACCCTAACCCTAACCCTAACCCTAACCCTAACCCTAACCCTAACCCTAACCCTAACCCTAACCCTAACCCTAACCCTAACCCTAACCCTAACCCTAACCCTAACCCTAACCCTAACCCTAACCCTAACCCTAACCCTAACCCTAACCCTAACCCTAACCCTAACCCTAACCCTAACCCTAACCCTAACCCTAACCCTAACCCTAACCCTAACCCTAACCCTAACCCTAACCCTAACCCTAACCCTAACCCTAACCCTAACCCTAACCCTAACCCTAACCCTAACCCTAACCCTAACCCTAACCCTAACCCTAACCCTAACCCTAACCCTAACCCTAACCCTAACCCTAACCCTAACCCTAACCCTAACCCTAACCCTAACCCTAACCCTAACCCTAACCCTAACCCTAACCCTAACCCTAACCCTAACCCTAACCCTAACCCTAACCCTAACCCTAACCCTAACCCTAACCCTAACCCTAACCCTAACCCTAACCCTAACCCTAACCCTAACCCTAACCCTAACCCTAACCCTAACCCTAACCCTAACCCTAACCCTAACCCTAACCCTAACCCTAACCCTAACCCTAACCCTAACCCTAACCCTAACCCTAACCCTAACCCTAACCCTAACCCTAACCCTAACCCTAACCCTAACCCTAACCCTAACCCTAACCCTAACCCTAACCCTAACCCTAACCCTAACCCTAACCCTAACCCTAACCCTAACCCTAACCCTAACCCTAACCCTAACCCTAACCCTAACCCTAACCCTAACCCTAACCCTAACCCTAACCCTAACCCTAACCCTAACCCTAACCCTAACCCTAACCCTAACCCTAACCCTAACCCTAACCCTAACCCTAACCCTAACCCTAACCCTAACCCTAACCCTAACCCTAACCCTAACCCTAACCCTAACCCTAACCCTAACCCTAACCCTAACCCTAACCCTAACCCTAACCCTAACCCTAACCCTAACCCTAACCCTAACCCTAACCCTAACCCTAACCCTAACCCTAACCCTAACCCTAACCCTAACCCTAACCCTAACCCTAACCCTAACCCTAACCCTAACCCTAACCCTAACCCTAACCCTAACCCTAACCCTAACCCTAACCCTAACCCTAACCCTAACCCTAACCCTAACCCTAACCCTAACCCTAACCCTAACCCTAACCCTAACCCTAACCCTAACCCTAACCCTAACCCTAACCCTAACCCTAACCCTAACCCTAACCCTAACCCTAACCCTAACCCTAACCCTAACCCTAACCCTAACCCTAACCCTAACCCTAACCCTAACCCTAACCCTAACCCTAACCCTAACCCTAACCCTAACCCTAACCCTAACCCTAACCCTAACCCTAACCCTAACCCTAACCCTAACCCTAACCCTAACCCTAACCCTAACCCTAACCCTAACCCTAACCCTAACCCTAACCCTAACCCTAACCCTAACCCTAACCCTAACCCTAACCCTAACCCTAACCCTAACCCTAACCCTAACCCTAACCCTAACCCTAACCCTAACCCTAACCCTAACCCTAACCCTAACCCTAACCCTAACCCTAACCCTAACCCTAACCCTAACCCTAACCCTAACCCTAACCCTAACCCTAACCCTAACCCTAACCCTAACCCTAACCCTAACCCTAACCCTAACCCTAACCCTAACCCTAACCCTAACCCTAACCCTAACCCTAACCCTAACCCTAACCCTAACCCTAACCCTAACCCTAACCCTAACCCTAACCCTAACCCTAACCCTAACCCTAACCCTAACCCTAACCCTAACCCTAACCCTAACCCTAACCCTAACCCTAACCCTAACCCTAACCCTAACCCTAACCCTAACCCTAACCCTAACCCTAACCCTAACCCTAACCCTAACCCTAACCCTAACCCTAACCCTAACCCTAACCCTAACCCTAACCCTAACCCTAACCCTAACCCTAACCCTAACCCTAACCCTAACCCTAACCCTAACCCTAACCCTAACCCTAACCCTAACCCTAACCCTAACCCTAACCCTAACCCTAACCCTAACCCTAACCCTAACCCTAACCCTAACCCTAACCCTAACCCTAACCCTAACCCTAACCCTAACCCTAACCCTAACCCTAACCCTAACCCTAACCCTAACCCTAACCCTAACCCTAACCCTAACCCTAACCCTAACCCTAACCCTAACCCTAACCCTAACCCTAACCCTAACCCTAACCCTAACCCTAACCCTAACCCTAACCCTAACCCTAACCCTAACCCTAACCCTAACCCTAACCCTAACCCTAACCCTAACCCTAACCCTAACCCTAACCCTAACCCTAACCCTAACCCTAACCCTAACCCTAACCCTAACCCTAACCCTAACCCTAACCCTAACCCTAACCCTAACCCTAACCCTAACCCTAACCCTAACCCTAACCCTAACCCTAACCCTAACCCTAACCCTAACCCTAACCCTAACCCTAACCCTAACCCTAACCCTAACCCTAACCCTAACCCTAACCCTAACCCTAACCCTAACCCTAACCCTAACCCTAACCCTAACCCTAACCCTAACCCTAACCCTAACCCTAACCCTAACCCTAACCCTAACCCTAACCCTAACCCTAACCCTAACCCTAACCCTAACCCTAACCCTAACCCTAACCCTAACCCTAACCCTAACCCTAACCCTAACCCTAACCCTAACCCTAACCCTAACCCTAACCCTAACCCTAACCCTAACCCTAACCCTAACCCTAACCCTAACCCTAACCCTAACCCTAACCCTAACCCTAACCCTAACCCTAACCCTAACCCTAACCCTAACCCTAACCCTAACCCTAACCCTAACCCTAACCCTAACCCTAACCCTAACCCTAACCCTAACCCTAACCCTAACCCTAACCCTAACCCTAACCCTAACCCTAACCCTAACCCTAACCCTAACCCTAACCCTAACCCTAACCCTAACCCTAACCCTAACCCTAACCCTAACCCTAACCCTAACCCTAACCCTAACCCTAACCCTAACCCTAACCCTAACCCTAACCCTAACCCTAACCCTAACCCTAACCCTAACCCTAACCCTAACCCTAACCCTAACCCTAACCCTAACCCTAACCCTAACCCTAACCCTAACCCTAACCCTAACCCTAACCCTAACCCTAACCCTAACCCTAACCCTAACCCTAACCCTAACCCTAACCCTAACCCTAACCCTAACCCTAACCCTAACCCTAACCCTAACCCTAACCCTAACCCTAACCCTAACCCTAACCCTAACCCTAACCCTAACCCTAACCCTAACCCTAACCCTAACCCTAACCCTAACCCTAACCCTAACCCTAACCCTAACCCTAACCCTAACCCTAACCCTAACCCTAACCCTAACCCTAACCCTAACCCTAACCCTAACCCTAACCCTAACCCTAACCCTAACCCTAACCCTAACCCTAACCCTAACCCTAACCCTAACCCTAACCCTAACCCTAACCCTAACCCTAACCCTAACCCTAACCCTAACCCTAACCCTAACCCTAACCCTAACCCTAACCCTAACCCTAACCCTAACCCTAACCCTAACCCTAACCCTAACCCTAACCCTAACCCTAACCCTAACCCTAACCCTAACCCTAACCCTAACCCTAACCCTAACCCTAACCCTAACCCTAACCCTAACCCTAACCCTAACCCTAACCCTAACCCTAACCCTAACCCTAACCCTAACCCTAACCCTAACCCTAACCCTAACCCTAACCCTAACCCTAACCCTAACCCTAACCCTAACCCTAACCCTAACCCTAACCCTAACCCTAACCCTAACCCTAACCCTAACCCTAACCCTAACCCTAACCCTAACCCTAACCCTAACCCTAACCCTAACCCTAACCCTAACCCTAACCCTAACCCTAACCCTAACCCTAACCCTAACCCTAACCCTAACCCTAACCCTAACCCTAACCCTAACCCTAACCCTAACCCTAACCCTAACCCTAACCCTAACCCTAACCCTAACCCTAACCCTAACCCTAACCCTAACCCTAACCCTAACCCTAACCCTAACCCTAACCCTAACCCTAACCCTAACCCTAACCCTAACCCTAACCCTAACCCTAACCCTAACCCTAACCCTAACCCTAACCCTAACCCTAACCCTAACCCTAACCCTAACCCTAACCCTAACCCTAACCCTAACCCTAACCCTAACCCTAACCCTAACCCTAACCCTAACCCTAACCCTAACCCTAACCCTAACCCTAACCCTAACCCTAACCCTAACCCTAACCCTAACCCTAACCCTAACCCTAACCCTAACCCTAACCCTAACCCTAACCCTAACCCTAACCCTAACCCTAACCCTAACCCTAACCCTAACCCTAACCCTAACCCTAACCCTAACCCTAACCCTAACCCTAACCCTAACCCTAACCCTAACCCTAACCCTAACCCTAACCCTAACCCTAACCCTAACCCTAACCCTAACCCTAACCCTAACCCTAACCCTAACCCTAACCCTAACCCTAACCCTAACCCTAACCCTAACCCTAACCCTAACCCTAACCCTAACCCTAACCCTAACCCTAACCCTAACCCTAACCCTAACCCTAACCCTAACCCTAACCCTAACCCTAACCCTAACCCTAACCCTAACCCTAACCCTAACCCTAACCCTAACCCTAACCCTAACCCTAACCCTAACCCTAACCCTAACCCTAACCCTAACCCTAACCCTAACCCTAACCCTAACCCTAACCCTAACCCTAACCCTAACCCTAACCCTAACCCTAACCCTAACCCTAACCCTAACCCTAACCCTAACCCTAACCCTAACCCTAACCCTAACCCTAACCCTAACCCTAACCCTAACCCTAACCCTAACCCTAACCCTAACCCTAACCCTAACCCTAACCCTAACCCTAACCCTAACCCTAACCCTAACCCTAACCCTAACCCTAACCCTAACCCTAACCCTAACCCTAACCCTAACCCTAACCCTAACCCTAACCCTAACCCTAACCCTAACCCTAACCCTAACCCTAACCCTAACCCTAACCCTAACCCTAACCCTAACCCTAACCCTAACCCTAACCCTAACCCTAACCCTAACCCTAACCCTAACCCTAACCCTAACCCTAACCCTAACCCTAACCCTAACCCTAACCCTAACCCTAACCCTAACCCTAACCCTAACCCTAACCCTAACCCTAACCCTAACCCTAACCCTAACCCTAACCCTAACCCTAACCCTAACCCTAACCCTAACCCTAACCCTAACCCTAACCCTAACCCTAACCCTAACCCTAACCCTAACCCTAACCCTAACCCTAACCCTAACCCTAACCCTAACCCTAACCCTAACCCTAACCCTAACCCTAACCCTAACCCTAACCCTAACCCTAACCCTAACCCTAACCCTAACCCTAACCCTAACCCTAACCCTAACCCTAACCCTAACCCTAACCCTAACCCTAACCCTAACCCTAACCCTAACCCTAACCCTAACCCTAACCCTAACCCTAACCCTAACCCTAACCCTAACCCTAACCCTAACCCTAACCCTAACCCTAACCCTAACCCTAACCCTAACCCTAACCCTAACCCTAACCCTAACCCTAACCCTAACCCTAACCCTAACCCTAACCCTAACCCTAACCCTAACCCTAACCCTAACCCTAACCCTAACCCTAACCCTAACCCTAACCCTAACCCTAACCCTAACCCTAACCCTAACCCTAACCCTAACCCTAACCCTAACCCTAACCCTAACCCTAACCCTAACCCTAACCCTAACCCTAACCCTAACCCTAACCCTAACCCTAACCCTAACCCTAACCCTAACCCTAACCCTAACCCTAACCCTAACCCTAACCCTAACCCTAACCCTAACCCTAACCCTAACCCTAACCCTAACCCTAACCCTAACCCTAACCCTAACCCTAACCCTAACCCTAACCCTAACCCTAACCCTTAACCCTAACCCTTAACCCTAACCCTTAACCCTAACCCTTAACCCTAACCCCTAACCCGGTGTAACCCTAAAAGCGGTCTGGGTAGGGGTTCAAAATGGCGGCTATGTGGTCACATGGTGTGGGTGGTGGTTGCTTGTGGTCACATGATGGGGGAGGTGCTTGTGGTCACATGATGGGGGAGGTGCTTGCGGTCACATGATGGGGGAGGTGCTTGCGGTCACATGATGGGGGAGGTGCTTGCGGTCACATGATGGGGGAGGTGCTTGCGGTCACATGATGGGGGAGGTTCTTGCGGTCACATGGGTGGGGAGGTGCTTGTGGTCACATGGGTGGGGAGGTGCTTGTGGGTTTTTTATGTTAATAGGTGGGTTTTCATTGGTTGGGGGTGTGGTTATGCTAATAGCTCATTTGCATACGGGGCGTGGTTTCAGACGGGGTGGGCATATAGTGAGTATATGTATAAATAAAAAGAAAGAAAAATAATAAGTTTTGCATTAACCCTAGGTCACCTGCTCCCGGGGAGTAAATTAATTTTTTTTTTTTTTTTTTTTTTTTTTTTTTTTACTCCCAGGGAGCAGGTGAGCTTTCTAAAATTGCTAATTTTTTAAAATATTATTTTTAATTTAAAGTCTGGCCAATTTAGAATTTAGAATTTAAAGTCTGGCCAATTTAGAATTTAGAATTTAAAGTCTGGCCAATTTAGAATTTAGAATTTAAAGTCTGGCCAATTTAGAATTTAGAATTTAAAGTCTGGCCAATTTAGAATTTAGAATTTAAAGTCTGGCCAATTTAGAATTTAGAATTTAAAGTCTGGCCAATTTAGAATTTAGAATTTAAAGTCTGGCCAATTTAGAATTTAGAATTTAAAGTCTGGCCAATTTAGAATTTAGAATTTAAAGTCTGGCCAATTTAGAATTTAGAATTTAAAGTCTGGCCAATTTAGAATTTAGAATTTAAAGTCTGGCCAATTTAGAATTTAGAATTTAAAGTCTGGCCAATTTAGAATTTAGAATTTAAAGTCTGGCCAATTTAGAATTTAAAGTCTGGCCAATTTAGAATTTAGAATTTAAAGTCTGGCCAATTTAGAATTTAGAATTTAAAGTCTGGCCAATTTAGAATTTAAAGTCTGGCCAATTTAGAATTTAAAGTCTGGCCAATTTAGAATTTAAAGTCTGGCCAATTTAGAATTTAAAGTCTGGCCAATTTAGAAATTTCTAGACTTCAAATATAGTCTTTTATATTCATGTGTGGTGGAGCATCCCTAAGGAAAGTCCTGCTCCCTGGGAGTAAATTTTATTTAAAAAAAAATTTAAAATTTACTCCCAGGGAGCAGGTGGCTTTCTAAGGTTGCCAATTTTTTAATTTGATTTAAATTTCAATTGTTTAGGGGTGTAATTTTACAGCTACAAATTGAGCTTTGTAAAATTAAACCTGAAAATTTAAAATTATAAACTGAACTCTATAAATTTAGAAATTCAGTTGGTTAAGATATGTTCTGGGGCGGCCCTACAAAATGACCTGCTCCCTGGGAGTAAATTTTATTTTAAAAAAAAATTTAAAATTTACTCCCAGGGAGCAGGTGGCTTTCTAAGGTTGCCAATTTTTTAATTTGATTTAAATTTCAATTGTTTAGGGCTGTAATTTTACAGCTACAAATTGAGCTTTGTAAAATTAAACCTGAAAATTTAAAATTATAAACTGAACTCTATAAATTTAGAAATTCAGTTGGTTAAGATATGTTCTGGGGCGGCCCTACAAAATGACCTGCTCCCTGGGAGTAAATTTTATTTAAAAAAAAAATTTTTAATTTACTCCCAGGGAGCAGGTGTCTTTCTAAGGTTGCTAAATTTTTTAATTTGATTTAAATTTCAATTGTTTAGGGTTGTAATTTTACAGCTACAAATTGAGCTTTGTAAAATTAAACCTGAAAATTTAAAATTATAAACTGAACTCTATAAATTTAGAAATTCAGTTGGTTAAGATATGTTCTGGGGCGGCCCTACAAAATGACCTGCTCCCTGGGAGTAAATTTTATTTTAAAAACAATTTTTAATTTACTCCCAGGGAGCAGGTGGCTTTCTAAGGTTGCCAATTTTTTAATTTGATTTAAATTTCAATTGTTTAGGGTTGTAATTTTACAGCTACAAATTGAGCTTTGTAAAATTAAACCTGAAAATTTAAAATTATAAACTGAACTCTATAAATTTAGAAATTCAGTTGGTTAAGATATGTTCTGGGGCGGCCCTACAAAATGACCTGCTCCCTGGGAGTAAATTTTATTTTAAAAAAAAATTTTTAATTTACTCCCAGGGAGCAGGTGGCTTTCTAAGGTTGCTAAATTTTTTAATTTGATTTAAATTTCAATTGTTTAGGGTTGTAATTTTACAGCTACAAATTGAGCTTTGTAAAATTAAAATTATAAACTGAACTCTATAAATTTAGAAATTCAGTTGGTTAATATGTTCTGGGGCGGCCCTACAAAATGACCTGCTCCCTGGAAGTAAATTTCTTGTGGTTTTTTTTTTTTTAAATTTATTTATTTACTCCAAGGGAACAGGTGATTTTCTAGGGTTGCAAATTGCTTTAATTTAAAAATAAAATTTTATTTTTAAAAAAATTAAAAGTTTAATAGTTAGAAAGTGAGCAAGAAATACAAAAAATGAGACAGACAGAAAAGAAGGTAACGAGAGAAAAGGAGATTTAAAGAGAAAAGAGACTGAGAGGCAAAGAGGAAAAAAGAGACAAGGAGAGAACAAAAGAGACAGAGACAAACAGAAGACATACATAAGGTCACACAGACACAGTCACTCTCACCAAGTCAAAGTCTGATATAACCACACTCACACAAAGTCAAAGTCACACACACACACACACACACACACACACACACACACACACAGTCAAAGTCCAGGTCCGCTACACTATGGCAAAGTCCAAGTCATGCACGGCCGTGCTCAGAAAGTCCAAGACACAAGTCAGCCATGCTCAAAGTCACTCACGCACAGCCACGTTCAAAGACAGAAAGACAGAAATAATAATTTGGCACAAAGGACACGAGAGCTCTTTATTACCCCCATCTTCCCATTTTTCTTTTTTTAGCATATTTTCTTTTTCTAGTTGTTTCAGTTTAGTTACACCTCTGTTTAGATTTTGCCATTACAGAGGCACCCTTAGCTTTATGTATTCCTTTGCAATTTCAGTTATTGCCCCGATTCTAACATGCATACATCATTGACTCTGTCGCCCCTCCAAGGTGGCTGGTGGCACCTGCAAAAACCAAAGAAAAAAGGCATGTGATGAGATACTGACAGAAACTGCAACCCTCTGTTTTGCCAATCGCTAGGCCTAGCGCAAAGGACGCAGCCAGCAGAAAAACAATCCGGTAACCAGATTCTATTGTACGTAGACAAGTCAGTATATGGGGGATCGCTGGGGGTACAAACAAGTCAGACAGATCACACATAACAGACATCAACCCCAGCGACCCCAGGAATAACACAGCACAACCAATAATAGGTGGAATAAACAAAGACACAAAGTATCCCATAGAAAAAATGGGAGACGACTGAGTCAATAGGCTGACCGTATACCATGTTGCCTCCCCACAAAGCCTGCGTTTGCAAATGCCAAACCTGACTGGGGCCCGGTTGCAGGGAGAGTCAGGAGGTCCTTCCCCAATAAGAATCTCTGCAAAGTGCGTCCACCTCACAGACAGACACTCCACCCTTCCTGCAAGCGGTCCCAGTTTTTATGCCCAAAACAGGACACCTGGCACTCACTTACCCAAAGCGGGGCACCGGGGGCTCATTTACCCAAGGGCTTTCCTTACAAGGCCGGCCGCACCTTGGAGGAAAGCCAAAAGGCAAACTCATCCCCTCCTCTTAAAGGACCGTGGGGACCACCCATATGTCAACCTTAATTCAGGGCTCAGGGTTCGGACCCCAGCACTTCACCCTCCCGCCACGATTGCCCTCTCCCCGTCCTTTACTTTGCTCACGTGTCTGGCCTCCTTTGCTTCGGGATTCTGCGTCGCGGCTCAGATACCGTCTGTAGAGCGCAAACGACAGGGCGTGCTTTTAACTGCACCAGTAATACAACACCTCAAAAGTAACAGCTACTTCATCCGACTCGTAATTGCTCACCTCGCCTAAGTCACCTGTGGTACCGATATCCCGATTTGCTCATCGCTTCACACCTTCAAAAGAAAAACACATCGTGATATAGCTCAGCGGTTCCAGAGGTCTTGCCCGCATTTACGAATACTGTCTAGAGTCCTCCTACAGCCTGACAGAAAAAAAATAAAGATCACACTGTAAACCCCACACTTACAAGCCTTAACCCCTTATAGACTCACCCCAAGTCATCACTGACCGGCCCCTCCCAGAAGTTTCCGGTCATCTCCATAAAACACGTGTGGAAATGACTATCTGCACGGCCTTACGACGGCTGCTCCGTCTGAACTGCCCGTACAACCTTTTCCTAAAAACCGCAGGTGTACCGACATCTAAATCGCAGACGTACTGCTATTCCACCCACCCGACTCTATATGCAGGGGCAGAACAGCTCCAAGACCCACACGCACAGGTACAGACAAATGCTACACAGAACCCTACAAATGATGCAACTTCAAGATGAGAGAAAACTCTCGGCGAGAATAACTCCCGAACCGGACACGCTGTCGGGCGAGAAGACCTAGAGGGCCACGACGGTGGGGCGAGGAGGCTCTGTGGCAGCCCCAGAGAAAGAGGTGAATAAAACGGCCCGTTACATGAAGTTTCTGCCAAAACCGAGATGACGGATGTGTGAGAAGCCGGGCTTTCAGACCTAAGAACTTGAGGATGCGGGGAAGCTGTCCGAGTACCTGAAAACAGAGAGCTGGAGAGCAGAGCTGCTGACGCAGCCCGAAATGATGTCGCAAAAGAGGACCGTCCGGAAACTCGCGAGACGCGAGATCGATCCGCGCTTTAAGCTTGTTACGTGAGAACGGAAGCTCCCGACTGGCGCTAGGCCGATGACCTAAGGCATTTGAGATCCTAGGGACAACGCCCGAGATGTATATAATGCCCCTTGAGCACCAAGAGCGAGGAGGACGTCAAGACCTGAAAAGGGTCTAAGACACAGAAGACAGACACACAAATTGCACAACGAGACACACACAGACTGGAACTGCCCTGCCCATGCTACTGTCATGCTGAACAGTAACTCGCTCTCTTCGCATGCCCAGAGGGGACTGTTCCCGGACAGCCCTCTCCCCTACTCTAACTGTGAAACCCCCCCTGCATTTCCCTACCTTGTCTTGTCCTTCCAACCCCTCCCCAGCCCCAGTCCCTCAACTTAACTTCAGAGAGTCGGGGGTCTGAATCTATCCTTGACAAAAGGAATCGCATCAGATAAGTGGGATGTTCCTGCACTCACCGGGTTCCTCATCATCATCTCCTGCAATAAAAAAAAACCCACAAACCAGTGCCTGCGCTAAGTATCGTGTTGGCTAACGCTAACCTCTTCCCCGACACCCCTCTCCTCGCTAGTGCTCCGGTGTTCGCCTCACCTACTCATTACAGAGTCACGCACTGCAGCTGTCATCGCTTGTCGTACCTAAGATACCGAGAAACACAAAATTACCGTTGCGGTTATAAGGAGTAACTGGCCCTCCGATCCTCCTTGCTACTCCCCGAGCTCACCTCGATGCTTGTCTAGTTCCAAAGATGGCAAGCACAGCTCCTGTAAAAGAAAAAGGTAAATGCTTAATTGAGCTTACAGGGAATACTTTGCTCTTAGTCACTGACCCGGCCCGCTATCGCCTCACCGTCTCGCACCGCCTGTCGGCTTACGCCTGCGCCCTCCCGACGCCGTGCGTGGCGACTGCGGAAAACAAAGGAAAAGGCACGTTATGAGATACTGCCTGAAACTGCAGCCGGCCTATGGCGATTCCTGCCCCCGGGGTCTTTACCTTACACGCTTCCCTGTTTCGGCTCCGCTGCTTGGGGCTGCGACGTTGAGGCTCGAGTACCACCTGCGAGGCACGAACGGCGAGGGATGCTCGTAACTTCGCCGACAACGCCGCATCTGAAAAATAACGGCTGCTTCGACCGACTCGTCGCCGGTCACCTCACCTGTGTCATCTCCGGTACCGACATCCTCATCCTCATCCGCTTATCGTTAGGAATGCTTTTTAGAGTCCGACGGCAGCCTGCCGTTATAAAAATAGACTGACCTTTAGGCCCCACACTTAAAAGCCTTAACTTTTTGGAGACTCATTAGTGCTGAACAGCCCCTCCCAGAAATCTCCAGTCATCCCCATCAAACACTACTGAAGTAACTGACCGCACGGCCCCAGGATGGCTACTCAATGCGAGATGACTGTACAATGTTTGCCTATACGCTCTAGACATCGAGGTATGCACCGTAGATTCTTACTGCTATCGCAGAAACCCCACACCCTATACACACGGGCAGAGCAGCTCCAACTCTGACACGCACGGGCGTGAGCCTACGCTACGCGGAACGCTACGGATGATGCGACTCAAAAATGATAGAAAAATCTCACCTAGAAGGACTCCCGGACCGGAGATGCTGTCGGGCGAGAAGACCTACGGGGACCTGACGCTGCGGTGACGAGGCTCTACCGCAGCCTCGCAGAAAGACTTGGACGTAACGGCCCGTTACGAGAAGGTACTGGCAAAATTGAGATGATGGATGCGCGAGAAGCCTGGCTTTGGGACTTACGAAGCTAAAGATGCGGGGAAGAAGTCGTGGTCTGTGAAAATGGAAGGCTAGAGAGCAGACCTGCGGACACGGCCCGAGATGATGCCGCAAGAGAGGACCGTCCGGAAACTTGTGACTTATGAGATGGATCCACGCTCGAAGCTCGCTACGAAAGAACAGAAGCTACCGATCGGCGCTATGCCGATAAGTAAAGGCGTTCGACACGCTAGGGATGAAGCCCGAGATATACGCCGTGCCCCTTCGGCACCGAGAGTGAGGACGACGTAGAGACCCGAGGAGGGTCTGACGCGCAGAACAGATTACGCAAACTGCAAGACGATACGCACGCGCAAGCTGGAACTGCCCTGCCCGGTGCGTGCTGAGAAGTAACCCGCTCCCTTTGCCTGCCCGACAGCCCTTTCGCCTACGCTAACTGTAAAACCCTCCCTGCGATTCCCGACCTCGTCCCCTCCCAGTACCTCAACTTAACTTGAGAGAGTCAGGGGGCTGAATCCGTCCTTGACAAAGAAATCCCAAACGCATCACCTAACTGAGCTGTTCCTGCAGTCACCGGGTTCCTCTTTCTCACCTGCAATAAAAAAATAAAACAAAACACAACGGTGCAAGCAGTAAGAATCACAGTGGCCGACATCAACCTCTCCCCGAACGCCCCCCTCGGATGTGCTGTGGCGTGCCGCTCCCCGCTTGTTCCGGAGTCGCGGGCCGAGGCTGTCGTCGCTCGTGGTACCCGAGGTGCCGAGGGACGGAAAATCGCTGCTGCGCTTGTGAGAAATCGCCGATCGCAAACTTGCGGTGGAGGCGAGTACCTCGACGATGCCTCTGAGTAGCGATGACTGTGAAATTCAGATGGACGATGGAGGGATAGATGAAGAATTATGTCAGGGGATGAAATAAAAGGCATGGAGAAACAGCAACCACGGAGTTCTGGGGGGGTATATTTTAATGTACCTAATATTTCCCAAGGTGAGCCTCATGTGACATTCTG
Source organism: Podargus strigoides (assembly GCA_028020825.1). Classification (NCBI taxonomy): domain Eukaryota; kingdom Metazoa; phylum Chordata; class Aves; order Caprimulgiformes; family Podargidae; genus Podargus; species Podargus strigoides. Next base: position 14,303 of record CM051638.1, read on the forward strand.
CTTGGATGATTTACACCTCATCTCTCGTGACTTTGTGGTACCTCCCATCGGCGGCGGGCAGACGTAAAGCAGAACGGACCTCACCGACACCCAAATCCAACAGCAAAAGCTCCTGAGAAAGGCTGACGAACCCCCCTGCCTTTCATAACCCTAAGCTTGAGAAATACCTTATCCTCACCTGAACTGCCGGGGAATCAATTCCACTCCTCCCTGCAACAACTCCTGCCCTCGGATTCGCACTCCTAAATCCCCTGCTTCGGTCGCTCCTCAGAACCGTGCCCTGTGTTCTCACGGCATCTCCCGTCTTCTGTCTCTCCGCAGGCTCCGGGCTCTGCTACGGGCCCTCTAAAGAGGAAAAAACCTGACTCTTATAACCTACGAGGAGCCTGATGCAAGCTGCAAAGCTTTCAGGTATGGCACGGTACTCTGTGGGTGATGGGTGGTCCCATACCTGAACGGACTCTGTGCCTTTTGCCCCTGCAGCTTTCTTGAGAAGTGCTAAAACTCCATATACGGATACGTAAAAAAGGTTCACCCTAACACCTGATAAATAATTCCACCGTCGGTCCTACTAGAAGAGAGGACGTCGGCAGCTCACACGGTGTCTGGTAAAACTGCTTTAAAAAAAAAAAATAAAATAAAAAATCCCATCTACAATTAAGTGAGAAAAACCCCAGGAAAAGAGAATCCACCTAAAATAAAAGAAAAAAGGAACCCACAAAAAAACCACCACACCCCTACTACTAATCTATCTTGCCACCCCCAAATGCTCCATTCAAAATTCCCGACATCAAAAAAAAAACCCAAAAACCAAACCAAGAGTTGTATATAACTGCATCTTCTACTCTATATACAGCTGACCTGTGGCTACTTCTGAAACTCTTACCTGAATCAGATGCCTCTGCTTCTTCAAATGGCCAAATACACCTGCTCAAAGAACTAAGAAAGGCTGAAAGCTGCCATCAGCTGAAAGAACAGCAGATGACTGATTCCTCAGAAGCCCAGGAGTGGAATGAGCTGCCTGAGGAGGGACTGGGGCTCATATACCCCAGAGCCCCGCCCACTACCCTTCCCACAGTCCTCTGGGAAAGGGGCGGGGAGAACCACCAGAAGATATAAGGCACCCGAAGGAACAGGAGCAGGTTTGCTCACATACCTTTCTTTATCCTATGGCACCTAAAATACTGAACGGACAGAGCGAGCTGTGCTGAGAATAACAACACCTGGTATTTTACTTCAGCTACATCTATTACAGCAGCTTTGTGATCAGGTAAGAAATGAAGCCTAATTTTTCTGCGGCGTAAATAAGGATAATCGTCGTGCTGTTTTGCCGATTGCTAGGCCTAGCGCAAAGGAAGCGGCCGGCACGAGAACAAACCGGTAACCGGACGGCACAGAGATGGGAAACAGCCGAGCCGATAGATGGATAATATGGGAGACAGGTAGCTACGTATTGTTTTCACGTAGCCCGTGTTCACGAGCGCCGAACCTGAGCGGGGCCCGGTGGCGCGGAGAGTCGGGAGGTCCTTTCTCCACACGGAAACTCTGTGAAGTGCGGCCGCCTCGCAGATAAATGCTCCCCCCTTCCTGCGACTGGTCCCAGCTTTTATCCCCAAAGCAGAACACCTGGCACTTCTTTACCCAATGTGGGGCACCTGGGGCTTGTTTACCCAAGGGCTTTCCCTACAAGGTGGGCTGTACCATGGAGGAAAGCCAAAAGGCAAACTCGTGACCTCCTTTTAAAGGACGGTGGAAACCACCCATATGTCAATCTGAATTCAGGGCTGGGGGTTCAGACCCCAGCACTTCACATGCTAAGCTGCATAGGAAAGGAGCTCATAAACTGCAATAATGATAGTATCAACAACGCTAGACTTTAGTTTCCTATATAAAAAAACCCAAAACTACTACGAGCTTACAATTCACTTCTGGCAAGACCGCGTGTGTTACCTAACTGCTACAAAAACTAGGAGCCGGAAATGGAATTGAGCAAAGTACGGATGTCCTCACGGGAGCGGGGACCGAAGGGGGACACGCTCAATGGATGAGAGGGCAGAAAGACCGAGCGGGGGAACAGATGCAGAGTAAGGAAGAGTTCCCAGGGGAAAAGAGGGGTGCAAAGTGCCCTCTTGAGCTACACGAGGGCTCGGGGGCACAGGGGATGTCTCGCGAGAATCGGAGATTCATAGAATCGCTATGGTTGGGAAGGGCCTCTAGGATCATCGAGTCCAACCTTTGTCACATCATCACCCTACCTGTCTGAAAAACAGGTCGTTACCTTCAACGAGTGCTGTCTTTCTTGAAAGAGAGTTAACTGAATCGTAAAATCATTTTTTTAATCAAACCAGGCCACCGTGAGGTACTCGGGAATGGATCTGAACGGTGTTCGCACGTTCTCAGGGGACCGGGGACCGAACGGAGCCATCCGACGTGACAGGGGGTAAGGTAAGATTGCTCTAGGGCACAACAAAAGCCCGAGAAAGACTCGTCTCCAAATACAAAAGAAGCAAAGTCTGCTACAGAACTAAAGGATGACGTGCAGGGTGCCCACCACCTGTGCATTTTCTTTTATTTTTTTTTTTTTTTAATTTACTCGCAGAGAGCAGCTGATTTTCTGGGGGGGCTAATTTCTTCAATTTAATACATTTTTAATTGTTTAGGGTTTTCTTACATTTAAAAATTTAGTTTTGTAAGTTTCACAATCAGTTCTTTAAATAATATGTTCTGGTGCAGCCCTAGAAAATGCCCAGCTCCCTGGGAGTATATTTTTCTATTATTTTCTTTTTATTTACTCCCAGGGAGCAGGTGATTTTCTGGGGTTGCTCATTTCTTTAATAAATTTTTATAACTTTTTAGGGTTTTTTTTACATTTAAATATTTAGTTTTGTAAGTTTAAAACCACAAATTTAGTTTTCAACCTTTAATAGTTCAACTCTTTAAATAATATGTTCTGGTGCAGCCCTAGAAAATGCCCTACTCCCTGGGAGTATATTCTTTTATTTATTTATTTTTAATTTCCTCCCAGAGAGCAGCTGATTTTCTGGGGGTGCCAATTTCTTCCATTTAATAAATTTTTAATTGTTTAGGGTCTTCTTACATTTAAAAATTTAGTTTTGTAAGTTTAAAACTACAAATTTAGATATGTAGGTTTCATAATCAGTTCTTTAAATAATATGTTCTGGTGCAGCCCTAGAAAATGCCCTACTCCCTGGGAAGTTTTTTTTTTGTTTTTTTTTTTTTTTTTAATTTATTCCCAAAGAGGAGGTGATTTCCTAGGGTTTCAAATTCTTTAAATTTAAAAAGTAAATTTTATTTTCAAAAAATAAATTTAAAATTTAATAGTTAGAAAATGAGAAAGAAATACAAAAAGTGAGATGGAGAGAAAAGAGGCTAAGGCAGGTAAGGAGAAAATAAAAGACAGAAACGGGATAGACACAGACCAACAAAATAGATATGTAAGGTCACACAGACACACTCTCCCCGAGTCAAAGTCTGACATAACCACGCTCAGACAAAGTTACGCACACCCACGCTCTCAAACTCAAAGTCCAGGTCAGCCACGCTGAGGCAAAGTCCAAGTCACGCACGGCCGTGCTCAGACAGTCCGAGACGCGAGTCAGCCACGCTCAAAGTCACTCACGCGCAGCCACGCTCAAAGCTAAAAAAGACAGAAATAATGATCTGGCACAAAGGACACGAGAGCTCTTCATTACACGGATATTCCTGGTTTGTTTTTTGGTTTTTTTTTTAACCTTTATTTTTTTATTGATTCAGTTTCTTTACACCTCTGTTTACATATTGCCATTACAGATGCTCCCTTAGCTTTGTACATTCCTTTGCAATTTCAGTTATAGCCCCGATTCTGATACGCATACCTCATTGACTCTATTACAACCGCCATTACTTGCATTTGCTTCGTTAGACTCGCTGGCAGCTTTCCGATACTGTTACCCTTCGAGTCCGCAACGAGGCCCCCGGCGACACCCTGTCTGCGATTCCGATTCCTGGCTGGAGAGTCGGTGAGCTCCACAGGTCTCGACAGGCCGCTGACTTTCACACCTGCATGCAAACAAGGAAAACTGAAAAATCATCATTATGTAAAAATTAAACACCTATGAAAACATTTTACAACCCTACTGATGTCATCTTCAGGTAGGCCCAGCTGCTCCACACCCCAGTCCTTCTCTATGCTGGCCTCTGAGTCCTACTGACCCCACCCATCACCCAAAAGATCTGCTGTGGTCTTTCCTTCGCCATCCTCTGAAGAGACCACCCTGTGATCGTGGACGATTGCCACCTTCCCGGGGGAACTGGCCCTGGGAACGGTGTTCCCGGGGGCCTCAAAATTCACCCTGCCTGCCATAACCCCGGCCCGAGCCTGGCCTCCGTCCAAACATTGGCGATGAAGGTCGCCTCGCAGAGCGACCGGGACCGGGGGAAAAAAAATCCCAGCTGAGGGGCGAGGAAAAAAAAAATAAACTCCCCCAGCTGGGCTTTTTTTACTCTATTGGTAAAAATAATGCCCTATCTCAACATCAAATACAACCTGAAATAAAAACATTCACATGTACAAGGTCAGACACATTCAGGAACTAACAGTCCTTCAATATCCACTCGTTCCACTTCTCGCTCAAAACATCTGTCACCACCCACCTGCCATAGTGGACTACACAAGGCTAACTCCCCACAAACTACCTTCTCCTTACACTGATATTTGGACATGCAGGGTCCCCACCACCTGTGTATTTTGCCCCGCTACTTAGCTTCCAGTGCTGTGGATCCATCCTCAATTGTAGCAGTGTCACCCAAATGCAAGGCTTCTTTCACTGCATCGTAACGATTGATTTGGCCAAAAGGAAACAACTGCTCCTAGGTTTTTTTTATTTATGCCCAGGGAGCAGGTGATTTTCTGGGGTTGCTAATATCTTCAATGCAATAAATTTTTAATTTTTTAGGGTTTTTTTACATTTAAAGATTTAGTTTTCTAAGTTAAATAATTCAGTTCTTTAAATATGTTCTGGTGCAGCCCTAGAAAATGCCCTGCTCCCTGGGAGTATATTTTCTTATTGTTTTTTTTTATTTACTCCCAGGGAACAGGTGATTTTTTTAGGGTTGCAAATTGTTTAAATTTAAAAACGAAATTTTATTTTAAAAAAATAAATTCAAAACTTATGAGTTAGAAAATGAGCAAGAAATACTACAAGTGAGAGAGAGAGAGAAGAGGCTAAGGGAGGCAACGAGAGGCTAACGAGAGAGAAGGAGAGTTAAAGACAAAAGAGACTGAGAGGCAAAGAGGAAAAAAGAGACAAGGAGAGAATAAAAGAGACACACAGCAAAGACACAGACAAACAGAAGACATACATAAGGTCACACAGACACAGTCACCCTCACCGAGTCAGTCTGACATAACAACGCTCAGAAGAAGTCAAAGTTGCACACACTCACACTCACAAAGTCAAAGTCCAGGTCAGCCACACTGAAGCAAAGACTGAAATAAGACAGGATCCTCCAGTGTGTAACGCAGCCTCATCTGAGGCTGCCTGCCTTCCTTTGATGATAGAATGTACCTGGAGTGAGTAGGCAGCTAGCTTAGGAGTCACAGTTCAGTGCTTAAAGATAAGCAGAATAATTCTAGATTTCTGGAGATATTTTCAAATGTTCATTAGCGTTAGGGGTGGAAAGTCAAAAAGGGCTGAGAAGTCGAAAACAAAGCAGATGCCAAAAAGGGGCGGGAGGGCAAGAAGAAAGTAGATGGCAAAAAGTGGCAGGAGGGCGAAAACAGGCGGAAGGGCAAAGAGGGGCAGGAGAGCCACTCAGAGGGCGGGAGGCCAAAGAGGTGGGATACCAGAAAGGACACAACGGTGGGGTGAGGGGGACGGGGAGCGGGACAGAGAGATGGCACCCGCTGTGCCACCCGTGTGGGGTCATACCTCAGAAGACGTGCTCCGAGCCGCTGGAGTCCCGCTCGCCCTCGCCTCTGGAGCGGAGGCCGATCCGCATCTCCTTCGAATCGGCGACGAACTCCTGCTCGGGGCCGTAGCCGTCTGCAGGAGGGGTGAAGAGGTGGGAGCAGCATCCCAAGACAGGAGCACGGGGAGAGGGAGAGCCGGGGCTCCCTCCCAGTCCTCTCCCCGGGAGCAATTTGGCTTTGCCCGGTGCAATTCCCCCGTGTCCTGGCAGGCCTGGAGAGCCCCCTGCCGCGCTCCTCCGACCTGCACCCTCCCAGGTCACCCCTCGCCCAGCCGAGCCTTTCCTTCTGGGGGGCCAGGTCAGCCCTGCCCTGCTCCACACTCACTCTTCCTGCTGGAGGAAGGCAAAGAGTTTCTTCGGGAGCTCGGTTTTCACCACCTCCTTGAGGAAGCTGTCCTGCTCCCTCAGCTCCTCCGCCGTCACCTCCTCCTCCCTGCCAGCCGCCCTCTGCTAGTTACCCAGGAGTTGAACGAAGCTGGCGTAGGTGGGCTTGGAGAAGAGCTCCTCATGGACGTATTTGCAGAGCCTAGGAGAGAGCGGATCCTGCACTCAGCGGGGAAGGAGACGTCCCCTCCAAAAGCAGCCCGGCACCCCGGCCAGCCGGGCTCTGCCACGGCGGCCCCGGCCACCCCTCGGGGATGCTGGTTCACACTCACGGCTGCGGGGAGCGGTCCTCCTGGTCCCCCGGCCCCTCGGGGGATGCCTGGTACTACTGGGGAGCAGCCGGACAGATGGACCGCGAGATGAACAAAGGGACAGGGAGCAGAAGCGAGAGATGAAGAAAGAAGCATTACGTGCAGACGGACAGAGGGGGAAACACAGGCTGGACGGGGGACAGGGAGAGAGAAAGAGAGTGGCAGAACGCGGACGGAGAGCGGGAGAAAGAAAGCCCGGTGGCGAGCAGCGGGCCAGAGGCAGGGGGAAGGAAGGACAGGAAGGGGGAGACAGGGATACAGAAAACAAGTGAGGGACGGGGAGTAAGAAAACAGGATACAGAGGAAAAGAAACGGATGGGAAGCAGGACACAGGACTAGAAAGCAAGCAAGAGCAACAGGGAGAACGAGAGAACAGAGCCAGAGGAAAACAGGGACTGAAAGCAGGACGGAGAAATGGAAAAAGGAGATGAGGAATGGAGAGCAGGACAGAGGAGTGGAGAGACGACGACGGAGAGTGAAAATACAGTGATATAAAGCGAGACAGAGGGCTTGAAAGAGAAAAATAAGACAAGGGAGAATACCGAGGAGTAAAGAGAGAAAGCGAGGTCGAAACAAAAGCTCAGAGAGATAGAGGGATCGAGGAAAATATGGACGAGGAGGCCTGTGGAGAGACAGAGCGAGAAAACGCAGGGTGGGTGAGCTTTTAATGAGAATTGCTAAAATACTTTATGGGCTTAGTAAGCGAGTCAGCGTGTGAGAAGACACTGAGAGGGATAAGGCTTGTAAATATCTACGATGCTGGCATACCGGCGTAAACACGGGCAAGCGTAAGCCTCAAAAGCATTGGCGGAAATATCCTACTCGGGTACGGTAGGCAAATGTAAATTATAATGGAATGGTTACAATATGCTCGGTAGGAAAAAGCTGATGTTTGGTTATCTCAAGCTCACTGTGGTTAACTGTCATGTCTGGTCGCAACCAAGATCCAGCAGTAAGCTACATCTATTTATCCTGATTTGAAATTGATATTGCGTGCGTTAGCGTACAGATTGATCTACGAGGCAAGGTCTGCTGGAAAAAAAAAAAAAAAAAATTCTTTCTTTGAGACATGTTAATAGTCACTAGGAGGGAGAGAGCTTTTCTACCCCCTTTAGCAATTTTTGTTTATAAACTACTTGACAAAAGGACTTGACCTCCAGCCTAACAAAGACGCATTGGTACGCTGAAGGAAGAGAAACCTTAGTTTAATCAATCACAGCTACCTCCTGGTTAAAAATGCTACAGTGTGATTTTCAAGATGAAACATTAAATCTGCCTCCACCTCCTAAAAGACCTCAAAGGGGAAATTAGCTGTAAATGCTGAGGAAGAAAGAGGAGTTCTAAGGAACTTGAATCTGAAGGTATATTCAGTAATTCTCCCACAGGTGATCTGTGATGGAAGCCTCCTCTGTCGGTCCAACTCCCGAATGCGCTCTAATGGATGCAACGAGAGGCACGAGGCGTTCGCGCAGACTGAAAACGTGGCTGCCGCTATGAAGTGGAGAAGGGACAAAATGCCTTCCTGCTGAAGCAAAAGCATATAAAGTATTGCTTGTCTTTCAACTAAACTATGTTTTAAGCATTCACAGCTTTATTGTATAGTTATGCTTTTATCTGCATTTCATTTTGGTCCATCTTGTAAGACACGTGGATTTAAGGTAACGGATAAGAACGGGGCTCTCGGGCCGTTGTACTCAAATTGATTTCTGCAGGCCGGGTAAGGCCAGTAGGAAAATTTGGCATACGTCCTATGGCTGGTTCCGGTACGTGCCTGTTATTCTAAGGCCTGTGGAGAGGAAACTAAAGACCAAATGATTTCTCCAGCAGAAACAGGTTAATCCTTATCATTACCTATCCTGGCAACCTCGTGTACATCTGGTCACGTCATGTTTGCATTCCATGTGCCACGTAATATATGTGCGTTGAGTAATCCCCATTTACTTTTTCCTGGGAAATAACATTTACAGTGCGACAGCGTACTCCTGTCATATTTCATGCGGTCAGTAAGAAAGCAGGCAAGCACAAACCACAATAACAATTAAAGCTTGCTCATAATCGCCTTTTCCTAATAAAACACGCTCCCAAAAAAGGCAACCAAAAGCCCAACAAAAGCATGCGTCGGCAGGGATGTGCCTATCCGAGAACCCTGCAAAATAAATACTATATTCCCAGAAAACTTTTGAACTGCTGTGGACGTGAAGGAGTTGCCCTTTACAGGATTTTGAGGAGGATGTGAATATGCACGACGTATCTAATCCTCCCAGGAAATGCCAGCTGCAAACAGAGCGTGTTCAGCTACTTAGTCTGACTTCCTTGAACCCCAGAACACGGTCCAGCCCTTCTAACCGTATGGGCAATGCTACCGTAGTAGTTTGTAAGATCGGGCACGTGTACGAGGTCTGCGTTTTTATTTTCCGATTTAAAAAAAGGGGCGGGCGGCGGGCAAGAAAAAAACCCGATGCTTTTTCTCAACAACATAACTCTGGTATTTTCATGTGCTGAGGTGAATCCTGGCTAAGGCACTGCTCACCGTGATTATGCAAAATAAACAGTTAAATGTTATTAAAAGTTGATTTCTATTCATAAATTCAGGTTTAGCACAATAAACCCTTCCGTGAAAAAAATAAAAATAGGAAAGGTAGCTTTTATGGAAATTTTCTGCTGAAAGAAGTCATTGAGATTCTCTTACTTGAGAGATCCCTTAATTTGTTCCAATTATACTACTGCGCTCTCTTTTCAACGAGATTTTACCGAGCGTTTTTCAGAATTCGCTGTCGCTACGACAAAAAGTGCAAACGACAAAACGGGATAAATGTTCCCGTGCCTCAGTCAGGCATCTCATCTTAAAACTGACTTTCCTAAAAAAAATCAAGCAAGTCTCCCTTTGATAAGGTTCACATCTCATTTTTATTTCAGTTCACCAGCTGATAAATATCAAACTTCTTATACTATGGACCTTTATGTTTCATCATGATTTGTGGCAGACAGTGATAGATCTGGTCCAATGTCTCCATTAATACCCATCTCAAATTCTCTAAAAATACATCCGTTGACATCACTGATAGATGTTGTAAAGAAACATTTATAGGCAGTATGTGATGCTTGCTTCTTGAAAACATTTCCGTATAAAGAAAAACCCACCTGTCCTGCATGTGATTCAGAGCCTGGTCTACAACCCAATCCTCCATCAAAGTTCATACGGGACAAAACGAATTCTACTGCTTTCCCCACATCGATAGCATCCAGCTTGTCCCTGCAAGTCAGAAAAGCAACTAATGTGTTTAATGTGTTTTATATTCTACCGAGCTCATTAACTACAGAAACTTCAGCGGTACCAAAGAGAAGATTCTGTACTTGTACAAGTAATGATTTAGGACTTACCAGAAGTGCGAGAGTTGCTGCAGCACAGAAAGAGAACCTTGTATCTATTTCTCCTAGAATGTGGGGGGTAGGGAATGAAATAAGAGTAATTTTATTAACAACAACGAAAATACATCTAAATCGCCACTAAAAATATGGAACAAAATGTTGAAATACTACGTTTTACGTTGAACGACAACGATCGGCCAAAACCTGCCCCCGCACGGTGTCCCTTTCCAGCCCACAAACTACTTCCTCACTCGTTTAGAAAGTGGACATTACAACTCAAGTGATCTGTACGTTTACTGCACATAAAAGCCAACGACTCATTTTGAGCTGGTGTATAGTCAGTTATATATCTTGCAAGACATGTGGATTTAAGGTAACAGATAAGAGCAGGGCTCTCTTTTAATCCGTAAAATAGGACCCTGAAAAAACTTAGGAGTAATCGATTCTCCGTTACTTACTCCTTGAACTAAAAGATTAATAGACGAGTGTCCTGGGTTGCAATGTATTCTATTACCATGAGCCGTTGAGGCCTGGCGCCGGTGTTCCTTGCCTCGCCCCTCGGGACTATTCTTCTGTTAATGCGCCCATCAGTGCCTTGCCCCAGGACCCACCATCTCTTTGTGAGATGCTCCGGCCAGAGGGGGAGGGGTGGAGCCAAGCATTCCCGCCGGAGATAACTTTGGGGGTTTGGAGCAGCGCGAGCAGCCTTACCCGCTGGGACCCCAGAGGACAGGGACTGCACCGCGGCCGGATTTTCGGAGGAGGACCAGTTCTCCTTTTCTACAAGATCACCGCTTCAACGGGATCATCTAAAAGAGAACTGCAGCTGCCACCGAAATCGGATTGCTCAGACTTTGTTTTCTTTTCCTACGGACCGCCGCTTTAACCGGACCATTTTCGGAGAGAGCTGCAGCTGCCACTGGATCGGACTGGTACCAGCACCCTGCCCGGCAGGGGGCCAGGTTGTATCCCTGACTCTATCGGGCCTGTAACCAGTTTCTCTGTATTATAGTTTTGTTGTATACATTAGTAAAAACTGTTATTCCCATTTTCCTCATATCTTTGCCTGAAAGCCCCTTAATTTCAATCCTATAACAATTCGGAGGGGAGGGGGTTGTATCTCTCTGTTCCAAGGGGGGCTCCTGCCTTCCTTAGCAGACACCTGTCTTTCAAACCGGGACAACGAGCGTGGGTCAAGCTGGGAACTGAACGCAGAAAGGACTTCTGGGCGCTAATCGTAACCTAAATATCTCTGTGTGCCTGAGACGTTAAGGTTCTCTGTTTACGAGAACAATCGGTGTAATGGAAACTTCTGTCTCATTTGGAACTGCTTATGCTGTGCAAATGACCGTATTGTTTTCTGTCAGCTGGTTGTTCTTCAGAGGGAACACTTAACTCCTGCATGAAAAACTTGTGCTTACCTCATACAATGCCTGTCTCGGAAACTAACAAGTAAGTCCCATTTCTGGCTTTGTATGTTTACATCATTGTCTTAGTAACTGAATACAGATTTACGTTTATCTGTATGATAAGCGCAGCTAAGCAAAGTCAGAGTGCTTCTTAAACTTTTTCAAAATAATTTTTCAAGCAATAAAATCTAATTTATATTGATTTCTATTACATGAAAACTAAGGAATTATTTAGTTCCTAGTAAGAAAAATGCTTAATTTTCTTTAGGCAATGAAAAAATGTATTAATCTCCAAAAAATAAGAGAGTAAATTGCTGTTACACACTTTTTGCTTTCATGCTAATATGAAGAAAGCTCCTCTCTCATCCGAGTATTGTTGAACAGGATGTATAGTTATAAAGAATAAAGGTGGGAGTGATGAAAAACAAAACATTTTTGGAAGCCAATTTGCACCAATTCCAAATTTGTGTAGCGTTCCCCTATGAGGATCGACTACCGCTGTAAAATAAGATATACCCTCAATCTACTATAACATTATTCCATGTCTTTTTAAGGTGCAGTCTCTCTCTGCACGTATCATGCATAGTGAGAGACATGACACTTCCACATTGAGTGTTATAGCCACATAACTGATCATTTCAGGTGTTTTTTCAAACATACTGTATCCTGCTTCGGAATTTGTACCAAAACTGAAAGTAGCTGTTCTGTATTAGATAACTGTATGCTCCTTTAGTTGTGCTGTAACTGCCTTTTGGAAATAACATAAAACCATTCTGCATTCAGTACGTTTGTTTCAATACCTGTACAGGCTGCAGCAAACTATGAACCATTTTAACACAGAGCATAACAGCTACCTGTAGAGTAGCACATATATACTGCCAGGATCTTGACTGCTGAATTTGAACAGACCGATAACATGAGAGATACACAATAGATTTCATTAAAATTTAAGCATTGCACGGAGGTAAGGATTTTTAGAGTGACTAAATATTTATGCTACAGCTTAAAAATACCATCTTTGTCCATAAAGAATTCATGTACAGAAACAAAATCACTATTAACAGTTCCTGAGTACAAAACCAGTTTTCCTCATCCCTATATAGTGAAAGATCCTTTCACGGTCGACATGGATAAAGACCGTAACTGACTGCCATTAAATATCAGGTATAAAACGTTCCTCACGGAATAGCCTATCTAGTATAGCAAAGTACTGGCAAGTTACAAACGCCCAAGAGTTTTCTTTTTAAGAGCTGGACAATTTCTTTTTAACACAAGAATGGAACTAAAGTTTACAATACTTACGAAAGGAACGAATCACAACTCTGTCCTTCACAAAGCCTCCCTTTCCTTAAGTCAGAAAATAAAAGTGTTCACAAACAATACATAAACAAAAAGACCATCCAAGGAAACTTAAGTTCACAGACTTACACACGTCAGCCTAGTCACTAAATTTCAGAGATCTAAAAATTACCCCATTAGTCTGCAGCAAATGATCCATCTTCTTTTTGCAAGTTCTGTATATATTCAACGATTTAATTTACATCAACAACGTGGAGACTATCATATAAGATAAGAATCTGGGGGGGGGGGGGGGAAAGACACAGTAACAAAGAGAGGCAAAAAACTTTAAAATTTACTTTACAAAAAACCCTGGGATTTATAAAAGACTATTTATTTGACTGTGAATACTATTTGATAAGGTATGTTAAAAAAAAATTTCATTAACTGCAGTACATCTAGCTCTGTCTGAAAACTTTAGGAAATTCTCAAATGAAAATACAGGGAATTCAAGCTGAATTCTTTCATGCTGTGTTTTTCCAATTACTAGGCCCAGTACAAAGGACACAGCCAGCAGCAGAAAAACAATCCAGTGAGTAGATTCTATTGCACATAGAGGAGTCAGTATATAGAGGCTATATAGATACAGTATATATCACTGGGGGTACAAACAAGTCAGATCACAAATAATAGATATCAACCCCAGCGACCCCAGGAATGACACAGCATGACCCGTAATAGATGAACAGAGATACAAGGTATCCCATAGAGAAAATGGGAGACAACCAAGACAATAGGGTGATCACATACGATAGAGGTAACCCCATGTCGCCTCCCCACAAAGCCCATGTTTGTAGGTGCCAGACCTGACTGGGATCCAGTTGCATGAGGAGCCAGGAGGTCCTTCCCCAACAGGAATCTCAGTGAAGTGCATCCACCTCACAGACAGACACTCCACCCTTCCTGCAAGTGGTCCCAGCTTTTATCCCCAAAACAGGGCACCTGGCACTCATTTACCCAATAGGGGCACCTGGGGCTTGTTTAGCCAAGGGCTTTCCCTGCAAGGCCGGCTGCACCTTGGAGGAAAGCCAAAAGGCAAACTCATCCCCTCCTCTTAAAGGGCCATGGGGACCACCCATATGTCAACCTTAATTCAGGGCTTGGGGTTCAGACCCCAGGACTTCATGCTGTTACTTTACAACTTTGAGCTCTCCTTTCAAAAGCACAGGCAGGTTGATTTGTTTTCACTTTAGCATTATGTAGAACAGGTTGGATTATGGTTAATTTTGTAGTGGGATAACAACATCCTGGACTTAAAAATTTGTAGTTTGTGCACTACTTGGATGCATGCAAGTATAAGGCTGGGGGAAGGAAGGACAGGAAGCAGGAGAGAGGGACAGTGACAGGAAACAAAGTGCAGCGAGGAGGAGAACAGGGAGAGGGAGAGAAAGTGGGGGGGGGGAAGGGAGCAGCAGAGGTGGAGAAAGATGTGTTGGGGCAGAAGGAGAGAAAGAGAAAAAAGATGGGAAGAAGGATGGGGGATAGGGAGGGGAAAAAGAAGGACAAGGAGCAGGACACAGCTTGTCAGAGAAAGAGAGGTACAGGGAGCAAAACAAGATGATCCAGAGAGAGAAAAAAGGGACAAGGAGGTGGGACAAAGGGAAAGACAGGCCAAAATAAAGAGACAGGGAGCAGGACAGAGATGGAGGGCAAGAAGCCTAGGATGGGCACCAGGACAGATAGACGGAGAAGGAAAAAACCAGCACTGGGCTGCGGGACAGAGATGGAGTGAGAAAAAATAGTGTCAGGGAGCAGGACAGAGGGGTAGAGTACAAAAAACCCCAAAGAGGGAACAGGGCAAAAAAAACCCCAGGGAAATTGCCAGGACAACACAACAGAGGGGTGAGGGGGACGGGGAGCAGAACAGAGAGATGGAACATGAAAGGAAAGAAGAACGGCAGGCGGAAAAAAGGGAAGGACAGAGAAGAACAGGAAGCGGGACAAATGGATGGAAGAGGGGGAAAAAATTAGCCATGGGCTGCAGGACGGAAATGGAGGAATCAAAAAGTAGACAAACTGAGTGTGACAGACGGGGGGAAAAGGACAGAGATCAGGACTGCACAGGAGGCAAAAAAAAACCAACTGTGGTAGGCAGTGGGAAAGAGATACGGAAAAGGAAAAAATACTGAGGAAGAGAGAAAGGACAGAAGGGACGGCCGGCTGGACAGGGTGATACAGTTAGAAAAGATGGGAGATGGAATGGGACAGAGAGAGAAAGACAGAAAAGACGGCGAGAGGAAGAAGAGCAGAGGGACAGCAAGAGGGAAAAAGAGGGCAGAGATCGGGACAGAGATGGGCAAAAAAGCAGCAGGGACAGAGGAAAAGAGACAGAGAGACAGGGAGCAGGACAGAGAAAGAAAAATCAGGGCAGCAGCAAGATGGAGACGGAGAAAAAAAAAAAATAAATTAGGATGGTGAGCAGGACAGGGAGGAAGGAACATGAACAGGGGCAGGGAGCGGGACAAAAGGACACAGTGAAAAACGACAGCAAAGGAAGCAAAACACAGCGGCAGGCAATACCAACGTCACCGAGAGAGAGAAAAAGAGAGGCCGTGAGAAGCACAGGGCGTGGGATAAAGAAAGAGAGGTATTGGGAGTCCTGCAGAGAGACGGAGGACAACAAACAAGTGGAGCAGGGAGCAGCACAAAGGGCGAGAGAGAACGAGAGACGAACAGGAGGGAGGACGGGGATAGCCACAGACAGAATGCAAAAAAACAGCGATGGCGACAAATCAAGACCGCGGTCTGCATCCTTTTTTTTTAGGCTGAGCACTGGTATGTTGCTCCACAATCATTCCCATTAAAACTGCCACATAGATTTGTATGACGAATACACAGTCAGACTAGCTCACCCTTCTTAAGCCATCCTGTTAAAGGAAGCTTTCTGAAGAGCTGTTGTTGTACCAGTGAACAAAACCCGCAGCCGGAAAGAGAATGAAGAAGGCCTGTATACAGTACGTACATGACAATGCAAAGCCCGAAAGACAAAGAATTCGGAAAGGAAAAGAAGACCAGGGCGGGGGGGGAAAGGATAATCTTCTCATAAAATAAGAGCAGAGAAGCAAAGTTTTCTGTGAAATTGTGCCATCTGTATTCTGTCGCAAATTCAGCCAGTTTACAACTGCCTCTATTTTCTTCTACCAGACTTCCTTCTATTTTCTTCACCTCTTTTCCCAAACCATACTTGAGCGTGTAATGATTTAAGTTCTCTGAGGACAAGAGTTTTATACAGCCATTAACATTTGTTGCACATTAGGAATGCAACATTAACAATGGCTGCATCGTTACAGTTTTTCTATAACGTATGCAAAGGAAAAGGAAAACATGGCCTGAAAATACTTAAAGGTATTCTTATCATTGGACTAAACTGAATACTGAGAACTGAAAGGGCGATAAGCGTTACCTAGGATCTTTCCTACTAAGTCATCAAAAACTGTATTTTAAAAAGTCCCCAATGCATTCGTACACTAGCTACCGGCCCGTGCCGAATCCTGAAACCTGCTCACATAATTGCCTATGACACCAAGGTCAACCATAGATGGCTACTTTGGCTTGTGCCGCAATAGTTTCATTTTTACTCGTGTTTACTCGTGTTGCTGGGTATATGTCTACAGCATAAGAGAAAAGGCAGTGCAGAAACCTCATCCCAGCAAGAAACGTGAGGGAGGTCTTAGTACTTTGTCTTGTAAAACACACACCGATATTTGCAGGGGTTTCATTTGCAGTGCTGACTTCCAAAGTGTACCATAAACACTTGCTACCCAGTAAGTTAGAAAGCTCAGGGTCTCCTTGTGCTTTGCATATCCCATCCGCTTCACCCTTCCAGGAAGCAACAAACAGTAGCACCTGTAGTTCCCTGCACATTCTGTCTTTCTTTCAAACTGCAGCGGACAAGTGTGTGTACCTCTGTCTGCATGAGAAGCAAGGAGGAAATTAACCCACAGCTCTAAGTCAGGTCGAACAGGACAGAGGACAAAACAAAAGAAGCTTTGCTTCCCCAACAGAGTTTTTTTACCCTATAGTCTTACAGCTGGGACATTAAAGCCACTGCTGTTTAGAATCATTAACCGTTGTAGTGTTCTCTGTCTCGAGACTGCTGGGCACACAACGCATTTGTTTTCTCTATTTAGGTTAACCCAATACGTTCTCAGTCATCTTTCCTTGTCCTTGTTATTGCACATTGCAACGAGAGCTTTGTGCCTCGTGAATCTCTTCCACAAGTCACCGAGAAGATAATTTCCTGTCAGGACACTTGCAAAGCTCCTTGCAAATTTCATTTGTAAATTTTCAGCAGAAACAAAAGAACTTGTTTTGCCACGCTATGAACTTGACCAATTCCATCAGCTTGGCACAAGGAGAACCTGATAAGGATCAAACTACTTCAGGAAGATAAACATTAAAGTAAACCTACTTATCAAATCATTAGAAATTCACCCAGAGAGAGGTAAAGGAATACTGTGAGTGGCAAAAGCGTAAAGTCCATCAGGGTGAGTTTTGACTAACATACTTGAACACAGAGGACAGACGAAAAGAGACAGAGCGACAGGGAGCAGGGCAGAGAGAAAAATCAAGGCAGCAGCAAGACAGACATGGAGAAAAAAACCCTAGGATGGTGAGCAAAAAAACCACCAAAAAATCCCAGCAATGTGGGAAAGAGAAGGGGGCAGGAGAGGGACAGGGAGGGCCCAGGATAGAGAAGAGGGGCAACAGCGCCCCGCAGGGTCGGGACTCACCGCAGCTCTCGCTCGTGGCGCTGCTCGGAGCGTTCGCCAGGTAAGACGCTTCTTTCTCCTTCGGTCCTTCCTTCCTCTTCTGTAGCTCCTGTCGCTCGGCTGTCCTCCACCTAAGAGAATTACGGGGGTGTCTCATAGCTCCTGTGAGACGAGGCCTCCTAGACACGGAGCCCCGCTCACCCGCGTGCTGCGTGGCCACGCCGTGCTCTGGGTTACCCCTACACACCCTGCGGTGCACGTTGACGGTCGGGCCTGCTGCACACTTCGAGGAAGGATCCTTCCTTACGTGGAGAGGCAGCTGCCGGCCGGATAGCCTTCGGTCTCTTCTTCCTTCCCTTTCTCCGGCCTCTCCAGCTGCAGCCATGGCAGCTCCCGGCCACAGCCATGAACCGCTCCGCCTCTCCCTTTTCGACCCCGTGCCGCGAGGAGAGCCAGGCCGGGCAGACACAACCCACGCGAGCCCGAGGAGGGTGCAGACAACGGCATCCCCGGAGCAGGAGCGGACAACCGTGTCCTCAGCGCCGCTTCCGGGAGAGAGAAAGAAGCGGCAGCGCCCCTTAGTACCGTAGATCACCCCCGGCTGAAGCCTCTCCTTCCACAGGGGCTCCTGCGGACACGGCTCCTTCCCCACACCGCACGGGACAGGCTTCCGGGGAGATGCTGGAGCTGGGGACAGCTGCACAGGGCGAGGACAACTGCAGGAGGCTCAGGGGGAGCTCTATCGAGACGGGGAGGCTCCCGGTGTCTGCGCCTGGGGGGGTGTCCACCTC
Organism: Podargus strigoides; assembly: GCA_028020825.1. Taxonomy (NCBI): domain Eukaryota; kingdom Metazoa; phylum Chordata; class Aves; order Caprimulgiformes; family Podargidae; genus Podargus; species Podargus strigoides. The sequence continues at coordinate 32,587 of CM051638.1, forward strand.
CTTCCCCTCCTCCCGGCTCTCAGCTCGGGGGTAACTCCCCGCGGCCGCCCCGCCTCACCTCCAGCAGACCGGGAGCCTGCTGCAGCGAGCGCTGTGAGGGTCCCCGGCCCGCCGGCCCCGGACGGAGGACAGCCAAAGGGCCTCGCTCGCCTCACTGATAGCCCTGGCCCTCACACGCCGCCAGGAACCGCGCTCCGCCATGCTGCGGCAGCGCCACTGCTACGCGCCTGAGCGGCACCGGCGCCGCACACGCGGGCAGGAAACGGCGTCTCCTTACCGGCAGTCAGCAACGGGCGCAGCGGCACCAAGCTGCAGGCACCGCGAGTTCCTAGCGCTATTACCGGCGGACGGCCACGGAGATCCGGGAAGGTCGCGGCGCCTGTGCTGCACCGACCCGCGCTCGGCGGGCAAACGCAGCGAGCACGGCAAAAGACGCTACGGCGCATGCGCGGCCCCGACCTGCAGCGCGGGGAGAGAGGCCAGGGCGCATGCGCCAGGTGAAACTACAACTCACGGCATGCCCCGGGAACCCGCGCCGCCGCCGCTGCAACTTAATAAATATACGGCGGCGCGGGATGGACCCCGGGAGGAATCGACAAATAGGGACGGGGCGCCGGAGACACGGAGAACCGTGCCGCACACTGCCCCGTCCCCTGAATCCGCCCGTGCCCGTGGGCTCTGCAAAAGCGGTCGGTCCGCCCCCTTCATTCAGACGTGCTTTCCCATTGGCGAGCGGGCCACGTAGCGCCGGCGGAGTGGGCGGGCCGAAGCGATGACAGGCAGAGCCCTGCGCCAATGGGACGACAGAGCCGGACGGAAAGGTGGTGCTGAACGGACCTCTCGCGCCGCCCCTCGAGCGCAGCGCTCTCCCCTCGCGCTGCCTGCGCGCGGCAGCTGTTCGCGCTCAGTCTTTCACACAGGCACGCGAGACAGGAGAGCGAGAAGAGCCGTCGCGCGCACAGTGAGGGGAGAGCGGCCGCCTGAGGGGAAGCGGAGCGGGACCCGCCTGGGGAAGGCGCGGGCAGACAGACGGGGGTCGGCACCGCCGTGGACGAGTCTGCGATCACTTAGGAGCGGGCAGGGGTCGGCACCGCCGGGAAAGGTTCTGGAATCGCCTCAGTACGGGGGGTTCGGCTCCGCCGCGGAAGGGTCCGGGATCGCCTCAGAGCGGGGGGGTTCGGCTCCGCCCCGGAAGGGTCCGGGATCGCCTCAGAGCGGAGGGGTTCGGCTCCGCCGCAGAAGGGTCCGGGATCGCCTCAGAGCGGGGGGGGTCGGCGCCGCCGGGGAAGGGTCCGGGATCGCCTCAGAGCGGGGGGGCTCGGCGCCGCCGGGGAAGGGTCCGGGATCGCCTGAGAGCGGTGGGGTTCGTCTCCGCCGCGGAAGGGTCCGGGATCGCCTCAGAGCGGAGGGGCTCGGCGCCGCCGGGGAAGGGTCCGGGATCGCCTCAGAGCGGGGGGGTTCGGCTCCGCCGCGGAAGGGTCCGGGATCGCCTCAGAGCGGGCAGGGGTCGGCGCCGCCGGGGAAGGGTGGGGGATCGCCTCAGAGCGGGGGGGTTAGGCTCCGCCGCGGAAGGGTCCGGGATCGCCTCAGAGCGGGCAGGGGTCGGCGCCGCCGGGGAAGGGTGGGGGATCGCCTCAGAGCGGGGGGGTTCGGCACTGCCGGGGAAGGGTCCGGGATCGCCTGAGTTCGGGGGGATTCGGCTCCGCCGCGGAACAGTCCGGGATCGCCTGAGAGCGGGGGGGTTCGGCTCCGCCGAGGAAGGGTCCGGGATCGCCTCAGTTCGGAGGGGTTCGGCGCCGCCGGGGAAGGGTCCGGGATCGCCTCAGAGCGGGGGGTTCGGCTCCACCGCGGAAGGGTCCGGTATCGCCTCAGTTCCGAGGGGTTCGGCACCGCCGGGGACGGGTCCGGGATCGTCTCGGCGCGGGCAGGGGTCGGCACCGCCGGTGAATGGACCGGGATCGCCTCACAGTGGGGGGGTTCGGCGCCGCCGGGGAAGGGTCCGGAATCGCCTGAGAGCGGGGGGGTTCGGCTCCGCCGCGGAACGTTCCGGGATCGCCTTGAGGCGAGCGGGCAGGCATAGACCATCCCCTTTGAGGCTCCGCAAGCGCCGTAGGGAGAGCTGGGGCTCCCGCCGCCGTTCCAGGAAGGCACGGCTCGCCATCGCCACAGGGGGTGCGGAGGCGCCTGTCCCCGTCGGGAGTGGCCAGGAGCCCGCAGCAGCGCAGCGTCCTTGTCGCTCGTCCCTGCAGCGAGCACCGGAGCCCCGAGTCCGTGAGAAAAGCCGATACGCGCGGTATTTTACGCGGGGACGGGGGGGGTGCGCGTTTTGGGGTGCCAGGCGTATCCGACAGAGGCAACACGATGGTGAGGGCTGGGCAGGTCCTGTGGTGCTGTGAACGGCTCCCTCACGCTGCTGGCGTCAGTCAGGGACCTGAGCGTGTCCTCCTGCCTTCGTAGCAGCCAGTGGAGCAGGCAGAGGTAGTATCCATGATTTGGCACTGCGAGGCAAAAGCGAGCAAGAAGAGGAGCAGAGCAAGCCCGGGAGACTGGAGGAAAGAGAAAGGCACGCTGGGCAAAGGACCTCCCTGCCATCACAGCGACCGTGTTCATGCAAGGCTGTCACCAGCGCCTTTGATGACCTGCCTGTACCCGGGGCTTGGGTCTTTGCTTTTGTATCAGTGAGCAATTGCATGACAAGTACTACTGAAACAGTGCAAGTATACTTTTTCCTTTTAACTTAAGGCTGGTTGTGTAGACTCATGGGTTCGTAAGGCATTTATGCCAAAATTTCAGCAATCAATATGTAAAATTTTACATTATGGGTACAATTGAAATTTTACCTATGACCTTTCAAATATCCTCAGCACTGCACATTGTCTTAACCATTATCAATACTCAGAGATAAATGGGGGGTTTGGTTGAATAAGTCAAAAATACGTTTTCTCTGGAATTTCCTTAACCTCAATTGACATTTTCATGTGGATCTCTTAAGCTGCTTCATTCTCATGCAGACTACAGAATTGTCAGGTAAGCAAAAGGATTAAATAATTCCATTCCCGTCTTTTTAAGATGCTTTTCCTTTTCCGTTAGTTCTGTGCCATCTATTAGGAGTACAGGAAAATAAAGAAAACCACCTAAGTAAAACAGAATTTAAGGAATTGCCACACCAAGAGACACAACCTATTTCCATAAAGCTTTCTGAGAAGCCTCACCAGGTGCGTGCATGCTAATTCCACGTTTGCTAAGTTGAACCAGAGTCCCTGAACGTTTCTTACTCTGTCACTACATTTAGCCAGTATCCAGGGCTAAACTGTAGCAGTTCTGCTACCACCCAATAACACCCTGCCCTCAGGCCCCCACTCAAGAAAGGGAATTGGGGAAAAAAAAGGAGATGCCCCAAAGGTTGAAACTGAAATGGCTTCAATGAAATAACAAAAGTAATAAAACACCAACATAACATATAGAAGCTTATACTCACCGTGATCACATGGGAGCAGCAGAAGAAGCAGAAGGCTAAGAGGAAGCAGGCCCACGTACAACAGAAGCTGGTTTTTAAAAAAACAACAACAACAAAAACAAAAAACACACCACCACCCCACCCCACCCCCCCCCCAAAAAAAAAAAGAGGGTATTTAATTACACATACTGCTTTCCTATTTAGTTCTAGTTCCTCAGGATGACTTGCAGTCCTTCTCTGCTGTGAAATAAGACAGGATCCTCCAGTGAGTAATGCAGCCTCATCTGAGGCCGCCTGCCTTCCTTTGATGACACAAGGTACCTGGAGTGAGTAGGCAGCTAGCTTAGGAGTCACCGTTCAGTGCTTAAAGGTAAGCAGAATAATTATAGATTTCTGGAAATGTTTTCAAATGTTCATTAGCATTAGGGGTGGGAAGCCAAAATGGGATGAGAGGCCAGAACCAAAGCAGATGCTAAAAAGGGGTGGGATGGCAAAAAGAGGTGGGAGGGCCAGGGGGGAGGGGACGGGGGAGAAAAGGGGGTAGAAGGTCATAAAAGGGTTTGAGGGCAAAAGGAGGGCAGTACAGCAAAGAGGGGCAGGAGGGCCAAGAGGGTTGGGTGGGCAAAAGGGGGCAGGAGGTCGTAAAGGGGCTTCAGGGCAAAAAGGGGGTAGGAGGGTCAAAGGGGGTGGGAGGGCAAAAAGGAGCAGAAGCCTTTTACCCTCCCACCCCTCTATGCGCTCCCGACCCTTTTCACCATCCCGCCCCTATTTGCCCACTCACCTCTTTTCGCACTCCCACCGCTTTTCACTCTCCCACACCCTTTCACCCTCCAGACCCTTTTCGCCCTTCAGCCCCCTTTGGCCCACCCAACCCTTTTTGCTGTCCTGCCCTCTTCGGCCCTTCGCCCCTCTATGGGGGCAGGATCAAAGGAGGAGCAGCAGGAGGGTGAAAGGGGGTGCGAGGGCGAAAAGGGGCAGGAGAGCAAATAGGAGTGGGAGGATAAAGAGGGGCGGGAGGGCCAACATAAAGTATACACCAACACCAACATGAATCATAGAACCTTATACCTAGCCTGATCCCGTGGGAGCAGCAGAAGAAGCAGAAGGCTAAGAGGAAGGAGACCCAGGTACAATAGAAGCTGGTTTAAAAAGAAAAAAACCAAACAAACAAACAAAGAAAAAAAAACAAAAGAGGTTATTGAATTACACATACTGCTTTCCTCTTTGGTTCTAGTTCCTCAGGATGACTTACCGTCCTTCTGTGCTTTGAAATAAGACAGGATCCTCCAGTGAGTAATGCAGCCTCATCTGAGGCCGCCTGCCTTCCTTTGATGGTACCTGGAGTAAGTAGGCAGCTGTGGCTTAGGAGTCACAGTTCAGTGCTTAAAGATAAGCAGAATAATTCTAGATTTCTGGAAATATTTTCGATGTTCACTAGCATTAGAGGTGAGAAGCCAGAAAGGGACGAGAGGCCAAAACCAAAGCAGATGATAAAAAGCAGTGGGAGGGCAAAATGGGGTGGGAGGGCCGGAGGGGGCGGGAAGGGTAAAGAAGAAGGGGGGGGGGGGGAGGGGAACAAAAGTGGACGGGGAGAACTAAAACGGGGAGGGGGGGAAAAAAATGGACAGGGCACAAAACGAGGACAGGCAGGTGAAAAGGGGGTGGGGGGTCAAAATGGACGTGGGGGCGCAAAATGTACATGGGGGAGCAAAACGGGGGTGGGGGGGCAAAAGGGATGGGAGGGGGGCAGAAAGGGGACCGGGGGGGCAAAAAGGGATTGGGGGGGGGGGGGGCGGCAAAAACGGATTGGGGGGGGAAGGGGGGGCCCTAAAATGGGGAAGGGGGGGCCCTAAAATGGGGAAGGGGGGGGCCCTAAAATGGGGAAGGGGGGGGCCCTAAAATGGGGAAGGGGGGGGCCCTAAAATGGGGAAGGGGGGGACAAAATGGGGATCACAGAATGTTAGGGATTGGAAGGGACCTCAAAAGATCACCTAGTCCAGTCCCCCTGCCAGAGCAGGAACACCTAGGTCAGGTCACACAGGAACATGTCCAGGCGGGTTTGGAATGTCCCCAGAGAAGGAGACTCCACAGCCTCTCTGGGCAGCCTGTTCCAGTGTTCTGTTACCCTCACTGTGAAGAAGTTCTTCCTCACATTTATGCGGAACCTCCTATGTTCCAGCTTGCACCCATTGCCCCTTGTCCTATCATTGGATGTCACTGAGAAGAGCCTGGCTGGATGGGGGGGCCAAAAGGGATGGGGGGGGCCAAAAGGGATGCGGGGGGGCCAAAAGGGATGCGGGGGGGCCAAAAGGGATGCGGGGGGGCCAAAAGGGATGCGGGGGTGTTTTGCCAATTAGTAGGCCCAGTACAAAAGACACAGCCAGCAGCAGAACAACAATCCAGTGAGTAAGTTCAATTTCACGTAAAGGACTCAGAATATAGGGGATTGCTGGGGGTACAAACAAGTTAGATAGATCACAAATAATAGATATCAACCCCAGCGGCCCCAGGAATGACATAGTATCACTCATAATAGATGGAACAAGCAGAGACACAAGGTAGCCCACAGAGAAAATGGGAGACAACCAGGAGAATAAGGTGGTTACATATGACAGAAGTAACCCCATGTTGCCTCCCCACAAAGCCCGCGTTTGTACGTGCCAGACCTGACTGCGATCCAGTTGCATGAGGGGTCAGGAGGTCCTTCCCCAACAGGAAAACTCTGTGAAGTGCGTCCACTCCACAGACAGACTCTCCAACCCTTCCTGCAAGTGGGCCCAGCTTTTATCCCCAAACAGGACACCTGGCACTCCTTTACCCAGTGCAGGGCACCTGGGGCTCATTTACCCAAGGGCTTTCCCTGCAAGGTCAGCCGCACCTTGGAGGAAAGCCAAAAGGCAAACTCATCCTCTCCTTTTGAAGGGCTGTGGGAACCACCCATATGTCAACCTTAATTCAGGGCTAGGGGTTCAGACCCCAGCACTTCAGGGGGTAAAAAGGGATGGGGGGCGAAACGGGGAAGGGGGGTCAGAAGGGATTGGGGGGCAAAACGTGGAAGGAGGGGTTAAAAGGGATGGGGGGGCTAATGTGGGAGGGGGGAAAAATGGGCTAGGGGGGCAAAGGGGGAAAGGGGGGCAAAAAGGGATGGGGGGGCAAAAAGGGATGGGGGATGAAAAGTAGAGGAGGGGGTCAAAAGGGGATGGGGGGGTCAAAAGGGGATTGTGGGGGGTCAAAAGGGGATTGTGGGGGGGGGAGGGACGGGGGGGCAAAACGGGGATGGGGGTCCAGAAGGGATTTGGGGGGTGAAACGGAGAAAGGGGGGGCGAAACGGGATGTGTTGATTAAAAGGGATGGCGGGGCAAAAGTGGGAGGGGGGCAAAACTGGGCTGGGGGAGGCAAAAGGGGAAGGGGGGCGGGGGCAAAGGGGAAGGGGGGCGGGGGCAAAGGGGAAGGGGGGCGGGGGCAAAGGGGAAGGGAGGGGGGCAAAAGGGGAAGGGAGGGCTAAAAAGGATGGGGTGTTAAAAGGGATGGCAGGGTGAAAGTGGGAGGGGGGCAAAACTGGTCTGGGGGGGGCAATGGGGGAAGGGGGGGCAAAACGGGGAAAGGGGGCGAAAGGGGGATGTTGGGGTAAAAAGGGATCTGGGCGCAAAACAGGCAATGGGCTGAGAAAAGGGATGGGGGTGTGAAGGGAGGGGAGGCAATACGGGGAACGGGGACAAAACGGGGAACAGGGGGACAAAACGGGGAACAGGGGGACAAAACGGGTAAGGAGGGGTGAAACTGGGAGGGGGAAAGGGGAGGAAAAAGGGGATGGGGGTTCAAAACGGGGAAGGGGGTCCAGAAGGGACTGGGGGGGCAAGAAGGTATTGGGGGGGGCAAACCGGGGAAGAGGAGGCTAAAAGGGACGGGGGGGCAAAACGGCAAAGGGGGGACAAAACAGGCAGGGGGGGGCCACAAGGGACTGGGGGGGCAAAATAAAGTATACACCCACACCAACATAAAACATAGAACCTTATACCTAGCCTGATCCCGTGGGAGCAGCCGAAGAAGCAGAAGGCTAAGAGGAAGGAGACCCAGGTACAATAGAAGCTGGTTTAAAAATTAAAAAAACAAACAAACAAAGAAAAAAAACAAAAAGGGGTTATTTAATTACACATACTGCTTTCCTCTTTGGTTCTAGTTCCTCAGGATGACTTACCATCCTTCTGTGCTTTGAAATAAGAGGATCCTCCAGTGAGTAAAGCAGCCTCATCTGAGGCCGCCTGCCTTCCTTTGATGATAGAAGGTACCTGGAGTGAGTAGGCAGCTAGCTTAGGAGTCACAGTTCAGTGCTTAAAGATAAGCAGAATAATTCTAGATTTCTGGAAATATTTTCAATGTTCACTAGCATTAGCGGTGGGAAGCCAAAAAGGGATGAGAGGCCAAAACCAAAGCAGATGATAAAAAGCAGTGGGAGGGCAAAAAGAGGTGGGAGGGCCAGAGGGGGCAGGAAGGGTAAAGGGGCGAGGGGGGCGGGGGGGAACAAATGTGGACAGGGAGAGCTAAAACGGGAAGGGAGGGCGAAAAAGGGGGAGGGGGGAAAAAAATGGACAGGGCACAAAACAAGGACAGGCAGGTGTCCCGATCCGATATCGGGGAGGGTTCTTAAACGATCCCAAGAGCGAGATTAAGACACAAACGAGGTCAGATGCTGTACAACCTTAAGAACTTTATTTAACAATAACAACTAATAATAGCGATAGGACAGAGAGGAAAAGATAGAGAAAGTCAGAATCCCTGAGCAAGAAGAACAGTAGAGATGCAACTATCTACCACCACCACCAGGGATCCAGCGATGTTCCGTCGGCTTAGTCTCGGTGCAGGTGATGGTATCCCGAGTTCCAAGCCGTGCTGAGGCCCCAGGTCCCAGTCAGGAAGAGCGAAGCCGCCCCCGCGCCAAGGAGCACCTAGTCCTTTTATCGTCCCAGTCCCCACAATTTCCCCGAAGAGTCCGCCCATTTCCACGGAGCACGTTGTCCGCCCCGTGATCCTCATGCCAGGCGTCCGGCTGGCAGGGGTGGAGGGGAGGGTCGACCCACAGTGTTCCACGGAGCACGTTGTCCGCCCCGTGATCCTCATGCCAGGCGTCCGGCTGGCAGGGGTGGAGGGGGGGGTCGACCCACAGTGCCGTCTGCACATCTTCCTCCCCTCAGTTTCTTCACCCTGTCTGCGTGCAGATGCAGGCACCGCTGAGGCAGTCGTTGACTCAGTCTTCGGGGGAAGTTGTGGTTTCGTCTGGAACTTCAAAAGGGGTACTCCTTCAGACAAAAACAGGATGCTGGGGCCAGGAGATGGTGGTCATGAGGCAGCAATGTTGAGACAAACAAAGTACAGTTCCCTACACCACCCCGTGGCTCAACATTGCTGTCTTCGTGGTGGTATGAAAGCACAGAGAGAGAGAGAGAGAGGAAAGCTAGAAACAAGAAGCAATGCAATCATAACGAGCAAAACTTATTGTTAACAATATTCTTAACAAATATCTAACAAGTATAACATGTTTAAACCTTACTAACATTATAAACTAGAGCATAACAAATATCTAACAAGTATAACATGTTTAAACCTTACTAACATTATAAACTAGAGCATCTTAGAAACTAATTTTGAGGGTCCGACCGATCAACAGAAAAACATGACCCCAGTTTACATCGATTACATTTATCAGGGCAAAAAACGAGTATCAAAAGAACAATTAAAACAAAAGCTACTAGACCCAAGGCTACAAGGTGAACTACAATCAATGCTAATACAACATCCATTTTTTTTTCCCAATTTTAACGAAAATACCACAAATGTTCCAGGCCCTAGCAGTCCGCAAGGTCTGCTGTTCCCGCCGCTGGAATGGGGGTCAGCATGCGCGGGGGGGATAAAAACAGCTTTCCACACCCACCTTTTATCCTAAAGCGCATGCGTCATTCGGGTCTAGAAACTTCTGTTTTAAAATTAAACCAAAAAACAAAACAAACAAACAAACAAAAACTTAAACAATACTATTGTTCGCCCTTATTCTTAAACAAACATATAAAAAGATAACCATAACATTATTAACAAATGGTTTCTAACGTAAAACTTGTCTCAGGCTGGGTCGAGGGGCGTGCCCTCGGCCTTCGGGGACGGGGAGGGGAAGGAGATGGTGAGTTACAAGAATAGGTACAGCTACAAGACGGTTTACATGGACTTTTACAAGAACAGCACATACATACCGCGAGAGCAATTATCGAACAGGCTAACAGAGTGACCGAAAAAAAATTAAGTATCAGAAGCGTCTGCATCTCGGTTAATGGCATTGAATTGCAGCAGTAAGAAAATGGTGGTCTGGATCGCCTGAGTCGGGGGGTCTAGCTACGCAGCAGGAAAATGGATTTCCACGCCCCCAGTCCAAAAGCGCATGTGTTGTGTAGGCCTATAAGCACCTATCCCAAATTTAAACAAAGACATATATGGAAGAAGGCTTAAATGATTGATACCGCAACAGGCTTTTGCTGTCGAACGATACGAATCTGCTTCACACCATCAGGTGAGGCAGTGGATATGATTTGCATGTTAGATACAACATGTTGGATTAACTGAACAAAGCAAGGAATAATACATGGTAAAAACATCAAGGCAGCAAATGCACACAGCAAATAAAATAAAAGCTGTTTTACCCAGGGTGCTCCGGGTAACCAAGACCATAGGTCGCCGTCCCAGCCATTCCATGTTTGAACGGGGACATGGGCTAGTTTCCTAATGTCTGTGGTCAGTTGAAGGACTACTTCACCTACATCGTCTATTTCCAAACAACAATTAGAGACATTTAGTTTTCCACATACTCCTCCCTCCTCAGCTAGTAGATAGTCTAAAACCATACGATGTTGAAGGATTGCAGTGCGCATCTGTTGAGATTGTTGAGTTAAAAGATCTATAGCATTAGCAGTTTTATTAGTAATAATTTCCAAAACTGCTTGTAGTCGAATTATACGGTTCAAATTATAAATTGGTTCTCTTGCCCCTGATATTGGTTCATTGGGATTCCAAGAGGCAGGCCCATAATGCTTAATTATTCTTTCGGGAGGCCACTCCTTTTTTCCCCACTTTTGAGTTCCGCCTATTTTAAACTCAACAGATCGCTTGTTGCGGACAATCCTTTTGCTTCTAACAAAACAAATTCATTATCTTCAAAGGGGTCATATGGGTTGTGGGGAAGTGGGGGAATTGGCTTCCCTTCACTTTCGTAGGTAAATCCCAAAAATAATACAACAAAAATTAACATACACATCCTAACCAAATTACACTAAAGCTTGCGTCTGTGTCGCTTCTTCTGTGGGTGCGTCTGTGTCGCTTGCTTCCTCCTGAAAGTGAAACAAAGGGACAAAATCGCTCCTCGGGTTAGAAAGAGGGAACAATCCATCTAGTGTGAATCTTATGAATTTTTCCACAGGCATCTTTTGCCTTCCAGGTATATTTGTTAAGGGGTGTGTCCAACACCAGTGGCACTTTGCCCACTGTGGGAAGTTCAACCAAGACAGGTTGTCCTGGAAAATGAGATGGATTGCTGGGGTGATCAGGACCATGTGGGGCTGGCGTGATTGTGGGAGGTTTTGGACAGAATGCTGTGATCTTTGGGCATCCGTTTACTCCCCAGCGACTGTTGACGCTGGTCACTGCGTCCCACACTCGGTCAGCCCATCCTGGCTTATGAGGCTTGAGGAAGCGTTTTAGTAGACCATTTGTTCTCTCCACAATTCCATTTGCTTGTGGGTAATACGGAGTATGAAACACCCATGAGATTCCTTCCTGGGCTGCCCACTCTTGGACCACTTTGGCTGTGAAATGTGAGCCATTATCTGACTGGATTGACTGTGGTTTGGGGAAAATTCCAAACCATTCTTTCAGAGCCTTTACTGTGCTTTCTCCTGTTGCCTTTGCACATACTTTGGCTTGCACTAGTCCAGATACTATTTCTACACCTACCAATATGTAGTACTTTCCTTCTGACTTTCGGAAGGGACCGATATAATCAATCTGCCAGGCCTCCCATAGGCCCTTTCCCTTCCTTAAGTGCAGAGGGTCACCCTCCAGAGGGTGTCTGTCCAGACGGACACGGCACTGTTCACAGGAAGATATACATGTTTTACATTCTTCCCTGGTGACTGGCCACCCTCGGGCTTGTGCCTCACAATAGAGGTCCTTGACTCCTGAATGTTTTCGTTTTACATGCAGCCATTCTAACAGACTTTCCCAATTTTCAGCTATTTGGGTGCTTTGTAAGGGAGCCAGCCGGGCTAGTTCATCTGCCACGGCATTCCATCGGCTTACCGGGGTGTCATCCTGCTGATGAGATGGTACCCATGCTACTGCAAATTTCCCTTTTCTGGCAATGGCAAGGATGTCTTGCCATTTTTCTTTTTGCCATACAGGTATTTTATTAACCTCCCATCCATTTTGTTCCCAGAATGGAAGCCATTCAGTGCAGCCTTTGAATACAGCATAGGAGTCAGTATAGATATAGACGGAAGAAGCAGATTGAGCCTCGTGTTGGAAAACACTCCACACAGCAACTAATTCTCCTACTTGTGCACTACCTTCTCCTTCGGTAATGATCTGTTCTTTGGTATCTACCTGAAGTGCCACAGCTCGATATTTCCAGATTTTCCCCTCTCGCTTTGATGAGGCATCCGTAAACCAGACATTTTGCAGTTGTCCAGAAAATGGAGGAGCTACTTGTATTACAGACAGAAGCTCAGGTGTTTCCTTATCCAGGTCTACCTCATCTTGTATATTTAGGATTTTCGTGGCTCCTTCAGTTACAGAAAAGATTTCACAATAGTGTTCTATTTGTGCATACCACTTTCGCACAGAGGCTCTCTGGGCCACCCCGTCAGGGGGTGGAGTTCCTGACAAAACTGCCTTGATCACTTTAAATGGGCCTCTGAGGACTATAGGTTGCTGCCTGATGGTGCGTTCGGCTTCTCTCAGAGCTAGGCTAACCACAAATAGACCTTTTTCCCAAGTTGTATACCTTTTTTCAGCATCTTTAAAGCCACGAGAATAAAAACCAATGGGCCTAATCGGACCCTCTGGACCCTTTTGCCACAAATGGACAGACAGTCCAGTCCTGGCAAACCCCCATTCAATTTGAATTGGATCTGTTGGGTGAATTGGACCCAAGGCTTGATGGGCAGTTGCTTCAAACACCAACAGCTGTAAAGCCTCATCATGGACCTGAGTCCACTCCCACTGAGCTCTCTTCCTTAATAAGTCATACAAGGGCCTAGCAATAATTGAAAAGTCAGGAATGTGTTTCCTCCAAAACACAAGCAACCCTAATGCATGCTGTAAATCTTTCTTTGACTCTGGCATCTTGATCTGATCGAGAGATGAGAGGGTATCCGGTGGAATACACGTCATACCTCCCTTCCACCAAATTCCTAGAAATTTTACCTCACTTGAAGGGGTCTGTATTTTCTCAGGTGGAATTGTCAACCCTATGCTTTCCAGATGGGTGATGATATCCTTTTGAGTTTCTGCAACTTCCTCTACCTTACTCCCTCCTATAAGAACATCATCTATATACTGATAAATCTTTACCTCTGCTTTTCTGGGAATGGTTTCCAGCTCCTGTGCTAGAGCATGGTGAGCTAGCGTGGGGGAGTGCTTGTATCCTTGAGGGAGTCGTGTAAAGGTGTACTGTCGTCCTTCCCAGGTGAAGGCAAAGCGATCCTGGTCCTCAGGTTGTAAAGGGACCATAAAAAACATATCTTTGACATCAATTGTTGCCATGACAGGGTGGGATTGTTCCTGAATGGTTGCTATCAGTTCAGCAATGTTTGGTACAGCAGATGTTAGTGGACCTGTATTGGCATTGAGTCTCCTATAATCTATTGTCAATCTCCATTTGCCATTTGGTTTTTTAACCGGCCATGCTGGAGAGTTGAAAGGAGAGTGGGTGGGAACTACAACTCCTTGTTTTTTCAGATCTTCCAGAACTGGTATAATTCCCTCCCTTGCTCCTAGGGGCAATGGGTAGGGTTTGACATTTGTCAATTTAGAGGGAGGCAGGGCAGGTGCCGCTTGCAATAGACGCACCTCTGTGTCCGATGCCTCGGCCAATTGTCTGATCTGAGAGACACCAAAAGACCATGATTTTCCCTGGGTGTCCCGCCATTGCCTACCCTTCAAAACATCTATACCTAAAAGATTCATCTGGAAGGATCCTATGGCCACCATGGTGTTAACAGGACTTTCCTCTCCTGGCAACCATAATGTCACCAGAGTCATAGGCACTGACTGTGTTTTCCCCAGGGCATTTAAAACAGCTAGATTTTTAGATGGGATCGGGATCCCACATTGCTCTGCTTCTGTCCGCGTTAACGCGGTGATTTGTGCCCCAGTATCAATCAGAAATGTCACTGGTTTTTTCTTTGGTCCTACAGCAACAGTAATTAGTAAGTCCCCTTTTGTGTTGCAGGTGAGTTGTCTTATAAACATCCATCCTCCGCCTCCCCCCTCACCTTCGGGGGGCGGAGGATCTAGTTTCCCGCCACCTTCCTTTCTCCAATCGGCTCCTCCCCGAGGTCTATCAAGGGTGGGGCACTAGGAGTTGGTCCGAAGGTGACCCTTTTCCCTGACAAATTTTGCACAATTTGTTCTAATTTTTCAGTCGGGAGTCCATCCATTATGTCCCGAGGAATGCCCTTTTGAAGTCCTAATTGCCACAGTCCCTGTCGACTTAGGGGTCTCTTTCTTCCAAAATTCTGACATCGGGGTGACTCAGAGCCTTGGACCCTCTTCATGGATGGTTGCCGCCTAATAATTTGCTCTGTAGCCCGTACGGCTCTGGTCTCAGTTCTTTGGGATGATCGGCCAACAGGCCCATATTTTCTCCCAAAGTTTATTAATTCCTGGGCTACCTCTCCCCATGTCCATACTTTCCTCCCTGGCCGTCGATGGTCAGGGGTCACTATCCCCTCCAGAGCGGCCGTCATTCTTTCTGCATCGGGGGTGTTTTGAATCTTCCCTTGTAACTGAATGGCTATGGGTTTCAGGGAATCAGGGAGTCCTCGTATCAGAGGAGTCATCCTCTCCGGGTCCACAGGCATCATCATTGGGGAGCCTTGATTGGGCTTGAGTTCCCCATCATACATCATCTGCAGACAGGCTGCCTTCTGTACACTTTCCACTAACTGATCCACCGTACCCGTTATGGCAAGGGGATCTCCCCTCTCCAAGGGGTTCAGCCCTCCAGCCCAGTACGCAGCTCTCTGAGTCAATGACCATGGGGCTCGGCGGTCGCCGGTAGTTAAAAATACACCCGGACCCCAATATCCTTCTGCTTCTTTCTCTGACAACAAAATGCTATCTCCTCCTGACAAAGACACTCTCCACACATACTCTGTCTCTGATTCGTTCGCCAACCTTGCAAAATCCTTTTTCAACTTTGCCAATTCCGTTGCTGTAAATGGGACTTCTTTGGTGATAACCTGAGGACGATTATCACTATCATCCTCATACACATACTCTGTTTTAACCAACGGATACATATGGGGTGGGCTTCCTACGGTTTCCTTTGCCTTCTGCAAATCTCCTTGAGGATAAATTTGCCGTATCCCCTTCTCCGAAAGTTTCACTTCTGCCTCTGCCAGCGTATCCGTCTCCGCCAAAAGATATTTCCTCAACTCATTTCTCAATATTAGATTCTGGTTCCTTTCCTCCTCTAGTAACCCTTTGATATCTCTCAATTGGTTGCGCAGGGTCTCTATGACCGTCTGCTGGGAGTCTATTACCATATCTGCCTGACTAGACTTCTCCCTTCTCTCTTCCACCGCAGCTGTCAGACTCGCTCCTAACACTGCACAAATTATAGCTTTTCCTTTTCCCTTCTTAACCTTAGCTTCCTTCTGCAAAACCCTTATCCGATCCACCACACTCTGTAGTTGAAACCAGTGGTTTCTCGCCCAATCCTGTCCCTGGACTGAGGGACGAGACCGGTGTGCTTCCAAAAGATCGTATAATTTACCTATTCCTTCAGCCCCTGAGGGCACATCATCACAAACATCGGCTGCCTTCAGGGCGGCCATTCCTAATGCAAAGGGGATATCGTCCTGAGAGGGTCACACTTTGGTATCTACGTTTCCCCTATTCACTCTCAGGAGGGCACACCTTACTCAAACACAAATACAAAAATCACAAAGGGGATATCGTCCTGAGAGGGTCACACTTTGGTATCTACGTTTCCCCTATTCACTCTCAGGAGGTCACACATTAGTCAAACACAACTACAAAATCACTGTCAACTCTTCCCCGATTCACTCTCAGGAGGTCACACCTTAATGTCACACAAAGGGGGTTATTTCATCCTGAGAGGATTGCATCCAACACAACAAGGTAATACAGCACTCTCGTCTCAAGGGATCCTGTCCGTGACGCCAATTTAAAATGTCCCAATCCGATATCGGGGAGGGTTCTTAAACGATCCCAAGAGCGAGATTAAGACACAAACGAGGTCAGATGCTGTACAACCTTAAGAACTTTATTTAACAATAACAACTAATAATAGCGATAGGACAGAGAGGAAAAGATAGAGAAAGTCAGAATCCCTGAGCAAGAAGAACAGTAGAGATGCAACTATCTACCACCACCACCAGGGATCCAGCGATGTTCCGTCGGCTTAGTCTCGGTGCAGGTGATGGTATCCCGAGTTCCAAGCCGTGCTGAGGCCCCAGGTCCCAGTCAGGAAGAGCGAAGCCGCCCCCGCGCCAAGGAGCACCTAGTCCTTTTATCGTCCCAGTCCCCACAATTTCCCCGAAGAGTCCGCCCATTTCCACGGAGCACGTTGTCCGCCCCGTGATCCTCATGCCAGGCGTCCGGCTGGCAGGGGTGGAGGGGGGGGTCGACCCACAGTGCCGTCTGCACATCTTCCTCCCCTCAGTTTCTTCACCCTGTCTGCGCGCAGATGCAGGCACCGCTGAGGCAGTCGTTGACTCAGTCTTCGGGGGAAGTTGTGGTTTCGTCTGGAACTTCAAAAGGGGTACTCCTTCAGACAAAAACAGGATGCTGGGGCCAGGAGATGGTGGTCATGAGGCAGCAATGTTGAGACAAACAAAGTACAGTTCCCTACAGCAGGTGAAAAGGGGGTGGGGGGTCAAAATGGACGTGGGGGTGCAAAATGTACACGGGGGAGCAAAATGGGGGTGGGGGCGCAAAACGGGGGCGGGGGGGGGGGGGGGAGGCAAAAGGTGATGGGGGGGCCAAAAGGGGGCGGAGGGGCGAAAGTGGGAGGGGGGCAAAAAGGGGCCAGAAGGGATTGGGGGGGGGGGGGGGGGGCAAAGGGGAGGGGGTGAGGGCGAAACGGGGAAGGGGGGGGAACAAGGGGACCAGGGGGCAAAAGGGGAATCACAGAATCACAGAATGTTAGGGATTGGAAGGGACCTCAAAAGATCACCTAGTCCAGTCCCCCTGCCAGAGCAGGAACACCTAGGTCAGGTCACACAGAAAAATGTCCAGGCGGGTTTGGAATGTCTCCAGAGAAGGAGACTCCACAGGTCAAAGGTCAGGGATCAAAGGTCGGGGTCAGGGGTCAAAGGTCAAAGGTCAGGGGGTCAAAGGTCAAAGGTCAGGGGTCAAAGGTCAAAGGGTCAAAGGTCAAGGGGTCAAAGGTCAGGGGGTCAAAAGGTCAAAGGTCAGGGGTCAAAGGTCAGAGGTCAGGGGGTCAAAGGTCAGGGGTCAAAGGTCAAGGGGTCAAAGGTCAGGGGGTCAAAGGTCGGGGGTCAAAGGTCAGGGGGGTCAAAGGTCAGGGGTCAAAGGTCAAAGGTCAGGGGTCAGGGTCAAAGGTCAAAGGTCAGGGTCAAAGGTCAAGGGGTCAAAGGTCAAAGGTCAGGGGTCAAAGGTCAAAGGTCAGGGGTCAAAGGTCAAAGGTCAGGGGTCAAAGGTCAAAGGTCAGGGGTCAAAGGTCAAAGGTCAGGGGGTCAAAGGTCAAAGGTCGAAGGTCAGGGGTCAAAGGTCAAGGGGGTCAAAGGTCAAAGGTCAAAGGTCAGGGGTCAAAGGTCAAAGGTCAAGGGGTCAAAGGTCAAAGGTCAGGGGTCAAAAGGTCAAAGGTCAGGGTCAAAGGTCAGGGGTCAAAGGTCAGAGGTCAGGGGGTCAAAGGTCAGGGGTCAAAGGTCAAGGGGTCAAAGGTCAAAGGTCAGGGGGTCAAAGGTCAGGGGTCAAAGGTCAAAGGGTCAAAGGTCAAGGGGTCAAAGGTCAGGGGGTCAAAAGGTCAAAGGTCAAAGGTCAGGGTCAAAGGTCAGGGGTCAAAGGTCAAAGGTCAGGGGTCAAAGGTCAGGGGGGTCAAAGGTCAAAGGTCAAAGGTCAAAGGTCAGGGGTCAAAGGTCAAAGGTCAGGGGTCAAAGGTCAAGGGTCAAAGGTCAGAGGTCAAAGGTCAAAGGTCAGGGGTCAAAGGTCAGGGGTCAAAGGTCAGGGGTCAAAGGTCAAAGGGCAGGGGTCAAAGGTCAAAGGTCAGGGGTCAGAGGGCAAAGGTCAGGGGTCAAAGGTCAGGGGTCAAAGGTCAAAGGTCAGGGGTCAAAAGTCAAAGGTCAAGGGTCAAAGGTCGAAGGTCAGGGCTCAGAGGTCAAAGGTCAGAGGTCAAAGGTCAGGGGTCAAAGGTCAGGGTCAAAGGTCAAAGGTCAGGGGGTCAAAGGTCAGGGGTCAAAGGTCAGTGGTCAAAAGTCAAAGGTCAGGGGGTCAAAGGTCAAAGGTCAAAGGTCAAAGGTCAGGGGTCAGGGTCAAAGGTCAGGGGTCACAGGTCAGGGGTCAAAAGTCAAAGGTCAAAGGTCAGGGGTCAAAGGTCAGGGGTCAAAGGTCAGAGGTCAGGGTCAAAGGTTCAAGGTCAGGGGTCAAAGGTCAGGGGTCAAAGGTCGAAGGTCAAAGGTCAGGGGTCAAAGGTCAAAGGTCAGGGGTCAAAGGTCAGGGGGTCAAAGGTCAAAGGTGACCTTTGACCCCTGACCTTTGACCTGGTTCAACACTAGAAGCGGTCTGGGTGAGGTTTTAAAATGGTGGCTATGTGGTTTGGGAGGAGCTTGTGGGTTTTTTTTTTGGTAGGTGGTTGTTTTTGATTGGTTGGGGGGTGTGGTTATGCTAATAGCTCATTTGCATATGGGGTGTGCTTTGACTTGGGGTGGGCATATAGTAAGTATATTTATAAATAAAAAGAAAGAAAAATAATAAGTATTGCATTAACCCTAGGTCACCTGCTCCCGGGGAGTAAAATTTTTTTTTTTTTTTTATTTTTATTTTTATTTTTACTCCCAGGGAGCAGGTGAGCTTTCTAAAATTGCTAATTTTTTAAATTTTTAAATATTATTTTAAATTTAAAGTTTGGCCAATTTAGAATTTAGAATTTAAAGTTTGGCCAG
This sequence comes from Podargus strigoides, assembly GCA_028020825.1. Classification (NCBI taxonomy): domain Eukaryota; kingdom Metazoa; phylum Chordata; class Aves; order Caprimulgiformes; family Podargidae; genus Podargus; species Podargus strigoides. The sequence continues at coordinate 51,454 of CM051638.1, forward strand.
TTTAGAATTTAGAATTTAAAGTTTGGCCAATTTAGAATTTAAAGTTTGGCCAATTTAGAATTTAGAATTTAAAGTTTGGCCAATTTAGAATTTAAAGTTTGGCCGATTTAGAATTTAAAGTTTGGCTGATTTAGAATTTAAAGTTTGGCCGATTTAGAATTTAGAATTTAAAGTTTGGCCGATTTAGAATTTAAAGTTTGGCCGATTTAGAATTTAAAGTTTGGCCGATTTAGAATTAGAATTTAAAGTTTGGCTGATTTAGAATTTAAAGTTTGGCCAATTTAGAAATTTCTAGACTTTAAATATAGTCTTTTATATTCATGTGTGGTGGAGCAACCCTAAGGAAAGTCCTGCTCCCTGGGAGTAAATTTTATTTAAAAAAAAAATTTAAAATTTACTCCCAGGGAGCAGGTGGCTTTCTAAGGTTGCCAATTTTTTAATTTGATTTAAAATTTCAATTGTTTAGGGTTGTAATTTTACAGCTACAAATTGAGCTTTGTAAAATTAAACCTGAAAATTTAAAATTATAAACTGAACTCTATAAATTTAGAAATTCAGTTGGTTAATATATGTTCTGGGGCGGCCCTACAAAATGACCTGCTCCCTGGGAGTAAATTTTATTTAAAAAAAAATTTTTAATTTACTCCCAGGGAGCAGGTGGCTTTCTAAGGTTGCCAATTTTTTAATTTGATTTAAATTTCAATTGTTTAGGGTTGTAATTTTACAGCTACAAATTGAGCTTTGTAAAATTAAAATTATAAACTGAACTCTATAAATTTAGAAATTCAGTTGGTTAATATGTTCTGGGGCGGCCCTACAAAATGACCTGCTCCCTGGAAGTAAATTTCTTGTGTTTTTTTTTTTTTAAATTTATTTATTTACTCCGAGGGAACAGGTGATTTTCTAGGGTTGCAAATTGCTTTAATTTAAAAATAAAATTTATTTTAAAAAATTAAAAATTTAATAGTTAGAAAGTGAGCAAGAAATACAAAAAATGAGACAGACAGAAAAGAAGGTAACGAGAGAAAAGGAGATTTAAAGAGAAAAGAGACTGAGAGGAAAAGAGGAAAAAAAGAGACAAGGAGAGAACAAAAGAGACAGAGACAAACAGAAGACATACATAAGGTCACACAGACACAGTCACTCTCACCAAGTCAAAGTCTGATATAACCACACTCACACAAAGTCAAAGTCACACACACACACACACACACACACACACACACACACAGTCAAAGTCCAGGTCCGCTACACTATGGCAAAGTCCAAGTCATGCACGGCCGTGCTCAGAAAGTCCAAGACACAAGTCAGCCACGCTCAAAAGTCCTTTACGTGAAATTGAACTTACTCACTGGATTGTTGTTCTGCTGCTGGCTGTGTCTTTTGTACTGGGCCTACTAATTGGCAAAACACACCCCCCTCCCTTTTGGCCCCCCCCTCCCTTTTGGCCCCCCCATCCAGCCAGGCTCTTCTCAGTGACATCCAATGATAGGACAAGGGGCAATGGGTGCAAACTGGAACATAGGAGGTTCCGCATAAATGTGAGGAAGAACTTCACAGTGAGGGTAACAGAACACTGGAACAGGCTGCCCAGAGAGGCTGTGGAGTCTCCTCTGGAGACATTCCAAACCCGCCTGGACATGTTTCTGTGTGACCTGACCTAGGTGTTCCTGCTCTGGCAGGGGGACTGGACTAGGTGATCTTTTGAGGTCCCTTCCAATCCCTAACATTCTGTGATTCTGTGATTCCCCTTTTGCCCCCTGGTCCCCTTGTTCCCCCCCCTTCCCCGTTTCGCCCTCGCCCCCTCCCCCTTTGCCGCCCCCCCCCCCAATCCCTTCTGGCCCCTTTTTGCCCCCCTCCCACTTTCGCCCCTCCGCCCCCTTTTGGCCCCCCCCATCACCTTTTGCCCCCCCCCCCGCCCCCGTTTTGCGCCCCCACCCCCATTTTGCTCCCCCGTGTACATTTTGCGCCCCCACGTCCATTTTGACCCCCCACCCCCTTTTCACCTGCCTGTCCTTGTTTTGTGCCCTGTCCATTTTTTTCCCCCCTCCCCCTTTTTCGCCCTCCCTTCCCGTTTTAGCTCTCCCTGTCCACATTTGTTCCCCCCGCCCCCTCGCCCCTTTACCCTTCCTGCCCCCTCTGGCCCTCCACCTCTTTTTGCCCTCCCACTGCTTTTTATCATCTGCTTTGGTTTTGGCCTCTCATCCCTTTTTGGCTTCCCACCGCTAATGCTAGTGAACATTGAAAATATTTCCAGAAATCTAGAATTATTCTGCTTATCTTTAAGCACTGAACTGTGACTCCTAAGCTAGCTGCCTACTCACTCCAGGTACCTTCTATCATCAAAGGAAGGCAGGCGGCCTCAGATGAGGCTGCTTTACTCACTGGAGGATGTCGCAGAATGGCGGAGGAGGCGAGGGAAGCAAGACGCAACTCAGTATGAGTTATAAGCAAGCTTCAACACTTTATTCAAGTTCTGCTATGCCTTTTATACACTGGAGGTTAATTATGCCTACTTATGTTAAATTATGCTTACATATCTATGTCTAATTGGCTAAGCACAAATTATGCCTACTCGTCTATATTTGATTAGTTAAGCATAGAGCTACATTTGCATATTCCAGCCTCTTGCGGTTATCTACTTCCGGATTCTTCCCGCAGGTTCTACCTTGCAACTTTCCACTAGCTTCGGACTTGTCAGGACTTGCCTCGGGCTTGTCCTGACTTGGAGCTTTCCGCAAGCTTCCAGGTCAGAGTGACCCTGGGAAGCTACAGCTATCAGCAGTACAGCTCCCGTTATCAGTACTGCTCGCTCACAGCTGCTACATTCAGCCCTGTGCTCACAGTTGTTACATTCGGCCCTGTTCAGCAAGCCATTCCTCCACAATTCCCCCTTTTTCTTTTTGAGCGAGCAGTATCTGGTTGGAAAGTTGAGCTACTTGTTTCATTATGCAGTTATAAGCAATTTTAGCAACAACTACAATAGCAATGCCTATTCCTATCCAGCGCAAGCCTTCTTTAACAAGCGAGAGCAGCCATGGTGTTAATCCCCCAAATATAGAAGATAGCCATTTATCAAACGGATTGTTATTAACAGTGATCTTATTGGCGTGTTGCTTTAGCCAGTTTAATTGCTTATGGATGGAATTACTATGATCAGATAAGTTTAAGCAACACATACCCTCGAAGTCTTCACAACCATGGCCTTGTGCTAAAAGCATAAAATCAATAGCGGCGCGATCTTGAAGCAAAGCATGTTGCAAACTATTTTGATCTACTAACAATTCATTAATAATATTTGTGGTAATATTTGATTGTTTAACAGACCAACAAGCTAGCCTTTCGGTCTCTTTAAGGCATGGGCAGCTGTTCTGTGACAAGTGCTTGGGCCTGCAGATGACTTTCCTGTTTTAGCGGCCACTGCTCGACCCATACTGGTTCGTCGGTGAGCCATGTTAACTGGATCGGGAAAGTCCACTGGGCAGTGACCGCCCCTAAAAAGGGTCGTTCGTGAGACGCAGTCCCAGCTGAGAAAGCACATCCCGTCCGATGAGAGCGTCGACTCCGACGGGCAATGACAAAATGTTCACAACTGTGTGGGCTTTTTGTCATCGATGGTGATGCACACAGGAGAAGCGCTGCATTTTACTGTGGTGGTTCCTCCCACACCTTCGATACCTGTGGCAGCTGGGTGACATGGCCAGTCAGGTGGCCACCGTGTGGAACTGACAATGGTGACATCAGCGCCAGTGTCCATTTGTTCACTCTTATCTGTTCACTCCTGCGTTCCTTAGTGAAGCAGTCATTGCCTTTTTTTTTTTTTTTTTTTTTTTTTTTTTCTTTTGAAGTAGCTTCTAGAATTTGGCTACCTGCCTAGGCCAGCATCCCGTATGGCTGGTTCACTATTTGGTTATTCTCTTTTAGCCAGCCATACGTTCTTCATGGTATATTTAATCATGCTTGTTACCTTTTTGAAAACATAAAGTACAATCGTTAATACAATAGCAACCAATAATAGGTGGAATTCAATAATAGGTGGAATTCAATAATAGGTGGAATTAACAAAGAAACAAAGTCTCCCAGTCAATAGGCTCATCATATAGAAGTAGTCCCGTATTGTTTTCCCACGAAGCCCCATTTGCAAATGCCAAATGTGACCAGGGCCCAGTTGCAGGGAGAATCAGGAGGTCCTTCCCCAACAGGAAACTCTGCAAGGTGCGTCCACCTCACAGACAGACACTCCACCCTTCCTGCAAGTGGCCCCAGCCCCTGTCCCCAAAACAGGACAGCTGGCAGTCATTTATCCAATGTGGGGCACTTGGGGCTTGTTTACCCAAGGGCTCCCCCCACAAGGCCGATCGCACCTTGAAGGAAAGCCAAAAGGCAAAGTCATCCCCTCCTTTTACATTTTCTCTTTACCCGGATCAAATCCTTTCCCCGCATTTCCCGTCTCTGCCCCCTCCCCTTTCCATTTCTTGTCCCAGCCTGCCCACCCCCAACCACGCTCCTCTTTAAATCTTGCACTTGTTCATATGTGTGGGCACCGCTGGAATAGGTGGGGGGGGGGAAAAACGGAACAGGCATTCGGTCGGGGCCCTGAAGCTGCGAATGTTTCGGCTGCTGCCGCAGCGCGCGCGCTCCCTCCCCCCCCCGCCTCCACGTCCCTCCAAGCCGCGAATGCTCCGGCTGCTGCCGCAGCGCTCGCGCGGGGGGGTTGGAATGCCGGTCGTGCCGCTCCGCTGCGCCAGGCACGGCCCCGCCGCCGGCCGCCGCTCCAGCCGCCGCCGCGGCGCTCGGGGGGGGAAAAAACGGAGGGGCACCGCTCACCTCCCGCCGCGGTCCCCGCAACTTTTTCGCCGCTAACAACATTGTCCCGCAGAGAGTCCCCACACTTTCTCCACTCCGTTACATCAAACATCGTATTAGGGTCTTGCAAGTGTCCTCTGGCATACCCCCAAGCATATAGGGAGCCCAAAGTCTTTTTACTTATGTCCAGTCCCCGCTTTTCTAAAAAGCATAACAATAAAGCCACAAGCCCCGAACCATGCTTTAGGCTTTCTAACCCCCGCTTTTCTAAAAAGCATAAAAGCAATTCACAGGCTACCTCACGCTCCATGACCTTTTTGGCTGGTCCAAGCCGTCACTCCTCGAAGCCTCTCTCTGCTTCGGCAAACCCCTCGAAGCCTCTCTCTGCTTCGGCAAACTCCTCGAAGCCTCTCTCTGCTTCGGCAAACCCCTCGAAGCCTCTCTCTGCTTCGGCATACCGGATAGCGACGGGAGGGTTCCCTCTTAGGGATCTCCCGCTTCAGGATGACCCCTACACCGGGTCTCCCGCTGTGCAGCACGAACACCCCTCTCTCTGGGCGTCGTCCAGAGCGTAGCCTTAAGCGGATAGCGGGTCAAACAGGCTCTGTTCTGTTCCCAGGCGCGGATGCGGAATCCCACTGCATAGCAGATCGCCGATCTTTCGCCCCCCGGTTCGCTGCTAACCGGTGCTCTGTTCCGCTCTCGCCTCCTCAGTCAGAGTTCTAGACCCCTGAGATGTAGAGTGGGGTCCCTTGTTCGGGGCGCCAGATGTCGCAGAATGGCGGAGGAGGCGAGGGAAGCAAGACGCAACTCAGTATGAGTTATAAGCAAGCTTCAACACTTTATTCAAGTTCTGCTATGCCTTTTATACACTGGAGGTTAATTATGCCTACTTATGTTAAATTATGCTTACATATCTATGTCTAATTGGCTAAGCACAAATTATGCCTACTCGTCTATATTTGATTAGTTAAGCATAGAGCTACATTTGCATATTCCAGCCTCTTGCGGTTATCTACTTCCGGATTCTTCCCGCAGGTTCTACCTTGCAACTTTCCACTAGCTTCGGACTTGTCAGGACTTGCCTCGGGCTTGTCCTGACTTGGAGCTTTCGCAAGCTTCCAGGTCAGAGTGACCCTGGGAAGCTACAGCTATCAGCAGTACAAGCTCCCGTTATCAGTACTGCTCGCTCACAGCTGCTACATTCAGCCCTGTGCTCACAGTTGTTACATTCGGCCCTGTTCAGCAAGCCATTCCTCCACAGGAGGATCCTCTTATTTCAAAGCACAGAAGGATGGTAAGTCATCCTGAGGAACTAGAACCAAAGAGGAAAGCAGTATGTGTAATTAAATAACCCCTTTTGTTTTTTTTCTTTGTTTGTTTGTTTTTTTAATTTTTAAACCAGCTTCTATTGTACCTGGGTCTCCTTCCTCTTAGCCTTCTGCTTCTTCGGCTGCTCCCACGGGATCAGGCTAGGTATAAGGTTCTATGTTTTATGTTGGTGTGGGTGTATACTTTATTTTGGCCCCCCAGTCCCTTCTTGCCCCCCCTGCCTGTTTCACCACCCTTCCCCATTTTGCTCCCCCATCCCTTTTCGCCCCTCATTCTCTGTTTTGCGCCCACATCGCTTTTTGCCCCCCAGTCCCTTCTGGCCCCCCCTGCCTGTTTTGTCCCCCCTTTGCCATTTTGCCCCCCCGTCCCTTTTAGCCTCCTCTTCCCGGTTTGCCCCCCCCAATACCTTCTTGCGCCCCCAGTCCCTTCTGGACCCCCTTCCCCGTTTTGAACCCCCATCCCCTTTTTCCTCCCCTTTCCCCCTCCCAGTTTCACCCCTCCTTCCCCGTTTTGTCCCCCCGTTCCCGTTTTGTCCCCCCGTTCCCCGTTTTGTCCCCCCGTTCCCCGTTTTGCCTCCCCTCCCTTCTTCACACCCCCATCCCTTTTCACAGCCCGTTGCCTGTTTTGCGCCCAGATCCCTTTTTACCCCGATATCCCCCTTTTGCCCCCTTTCCCCGTTTTGCCCCCCCTTCCCCCATTGCCCCCCCAGACCAGTTTTGCCTCCCTCCCACTTTCGCCCTGCCGTCCCTTTTAACACCCCATCCTTTTTAGCCCCCCCTTCCCCTTTTGCCCCCCCCTTCCCCTTTTGCCCCCCCTTCCCCTTTTGCCCCCCCAGCCCAGTTTTGCCCCACCATCCCTTTTAATCAACACATCCCGTTTCGCCCCCCCCGTCCCCGTTTCGCCCCCCCCCGTCCCCGTTTCACGCCCCCCCCGTCCCCGTTTCGCCCCCCCGTCCCTTTTTGCTCCCCATTCCACGTTTTGCCCCGCCATCCCTTCTTCACTCCCCATCCCTTCTTCACTCCCCATCCCTTCTTCAGCACCGTAACCCGTCTCGCCCCCCCCGTAACCCGTCTTGCCCCCCCCCCCCCCGTTTCGGCCCCCCCGTCCCCATTTTTTCCCTCCCCATCCGGTTTGCCCCCCCTTCTGCATTTTGCCCCCCCCTTCCCCATTTCACCCCCCTTTAACCCCTTTTTGCCCCCCATCCCTTTTTCTTCGCCCCCCCATCCCTTTTTCTTCGCCCCCCCATCCCTTTTTCTTCACCCCCCCATCCCTTTTTCTTCGCCCCCCCATCCCTTTTCTTCACCCCCCCATCCCTTTTTCTTCGCCCCCCCCATCCCTTTTTCTTCGCCCCCCCCATCCCTTTTTCTTCGCCCCCCACGCTTCTTTTTCACCCCTCCTTCCCTTTTTTGCTCCCACATCCCTTTTTGCTCTCCCAGTCCCTTCTGGCCCCCCCTGCCCGTTTCACCACCCTTCCCTATTTAGCCCCCCCCATCCCTTTTAGCCCCCCCCCCATCCCTTTTAGCCCCCCCCATCCCTTTTAGCGCCCCCCATCCCTTTTAGCCCCCCCCCGCCCATTTTTACCCCCCCTTCACTTTTCACCCCCCACACTTTTTCACCCTTCCTTCCCGTTTTAGCTCTCCCCGTCCTCATTTTGTCGTCGTCCCCCCCCCCTCCCCCCCTTTACCCTTCCCGCCCCCCTTTACCCATTTCGCCCATCTTCCGCATTTGGCCCCCCATCCCTCTTTGCCCGCCTGTTCCCCGTTTTGTCCCCTGTTGCCCGTTTTGCCTCCCCTCCCTTTTTTGCACCCCCATCCCTTTTAGCCCCCCCATCCCTTTTCACCGCCCATAGCCTGTTTTGCCCCCCCTTCCCCGTTTTGCCCCCCCTTCCCCGTTTCGCCCCCCCCCTTCCCCGTTTCGCCCCCCCCTTCCCCGTTTCGCCCCCCCCTTCCCCGTTTCGCCCCCCCCTTTCCCCGTTTCGCCCCCCAAATCCCTTCTGGACACCCTTCGCCATTTTGCCCCCCCCATCCCCTTTTGCCCCCCCCATCCCTTTTAACCCCCCCCATCCCTTTTAACCTTCCCATCCCTATTAACCCCCCCTTCCACGTTTTGCCCCCCATCCCTTTTTACCCCCTGAAGTGCTGGGGTCTGAACCCCTAGCCCTGAATTAAGGTTGACATATGGGTGGTTCCCACAGCCCTTCAAAAGGAGAGGATGAGTTTGCCTTTTGGCTTTCCTCCAAGGTGCGGCCGGCCTTGCAAGGAAAGTCCTTGGGTAAACAAGCCCTAAGTGCCCTGCATTTTGATAAACGAGTGCCAGGTGTCCTGTTTGGGGATAAAAGCTGGGCCCACTTGCAGGAAGGGTTGGAGAGTCTGTCTGTGGAGTGGACGCACTTCACAGAGTTTCCTGTTGGGGAAGGACCTCCTGACTCCTGACTCCTCATGCAACTGGATCCCAGTCAGGTCTGGCACGTACAAACGTGGGCTTTGTGGGGAGGCAACATGGGGTTACTTCTGTCATATGTAACCACCTTATTCTCCTGGTTGTCTCCCATTTTCTCTGTGGGTTACCTTGTGTCTCTGCTTGTTCCATCTATTATGAGTGATACTATGTCATTCCTGGGGTCGCTGGGGTTGATATCTATTATTTGTGATCTATCTATCTAACTTGTTTGTACCCCCAGCAATCCCCTATATTCTGAGTCCTTTACGTGAAATTGAACTTACTCACTGGATTGTTGTTCTGCTGTTGTGCTGCTGCTGGGACAAAGGGGGAAAGGGGGGCAATTCGGGGAACGGGGGTGAAAAGGGGGCAAAAGTGGGAGGGGGGCAAAAAGGGTACGGGGGTGGAAGGGGGGGCAAAAGGGGATGTGGGGTCAAAACGGGGAAGGGGGGGCAAATGGGGAGGGGGGGGCAAAACAGGATGGGGTCGAAAATGGGCGGGGGGGGTCGAAAATGGGCGGGGGGGGTCGAAAATGGGCGGGGGGGGTCGAAAATGGGCGGGGGGGGGAAGAAGGGATGGGGGGGGGAAGAAGGGATGGGGGGGGGAAGAAGGGATGGGGGGGAGCAAAATGGGGAACGCGGGGCGAAAAGGGATGGGGGCGCAAAATAGGGAAGGGGGGCAAAAATGGGCTGGGGGGGGTTAAAAGGGCTGGGGGGGGTTAAAAGGGCTGGGGGGGGTTGAAAGGGCTGGGGGGGGTTGAAAGGGCTGGGGGGGCCAAACGGGGAAGGGGGGGGGCAAAATGGGGATGGGGGGGCGGGGACGAAAATGGGGAAGGGGGGGCGAAAGAGGAGAGGGGACACAAAAAGGGGAGGGGGGACGCAAGGGGGGGGGGGGGGGGCAAGAAGGGGAGAGGGGGTGAAAATATTGAGGGGGGTGCAAATGTGTGTGTGTGGGGCCAAACTGGGGAACAGGGGGGCCGAAAGGGCGGCGGGGGGGGGGGGGGGGGGAAGGCAAAAATGGGAAAGATGGGGACCCAAAAAGGGAGGGGGGGCCCTGAAAGGGGGGGGGGGGGAGGGGGGGGGCAGAAGGGATGGGGGGGCAAAATCGGGGAGGGTGAAATGGGGAAGGGGGGGTGGCCCAAAAAGGGGAAGGGGGCTAGAAGGAACTGGGGGGATGAAGGGGGAAGGGGGGGCGAGAGGGGAGAGGGGGGGCAAAAAGGGGGAAGGAGGGACAAAAGGAGGGGCCAAGGGGGGCGGCCAAAAAGAGGAAGGAGGGGCCCCAAAAAGGGGGGGGGGAAAGGGGTAGGGGGGCGAAACTGGGGAACAGGGGACCCGAAAAAGGGGCGGAGGGGGTCAAAAGTGGGGAAGGGGGGGCCCAAAAAGGGGGAGGGGGGGGGGAAAGGGGGGAGGAAAGGGGAGGGGGGGGCGAAAATATTGAGGGGGGGCGCAAATGTGTGTGTGGGGCGAAACTGGGGAACGAGGGGGCCGAAAGTGGGGCCCGAAGAGGGGGAGGGGGGGTGGGGCCCGAAAAGGGGGAAGGAAAGGGCGGGGGGCGAAAAGGGGGACCGGGGGGGGCGAAAATGGGAGGGGGGGGCCAGAAGGGACGGGGGGGGAGGGGATGAAAACGGGGTAAGGGGGGGGTAGAAGGGGGAAGGGGGGTGGCCCAAAAAGGGGAAGGGGGGGCTGAAAATGGGGAACGGGGAGCAAAAGGGGAGACGGGGGGGCAAAAAGGCGGGGGGGCAAAAACGAGGAAGGGGTGGCCGCAAAAGCGGAATGGGGGGGGCCCAAATAGAGGAAGGGTGGCCCCAAAATGAGGAAGGGGGGGCAAGAGGGGAGGCAAAAAAGGGATGGGGGGGGCAAAACAGGGACCGGGGGGGAGCAAAAAAATGGAGAACGGGGGGGCAAAGGGGGGGGGGGGGAGGGGGGATGAGAATGGGGAGGGGGTCTTGAAGGAGGAGGGGGGAAAGGGGGACGGGGGGGGGACGGGGGGCGACCCAAGGGGGGAAAGGGGGGGACAAAAGGGGGATGGGGGGGGCAAAAAGGGGGAAGGGGGCTAGAAGGGGGACGGTGGGGCCCAAAAAGGAGAAATCGGGGGTAGGGGGCCAAAAAGGAGGGGGAAGGGGGGGCAAAAAGGGGGAAGGGGGGGCTAGAAGGGACTGGGGGGGGGGGGCGAAGGGGGAGGGGGGGTGAAAAGGTGGAAGGGGGGGGGGGCAAAAACAGGGAGAGGCCGCAAAAAGGGGAATGGGGGGCCCCAAATAGAGGAACGGGGGGGGCCAAAAAAGGGGACGGGGGGGGCTGAAAATGGGGAAGGGGGGGGGCAAAAGGGGAGAGGGGAGGCAAAAAGGGGAAGGGCAGGCAAAATGGGGGGAAGGGGGGGCCCCAAAGACGGGGAAGGGGGGGGAAGGGGAGGGCGATAGGGGGACAGGTTGCCCCAAATAGAGGAAGCGGGTGCCTGAGAAGGGGGGGGGGGCTGGAAACGTATTTAGAAGAAAATGGCCATGTGAGCAATCCGAACTACCCTGCACTTTATTGGCTTGACATACGCAGGCCTGCTTAGCCTGAGTAGGCCTGAAGGGCAGGAGCACGATCACGGGACGAGGATCACGGGATGAAGAAAGCATCTGTTGTTCTTTCTTGATATCTACGAAGAGGCTGAGCGAGCAACCTGCGAACAGCTGAGTCAGCGACCTGCTGCTGCAATAACTGACAGAGAGCAGAAGAAGGAGCATGGACACTTGTTACTGACCAGTGGGGGCTTTGGAACAGGGGCATCATCTTTATAACCCGGGCTTGTAGCGCAATAAAGTGGCTTCTACTCTGATCAGATTGATCTGGGTACAGTCCGATTTTTCTTCCCGCACAGGGGGCAAAAATGGGGAATGGGGGGGAAACCAAAAAGGAGGGGGGGGGGGCTGAAAGGGGTCGGGGGGGGCAAAAAAAAGGGGGGGTGGCACAAGGGGGGCAAAATGGGGAGGGGGGGCAAAAAAAGGCAGGGGGCCAAAACAGGGATGGGGGTAGAAATGGGGACAGAGGGGCCAAAAAGGGATAGCAGGGGTAATTAGAAGGGGTGGGGGAGCAAAAAGAGAAAGGGGGGCCAAAAGGTGCGGGGGAGGCAAAACGGTGAGGGGGGGGCCAAAAGGGAAAGGGGTGCAAAACTGGGGCGGGGTGATAAAAAGGGATGGGGGAGCCAAAAGGGAAGGTGGGGGGGGAAGAGAGGGGGGACACAAACAATGGGAAGGGGGGGGGGGGGGCAAAAAAGGGGGACGGGGGGGGGCAAAAAAGGGGGACGGGGGGGGCAAAAAAGGGGGACGGGGGGGGCAAAAAAGGGGGACGGGGGGGGCAAAAAAGGGGGACGGGGGGGCAAAAAAGGGGGACGGGGGGCAAAAAAGGGGGACGGGGGGCAAAAAAGGGGGACGGGGGGGCAAAAAAGGGGGACGGGGGGGGCAAAAAAGGGGGAGGAGAGGGCCAGAGGCGGGCAGGGGGGGCGAAAGAGGGGAAGGAGGGGGCCAAAAGGGGGGGGGGGGGGGAGGGGGGCCAAAAAGAGGGGAAGGGGGGGGGGGGGGGGGGGCAAAAAGAGGGGAAGGGGGGGAGGCCAAAAACGGGGGGGGGGGGCAAAAATATGTAATAAAATATGTAATATTAACAAAAAATAGTATAATATTAGCCCTCATGATATCATTTTCCGAAGTACAAAAAAACATTTGCACTCGGTATTTTCCTAATTTTTTGGTAGCAGTATTCCATTCCTACTGCAGTGGTGCAGCTCACATTTTTCCTCTCAATTGAACTAATTAAAAACAAACAACCTAACCCTACAAAAGGAGACAAATCATAATCTGAGATCAAACACTAACCAGAACATCTTGATTAAAATACATTTCTGAGAATGACTTAAAATACGTAGACGTTCCAGAGGGAAATAATCTTTGATTTTATCTTTTTCAAGAACAGTCAGTACAGGAGCCAAATAACATGCTTATGATTTACAAATATGATTTTCACATTTGTGGCTTTTACACGTTGCACATCCCAGGGTCTCACGCGTAACGGTTGATTTTACCTGTTTAAAATAAACAGTCTATAATATTTACATCTAGTACCTACCTAAACAGTTTTAGAAATATGAAACCTTCAGTGCTATTGACTTGAAAGAAGGCCAATGAAAACACTGGGTCCATATAAACATATTGATTGAAAACAGAACTTGAATAGGAAGAAAACTGACAAAAGTATACAAAACAAACAGCATAGATAGTACAGAAACTCCTGTTTTATACCATGGTATAAAAGAACAAAGCAACAGTCAAGAGAAATAAAAAAAAGGCTGAAATTCAAACCCAGTTTTATCAAGGACACATTTGCCGTAAGATTCAACTCATGACAACACTTAAATGGGGAACTCTACATTTGGGATAGTATCCATGCTGCCTACCTTCAAGGAACTGAGCGATCATTTCCCTATACAGTGAACGAAGAGAGACAAGCCCCTCCAGAATTGATACTGGCATAAGAACTCAATTTAGATGTTTCTGGTGTGTGCCTGTACTATTAACTCTTACCTGTTAATATCTGATACAAAGATACCCCATCAAGTTTTAGGGGTAAGACCTCTGTAATGGAAATAGCTGACTGTGGCCTGATTCAAACTTGCCACTGCGTCAGCAAAAATCCTGCAGCAAGAATGCTTTAAAAAAAAAAAAAAAAAAAATCTCAAAAAAGTTTACTGTTGCTTAGTTCCTCCTGTGACCTCTTTCCTCTCAGGACCACCTGTGGAGTTAGAAGCAGCTTTCAGAGAAATACTGCTCTGATGGTACCAATCTTACAATGGCTGGCTCCTGCAGTTACACATGAAGCAACAGAGCAAATGAAGAACTGGGGGAAGAGCACAACAGACGAACAGAAATAAACTCGAGTTACCTCCCACTTCTGAAGAACAGACCTAACTGTGTACTCCACAATCCTCACAAAAATTTAAAAAAAAAAAAAAAAGAGAAAGTAAAAATTAAAATAAAAAAAAAAATAGCAGTGGCAGAAGGGTAAGGACAGCTGATTTAGTCAAAGATGTCCCTGCCCACACAGCAGGGAGGCTGGAACTAGATGATCTTTAAAGGTCCCTTCCAATCCAAGCCGTTCTAAGATTCTATGAGATCTCTCCAAGTAGAAAGTTCTTACGAGTAATACTTGGAGAGTAAGGAATCCCCAGGCTCCTCTTTTTCTCTGTCAGGGTGATGAATGGACTGAGCTGGTGTTTAGCCAATTACCAGGCCCAGTACGAAGGACACAGCCAGCAGCAGAAAAACAATCCAGTGAGTAGATTCTATTGCACGTAAAGGGGTCAGTATATAGAGGATCGCTGGGGGTACAAACGAGTTAGATCACAAATAATAGACATCAACCCCAGGAATGACACAGCATGACCCGTAATAGATGAACAGACAGAGATACAAGGTATCCCATATAAAAAATGGGAGACAACCAAGACAATAGGGTGATCACATACGATAGAGGTAACCCCATGTTGCCTCCCCACAAAGCCCACGTTTGTAGGTGCCAGACCTGACTGGGATCCAGTTGCATGAGGGGTCAGGAGGTCCTTCCCCAACAGGAAAACTCCGTGAAGTGCCTCCACTTCACAGACAGACTCTCCAACCCTTCCTGCAAGTGGTCCCAGCTTTTATCCCCAAACAGGACACCTGGCACTCGTTATCAAAATGCAGGGCACCTGGGGCTTGTTTACCCAAGGGCTTTCCCTGCAAGGCCGGCTGCACCTTGGAGGAAAGCCAAAAGGCAAACTCATCCCCTCCTCTTAAAGGGCCATGGGGACCACCCATATGTCAACCTTAATTCGGGGCTCGGGGTTCAGACCCCAGCACTTCAGCTGGATCTCAGAACTTGGCAGGCAGCAAAATGCAAGTTCCAATTCTTTTTCTAACCCCAAGCATAATAGTCTTGAGAAGGTAAGCCTTGCAGGTTACTTGCCTAGAAGGCAAGTAACTCCTGGTGAGGCGAGTGCTCAAAGCATTGTTCTCATTGGGGAGAATTACCATGCAATTACCATGCAATCAAGTACTACATTTCATGTGAACACCATTACAGAAATTACTTCGTTGGCCATTATTCATTTGAGCTAAAGAAAAACAAAACAACCTTTCAAACCCGGAGTGTTTATCTTGTCTAAAACAAATAAAACTTAGGCATTTTAATCCAAGATAAGCAACTTCTTGCAGAAATGTTGCCTCTTTCATTCCCCAGTCTGTTAAATTCTGCATCAACATCATTTAAAAGTTTGAATAAAATATAGATAGCAATGTAAGGATGACTACGTAACATCTCTTCCAGCAACTCACCTGTAGGATTTCCTATGCTGGATATTTTGTGCTGAAATGTAATGCATGTCTCTGTCCAAATATTTTTCTAAAAAGCTCTGAATGGCATATAAGTTCTGTCATAGAGAAATAAACATAGTGGTCAGCTCTTTGACACAAACATCAAGGAAACTTGGTGAAACACAACTTTATAAAAGCGTAATTTGTAAATTTAAATATTCTTACTGAGCATCTCTGTTATTAATTACTAGTTCAAGATTTTGTGCTGATGACAAATCTATCATAGCTGTTTTCTCACTCCCCTGGAAACGCACCTTGAGTGACTTAGGAGCACAAACTGAATTCTGAATAAATTCAACGTATTTTAACAAAGCTGCAGCAGCTGCAAGACAGTAATACCTTGCAAAGAAACAATCTTTCATGAATGTTGAATAGTGCTAATTAAACTCCACAAAATCAAGTGGTGCACTACTGAAATCCCATTCACATTTCTGCTTGACAGCTCCTGGGACTGACAGCACTGAGAAAGCAGTATGTTTTAAATATGCACTAACCCATGTATAGTGCACATGTGTGCATGTAAATCAAATATTCATGAATGTTTGAGTCTCTGCACACTTGACCCCCCACACTACATAGCTGGTATTGTGAACGTAAGTATTTCAGTAGATACCCATGACTTGAAGTCCTGGTCACTGAGTATCACTACTTAAACTTGTTGGTACGAGGAAAACATCTGCCGAGACCAGAAATGCAATCATAGCTGTTAAGTTGTATCTTTAAGGAAAGAATAAAAAGGACAAAGTGGAAAGCTGTGAAAACAAAACAAAACAAAAATTGTAAAAAAAATGTAACAGGATTTCTATTTAACTTTCTAAATATATCAGAAATGGCCGGATGCAAACATTCCTTATTTTGGTCAAGGCTTTTCTTCTTAAAGAAATCCACAAGCTGAAACATAAAAAACAAACGTGTGCTGTTCTGTACTACATCAGCTGTCATGCTCCCTCAGTTGTGCTGTAACTGCCTTTTGGAAATAACATAAAACCATTCTGCATTCAGTACGTTTGTTTCAATACCTGTACAGGCTGCAGCAAACTATGAACCATTTTAACACAGAGCATAACAGCTACCTGTAGAGTAGCACATATATACTGCCAGGATCTTGACTGCTGAATTTGACCAGACCAGTAACATGAGAGATACACAATAGATTTCATTAAAATTTAAGCATTGCACAGAGGTAAGGATTTTTAGAGTGACTAAATATTTATGCTACAGCTTAAAAATACCATCTTTGTCCATAAAGAATTCATGTACAGAAACAAAATCACTATTAACAGTTCCTCAGTACAAAACCAGTTTTCCTCATCCCTATATAGTGAAAGACCCTTTCACAGTCGACATGGATAAAGACTGTAACTGACTGCCATTAAATAGCAGGCATAAAACATTCCTCACGGAATAGCCTATCTAGTATAGCAAAGTACTGGCAAGTTACAAACGCCCAAGACTTTTCTTTTTAAGAGCTGGACAATTTCCTTTTAACACAAGAATGGAACTAAAGTTTACAATACTTACGAAAGGAACGAATCACAACTCTGTCCTTCACAAAGCCTCCCTTTCCTTAAGTCAGAAAATAAAAGTGTTCACAAACAATACATAAACAAAAAGACCATCCAAGGAAACTTAAGTTCACAGACTTACACACGTCAGCCTAGTCACTAAATTTCAGAGATCTAAAAATTACCCCATTTGTCTGCAGCAAATGATCCATCTTCTTTTTGCAAGTTCTGTATATATTCAACGATTTAATTTACATCAACAACGTGGAGACTATCATATAAGATAAGAATCTGGGGGGAAAAAAAAAAAAAGACACAGGAACAAAGAGAGGCAAAAAATTTTAAAATTTACTTTACAAAAACCCCTGGGATTTATAAAAGACTATTTAATTGACTGTGAATACTATTTGATAAGGTACGTCAAAAAAAAAATTTCATTAACTGCAGTTCATCTAGCTCTGTCTGAAAACTTTAGGAAATTCTCAAATGAAAATACAGGGAATTCAAGCTGAATTCTTTCATGCTGTGTTTTTCCAATTACTAGGCCCAGTACAAAGGACAGCCAGCAGCAGAAAAACAATCCAGTGAGTAGATTCTATTGCGCGTAAAGGGGTCAGTATATAGAGGCTATATAGATTTAGTATATATCACTGGGGGTACAAACAAGTCAGACAGATCACAAATAATAGATATCAATCCCAGCGACCCCAGGAATGACATAGCATGACCCGAATTGGTGAACAAACAGAGATACAAGGTATCCCATAGAGAAAATGGGAGACAACCAAGACAATAGCTTTACCACATACGATAGAGGTAACCCCATGTTGCCTCCCCACAAAGCCCACGTTTGTAGGTGCCAGACCTGACTGGGATCCAGTTGCATAAGGAGCCAGGAGGTCTTTCCCCAACAGGAATCTCTGTGAAGTGCATCCACTCCACAGACAGACACTGCACCCTTCCTGCAAGTGCTCCCAGCTTTTATCCCCAAAACAGGGCACCTGGCACTCATTTACCCAATGGGGGCACCTGGGGCTTGTTTACCCAAGGGCTTTCCCTGCAAGGCCGGCTGCACCTTGGAGGAAAGCCAAAAGGCAAACTCATCCCCTCCTCTTAAAGGGCCATGGGGACCACCCATATGTCAACCTTAATTCAGGGCTTGGGGTTCAGACCCCAGGACTTCATGCTGTTACTTTACAACTTTGAGCTCTCCTTTCAAAAGCACAGGCAGGTTGATTTGTTTTCACTTTAGCATTATGTAGAACAGGTTGGATTATGGTTAATTTTGTAGTGGGATAACAACATCCTGGACTTAAAAATTTGTAGTTTGTGCACTACTTGGATGCATGCAAGTATAAGGCTGGGGGAAGGAAAGACAGGAAGCAGGAGAGAGGGACAGTGAGAGGAAACAAAGTGCAGCGACCAGGAGAACAGGGAGAGAAAGCGGGGAGGGAGGGCGCAGCAGAGGTGGAGAAAGATGTGTTGGGGCAGAAGGAGAGAAAGAGAAAACAGACAGGAAGAAGGACGGGGGATAGGGAGGGGAAAAAGAAAGACAAGGAGCAGGACACAGCTTGTCAGAGAAAGAGAGGTACAGGGAGCAAAACAAAGTGATCCAGAGAGAGAAAAAAGGGACAAGGAGGCGGGACAAAGGGAAAGACAGGCCAAAATAAAGAGACAGGGAGCAGGACAGAGATGGAGGGCAAGAAGCCTAGGATGGGCACCAGGACAGATAGACGGAGAAGGAAAAAACCAGCACTGGGCTGCGGGACAGAGATGGAGTGAGAAAAAATAGTGTCAGGGAGCAGGACAGAGGGGTAGAGTACAAAAAACCCCAAAGAGGGAACAGGGCAAAAAAAACCCCAGGGAAATTGCCAGGACAACACAACAGAGGGGTGAGGGGGACGGGGAGCAGAACAGAGAGATGGAACATGAAAGGAAAGAAGAACGGCAGGCGGAAAAAAGGGAAGGACAGAGAAGAACAGGAAGCGGGACAAATGGATGGAAGAGGGGGAAAAAATTAGCCATGGGCTGCAGGACGGAGATGGAGGAATCAAAAAGTAGACAAAGGGAGCGTGACAGAGGGGGGAAAAAGGACAGAGATCAGGACTGCACCGGAGGAAAAAAAAAAAAAACAACCCACACAACTGTGGTGGGCAGTGGGAGAGAGATACAGAAAAGGAAAAAATACTGAGGAAGAGAGAAAGGACAGAAGGGACGGCCGGCTGGACAGGGTAATACAGTTAGAAAGGATGGGAGAGAGAACGGGTCAGAGAGAGAAAGACAGAAAAGATGGCGAGAGGAAGAAGGGCAGAGGGACAGCAAGAGGTAAAAAGAGGGCAGAGATTGGGACAGAGATGGGCAAAAAAGCAGCAGGGACAGAGGAAAAGAGACAGAGAGACAGGGAGCAGGACAGAGAAAGAAAAATCAGGGCAGCAGCAAGATGGAGATGGAGAAAAAAAAATAAATTAGGATGGTGAGCAGGACAGAGAGGAAGGAACATGAATAGGGGCAGGGAGCGGGACAAAGGGACACAGTGAAAAACGACAGCAAAGGAAGCAAAACACAGCGGCAGGCAATACCAACGTCACCGAGAGAGAAAAAGAGAGGCCGTGAGAAGCACAGGGCGTGGGATAAAGAAAGAGAGGTATTGGGAGTCCTGCAGAGAGACGGAGGACAACAAACAAGTGGAGCAGGGAGCAGCACAAAGGGCGAGAGAGAACGAGAGACGAACAGGAGGGAGGACGGGGATAGCCACAGACAGAATGCAAAAAACCAGCGACGGCGACAAATCAAGACCGCGGTCTGCATCCTTTTTTTTTTTTTAGGCTGAGCACTGGTATGTTGCTCCACAATCATTCCCATTAAAATTGCCACATAGACTTGTATGACGAATACACAGTCAGACTAGCTCACCCTTCTTCAGCCATCCTGTTAAAGGAAGCTTTCTGAAGAGTTGTTGTTGTACCAGTGAACAAAACCCGCAGCCGGAAAGAGAATGAAGAAGGCCTGTATACAGTACGTATATGACAATGCAAAGCCCGAAAGACAAAGAATTCGGAAAGGAAAAGAAGACGGGGCGGGGGGAGCGGAAGGATAATCTCATTAAATAAGAGCAGAGAAGCAAAGTTCTCTGTGAAATTGTGCCATCTGTATTCTGTCTCAAATTCACCCAGTTTACAACTGCCTCTATTTTCTTCTCCTCTTTTCCCAAACCATACCTGAGCGTGTAACGATTTAAGTTCTCTGAGGACAAGAGTTTGATACAGCCGTTAACGTTTGTTGCACATTAGGAACGCGACATTAAACGTCACAGTTTTTCTATAAAGTATGCAGAGCAAAAGGAAAACATGGCCTGAAAGTACTTAATGATTAACAGCTGTGGGGTTATTTTATTGGTTTTCTGTAAGTGTTCTCTGTCTCAAGACTGCTGGGCACACAACGCATTTGTTTTCTCTATTTAGGTTAACCCAATACATCCTCAGCCATCTTTCCTTGTCCTTGTTATCGCACATAGCAACGAGAGCTTATTGCCCCGTGAATCTCTTCCACAAGGCACCGAGAAGATAATTTCCTGTCAGGACACTTCTAAGCTCCTTGCAAATTTCATCTGTAAATTTTCAGCAGCAACAAAAGAACTTGTATTGCCACGCTATGAACTTGACCAATTCCATCAGCTTTGCACAAAGAGAACCTGATAAGGATCAAACTCTTCCAGGAAGACAAACATTAAAATAAACCTACTTAACGAATCATTAGATATTCACCCAGAGAGAGGTAAAGGAATACTGTGAGGGGCAAAAGCGTAAAGTCCATCTGGGTGAGTTTTGACTAACATACTTGAACACAGAGGACAGACGAAAAGAGACAGAGCGACAGGGAGCAGGGCAGAGAGAAAAATCAAGGCAGCAGCAAGACAGACATGGAGAAAAAAACCCTAGGATGGAGAGCGAAAAAACCGCCAAAAAATCCCAGCAATGTGGGAAAGAGAAGGGGGCAGGAGAGGGACAGGGAGGGCCCAGGATAGAGAAGAGGGGCAACAGCGCCCCGCAGGGTCGGGACTCACCGCAGCTCTCGCTTGTGGCGCTGCTCGGAGCGTTCGCCAGGTAAGACGCTTCTTTCTCCTTCGGTCCTTCCTTCCTCTTGTGTAGCTCCTGTCGCAGAGCGGGGCTGCAGTCGCCCCCGTCCTCCCAGGCTCAGGGCAAGATCACGTAGGCGGCGGCGATGTACTTCTTGCCGTTGCCGTAGGTGGACTTGGTCCAGCTGTAGGTCTGGATGCTGAGGCTGTAGCCCCCCAGGCTCAGGTGACATCTGTGGGGACACAGCCTGGGTCAAAGCCCTGCTCCACCCCTCAGCCCCACAGTCACGTCTCTCGGATGCTCTCGGGGACCCCCACACCAGCCCCTGCGCCATCCCCCACCCGTGACGCCCCGCACCTGGGCGGGGCTCAGGGCTCACCCGACTGCTGATGGGGCTCAGGAGGGCACTGCTGGCTCCACGGCCAGAGGACAGACAGACGGACGCAGACAGAGATGGTACTCACGCCCTCCCAGGACGCGCGATGAAGCACGAGGTGTAGAGGCCAAACTCGAACCCGGGGCTACAGCCGATGAAGGCAGAGCCCGTCTCTTTGTAAAAGCCGTCCCAGCTGAACTGCAGCCCCAGCACGTCGGGGTAGGTGTCCCCCTGGGAAAAGGGGGTTCAGGGATCAGACCCTCATCTCCGCTCGGCTCCGGGTGCAGCAGGGCAGGGAACTCAAGGAAAAGCCATCTGCAGATGAAGCCAGGCATGCTCACGCCCTCTCCAAGGACAGATCCAGAGCAGCTTCCAGTTGGTCCAAGGGGCCACCGGACAGAAACCCCCAAGCCTCAAACCCCTCACTGGTGGTTTGGGAGCCCCTTTTGCCCATTGCATCACCTTTTCCGGACCTTCCCACCCTGCCTCCATTCCAGGGCCCACAGGAGAGAAGCAAAGGGGAGGCGGCACGCTGAGCATCCTGCCGGATCACTTACCGGCCCGTTGAAGTTGTGGCTGAAGTAGTTGACGATGCCCTGCTTTTCCAGGAGGTAGAAGCGGATCCAGCTGTGAAATCACGTCACCATCCCTTTTTTCACCTGCCCTAAACATGAGAGAGAGCTTGGGGTGAGCCCCCCGGCCCGGTGACACCTGGCACCCCCCGTCCCACCGGTGTGGGGTCGTACCTCAGAAGACGCGCTCCAAGCCGCTGGAGTCCCGCTCGCCTTCGCCTCTGGAGCAGAGACCGATCCACATCTCCTTCGAATCAGCGACCAACTCCTGCTCGGGGCCGTAGCCGTCTGCAGGAGGGGGGAAGAGGTGGGAGCAGCATCCCAGGACAGGAGCACGGGGAGAGGCAGAGCCGGGGCTCCCTCCCAGTCCTCTCCCCGGGAGCAATTCGGCTCTGCCCGGTGCAATTCCCCCGGGCCCTGGCAGGCCTGGAGAGCCCCCTGCCGCGCTCCTCCGACCTGCACCCTCCCAGGTCACCCCTCACCCAGCCGACCCTTTCCTTCTGGGGGGCCAGGTCAGCCCTGCCCTGCTCCACACTCACTCTTCCTGCTGGAGGAAGGCAAAGAGTTTCTTCGGGAGCTCGGTTTCCACCACCTCCTTGAGGAAGCTGTCCTGCTCCCTCAGCTCCTCCGCCGTCACCTCCTCCTCCCTGCCAGCCGCCCTCTGCTAGTTACCCAGGAGTTGAACGAAGCTGGCGTAGGTGGGCTTGGAGAAGAGCTCCTCATGGACATATCTGCAGAGCCTAGGAGAGAGCGGATCCTGCACTCAGCGGGGAAGGAGAAGTCCCCTCCAAAAGCAGCCCTGCACCCCGGCCAGCCGGGCTCTGCCATGGCGGCCCCCGGCCACCCCCCGGGGATGCTGGTTCACACTCACGGCTGCGGGGAGCGGTCCTCCTGGTCCCCCGTGCCCTCGGGGGACGCCAGGTACTACTGGGGAGCAGCAGGACAGACGGACCGCGAGACGAACAAAGGGACAGGGAGCAGAAGCGGGAGAGAGAGAGAGAAGCACCAGGAGCAGCGAAGGAAGGGAAAAGAGGGACGGAAGAGGAAAATAAGGGCGAGAGAGCCAATCGGAGGGCGGGATGGCCATCGGAGGGCGGGAGGAAGCGGCAGGACCAATCGGATTGCGGGACGCCGCTCTGAGGGCGGGAGGCAGAGGGCGAACCAATCGGATTGCGGGACGCCGCTCGGAGGGCGGGCGGAAGCGGAAGGACCAATCGGATTGCGGGACGCCGCTCGGAGGGCGGGCGGAAGCGGCAGGACCAATCGGATTGCGGGACGCCGCTCTGAGGGCGGGGGGAAGCGCCAGAACCAATCGGAGGGCGGGATGCAAATCAGGGGAGAGCGGGAAGCGGCCGGACCAATCGGATTGCGGAACGCCGCTCCAAAGGCGGGCGGAAGCGGCAGAACCAATCGGATTGCGGCTCGCCGCTCGGAGGGCGGGAGGCAGCGGCAGGACCAATCGGATTGCGGAACGCCGCTCGGAGGGCGGGAGGCAGCGGGCGAACCAATCGGATTGCGGGACGCCGCTCGGAGGGCGGGAGGAAGCGGCAGGACCAATCGGATTGTGGACCGCCAGTCCGAGGGCGGGAGGAAGCGAGAGGGCCAATCGGAATGCGGGTCGCCAATATGAGGGCGGGAGGAAGCGGGATGGCCAATCAGAAGCCGGGATTGGGCAGGAGGTCTAATCGGACGGCGGGAGGGCCAATCGAAGGGCAGGAGGAAGCGGCAGGGACAATCAGAGTGCGGGAGGCGGCGGGAGGGCCAATCGGTGGGCCAATCGGAGGGCGGCTCGCTCCCACCACCGGCTCCGACGCGGTGGGACGCTCCCGCCGCCCTCCGCGGCGCTTTCCCCCGTTACCGTCGCACAATCGCTCAGGCCCTGCTCACCTTCTCCCTCTCTGAACGGCAAAAGTCGCCACAGCGTATGCGCGGACTCGCGCTGCAGTACCGGATTTCTTTCGCGGGGCGGCAGCACCGAGCGCCGCGGAGGGAGACGCCACCGCGTATGCGCGGACTCGGGCTGCAGTTCCTAACTTTGTCCGCAAAGCGGCAGCACTTAGCGCCGCGGCAGGAGCCGCCACCGCGTATGCGCGGACTCGGGCTGCAGTACCGGTTTTCTTTCGCTGAGCGGCAGCACTTAGCGCCGCGGGAGCAGACGCCACCGCGTATGCGCGGACTCGGGCTGCAGTACCGAACATGGTCCGCAAAGCGGCAGCACGGAGCGCCGCGGCAGCATACGCCACCGCGCATGCGCCCACTCGGGCTGCAGTACCTAACTTTGTCCGCAAGGCGGCAGCACTTAGTGCCGCGGCAGCAGACGCCACCGCGCATGCGCCAACCCGGGCTGCAGTACCTAACTTTGTTCGCTAAGCGGCAGCACTGAGCGCCGAGGGAGCAGACGCCACCGCGCATGCGCGGACTCGGGCTGCAGTACCTAAATTTGTCCGCAAGGCGGCAGCACCTAGCGCCGCGGCAGCAGCGCCACCGCGCATGCGCCCACTCGGGCTGCAGTACCTAACTTTGTCCGCAAGGCGGCAGCACTTAGCGCCGCGGCAGCAGACGCCACCGCGCAGGCGCGGACTCGGGCTGCAGTACCTAACTTTGTCCGCAAGGCGGCAGCACTTAGCGCCGCGGGAGCAGACGCCACCGCGCAGGCGCGGACTCGGGCTGCAGTACCTAACTTTGTCCGCAAGGCGGCAGCACTTAGCGCCGCGGGAGCAGACGCCACCGCGTATGCGCGGACTCGGGCTGCAGTACCGGTTTTCTTTCGCTAAGCGGCAGCAGTTAGCGCCGCGGCAGCAGACGCCACCGCGTATGCGCGGACTCGCGCTGCAGTACCTAACTTTGTCCGCAAGGCGGCAGCAGTTAGTGCCGCGGCAGCAGACGCCACCTTGCAGGCGCGGACTCGGGCTGCAGTACCTAACTTTGTCCGCAAGGCGGCAGCACTGAGCGCCGCGGCAAGAGACCCCACCGCGCATGCGCGGACTCGCGCTGCAGTACCGGCTTTTTTTCGCTAAGCGGCAGCACGGAGCGACGCCACAGCGCATGCGCGGACCCCTGCATGCGGTACAACACTTCTACAGCTGGCAGCAGCACGGAGCGGAAACGCAGCGAGACACCACCGCCCGTGTGCGGTTGGGGGGGGTCTCTGGGGACCTGTCGACCCCGGCGAGAGCTCAGCTGGGGGAGGATGGCGGGAGCACCCACCCCAGACCCCGATTTTCTCGGGAGGGTCCCCTGCGTGAGGCTGCCCTGCAAGCAGCACAGATAAATGAGGAAGACGAATCTGTTAAAGAGTCCCTATACTGGTGCGGGGGGCGGGTGGGGGGTGGTGGGGTGTCTCGGCCACCCTGTCCCCTGGCATCCCCAGAAGAGCCACCTCTGCTGCAGGGAAGGGTGGGCAGCCCCTCCTGCTGCACCCCCCGGGCTGGATGCAAACCCGAGAGCACCCCCCCCGGGGCCCCAACACCCACCCTGGGCCAGTACCCACCCTCTCCCTGGTGCAGAAGCGATGGGGAGGGAGCTGGGGGCAGAGGGCTGGCCCCATGGCCGGCGTGCACGGAGGAATTGAACCCTGCACCACCCACAGTCAGTATTTATTTTCCTGGGGGGAGGGGGGTGGAGGGGTAGTTATGCTCCACTGCAAGTCCCTCTCTCACCCCCGCTCTTCTGCTGCGACCAGGGAACACGACCCTCGGTGGGACTGGTGGGTACTGGGGCTGCTGCCTCCATCCAGGGCACGGCCGGCACCGTCCTGCCCGGCTTCCTCGGGCGCCCGGCCCTGCTCCCGCGGCACAGCCATCTGCCTCCCACAGCAGGACCAGTCCTGCCCCGTGCCGTGGGCCTCAGCCCCCAGAGCAGGGCTGCAGTCGCCCCCGTCCTCCCAGGCTCAGGGCGAGATCACGTAGGCGGCGGCAATGTACTTCTTGCCGTTGCCGTAGGTGGACGTGGTCCAGCTGTAGGTCTGGATGCTCAGGCTGTAGCCCCCCAGGCTCAGGTGACATCTGTGGGGACACAGCCTGGGTCAAAGCCCTGCTCCACCCCTCAGCCCCACAATCACGTCTCCCAGATGCTCTCGGGGTCCCCCACACCAGCCCCTGCTCCATCCTCCTCCCGTGACGCCCCGCACCTGGGCGGGGCTCAGGGCTCACCCGACTGCTGATGGGGCTCAGGAGGGCACTGCTGGCTCCACGGCCAGAGGACAGACAGACGGACGCAGACAGAGATGGTACTCACGCCCTCCCAGGACGCGCGATGAAGCACGAGGTGTAGAGGCCAAACTCGAACCCGGGGCTGCAGCCGATGGAGGCAGAGCCTGCCTCTTTGTAAAAGCTGTCCCAGCTGAACTGCAGCAGGACAGATGGACCGCGAGATGAACAAAGGGACAGGGAGCAGAAGTGAGAGATGGAGAAAAAAGCATTACGGGCAGCGGGGCAGAAAGAGGAAACACAGGCTGGACGGGGGACAGGGAGAGAGAAAGAGAGTGGCAGAACTCGGACGGAGAGCGGGAGAAAGAAAGCCCAGTGGCGAGCAGCAGGCCAGAGGCAGGGGGAAGGAAGGACAGGAAGGGGGAGAGAGGGATACAGAAAACAAGTGAGGGACAGGGAGTAAGAAAAAAGGGTACAGAGGAAAAGAAAGGGATGGGAAGCAGGACACAGGACTAGAAAGCAAGCAAGAGCAACAGGGAGAACGAGAGAACGGAGCCAGAGGAAAACAGGGACTGAAAGCAGGACGGAGAAATGGAAAAAGGAGATGAGGGATGGAGAGCAGGACAGAGGAGTGGAGAGACAACGACGGACACAAGGATAGCGATGGAGGGAGAGGAAAGGAGGGACGGGGAGCAGCACAGAGGGATGGAGAGAGAAAACACAGTGACATGAAGCAAGACAGAGGGCTCAAAAGAGAAAAATAAGACAAGGGAGAATAACAAGGAGTAAAGAGAGAAAGCAAGGTCCAAACAAAAGCTCAGAGGGGCAGAGGAATCAAGGAAAATATGGACGAGGAGCCCTGTGGAGAGATGGAGCAGAAAATGCAGGGTCGGTGAGCGGGACAGAGAGATTGGGGGGGGGGATGGGGGGGGGGGTGGAAAAGGGATTGAGAAATAAAGAAAGGATCAGATTTGTACAAAGAGACCGAGAAGGGAAAAAAGAAACAGCAAGGGGCTAGAGGACAGAGACAAAAAGGGCCGGGGAGCAGGAGAGAGGAGGAAAGGAGAAAAGGGAGAGCCGGCCGCATGGGGAAGTATAGCGAGAATTGACCACACAGGCAGCAGGACAGAGAAATAAAGACAGAAAAAACAGGGACAGAAAGCAGGAGAAAGGGACAGTGAGAGGAAACAAAGCGCAGGGAGCAGGAGAACAGGGAGAGGGAGAGAAAGCTGGGGGGGAAGGGAGCAGGACAGAGGCAGAGAAAGATGTGTTGGGGCAGAAGGAGAGAAAGAGAAAAAAGACAGATGGGAAGAAGGATGGGGGATAGGCAGGGGAAAAAGAAGGACAAGGAGCAGGACAAAGCTTGTCAGAGAAAGAGAGGTACAGGGAGCAAGACAAGGTGATCCAGAGGGAGAAAAAAGGGACAAGGAGGTGGAACAAAGGGAAAGACAGGCAAAAATAAAGAGACAGGGAGCAGGACAGAGATGGAGGGGAAGAAGCCTAGGATGGGCAGCAGGACAGACAGACGGAGAAGGAAAAAAAACAGCATTGGGCTGCGGGACAGAGACAGAGTGAGAAAAAATAGTGTCAGGGAGCAGGACAGAGGGATAGAGGACAAAAAACCCTAAAGAGGGAACGGGGCAGAAAAAGCCCAGGGAAACTGCAAGGACAAGGACACAACAGAGGGGTGAGGGGGACAGGGAGCAGGACAAACCGATGGAAGAGGGGGAAGAAATAGCGATGGGCTGCAGGACGGAGATGGAGGAATCAAAAAGTAGACAAAGGGAGCGTGACAGAGGGGGGAAAAAGGACAGAGATCAGGACTGCACCGGAGGAAAAAAAAAAAAAAAACAACCCATACAACTGTGGTGGGCAGTGGGAGAGAGATACAGAAAAGGAAAAAATACTGAGGAAGAGAGAAAGGACAGAAGGGACGGCCGGCTGGACAGGGTGATACAGTTAGAAAGGATGGGAGAGAGAACGGGTCAGAGAGAGAAAGACAGAAAAGATGGCGAGAGGAAGAAGGGCAGAGGGACAGCAAGAGGTAAAAAGAGGGCAGAGATTGGGACAGAGATGGGCAAAAAAGCAGCAGGGACAGAGGAAAAGAGACAGAGAGACAGGGAGCAGGACAGAGAAAGAAAAATCAGGGCAGCAGCAAGATGGAGATGGAGAAAAAAAAATAAATTAGGATGGTGAGCAGGACAGAGAGGAAGGAACATGAATAGGGGCAGGGAGCGGGACAAAGGGACACAGTGAAAAACGACAGCAAAGGAAGCAAAACACAGCGGCAGGCAATACCAACGTCACCGAGAGAGAAAAAGAGAGGCCGTGAGAAGCACAGGGCGTGGGATAAAGAAAGAGAGGTATTGGGAGTCCTGCAGAGAGACGGAGGACAACAAACAAGTGGAGCAGGGAGCAGCACAAAGGGCGAGAGAGAACGAGAGACGAACAGGAGGGAGGACGGGGATAGCCACAGACAGAATGCAAAAAACCAGCGACGGCGACAAATCAAGACCGCGGTCTGCATCCTTTTTTTTTTTTTAGGCTGAGCACTGGTATGTTGCTCCACAATCATTCCCATTAAAATTGCCACATAGATTTGTATGACGAATACACAGTCAGACTAGCTCACCCTTCTTCAGCCATCCTGTTAAAGGAAGCTTTCTGAAGAGTTGTTGTTGTACCAGTGAACAAAACCCGCAGCCGGAAAGAGAATGAAGAAGGCCTGTATACAGTACGTATATGACAATGCAAAGCCCGAAAGACAAAGAATTCGGAAAGGAAAAGAAGACGGGGCGGGGGGAGCGGAAGGATAATCTCATTAAATAAGAGCAGAGAAGCAAAGTTCTCTGTGAAATTGTGCCATCTGTATTCTGTCTCAAATTCACCCAGTTTACAACTGCCTCTATTTTCTTCTCCTCTTTTCCCAAACCATACCTGAGCGTGTAACGATTTAAGTTCTCTGAGGACAAGAGTTTGATACAGCCGTTAACGTTTGTTGCACATTAGGAACGCGACATTAACAATGGCTGCATCGTCACAGTTTTTCTATAAAGTATGCAGAGCAAAAGGAAAACATGGCCTGAAAGTACTTAATGATTAACAGCTGTGGGGTTATTTTATTGGTTTTCTGTAAGTGTTCTCTGTCTCAAGACTGCTGGGCACACAACGCATTTGTTTTCTCTATTTAGGTTAACCCAATACGTCCTCAGTCATCTTTCCTTGTCCTTGTTATCGCACATAGCAACGAGAGCTTATTGCCCCATGAATCTCTTCCACAAGGCACCGAGAAGATAATTTCCTGTCAGGACACTTCTAAGCTCCTTGCAAATTTCATCTGTAAATTTTCAGCAGCAACAAAAGAACTTGTATTGCCACGCTATGAACTTGACCAATTCCATCAGCTTTGCACAAAGAGAACCTGATAAGGATCAAACTCTTCCAGGAAGACAAACATTAAAATAAACCTACTTAACGAATCATTAGAAATTCACCCAGAGAGAGGTAAAGGAATACTGTGAGGGGCAAAAGCGTAAAGTCCATCTGGGTGAGTTTTGACTAACATACTTGAACACAGAGGACAGACGAAAAGAGACAGAGCGACAGGGAGCAGGGCAGAGAGAAAAATCAAGGCAGCAGCAAGACAGACATGGAGAAAAAAACCCTAGGATGGAGAGCGAAAAAACCGCCAAAAAATCCCAGCAATGTGGGAAAGAGAAGGGGGCAGGAGAGGGACAGGGAGGGCCCAGGATAGAGAAGAGGGGCAACAGCGCCCCGCAGGGTCGGGACTCACCGCAGCTCTCGCTCGTGGCGCTGCTCGGAGTGTTCGCCAGGTAAGACGCTTCTTTCTCCTTCGGTCCTTCCTTCCTCTTGTGTAGCTCCTGTCGCAGAGCGGGGCTGCAGTCGCCCCCGTCCTCCCAGGCTCAGGGCGAGATCACGTAGGCGGCGGCGATGTACTTCTTGCCGTTGCCGTAGGTGGACTTGGTCCAGCTGTAGGTCTGGATGCTGAGGCTGTAGCCCCCCAGGCTCAGGTGACATCTGTGGGGACACAGCCTGGGTCAAAGCCCTGCTCCACCCCTCAGCCCCACAGTCACGTCTCCCGGATGCTCTCGGGGACCCCCACACCAGCCCCTGCTCCATCCCCCACCCGTGACGCCCCGCACCTGGGCGGGGCTCAGGGCTCACCCGACTGCTGATGGGGCTCAGGAGGGCACTGCTGGCTCCACGGCCAGAGGACAGACAGACGGACGCAGACAGAGATGGTACTCACGCCCTCCCAGGATGCGCGATGAAGCATGAGGTGTAGAGGCCAAACTCGAACCCGGGGCTGCAGCCGATGAAGGCAGAGCCCGTCTCTTTGTAAAAGCCGTCCCAGCTGAACTGCAGCCCCAGCACGTCGGGGTAGGTGTCCCCCTGGGAAAAGGGGGTTCAGGGATCAGACCCTCATCTCCGCTCGGCTCCGGGTGCAGCAGGGCAGGGAACTCAAGGAAAAGCCATCTGCAGATGAAGCCAGGCATGCTCACGCCCTCTCCAAGGACAGATCCAGAGCAGCTTCCAGTTGGTCCAAGGGGCCACCGGACAGAAACCCCCAAGCCTCAAACCCCTCACTGGTGGTTTGGGAGCCCCTTTTGCCCATTGCATCACCTTTTCCGGACCTTCCCACCCTGCCTCATTCCAGGGCCCACAGGAGAGAAGCAAAGGGGAGGCGGCACGCTGAGCATCCTGCCGGATCACTTACCGGCCCATTGAAGTTGTGGCTGAAGTAGTTGACAATGCCCTGCTTTTCCAGGAGGTAGAAGCGGATCCAGCTGTGAAATCACGTCACCATCCCTTTTTTCACCTGCCCTAAACATGAGAGAGAGCTTGGGGTGAGCCCCCCGGCCCGGTGACGCCTAGCACCCCCCGTCCCACCGGTGTGGGGTCGTACCTCAGAAGACGTGCTCCAAGCCGCTGGAGTCCCGCTCGCCTTCGCCTCTGGAGCAGAGACCGATCCACATCTCCTTCGAATCAGCGACCAACTCCTGCTCGGGGCCGTAGCCGTCTGCAGGAGGGGGGAAGAGGTGGGAGCAGCATCCCAGGACAGGAGCACGGGGAGAGGCAGAGCCGGGGCTCCCTCCCAGTCCTCTCCCCGGGAGCAATTCGGCTCTGCCCGGTGCAATTACCCCGGGCCCTGGCAGGCCTGGAGAGCCCCCTGCCGCGCTCCTCCGACCTGCACCCTCCCAGGTCACCCCTCACCCAGCCGACCCTTTCCTTCTGGGGGGCCAGGTCAGCCCTGCCCTGCTCCACACTCACTCTTCCTGCTGGAGGAAGGCAAAGAGTTTCTTCGGGAGCTCGGTTTCCACCACCTCCTTGAGGAAGCTGTCCTGCTCCCTCAGCTCCTCCGCCGTCACCTCCTCCTCCCTGCCAGCCGCCCTCTGCTAGTTACCCAGGAGTTGAACGAAGCTGGCGTAGGTGGGCTTGGAGAAGAGCTCCTCATGGACGTATCTGCAGAGCCTAGGAGAGAGCGGATCCTGCACTCAGCGGGGAAGGAGAGGTCCCCTCCAAAAGCAGCCCTGCACCCCGGCCAGCCGGGCTCTGCCATGGCGGCCCCCGGCCACCCCCCGGGGATGCTGGTTCACACTCACGGCTGCGGGGAGCGGTCCTCCTGGTCCCCCGTGCCCTCGGGGGACGCCAGGTACTACTGGGGAGCAGCAGGACAGACGGACCGCGAGACGAACAAAGGGACAGGGAGCAGAAGCGGGAGAGAGAGAGAGAAGCACCAGGAGCAGCGAAGGAAGGGAAAAGAGGGACGGAAGAGGAAAATAAGGGCGAGAGAGCCAATCGGAGGGCGGGATGGCCATCGGAGGGCGGGAGGAAGCGGCAGGACCAATCGGATTGCGGGACGCCGCTCTGAGGGCGGGAGGCAGAGGGCGAACCAATCGGATTGCGGGACGCCGCTCGGAGGGCGGGCGGAAGCGGAAGGACCAATCGGATTGCGGGACGCCGCTCTGAGGGCGGGAGGAAGCGGCAGAACCAATCGGATTGCGGGACGCCGCTCGGAGGGCGGGAGGAAGCGGCAGGACCAATCGGATTGCGGGACGCCGCTCTGAGGGCGGGGGGAAGCGCCAGAACCAATCGGAGGGCGGGATGCAAATCAGGGGAGAGCGGGAAGCGGCCGGACCAATCGGATTGCGGAACGCCGCTCCAAAGGCGGGCGGAAGCGGCAGAACCAATCGGATTGCGGCTCGCCGCTCGGAGGGCGGGAGGCAGCGGCAGGACCAATCGGATTGCGGGACGCCGCTCGGAGGGCGGGAGGAAGCGAGAGGGCCAATCGGAATGCGGGTCGCCAATATGAGGGCGGGAGGAAGCGGGATGGCCAATCAGAAGCCGGGATTGGGCAGGAGGTCTAATCGGACGGCGGGAGGGCCAATCGAAGGGCAGGAGGAAGCGGCAGGGACAATCAGAGTGCGGGAGGCGGCGGGAGGGCCAATCGGTGGGCCAATCGGAGGGCGGCTCGCTCCCACCACCGGCTCCGACGCGGTGGGACGCTCCCGCCGCCCTCCGCGGCGCTTTCCCCCGTTACCGTCGCACAATCGCTCAGGCCCTGCTCACCTTCTCCCTCTCTGAACGGCAAAAGTCGCCACCGCGTATGCGCGGACTCGGGCTGCAGTTCCTAACTTTGTCCGCAAAGCGGCAGCACGGAGCGCCGCGGCAGCATACGCCACCGCGCATGCGCGGAATCGGGCTGCAGTACCTAACTTTGTTCGCTAAGCGGCAGCACTGCGCGCCGAGGGGGAGACGCCACCGCGCATGCGCGGACTCGGGCTGCAGTACCTAACTTTGTCCGCAAGGCGGCAGCACTTAGTGCCGCGGCAGCAGACGCCACCGCGCATGCGCGGACTCGGGCTGCAGTACCTAAATTTGTCCGCAAGGCGGCAGCAGTTAGCGCCGCGGCAGCAGACGCCACCGCGCATGCTCCGACTCGGGCTGCAGTACCTAAATTTTTCCGCAAGGCGGCAGCACCTAGCGCCGCGGCAGCAGCGCCACCGCGCATGCGCCCACTCGGGCTGCAGTACCTAACTTTGTTCGCTAAGCGGCAGCACATAGAGCCGCGGCAGCAGACGCCACCGCGCATGCGCCGACTCGGGCTGCAGTACCTAACTTTGTCCGCAAGGCGGCAGCACTTAGCGCCGCGGCAGCATACGCCACCGCGTATGCGCGGACTCGGGCTGCAGTACCGGTTTTCTTTCGCTGAGCGGCAGCACTGAGCGTCGCGGCAGCAGACGCCACCGCGTATGCGCCGACTCGGGCTGCAGTACCTAAATTTGTCCGCAAGGCGGCAGCAGTTAGTGCCGCGGCAGCATACGCCACCCCGCATGCGCCGACTCGGGCTGCAGTACCTAACTTTGCTCGCTAAGCGGCAGCACTTAGCGCCGCGGCAAGAGACCCCACCGCGCATGCGCGGACTCGCGCTGCAGTACCGGCTTTTTTTCGCTAAGCGGCAGCACGGAGCGACGCCACAGCGCATGCGCGGACTCCTGCATGCGGTACAACACTTCGCCCAGCAGGCGGCAGCACGGAGCGGAAACGCAGCGAGACACCACCGCCCGTGTGCGGTTGGGGGGGGTCTCTGGGGACCTGTCGACCCCGGCGAGAGCTCAGCTGGGGGAGGATGGCGGGTGCACCCACCCCAGACCCCGATTTTCTCGGGAGGGTCCCCTGCGTGAGGCTGCCCTGCAAGCAGCTCAGATAAATGAGGAAGACGAATCTGTTAAAGAGTCCCTATACTGGTGCGGGGGGCGGGTGGGGGGTGGTGGGGTGTCTCGGCCACCCTGTCCCCTGGCATCCCCAAAAGAGCCACCTCTGCTGCAGGGAAGGGTGGGCAGCCCCTCCTGCTGCACCCCCCGGGCTGGATGCAAACCCGAGAGCACCCCCCCCGGGGCCCCAACACCCACCCTGGGCCAGTACCCACCCTCTTCCTGGTGCAGAAGCAATGGGGAGGGAGCTGGGGGCAGAGGGCTGGCCCCATGGCCGGCGTGCACGGAGGAATTGAACCCTGCACCACCCACAGTCAGTATTTATTTTCCTGGGGGGAGGGGGGTGGAGGGGTGGTTATGCTCCACTGCAAGTCCCTCTCTCACCCCCGCTCTTCTGCTGCGACCAGGGAACACGACCCTCGGTGGGACTGGTGGGTACTGGGGCTGCTGCCTCCATCCAGGGCACGGCCGGCACCGTCCTGCCCGGCTTCCTCGTGCGCCTGGCCCTGCTCCTGCGGCACAGCCATCTGCCTCCCACAGCAGGACCAGTCCTGCCCCGTGCCGCGGGCCTCAGCCCCCAGAGCAGGGCTGCAGTCGCCCCCGTCCTCCCAGGCTCAGGGCGAGATCACGTAGGCGGCGGCGATGTACTTCTTGCCGTTGCCGTAGGTGGACGTGGTCCAGGTGAAGGTCTGGATGCTCAGGCTGTAGCCCCCCAGGCTCAGGTGACATCTGTGGGGACACAGCCTGGGTCAAAGCCCTGCTCCACCCCTCAGCCCCACAATCACGTCTCCCAGATGCTCTCGGGGTCCCCCACACCAGCCCCTGCTCCATCCTCCTCCCGTGACGCCCCGCACCTGGGCGGGGCTCAGGGCTCACCCGACTGCTGATGGGGCTCAGGAGGGCACTGCTGGCTCCACGGCCAGAGGACAGACAGACGGACGCAGACAGAGATGGTACTCACGCCCTCCCAGGACGCGCGATGAAGCACGAGGTGTAGAGGCCAAACTCGAACCTGGGGCTGCAGCCGATGGAGGCAGAGCCCGCCTCTTTGTAAAAGCTGTCCCAGCTGAACTGCAGCAGGACAGATGGACCGCGAGATGAACAAAGGGACAGGGAGCAGAAGTGAGAGATGGAGAAAAAAGCATTACGGGCAGCGGGGCAGAAAGAGGAAACACAGGCTGGATGGGGGACAGGGAGAGAGAAAGAGAGTGGCAGAACGCGGACGGAGAGCGGGAGAAAGAAAGCCCAGTGGCGAGCAGCAGGCCAGAGGCAGGGGGAAGGAAGGACAGGAAGGGGGAGAGAGGGATACAGAAAACAAGTGAGGGACAGGGAGTAAGAAAAAAGGGTACAGAGGAAAAGAAAGGGATGGGAAGCAGGACACAGGACTAGAAAGCAAGCAAGAGCAACAGGGAGAACGAGAGAACGGAGCCAGAGGAAAACAGGGACTGAAAGCAGGACGGAGAAATGGAAAAAGGAGATGAGGGATGGAGAGCAGGACAGAGGAGTGGAGAGACAACAACGGACACAAGGATAGCGATGGAGGGAGAGGAAAGGAGGGACGGGGAGCAGCACAGAGGGATGGAGAGAGAAAACACAGTGACATGAAGCAAGACAGAGGGCTCAAAAGAGAAAAATAAGACAAGGGAGAATAACAAGGAGTAAAGAGAGAAAGCAAGGTCCAAACAAAAGCTCAGAGGGGCAGAGGAATCAAGGAAAATATGGACGAGGAGCCCTGTGGAGAGATGGAGCAGAAAATGCAGGGTCGGTGAGCGGGACAGAGAGATTGGGGGGGGGTGGGGGGGGTGGGGGGGTGGAAAAGGGATTGAGAAATAAAGAAAGGATCAGATTTGTACAAAGAGACCGAGAAGGGAAAAAAGAAACAGCAAGGGGCTAGAGGACAGAGACAAAAAGGGCCGGGGAGCAGGAGAGAGGAGGAAAGGAGAAAAGGGAGAGCCGGCCGCATGGGGAAGTATAGCGAGAATTGACCACACAGGCAGCAGGACAGAGAAATAAAGACAGAAAAAACAGGGACAGAAAGCAGGAGAAAGGGACAGTGAGAGGAAACAAAGCGCAGGGAGCAGGAGAACAGGGAGAGGGAGAGAAAGCTGGGGGGGAAGGGAGCAGGACAGAGGCAGAGAAAGATGTGTTGGGGCAGAAGGAGAGAAAGAGAAAAAAGACAGATGGGAAGAAGGATGGGGGATAGGCAGGGGAAAAAGAAGGACAAGGAGCAGGACAAAGCTTGTCAGAGAAAGAGAGGTACAGGGAGCAAGACAAGGTGATCCAGAGGGAGAAAAAAGGGACAAGGAGGTGGAACAAAGGGAAAGAGAGGCAAAAATAAAGAGACAGGGAGCAGGACAGAGATGGAGGGCAAGAAGCCTAGGATGGGCAGCAGGACAGACAGACGGAGAAGGAAAAAAAACAGCATTGGGCTGCGGGACAGAGACAGAGTGAGAAAAAACAGTGTCAGGGAGCAGGACAGAGGGATAGAGGACAAAAAACCCTAAAGAGGGAATGGGGCAGAAAAAGCCCAGGGAAACTGCAAGGACAAGGACACAACAGAGGGGTGAGGGGGACAGGGAGCAGGACAAACCGATGGAAGAGGGGGAAGAAATAGCGATGGGCTGCAGGACGGAGATGGAGGAATCAAAAAGTAGACAAAGGGAGCGTGACAGAGGGGGGAAAAAGGACAGAGATCAGGACTGCACCGGAGGAAAAAAAAAAAAAAAACAACCCACACAACTGTGGTGGGCAGTGGGAGAGAGATACAGAAAAGGAAAAAATACTGAGGAAGAGAGAAAGGACAGAAGGGACGGCCGGCTGGACAGGGTGATACAGTTAGAAAGGATGGGAGAGAGAACGGGTCAGAGAGAGAAAGACAGAAAAGATGGCGAGAGGAAGAAGGGCAGAGGGACAGCAAGAGGTAAAAAGAGGGCAGAGATTGGGACAGAGATGGGCAAAAAAGCAGCAGGGACAGAGGAAAAGAGACAGAGAGACAGGGAGCAGGACAGAGAAAGAAAAATCAGGGCAGCAGCAAGATGGAGATGGAGAAAAAAAAATAAATTAGGATGGTGAGCAGGACAGAGAGGAAGGAACATGAATAGGGGCAGGGAGCGGGACAAAGGGACACAGTGAAAAACGACAGCAAAGGAAGCAAAACACAGCGGCAGGCAATACCAACGTCACCGAGAGAGAAAAAGAGAGGCCGTGAGAAGCACAGGGCGTGGGATAAAGAAAGAGAGGTATTGGGAGTCCTGCAGAGAGACGGAGGACAACAAACAAGTGGAGCAGGGAGCAGCACAAAGGGCGAGAGAGAACGAGAGACGAACAGGAGGGAGGACGGGGATAGCCACAGACAGAATGCAAAAAACCAGCGACGGCGACAAATCAAGACCGCGGTCTGCATCCTTTTTTTTTTTTAGGCTGAGCACTGGTATGTTGCTCCACAATCATTCCCATTAAAATTGCCACATAGATTTGTATGACGAATACACAGTCAGACTAGCTCACCCTTCTTCAGCCATCCTGTTAAAGGAAGCTTTCTGAAGAGTTGTTGTTGTACCAGTGAACAAAACCCGCAGCCGGAAAGAGAATGAAGAAGGCCTGTATACAGTACGTATATGACAATGCAAAGCCCGAAAGACAAAGAATTCGGAAAGGAAAAGAAGACGGGGCGGGGGGGGCGGAAGGATAATCTCATTAAATAAGAGCAGAGAAGCAAAGTTCTCTGTGAAATTGTGCCATCTGTATTCTGTCTCAAATTCACCCAGTTTACAACTGCCTCTATTTTCTTCTCCTCTTTTCCCAAACCATACCTGAGCGTGTAACGATTTAAGTTCTCTGAGGACAAGAGTTTGATACAGCCGTTAACGTTTGTTGCACATTAGGAACGCGACATTAACAATGGCTGCATCGTCACAGTTTTTCTACAAAGTATGCAGAGCAAAAGGAAAACATGGCCTGAAAGTACTTAATGATTAACAGCTGTGGGGTTATTTTATTGGTTTTCTGTAAGTGTTCTCTGTCTCAAGACTGCTGGGCACACAACGCATTTGTTTTCTCTATTTAGGTTAACCCAATACGTCCTCAGTCATCTTTCCTTGTCCTTGTTATCGCACATAGCAACGAGAGCTTATTGCCTCGTGAATCTCTTCCACAAGGCACCGAGAAGATAATTTCCTGTCAGGACACTTCTAAGCTCCTTGCAAATTTCATCTGTAAATTTTCAGCAGCAACAAAAGAACTTGTTTTGCCACGCTATGAACTGGACGAATTCCATCAGCTTTGCACAAAGAGAACCTGATAAGGATCAAACTATTTCAGGAAGACAAACATTAAAATAAACCTACTTAACGAATCATTAGAAATTCACCCAGAGAGAGGTAAAGGAATACTGTGAGGGGCAAAAGCGTAAAGTCCATCTGGGTGAGTTTTGACTAACATACTTGAACACAGAGGACAGACGAAAAGAGACAGAGCGACAGGGAGCAGGGCAGAGAGAAAAATCAAGGCAGCAGCAAGACAGACATGGAGAAAAAAACCCTAGGATGGTGAGCGAAAAAACCGCCAAAAAATCCCAGCAATGTGGGAAAGAGAAGGGGGCAGGAGAGGGACAGGGAGGGCCCAGGATAGAGAAGAGGGGCAACAGCGCCCCGCAGGGTCGGGACTCACCGCAGCTCTCGCTCGTGGCGCTGCTCGGAGCGTTCGCCAGGTAAGACGCTTCTTTCTCCTTCGGTCCTTCCTTCCTCTTGTGTAGCTCCTGTCGCAGAGCGGGGCTGCAGTCGCCCCCGTCCTCCCAGGCTCAGGGCGAGATCACGTAGGCGGCGGCGATGTACTTCTTGCCGTTGCCGTAGGTGGACTTGGTCCAGCTGTAGGTCTGGATGCTGAGGCTGTAGCCCCCCAGGCTCAGGTGACATCTGTGGGGACACAGCCTGGGTCAAAGCCCTGCTCCACCCCTCAGCCCCACAGTCACGTCTCCCGGATGCTCTCGGGGACCCCCACACCAGCCCCTGCTCCATCCCCCACCTGTGACGCCCCGCACCTGGGCAGGGCTCAGGGCTCACCCGACTGCTGATGGGGCTCAGGAGGGCACTGCTGGCTCCACGGCCAGAGGACAGACAGACGGACGCAGACAGAGATGGTACTTACGCCCTCCCAGGACGCGCGATGAAGCACGAGGTGTAGAGGCCAAACTCGAACCCGGGGCTGCAGCTGATGAAGGCAGAGCCCGCCTCCTCGTAAAAGCTGTCCCAGCTGAACTGCAGCCCCAGCACGTCGGGGTAGGTGTCCCCCTGGGAAAAGGGGGTTCAGGGATCAGACCCCCATCTCCGCTCAGCTCCGGGTGCAGCAGGGCAGGGAACTCAAGGAAAAGCCATCTGCAGATGAAGCCAGGCATGCTCACGCCCTCTCCAAGGACAGATCCAGAGCAACTTCCAGTTGGTCCAAGGGGCCACCAGACAGAGCCCCCCAAACCTCAAACCCCTCACTGGTGGTTTGGGAGCCCCTTTTGCCCATAGCATCACCTTTTCCGGACCTTCCCACCC
This sequence comes from Podargus strigoides, assembly GCA_028020825.1. Taxonomy (NCBI): domain Eukaryota; kingdom Metazoa; phylum Chordata; class Aves; order Caprimulgiformes; family Podargidae; genus Podargus; species Podargus strigoides. Next base: position 90,369 of record CM051638.1, read on the forward strand.
TGCCTCCATTCCAGGGCCCACAGAGAGAAGCAAAGGGGAGGCGGCACGCTGAGCATCCTGCCGGATCACTTACCGGCCCGTTGAAGTTGTGGCTGAAGTAGTTGACAATGCCCTGCTTTTCCCAGAGGTAGAAGCGGATCCAGCTGTGAAATCATGTCAACATCCCTTTTTTCACCTCCCCTAAACATGAGAGAGAGCTTGGGGTGAGCCCCCCGGCCCGGTGACGCCTGGCACCCCCGTCGCACCCGTGTGGGGTCGTACCTCAGAAGACGCACTCCAAGCCGCTGGAGTCCCGCTCGCCCTCGCCTCTGGAGCAGAGGCCGATCCACATCTCCTTCGAATCAGCGACGAACTCCTGCTCGGGGCCGAAGCCGTCTGCAGGAGGGGTGAAGAGGTGGGAGCAGCATCCCAGGACAGGAGCACGGGGAGAGGCAGAGCCGGGGGGCTCCCTCCCAGTCCTCTCCCCGGGAGCAATTCGGCTTTGCCCGGTGCAATTCCCCCATGTCCAGGCAGGCCTGGAAAGCCCCCTGCTGCGCTCCTCCGACCTGCACCCTCCCAGGTCACCCCTCACCCAGCCGACCCTTTCCTTCTGGGGGCCAGGTCAGCCCTGCCCTGCTCCACACTCACTCTTCCTGCTGGAGGAAGGCAAAGAGTTTCTTCGGGAGCTCAGTTTTCACCACCTCCTTGAGGAAGCTGTCCTGCTCCCTCAGCTCCTCCGCCGCCACCTCCTCCTCCCTGCCAGCCGCCCTCTGCTAGTTACCCAGGAGTTGAACGAAGCTGGCGTAGGTGGGCTTGGAGAAGAGCTCCTCATGGACGTATCTGCAGAGCCTAGGAGAGAGCGGATCCTGCACTCAGCGGGGAAGGAGAGGTCCCCTCCAAAAGCAGCCCGGCGCCCCGGCCAGCCGGGCTCTGCCATGGCGGCCCCCGGCCACCCCCCGGGGATGCTGGTTCACACTCACGGCCGCGGGGAGCGGTCCTCCTGGTCCCCCGTCCCCTCGGGGGACGCCTGGTACTACTGGGGAGCAGCAGGACAGATGGACCGCGAGATGAACAAAGGAACAGGGAGCAGAAGCGGGAGATGAAGAGAGAAGCACCAGGAGCAGCGAAGGAAGGGAAAAGAGGGACGGAAGAAGAAAATAAGGGAGAGAGAGCCAATCGGAGGGCGGGATGGCCATCGGAGGGCGGGAGGAAGCGGCAGGACCAATCGGATTTCGGGACGCCGCTCTGGGGGCGGGAGGAAGCGGTCGGACCAATCGTATTGCGGGATGCCGATCGGGGGGCGGGAGGAAGCGGCCGGACCAATCGGATTGCGGGACGCCGCTCTGAGGGCGGGAGGAAGCGGCCGGACCAGTCGGATTGCGGGATGCCGATCGGGGGGCGGGAGGAAGCGGCCGGACCAATCGGATTGCGGGATGCCGATCGGGGGGCGGGAGGAAGCGGCCGGACCAATCGGATTGCGGGATGCCGATCGGGGGAGAAAGCCCCTCCGCGGGGCTTTCCCCGGTTACCGTCGCTAAATCGCTCAGCCCCTACTCACCTTCTCCCTCTGTGAACGGCAAAATACGCCACGGCGCATGCGCTGACTGGACCTGCAGTACCTCACCTTGTTCGCTAGGCGGCAGCACGGAGCGCCGCGGCAAGAGACGCTACAATGTGCTCGCCCGTGACATCCTCTCCCTATTTTGTATTCCTGGGTGGAAAGCACACAAGCTCCACTCCTCTCAACAGGCCGTTGATTTTAACACCTGCCCGGATACAAGAAAAATTGAAGAACATCACTATGTAAGAAACAAACACCTATCAAAACATTTTATAACCCTACCAAATGTCATATTCAGGTAGGCCCAACTGCTCCACACCCCAGTCCTCCTCTATGCTGGCCTCCTAGTCCTACTAACCCCACCTACCAACCAAAACATCTGCTACTGCCTTCCCTTTCATGGTCCCCTAAAGAGACCGCCCTGCGATCATACGCAATTGCCACGTTCCTGGGAAGCAGTCCCTGGGAACAGTGTTCCCACAAGCCTCAAAAAAGTCACCCTGCCTGCCCAACGCCTAGCTGAAGTCTGACCTCCGTCAAACATTGGTGATGAACATTGCCTCGCAGAGCGAGCCGGACTGCAGGAAAAAAAGCAGCCCAGAGGGGGAAAAAAAGAAAAAAAAAAAAAAGTCCCCCGGATGTTTGTTGGTTTTTTTTTCCTGTTGGTTTTGCCCTACAAGTCTGACAAAAATCTCAACTCTACATACAACCTACAAGGAAAAGTTATTATATACAACACATTCCTAACACACTAGAAACATTCCTAAAACACCACAAACCACCCCACACTCGCACCTCATTCTTTCTGCCACCCACCCGCCACAACTGGCCACCGCCTCCTGTCCCAGGGGCCTTGAATACTGCCCTGCCTGCCAAAACCCCAGCCCGAGCCTGGCCTCTGTCCAAACATTGGTGATGAACATCGCCTTGCAGAGCGACCAGGGGAAAAAAAAAACCCGGTTGCGGGAAAAAAGAAAAAAAAACCCCGAGCTGGGTTTTTTTATTCTACTGGTAAAACATAATTTCCTATCTCAAAATCAAATACAACCTGAAAAATAAAACTTCACCTATACAAGACTGGACACATTCAGTAACTAACACTCATTCAACATTCACTCGTTCAACCTCTCGCTCAAAACATATCTCTGTCACCCTCCACCTGCCACAGTGGACTACACGGGGCTAACTCCCCACAAACTACCTTCCCCTTACGCTGATGTCTGGATATGTGCGATCCCCACCACCTGTGGATTTTGCCCCGCTACTTAACTTTCACAGTGCTGTGGGTCCATCCTCAATGGCCACCCTCATTAGTAGCAGTGTCACCCAAATGCAAGGTTCCTTTCATCATATCATAAGAATCAACCTGCCCAAAAGCAAACAACCACTCTGAGGCATGTTGTGGTGCTCCTCAGACCCTGCTGCCTCAGCCGTTTTTAGAGGCTTGCCACAAGGTGCCTGCAAATACAGTAGGAAAACCGTTGCTGATTTATCGGCTTACGTCATGCTACATCAGAATCCCACTCACATCCACAGAGATCGCAAAGTCAATTTAACTCTCTATGCTGGCTGTGCAATGCCATGCAATTCAGTCATAGACCTGTGCAATTCATGTACAAATGTAAACACAGTGCCATACGATGCAACAGTCTTAGGGAGCACAGACAGGTGAAACAAGGTGATAGGGAGCACAGGCAGGCACTCTCACATTCAGGTCAGCAAAAGTACAGAGCAATCCAGTACAAAGTGTATACAGAGCTAAGGAATGCAAGACAGTCTCAGATGCCAGTCAAATAGTGCTGCAATACACAACAAAACTACACAGAGACCCATCCAATGCTACAGTACTACAGCCTCCCTTTAGAAAACAAAAACCTCCAGACTTTAAGCCCCACACATACAAGCCTTAAGAGCCTGGAAATTCATTCTGCTTCACTACCGCTGAACAGCCCCTCCCAGAAGGCTCTGGCCATCTCCATAACACACTGTGAAAATGACTGTCCACACAGCCAGATGATTGCTATTCTGAGATGACTAAAAAACCTTTACCTAAGCACTATAGACATCTCAACCTACTAACCATACGCACATATTGCTGTTCCACCAATCCCTGACTCTACAGCCCTGGGCAGAGCAGCTCTAAGCCCAACACACAGAGGCACAAACACTGCACTGAATGCTACACACAGTGAAACTTGAAGATAAGAAAAAAAACCCTCTTGGCAAGGAGCATGACTCCAGAACTGGACATGCTGGCAGGCAAGAAGACCTAGAGGGCCACAACAGTGACACGAGGAGGCTCTATGGCAGTCCCAGAAAGAGTCAGATAAAACGGCCCATTACAAGAAGGTACTGCCAAAACTCAGATGATGGATGCGCAAGAAGCCAGGCTTCAGGACTGAAGAGCATAAGGATGCAGGGAAGGAGTCCCAGTCCCTGAAAATGAGAGCAGAGCTGCTGACGCAGCCCAAAGTGATGTCGCAAAAGATGACCGTCCATAAACTCATGAGATGCAAGACTGATCCATGATCTAAGCTTGTTATGAAATAACAGAAGCTCCCGAGTGGTGCTATGCCAATGAGCAAATGCATTCAAGACCCTAGGAATGGCACCTGAGACATATACCATGCCCCTTGAGCACCAAGAGCAAGGAGGACATCAAGACCTGAGAAGGGCCTAAGACACAAGACAGACTACACAAACTGCACAGCACCACACACACAGGCTGGAACTGCCCTGCCAGGCTCACACTACCATTGTGCTACAAAGTAACCCGCTCCCTTTGACTGTCCAGAGGGGACTGTTCCCGCACAACCCTTTCCCCTATGTTAACTGTCAAACCCTCCCTGCAATTCCCAACCTCGTTCCCTCCTCCCAGCCCCGGTGCCTCAACTTAACTTCAGAGGGTCAGAGGTCTGAATCCGTCCTTGACAAAAAAAAATCCCAAATGCATCAGCTACCTAGAATATTCCTGCAGTCGCCAGGTTCCTCTTTGTCATCTGCAATAAAAAAAAAGGAAACGGTGCCAGCAGTAAGATTTACATTGGCCGACACCAACCTCTTCCAGAACATCCCCTCAGATGTGCTGTGGCATGCACTCACCTGCTCGTTCCAGAGTTGGATGCTGAGGCTGCCACCGCCCGTTGTACCTGAGATATCAAGAGACATAAAATTACTGTTGCGTTTGTGAGAAATCACCAATCGCTAACCTGTGCTGTAAGTAAGCACCTCAACAACGCCTCCAAGTAACAGTGACTGCGACATCCAGATGGACACTGGAGGGATGGATGAAAAATTAAGTCAGGGGATGAAGTAAGTTAAAGGCATGGGAAAGCAAAAACCACAGCATTCTGGAGGATATGTTTTAATGAACCTAATATTTTCCAAGGTGAGACTCATTTGACATTCAGCCTGTATGTTTTATGCCTCATCTGTCGTGACTTTTTTGTACCTCCCGTCAGCTATGGGGAGACTTAAACCAGAGCAGACCTCACTGACACCCAAATCCAACAGCAAAACCTTCTGAAAAAGGCTGATGAACCCACCTCCCCTTCACATCCACAAACCTCATAAATACCTTCTCTTCACCTGAACTGTCAAGGAAGTAACTCCACTCCTTTCCGCAAAAACTTCTGCCCTCTGTTTGTACTCCTGAATCCCTCACTTCAGTCTCTCCTCAGGAGATGCTTCCCTGAGCCGTGCCCTATGTTCTGTGGGCATCTCCCATCTTGTGTTTCCACAGGCTCTAGTACAGGGCCTCTAAAGAAGCAAAGTCCTGACTCTTATAACCTATGAGGGGCCTGCTGCAAGCTGCAAAGGTTCTAGGGACAGCACGGTAGTCTGTGGGTGATCGGAAAAGGCGATGGGCATCCCGTACCTGAAAAGACTCTATGCCTTTCCCCCCTGCTGCTTTTTTGAGACATGCTGAAACTCCACATACAGATACGTACAAGAGGCTCACGCTAACCCCTGACAGATAATCTCACCATCAGGCCTATGAAGAGAGAGGATATCAGCAACTCAGTGTACAGTAAAACTGGCGGAAAAAAAACACAGTTCCACCTTCAATAGTCATTAACTCCAGGAAAATGGAATCCACCCAGAATAAAAGAAAAAAAGAACCCACAACACACCCCCCCCCCCATATTACTACTAATCCATTTTGCCACTCCCTAACACTCCACACAAAATTGCTGGCCTGAAAAATAACCAAATAAAAAAGCTCTATACAACTGCACTTTCTACTCTATAAACTACTGACACTTGGCTGCTCCTGAAGCTCTTACCTGAAACAGATGTCTCTGCTTCTCTAAGTGCCCAAATGCACCTGTCCAAAGAAATGAATGAGCCTGAAAGCTGCCATCAGCTGAAGGAACAGCAGAATACTGAGTCCACAGAAACCCAGGAGGAAAATACACCATGTGAGCACACACTGGGGCTATTATACCCCGGGATCCTGCCCACTGCCCTTCCCACAGTCCTCTGCGAAAGGGGCCGGGGGGGGGGGGGGGAGGAACGACACGGACGACAGAGGACGGACACACACCAGCAGCAGGTTTGCTCATGTGCCTTTACTCTATGGTACCTGAAGTACTGACCTGTACTGGGAATGACACCACCTGCTCTTTTACTTCAACTACATCTATTACATCGGCATTGTGATCAGGTAGGTAATTAGACCTAAAATTTTTGCAGGGTAGGTAAAGATAACTGTCATGCTAAGCTGCATAGGAAAGTAGCTCATTAATTGCAATTACATTATTATTATAAAAGATTTTGTGCTTTAGGCTCCTATATAAAAAAAAACAAGCTACTATGGGCTTATAATTCACTTCTAGCAAGACTGTGTGCGTTACCTAACTTCTTCCAGAACTAGGAGCCAGAAAGGGAACTGAGCAAAGTACTGATGCCCTCACGGGACTGGGGACTAAAGGGAGGCACACTGAATGGATGAGAGAACAAAAAGACCACCTAGTGGGGTAACAGATATGGAATCAGGAGGAGTTTTGAGGGGAAAATAGGGGTGCAAAGTGCCCTCTTGAGCTAGAAGGGGCTCTGGAGCATAGGGGATGTCTGGTGAGAGCTCAGCAAAGGGAGTGGTGGTGTCCCGAGGGCGCCTGAGAAACCAAAGAAGCCTCAGAGATAACAATGAGGAACTTCAAAGGGGATTTTAACTACATACAAATGTTCTCAGGGGACAGGGGCCAAACAAAGACACCCTAAATGGCAAAGAGTAAGATAAGAGTGCTCCAAAGGGCACAAGAAAAAGATTTGAAAGTGAGCTAAAGTGCTACGAGAGTGCCGTGGAGTACAAGAAAGGCCTCAGATGACATTGTTATAGAGAGCAGAGGAGTTAGGAGGTGTCAGGTTAAGAAAAGAAGGGCTGGGGACACAGCCTTGGAGTCTCAGGAGAGCATCTAGGTAAACTACAGGTGACCGAATGAGAGAGCAACTGAACGGAGACACCCTCAATGGCAAAGAGAACTATAAAGGAGCGCGGTATAGTGAAGACAGAAGGGAGGCTCTGATGGAACAAGACAGATGGAAAGGGAACAAGAACAGGTAAAGGAACAAGACAGATAAAGTCCTACAGGGTGCTGTAGAGAACAAGGATGGCCTTTTGAGGCATTGTGACTGTGTAACTCATCATGCCTTAAGGAACTCAATATCATCTACACAAACCACATCTCAATCTGTACACGTGGTCCAGCACCCCAATTAACAGAGTACTGCTTCCTCCTCTGTCTCTGTCTGCCCGCTGTTGTACTTCTGCCCGCTCTCGCGTACTCCTGCTACAAGTTCTGCCCAGCCCATCAGGACGTCCCCAATTCCAAGGCTACGCAGTGAACTCCCTAATACATACAGCAAGGGGGACGCTACTCTCATTTTCTCCATTCTAGCACATATATCACAGCATAACTTTTCCTTTCAGCACAGGAGATTGTGGGGAACCATGATTATCTCAGCACTGCTGCAGGCCAAATCACTGGGATCACATGTGTGACAGGCAGGAAAACAGCCAAAGCCCCCCAGTGTTCAGTACAAAGATCCCTTCTGATTTTGAGTCTGCAGTGCTCTACAAGCACTTCTCATGCAAAATCAATACACACACTCACCCATTTTCCACAGGAAAACTACAATACTACATCCTGAGGCATAAAACATTTTGCTGGTATTTCATCCCTCTCTACGCCACAGGACTCAGACCTTGATGGTACAGGGAGGAGTATGCTACATATGCCACTTATCTGAACAGGGGTGGTCCCACCAGCTTTCTAATGCACGTGTTCTGACTCACACCTCCCTATGCAATTACACTGCAGTCTCTTACCAACCACCCTCCACAGAAAAACATGAGTACTCATGTACCCATGTGGCCTAGTCCTCCTGCTCAGATGTGAATTCTTGCCTCCAAGGAGCACATTGCAGCTCCTGCTCAATGGGCAGCTGTAGCTTGGGCCTTGGCATGCAGCACAGCAATCAATGCCCACATGGTTGGGTCTGCAACACCACCAGTCAGAATGATCCAGAACACCCTGCACCTTAATAGCATTACTGGCAGGAAGCAAGTGTCTCCAAGATGCAGGCTCATACAGTTCATTCACTTTCAGGGCACAGAAAAATTCCCCCTTGCAGGACAGTACATGAAACAACTGGAAGGGTGCTCAGAGACTATTGCCTAGAAACTTACTGTGACTTTACTTTCCCTTCCTCTGCCACCCACATCTCTCAGTACTCCCAGTCCTTTTACATCACAGTCCACTGCCATCTGCAGCCCAACCCCACTCATGCCAGAAGCTGGTTTCATAATCTGTCTCCCCACTTTCAAGTGCAGTCCCATGCTTGCCATAAGAGGAGGCAACCTCGGAATCGTGCGACGTAAGACCACCACTAGCCTGTCAAGGCCGTGCTTTGAAGGGGTGTTGCTTCAAGAAAAAGAGAAAACATGCAAACAGAAACATACTTTCTCACCACTCCTCTTCCACTGTAACAGAGGCAGGTGGTTCCTCCACCCCACAGCAGACCGAAGAGGAGATCCCAATGCTCCTCCCCAGCAGGAGTGACACGTTCTTCCCCTGAAATTTGCGGGGTCACGACTCAGACTTTGTTCCTGACGCCACACGGTCAAACGAGCACTCCTCGGAACCCAGCGCAGAGTACCTCTCCCTTGCAGCGACCCACGGCGGGGGACGATGACGACACACGCGGCCTGCGGGCCGCATTCCCCTTCCGGCAGACCTCTCACGGCGCGGAGCGGGGCAAGCGGCTGGGACGGCCCGGGTAGGCCCGGTTCGTGGGCCCGGCGGGCCTGCGCGATGCGATGGGGCAGCAGCCGGTGCCGCCGCAAACGGCTTCTCCCCACGGGGGCGGCGCGGCCGGCAGCGACGCCTGAACACAACACGGGAAGACACAGGGACACGTGAGGCGGGACGGCACCCGCGCGCCACTGCTAGCCACGCGAGGCGCTGCGCCCGTCCGCGTAGCCACCGCGCCCCGCCCCCGTTGCTAGGGAAGTGAGGTCACGCACTATGGCGGCTCGGAGCGGTAGCGGTTGAGGAGTAGGTGTTGCAGGGAATCCGCGTCCATCCGTCCTGGGAGCTGGGGTGGCGGTGGTGGCTGTCTCGCAAGTATCGAGCGGCGGGACTAAAGCCGCGATGACATCAGGAACCACAGGGCTGTGAGGCAGCAGAGCGCGAGCCGGCAGGGCGGGCAGAGCAACAAAACCGGGTCGCGGACGAACCGAACTGCCGCCATGGAGCTGAGGGTTGGGAACCGGTACCGACTGGGCCGGAAGATCGGGAGCGGCTCCTTCGGGGACATATACCTGGGTAAGGAGTGTGGCTTGCTGGAGACGTACCTGACGGGTCTGTGGCTCTGTGGAGAAAGTCGGGGACCGGGCCGGGCTGGGCGCTGCTTGCTGCCGTGGCCGCTCCCGGCCCTTGGCGAGATTGGGCCGTAGGCAACCCTCTGAACCTCATTTCACCCTGGCTGGAGCTCAGGTGTGTTGTGTCCAAGAAATGCCCTTTGATATGAAGTACCTTGCTAGGAGCACAGCAGTCACAATTTAATATTCCGTTGGCATCATGTCCTAATTTGGACAGTGCGGAAATCAGGAATTCTGGCTTATTTAGCTGCCTCTTCTCATCATTGTCTTGTGACCTTGGGCACCGTTAATCATCTCATCTGTAAAATGGGGGTAAGGGTATAAATCCCCTCATTTGGGAAAAAAAAACAAAACAAAACAAAACTAAGCCAAAACCAACCCACCATGTTCAGAAAAAATGTTTTTGGAGAGAAACATATGCATCAGGGTTGAATATCACCGCAGTGGACTAGGAACAGCTGTTGCCACAGGGATGTTTGTTTCTCTTATGAGGCTAAAAAAAAATTACACAACTACAGATGACTAGATTGCAGTTGAAAAACCTCTCAGATCCTTCAGTGAATCATAATTTGGCTGTCCCATCACTTCAGTGTTACCCTAATGCCCTATTGTGTATATCTTATTCTGCTACCATGATCTCTACACAATTTTAAAATTTGCAGGATTGGCATTGTCTTTGCCTGTCCTTTTGTGTAGCTCTCTATCATAATAGGTCACTGCTTATGATTATGACAAGCAGTGGTGGGTACAACATTCTTTGAAAGCAAGTAGTTTTGAAATACTCAGTACATCCTGCAGACTCTCAAACAAAACAAAAAAAAAGTGGGTTAAATCCAGATAAATATAAATTTCACATTCTGCCACATAGAAACAAGTATTCTGCATTTGAAAATTGTGGTAACTTAGAAAAGCAAGTCAAAAAGGGGAGGTGGGACTGGCAGGGGCTAAGGTACGTTAACTGCGTATGTCTGGAGGATAAAACCAGCGTCACTAGCCAACATGTGTGATATGTTTGGCAGTGATTGCAGTATGAGGTGTTTTTTCTTCCTAGATAGCAGTGCTTCATGTTGCAGCACACAGCTGGTATTCCAAAATAATTTCTTAGCTAAAGCTGGTTGTTCACAGATAATGAATTATTAGTTATCCATAATACAGATCATATGCTTGATGAAAAATCCATGTTTCCAGATGAAGGTAGGTGGTTGCCTAGAGGCAGAAAACGCGATTTTTTTCTGCAGTGCTCGCATAAAAAATTGAAGACTATTGTGAGAAAGATGGTGGTAGTGCTTGTGCAAAAATCCTCATTATCAACCATTGGGATTTTGGATGGAGATTAAGACAGAAGTTGTAATCTGAAAAAAATCTCAGATTATTTGAGAAACTCCTTTAGCATTTGACTACTGCTCAGGTAAATCTGTTTATATTATAGTATAAATGTAAAGTGCAAGTAAAATAAACATTTTTTTATTTGTCGCTTTAATCTTTATGCATACAGCCCACACCAGTAAAGTTGCACAGGAAATAATAGTTCTCTGTATATTAGTACTACTGCCATGCTGCATTTTGCACAAGAATTCCTCATCCTCAGTTTTTGACCTCCTTTTCTTATCTTTAAGTAAGTAGCCAGCGTGGATTTACGTCTAGGGCTTGCTGCAAATTATAGAATTGTACCTGAGCCAATGACTAGCAGACAGTAACATGCATGGAAGATCCAGCTAATGGCATGGGTTTCTTTTTCCAGGGAATATTACTGTCTCTCAAGAACTGCAGCCTTTACTAAAGGCCTGTTTGGTTTACCTACCATTATCTGGTAAAGCAGAGGTGTTTGAAATCTATGCTTTTTGTGATAATGAAATGTGTTGGGTTTTTTTTAAATAAAAAAGGAGTTCCTACTTGATTGTTCAGGCTGTACAGTAGTGCCTTAAGTGCCTTAAAATAACTTCTAAAATTCTTTCAGAGGTCATGATTTTTTTAAGCACACCTGCCGTTTGATAGCCCTTAGTGATTTTATAGATTACCTCGATGTAGATTTCCAGCTTGGTTTTATGCTGTGGAAAGGAAGATTTTATTTTTGCCCATTTCCAGTCCCCCTGTGTTTTTTTTTTCATGCAGCTACAAGGTGTTGAAGACTCTCCCCCCTCTTCCCCCTCTCCCCCCCCTTGCAATATGGAGCCAACAACCGTATTGTTATTGTCATAGTTCTTTCATATTCTTTCCTCTTCTTCACACCTCAAAATATGTATTCTGGAATTTGGAATGGCCCCAGCCTTGCTTGCTTAGAATGGCACATCTGCAGGACAGGATTTTGAAATGTGAAGCACTACTGTAAATAAAGGAGTGTGGACAACTGAAAGAAAATAAAATTTAGGAATTTAGTGTACCTGCATCTTTTGAAGTTACCCTTCAAAGGAAGATATAAAAGGCATGGATTTCCAGATATTATAAATAGTATAAAAGACAGATGGGGAGAGAATTAGAGTTAGCATTTGTTTTGTTGTTCAGTCCTTGAGGTCTTACAGATATAAGTCACAAAAGGATTTCAGTCACTGTGTTTTCATGATTTTTTCATTATGTAAATATTTTTCTTAAGAATGAGTTTTGGGTTGTAAATGAATTACAGTACTTTCCAAGCCTTTCTTCATGATAAAGGATTTTGCAATTCCAAGTAAATTGGAATTTTGCAGTTTAAAAGAAACTCTAGACTTTCCTTTTCACTTACAAATGGAGACGTCTCATTGTACTGCTTGTTACTACTTTTAAATTATTGATTATTCTCATAATACTCCTTGCTACTTGTTGAATATTACTGTTTTCCTTAAAGAAAGCTAGGCTTTTGATGGATATAGAGTTATTTTAGAAATTTTGTCCCAGTGTTTAAGTGGGGACAGAACCCCCTACTTGGGGACAAGCACTGGATTGCCTGGAAGAATGATTTGTATTTTTGTTCCCCTCTCATCAGTTTTGCTAGACTCAAATATTTTCATGTCATTATTTTAATACAAAATCTCTTATTTTGAATGAGAGAGTTTATACAGAAGTGAAGTGCAGGCTAAGGATCTTGGCTGTCTTTGGTGATAAAGACTTCTTGGGAGGAGCAACTATCCTAAGAAGTGACCTGTTAGGTCAAGACTGTGGTCCATCAAGTAACAGTTTAATACTGTATTGAGCAGAACTCAATATTGATAATACAGGTCTTGATCCTCCCGTGCAGTTTTTGCCCTAGTGAAACACAGAAGTCTGCAGCTATCTATAAAGAGATGTACCTTTCAGTATCCTCGGACAGCAATTTGTGTCTATTTTGGATCACAAAGGTTTAAAGAAAAAACCTGAACAAACCGAAACCCCAAAATAACCACGTCTGTTGCTGATTACCCATCAGATAATAATGTCTTTAGTCCACACTTGCCCTGGTCTTGGCTACTGTGGGTCTGGGGAGAACAGGTAGTGAATGAAGGGATAAGCAAAAAAGGTCTGGACTTCTGTGGTTCAAAATCAAGATTTTTATTTGTTTGGGGTAGGGAGGTCAGTATTAGGTCAGAAGAAAATGCCTTCCTCCTTGTATTGTTGATCTGTACTTTCACATTTCTGGATTGATGTGCACCATAACTCATTTAAAGTCCACCAAAATAATATATTCATAAAATGTGAAAACATTAGATTACAGATTGAAGAGTTTCCAGTTGCTGCTACTGTGCAGTGACCAAGGTAGCACTTAAAGCTCCTGCCACCTGTTACAGAGGAATCATAGGAGATGGATATATGTACAGCCTTGTTTTTCTTTTGTGTTTCCCAGTTGTTCACCTTGAGCTGTGCTCATTGTACCTAGAGTGAGCTTCAGATGATTTGTTTTCTTAAGGTGCATTGTGAAATGCCTATTAAATATCAACCCTGGTGTTGACTGAGAACAGCTCACTGAACCAGCAGCACCACTAATACTCGTGTGTGCGCACAAAGACAGACATTTTGTTAACCTAAAAAAAAAATGCATAGTCTTGCATGACCTCATAGGTAATTCCATGCACCAGCAGTTCCTTACGAAGTGAGTCGTCGTACCCATTTTGAGGTGTGTGGTGTTAGCCTGTCTTCTTTGGCCTTGGTTACCCTGACTTTATAGGCAAAAGGCTATAAAGCACAGAAGTAGCTCCTTAATCTCAGGGACAAGATTGTGCAGTTATAGTAGTTAGGTGAATGCATTAGCTCAGTACTCTGTAGTGGTCAAAGAAAAGCACATGGAAAAAAAAATAGATAAGCAGAAAAAATTAAAATTGTGCATCCCTGTCTTAATTGCTTTGTGTGACTCTCAAAAAGGGTATTATGGAACTGGACAAGGTACAGATAAGTGAAATGAGGAATAATTAGGGGTAGTAAAAAATTACTTCTATACAAAGAATGACAAGAGGTTTTGAACTCTGAAGAATTTAAGGGAAAGTGAGGCGTAGGGTAGAAGTTTATGAAATCCTGAACGTCACGGAGAAAGTGTGAGTACAAAATGATTGTTTACTGTTTCTTTCCATCAAAAACTAGCAGACCTCAAGTTAAGCTTTTAAGAGTGGAGATCAGAACAAACAGCAGGTGAGGTATATGTCATGTAATCCTAAACTGTGAGGTGATGCAGAAAAGAGCCAAATTCGGAAAGCAGAGAGACTTGGCAAATATGTGTAAAAAGTGACACACATCTCCTTTTGCCAGTTCCTGTTTTTCTGTAGTTCCTAAGTTGCTTGGCTGTGAGGATATGTATTTTTGTGACTCAGTGTTTCTTTTCAAGTGTGTCAGTTTTTCTCTACGTACATTGAAACTTTGAAAGTGAACAGGTAAGCCAATTTTTCTGTAGAATTTAATGAGATTTTTAGAAAGGTTTTTGAGTGGACAGATTTTTGATACTAGATAATCTGCCTTCCAGCTGGATAAAATCATAAGGTGTCAGAATACATCTGCAGTATGTTGGGATTTGGGGAAGTTGTAGTCTCTTTCCAAGGCGTTAGAGGTGAACTGAATTCCTAACATTGATTAGGTTGGCAGGGATACGTCACACCTGTAAACATGCGTTCTGAGCACTTCCACCACAAACTGCAAGTGGAAGGACAACCCTCAGAAGATATCCTTGGGTTTTTTTGGGGATGTGATAGCAGCTGTTTGGGATTCAGTGCTACAGTGTCTAATAGCTGTCTCTTAAACTGCTAGTCTGTTGGAGAGAATCTGTAAGACTTCAGAAGAATTTTTAGATAATCGTGGCTGAAAGCACTTAATAATCTCTGGATGTTTGCCATTGAGAAGTAGTTTGTCAGTATTTGTTTTGTTTCAGTCTTAAAAAAGAAAATGCATCTTAAAAAATATTTTGACCAATGCTTTAAATTCTTCTGGTTTTAGGAACTGATATTGCTGCTGGAGAGGAGGTTGCAATTAAGTTGGAGTGTGTGAAAACCAAACATCCTCAGCTCCACATCGAGAGTAAAATCTACAAAATGATGCAGGGTGGAGGCAAGCGAATTATTTTCCTTCTTCAGAGATATAACTGGTTTTATGTCTGATGTATCTGCTGACTGGAAGTATTTAATGGTTAAGGTCTCTTTTGACTTACAAGGAGAAGATGGGAAAGGTGGCAGGGTAGGTGAAAAGCAGTACCTTTTCCATAAGCGATGTAGAGCAGCAGTTCCAAATCCCTGGCTACCAGATTTCATGATAACCACCAAGATCCTCCAGTGCTGCTCATGGTCCCAGAATATTAAAATGTGAAAACCTCGAGCAATGTAGAAAAAAGTTTGGTCCCATCTGGCAATACACTGATTGTCTTGTTTCTCATGGGTCAGTGAAAGACGGTAACCACTGTTCTGGAGCATTTAACCTGACTTACTGTCCTGGTTCCCCAGGCGCAGCCTGGGCCAGCCATGCAGGCAGGCCATGAGTAGCCCCGAGTCATCTGAAAGATCCAATCAAGGCAGCTGACTCACAGGTGTATCCCATACCACCTCATCATGCTCATTATAAAAGGAGGGAGCTCACTAAGGGTGGAGCTCTTTCTCTCCCTGGGGCTCCTCCCCTGTGGTCTTCCGCTCCTGCTGTCAACATCAAGGACTAGGCTGAGTAGAACCTTCTATACTTAATGTTGATTGTTTTATCAGTTTTATTATTCTGTTAAATCTGTTTCTACTTCAACTCATGGGCCTTCTGCCTTTTTTCCTGATTCTCCCTCGACTGGGGAAGGAGTATCCGGTGGTGGACTAACTGCTACGGTTTAGCCCTGACTACTGGCTGAACGTAGACACTTACTTATTATAGTAGCACGGCTCTAAACTTAAATTCAGGTACATTTTTGGTATATATGTTAGTAATCTTTCTTCTGAGTTAAAAATACTTCCTTGCTGTGGGAATTCTAAGACAAAATGGCATTAGTAGTAGACAACAGGAGTGAGGCAACTTCGTAGCTAGTGTGATACTCTGATAGGATAACTCGCTTATATATTTTGGAATTCTGCAAATGTAAGATTCCCATGTAGTTCTGGGACATAAACTCAGCGTAGTTATTTTTGCTTTTGTTTTATAGTCCCTTGAATTCTTGCTAAATGAGGCTATACTTCAGCCCAAAAGGCCAACCGTATCCTGGGCTGCATAAGCGTGGCCAGCAGTTGGAGGGAGGTGATTCTCTCCCTTTGCTCTTGGGAGGTGCCATCTGGAATACTGCATCCAGTTTTAGGGCCCCCAACACAAGAAGGACAAGGACCTCTTGGAGCAGGTCCAGAGGAGGGCCATGAAGATAATCAGAGGGCTGGAGCACCTCCCCTGTGGCATCAGGCTGAGGGAGTTGGAGCTATTTAGCCTGGAGAAGAGAAGGCTCTGCAGAGACCCTGTAGCAGCCTTCCAGCACCTGAAGGGTCCTCCGAGAAAGCTGAGGAGGGACTTTTTATAAGGGCTTGCAGTGATAGGATGAGGGGTAATGACTTTAGGCTAGAAGAGGGGAGATTTAGCCTAGATATTAGGAAGAAATTCTTTACTGTGAGGGTGGTGAGATGCTGGAACAGGTTGCCCAGAGAAGTTGTGGATGCCCCCTCCCTAGGAGTGTTCAAGACCAGGTTAGACGGGGCTTTGTGTTACCTGGTCTAGTGAGAGGTATTTTATGGTGATCTTGTAGGCTTTGAAAGTTAAGAATTTAATTTCTAAGGCCTTCTTCAGTGACAGTATTTAGTGGTTTGTCAGTGTCTTTATTTTCAGGCTTCCAACTTGCTCCTTATTGCCCTCTTGGAGACTACATGGGTATTAATACTTGCAAAATGCCTAAGGTTCAAATCCAGCAAAAATGCCCGATACTTTCAAGTTACAAGCTAAGCACAAAGACTGGGATTTTTCTGGGGAAGAGGGAAAAGGCTGTTCTTAGACTCCTGTAGCTGTAATTTTATATTGGTTTGGCTGTAAAATTATCAAACTTTTCATTTCAGAATGGCTGAAGGTAGCATAAAATATGAAGCTTCACTGTAAATATAAACGTTCAGGCTAATGACTCCCTTAGAATTCATCTTAAGATCCTTGAAGATTTGTATGTATGAACTGTATAAATCAAATTGTTATACTGAATAAACTGTTTCCTATTTTCTAGTGGGTATTCCTACAATTAAGTGGTGTGGGGCTGAAGGGGACTACAATGTAATGGTGATGGAGCTGTTGGGACCAAGTCTTGAAGATCTCTTCAATTTTTGTTCAAGGAAATTTAGTCTCAAGACAGTCCTATTACTTGCTGACCAAATGGTAGGAAACTGCTTTGTTGATCTTGATAGTGCAGCGTGTTAGGATATTAAAATTTCTTAAGAGGTCATAGCCAACTATGTTTTATTTCTGTAATTTAGCGGTGAACAGACTGTAGCATTAGAGAAAAGACTCAAAATTAGTTTTGTTTCTGAAAATATAGTGTCCCATCAAAAGTGATTACAGAGTCTTAATTTGATCTTTAAAAACTGGACCTGAGTTGTTTGCAAACCAAATGTTGCACTGCTTAAAAACAAAGAAATTCCCCCAAGATAGTTTGTGGAAACAAATGTAAAATTGACAGAGGGAAAGAGCTGGAGAGAAGATTTACCTATTGTCTTCTAAATAATGTCCTCTTTAATGCTCTTACATTTTACAATACAAAGTTTCTTTACCTTTTTTATTATTAAGACAGTATTGTTCGTGTTTTTATAAGAAAAAAGATGTATGTCCAGTCTCTTGATGATGATGTTTTTTTCTCTGTATTTAGATTAGTCGAATTGAATATATTCACTCTAAGAACTTCATCCACCGAGATGTGAAGCCAGATAACTTCTTAATGGGCTTGGGGAAGAAAGGCAATCTTGTGTACATAATAGACTTTGGATTAGCAAAGAAGTATCGAGATGCTCGAACTCACCAGCATATTCCATATCGCGAAAATAAAAACTTAACGGGAACTGCCCGTTATGCATCCATCAACACTCATCTTGGAATTGGTGAGCTGGGGAAAGCAATAAATAGAAACTTTAAATGTGTCGATGCACGTAATTTTAGTGCAAGTAGATGTTGCTTTACAGAGGCATAGAAGACAGTCCCTATTTCTAGCAATAACAGTGTAGCATGCTTGGCCTCGTATCTCTTGACTAGGTGGGATTCAGTCAGTTTGTAATTCTCAGGAAGTAGCATGTTTTTTAATAACTGCAAGAGTGATAGGCTTTTTCTTGCACTGGATGAGTTTATCATGGTCATAGTAGCTCTCAGCTATCTGTTTTTCAAAGGGTTTTTATGACAGTCTTGTTGCACAGTCTTTTTTTTTTTTTTTCCCAGTAGAAAATGAAACCTAATGAGTCCACTTTTTTATGCTGTTGTAGAGCAATCTCGCAGAGATGACTTGGAATCCTTGGGCTATGTACTGATGTATTTTAACCTGGGCTCCCTCCCCTGGCAGGGACTGAAAGCAGCAACAAAGAGGCAGAAATACGAACGTATCAGTGAAAAGAAAATGTCTACACCCATTGAGGTTTTGTGTAAAGGATATCCTTGTAAGTTACTCTTTCGTGGCATTAGGCCTACATGTTCATATTTTACTGATGCCTCTTTTTTCTTTACACTGAATTCTACCAGTCTTTTTTACTTCCCTCTTCCTCCCCCCCCCCCCCCCCGCCCCGCCTTTCTCCTCGCCCCCACCATGATTGGGCATGTCAGTTGTGCTTTCCAGACTGGGATCTTTGTGTTTGTAGACCATGTCTAATTATCCCTTAACTATTAGTAAACAATCATTGTGGTGCTCTCAAGGTGAAGGGCAGCTTGGTACGTCTGATTTGTGCTGTATTATGTGTGCATGCATTTATGCTGGCTGGATAACTCTAACAGACAAATACGTTTTTGTGAAACTACCCACTTCTTCATATGTGTGGGTACTGGTTCTTGAATGAATCAAATTGCACAGTCAGATGCACCTCTTGCCTATTGCAGTTGTTTCACTTGGGAATTGTCTTTCCAGGTTCATCTAATTTGGCCTGTTGATAATCAGCATCTGAGAGAGGCATAAGAAACCCTCTTATATCAATGCCTCATGCCTCAAAGCTGTTCTGTTTCTCAATTTGGTATTTAGACCACAGTAATAACTAGGCATTTTTGAACCCTGCACTACAATAGTTAAATCTATTCTAACACTTGTTAGTATTAGCTGCCGTCAGAGAATATTGTTGATCTTTCACAAAGAGTTCTGTCTCTATTCTTTCCATGCTCTTGGCTTTGGCAGCTGGGCATGATAACAAGAACTATAGTTTTTGTTAGGGTTGTATGAAAACTTACTACCTTCGATCTGTTTCAATTGTCACTTCATACTTATTGCTTTATGTTCATTAATTATATTTTTTTCTCTGGGATTAACAGGCAGGGAAGACTAATCAACTTTTGTTGTGCTGGTTGTTAGCATTTCTTTCTTAAGGAAAACTATTCATATATTATCCAGAAAGATTTGAACTCAAAAATTGGTATTTTGATATTGCTATTCTCTCTCACGCATTGAATTCACAACAATATTAATTTTATTTTTTCTGTGTACCTAATATTTTGTGCGCCGCATAAAAAGAGGTGTTCAAACTGTTGCAAATCTAAAATTGTAGCAAGGTTTGGGAAATTTATATAGGTCCTCTAGGTTTTGTGTGTTTTGTGAGGTAGCAGACGTGAACCTTTATGTGACTTGACAACAAAGAGATGCTACTCCATAATTTTCAAGAAACTACATTTAAATATATGCAAAGAAAGGCAAAAAAAAAAAATCTCTTTTCTTTGCTCACTTGTACTTTTAAACCTGTCCTCTCTGCTTCTCTGCCCCACCCTCCCCCCCCCCCCCCCCCCCGCCGCCCCCCACCCTGGTTTAAGAACTCTCATATTGGGTCCTTTTTGCTGACAAATGACATCTTTGCCTCCTCTGTGATAGACAAATAATTTCCTTTTCAGAAAGGACTTGATAGATGGGCTATAGTGTTACCTTCAGTAGATTCTATTATTAGTTTATTATTCTTTTTCTTATGTTTAGGAGATTTCGTATTTGTTTGGTTTGGGGTGGTTGGGATTTATTTTTTTTGTAATTCAGAATTATAAAAAGGAAATATGAAGCTGAAGGGTAAAAACGGGCTTTCTTTTATTGCAGCTGAATTTGCCACATACTTGAATTTCTGCCGTTCCTTACGTTTTGATGACAAACCGGACTATTCCTATCTAAGGCAGTTATTCAGAAATCTCTTCCACCGACAAGGGTTCTCCTATGACTATGTGTTTGACTGGAACATGCTGAAATTTGTGAGTAGCTGACATAGCTTTCTAAAACTTTTTTGGTTTTGTAGTGGTATTTTTCTTACTACATTGTCAGTTTTGAGTGACTTTAACTGATACTGTAAGAATTTCTTGCCTTTTTCTTCCTGGAAAGCTCTGTTGTCTAGAAGAACAGATCAGGAAATGAGGAAAGACAGGAGATACAGGAGCTATGAGATGTGAGTTGAGTGACAAGTTTAAGTTACAAGGTTTTAAATGTGTAAGGCTTCTGTGATACTTCCTTCAGGGCAGTCACCAGTCTAGGTTGCACAATTATTTTCTCCCACCTTGATCTTCAGCACAAGTCATTTGCAACTGTTGAGGAGGTGTCCAGCTGCCATAACTGCATATGTGTACATTAGCATTTTGAAGACTACCTCGGCAGTTGTATGAACAAAATTTAGGGCAGTTCTCAAGAAATGTTACAAAAATAATGCCTTAGCAAACTTCAGTTCACACGTTGTCCAGTTTCTTTACTTTCAGTATTTTTATCTGATTATATAGTTGTAAGCTCAATAATCCCCCAGGTTGTTCACTAGTCTTGACCCGTAGGGTGCAAGCAGAGTGACTGAAGATGCTGAACGTGAAAGACGAGAACGAGAGGAAAGGTTGAGACATACACGAAATCCAGCTGTGCGTGGATTACCCTCCACTGCTTCTGGCAGGCTGAGGGGAACGCAAGATGTAGCTCCTCCTACTCCTCTTACCCCAACTTCACATGCTGGTAAGCAAGCAAATACCCGGATAGATGCATCTTGTAGACTACTCTGCAGTTTGTTCTTGGTCATTCAAAGTCAGAATTAGGATACCTGAGTGGTATTTGTCTCTGGGTAAGGTTTGGGGCTTTCTTTTGTTTTTTTTCCTCCTCCTTGCTTTTCAGTAGATTGAAGGTAATTGCATACACTCATTACCTGCTAGTTGCTACTTAGATTTCTCTGAATGTAAAACAAAGACCTTGATTTGTCTTGTTTGACTCTGTGGAAGTTCGATATGAAAACAGTGAGAGTGTAATTTTTGCAGTGACCATGTCTAATGAGGTTTTTCCTCACAGCCAACACTTCTCCTCGGCCAGTATCTGGTATGGAACGAGAAAGGAAAGTGAGTATGAGACTGCATCGGGGTGCCCCAGTCAATATCTCGTCGTCTGACTTAACAGGCCGACAGGATACCTCTCGCATGTCAACTTCACAGGTGAAAAAGATTTCTATGTAATAGAAAAATGAGGATGACTTGATAAAGTTAATTTGCCAAACGAACATACCAGTTAATTTATGTGATTTCATACTGATTTTGCAGATGATGATGTCTCATATAAATACTTGACATGTTTGTGATGTGGCTGTAGACTACCGTAAAGAAATGATGTAGTGTTTTTTTTACCTTGGCAGCAATAAGCAGAAAATACTCAAAGTAATACAGAATCATTGGTGTATGAGATGAGGCGAAATAGAGATACAGCATTTTTACCTACAGTTATGGTGTTTAACTCTTTTGCTCGCTGAATTTCTTCTGTCTGTTATCAACAAGGACGCAGGGTAAGTTAGAGGCAGTTGTGAATTGTGTATCCAGATCAACAGAGCAGAGATTGTTAGTGCAGAATAGACAAGAAATAGCTGGTGAAGAACAGAAAAGTGCAAAAGTGAAGAAATGTTGTAGTGCAGTACTGTGATTCAGAGAAGCTAAGAAGCCGCATACATAGATGATGATAGGGCGCAGAAGACTTCTTTGAGAAGGATGGCAGGAGGATGAATGATAGTGATTCATAGACATAGTCAGCACTGAGATAATCCTTGTTGATCATGGTGACTTCGCAGAGATTTTAGGAATGCTTCTAAAGACTTACAAGCAATGTTTAAATATATTTTTTACTCTGTGCTATAGCACAAACATCCTTTTTTGGGGTATTCACACAGACTTGTCCTAAGTAGTATGTGACATGGCTTTGTACAGCTTACCTACAGAATGGGGAATCACCTGTACTGTAGGCATACTGTAACACTACTGTGAGAGCAGTCTGTTAGGAGGACTGGTATAGTTACCTAGGGGTTTTCTATCGTGCCTCAATGCTGCACTGGAGTTCTGACTGCATAATTTTTGCTGTGGACTCATTCCTCGTTGACAGAGCATATTGATGAAAATTAACTCAGTTCCTTTTGGCCTCACCATTTCATTGGCAGAATAAATTCTTTTGGATAATACGTGTTCTTACATGTAAAATCTTACTGCTAGAGGGAACGCTCTTTTAGACGGAGGCCAGGAAGTATCTCTTATGAAGACTGAGGGTGAACTGGACTGGAGAAACAATTCTGCTGTAACAAAAGTGAAGTGGGATTTTTTGGGTTGGTTTTCAGCGGAATGAATTACTCCACCACATAGCTGCACAAATGTGTGTGCTTGCATAAGGGATGAAACTGTTCAGGAGCAGAAATGACTGGACAAGAATAGGAGACAGGTGAGGTTTTCAGTTTTGGCTTTGGTGGCAATTTTTGCCAGCTTAAATTGTTTGAGGAATAACAATTCTTGCCACCAGAAATTCTCACGTCGAAATATTTTATGGCTGAAGTTTGTAAACAGTATGAAAACAAAGAGGGTAGAACTGCATATAGTTATGGATCATGTAAATATGCATAAATACCTGATAGAAGGATGCAAAGGTGCAGACAGACTCTTCTCAGCGATATTCAGTCAATGGACAGTGGACACAAACTGAAATATAAGAAATTCCATTTACACATAAGAAAAAAAACATTACTGTAACAGTGGGCAAGGACTGGAACAGATTGCCCTAAGAGATTGTGAAGTCTCCCTCTTCCAAATTACTTGGAACCTAACTGGATATTGTCCTGAGTGGCTTGGTCTAGTTGACTGTGCTTTGGGTAGTGGGATTGGACTAGATAATCGCCAGGGGTCCCTTCTGACCTCAGCTGTTCTGTGAGACAGTGATGCCAAATTCCTCCTGAACGCTTACTCGAATGTAAAGATGGTTTCCTGGTAAAGTGTGTATGCCTAGGGTTTGTCTCTGGCATTCTGAGCAAATCTCAGATGCTTTGTCTCAGTTACCAGTCAGATAAATAATTAATGGAAGTAATGTAAGTGCAGTGATGTTACTTGACTGTTAGGAGAAAGTATACCTTTCATCTTCTTACTACGTTACTGACATGTAGCTCAGTGTGGCTGCAGTGGCTGTGAGATGGTGGAGTTCGGGATCCTGCGTGGAAAAAACAGGGCAATAAGTAAGTATGACAGTCCTGGATTTCAGGAGAGCTAACTTTGGCCTCTTCAAAGACCTGCTTGGAGGAATCCCATGAGCTTGAACCTCCCTACCTTCTAGAGCCCAAGAAAGATGGTTAATATTCAAGCACCACTTCCTCCAAACTCAAGATCAGTGCATCCCTGTGTGTAAGAAATCAAACAAAGGAGGCAGGAGACCTGCATGGATGAGTAACAAGGTTCTGGAAAGACTCAAATGGAAGAAGAAAGTTTACAGACTGTGGAAAAAGGGACTTGCCACTTGGGAGGAATATAGGAATGTTGTCAGAGTATGCAGGAATGCAACGAGGAAGGCTAAGGCCCTCTTGGGATTAAATCTGGCAAGGGATGTCAAGGACAACAAGAAAGGCTTCAATGTTGTTCAGTGTATTCATCAATGACCTCGATGAAGGGATCGTAGTGTACTCTCGGCAAGTTTGCTGACGATACCAAACTGGGAGGAGTGGCTTGCACTAGAAAGCTGTGCTGCCATCCAGCAAAACCTGGACAGGCTGGAGAGTTGGGCAGAGAGAAAACTAATGGAAGTTCAACAAAGACAAGTGCAGGGTCCTGCTTCTAGGTAGGAACGTACCTGTTCACCAGTCCAGGTTAGTGATTGACCTGCTGGAAATCAGCTCTGTGGAGAAGGACGTGGGAGTCCTGGTAGGCAGCAAGTTAACCATGAGCCAGCCATCTGCCCTTGTGGCCAAGAAGGCCAATGGTGTCCTGGGGTGCATTAAGAAAAGTGTGGACAGCAGGTTGAGAGAGATGATCCTCCCCCTCTACTCTGCCCTAGTGAGGCCACATCTGGAGTACTGTGTCCAGTTCTGGGCTCCCCAGTTCAGGAGAGACAAGGAACTACTGCAGAGAGTTTGGCGGAGGACTACAAAGATGAGGAGGAGACTGGAGCATGTGTCTTATGAGGAAAGGCTGAGACACCTGAGTCTGTTTAGCCTGGAGAAGGGAAGACTTGGAGGACATCTCATCAATGAGTACCAATATGTAAAGGGAAGGTGTCAAGAGGATGGGGCCAGACTTCTTTCAGTGGTGCCCAGTGACAGGACAAGGGGCATCAGGCACAAGCTGGAACATGGGAAGTTCCATCTGAACATGAGGAAAAACTTCCTTACTTTGAGGGTGACAGAGTGCTGGAACAGGCTGCCCAGAGATGTTGTGGAATTTCCTTCTCTGGAGACACTCGGAACCTGCCTGGATGTGATCCTGTACAACCTGCTCTAGGCGAACCTGCTTTAGCAGGAGGGTTGGACTACTTGATCTCCAGAGGTCCCTTCCAACCCCTACCATTCCATGATTCTGTGCACGTGACACTTGTTTAAACATTGTATGGTACTAGTAATCCCAGTGGGTTTGCATATATGTTTAGGTTCTGCCTAATTTGTAAAAAAGGAGTGCTCTGAGACTGTGTAGGACTGTTTTTTTTCTGAGTAGTCTGAATATCCAGATATATGATTTGTGGGTGTGGGCCAAAAGTACAGTCTGACTTAATGGCACATTTCCATAGCCGCCCTTTTTAGCACTCTGCTCCAAATATGGGATCACTTGGTTGACTTCTTTACAATCCCAATAGCAGCCTAGTTGGAATTTTCTCTGAGTTCGTTAGAATTAATCATTCATGATCTGTTGTCTTCACTTAGTTCTTATCAAGCAGTGAACCACTACTGATCTCCACTCGTGGGGACTGAATAACAGTATGCAACTGTAGTATAATTTAAATAGCTTCCCATGGTGTCCTGGTTCCCCAGGAACAGACCCATGGGCAGGCCATGAGTAGCCCTGAGTCAGCTGAGAGATCCAATCAAGGCAGCTGACTCACAGGTGTACCCCATACCACTTCATCATGCTCATTATAAAAGGAGGGAGCTCACTGAGGGTAGAGTTCCTCTTCCTGGGGCTCCTCCCTTCTGGCCTTCTGCTCCTGACCTCAAGGACCAGGCTGACTAGAATCTTGCATACTTTATGTCAGGTGTTGTATTAATTTTGTTATTTCATTAAATCTGTTTCTACTTCAACTCACGGGGCTTCTCCTTTTTTTTGTGATTCTCCTCAACTAAGGCGGGAACATCGGATGGCAGAAAAACTGCTATGATTTAGCCCTGGGTACTGGCTAAACGTAGACACATGGGCCTCTTGGATTTGGAAGGCAACAGAAGTTTACTTAGACCTTATCTTATAACACTTCCCCTTCAGCTCATTAGAGAAAATTCACTTTTTGTTTTCCCAGTTCTCACTTAATCCATAGCAAGCAAGATAGCTTAAGCTGCAAGTTTTCATAGTTTACGTTCTTACTATCTTCATAACATTAAATTAGTTCTTCCATTATAAAAATTTATCTTTAGATGTTAACCAGGTTACCAATTAAAGGCATAGGTTTCCCATTATCTTTAAACTTTATTCTTAGTCAGGAAAACCTGAAGTATCCAACTTGCATGGCAAGATTATTGATGAGAATTTTGACTGGCTAGGTGTAAGAATATAGAAAATCATCCATACCACTTCTTATCAGGAGAACAGTGAAGAATAGCAAGTGTTTGTCCATGCCCATTCCAAGTGTGTTAGTTTCCTTTGTAAGTCTTAAGTAAACATGCTGTCTGTTCCTTTTCCAGGAAGTGCTTAGGCCGTGCTCCTGGTAGAAAGCAGCTTTTAAAGTTTGCTATGCAGATCTATAGATGTCTTATGTTAAGAACTACATTTATTGGAGTTATTTATAACTTGATAAATTAGGTTTGTTATTTCATTTTATTTGGATGCCTTGGTGTGGTAAGGCAATGTTCTATCTGTAATCTCCACCTCTCATCATCTAGAGGAAGGGCTACTGGTACTGCTTGTCAAACTCCTGGGCAATGGAAATGTGCAGATGATACTCAAAGAAATACTGAACGCTACTTGCCTCTAAGTAGAGTTCTTCAAGATTACGCCACATTTTTATCTTTTTTTTTTTTTTTTTTTTTTTCCAAAATGAGTTTTGATCAGTTCACACTGAAGTTGAAAACTAAGGGTAAAAAAAGTAGATAATAGAAACCAAAATTCTCTTACGGAAAATAGGCCTTCTCAGAGAAGTTTTAACACTCGTGTTAAAATGGTAATTGGTAAGGATAGCAAAATAGGTGTCATGTATGTTTCCCATCTCCAAGTTATTGTCCACATAGTACCTAAGTAATTCTCATGAGAAAGACTAGCAGTTTCTAACACTAAGTAATGAGTGTTTATTGGAGTAACAAGTAGCATGTTTGTGACATAGTTTGTGAATGTTTCTAATGAAATAATGTAAATTGTATGGCACACTTTTCTCGATTATATGGAAGTGAATGCAACAGCTAAAAACCTGCAAGTTGTGAGATGTTTGACAGCGATAAACACAGAGTTTAGCAGTCAGGTAAAGCCTATTCAAATAAAATGTATATTACTACAGTACTCCAAAACCTGATTAGGATGAAGGAGTGGAGCCCCTACGTGGGAATTATATCTGTGGTAAGCAGTGACTGCGGAGGCTTCAGGTATAATATTGGAGAGGTTAGTGTGATGTCATAATGAAAGGGCATAATTTCATCCTTGAATCTGTGTATGATACCGTAATGAACAGAAATGGAGAGGTTATTTCATGTCATTAACGAGATGGATGCTGGAATATTATACTTAGTTCAGTTCTCTGTATCTTAAGTTGTTGGAAAACTAAGCAGCACAGAGAAGAGCCATAAAAATTGAGCTTAGGAAAACAGATTGTACAGTATGTTTGAAATCAGAGTCTTTCTGTTTGTCTGCAAGGCAAGAGATCTTTGAATTGGTGTAGTGTTTTAGAGACAATGATTTTAACAGGAAGTGACATTTATGCAGAAAACATGTGAAGAACCTATTGCTTAAAATTAAAGCCACTCTGATTTTAAGAAAAGCAAAACAGGTCTAAGTAAAGACAGACACTGAAACAAGTTCTAAAATAAATAGATCATCTGTCCCCTTTGCCTTTGCATCAAAACTGGATTCATTTCTAGGTGATCTAAAGGAAGCCTAAATTACAGGTCTCTCTGCAATGAAGAGTTGTGATATGTGCTGGGCAAAGAATCATACTAGCTGTTAAAAGATCCTTCTGCTCTTAAGCTCTATGAGTGAATTGTTCACTAAGTCTCCTACATGTAGTCAGTCTTTAAACATTAAGAAACGTAGTAAAGGAGGTAATGAGTATTCCAGTAAACACTACTTTGAATCTGTTCTGTTGGTCCACGTTGCACAGACTGCATCCTAAAAGCAGTGGTCAACTCAAGAGTCTAGTTATGGGTGAGTAGCCTTCGTTCCTTTCACAGAAGGTTCGATTGCTCATGGTATATTAGGTTTAATTTTTTTTCCTGAATGTAGCATGTTCACCCAGCCATCAAAGCTGTGTGTAATTCCTACTGGTAATAGAGATACTCTCTCTGTAGTTGGAAGAAAAGGTTGGAATGCTGCACAAAGAAATACTTTATTAAGTCTCTTTGACAGGAGAAGTTTTTAGAAGACCGCAGCCAACACTGGCGTTGAACAACTTAAGTGTTGTGCCATTTCCCTGGGCAAAAAGCTGCATACCTCCAATGCCTCTGCATTTTCCATCTCTTTATGAGCATATCTTTCTCCATATATCCATCTTAATAGGCATCATACTCTGCGTTGCTCTTCTGACCTTGTGGGCTTTCTTTGAGGAGTAATGATTCGTTCCTTTTACGTATCTCTTAATATGATAGAAATGTCTTACAGAAGTCTGAAATCAGAGCTCCTCAAAAGGTATATTTGCTACTGCAAGTTTAGGTTGGATATTTGTTAGACATCTTTATATATTGGGGCAGTGGAACTGTTACAAATTGCTGTCTTTTCCCCTACCTCAGAATAGCATTCCTTTCGAACACCATGGCAAGTAGCTGCTCGTCTCCTTTCGTTGGAAGGCAGCACTGGGTGAGTGCTTATCATTAGACACCAAAGCTTTGGATGGGGTGGGGAAAAAAAAACAACCTGGAAACATCCAACTTTGCTGCTTCTCCTTACATTATCTCATAGTTGTACTTGTGCCTTTCGGTCAGATGCTTGACGAAACATTGCTTTTTCTCTAACTTAAAAGTAAATGTCCTTCCAAAAGTTGACTTATTGCTGCTGTTCCACATGGACTCACTCTTAAGCAGAATTGGAAAAAAATGTGACTTAAGTCCCTAAAATCATTCAGGCATCAACAATAAAATAAAATAACCAAGTCTAAATTTTAGCCGTTTGAGAATTACATGTCTTTCCAGGGATGTTCATGCAGCAGTGTGTCATCTATTCAAAACCAGATCTGCTTCAGAATCATAAAACCAAAATACTTGTATGAAGACTCAATTGACTGTATTACTCAAATGAGGCTCTGTCTTGTTGTGAATGGAATGTTCTACTACAGCCGTATCAATTTTTCACTGTTTTATATTCTTCTCCATTCCTTAAGAGCTGTCATTTTAAAAATACTCGGATCTATTCAGATTTGTATCTAAAAAATATTCACATACTAATGAAAAGAGTTTGAACGTAAGCAAGCACCTCAGATGTAGACAGACTTGGATTTGAGTATTTAGAAGTTCTCTCCACTGTTCAGAGCAGGAGAAGTTTCTGCCTTTCTGTTGTGCAGCTTTTGGCTTTTTAGTCTGTTCTGCTTTTGGCAATAACAGGTTACATCAGGGAAGTAACAAGTTTCAGCTGAAATCTGAACCTTGATGGCTGAAGGATGCTTTCTTAAGTATTTCAGGAGCTTCTTTGCTTTGCTTCTTACATAAAAAAGGCTGTGAGATTTTTCTGTTCCTTAATAAATTCTGTTGTATAACTCCATCTGCTGCCTCACTTTCTCTGTAAAGCCTGAGCTTGCACTAATCCTGTATCTCTAGTTGGTGAAGAATCCTGCTGTTCCTCTTCTGTTTTCTCCTCCTGCTTTGTGTGCTTGGCTGACTGTGCACAAGCTGCTTCGTAAACAGTTTGTAACATTAAAAAGATCCAACTATAAATGGCAGCTTAACACTTTAAAGTACAATTATCAGACCTTAGTCAAAAAAAAAAAAAAAAAAAAAAAAAAAAGGCAAACCTAAAGCTTTGCGTTGGAAAGCTTGTGTGCAGGGGATGTGCAGATTCTGGTCCGCTCGGGGTTGTGTCTGCATTGGTTGGCCTTTACTCTATGCCTTACTATTTGTAGCTGTTTACAACTGAAATTAGTACTGAATACCGATTCCGCTGCTTAGACATTTCTCATGACTTAAATTGCAGTGATGTGTGGTAGGTTTTCGCTTTCACAGTGAAAGCATTATTGAAATAATGTTACACTGTTACTGAAATAGGTCAAGCTATGGAAATTAATGAGGTGACTTTTAACACAATGTCCCATGAATAAAATGAAAGACCATTGAAAATAATTTTTTTTTTTTTTTTTTTTTCCCCCCTCTCACTGGGATTTTTTTTTTCCCCCAACGTAGTTATTCTTTGAGTCTATTTCAACACATCAGCAGTGTTTTCATCTGGTTTGTTCTTTCTTTTGTGCATGTTTATGCTCTGTTTACTTTTCTTCAAAACACCTCCTCTGGCTGGAAAGGTGAATTTTTCATGTTAACTTCTAATAAAGGAGGAAAATACAGGGAACTTCGAGTAGCTACAGGTGGGTGCGAACCATTGTATAGCTCATTGGATTTTAAATTCACAGACTTACTTTTGACAATGAATTATTTAAAAGTATGTTGAGAGCCATTTGTATGTTAACTGGAAGGATATGTACTGATGTTGTCTTGTTTTTTGGCTTTGGTAGATTCCTGCTCGGGTAACTACCAGTGTTCTCCAGTCTGCTGTGCACCGATGAAAATTATTTTGCTGTGGAGGGCAGATAATGCATGGCTGATCTCCTATGTTACCAATGGCTTTACTAGCAAAAATACCCTAAACTAGAATGGAAACATTACAATTGGAGTTCTCCATGTGACTTAAAAGACACTTGGAGGAATATGGACAGACTCCAGCAGCTGCCATTACAGGACGCTTGTGCCAGAAACCCAATGACCTTAAGAGAACCCTGTGGTAACAGGACTGGAAAAGAAAGATGGTTTACAGATTTGACCGCCTGTTACCGGATGGCCATTTCAGTTTTCCCTCCACAGGCGGCAGACTTTACCCCCTTTTTATTATTCTACTGTAACTATAAATCTTTTACTTGGTTTAAGAAAGTTTTTTGTATCATTTTGCTAAAATTATTGGCTTAATTCTCTGTAAAGAACTCTTGCTTTTGTCTGATTTAAAAATGTAGATTATAAACAAACGTAAACTAAAGACAATGACTTGAAATTTCTTGTTTAAAAAAATTAGTCTGGCAGGGAACATGTAAATGAATCAAAACCATCTGACTTTATTTAAACTGTTTACTTATTTGTGTGGTCCCATTCTGACTGAGACGGTTTTCTCATGAGATTTTTAAAACTGTTAGAATTTTACTTTGATGTTTGCTGTCTTCATTCACACTTAACATTTAACTTTCCATGTAATGCAAAGGAATTTTTAATACTCGTTCTTTTTCATACAAAAGGAGAACTAAATACCCTGTAGAAGAGTCTAAGTATAGTAGAGGTGGTGATAATGGTTTTCTTTTTTTTGTAAGGAATATGAAGGACAAAGTGAAAGATACTGGCATCGGAGCGATTTAGAATTTGAAAGCTTGTCCCATCTCTGCCTAGTTTGGGTAAATTGATAGTTTCAAACATTATTTTTATTGGTAAAGTTTTGTTTCCTCCACACTCAGGCTAGTTAGCTTGGAGGGCATCGCAAGTGGAAAATACACATTGCTACTGAGTCCTCAGTGAATTTGCACGTTTCGTTCAGCATCTACATGTTCAGAAATGAATACATAAATTGATTCAGGCCTTCTGTTTCATGCCAAGACTCAAAAAAGGAATTATTTAAAAAACAACCAACCAACCTATTCTTGCTGCGAAATCCTGAGATTTTTTACAATTCAGGTGCATACTATATTTAATTCTTACCTGTATTGAACCTGAGTATACCTAGAATCATTAGCTAGGAATGAATGACTCAACATACTTAGGTTGTCCAAAAAAACTGTTGCAGGTGTTATTAGCACTGTTGGTTATGGAATATGGAAGATGCTTCATATTGTTTGTTACTGTAAACAGTCCCATAAAAGTAGGTATTCTGTCCTCACAGTGCTTGGAACAGTATTGGAAATACTGTTTATACTAGTATGACTGCAGTCTATACAGTATATACAAAGGTTTTGTTTGAACAGTTAGGTCTTTTGAGAAATTCTTCCGTATTCAAAAACAATTTTTTAAAGGCCTATTGGTCTTCAAAGTTTTATGGAGAGTAGTTTTTATTATTTCGGTGTTTGCAAATTCTTTTTTGCCCCTCTCAGAAGTCCATGTATTAAGTATTAATCGCTCTTCTTTGGATGTTTCCAGAACATTAGCTACTTGCTTATGTGTACTCTAGGTCTGACTGGGGAAACCTGTGTTTGGGTGAAGTATAGTGGAAAAGCTTAAGAGTTTGATCCATGGATAAGTTTGCATAAGACAATTATTTCCTCGGTTACTATAAACTTAAGTATTTTAGGCATGTGTACTACCATTTGAACAGTGTTACACTTCACTGTGCTTTCCTTGTAAATATCTATGGTTAATAATGTACTGTTAGAGGGACTTACAAAGGCAGCCTCTTTATTCTCTCTGTATCTGGAACATGAGATTGCTGTACTATACTTAAAAGTCAACTGCAGACTTCTAGAATTGTACTCATGTGGGCCATTTTTGTCCTTCATAATAGTTAAATTCCATCGTGCAGAAAATAGTTAGACTGTCTATATAAACCTGTGTATTGGAAACCGGTATCTCAGAGCACTTCATTTGTACTACCACTGTATTTGTGTACTTTAACAGTTGTGTAAATACATTCATAATAACTTCTATTCTTCTTTGGTGTAACTTACTTACAATGAATCCTTACTCTTTACTTGGTGTAACTTCTGGCTGTCTTTCTGGCTGTCTTTCTGGCTGTCTTTCTGGCTGTCTTTCTGGCTGTCTTTCTGGCTGTCTTTCTGGCTGTCTTTCTGGCTGTCTTTTTAAGGGGTTTCTGTACCTACAAAGAGCATTTTCAGTTGCAGATAGTTGGAGATGTGGTACTAAAATTTTCACTGAAGGCTTTTGGTAGTCGTGGTCAGAATGCAGCAGTTAGGGTATACAGGAAGAAAGAGAAGGCATTCATTACTTTGCTCACAGAAAGCATGTCTTTTTGTCTGTTTAAAGGTAAATGGGTTTGTTTGGACATTGCTTCTTTTCCAGAAGTCTTTTTTACAAACACTTTCTCTTATCTCTATCAATACGTTGTATTGATAAGAAGTATGGGAAGAGAATTGCTATTGAGACTTGATCAGTTATGTGAGCTAGGATAAAAGCAAGAAAAATATTGAGCTGTACCCACAATGCCCTGTATAATTAAAGTTCTGACTTGCATTGTAATTCTCAAAAGCCCATTCATAATCTGGGGGTAAACATGCACCTTCAAGAATCTTGTCTTTCTGATTAGCGGGCCTTTAAAAGTTGGAAGGATATTTAATTTATCCTCACGGTGATCATTTAGAACTGGCTGTGTGCTTTTATGTGGAAAATATGACCTGTGCTGCTGTTTTACATAATCTCGATGGTTACACAGTCCCTGAATCCTTTGCGGTACAACTACCTCGAAAACAATTGAAAATAAATCCTATGCTTGAAGAGAGATACTAAGTAAAAGCATTTAAGGAGTCCATATATTCCATGTTAACTTCATGAAAGTAGTCAAAATCTCCCTTGGAGGAAGGCATGTAGAGCTTGGAGGCATCTTACTCATTCTCCAGTGGGGGGAAAATATCATATGCACAACTATTTGTTGCCTTTGTTTCCCCACACTCCAGACCTCTGAGTTGCAGCGCCTCCATAAAATCTGTCAAACTTTCAGAAATTGAATTTCCTGACAAGAATCTTTACAATGAATTTACAGATTTCTAAGTAGATTATTGGCTAGAGCGTACTTGTTCATTTCAAGAATATTTGTTTTCTCTTTATAAAAGAATGAAATAAAAAGTTATTTTGTTCTTTAACTTTTGCTTTACAAATGCAGCACTTCATGTGTACAAGGTACTAAGTGAAAATGGCTCTGCTGTTCTTTTAATAGTGCTGAGACATCTGGTCAGAAATCTAGATTTAATTCAGTTGTGAGGAAGTGTAATCCACCATGAACTTAATCCTATAGCAAAGTCGCTTCTAAAATTCACCGGATAAGACAGGTTAATAATAAAAAGGTGTTGCTGGTAAAGAATGCAGTATTTCATTATTCAAACTAGTACACTTCCCTCAGGTTCATTCAGGTGACGGGTATTGTCTTTACATGTGTATGTATGTCTAGATTTAAGGGATTGTATGAACGTGAATTGTATGGACTGTTCATGGTTTGGTAGTTTTGTACCAGGAGAGCGCTCAGAGGCCTGATCTTCAGTAAGAACCTGTTTCACAGCAAAATCTGCAAACTTTATTAGCAAATATTTGCACAGGAGTAACACTTTATTACTTTTTCTCTGACATTTGTGGGTTTTATCCTGCTTAATCTTACTGAGACTGGTATGCTTTATTTCTTTTGATGAAACTGTTGCATGCTGCAGTCAGAGGAACAACAGAAAATTAGATGAGATCTGTATATACATGATCTACAAAAATACGCAGTCTACCAAAAAATAGTCTTTTTTTAGGACAGTGTTCTTTGTTAATCTCATTTTGGGAAAATTCTTGACTCAAAATGCATAGGTAAGATCTAAATCTGAGAAATATAAGCGTAATGGACAAATAGGAATGTGAAAAAAGGGGAAATTGTGTATATCGTTTTAAAGCATTAAGCCCCAGTCCACTGTGTCTTTGCTGTGACTAATCCAGAACACTTGGTGTCAGGTGGGATGTGGAACTAAGCAGGAAATCATTTTGTACATTATGCACTAGGAAGTAAATGTCTAGTCCTGATCTCATAACCAGACAAAACATTTAGTTTAATTACAGTCCTCAGCTTGGTTCAGAGCTGCAAGCATTACAGACACAAAGGCATTGCAGAGCTTCTGGTATTTCCCATAATCCTTAAGGAAAAGTCAAACCAGTGATTCAGATCATGTTGAGGTCATGTGCAGATTTTTTTTCTTAAAAGACCACAAACAGCAAATGTTTCTCTGCTCTCACTCCTAAGAAATTGTTTTAAGTTTGTCTGACTTTGTCAGCCACTGGATCTTGTGCCACATTTTTCAGCAAGACTGAAAAGTTTTTTGCTATTTAAGAATTTTAAATATTAAAATCTAGATACGCTTCTTCATTGGATTCAGTTTTCCAGTGAAATGCTTTAAAGTGCTGAAACAGTAGTAGACAAAGAGTCAGAAGAGCAAGACCTACCCTCGTTTCTCACTGCTCCGAAGTGATTGATCTCGGGATAGTGAGGAAAAATGCCAGCTGGAATGTTGCTGAGATGATGAAGCAGGTATGGAGATTGGTCAAGGAACAAACAGCATATAACTAGAGGTAAGTACCTTTCCGTCTGTCTGCCTCTAACTTTCGATACTTTCTCAGACATATGCAGGACTGCTTATCTTGCAGACTGTGTCACTAGCAAAATACTTTTAAGAGGTCTGAATTTTGCAGTAGATGTGCCTTTTTCCTACTGGCACAAGGATGAGCTCTATTCCAGAAGTGTTGAGAAGGCTGGTAAAATAATGTATTCCAAAGCTGTCGCTTCTCATGCGCAGTGCTTCTGCTATTGTCGAAGTTGTTTACTCTTCAAATACCGGTTGATCGCCTTCCTTCAAGAAGGCAGCAGCAGGGAACAACAGCTATGCAATTCAGGTCGTGCTCGTTTTCCTCCATAGCAAAGGGCCTGATTCCATTATTTCATACTCAAAATTGAGGCAAAGATAAACTCTTTGGTTTTCTGTTGCAAGGATGTGCTGATTGCACGCTAATAAATTCTATCATTTCAGTCCACCCAGTAACATTCATTCCTGCAGCAGCATATGGCTTGATCTGGCTAGCAAGGTAGCAAAGCATTTGATTACACCTTAAGTCTTACCAATTTAACTAAACTAGCATAAAAAAGGTAATCGTATGTTTATTCAAACATGGGGGTTTATGTAAACAAAACCTATGATCTTTTCAGTGTAAATACAGGCAAAGTTTTGAAGCTGATCTTAGATTTCTCCAAAATTTCTCACCAGAGCTACTTGGAATTAGGCACAAGTAAGTGTGAGCTTTCTAGATAGCAAAATGTAGCTCGTTACATTGAAGAGATTGTAATTTTGATTCAGTTGGGTGTAGCCTGGAGATTAGACCTCGAGGAGCCAGTCTTAGCTGGGATACCATAGGATGCAAAAACCACCATCATAAATGTGTTCTTAAACTGTGTTTTCTTAGGAGCTTTCCAGTTCTAAAGAGCATCACTCGACAATAAAGACAGCTTGCTGGCAGGTCAGTACTCAAAATATTTAGGGCTTTGTAAGTCATAAAGTTCATAAAACTACCTGCAAACAAAACCTGGAGCACTCTTCAGAGGACAAGAAAAATAATTTGTACATGGAGCACCACAAAATGAATAGCTATTATTTTGAATTAGTCAATGCTTTAAAATAGTCTTTAGTATCGTTTACAGCAGAGGCCCATTTCCATTTTGGAACTGGACAGACTATGAGTCATGGCAAAAGCAGTCCCCTTGCCCACATTAAATTCTGGCTGCCTGTCAGTCAGTGCCACCTCTTCTCTATAAGCACTCTGCTTCTGTATAGCTATTTGAGCATGTGCAAATGAAGCCAAATTTCCAAATCTGGGTGTTAGTTATTCTTTCTAAGCTTCTTTTCTCACACCTTGACAACCAAATAAATATTTATTCACTACATTTGCAAGTTTACTAGAAAATCATTTAAAAAAATTTCTAAGTATAAATGTACACATTACATTAAAGTGCATTAACAAGAAACAAAAAGTCATCTCACTTGCTCAAAACTGAAGTGTAGTCCCATAATCCTAAAGATAAGTGTGGCAGAGAGACAGAGACACACATACACAAGTCAGTACTTACCACTGTAACAAGTAGCTTGTGTTCTCCTGAAAGCCCTCTGTTTATGATTGCCTACCAAACTGAAGCTTTTCTTTGGGACGTAACAAAGGTGCATGCCTGAGTGTATTTTGAATTTTCATTGTAGATTTTTGATTGCTTGGGTCAGGGGAATGTTTTCATTTCTTTTTCGAGAATGATTTTACGTTGTCTTAACACATGTTTGTTTGGATGGGATTTAATATTAACAAGCACAAGATCTGTCCAGTCCTTCATACTATCTCACATCTCAGCTTTAGGGAACTAGCTGCTTTAACAGCAGGTACTGCTGAAGACTTGCTGTAAAGTATTTAAGGACTGGAGAAAAATAAAATCTAGAGATTGTGATTTTAATCAGCTGCATCACTTTAAGGTTTTTACTTCTGCTGAGATCTAGGCTCCAAATAGCTACTAGATATTTTATTTAGAAATGTAAAAAAAAGCAAACTTATCTTTGTATAGGAGGAGGATGAAAATAGTTTTCATTCTGCATTGATCATTGTCTAGTGAACAGATAAGCTGTCTCTATTCTGCTTTACTGGCTCATTTGCATGTTTGATATACATAGATTGATACATACATATATAAATATATATGCATACACAGATACACCTCTTTATATATTCTGTGTGTTACAGGCATTTATACACAAATCCTCGCCTTGCATTAGGAAATTAGAGGCCTAAGATCCATTACATGATCAAACATGATCAATATTTTAACCATAAATCCTATAGTGCACAATTTATAGAATGTACAAAGATCTAAAAAGCTTTAAAAATTATACTAGCCTGTACACTACAAGACTGTTCATTAGTCCATTCAGAGAAATAATCTATGAAAACTATCTTTTAACTCTTTTCTAGTATTATATTTGTATGTTTTGCACTTGTGTTTTCCGGTTGTTTCCTTCACAGACTTCTTAAAATGGAGTCATGAACTATGTGTCAAAAGAAATTACATTTGTTTCAATAGTGTATGATGCAAGAGCAAATTAAAACGTCGTCTTTCGGATGCTTGGCAATTCAGTTGTCTAATTACCTGCCTTCCCTTCCCCTTTTCTCCCCTTTTTTCATATCACAAAATTTTAACTAGGTGAAGGTTGAACAAAGGTTTATCCAGGTGGATGTTGCATGGAACTGTTTTGCTTGTGTCCCCAGGCAGTGCCTCTTTAGCAATGCTTTATGACTCTGACCGTGCGCTAGCACACACCTGGATGTCACCCCTGAATGGCACAGAATGGAAGCAGGGAGCTTAACTGGCTCCAGAACTCAGAAGTACTCTCAAGCCTGCCAGCTTTGATGTTGCTAAGAGATCTGCATTAGGAGTTTCTCATCTCTGTGTTGATGCATCTTGTAAGTAATAAAACCAGTAAAAGATTTTATAGCCTCTGTGAAACTGCTTAGCAGGTTAAATTCCAACCCTGATTTCTCACAGTCAGTAAGAGTCCTGTGATTTGACCTCTCTCATGCAGTAAGCATCTCCTGCTCTCACGAATACTGCATCCATTCGTAGGTCTGTGCTGAAAATAGCACAAGAGCACTGGCAGTCCTACTCAGAGTAGTTCAAGTTGAGGAAAAGAATTTGTATAGGCCAACAAGGCACTTTCTGTGAACGCTAGTTTTACTTTAGAAATTATTTATGGTGTCTTGTTGAAATGTGTGTTTCCCTTGCTGTAGTAAGTTCATCTCCTGCCCCAGTCACATAAAATTGTAACACTTCTTGTTTCCAGCTTAATCATAAAAGTAGTATGTGTGGAAAATAAAACATAGTTTGGAAAGTCAGTATAAGACCAAATTTTCAGGATGTTACAGTCTAGACAATTTGCAGAATGTACAGAAACTTAAAATTGTGCCAAAACCTGAGGTCAAAGGAATAACCATTTAGTTCTGTGATAACAGTGTAGCATTATCTAGCAAATAAATATGGTGATCAAAACTCACAGTAAGACAAAAATGGCTATTCGAGAATCTGAATTAACTTTTGGGAAGGTTTCTAGTTTTTCCTTTTGAAATGGACCTCCAATCTGAAACCTGTATCAGGCCTTCACCTATCATCTGAAGCAGCCTCCAGGATTACCATAAACTGCTCTGTGGATTCCATTTCCCTCTTGCCCTTTCATATGGTGACCTTCTGGAGCTAGGAGTGTGGTGTTCCAAGTACTGATTTAGTCTTTAGCAAAATGAAGCTAAGCTTGGTGACTAAGTTCTTACACCCTAGGACATGCCAGCGCCATTCCTGCCACTAAATTAATATAGGGCTTTAAAGTAATGCACTTTGTACCCGTGATATAAAAATAAACTGTTTATTCAGTGCAGCATCCATTTCTTTTTCAAATCACTTAACAAAAAAAAAAGTCATGATCCTTACTTTTCAATTTCTATGTAAGGTTGTCCTAACAATGCAAAACCATTTTGAAGAAACTACCAGACTGGAAGCTGGTATCTGAGATAGTTCCATTAGGGAATGGTTCATGGTTTTGGCACTTTGTTGGATTTACTGTATGTTTCTGTTAAAATGGTCAAGCATGAAACAACTAATGATGTTGTTTTTAAAAGGGATACAGGGTTTTAAGGGATTAGGGTCTTTTAGTTTTCAGTTATTAAGTGGAACAATTTTGGCACCTGAAAGCCAATATTCCTTTGCTACCAACAAGAAAACTGAATCTGTTAAACTTAGTCTGTTTTGAAGATTGTTACAGCAGTCACAAAGCCTAGAGAGCTTTTTAAAAACCTATCTGTAAGTTGGGTTGCAGTAGCATGATTTTGTACAAAAGATTACATTTCTTGAATGTGTTTGGGTGGAGGGGGGGGGGAAAAAGTATAGAATGCCTTTCTTTTACCTTCCTTTTCTATTCAGTGTCCTCACAATGATTCTTTTCTTTTTCTGCCTTTCTTCAAGTGTGTTGTCACTGCCTGAGCTGATCCATTTCCATTTCTTCTCCTTCCCTCATACCAATGTCAGAGAAGATTTAAAGACTGGCCAGAGACTCCCCATTCTGGTTGTGCAATGAGTAGCAGAGTCAACCCTGTTCTTGATTGGTCCTTATGCACTGCTGACGTAAACATGATCAATGGTTCTGTCATGTTTCCTCAACCAGAAAGAATAGCACCTTGAACTTCCATAGATTAAGCAAAAGGATAGGGAAGTGGAGCAAATGGAAAACAAAAGAAAACAACAACAAAAAAAAATCCCACCAAACCAAACATGTTAAGAGCTTCCTATGTTGCTAACATTGCATTTTAAAGATGGCTAACATATTTCAAAGTAGTCCAGTCCCTTCCAGTAGTCCAGCATCCCTATCCACTCTAATTTATAGGTCATCTGGAAATTCACACTGTTTCTTTTATGTACAAAATGGACACACAGAAGATTATACTAAACCTAATATCTGTCTTCTCCATGTTACTTGTAATATTTTTTCACTGCTGCAGGGAAATTGTGCTGAAAACTGTGTATGTAAATGGAGGCTAACTTTGTTTGCTTATGGTCTGTCAGGATTGATTCTGCTCATTTTATTTTCTTTTTGTACTACCTTAGAATATCGCTTGGTGATCTGCTGAGGACAGTAACGTGCCTTTCCATGTACAGTATTTCCAGATGATAATTACAAAGAATACAGGTTTAGACAAAAACTCAAAAATACATTTACATAAATCAAAGTTAACAGATATTATCAAAATTAAATTAGGGCTGAGCCAATTAATCTAAAAATCTAAAAAAGTAAGAAATTCAAAAACTTAATGGAGACCTTTAAATTCCTGAGATTTTTCTCCATCTCAAACTCTTTCCCCTTCACGAAGAACTCTGAAAGGGAAATTATATTTAGCCACACAACACAGCAATTTCACCAATACTGTATGAAAATGCACACATAATTCCACTTTTTTTAAAATATAGTCTTCCTTTATCTCTTCCAAGTGAGTAGTTTCTCTGCTTGGGTTTATAAAAGCTTTTTAGTTTATGTAAAAAGTATAACCACAACGCTCCACCTTTTACTGATAAAGCTGATTTTCCAATAAAAGGCTGTCTAGCTAATCAGCTTCCAAAAGGACCTGATGAGCTGACCAGCCTCCAATTAATAAAGCAGATGGCCCAGCCCTAAACTAGTTCTATTTTTAAAATAAATAGTGTTGAACATCTTTCTTTTCGTAAATGTTTTGTCGGTTTCCTGTCATGTTCACACACACGTTTCTGGGTTAGTTACAACTTCACCATTTTTTTCAGGCTCATCTTTCAGAAACTGCTCCACTTCA
Organism: Podargus strigoides; assembly: GCA_028020825.1. NCBI lineage: Eukaryota > Metazoa > Chordata > Aves > Caprimulgiformes > Podargidae > Podargus > Podargus strigoides. Next base: position 131,218 of record CM051638.1, read on the forward strand.
ATAGAGTCCACCTTGGCATCCTCAGGAGTTTTGTCTTCAGATTTGTTTAATTCCTCTCTTTCTGCTGCTTCTTCTTTTGTATGTGGTTCTTCTGATTTTTTCTTAATGCAGAAGAAATTTCCCAAGGCCAATACGAGTGCTGATGTTGTAACTTCAATTCCAGCAATGATAAAAACAAACATGTACTTCCCTGTTGCATCCAAGAGTTTTCCTGAAAAAGATAACATTCCAGGTAATTAACAAAAGTTATTATCTCGCAATGACATTTTTTCTGCTTTTTTAAAACATTTACATGACTCCTGTCTAGAAGTACGATAACTATCTAAGCAAGTTTTTTTGACATAGCATTTCAACAAGTTTGTAACAAAATATTTCTCAATTTTTTCAGTTCAGTTTAACATTCACTGACATCATGGCTATAGAGAATCTATCCTAGTACTTTGCAAAGAAAACTGACAGGGTTTATATTCTGGATCCCAACTGCAAAGACGTCTGAACTTCACAAAAGTTATTCACTGTGTGTGTAAAACTCATCTCGTATAATATTAGCCATCTACTAATAAGACATTCAGTGTGGGCTTTCAGTGGAGAAAGAGAAGCATTTCCAGATGGCAATTCAACCAATCCCGAAATAAATCCAAGAAGGAAAAGATGCATCCCACTCTGTCTTAGACTATTTCAGACTGTAACTGCAGAACGTTATTGAGGCATGTGCGCTTCTTGAATGACTCACACTGTCTTTTTCCCTGCTCCCTTATCATACCATTTTTGTAAATGGATGCAAAGCAAATAATTTTGAATTCTGAACTAAATGGAATACTTACCTGCTGATGGTGGACCAATTAGAACAGCCATAGCTTCTGCCAGGAGCACTAAACCAATAGCACTGGAAAACTTCTGAGTACCAACAATAGCCATGAGAACTTCAAACTGAAGAGCACCTACCATTCCATAAGAAATGCCAAAAAAAATGCAAAAGACCACCAGGCCACCATAATCAACAGACATAGAACCCATGAGATCTGTAAAGCCATTGAAAATCATAGCAAAACTGAAGAGGTAGACACAGCGTGGTCTAACCCATTTAAGACCAGCTACCATTCCACAAATAGGCCGAGCAAAAATATCAATGAATCCCAGAATAGTAAGAAGAAAAGCTGCTTTGGTGTCTTGATACCCTAAATCCTTGGCATAACTCACAACAAAAACTGGAGGAACAAAGAGACCAAGCACCATGATAGATGCTGCTAGCGTGTAGATTACAAAACCACCATCTTTAAACACACTGAAGTCCAGAAGTTTTTTCTTCGCTTTCTTCTCAGCTGGTTCTTTGGTAGCTTCAGACTTTTTGGGTGGCTCCAAAGGTCTCATTAATGCTCCACATACACAGCAGTTGAGCAGCATCCCACCCAGTATAAGGAATCCTCCTCTCCAACCATACTTGTCTTGTAGTATCTGCCCCAACGGTGAGAGAGCACAAAGAAACACTGGACTCCCAGCAGCAGAGAGCCCATTGGCTAAGGGCCGGCGCTTGTCAAAGTAACGGTTTAACATGATGAGTGAAGGCTGAAAGTTTAGTGCCAGACCTAGACCTGTAACAGAGGGTACAAGAAAGTTAATACTGGCCTACAATAACATAATTTTTAAAAATCTCATTACAGTTTTTCTGATTCATGACAAGAGAAAATAAGTTCATTTCAAATGGACAAAAGAATTCTAAGATAACATTTTTAAAAGCATTCCACCTCCATAATATTATTGTACTCTATGGTTACACTTCACTGATTACAGCAATGGCTATTAAACCTACCAGAAAAATTAACATTCATAAAAAATAACTGACAGTTTAATTCCACATTTATCTGTCATCTTTATAAAAGCCCATTTGGATGATCCTCATGATTAAGATATCACATATAAAACTCCAACCTAAAGCTAAGACATTAGCTAACTCATTGTCAACCATGCAGACTACTTACCAGTAATCACACCTGCAGTTAGATAGATCTGAACGATGCTTGTGCAGAAGGAGGCTATCACCATCCCCATTGAGGCAAAAAGGCCACCCACCAGCATGACAGGGCGACAGCCGAAGCGATTGACACATACACTACAGAGTGGACCTAAGCAAGAAGAGCAAGTTAAAGTTGCTAAGATAAACCAATTTTTGCAATTGATTTTATGTCAGTTTGCATTTCTTCTTTGGTGGACTTGACAGTGTTAGGTTCACAGTTGGAGTCGATCTTGAAGGTCCTTTCCAACCTAGGTGGTTCTATGATTCTTTCTGTACTTTGTCCATACTGTCAAGCCAATCCAGAGAGAGTTCTTTGCTCTATAGTCAAATACTTAACCTTTTTCATCTTCTGAGTGCCATGCTATTTTTCTTTTTCGACATCTTTAGTAGCTCCTAAGTTACAGAGATTTAATTTTATACGCAGGCTGGATATGCTTAAGTAACTTTTCGATTTATGTGATTAATAGTCATTCTTCTTTGGAACACCTTACTTGCACACAAGTAATGATATGTAATAATGATTCATGCCGTAAATGGCTGTATGATTTACAAACACAACTGTATGACACAATACTGGTTCAAAAACAGAGAATTACCTACCTGTTCCATAAAGCATGGCCAACAGAATGGAGGAAATCCATGCAGTGTCACTATATCCAATGCCAAATTCCCGGATAAGTTCTTTAAAGAAGACACTAACAGCCTTAGGAAAGGCATAGGAGAATCCTGTGATGATAAAACAGCCAAAAAGGACAGCCCAGCCCCAGCCTCCATCAGGGGCTTTAACACCAGATGGACCATCATCAGCTACTACAGCTCCCATGACGAAGATCAAGAGTGTTCCCTAAGAAACAAAAAGCAATTACAGTCTATAAACATTGGGACAATTATCTAACCAAAATCGGCAGAAATTACACTACAGTTACAAATAAGATATGGGACTATTTTAAATACAAATCTTGAAGATGCAGTGCAATTTTAACTATTCCTTGTTTGGGTTTAGTCCTTGAAAAACTTGCAAAAAATACATAAAAATGAGATGCACACAGTTGAATTTTAAATTAACATCCCCTCACAGCTCTCTCAAAGTCAAAACTGGATTTCAACCAAATCGCTGAACCAAAACTGAAGCTATTACATCAGGGGCGTATCTGACTTTCACAAGTACGTAATAATTACTGCATTAAAATCTGTGGGATTTTTGTTACAAGACCTTGTTTTATGAAGTTCCTGACCTTGGGAGACCTGGATGCAAAATCCTGATGCACGCTAAGTCTTCTGTGCAACAGTGCACCCAGGCTTTTTGTTCCCTCCTGAGGACAGCGAGACAACTCTGATGCCCGATAGCTTGCACAGATAGATCCCTTTGAGCTTCTGATGAGCCATCAGTTTTCAGGCATCAAGTAAGTACCTAAGCTGAACTGCAGTGGAAATCTGCATGGACAGTTTTTGTCCATGATGAGATTTACTAGCTGCAGCAATGCTCAGTATCACTGTCTGCCTGAAGCAAATACTTCCCATTGCTGTTGTTATCACATTATCAGTAATTTTTTTTAATATTTTATTTGATGAATCTTATCCTTTGCATCTTTGGTTTGCAGCCACAAGCACCTTTGCATCTAAAAAATAAAATCTTTTCTCATGAGAATGTTATGTACTAGACAGTAATGCTGCAAAGTTTTAAAAGTGAGAGATATGGGGGGGCGGGGGGAAGGGGAGGGGGAAGACACTGAGAAGGCAGATAAAGTGTCCCTGTACATGAAGAGTGCAGGGAGGTACTGCATCACATCGATTAGGTTTTTGTAGGGTCTGTGTATTAGGTAAGTCTTTAAAATGTTAAAGTGAGCTTCAAACATGTATAATGTAAAGCTATACATTAAATCTTACCGGTAAAAAATTTGACCATTTCTTTAAAATGCAATTGATTACTCCTATGATGGGATAAAGGTTGGACTTCATGACCCTGGAGGTCCCTTCCAACCGTAATTATTCTATGATTCTATTCTATGATTCTATTGCATCAATGTTTCTCTATGATAGTACCTAAAAGGAGTGCAAGCACATCTGCACATCAGAGAACATGTTCATCACTGAAGAATGCTTCTGCTTTCAGAAGTGTAGGTCTGCATAGTGACTGTTGTGCATTGGGAATTACGTAGTTCTTACAGCCCATTTCAGAACCAGATTATGTATGGCACAACAATCTAGCTGATGCAGACTTTTCTAGACAACTGAGCACCAAATGCATGATTGTTAATAGGCCTGTATGAGCGTGCTTACTATGCCATTTAGACCAGCACTCCCACCTCTTGGAAGAAACAACTTTATGTACGTGATGCAGAAATAAACCTGGCCATGACTATAGCTGTTACCCTAGGCTGTACAAGGACAGTAAGCTTCATACTACTGGCTTCACCTCCTGTTTTCTGGAAATCAAATATAAATGGAAAACAATTTATCTTAAGTCCATACAACTAGGACCTAAAATGGTTAAACAAGTGAAAGAATACTGCAATAAAACTAGCTAGGTGCCTGCTACCGCAGATGGCCGATTCGCTGATTGCTGTTAGAGTATGTAAAAATGCATAGCTTGTTGTACTGGGCAATTTCTGCACCAGGCTTTGGGTCGCTCAATATATCCTAAGATACATCTCTGCCAACCCTCCTAGCACTGGGATCTCTCCACCCTTCAAAACTGTTTTTCTGTAACTTCTGTATGATGCAAGGTATAAAGCAATTTCAAAAGCAGATTATTATTTTTTTAAAGCAATAACCAGGCAGCACAGAGTAGGTGCACGAAGTGTAATCCTTCATGACACTAGTAGCTCTGTACTCTCAATAACAGGGAAAACGCGGATTCAAGTATTTCAGCTTAAGTGTGTAAGAACAGGAATATGATGTGAAACTGAAGGAGCGCAGGAGGAATTGTCACTCCCACTACTTCCAGATTGTCAGACAGAACATTTCATTGGGAGTGAATGTTCAGCATGTTGGGGAAAGGGTTACATCATTTCTTTCTTTTGTATCAACCATCTAGTGGCAACAGAAAGTCAGTAATAATACTGAGCATGTCTTGTTGAAAAACAGCAATCCGCAGTTTCTCCAGTCTGCTTACACAGTGCTGAACAGGAACATTCAGCCAAGAAATGGCTCGTGGCATTCGCCCCTGTGCTTCTTCCTGCACACAGGCAGGGACAGTCTCCTTCACTGAGTTCTGGGGGCAATCTCTGCAGACATAGTGTTGCACTCTGACAGTAAACTACATCCGAGCCATCTCAAGCGGCAGGTGGCTTCTGACGAACTTGGCAGCACGTTTGTTCCTTCCAGAAAAGAACTATCCGAGTTTCTCCGGGGGGGACCAGCAAGTTAACTCGGGCCGGCACACCGAGCCCGGTGCAAACACCGCCCCGAGGAACGCCCGGCTACGCGCCACGCTGTCGTCCGCTGCGCTGCGAGCCTCCGGGCACAGGGAGCACGGCGCAGTTTCCGCCCCGCGAGCCGCGACAGATGGCCGCGCGCCGGGGCCCGCCGGCGGTGGCCCAGGGCAGGGCCAGCTCGCCGCGGCCCCGCGTGACTCCGCTCCCGGGACGTGCGGCGGCGCGGGCCACCCCAGCAGTGGGCGCGCTGGCAGCCGCCGCACTGAGACGTGCAGGACGTGACCGGGCGGGCGGGCGGGGCGGCGCTACCGTAATTGCAGCAGCGGCAGCCGACGGCGTTTCCCGTCAGCTCCGCGCCCCCCCGCGCGGCGCGGTTCCTCCGCCTTTCGCGCAGCGGCCTGGCGCGGGCGGGGCTGCCGCACCCCGCGGGGCCCGCTTCGCTCAGAAGAGGTGGAAACGCCCTCCTCCCTGGCCGTTCTCGCGCTCTTCCTTGCGCAGCAGAGCAAGTCAACCTGTAAGAGACTTATTGTGTTCCACTTGGCCCAGGGGACTGACCAGCTTTGCACGCCCTAAGGGGAACGATCTCTAGAATGATTTCATGTTCTGCTGTGATGACAGAGCTAGACCTGCAGATGTGGGGGACCCTGGCCTGCTCCCAGCATTTCATAAAAATACGCCTATGGGGAAACAGTAACATCCATTTCCTCTTCTTTGTCTCATGTCTATTACCGCGTTTGGCTAAAAATCACCATAAACCAGCACACCAGACCTTCAAATGCCGTCCTTTTAAGACTGGTCCACATACATACACAAATCTTGTTCATCTGGTTTAGCCCATCAGTAGTTCATGTTAACACATCAAAATTAAAAGACCATTAACCATAACTAAATGAACCCTGTCTCTGTAAACACAGCATGAGATGCATTTCATCCTGTTCCTTTCATCCTCTTGCAGTTTGCCTTACGAGGCCAGACTGCACCCGTCTCCTGAACTAATCGGGAAGTAGTGGGCAGGTTCCCGTATGAAACGTGCAAACTAAGGTTAGCGCTAGAAGCAGCTCGTAGTTGATTTGCACACACAAGGTTTTTACCTATAAATGTGCTTCAGTCCTGGGATGCCGCCAAAGCGTGCTAAGGCAGGAGGCTACTGAACAACTATTGCAACAGTTTGCTTTGCTTTCTGCTTTTGCTAGCTCAGCCCTGTTTAGAGGCAAAGGATTACATTTAACTGGCTGCAGCTCAGTTTATCTCCACAACAGACAGGATAGTTAGTATCATCAGTGTTTATTCCGGGTTCTTCCTATCATAAATGGGTTCCTGCTTCGGAAATGTATAAAACAAAGGGAGCAAATGTAGTTAAATCTGTGAGGCTTCATGTTCCTGAGATTATCTTGCTGTTGCCATGGAAACTAATACAGGATCAGTTAGGAGGAAATATTAGGTGATCGTAGGTAGCATTGTGGGTGTGATGGTGCAGTCTATATAAAAGGAGAGCACTTCTATTATAAAAAGGAGCAGCTAGAAATGTCAAGGATCTAACATTGGTGTTTAGCCAATACCATTATTGGCCACGTAGCAGTACGTTATGGTCAGCAGTATGGGTAGGAAAGACATTTGCGTGTAGGGTGACTTATATAGAGTGAGAACTTCCCCTGAATTATTTTGTTTTAACTAGGGCAGAAATCTACCCAACCTTGATTTCCTATGATATAAATAAATAATGGTTATCAAAAATAAAACATGAACTTCCATGTAGGGTACCCAGTTCAGACTGGAATTCAGTCCGGAACCACTAAGTTGAGAACTGTATCATTACTAAATAAGGAAGATGATCTAAGCTGAGCAGTATAGAGATCTTCTACTGATTCTCTCTTCATAGCATGTTGGGAGTATCAATATGCTGAAAAGCATAGACTGCTCAATACTGTGTTAATAGGAGTAGTAAACCTCCCATATTTGCCCAAGGGTTTTAAAATCTAAGCAAACTAAACAAAAGATATATGTTATCCTTGGTTTTGAGTAAAGAATCCTAAGACTAACCAACTTTACTGAAATTTTGCAGGAAATGACCCCTGCAAAAATAATTTTAATATCCTCCAGACCCTGGTGATAGCCCTCTACATATGCATTGACATCACTGACATTCAGCATGAATTTTAACTCTTTCCTGATGCTCTGAAGCACTAATGCATGTATCTCTATTTCAAATTTTATATATTACAACTCATTCTTAGGTATTTTGTACAAGCCATTTCTTGTGGCTTACCTGCTTGAGTATCAGCCAATTGAATTACGCATTAATTTCCAAAGGCTGCTGCAAACTCCTGTTTCCTACAAAATCATTACCGTATTTACTGATGCCTGCCTTGACCTCCTGTCCTTCCTGCAAGGCCCCGCAGTGACTTTCACTCTCCCATTTTGGACTCCTCTGTTTTAGCAGAGACAGTTTTCCAGTTCTGCTGCATCTGCCTTTCTTAAGGGTGCCTTTCACCATTCTCTCTCCTCTCTCAAAACTCCTACGATAAACCATGCAGTAATTCTGTGCTGTCTGTCGCGGTAGGTGATGTTCCATACCAACGCTCACTATTAATCAATCTCCAGTCCCCACTTTGCCTCAAACCATTTTAGTGTACACTGCTATAGCACAGCAAGTAACGTACATCACAAGTTACTAGCAGACTGCAATGACATCGTAAGTTCACACTGCAATTTTATGTGTAGCAAGTAGCACTAAGCAGTGTAGATTCTGTTATCTGAGTAAAGTGCTCTAAAGGGGAAGTTGTGCTTATTTATTTAATTTTTATAATGAAAATGTTAGAACTCTGTTCTTTACATTATCTAGGAAAATCAGATTATATTAAAATTTTGGTTTCTTGAGGGTAGGTATTTTTCTTTAGTGAGCATGTTACCAACAAGTAACCCTACCTTACACCGGGCCATAAGCAAAAGAATAAGCCACAGATCTGTGTACTAACTTCATGTTTAAAGAAGTATTAATGTGGCTTTCTTAACAAGAAAGAAACAGCTCTTTTAATCTTGAGATAAATACTTGCATAAAGATTGTCTTCAATTAGAAATACAACAGTAACTAACAGTTCAATCTTCTCAGGTACCATCTTTGAAACAAATATTCTACTTCTGTAACAACAGCATTGTCAACCTGCCAAGTTATTGTCTCTATATCAAAAGCCCAGTTTCAGGAGAAGTGGGCTTATTTTTCTAAAGCCTACGTTTTTTCTTACACCACATCCATTACCATAAGTGCATTAATGTCAGCATCACAGCAGCACCTTAAGACCAGACGCTATATGCTGTTTCTGTGTGCACAGAAACAGTGACAAACGTGCCTTCAGTTGCACTTGAATTATCTGGCTGGTTTCTGTATACTTCCAAAACCAGAAGCTGCAGAATCTCAACTTCAGTTGAATACTTACAATTCATTCTTCATATATCATGAAAATTAATTTCAGCCCTGCAGCTATGGTGGCTTTGCAATGTGTTGGAGCTTTAGAAAAATATAAATTCTTGCTTATTGTTTATAGTAGAGAAGTATCCTTATGTTGTCTAGTTATACCGAAAAGTGACAGAGCTAGATAAATACTATTTAAAGGTCCAGTCCTGTCACCAGCTGGACATACATGCTTATTTTTGCACAATACCATAAAACTACCCTGATACATAAAGTGCTTGCATGCACATGCACTCTTTCTCAAGATAGATTAGCACACATAGCTGAATATAGTGGGAAAAGATCATCTGGCTAAGAGGTGTAATTTTACACAATCACTTTGGACAGTGCAGCTGTGTACGTGGTGTCATACATCAAGATGTGTGAATTCCCACTTCAGATGCAATTTAAAACGTCACTTCAATATTTTTATAATTTACCTTGAGTTATACTTCCGACTAAACCACAACAGGTGCACTGTACTAATAGATTGTTTCACATTTTTAAACGGTCGACTGCCATGCCTTACCAAACTGCCGCCCTCTGTGACATAAACACTGCAAAACCATACAGGACTTCACTCCGTGATATCCTGAACTAAACGGTTTTCCAACTGCTTTACCCAAAAAGCACACAAACCCTCTGACCAGACGTGTGTTTCCACAACGGGAGCTAACGGTCTGCGCTGGTGAGGAGGCTGTACAGCTACACTTCAACCTCGCCTTCGTCCGCTTTTCCCTTTCTCTGCAGAGCCGTTTAGCATAAGGCAAACCGAAGACCTTTCCATGTGGATTACGAGCAGCAGTGAAAGAGGGCTCCCCCCCAGCAGATGCACAGGGGCTGCAGCGGCCCGCCGCGCGGGGGAGGAGCGGGGTCGGGAGAACAATGGTGGCGGTCGCGGCGCCGCCACCGGCAAGGGCCAGGGCCGCCCCCGCGGCGCTCCGCGGCGGGCACGTAGCCCGCGCCGCCCGGGGCCGAGACGGCTCCCGCCGAGCGCTCGGGGCGCCGCCGCCACCGCAGATGCTCACACAGCCGAGAGAGGCGGCCGCGCGATCCTGCGTCCGAGCGCTTCACCGTTCTCGGAGCGCTCGCAGAACCGAGTAACGGAGTGCACGCCCGGGGCTGCGGCGATGTCCTTCTGAGGGGACGGTCCCTCAGGCTGCACGTCGCTCGCTTTGGCGGATCTGAACTGTTACCGCCGTGACAAAGGGAACTCCGGAATTTACCCCCCGGGGCTCGACACCGAAATGAAAGGTGAGCGGCAGCGAAGGGGTCGTGGAGGTGGGGCCGGACGCGGAGACCCTCGTCGCCCGGTACCGGTCTGAAGCCAGCGATAGCGGAAACAAAGCCCGCGCCGCCGGGTGCCTCACGAGCCAGCGGCGGCACTGTACGTGCGCTGCGGCCAGCGGCACCGCGCCTAGGCGTGACCCGGCCGCCAAAGGGAAGCGGGAGGCAGCGGCTCTCTCGCAGCAGCCGGATCGGGGCTCGGTCGCCAGCACCGCTCAGCGCCCGGACAGCGCTGTCAGGCCGACGGCGGCGGGGACGCTGGACGACCAGTACCGCAGCGCGGGTTTCCCGAGGAAGAAATGCGCCCGCCCGGCCCCATGCACGGGGACAAACGCAGACGGCGGAGGGGCGGGGGGGGTGCCCCGCTGTCCCACGTGAGGCGGCCCCCAGGTTGGTGAGGACAGTTCGCATCGTGCCTACCGCCTCACCGGCGCCCTGCGCAGCCTCTGGGCGAGGCATGAAGCCGCGACGCCCGCGCCGCGCTCGCCCAAAGCCTCGGCTGTTCTCGAGCGCGTCCGCTGGCCCGGACGGCCCCACGGAGAGATGCACCCTCGACCTGCCCGGCGCTCCCCATGGCGTTCGCCCCCGTGCGCCAGCCAAGCACTCCGCAGCATCATGTACGACGGCTCTGCCTCAGTACCTGAGTCACGTCCCGCGCCTCAGCGTGAGGATGCCCGTGCTCGCGCCAGACCGCTGCCCGCTTTCCCCGTGCGTCCGGACAGACCCGCCCCAAGCCGTCTGCGCCCCGCCGGCTGCGGAGAGCTTCGGCGCGGCAGGTCGGTGGCTGCTCGCCCCTCCCCCGCCAGAGGGGGGGCGCCCGGGGTCCTAGCGCCACCACGTGACTCCTTCCCGCCGCTACAGGTTCGCCCGCGCAGGGGCACCCCAGCCGCGTGCGGCCCCGGAAAGGCGGCAGCCGCCGTCTCGCCTGCAGCGGAGCCCCATGCACGTCTCGGGCCGTGCGTGGCAGCGCACAAGGCACCAACACGAGCTTGCATAGAGAGCCACGCGGGGCTGGGTCCTGCCCACGGGGAATGCTGCCCCGGCTGCTGAGAGGAGCAGGACCTGCGATGGCCTTAAACGTACGAATTGGCTTCGCTAGTTGAGGTTTGTTTTATTCCGGCGTTTCTGTTTTTCAGGGAGTGATCACAGTTTCTTCGTTGTCTCCTTACATAAGAAAGACTTTTATGAGCTTCCTTGCTTTTTTTTTTTCCTTCTTCGTAGTCATTTTCATTGTGATACTGTGCATTCTGCAGATAACTTGCAGGCTTCCCTCCTTATCCTTTGCTGAGGGAGCACTGCCTGCAAATATGACTGCTTGATATATCTCTCTTTTTACATCCAGATGGAGTGAGCTTTCTGTGCTGATCAGCTGTGGCTCTACTGCTATTCATACAAATGTTGAATTATAAAACTGAGTGTGTGTTGATATTGCTATTATTTAGCATCCATGCAAGTTATGATGGACTTCTAAAGTGCAGCACAGAAAGTAGCACTCCTTAGGAAATTCAGGAGTAGGTGTTCCACTGCTTTGTGTGCTTAGAGCACACAATCCCGTATATAGGGGGAGTGATCACCTGCCTGTACTTGGCACCGGTGAGGCCGCACCTCGAATACTGTGTGCAGTTTTGGGCCCGTCACGACAAGAAGGACATTGAGGTGCTGAAGCCTGTCCAAAGAAGGGCAACGGAGCTGACAAAGGGTCTGGAGCACAAGTGTGATGGGGAGTGGCTGAGGGAACTGGGGGTGTTCAGTCTGGAGAAGAGGAGGCTGAGGGGAGACCATACAGCCCACTACAACTACCTAAAAGGAGGGTGTAGCGTGGTGGGCGTTGGCCTCTCCTCCCAGGTAACAGTGATGGGACAAGAGGTAATGGCCCCAAGTTGTGCCAGGAAAGGTTTAGATTGGATATTAGGAATAATTTCTTCATTGAAAGGGTTATTAAGCACTGGAACAGGCTGCCCAGGGCAGTAGTGGAATCACCATCCCTGGAGGTATCTAAAAAATGTATAGATACGGCACGTAGGGACGTGGTTTAGCGGTGGACTTGGCAGTGTTGCGTAAGTGTTGGACTCAGTGATCTTGAAGGTCTTTTCCAACCAAAGTGGTTCTATGATTCCTACCACCTGTGTGAAGATACACAGGGGTAGCATTCTAACTAGAAGAGGATAGGTAGGATACAGTATTGTCTTGTGAGAGCTATGGTATTGCACAGATCAGTAGCTTCCAATATTTTAGAAGCTACTCAATGAAATTAGGTAACACAGAGGGAGAACCTGAAACTCTTCTGACACCATAGAAGTTTTTTCTTTTCCCTGCACATTATGTTTGCTTTGGCTTTTGCTGTAGTACCCATTTGTACCTGCTTTATGGAGTCATTGCAGTAATGTGCAAAGATGAGCAAGGCTGAGTGGTTTATTTTGGGCAGATAGCGTACAGCTAGTGAGCCATACATTGCTAATCTTAAAGATCAGTAAGACTAGTTTTTGATTACGTATCGTTACCTGAATTTCAGCGATTCGCTTACAGGCTAGATGAAAGTAATTGCAGAAGAGCAAAATCCTCTCATTGTCGTGGAGCTTCTGAAGCAAGCAGTGCAGTGCCAGATGCCCAGCAAAACTGGTGGAGTCTAGCAGCTGAAGACAATTTTATGTGCCTTTACAGGTAACCTTGGTTCTCCAGGAAAAGGAAGTATGATCTCCATTGCCAGTCCCAAAGGACTAGAAAAACTCCTACAGTTTTTGAGAAGGAGACAGTTTTATTTGTCATGACCCCACCCTCTGACTGTGATTTCTTAAGGAGGACAGTTCCACCCTGCAAAATCTTCTGCTTTGTTACTCCACTTTACTTGAATTACTACATCGTAGAAATCTGTAGCCACCAGTAGAATTTTTAATCCAAACCTTAGAGGTATGTATTTTGTGAAGATATTATCAGGAGGGACAGAGAAATGGAGAGCAGTAATAGTGAAAGTCAAGTTGGCAAAATACCTTAACCATCAGTGTCTCTTATAGCTACATAAGAGGCTAGATAAGAAAAAGTTGTTAACCAAACATGATAAAAAAGAGTACTGGTGTGTCCTTCACATCTGTCAATATTGCCCCTACCAAAGCCTCCATCTCTGCAGCTTAGTCAGCAGAGTGCAACACGTGCTTTATGGTTAGTTCAGTTGTAGAACACTCACACCATTTAAGAGGTCAGTGTTTTTCTTCCTAGATGCAGAAGAGTGTCACTGCAGTTGGTCTGTGGACGTCCATAGGCATAGACCAGCTGCTGAGAAAACTGACTGGTGGTCTCTGGTCTCACTTTTGTAGCTGATGACTCCTATTGTTTTTGAAGAATGCATTTTCTGAAAGAGATGTGTTCATAGAGGATGATGTGCCAGGGTAAATGACACCCCCCCAACATCAGCACCCAGATCACTGGATTTGATTCAGTATTCAACAAAGCAGTAGTGTAAGTGAGCAGAACACAGGGCTGCTGTGCTTGTGGAAGCCTGCACAGCATCTGGGTAACCTCATAAACACTTGGAACGGAGATGAAGGTACAAAACCTCTGTCTGTTAGTTATTGTGGAGTGTTTAAGTTATTGTGCATGTGTTTAAGCATTAAATATGGTGCAGTACACTTACGGGTAGAGGGAATATTAAAGTGCAGCAAAGAGAACTCAAAACACAGTGACTTAAGGCATCTAACTGCGAAACAAGCTTTGGAAAATTCTTATTTGCAGTTCTAACTAAATTAGAAAAAAAAATTCCACATCTTAGTATTGTTTATCTATAAGTATGCCACTTATTACAGATACTCTCAAAGTGTTGTTGAACTCATGAGAAATCACTAAATAGGCAAATTATTTGTCTGAAGTAGACTCTGAAAGTTGGTTTAGGTTCTTGCTGTGAAGGGGATTCTTAATAGGAAAGTATAATGGCATTGGGTTATAGTTAATAGATGCTAGATTCCACCAACGTTCCACTAAGCAGTCCCTCACCCTGTCATTCCTTACTAGGTTTTAAATAAATAAGGATCCTGGTGTGTTTTTTATTTATATATTTCATTTGACTTTGTTATTTTTTATTTGCGCCTTTGTGACAAGGAAGGCTAATGATAGTCTGGGTACTGAATAGAAGGGCACATTGCTGGCTCATTGTCAATTTGTTGTCTGCCAGGACCCTCAGCTTTCCAAATGAATGGCCCCCTGGCTGTACAGCTGCATGGGGTTATTCCTTGCCAAGTGCAGGACTTTACATTTTCCTGTGTTAAGCTTTATGAGATACCTAGATTGTTTCCATTAAAAGCTGAGTGATGTAGTGAATCCCATAACTGTTTGCCATTCACATTAGTAAAGACAGTCACACAATGTTGGAAATCTTTGCCTGATCAGGCACATTTTTTATATTTATTGTTTGTGTACTGTATACAAGTCCTTGGGGTTCTGTGGAAATAAGTTTATTAATGTGAAGGAATGCTGCACTTGAAAGAAAGACTTTTCTGAATCAGATATTATTTTTTATGTTTCATCGAAGTAGACTATGTCCATATTCACTTACTGAGTCCCTGCATGATGTTTCTCGTAAATCTGTTCCTCTGATTGTCCAGATAAGCATCTTTGCCATCTTTGCATCTGTGCCATGGCTTTTCATGTGACCTGTGTCTTGGAAGTACTTTTCCATAGAAACAAGAATGAGGGTGGCTAGATAAATAGTTTGTGTAATCCTAGGTCTTGTCTTGTTATGGAGTTGGGCCATGATGAGTTGGATGTAGCCTTTGGACTGGAAACTAAAAAGTGCTTTCAAGCCTAGTAGTATATTTGTAGCCAGGATATACCTTGCCTTTCCTCTTTAAAATGCAGCATTTTCAGAGGGTGGGTCTAATTTCTTTCTTTGTGAAGCTACTTTCAAGTGTTGCTATTTCCCGGTACACTGATGTGGCCAAAGCTGTGTACTCAGAAGTTATGACTCTGAAGGTAGTTCTAAAGGTGGCTGAAATCTACCTTTAGCCTAAATCTTTCTGAACTCAATAGTGTTTGATATGAACAGAAAATCTGTCTCTCTCTTCTAAATTCCTGTTCATTTTTGCTGAAACAGAAAAAGGTTTCCTTTCATTTCCATCTATGAAACCAGGACATTTTTTGCATGTATTTTAAGTGTATACAGGTTTCTACACTGATCCCCAAATCCATGTTGCATAGACTGTAATCTTTTTGACTCACAGTTAAGATTAAAATTTACCCATTTTGGGCTCTACTGAATCACTAGAAGCCATCAGTTACTCATTTGGGGAACTGACCTGCATTTAACTACGTGACTAGGGACTGTCTGAAGGTACCTTGGAGAAGACGACAGCTAATTTGAAATGGGGTGGGGTGAGGAAGGGTTGCAAAAGATTATGTGGTTGATAGGTTAGGCAGCTCTGGGTTAACACATAAGGAAAAGGAGTATTCCACCAGTCAGTATGGTGTATGGATTTAGACATTCACCTACTATGTATTGATTCTGATGAGTGCTTTGAGAGGCCTGCTGCAGAGTATAATTTATGCTGGGACTTGCACTATAATTTTTGTGTGCTCAGATTTGGAAAATCATTTGAGGCCTGATTTCACTGTTGTATTTTAAACCAGAGGTGATTCATATAAACAAATGAACTAAATGCCTTTAGCAATTGTAGTATTTTGAACTGCATGCAACATGTAGATTTTGGAAAGGTCTCTCATCTGGCAAAGCTATTTATATAATCCAGAAACATGAAAAAGTGAGAGAGCATTACAGGAAGCTTGCCTCATGACTTCCAGACAAACGAGTCATCTAGGGTGACTAAGGGAAAATCATACTTTACGTCCAGTTCCTGTTACGTCGTCCTCAGTCTCATGTAGACAGTGTAGTCTGGTTTAGTTGATAGATATATTTTTTAAATAATTAAATGCCTTGGTAGCAGAACTTGTTTATCTGTGCTGCATGACCTCGTCTTGCAGTTGGCCTGAGCTTGTTTTACAAGATGTTAATCGCGAGGATGAAGTGGGGAAAATACGAGGGGAAGAATATGATACCAGGTGCCTGAAAGTGAATGCGGTGAGAGGAACCGAGAAGCGCTGATTTGTTCAGCGAGAAGGGAGGCGGTGAGGGGAACTGGCGGTCCCTAGCAGAGCTGGAGCTGGAGGCAGCCCGAAGCCGAGAGCCGCGGAGCTGGTGCGGAGCGGGCCGGGCCCGGGGCCCGGGGCGGGTGAGCGGACGTCTGGCGGCGGAGCGGGGCGGGGCCCCAGAGCGGTGATTGGGCGCAAGGGGATGCGGGCCGCGGGGCCCGCCTGGCGCGGACGGTGGGCCGGGTGGCGGGGGCCGCGGTTCCCATGGCGACGCCCCGCCTCTCGGGCAGGCGTTGCCCGCGGCGGTTTCCGTAGGACGCGGCCTGCAGACGCAGGGGAAGGCCGTGCAGGTTCGTGCCGGGAGGAGCTGAGGCGCGACTCGACTGTTCTGCGGGCGCCATCAGAAGGCACAGCGGCCGCACGGCATCCCGTCGTGTCGCAGGTTGTCCTTCAGAGCTCCCGACGCGGCACCCGTCCATCTTGCGCCCTTTTCTCTCTCTGGGAACCCGCGGTCTTTCTGCACCAGTCTTGCTACTAAGTGCCCTCTGTGTGCTGCCTCTGAGTCGCAAGCATATCTTGTGATACCATGTGCTCCTCTCTGTTGCTTTCCTCTGCGGGTCTTGACCTCGACAGCCTGCCTGCCAGCCTCTCTTCTGCCTCGGAGCGTCTGACCCTCGGGGCCCTCCGTGGGCCTTCTCACCCCTCCTCCTGGGATCTGCTTCCTGGCTGCCGGCTGTTCCACTGGCACTGTTCTCTTTTATTTCCACTCGATTATGTCTTTCTCTCCCTTTCTGCCTTTGAGGCGTGCAAACCTTTAGTCCTGCAGGGTACTTGATCCTTGCCTTGCCAGTAGTAGCATTCCCTTCATCCGTGTGCCTGTCCCTCTGTTATCCCTGGGAATGTTTGCTCTACGGACTCAGTGTCAGCGTTCCTCATGGTGTGTTGCCCTCTGTTTAATTTCTGGACACGCTCTAGAGTATGTACCCATTTCTCAGTCACAAGGTCAGTTGTATCTTTCCACCATACCTTGACTTTCACCTGTGCAGTCCCTTGTGCTTCCCGCTGTTCTGTCTGTCCTGCATAATGGCCGAGCCAGGCATCAGGCTATCGCGTACCCCGCAGCATAGCCCACCCAGTGCTTTGCCAGAGGTGTGTCCCTGCTCAGTACCCGACATCCCAGGTGTCTCTTGTATGTTATTGGTCCTTATCTAATCCCACAGCTTCTGCTATTTTATCTTTTCTGATCAGATCGTGTAATGCATGATGTATATTTGCTGTTTTGTATGTCTAACCTTACTTGTAAATAGCAAACCAGCTACTAGCAGTAAAGAAAGAAACAGCACACAAGTGGTGCTAACTTTTATCACCAGTTGTCATCATTTTTTTCTTGGAACTGTGATGAGGGTTTTTTTTGGTTTGTTTTTTTTTTTTAATTTGCAGCAGTCCTATGGCACAACTACTTAACAGCGTAGCTGGGGCCTGTGCTGATTGCTTGTCTCATCATGACTTGCAGCATGTAGTGAAACAGCTATGCTAATACTCGTGTGGTCTTGGTTCTGTCTGTTACTGCCTCATCAAGGAAAACACATGTGGCTAGAGATACTTAACTGGTACTGCTTGTGTGGCATTTTCTTTCTCATCCTGTTTTCTGTAGCTCTGAAAGCAAGAGAAGCAATCCTGGTTTATTAGCTCTGCTGTTCTATTATGCACGCCTTATTCTTGATACAGTAAGGATAGCAAGGAAGAGAGAAGCAAGTACAGCTTCTTTAGACTATGAAGAAAATTTTAAAGATTTACCCTTCTTTGACAAACAGGGGTTATATGGAAGTCTGAAGGTTCTCAAGCATTACTCTGAAACATTCTTCAGCATCACCTTTTTCTCCTTAATTGGTTGAAAAGTGACTAGCTCAAACACGGCATCTAACTTTTCGTTGTTAAAGTAGCATTTTAGTAGTAACAGTTGCAAAATCTCTGCTGAATCAGATATGCCAACCACATTCAATTGTCTGTGATTTACAGCCAAGCCATTGTTTTCCTTTGGTAAAGAGGCTGATAGGAATCCCATTAGGCCCTTATGTGGGGGAACAGTAGTACCTGTCAGTTGCCTCTTTCTGGGTGTGCTTGAGGTAAGTGGTTGGATTGTAATGGGTATCTTTGCTGTTTAGGTTGTATGGGTAAATTGTGCTTGTAAGATGTTTGTTACTTGTATGTGTGCTGTTTTGTAAGTCATCTTTTGATGTAATCATATATATTTACTATTCTTGTTACATATTTTTTATATATATTTATATATATAAATATTATATATATTTATATATTTACTATTTACTATATTTACTATATATATATTTCCTATTCTTGTTTTGACTGTTAAGGCATCTAGGCAATTGGTGCATTTTATATTTAAAATTACACTTATTTCCATTATGGTCCTTATTGAAAATAACTTGCAATTATAAATGCTGCTGCTATCAAAGGCAAAATACTCCCTTTCTCCCCGATTAAATTGCGTTTCTAAGAAATACAGCTCTCTGGGATGCAAAGCGATATTTTAAAATTACAGGAAAACTCATTCATTCATATTTTTATATGAAAAGAATGATTCTTATGTTCTGTGAAACCTAAACCCACCTCAGGATACTACTTTCAATTTACCGGTGCCGCTAGTTTAAGGGAGATATATGGAGATAGGTAGGAAGGTTGTTTTTATAGGAAACTGTGTGGTCCCTTTTAATTTTAAGACGATTGTAGAGAGAGATTGTAAAAGTAATGTCATTTTTCTTAACCACCCCTTTCCAAGAAAAAAATATGATTTTAGCTTGATGATTTCAAGGAATTAATAGGCTGGAGCTGTGGTCTTGGTTTTGATTCCTTACACAAAGCTCTTATCTAATGATGTATTGCTAATTTTAGCTAATGAAGCATAGGTCAGGCTTTTAAAAGGCACTTACAAAAGTATTTTGATACCAGAATGGGTATAGACTAAGCATAGTTTCTTTCAGTGCCTTGAGTCCAGAAAGCATTTCATGGGCATTTTTTATCTTTAATGTATTTATAATTGGGGTGGAGGGGGGAAGAAAGTCAGATTTAGTTAACCTTTTTAACTGTGGTAGCCATCAGATGCATTTGGAGCAACAGTAGCTGAAAGGAAGATATAGAAAGAACAAATCTTTCTCAGCACTACATGTTATAGGCAGGGAGGGTAGTACTCTTTATGAATAATCCATGACAGTGACTTTTACAAAAAATATCTATTTCTGCTTATCCAAATGAAGAAGATACTACTTATGCTATTTTCTAAATAGTAGCATGATTTGAAGATTGCCAACAAGAGGTGGAATCTGAAGAGAAAAAATAATTTACTTTAATTGCCTTAGGGATAAATGTGTGAAATGTAGGCCAGCAGAACTGAAAGATGACCAGATCATTGTGTCCTTTAGCAGTGTCTGTTACACCGTGTACCTGGGAAGAGCAAGCTCGATTTTTAATTTTTGTTAATTTTTTTTTTTTTTTTCTACTTGTCATGTCCAAAGATCAGAGGCTCTTTTTTTTTTTTTTTTTTTTTTTTGATCCTGGAGAATTAGAGTTGTCTAGTTCTAGAAAAATGTTGTTTAAATTGTGGCATCCTTTAGCATACAGATATTACATCATGTTTGCTTATCTAGAAATCTTTCATTTAAAGCGATTAAAGAGCCACTGTTTGAAAGGCATGCTTGTCTGATTTGTTCTCTGCATCCCTGTGCTTATCCAGATGGGATTATCTGTAAACACTGACACAGAATAACACTGTACAGTGAGAGAAGCTGTATTGACTCCAGAGATTTGGGAAAAAATCTCTGGAGAGATCTGAGCAGAAATCACTGTATTATTATTTTTCTTTAAAGCAACCATGGTGCATAGAAATAATGATTTTTCTTTAAAAAAAAAAAAAAAAGCTATGGAGCTGCTTCTATTTTTAAATGTATCTAAAAGCTCAGATTTCTGCTGGGCAGCCCTTGTTTTGCAATTTATTCTTATGTAATAGAACTTTTAGGGTGGAGGAGGAACTCTTAGTGGAAGTCTTGCACTATTTTTTAGCAGATCCTCTATATGCAACTAACTTTTGAAGTATAGTTTTGAGAAATGGCATGTGCTGTTATAATTGCTTTTGGCTGACTTATGAGAAAAAATTTTATGGTGACTTTCTTTAGGAAATAATAGCATCTTGTATTTAGAGTTATGTGCTGTTGTTCAAAAAATCTTACATATGTATGCCTCATTAGGTCATCGGAGATGCTCTTTAATGTAAATTTGGTTTATTTTTGTTTATAGCTCTAGGAACAGTCACATAGATCGTCACCATGAGGAGTATGTGAACCTGAAACATCTCATGGAGAGAAAAATCCAAGAACTAGAAAAACAGCTTGCTTGTCAGAAACAGGTATAAGAGTATAGAGAAACAATTTTGTGTTGCTGCAGTGCCATCTAGAAATCCTTTTTTTTTTTTTGTTTGTTTTTTTGTTTTTAAACGAGAATGTTCTGGTTTAACGTTTCTTTAGTTGTAGAAGCTTCTATTTGCCTTTTTTTTACTTGAAGTAACGAGATTTGTAAGGACAGTTTAGAAAATTATGCATTACTTGTGTAGTAGCTGTTGCTTTGCTTGTCTGGCAGCTGTCCCTTGTAAGGAACTGTTTAAGAATGTGTTAAGTAATCTGAGATTGTATAAGATTATTTTATGTAGACAGCATACTGCTAAATTTGTTAACCTTGAAACTGCAGGAAAGGTCAGCATCTAGAAATCGGAGGCAGCCTTAGGCAAGATGGGTAAATTTACATTGTTTATCCTACTCCTAATTACAGGCACTTTTTTTTTCCCCTTCTGCCTCTTAACATTGCTATCATTTCGTTATAAAAGAATAATCTTACTAACAGTGAAATTTAACCTTCAACTGTGATACCTTAGAGGGGCATTATACCACTTCTGTAAACTTTACAGAACGATAAAACCTTCCTTCTTTGTTATTGTATAAAATTTATTTGATATTAACATTATTTTAAATTATTTACATATTATTGTGTTTAATCATTTGGACCAGAATGGTCACTATGATGTACTTTTAAAATCTTTTTTCCTGTGGTATGTTAGTGACCACTTTTTGTGCTTTAATACTGTTTCTATTGTCATTCTGCAAAAATAGAGGGAAACAGTTTAAGTTATACTGCAGTTGCATACTGTTACTCAATTGCCATGAGTGGAGATCAGCAGCAGTTCACTGCTTGATAAGAACTAAATGAAGACAACAGATCATGAATGATTAATTCTAACAAACTCAGAGAAGATTCCAACGAGGCTTTTTCCTAATATCTAGTCTAAATCTACCCCTCTTCCAGTTTAAAACCGTTACCCTTTGTGCTATCGCTACAAGCTCTTGTAAAAAGTCCCTCTTCAGCTTTCTTGTAGCCCCTTCAGGTACTGGAAGACCACTATAAGGTCTCCCCGGAGCTTTCTCCTCTCCAGGCTGAACAACCCCAACTCCCTTAGCCTGTCTTCACAGGAGAGGTGCTCCAGCCCTCTAATCATCTTCGTGGCCTCCTCTGGACCTGCTCCAACAGGTCCATGTCCTTCTTATGTTGGGGGCCCCAGAATTTTTCCTTGAAGGTGTTTTTTGACAGAGCCAAAAGGACTTGAAGTCCCTGTCCTGTGATTTAAAAGATCTTTTCCTTTGGTTTCTTTTTATTTTCCTTTGGTTTCTATCTCTACACCCTTTGTCCTTGAGATACTGATGTCCTCTGCTTTCCTTCCTTTCCCTCCCTCCTAGGTTGAAGCCAATCTACAGAAAACAGAGTATAGGTTGCATGAAGTGAAGAATGTGCTTTCTGCTTTGACTGTTGAGAGAGAACAGACAACACAAGCATCATTTAATCATGGTATTTTTACTGAAGGGGAGAAACAGGTTAGACAACACAATGTTTTGACTTGGATAAATTCATTCTGAGATGGGGCTTAGTTCCACTGGATTTCTTCTAAGCAGTACATGTGTTTCATATGTTTAATTCAAAATATAGACATATCTAGCCTGGAATACAGATAGATTAGGTGGTGCAGGCTTCATTATGGCTCTGATCCATTAGTCACTGGCAAAAGGAGCAAGCCTGGATGTAGACAGTTGCTCCAAAACAGGACAATGTACTGTATCGTCGTGCCACATCGGAATGGGAAGAATGAATTTCTGGAATGTTCCAGAGACGTTCCAGTTGCAGTTCAGGGTAGATTTTAATGTTGAAAATTTAAAATTTTAAGACACTGCTTCAAAATACTAATTTACCAGCTGTTTAAAATCATGTCTTTTATTTAGTATCACAGACTGGTTTTCCTTTCATTGCTACTTAGTAAAATACATATATTTTTAAAAAGCCATTCAGAATTGAAAACATAGTGCTGTTTTGAAGCCATGCTGAAGGACAATGCATTATAAGTAGAAAATTGTCTTTTGTAAAAGAATGAAAGTAAAAGAGTGTGCTGCAGTGCACCCTGCTGGGCAGCTACGGACGCTTAACAGAGCACACTTAAGAGTGTATTATCAGAGCTTGCTGATAAGAAAAAGCAGTGTTAAGCAAGCCTAGTGGTTTCTGAATGCAGAAAGTGTGGTATACAGAAAGATACTTTATGAAAGCAATTTCTATAATAAATTAGACAAAAGTAGACTGTTAGCACAAGCTTACTGTGGAGCAAGTTGTTTTTCCAATTTCATTTCAAACTGGACTGACTTGCAAATTGATTGTTAAACACCAAAGGAATCAGGGTTGGCGAGAAGTTATTTTACTGTTCACATTCACTGTTGTCTTCCACTGTAAGTGACTTACTGTTGGCAAGATTTCGTTTTCATTGTCACACTTTTCTTTCTGTTGTTAATATACTGTGTCTCTCTTTTGCACATCTGGTCTGAAGGATAAGCAATACCCATGTCAGCAAAACCATTTTTGATCTGACTTATGTGAAGGGCCATTGTTAAAAAAACCCAAATAAACAGCAACACACACCCCCTATTATTCTGAACTAGAACCTTTTCTCTTAATTTTTTGGTAGAAAATAAGTTGTAAAAAGACAGATCTAGTGGGAGGTGTCCCTGCTCATTGGAATGAGATGATCTTTGAGGTCCCTTCCAACTTAAACCATTCTATAATTCTGTGAGAAGGGGGGAAGTTATTAAAAGTTTAAAATTCATAGCATTTGTATCCATGAGTCTTCTTAAAGAAGGAATAGTATGTTGGCTAGCCTCTGGTTCAGACAACTGAGGCAAGAAAGATTGTAGTTTAAATACACCCTAGTACAGTATCTTCAGCACACAGATAATTTCTTCAGATCAGTCTGAGACCTCATGAGGGTGCTAGAAATATTGCAGAAGTCATTCTTGGCCTTTAATTAAGCAACAGAGATGTGAAACACACCAGCCTGGAAAATCTTGCTTGTAACTGATTTTGAGTATGATTTAGGTCATGTCTGCCTAACTGGAGTATGCTAATAATGCCATAGAAGTGCACAGATAAGACTGCTTACAGTAATTCTGGATGACTATGTGGTCTTCTGTCTAGACCTTTTTCCACTAGCAAAAATACAGAGCTGGTATTTCTGGTTCAAACTGCGATGGTTCATGTATACGTTGCAGGTTGAGATGAAGTTCTGGGCCCCAAAATTCAGAACGCACCTGCGTGATGTATTGGTACCTACTGGTGCCTTTCCCTTCATGCCTTTTCAGTCTCCCCTCTCCTCACCTTCACAGCCTTGGAAAGACTGTAAAGTTAGAATAGAAATTATCCTCATCTTCTGCATATGCTGTACTGTTAGGGCAGAAAGAGCCACTGGAGAAAGAGGCTATAGTGCAGCTGTTGTCTTTATGACAGGAAAATTTAATTGGAAGGCCATTAGCATTCCAGATCACACTCAAAGAACAGACTTACGACTGGGGAAATAAGGGGACTGAAGGAAGTGGGAAATGATGAAGAAGATAGAAAAGGAGTAGTGTTTGAGGCTGTGCAAGGCACAAGTGTTGAGTCTGAAGTATTTTGCTGACACGTGTCCTATGTGCAGGGCCTCATGGATTGCCTTTCAAGAGGCAGAACTGCTGCTTTGCAGCAATTTAAGGTTAGAGTTGAATACAAGGGAACATTTTTTGGGCTCTGAAACATGATTTAGCAGCATTCAACACAAATATTCCAAACACATTAGATGGTTTTTCCTTTTCAAAAACGTCTGGTCTGGGTGGTCTGCAAATTAGGATTCATTTAGTGACTACAGAAGTGTATATTCCACATTTGCAGGACTTTTTAATACTCCTGTACCAAATACTCTCTGCATTTCTTAAATGGCTTATGGCAAATGTTTCCATCAGCTAGAGAGGATTTTACAGGGGTGGAATCTAAGTTCTGCATTCTCTGGTTGGATGAAACCACAGTTATGATACACTGCCCTTGGTCTAATGTAACTTCTTTAAAAATGCTTGCAGTCACTCTTTGAATGAAGAAACAGTGGAAGTAAATAATGTCAGGACTCCAATATCCTGGTCCTTATATCCCATTGGTCTTGCTAGAATTTTTTCCTGAAGATTGTACTGGAATTTCAAGTGACCAGGAAGTGTGTTTTCCAATCAGTGTCTGTGTGTTTGGGGTTTTTTGTCACATCTGGTTTTGCTTTTTCTTCCCTCCCTCAAAGTTGCAAATTTGGAGATTGAGGAGGCACATGCAAGGAAGCATTTATGTATTTGTCCTTTTTCCTATATTTTGCCTAAACGTATGTTGCTGACTATTATAACAGGGTACAGCAGTTCTTAAAGTTCATGATCTAGAACATTTTGGATTCTTGTCCTGATTAGGCCATCACTTTATTCACACAGGACTAGCTTTCCAAACTAAATCTCTAAGATAATCTTTAAGGCTGTGTGCTGCCTATGAAGAAAGCATTGAGCAATTCCACTTCAAAAATTTAAGAAATAGAATTATTCTGGGATGTATTGCTCTATAAGCAAGCTGCTCATATTTTACTAATATAAATTACTTCTTTTACAGTAGTTAAAGCAGCTTTGGCAACCTTGATTTTGTCAGCCTCTTCAGCTCTGGAAATCTGTAAGAATGATGTTTGCTCATCAGTTCATCCTTCCATCAAATATAATTGCAAAAGTCAGCCTTCAAGGCCTTTCTGAAGGCAGAGCTTCAATCATTATCTGACAAATGCTCCTTTTTCATTGTTCACTGTTAGCTTACCTGTAACTAAAGCACAAAAGGAGGACATTGCTACTTATTTTAGAATTGAAGTGCTTAGAGGTTTTCTAGATGTTGTCTAGATGCAATCCATACACTCCTTCCCCTTTTCCAGTTTAGCAAAGGATGTCCAACCTCTTTATATTCTTGTGAACGAATGATCTCCAATGACACTTTCAAGAATTTGTCAGGTCAGAAAGGGGACTGCTGTTGAGCCAGTAAGTTCTTTGAGGAGATGGGTTACCCATGCATGAAAGAGATAGAGATGGCACACTTCAAAGAACAACAGTGATAAGGCAGAGCCATCTCTTTGGCCATCCTCCACCCTGTCTGTGCCCTCTCCTCCACCTAAAGGTCTCATCATAGCGCTTTTTTCCCTGACAAATTCCCAGAATAACCACATCTCTTTTGGTTTTTCCTATGGTTATTTTCTCCCAAGTCTGTTCATGGATTGAAAGTATTAGGATCTCTGTGTGTGGCATTGTGGAGAGAATATGTGTCACTCATTAATGAAGGGTTGTTATTTATTTGTTGCACTTTTATTTTACAGATATTTCAGTATGATGATAAAAGTTCTCTGAGCAAAGATACTCCTACCTTGGAAATAAAAAAGCTGCAGGAGCAGAATGCCAACCTTCGGGCTGCTGTTGCACAGATGAGGAAAGAAATGGAGAGTCTTGATGAGCAGATGTTGTCCTCCCTTCCTCTGATGGAAAACAGACAGCTTGCAGAGCAAGGTGACAGCTCTTGTACAGGAAGTGTAGGAAGCGTAGCGGTCATGATCATGACCTGTGAGGGTTATCCGACCCACACATGTGTAAAGTTCGTGACTGTGGTTCTCAGGATTCCACCATACACAATCACTCTGAGATTCTGAGAATTTATTTATTACAAACTACTACAAAACTATAATTAGTAAAAACATACACACGCGCTGTAAGTTGCTACAAAATTAGCACTAGGAAAACAAATGTATATATAAATTACAAGAGTAAAGCAAAATGCGTCTATATTACAAGTTATTACAGAATTCCAACTAGTGAAGCACGTATATAGAATCATAGAATCACAAAACAGTTTGGGTTGGAAGGGGCCTTTAAAGATCACCTAGTCTACCTCCCCTGACATGGGCAGGCACATCTTTCACTAGATCAGATTGCTCAAAGTCCTGTCCAACCTGACCTTGAGCACTTGTAATGATGGGGCATGCACAGCTTCCCTGGGCAACCTGTTGCAGTATCTCACCATCCTCATGATAAAAAATTTCTACATAGGAGAGGTATTCTAGTCCTCTGATCATTTTCATGGGCCCCTACATGTCTTTCTTACAAACCTTTTCCTGTGCACATACCTATAAATATATTATATGAGGTGTTAGTGGTGTGACACTTGTCAAACTTCTCCCAGAAGTGGGGCTAATCAACAATGGAAAAAAGGTCTCTCTTCAAAGATGTTTACGGGATGGCCTTTCTGATGGCTCCATCAGGAAGCCAAAAAATCTAAAACATCTCAATATTAAAAATATATAATACTTTCAAATACATCCCTTTACCAGATATTGTCACACATTAATTGGGTGATTATTAGCATCTCTTAGAAACATTTCAGTATATAATATCTTAGGCTTTCATTTTTACTTTTTTTTTGTTATCCTTCATAGGAAAGTCAAAGCTGATAACCTTTTAAAAAATGATAATAAAAAACCCCACAAGCTCCGGAAAGTATGTCCGTTACAACTAGATACACTTTGTAGTTGTCCTGGTTTGGCTAAAGCAGAACCAATTTTCCTTTCAATGATTTTACTTTTCAGTTAAGTCTCTTCTAAGACTGCACTTTCTGAAGTCAACAACATGTTTTTCAGACACTGTCTGCTCCTAGAAGTGATAATGCTCAATGTTTATAGTTAGTACTGAGCTCACAGTACAATGGTGTGCAGAAAGGCTCTTGCTTCCAATCCCTAACATTCTGTGATTCTGTGCTTATGCTTAATCTTACAGAGACCAAGGTCACTACTGAATTCTCTCAGTGCCTCCTTGGGCCCCCCGCTTAGTGTAAGGGTGCAAAAGGGTTGCGTCTGCAGGGAGGAGCGCACAGGACAGGTGACCCAAACTGACCAACCAAGTATTCCATCCCATACACGTCAAGCTCAGTATAAAGCTGAGGGATCGTAGGGGGCAAGGCCTTCTCTTGCCCCTTGCCCTTTTTCTTGCACTTGCTCATCTTCTATGGCCAGTATCCTAGGAGGATTCTGTCCATTCATCTGTCTGTGATCTGTGTGTTCCTGAATCCAGCTTCTCCCCCTGCAATCACACGCTCCCCCTGATAATGCTCACGTCACCACTGGTGCTGCAGAGCAGCTCTGGGAAGATCCCAGGCTGGACTCCTGGATGCAGTGGCATCTCCCCTGACTGGTGTGGTTTAGCCCTGAGTACTGGCTAACTGTAGACAATTTTCTCTTTTAGGTTCATTGTGCAGAAACAAAATTTCAACTGGAACTGCTTTGAGCAATATCAAAGTCAGCTCAGCTAACTTGGATTGTATAGTAAACTCAGACATAGAAAAGGTATGAAGAGGTTTAAACTGCCTAAAATATTTATATGCGTGTGTGTGTGTAATTAATTACATAGCAATTTTTTTTTTGTTTGAATAAATATTAAAAAGTGAAGCAATATATGCTTATGTGGTCATAATTAGTAATGAGTGCAAGTTAAATGAGAGCCAGCAATGATTTTTTCAGCCAAACTTATGCTCATTCTTTCTAGGGAATAAATTTTGACTAGTCATTCCCTGGTACAAGTCGCTCCTGATCTTTCAAGCCCTTCTTGGTATTTTTTCTCCACTTGCAAATTCTTAAACTACTCTGTATCACCTCTTCAAGTTTTCAATTGTAAATGCATATTTTAGCCTTTTTTTAAAATACCACAAATCTTTCAGTATGCCTTATAGTAATGTGAATAGAGATGAAACTGTAGGTACTGTGTCACTACTGGGCTGGTCCTGTGAAGCCTTGGCTGGAGACCAAGATGCAAGGGGATTGCTTGCTTGTTTAGGGGGCAGGTGGCTTTTCTTGGGAGAACCCCCCCAGCTGCCACGTTGTGCGGCTACTTCCACGAGGCCGGCGACCATCCACTCGCCAGCCTCCCTGCCCCCCTGGCTCCACTGCGTGCCCCATGGGCCTCTAGGCAGTGACTCGATATGACTAGGAGTAGTAACTGAAGAGCAACATAGGTTTGGAGCTCTCACCATCAAGGAAAAGCTTACGGGCACTGGGAGCATTTTTGCTCCCTCCTAGGGTTTACAAATGCCATTCCTATTGTGTTACTTTAAAGGGTAGGAAGAATATCAGCATCAAAGTGTGACAGAGGCATCTCTCGGAAAAATTACAAAGGAATTGGAAAGGGACAAATACCTAATACTGTGTAAGGAGTGTATGTTCTCCTCTTCCTGTGTCCCAGCAATTTCATGGTGTAGTAAATGGAGTCTAAAATAAGATAAGTTAAAATACAGCTAAAAAATAAAGGTTTTCTACTTTTCAAGTAATCTGTAAAATCTACTGATATGTGTCATGCTTTAATCTTAATGTTAAGACTCACCAGTAACCATCTAAGTTCAAGGAAATAGAAATAATAGCTAAGTAATAAATAAGGATGAGAGGTACTGATTGCATTAATAGCTAAGAGCTTTAAGAACAGAAACAATATCAATGTTTAAATAAAACTCTGAAGCCCTGGGAACCTTGTGTGAAAGCATGCACAACCTACCAGGTGCAGATCATGTTTAATCTTAGTTGTATCTTTTTGCTGAATATAGAAGGAGATTTGTATTTTCCTCCTGTCAAATTATATTTAGGAAATCATGTGCCAGTGTAGACAACACAGAATAATTTTTTTCTCTTTAGCCACTTCCAGAATTAGGTGAAAACTGAATTTTATACCAAGTATTCTTTCTGTTGCAGAAAATGTTTTACAAACTACTGTCTCAGATGTATATCTGCATACAGGTCCGCAAACACTATGGGGGAGAAAGGCAGAGAAATTAGTGCAGGACTAGAATCTTAAAATATGAGGAAATACACCACAGTGAACAAAAAAAGGAACATCACATTGGCGTACATTGAGCAATTTATATCAAAGCAATTAATTTGCCCTGTATTGCTGACAAAATCTTGGCTGTAGACTTAACTTTACACTTTTCCTCCAACTGGCTTCTAATGTGTGTTTGTACAAATCTCTAAATCCACAGAACACAGTTTCAAAATACTCATTATAAGCACTATGGTTTTTTTTCAGGGGCCAAACCTCAAAGTTCTTGAAGAAAAGATGGTAGATCTTGGACAACAGTTACCTGACATAGGTCCTGATGTTGGTCTTCAGTATGGTGTCAGCTGCACTCTACAAGGAATGCAAAATAGACTGAAGGAAGCAGCAAGAAAAATCTCAGTTCTGAGCCAAGAGAAGCAGCAGCTGATTGAAATGGGAAACCGACTGAGGGCAGAACTTGGAATAGTATTAAAGGAAGGTAAATTTATTCTACAGAAGCATGCTAGCTTATATGTTTAGAATAAAACCTGGGAATTAGTTCATCCTTTTAGCTGGAGAGAGTTAGGCTTTAATATGAAAACAAAGTGCTGGACCTGACTGATTGTTGATCTGCATAATGTGAGGCTGAGGTGCTAACTGTAGCAACTAAGATTACCCTGTGATAGGAGGTGCTAACATAGAACAAAGAGAGTCTGTAGGCAGTAACTTTTTGTTGATTAATACCTTGGATTAAGGATTCCCTGGTGCTTAGATTTCAGTGTGGGAACTGGAAGTTGAACTAAGACTCCTTTTAAGAGCAGAAAAGAGGTAGTTAATCTCTTGGAATAAAAACTAATGCTTTATGGAAGTAGAAGACAAAGTAGAATAATGTAAGAAGATTTCACTGTGGACGTTTAAGATCCATGCAGCAATTACTCTGGCAATGAAGCAAATGAAAAAAACATGAGGCCTGTTTGCACACTGCATTGAATCCATTGGCAGTGAGAAGGCCTGTGTTCTGTGGTTGGTTTATATCTGCTATAAACGCTTGCTGGGAATGTAATATTGATGACAAAATAACAACAGAGAACACCTGCCTCAGTATTTTCTCTCTGCTGCAGGACTCTGGCATCCCGTTAGCTCTAAGCACTGCACAGTTTGTATTGCCTCTAGTAGGCTATTTCCAAGAGAGCTTGTCAAAAAAACACGGTGTCAGCTATCAGCTTTAAAGCATCTACAGCACAGGCTTAAAACACAGGTAATGATATGCTGTCTGAAATCTAGTGATAATGAGCAGTTAAGCTAGTTCTAATTCCATGACTATAACTGTCCTTAAATCTACATTTAAATGTCTTTTACTGACATTAGCTTGAATCTTCCTTTGGTACCTTGGAAGATTTCATAGAATCATAGAATATCCAGAGCTGGAAGTGACCCATGAGGATCTCTCTTGACTCCACACAGGGCAACCTAGAAGTTAAACCATTTATCTAAGAGCATTATCTAAATGCTTCTTGATCACCCACGGGCTTGGGGCCATGACCACTCCCTGGGGAGCTTGTTCCGGTGCTTGATGACCCTCTCAGGGAAGAACTTCTTCCTAATATCCAGTCAGAACTTCCCTTGATGCAGCTTTTAGCCATTCCCTTGCATCCTGTCACCAGACACCAGAAAGAAGAGATCAGCACCTGTCTGCTCCCCCTGGTGAGGAAGTTATAGACAGCAATGAGGTCACCCCTCAGTCTTCTCTTTTCTAAGCTGAACAAGCAAAACATCCTCGTAAGTCTTGCCTTCTAGCCCTTTCACAATCTTTGTTGCCCTCCTTTGGACACATTCTAATATTTCTATATCCTCCTCATATTGAGGAGTCCAAAACTGCACACAGTACTCAAAGCCACACCAATGCTGAGTATAGTGGGACAACCACTCCTTTCAGCTGATGAGCTGTACTGTGCCTAATGCACCCCAGGATATGGTAGAGGGGGAGAATCCCCTCCCTCGACCTGCTGGCGATGCTTTGTTTGATGCAGCCCAGAATACGGTTGGCTTTCGGAGCTGCAAGTTCACATTTGCTCGTGTTAAATTTCATACAGCTGGTGATTGCCAAGCACTCCAATCTATCAAGATGTCTCACTAAGTCCTCCAAATTTAGTATCATCAGCAAACTTTAACTTAGTGTGCACTCAACTCCTGTGTCCAAGTCATTGATAAAAACACTGAAGAGATCTGGCCCTACAATTGAACCCTGGGGAACACCATTAGTGACTGGCTGCCAGCCAGATGTTACCCCATTTACTTAAAGGGTTATATTTGGGACTTAAAAAATAACTTTTTAAAACATTATTTTCATCCAAGGAATTTCAGAAATACTTGTGTTAATGCAGCAAATCTAATCCTGAATTACAAGTATGGTTTTCATAAAGTTTAGTTTTAAATAGGTAAGATAGACCATTTGAAGGATTTGCAGTATGTTGTAAGGTAAACTTGAAAATGATTAATCAGTGAGCTTATTTCCAAATATCTACAGTGGTGGGATTTTAAAGCACCCTTGTCCAAAATATTGTAAGAACACATTTTCCATATATGAAAGCAGGATATATAATTAACCTGTCTCTTATCTTTTGTAACTAAAATACAACTTTTAATAGTTTAATTGCGGCTTTCATCAGAGAGACAAATGGATAAATCCTGACTCACCTAGTAGTTAGTGGAAGACCTCGCAGTGACTTTGATAGTCAGGATTTCACTATGTACTTTACTTAATTGATCAGCAGATTTGTTCCTGTGAGGATTGAGTCAGAGCAGCTGATTGTCGTGGTAGTTTTGAGGGCAGTAAACAATGTTCTTTCAGAAAGGGTGAGGTTGTTGCTCCAAGGTAGAATTATTAACCAAGTTCAGCTGGGACAATACTTCCTCTGGGAAACTGGGCAACTTGTTCCAGTGGTTGGTCACTCTCCCAGTAAAGAAGGTTGAGGTTTGGAGGTTTTTTTACCCCCTTATGCTTAAGTGGAGTGTCCTGTACATTCTGCCCATTGCCTCTTGTTCTTCCACTGTATACCACAGAGAAGAGTCTACCTCAGTCATCTTTACCTCCTCCCGCCATCCCCATCGGGTGCTCAGAAACTCAACATGAGCTGTAAACATGTGCTTGCAGCCACCGTATCCTGGGCTGCATCAAAAGAAGCATGGCCAGCAGGTCAAGGGAGGTGATTTTCCCCCTCTACTCTGCTCTTGTGAGACCCCACCTGGAATACAGTTCTGGGGCCCCCAACACAAGAAGGTCAAGGACCTATTGAAGTGGGTCCAGAGGAGGCCACAAAGCTGATCAGAGGGCTGGAGCACCTCCTGTATGGGGACAGGCTGAGAGAGTTGGGGTTGTTCAGGCTGGAGAAGAGAAGGCTCTGGGGGAGACCTTAGAACACTTTCCAGTACCTGAAGGAGCCTACAAGAAAGCTGGAGAGGGACTTTTTACAAGGGTTTGTAGCGATAGCACGAGAGGTAATGGCTTTAAACTGAAAGAGTGTAGATTTAGATTAGATATTAGTAAGAAATTCTTTACTGTGAGGTCGATGAGACACTGGCCCAGGTTGCCCAGAGAAGCTGTGGCTGCCCCCTCCCTAGGAGTGTTCAAGGCCAGGTTGGATGGGGCTTTGAGCAGCCTGGTCTAGTGGGAAGTGTCCCTGCCCATGGCAGGGGGGTTGCAACAAGATCGTCTTTAAGATCCCTTCCATCCCAAACCATTCTGTGATTTTATGAACATACCTGCTGAGGCTTCAGCTCCTGCACTGAACCTGAGCTCCAAGTTGAGCTATGAGACACTGCTATTCTAGTTTGGATGTTTTTCTTCTAGGTAGTCACTCTTACCAGCCAGGCTACATTTGCTCCCGTGTTGAAGATCATCATCCTTACCAAAAACTGAGAAAATTTATTACTAACATACCTACAGGGATTTCTGTGTCAGTTACTTTATATGATGGGCTCATGTTTTTTTTTTCTTTAGTCTTAACTATATAGCAAAAGATATTGATGTTTATTTTCATCTCCTTGGATAGGGCTGAATCAGTTTGCATTTCATCAAATCTCACTTCAATTGCTACATGTTGAAAGTTGGTGACACTTTGTGGGGTAATAAGGTTTTTTCCAGTTGCTGACAAATTACTTTTCTATAGCTGCTTTATTTTATGTGGGTTTTTTAGGACTTCTTTGTGAGTTTTTCTTCTGTAGTTTAATCATGGGGAAAAGATGAAAGTGAAGAATGGCCTTGACAGTATAAACTTGAGTAAGAAGCGGGATGATAGTTAACAGCAGCAATAAATGTAGATTTTGAGCAGGTTTAGTAAGAGGTTTATTAGGATGGTAGTTTGGCCCTGTTGATCTGAAGGGAATGTAATTTTGTCTAATACTATTTATAACTGATCATTTTAAATCTAGCAGTGTAACAGCAAACTGAGCTATAAGTCTATTATTTTTAGAGACAATGAGTTACTTGTGTTAATGTAATATTTCCTATTAGGAGCTGCAGTATGCAAAGCAACAGCATCCCTCAAGGATCTCTTCTCTAATTGCCTGCCCCAGCTTAAAGGAAGAAGCAGCTCCAAGCAGCTGTGGGGAAGAAACAGAATTACCATCCGCTGAGGTACAGTGCAGTTTTATCATCAATGTAATTTACCTTCAGTTGGATTTTTCAATTGCAGTTGCTCAACCATCATCTCATGGAAGACTTAAAAATATATTTTTAAGTTATGCATTGTTCCTGTACAAAATAGTATTTGTTAACTCTTAATAAAGTAGGGTTTCTCAATCACTTTCATGATGTTGTAAGTAATCTTCTTGTACAATCTTTCAAGATTAAAAATAATAATTTTCTTTTGTCTTGCCTCTTGCTGAAACCTTCTGTCTTTCCAAGACCAAGATGCCACTATGAGATTTAACCGATTTTTAGGTGTCTTTATGTGAAAAGTACGTATCTCTGTAAGGCTGCGTTTGAATTTAAACAGGTTCAGCTAGATTTCTTTATTGAAAATCATGGGCGAGAGCGGCGAAAGGCAGATACATCCTCAAAGATCATTCGAAGTCAGCCACTCAGACAGAGTCCTAGTCAAGCCCAGCAGGTCCAGCTTTCTTCATGTAGAGCACACAATTTCTGCCAAGGTATTTGGCAAACTTCAGAAGAGGGTTCAAGCCCTTCTATTCTCAGTCCTCAAAAGAACACTGACCAAGGTAAGCATGCTTTGTAAAGTAGTCCCAGTATTTGACTATTCTAGAAGAATGGAAGTACAATAGTGGATTCTGCCCCCTTCCACTAAATTTTTTTACATGACTGCTGCTGTTTTTACAGTCCTGTAATCAGAATCTGAAGATCTAATTGTTGCAAATACTTCTCCCCTTTTATGAAATACTCCTGCAAAATGCAAATACCCTTCTGTTTTGACATAGTCTAAACCTTCTCTGGGGCAAATATGAAAGTGTCTGTCTGAGAATTGCACACTTCCTGTGTTGCCAAGTGACTGTTAGATCAAACTGTAATTTAGCATATCCTTGCTTACTCATTATTTTTGTGGCTGGTTAATAGCTATAATACTGCTTAGTGTGATAAAACCTAAAGGCCAAAAATGACATCGTGGGCATAATGTGGTATATGCTGTGGGTACACAGTGAACTAGGTATTATTATTCACTAGAATTTTATAGTCCAGTGCAACAAGTTGGAACATAAAAAAATAAAAGACACAAATTCTTATATGTGAGACAGCATCCTGACCTTAAATGTCAGACAGTACCAGGGTTAGGATGAGAGGCGAAGGTAAAACCTAGGTCATGGACTGAACACTAGTCAATGTTATACTTCTACAGAAAGCACCACGCGTTCTTGGAAATTTTAGCAGGAGCACCATTTGTAAGATATGTGCAGCAAAGTGTAGCCTCTTGACAGGCAAATTGTAAAGGGACTTTTTAATGGTCAGCAGATGAATGTTATGTCTCCCAAACTGTTGGCCTGTTGGTGAAGTAATCTTTCATTGGCAAAACTTTGGAAAATTGTTCTAACACCTGCTGGGGATGGGACAAAAAGTAATGGCCTTAAATTACAGTACTGGGAAAACTTTAAGGATGGCTAATAATGGAGTATGTTCCCCAGAAGGATTGTAGACTCTTATTTATTAAAGGTCTTCTTAAAAAGACAGAAAAACATTTCTCCAGAATATTCCAGGTAAAGATGATTTTTATTTTTTAATAAGAGGTGTAGCATTCAATAAATGATTTCTTAGAATGCTATAGAGCTCCTGTGGATTGTTTG
Source organism: Podargus strigoides (assembly GCA_028020825.1). Classification (NCBI taxonomy): domain Eukaryota; kingdom Metazoa; phylum Chordata; class Aves; order Caprimulgiformes; family Podargidae; genus Podargus; species Podargus strigoides. The sequence goes on from CM051638.1 coordinate 166,963, forward strand.
TTTTTTTGTTTTCCTATTATTTTTATCATAATCGTTATTCCTGAGATCTGATGGCAGCTGTGGAGTAATATGGCAGCCATTTAGCCTTTTCAAATGAGCTTTATATTAATAGTGACCTGTTACCATTACATAGATATTTCTGTGCTGTTAACCACATATCAGACTGCAAGAGCAAGCATGCAACCAGTGGGTTAAGGGAAGTCATTTGTTCCCCTCTGTTTGGTACTTGCGGAGCCACATCTGGAGCACTGTGTCCAGTTTTGGACCCTATGGTACAAAGGACTGACAAACAGGAGTCCAGTGGAGAGCCACTACGATCGCTAGGGCACTGGAACACGTTACACGAGAAGAGGTTTAGAGAGCTTTAGAGGTTTAGTTCAGTGTGGAAGAGAAAGAGTCAGTGAGTGGTGTAATTGCTGGTTTTTAACTACCCAGTGTGGGATTTTGGAGAAGACAGAGCCAGGCTCTTAGAGGTGCACAGTGAAAAGAAAAGAGGCAATGGACACAAGTTGTGTTAAGATACGTTCTGAGCAGGGGAGTGATAAGCACTGTGACATTTCACACACAGGTCCTTTCCAACCTACATTGTATCTATTTCTAAACCAGTGTATAGATGCAATGGACCATCTTCAGCAGCATACAAGAAAAAAAATAAAAAAATAAAAGGGGTTTCAAAATTAAGAATGGATTAAAAGTGTATTTATTCACAACAGCAGTGCATTGCCAGGACAAAGTAATGTGCACTGACAGACCTGTCAGACTGGAATGGACATAGTGCTGACAGTCATGATTCATGTGCTCTTTTTGTGGAGCTGGGACTGAAATAGGAAGAGTATTTCAGGTCAGGCCTATATTGACAGGATAAGCAAAAGGACGTCTTTGAAACATTACTGATAGTGCCGTGCAGTTTCATGCTGCTGTATGCATGATGCAACAGCACTGGCAGCCTTACAAGGACATCAGTTTCTTAATGTCTAGAAATTTCCACCCACCGTTGCAAAACTTATTGTAGATTTTTGGGGATCTAGAGGATAGCAAAAGGGAAAGATTATACTGCCAACATGGAATAAGTGAAACATCATTAAGGGGTGATATATCCCTGAAACAACCTTAATTTGATCTCTGCGTTTACCCTAAGAACACTTGAGTGGAGCTTCTTACTCAAACATGCAGGCCCTGAAATACTGCATTGCAAGAACAGGACTTTTTAAAAGTCTTTTATGTTGCTTAGCTTTCTCCTCCTAAGGAAACCATCCAAATGGTATCCTTAATTCTATTAGATTTAATTCTGCATTTCAGAAAACAAGATTGTGAAAGCAAAATCTTTCTTTTTTGGAAGAACATCACCTCAAACAAAATATACAAAATTTTCAAGGAGTTCTGCTTCTGATTTTTAGCAGATGCTTGCATTATTTTTCATGCTTGAGCTATGGAATATTAATTCAATCTTTCCTGTTTAAAAACACTCACTTGAATTTAATACGTTCATCAAACATGTGGTCAGAGTGGATAGAACTGTCATTAACAGAGTGACTTGGTACTGGGCTTTCAAATACAAGTGACGTAGAGACACACTTGAAAGCTCAGTAACAAAAAATGATTTGCAACAAAGCAAGCAACTTAGTTTGCTTATTCAAACATTTCTTTTACAAGTTCAACTCTGCACGAATCTGTCACACCGGTAGCTGGTGAAACAGAAGCAACTGGAATGTGAGAATGATTTTCTGAACCTGTTGAACAGCTTCATGCATTTTTTCTTGTGGACAAATCAGCCTATTGGGACTTAAAATGGTTGGCATGTCAAGTAAGCCCTGCAATTTGCTGTATTTCCAGCATATGACACAATTCAATGACCCAATGGATTTTGGAGTGTTTATGACTGCAAGTTAATACTGAATTATTGAAGTGGACTGTTATATACTTTATTCATTTCACCATGTAATTCAGAACCTGTGGAAGCTTTCAAGCAAGTCAGAAGGCTATAAGATATTTTAATTTCCCCTCTCCTTACTCTGCCTTCTCGTTTTTAGTTTGTACTGTAGGAATGAGATGGATGTAGTAATTTGTATGTTAATTCTGCAGAAGTGTTTAGAAGGAACACAGGTAACTTGTTCGGGTGTTTTTATTGTTCTGTATTGTTGAAAGAAAAAGTGGCTGCTACAGTGGTAGACAGGTGCAAGCCACAATAATGTAAAAAGCATCAGTGTTACCTACATAGACTGTACTAGTAAGAAATGTGCTTCTGTATTTCTTTCCTTTTGATATGCACCATCCTGGAGATGGAGAGCAAGTGGGAGACTTTGGTTGATGGTGCATATCATATGATCTTGAACACTAATGACAGACTGTCCGCAAAGGAAACTTTTGTATGCTTTCCTCTGAAAATCACGACACGTGTACAACTGTGTGATTAGCTTCTGTACATGCTGCAAGGCTTTTCTATTCACCCGTGGGCTATAGGACCTTCTTTTGATTTTAGAATAAATGTTAGACAGGAGGAGGGGAAGCTTTGAAAACATTTAGAAAATTGGGATTTATTTTTCTTCAAGTAATTTAGCTTAATAAAATTTTTACTTGCTATTGGAGACACTAGTTTTTCTGGGAAAAAAAGGCAAACACAACCTATTAAAGTTCGACCGTAAGACTTTATTTAGAGTGAAGCCAGTACTGTGAAGGGTGCTTTGTTGGTACCATGTGCAAAGCTCCTGATCAGCTCTATCTCCTTGGGTCAGCAGAGGCTGGGGTCAGTGCAGAGGGAATAAGAGCATAAGGCAAGCTATACCTACACTTAGAATGTCCCCACTAGTTACTTGTTCTGTACACTTTTGGGATAGATGAAATTATTTTCCATGCCAGAGGAGGGCTGCAGTTGTGGGGGGTGATCCCACTGTACATTTTGAGAAACCCCACCTCCACAGATACTCAGAACTCTGTTCTGGGCATATTAATTTGTGTTTGCATTGTAGTCTAACAAAGAAAGAGATTGAGCTGCTTTGAAGCAAAGTAACTTTTCAGGTTTACTACTTGAACTTAGATAGGGGACTGTCTTTTAGTCTGATTCTCATTGTTGCTGTTATTTGCAAAGCTCTGTGGTCTGAAATCCTACACTTTATGGATCAAAAGTTATCCTAAGTGTTTCCACACTAGACAGAATTTCAACAGCTTTGGCATCACTGACAGTTCTAAGAGCAATCCATGTGGGTAAAAAGCTGACCAGAGAAAGAATCTGGTAAAATATTAACAGACAGAGAGAGTGCTCTGGCTCTGGCTTCATTCCGGCTCCAATCAGAGCAAGACTCATGATTTCTTTTCTGTGTTACATAAAACTTCATCTTTGAAGTATTTCACAAGTATTAACTAATCCTCTAGTTACATTTTCTTCACTTAAATGTTCTTCTCGTGAATAGGAACTTGTTTGATTTGGTGTTCCTTCATAAGCAAATATCTAGTGACAGGTTTCTTAAATGAAATTTTCCATCTGGGGAAATTTCAGTTTGTTCACAGAACATGTCAACCTGTATCTCTTTAGTTCTGAAATCAAAATCTCTGAAAATTTCTGACTGTAGTTAACACACTTCAAATAGAAGATATGTTAAGCACTTCAGTGTACTAAACATTTAGGTCCATTTTCAAAAGCAGTTTGGGCTTTTAACTATGATCTTACTAGCTCTTGTTGCCAAGGTCACTTCTGAAAGTAAGCTACAGGCTGTGAATTAGGTGTGCTTTTTCATTTAAAAAAGCTACTGCATTTAGATTTTACTGCACAGTGCATGTTCATGCTGATTTCACACACATGAACAGTCCCAAGCAGTAGGAATATCCTTATTCAGTGTTCTCTTAGGATATTTCACTTTAAATAGCATTACTCATTCTGGGATATTGGTTCTTTGCCTTTTTCTGTTTTGTAGAACTAGCCTTACAAGTTTGCAATTTCATGGTTTTAAATTTCTGTTTTAATACAGATTTTTGACAGTCCAGACTTTACAATAGCCATATAGAATGCTTATGTTGTGTGTTGTTGTTCCAAACGCCTAAGTAAGTAGCCTTTACTAGTTTAACTGTAGTGTCTCTAGTAATGTCAAAAAACAAGCATACAGAAGACTTCAGAGGAAGGGATGCATGTGATGCATTGGTGCTTGGTTGCTTTGCCTTTAGACCTACAGGATTAGGGCCTCCCACATTATTTCTGAAAGTCATTCCCTTGGTTGAATACAAAAGACTTCAAGACTGAGGGAGTATTTCAAAAAGCAGACTGTTTGTAAGCAATGTTGACTGTGCTATTTATGGATCTGCTCATTGCTGTTATTTAGACCATAAACGAGGTAATCTCATTGTGCTCCTGTTCAAGCCAAATAATTTTTGAAGATATATCCAGTACCCTTCAGACTGTGCTGCCTGCACTGTTCTAAACTGTTGGTGTTGTGAAATTCTGCTTTATTGTCTGCCAGATGTGGTAGAGGTCTAGGGTAACACACTGTAATGATGAATGTCCTTTTTCCAGGTAGGAAAATATACACAAAGGTCTTCCTTCCATGGACTCAAGCGTCCTCTTTCCTGTCTTCTACATCTGTGGGTAACCAGTAGGTGGCAAGCTGAACAACATGATTTTGCATGACTAGCACAAGAGTCCACTGAGCCTTTGCTGCCTGTACTAACAAATGCTACCAAGTTAACTCAGTGCAGAGATTGCACATACAGGAGTGAACAGCTGGTTCAAGTTAAGCCTGAACAGAAAAATTATTTTGAAAAGTATGATGTTTTGACACAAGCCACAGTGTCATGCTTTGCATGGGGCTATAAACTCTCAATAGATTAATTAATTCCATAGTTCAAGAATATTTTTTATTTCCTTCCATGCAGAATTCTGTTTGGATTTTTTACCATGTTCTGTTGACTATGAAAATGTACCTTATCCTACTAATAACTTTGTCAATTTGTGTACCTCTTATTCTTGCTCTCTGCTTGAGTAGTACCTGGGACTGAAGCCTGTCATGCTCAAAAATTCAGCTAGTGTAGGATGCTACAGTGTGTGTTATCGCAAGTATATTATGACTACTTCTGCTGTCTGATTTGGCTCTCCGTAGAAAATCTAAAGTTAAAATCTTAGTGCCTTGAAAAATAAGGATTAAGTAGCTGGAGCCAAGCACCTGTAAATATTACCTATAGCTTACAGTGAGTACTGTGATTGATCAATTCCACTTATCTTACCTCATGAAACCTGTGGTAAGACTAAAGTTCAGTTAGTTGGAGATAGTGGTTTTCGGAGAATTTCACAAGAGGCTGCAGAATGGACTCTGATTGGTATTAAGAGCAGTCTCCGTGCTTCCCAGCCAAAGATGTTACTTTTTGAGTTAGTCCTCGCTAGTACACACAGGTATTTTAGACAACAAAACCGAAGATTTCCACTGTAAATGCCTTCCTCTGTGAGAGAAGATGAAAAAACAACAGAAAAAAAAAAAAAAAAGAAAAAAAAAAAGATAATGGTAGTAGTGGAGCTTTGTCAAGCACACAGAATTGCTTTTGAGCCCTTTGGTTCCTGCATATCCAAACATGTTTTGCTGCAGCTTTTATGGCTGCTGGTAGTTTCTTGAAACAGATCAAACTCTTGCAGACAACTACTTTGTCACCGTTTCACAATATGGGAACAGGTAGGTCTAACTTTGTATTGTGTTGTCCAGTGTGTTGGTAATGCCTTGATTGATACATATGTTCTCTCACAATGGAGACAAGGGTGAGCTTGTAAAATGTTTAAAAACAGCTGAACAGATAGGCAATGCTTGACTTGAACAGTTACACTGACCTTCCACCCATCTTCCTTTCTCCTTGCTCAAGCAGCCTGATGCTAATGGAGGACGAACAGGTATAGCTGAAGCAAGGATTGAGCAGAAAGTCCTGATGTATTGTACCATCAGCCTAGCAAGCCTTAATGGACAGTTCTATGCCTGCTATGTACAGAAATGGTTCTGTTATTCAGTATAAGATTTTGACAGTGTGGTATTGTGGCAGCAATGTATTTAGAGAAAAAGAGGAAACTAGTTCTTTTCAACTATCCAGTCTCATAATTAAAAACAAACATAACTACAAAGTATTTTTCTTTCTTTTTGAGCAGTGAAGTTTGAAGTTTTATGTTCAACTAAGCAATCTGAAGAATCTCATCAAAATCTCAAAGCCCAGGATAAATTTGAAATGCCAGCTGCAGATTTGACAGTCAAAGGAACCAGGCTGGAAGTTCAGCAGAAGTTAAAATCCAGGAATTTATCTTGTGCTCATCCCATAAAACCAAAAGTCTCTTCTAACGTGGCAAAAATCCGCAACTATAATATTAAAGACTGATTTCTTTGTTGGCAGCAATTTCCAGGTCCACACTTGCTATTAACTTGGTTTGAAATCTATAAGTCAGATCTAAATACCAGCTTCATTTTTGTATGTCAAGTTGGGATGTTTGTAGGCCAGAATAGAGAACAAATGCCCTGTTTCATACTGTCAACCCTAAAATAAGGAGTTAATTTGTGTACATGATTAGATTATAGTCTTCACTGTTAGTACTGATTTATTTTAAATATGTATGTTAAATACTGCTTGCATCATGGATTTAGAAATGCCCAGTTAATACATATGTAAAGCCTTGTGCCTTTAGGCAGGGCTTGCAGATCTTTAGCAAATATTTTGTTGAGAAACTGTAGATGTGATTTAAGCTTAGAAGTGGGATGCCTCAACCTACTTGTTTTCTTATAATTAACAATGCAACCGTTAATCCTGTGCAGCGATTTTTCTACTTGAAAGAAAGGGGTTTGAAAAGATTACACCAGAATCTGTATTGTTTCTCATCTTCTGTAGCTCTTTCCTCTTGTTCAGACAGCATGAAAAAGTATGAAATTAAACTTCTGTTATCACACCAGTAATTATATTTTTCTTTAGCAGGAGATGATGAACTTTACTATTAGTGAAAGAAATACACATGAAAAATGCAAGAAAAACTTTTTTTTTACTGGGAGTATGGTCAAGTACTGGATCAGATTGCTCAGAGAGGTTATGGAGTCTCCATCTGTGGAGATATTCAAAACCCAACTAGACAAGATCCTGGGCAACCTGTTCCAGCTGACCCTCCTTGAGCAGAGGGATTGGACTAGGTGATCTCAAGAGGTCCCTTCCAACCCAAGCGAGTATCACTGAAGTGAATAATACTTCTTTGTTGCTGCTAAAACCAAACTCTAAACAGGATTAATGAGGAAAGAGAGTTACTCGCCTGTTAGTGGGGGTTTTTTTGTCTGTAGCACTTTTCTTTTTAGAAATGCTTTCCCGGTACTCTTTGTAAAGAGCTGCTCTCTTTGGCATCTGACAAGATGGTAGTAATTATTTTGAGAATTTGAATAATTATTTTTCTACTCCCTGCTGAAAATGTTTTGCTTTAGAGCAAAGGTGCTACGATATTATAATCAGATGCTATATCTGCAGTAAATTTCATTGAGCCAATATGAGGCATCACAGACCTTGTGAACTTCTTTCTAAGTCATTTAATTAATTGAAAATCCTGTCATCAGATTCAACATTTAACATTGTTCATGAGCCAGAACAACATGATGCATTCCCTTGAACCTGGCCCTGAATGAGCTCTTTCTGTAGCTCAATGCATAGTGGTTTCTACCAAGTAAAGGGATTTTGGCCCAAATCACACCAGTTACAGCTCCCGGTGGTTATTCCTAGAATAGAATGTGTAAATTCCAAAGTAGATTATAATGAATTTATTTTTTTCTATTTCCAATTCCATGTTTTAATATTGGACTGTGGAGATGTACAGTATTTCAGTGCTATGGTTTTCTGTGCATTTACAGGTGTTAAAAGCAGTGTGCCCTTAGAAATAAGAGCGGTTTGTTCTATAATCTTTGTAACACTGCATCCAAGCTTGGAAAACATTACTCTTTATTCCTTACATCATGGATATAAGCTCATGGGCTGCAGACTTCAGAAATGCCTTTGTACAAGTTTCTTTGTGGGTTTTTAGTTTTCTTGTTTGCTTGTTTGAAGGGGTTTGTTGGTGTTTTTTTGGTGGCTGGTTGGTCGTGTTGTGTCCCCCCCACTATGTCACCTGGCATGCCTGATCATGCAGACCTCTTGCCAGAAACACAACTTTAATTTATTCAGTTTCCCTGTGAAAAAGGTTTCCTTAAGGCAACTGTAGGAAAGGGAAGACAATAGCTCTTGATTGTTTCATTTTGTTTTACTCATGATAGAAAAAAAAAAGTAGTTTGATCGTTGTACATTTGTTTCAGAGTACCTATAGATCATAGCATATCTGTACGAACATTAACGAAGTATGCACAGTAACAATAAATGACATGAACATACTGCTTGGATCCTGTGTGGGGAGTGCTAAGTGTGTACTAAATACAGGGGGGAAATGCTCATGTATTTCTCTTACGACCAAAATATTTGACAAATCGAGCATTCTTAAGAAACAGATGAGAAGGAGTGGTGACGAAGGTAGTACTGTGGATGCTATTGAATTATACAAAGAAAGGAGAGCATATAAAAAAGAGAATTCCAACCAGTCACAGAGTATTGAAAAGGTAAAACAGAGTAAATTGCTGATTGGTGTTGTTATCAAAGGGTTAAGAAACTATTACAGTATTGAGGAATATATGGATAAGGGCAAAAGTTCTGCCCAGAGAAGGTCGTAATCGAGCTGTGTTGTGCAGCAGCAGTGCAGAGCACTGATGGAAACGGGACCTCTGCCCGAAGCGTTTTCTCCCCACAGACGAGAGGGAACGTAGGGGCTTTCTGTGCCGCTCGGCATCCGGGCCCACAATTGTCGACAGAAAGGCAGGATGGCTTTTTTGTGTGTTGGAGTAGCAGTCGTAGGTAAAACAGACCAAATTTGATTCCTCTTTAATTTAAGGAGTATAAGTTTTAGAGAAAGTGGATAAAAGGTGCCTGCACGCAGAGCGACCTCCCCCTTCCTTTCCCCGTCCTTCGGCACGGTGGGCGCACCAGGGGCACAGCGGGCAGCGAGCCTGCGGCGGCCCGTCCCCGCCTCCAGACCCGATCCGCTGCCGCCAGTTACGGCGGCGCGACGGGCCCGGGCACGGGGCAGCGCATCCCTGGCCGGCGTGCCCGCTGCCCTGTGGTAACCCCCGGACAGCGCTCCGCCGGGGTGAACGACCGCTGCCGCCGGAGTGCGGCGGCGGCTGCTGCTCGTCCGCTGGCGGCCCCGGCCGTCCCCTCGGCCGTCACCACATCGCCTTATCGCCTAGCAACACCCCACGGGCCCTGCGATTGGCAGGGCCGCGCCCCCGCCCACACGCTCACGCCTCCGGATTGGGCGCCGGCCCGGGATTGCGCGCCCGGCCCAGCGCCCCTTCCCTTTGTGCGCCGCGGGCGCGCGCGGGCGCTCCGCAATCCGGCCTGCCCTGGCCCCGCGCCGGCCGAGCCTTCGCGTCTCCCGCTGAGCCGTGGTGCCGGCGCGGCGCTGCGCGGCGCGGGAGTAGCCCCTCATTGTGCACACCCGCGGGGAGGTGGGAGAGGGACACGAAGAGGCGCGCACCCGCGGGGTGTCGGCGCTTCCTCGTCCCCGGCCAGGCCGGCCCGAAGGCAGGCGCCCCCCCTCAGTGCCCGGCCTTCCACGGCCTCCAGTACGGGGCGGGGCGCGAGGGGTTGGCCCGGTGCCGCGGGCACGGGGACCCGCCTGGGTCCGCCCCGGCCTGGCCAAGGCCCCCTCCTCCCGCGGAGCGGCTCCCGCGGGCAGGGGTTGGCATCAGCTCGGGGCGGCCCTGCCCTGGCTCTCATTGGACTGCGGCGAGGAGTAAACTGTCAGCCCATGTGGCGTGGCCGCCGGAGGTGGCGGCTGCTTAAATAGCAGTGGGAGCTAGAGGGAGACAGTGAGGAGAGCGTGGAGCATCAGCCGTGCGCGGTTCAGCATCGGCCGCCGCAGAGCCCGCGTTCACCCGCAGAGCCCGTCCCGCAGCAGTCCGGTCCGGCGCTGCGCTGACGCCAGAGTATTCCCGGCACGAATCCTTCCGGCCCTGTGCAGGTACCGGTGGGGCAGTGGATGTGGCGTGGGCAGGAGAGCGGCAGCCTCCGCGGGCCCCTGCGCTCGACGGGCGCGCCGGGGAGGCTCCATCTTGCCCTTCCTGCCGTGCGGGGCTGCGCCCGCGCCTCGGTGCGCGGGCGGTGGGGGCTCCGCGGGCGCGGCCTGTGCTACCAGAAGGTTCTGCGCCCGGTCGCCGTGGTCGTCGTGCCCTGTTGCCGCGGGCCGCTTTCCCGTGGCCCAGCGCGGCCATGCCGGGGAGGATCCCTGCCAGCTCGGCGGCTGAGTATTGAGCCGCTGCGCCCGGCGAGGCGAGGCGCGGAGGGAGGCTGAGCGGCTGCATTGTGGTGCTGGCGCTCGGCCATCTTGGCGGCGGGCGGGGGCCATGCTGCCGCGACCCCTCGTCGCCGGGCCGGGCGGGCTCGGGAAACACGGCAACCGGTGCCGGCGGAGCGTTCCTGCTCTTCCCCCGAGCTTCGGCGTGCCGTTCCCCAGCAGCAGCGGCACGGCTGCGGCGAGGGATTCTGTGAGGGGCAGCGCCTGCCGCGGGGCTGGGCGGCTCCGGCGGCCCCGCGCTGCCGCAGCTCGGGCGCCGAGCGATCGGAGCGGAGCCCCGGGCTGTCTCGGGCGGGCGCCGAATGGGCCGCTCGGTCCTGGCAGCGGGGCGAGGGCGCTCCGCTGTCCCTCGGGGTCGTGGGTTAGCGTGGAAGCACTGGCGTGGCAGGCGAAGGAGGCTGGAAAGGGAGGAGATTCCGCGTTCGCTGTTGCGAAAGGTGACTTGTCAATAAATTCTAGGGAACCATCGCAAAAAAGGTGCCGCGTATACTGCTAAACTTCTCGTTTCCTCTTTGATGTAAGCCGGCCGCCCACGCGAAATAATCCATTGATCTTATACAGGCTGAATTGATCATGTTCCTGACAGAATCACATCATCAGTCTCGTTTCTGGTTTTGCTCCTGTTTGGTCTTTATTCCACGTTCCCTGCCTGGCGTAGGGCCCTCTGAGACACTGAATGCGTATTTCCACAGAGCCACAGAGTGGCAGGGGTTGGAAGGGGCCTCCGAAGATCATCTAGTCCAACCACCCTGCTAGAGCCTTTTTTTTGCCTTTTCCTGGGCAAAAACTTTATTCGGATGCTTAAGTTGAAATAGGCTGCATTAAAGCTGCGTGTGTTAACTTGCATACTCGTTCGGACAGCAGTGTTGGGGCCTTTGGAGCATGCCTTGCCTTAAAAAACAAAAGGGAGGAAAAGAATGGAGCCACATGAGCAAAGGGTTCACCTCTTCCTGCAGCCTTTATGCTTCTTGAAACACACTGAAAAGAATAATGCATTGTGAAAGGCTGCATTTAGCGGATGAATTCAGAGGACGAGGGCCCTACGTGGAGGGCAGTTATGAACCGGCATTTTACAAATATGACATAGTGATACTGGGAACTTAAATTTTTGTGCAAATCACTTCTGATCACTTGGGGATTAACAGACCTGTGTTGATTCCATAAGCAAAATCTAACCTATTTTTCTCAAATAAGAACACTGAACCAGATTGTGTTTCCTGCTAAGTAGTGCATTTTAAATATGAAAACACACTACCATTTTTCATTTGTCTTGTGGTCAATAGGACAAATCCAGCCTTGGATCAGAAAGAACCAGTTAAAAGGTCTTTGTTAAATCGAAGCTGTAGCACACAGATTGATGGTAGCCAAATGCTTTCAAAAATGAAAAGCAGCCTGTGTTTGCTTCTATTTGGTAAATGTTCTTTTGGAGGCAGAATTAGAGCTCTTTACAAGTTAAGTTTCTATGTAATGACAATTTTAATTATAAATTTTAGAAATGATAATCAGATATTAGGAAACCTGGATTATGACGCAGTCGTACCGAAAACCTAAGAAAGCAATACTTTTATTGATATCTGTGCTGAAGGAAGCTATGGATGAGTCATGGATGTTTCATTTTATGATAATGGGAGCTCCAAAAAAGATCAAGATTTGGGCTGCCTAGAAACAGTAGCAGAGTTGGCTTTGATTCTGTCCCAATGTGATGATAGCCATCAAAATAACGGTGAAATAAATATTGTGCTTCTGTATAGAAAGAGAACTGTGCAGCAGGCAAAATAAGATTTGAGTTTTGTTTGGGCTGTTTCTTTGCAAACAGTTTCATGTTTTTTTCCTCTCCCCCTTCTTTCCTCACTGAACCTTAGGTGGACATAGGTATAGCAGAGTAAGAAAAGTATTCTCTTCAGCAGTTGGCGAGTCTCTAATATAGTAAAATAATACAATGCGCCATTTGGGGGTAAATTCAATCAACTTTAAAATGGTCTACCTGCTTACTGTATGTCAAGGAAGACCAAAGACATTGCTGGTAACTGTAACATCTACTTTAATCACCGTTTAATCGGGGATGACTTGATATTAATGATTTTTACTCTTCCCACGTGTTTTCCACAGCAGATCATCACTACTGTCTGCCGCTAAGCCTGTAGTTTGTATGTTACCTTAGATGTAGAGAGCTCCTTGGATTTGGAGCTCCTTATGTCAAGTCTAAATGTTTCCAGTTCTTAGTAAAAATCCTTAAGCAGTGGATCTTCTTACCCATTCACCCAGCTAAAATTAACTTCTTGGCTCTTGTTCTTCTGCATTTTGATTACTGCAGCATCTCTTTTCCACCGTTGTCACTGTCTTGCTCAATTGCATTCATAACATGTTGGCAAAAATTGCTTTGCTGATAAATTCTTTACTTCACTGTCTCAGGAGAACATTTTGTCAAGGCTGGTTGTACCTGGATAGAGTTTTCTGACACTCCACGAAAAGAGATGTGGGATGGGAAGGAACAATTCCAGAAGTGACATTTCAGTCCCCTGGAATACAAATTATATTTCTCTCCCTGCAGTGCCAGAGATCCATTCTTTCTCTGCTCATCGTGTGGAACTGCTGCAAGCTTAGTGGAGTTGTAGCCCCTGATTGGGTTTTCCAGGTACAGTGGTGATGCCAATAATAAAACGAACTTACTAGACTTATGTGAGTGCAAAAACTGAGGGGCTTCTCAGAGCAGAGTGAACTGGGCCTATTACTACCAACTTCAGTTTCAGGGTGTCTTGGTTTGCAGTAGTTTCTCACTAAGGGCCTTGCACATTTGGCCCTTAGCATTTCGCTTTTTAAATGAACAGCCAGAGTGCAATGGGACTTCTGTTGTCTGGGTGTTTAGCATAAGACTGAGAAATCCAAGATGTCCTTTTGGGAGCACTTCTGTTTCTGCTCCCAGAAAGGATGGACTGGATGAGGTAATCAGCTCTTCTACTTCAGTGTTGCATAATTCCAGTTAGTCCACAGATGTGAATCAAGATAATTGCTGAAGGAAAGAAGAAGGGTAAAAGAAATCGGGCAGCCTCTGTGGTAGTGTGTTCTGTCTGGGCTACACCTCAGCTAACCAGTGGGCTTTGCTTTTCCTCTGCACTCCCCAGCCTCTGTCAGCTGCAGGAAGGTGTTATGTCTCAGCAATGTGTGGATGGAAGAAAGGCCTTTTTCTTGCTCAAAACCATCAGGAACTCCTGAAAGAGGCTAGAAAACCATGCCTAAATAAAATGACTCGGGTTGGAAAAATGACTATGAATTGCTCATCTAAGAGTACCTGTTAGTGCTGTTTTGTGCAGGAGATGATCAAGCACCAGCAGTACTTAAGCAAAGTGCCTGCATGGCACTGTGGAATATAATTGGTGATGGAAGCCAAACTTCAGGTCTTCCATAGCAAAGTCTTTCCTTCCAAGTTGTTAAGGCAGACTTTCAGCTATTTGAATACCTGATTTTCTTTGTGGTTTTTACTTGGTAAAATCCCCCAAATGAATTCTTAAGAATATTTTGCCTCTATTTACCAGAGGGATTATTCAAGGAAGTATTGTGAGTGCTTACTACCTCTTTTATTCATGCAACCACACTCTCTTTTTTTTTTTAATATATAAAAGTAATCCATATATATATGTGGGGTGTTTCCCCTCTCCTTTAACTTGCCTACTTAGGATCTGCAAACTGTAATTTGAACTTAACTGAAACATCAGGTTAACTTGGCCTCTCTGCTGAATTGTTAACATATTTTAGTGTAATAGAAAATAAATTAGTGTGTTGACTGTAATATAGGAACTGTCATCTGGTGGTGTGATCTGTATAGATCGCCTGCAATGCTGTGTTATGCAGCAGGATGCTCTCTTGTGGTGTTTGAGATTGGGGTCTTAGAATGCAAATTTCTTGGGACAACAGCTATGGTTTTTCATCCCATCTGGAATCCAGATGTGTTCTGCCAACTCTTTATTTTAAAGCACCACTCTCTATCACATGTACTCAGTTCCCTAGTTCCTCTAAACATGTGGCAGTGCAGAGTCCGGTTGGGAAACACTATATGTAAAACTTACTTATTGTTTTGGGTATTTAAAATGATGCTATGTTGTATTGTACTCCTTGTGCTTTTGTGTGGGTTTTTGCCTCTGTCTGTGTTTTGGGAGGGGCTTTTTGGGTGTGTTTTTTGGGGGCAGAGGGGAGGCGGTATTGTTTGGGTTTGTGTTTGTTTTGTGGGGTTTTGGTGTTTGTGATTTGGTTTTTTTTCTGTTCTAACAAACTTTCTGATTATTGATTTTTAAGTTAGTGTTTAACTTTGAAATTACTGTAGAACTTGTTTTGCTACCTGTTAAGTTTGCCTTGTAATTATGTATTTTACTGTATGTATTTCATAATTTCTCCACCCACCTCTGCTCCAGCATGTTAATCTTTCTTCTCTGCTGACTTCACAGAGGCTCTGCATTTGGTAGAGCTAGACCTGTTCATTTTCTAGTTATCGTGTAGAAAGTGATGGCTCTTGGAGCCTGACACTCCTTCACAATCAGTTTCCTCATCCTTGTCCCCACAGATCTTATGGTCCATTTGATTAGTTGCAATGTCCTTTTTTTTAGGAGAGACTCCATGGGCTGTTCCTGTGAGGGTGTTTCTCCTGCAAATGCACTTTTTTGTCCCAACATGTCAGGAAGACAAGAGACATATATACTCTCCTTCTCTGCGTGAAATCTTACTAGTCTTACTGCTTTGTGGATCTCAGCAACAGGGAGAAGTTAAGAGATGGAGGACGTGGTGATTGCAGGCATAGCAGGAAAGCTGCCGGAATCAGAGAACTTGCAAGAGTTTTGGGAGAACCTGCTTAATGGAGTTGATATGGTCACAGAGGATGATCGGAGGTGGAAACCAGGTGAGTTCTTATTGTCTATGCTTTTGGAGCCCTGAGTTGTGAGTGTTTTAGGAGAATTATCCTATGAAAGAAAAATCTTTTCTAGATGCAAAACCCTGCCAGAGTTTCTGAATTAACTTCTGATATGTCATCAAGAAACTCATGAACAGAACACTTTTATGAACGTCTCATGCAATCCATTTTATAACATCATGTCCCGTGCAGTAATACCTTATAAATAATATGTAGCTTCCTTCCAAATAAAAGAACACTGACAGGGTAGCTAGGCAACACAAGTCCTGTGTTTGCTGTTGATATCTGTGGCAGTAAGAGGGCTCTGTCATTTTTCTGAGTTCAGAAGTAGCACAGGGACTCCAGTCCTGTGATTTAGTTTTTTTATAATGTTATTTTCTGTCTGATTGTCTTTCTGAAGTGTTTGGCACATGTCGATCCAATTCAAGCTCAGGATCTGCGGAAGTGAAAAGTAGCTTTTGTTTTCCTTCTAAATGGTGACTGACTGGAACCACTGATTTGGACTCTGTGTATGTTCTTGGTATGACTTGCCAAAGCAAAAGTACTTAAACTAGATAGATTTATCTTGCTGCCATATTTGGGAGAGTCTTAAAAATGACAATTGTTTTTGTTAATGCAGTGTTCTCATTTCCAAATGAGATTTGGAGAGATGGGTAGGTAATTATTCATGCAGCACTCTGAGTACTGCATCAGGGAAGTGAGGTTTCATGTGTAATCAAGGATCAGCTATGGTCATTCTCTACTTTGTCTCAGCTGGTAGCTGCTTCAAAACTGATGTATTCTGTGACTCTTTATTTTTCTTCTCAGGAATTTATGGACTGCCCAAGAGAAATGGAAAACTCAAGGACATAAGCAAATTTGATGCATCCTTTTTTGGGGTCCACCCCAAACAAGCTCATACAATGGATCCTCAACTTCGCTTGCTGTTGGAAGTTTCTTATGAAGCTATTTTGG
Organism: Podargus strigoides; assembly: GCA_028020825.1. NCBI lineage: Eukaryota > Metazoa > Chordata > Aves > Caprimulgiformes > Podargidae > Podargus > Podargus strigoides. The sequence goes on from CM051638.1 coordinate 183,177, forward strand.
ATGGAGGTAAGCAGCTGAATGACTGAAGAGGGAGAATTGTGCTGTATTGTGTGTGCAGCAGGTGCAGACCTGCACCTGTGTGATGAGATCTCTAACAAGAAAAAAACATCACATTAGAGAGGAGACCAAAGAACTGGTACAGAGGTTAGACCAGAGCTGTTTTCTCTGGAACTCAAACTGGTAAATCTATGCTGTCGGTCAGCAAATCTATACCTGCATCGTAATACAACCAGTATGACAGAAACACTTAAACAGTCAACAGTTCTAGAGCTTTTGTATGTTCTCCTCTAGCCTGATATTCCATAATAGATCCCTTTGTTAAAGGCATATTTGTAGTGCAAAAGGAAGATGACTTGGTTAGAATTCGTATTCGTGATCTAAAAGAATGGTAGATGGCCTTATGCATTCCTGTCTGTTGGCCAGGTTCATGGAAATCTTGTAGCGTTTGATCTGCTTGTATAGAAGGTTTGCCCAGGAAGTGTGCTTTCATAGGAGTCTCTTTTTTTCCCATCACTGCCATGTTTTGAGCTTTTGTGTTACTTAGCCACAGAGCCAAAATGTTTATTCTTCATGCTCACAGAATTGCAGAGTGGTAGGGGTTGGAAGGGACCTCTGAAGATCATGTAGTCCAACACCCCTGCTAAAGCAGGATCCTAGAGCAGATCCGACAGGAACACGTCCAGACGGGTTTTAAACATCTCCATAGATGGAGACTCCACCACCTCTCTGGGCAGCCTGTTCCAGTGCTCTGTCACCCTCACAGTAAAGAAGTGTTTCCTTATGTTAAGATTGAACCTCCTGTGTTCCAGTTTATGCCCAGTGCCCCTTGTCTTGTCACTGGGCACCACTGAGAAAAGTCTGGCCCTGTCTTCCTGATACTCGCCCTTCAGATATTTATAAGCGTTGATGAGATCCCCCCTCAGCCTCCTTTTTTCCAAGCTAAACAGACCCAGTTCCCTCTCCTCATATGGTAGATGCTCCAATCCCTTAATCATTTTAGTGGCCCTGCACTGGACTCTTTCCAGTAGTTCCTTGTCCCTCTTGAACTGGGGAGCCCAGAACTGGACACAGCACTCCAGATGAGGCCTCACCAGGGCAGAGTAGAGGGGGAGGAGAACCTCCCTCGACCTGCTGGCCACACTTGTTAATCAGCTTCATGTCCGAACATAAGAAGCACATGGGGGGGAAAGTTGGAACAACCTCACTAGTACTGACTTATTAAAATTAACATTTGCTACTCTGCTGCTGAGCCTCAGTCTGCAGGCTTGAATATTCTGCATGTCTCCCAGACTCTGCAAGTTGAGCTTGTTACGCGGGGTTTTTTTAGAGCAGAGTTGTTTCTTGTTCTGGTTGTTGGCTTTTGTGGTTAAGAATTTTCCTTTCTGTCCTGTACTCCAGATCTGGGCTTTGTGGGTCGCTAGAGATAGGTATTCATGTGCTCACATGACATTTCAAGTGCTGTGATTTTTCTTCCCTTCAGTCTGCTCCTTTGCTTTGCACTGGAAGTCAGGCATTAGCCTATCTGATCACCATTTGTCTTCTATAGTCCACATGTTTTTTTTACACAAGACTCTAGCAATGCCCAGCTAAGCTGAAAAGCTGTCTCTGGGCACAGTATGTTCTAACCAGAAGTCAATACCAATGCTCTAGTGGCCTTTGCAGTACGATCTGTGGTTGAAACAGGTAAAAGGTAGCTATAGGTAAGGGCACAATGCTGCAGGCCTGCCAGAAAGGGACAGTAAGTAGTATTTAATGAACTGGTGACAGCATACCTGCTGTCTCCCCAATTTACCCCTCATTATAAGTTTGCCTGCTTATAATCTGCCTTCCAATATCCCCATAGGTATTAATCCGGCCACCCTCCGTGGCACAGACACAGGTGTATGGATTGGTGCCAGTGGGTCAGAAGCTGGTGAAGCCCTTAGCCAAGATCCAGAAGAGCTTTTGGGATACAGTATGACTGGCTGCCAGCGTGCTATGTTTGCCAACAGGATTTCCTACTTTTATGACTTAACAGGTAAGTGCCCCCAAACCTGTCAGTGCTGATCAGCAGTTGCAGTTGAGCATGATTGTATCACAGTTTCTGTAGAACAGCGGGATGGATATGATGACATAGACCCCTTTTGGGATGAGAAAGTAGCATGCAACTATTCTGCTTCTCATATGCTTCCTTACCAAACTTATTTTAAGTGTGTAATAAGACTCATTGTAAGGTTTTAACTCAGTGGCTGCTGGTGGGCGTAGCTGGCATTCATCTGAAAGGTGATGATGTCAGGAAGCCTTCATAAAAAGTTCTAGGTCATTTCTGGCTTTTAGACTGCTATTCGGTATCAAGCTATGTAGAAGTCAGCTGGCCCAGAGACAAACTGACTAGAACGGTTGGCTCTGAGTAAAGTGGAAGAAATGAGAGAGCCACCAAAATGATGTGATTGAAGGCATAGACACAACTTGAACCATGCTCTGAAGGGCAGCAGAGAGTGGAGACAGTGGCAAGGGTACCACCAGCAAGGGGGAGGGATTTCTGTTGGTGAGAAGAGGGAAATAAATTAGACCTGCCTGTGAAGCGACAATATATCTTTTGATGGAAGCAGAGATGGAATTTTAAAAAAATGCCCTTAAAGATAAACTTTGCAACTTCTTTTTTGCCTTTCTCAATCCCTTGTTACCTGGTAAGCAGGCAGAGATGGTGATTCTTGTGTCCCATTGTGTCAGGATTACCTGTTACGTTCTGAAGCAGCTCTTATTTTTTTGATGTTTTTTGTGTGATCCCAACTTGTAGTCTTTGAAGAGCACCTCTAGGAAATAAACAGTAAAAACAAGCTTTTTTTTGTTTTCTTTATGTTCCCTAAGGACCAAGCATAACTATTGACACAGCCTGCTCCTCTAGTCTCATCGCTCTGGAAAATGCTTATAAAGCAATTCGTCATGGACAGTGCAGTGCAGCCCTAGTAGGAGGGGTCAATCTTTTGCTGAAACCCAACACTTCTGTGCAGTTCATGAAATTGGGTATGCTTAGCCCTGATGGTGCCTGCAAGGCTTTTGATGTTTCAGGTGAGGCATTAGTACAAAAGGTTGTAATTTTATATGAGAGGAACTTAATTGTGAAGTCTGTGACCAGATACTCTTGTAATGCAGCAAAGAGCTGGCCTCATAGTTGTTCTTAGGTGTGCTGTTTGGGACATACCCTGGACCTGATCTGTGTTGCGTGCTCCATTGAACCTGGAAAACTAACTGTGGGAAATAAATTGTATGGTTCACTCTTCAGCCACTGAGGAGAGGAAATAGCTGTGTCTTGATGGAAAATTTTTGTCATAATTTGTGATGAGCAGCAAGCTTTCCTAAGACATTCATGGTTTTTTAAAAGAAACAAGTATGTCATACTCTCAAAGTGATCTGTTGTGAGCGGTAGCTCAGGAATGGGATCACCTTACTGCATGGTGTTTTGCAGCTTTTCAGAACAGAATTAGTGACTTGTTCTTCTCTCTCTGCTCTCAGGGAATGGATATTGTCGCTCTGAAGCTGTTGTTGTCGTTCTTTTGACCAAGAGATCTATGGCTAAGCGGATCTATGCCACAATAGTCAATGCTGGAAGTAACACTGATGGCTTTAAGGAGCAAGGTAGGCCTTTAGCCTCTGAAAAGTGAGATGCCTACAGAACTGTGAAGTCTAGAGTTTTTGTCATCAAAAATAGGCTGTTGTAGGGTTCTTCAGATGTTTAAAGGTTTTCTATTGTTTAGTTTTCTCTTTTTCTGTTTTCATAATGCAAAGTTCAGGACCCTGTGTTGTGGAGAAGTTGGAGACAAGTGGGTGGTTTCTACTGTGCAAAGTAATAGATATGTTCTGTTGCTAGTTTAGCCTTCCTTGGGACATCTCTGAAGTAACTTCTGCACTGATGGTAGAAATGACTGGTGTTATGAATGTAAGTCTCTTTCCCTACTGCTGGCCCATTTCTCCCACTCTCCAGTTACAGAGACACCAAGTTTCACGTGTTCTGCTTGATTCAGACATGTAGTATTCTGTTAACGAGTATCTTTTCCATGCTACTCTAACTCATTGCTTTAGGTCCATTTCTGATTCCTCTGTTTCCTCTATTCTTCCAAAGATGCTGAGAGGCTTATTGTGCTTGGTGTTAAGAACACTGGTGTAAATACTGAAAAAGTCTCTTTGCTTTTTGGGACCTGATAGTCTCAAGCAGTTGAAAGGGTGCTAAAATCAGAACAGGAAGCATCTGATAGGAGAGAGGAATTAACAGCGATTTTGGTCTTAGGTGTGACCTTCCCATCTGGAGAGATGCAGCAGCAGTTGATTGGCTCTTTATACAGAGAATGTGGTATCAAGCCTGGAGAAGTGGAGTATGTTGAAGCTCATGGGACAGGCACCAAGGTCAGCATGGACCCTTTGGTTTGGGAGTGTTTTTTTTTCTCCCTTACTTTCTTCCCTTGCATTACTTGCCACACTTTTCCATCAAGTTATTCTTGTTTTTTCCAAAATGAACTATATTTCTCCCTTCTACCAGTTACTAGAATATGTACTGCTTCACCACTTTTAGATTTTGCCCAGACATCTTAATCTCTCAGGTTTCTCTTTTGTGGAGTGTTTTGGAAGTGCTAGCTAATAGCCATTCTGATTCTCTTCCTACTAGGTTGGAGATCCACAGGAAGTAAATGGCATTGTTAATGTCTTCTGTCAATGTGAGAGAGAACCACTGTTGATTGGATCAACCAAGTCAAACATGGGTCATCCAGAGCCTGCCTCTGGGCTTGCTGCATTAGCCAAGGTAACATGTGGCTTGAGGAGGAAAATTGGGGAGGGGAGGGAACACCATTGTGTGGGGTTTTTAAGTGTTTGTTTTAAGGAAAACTTGCACTGATCAAGGATAAGATGTTCACTGGTAAAGAGAAGAACTTGGGTGATTCTCATTTATCTACTTCTTGCTTCACCTGCAGATACTTCTAAAAGCTCAGGTGGCCATTCTGCAAGATGGACACAAATGCCCAGGTGGCCATCTACTGTGTGCACACACGTGCATGCATGCACACACGCACTTTAGTTCCCCCTTTCTGCTGAATTCTGTGTAAGCATAACTGCTCAGAATAAAGACTTTGGGATCACTTAATTGATTATCTTTACACTGGACCTTCCAATAAAACTCTGCTGTAAGTCGTGTGTTCGGGGAGTGAACAAGTAGAGGGATTTAAATATTTGGAGTAGTTGGCAATGACCAAAGGTAAGAGGGAGTGTGGGCTTTCAGTGCCAAAAGAGTAGCTGATCCTTCTGGCTGTTTGCAGGGATGTATCATCTCTTCCTCTTCTCTCTTATTTTGGCAAGAAGCCAGGTGAGTTCTTTGGGATGAGGCTGCCAGCTTGAATAACTGGTTGTCTTAGCAACCAGCCTACTAACTATTGCTGTAGGCAGACAATCACCTATTGGCTCTGTCTGCTAAACGGCTTAGCAGAGAGCTGGCTAATGTTCACACTTGGTTGTAAGCCTATTACTGACAGCCTTAGAGCCACGCAAACTGAAGTCACGTATGCTGTCACTACTAGAATTTTAGGCTCTTTAAAGTCCTTATTGTGACCTGAATACATACAACTTGCAAATAAATTGTGGCAATAGCAGTGTGTGTCTCTCTGTAGAGGAAAGCTTACTTTTTTTAGCACTTTTATCTCTGACTGACACCTTCATAGAAGGAATAATAACTGAGTCACAAAATTAACCTCTCCCTCCATGCTGTGTTGTACATTATAAAGAGTTTCTTTAGTGCAATCCTGCTGTGATCTGTCAGGACAGGATCATAACTTTGAGGTACTATTTCCCTGTCTATGTTTCTTAGAGGATGCAGATCTGCAGAGATTAGGGCCACAACTTTGTTTTGAAGACTTCTCTGACGTCATGTTTTCTTACGCTTTTTTAGTGGTCAGTTTTCTCAGTTAACTTTCTATCAGAACTTAGAGATGCAGGCAAGAGCCCATGGCACGCTTCATGCCTGCTAGAATATATTTTTGCTCTGCTTTTATTAAGTTGTGTTAGGTCTCGTTTCCAGATCTGGCATCTTATAGAATCATAGAATCCTTTTGGTTGGAAAAGACCTTTAAGGTCATCAAGTCCAACCATTAACCTAGCATTGTTAAGTCTGCCACTAAACCCTGTCCCTGAGTGCTACATCTACATGTCTTTTAAATCCCTCCAGGGATTGTGACTCCACCACTTCCTGGGGCAGCCTGTTCCAATGCTTGATAACCTTTTCAGTGAAGAAATGTTTCCTGATATCCAATCTAAACCTCCCCTGGTGTAACTTGAGGCCATTTATGCTCATCTTATCACTTCTTACTTGGGACAAGAGACCATCCCCCCCATGGCTACAACCTCCTTTCAGGTAGTTGTAGAGGGCAGTAGGGTCTCCCCTCAGCCTCCTCTTCTCCAGACTAAATAACTGCAGTTCCCTCAGCCACTCCTTGTAAGATTTGTTCTCCAGACCCTTCCCCAGCTCAATTGCCCTTCACTGGACATGTTCCAGCACCTCAGTGTCCTTCTTGTCGTGAGGGCCCCAAAACTGAAGACAGTATTTGAGCTGTGGCCTCACCAGTGCTAAGTACAGGGCGACAATCACTGCCCTAGTCCTGCTGGCCACACTATTTCTCATACAAGCCAGGATGCTGCTGGCCTTGTCCACCTGGGCACACTGCTGGCTCATGTTCAGCTAGCTGTCCACCAAAACCCCCAGGTCCTTTTCTGCTGGGCAGCTGTCCAGCCATTCTTCCCTGAGCCTTTATCACAGAGCAGTATGGGGTTGGTGACGTGGGCTGTTTACAGAGGTGCTGCTGAGGCAAGGGAGCTCTTGTTTTTTCTGGCACAGCTATTCTAACTGTCACGCTGTTTCTGTACTTTGCTTTGGCTCTGCCAGTTCTGACCAGTCTGCTGTTCCTGCTTTTTTGGATCAAGAAGACAACAAATGGGTGCAAAGCAGCAAGCAAAATCCTTTACCTGTGCTTCAGCTTGGCTCTTCTGCAACAAAGGCAGAAATGGAAGCATTCCTTGTCATAAGGAAGAGTATGTGTGGTGATGCATGACTGGGGAGAGAGAAAGCAGAGTGCGATGAAGGGACAGGATTTGAAAGGGCAGAAAGATGTGTTATTCTAAGTAGCCAGGCTGCTTTTCCAGCAAGACTGCATGGCTTTCCAGCTAGAAAGGGTCTGGAAGCTAAACTTAAAAGTTACTACCTTCACCTTTGCTGCTGACTTTCTGCATGGACTTGAAATTTGCCTAGGTCAAGCAGGTACTACCTCAGTAACATCAATAGTGTATTCTCTGTAATGCCTCTTTATCCAAACACAGGGTTGCTTCAGTGTATAATACATGATGGTTTATAGTAATCAACAAAAAAAATGTTTCTTACCAGAAATGTGGAGCAAAGAACACTGTCTTTTCTTCCAGGTCATTCTCTCTCTGGAACGTGGGCTATGGGCTCCAAATCTTCATTTCAATACCCCAAATCCAGATATTCCTGCCTTACAAGATGGTTCTTTGGAGGTAGTTTGTAAACCAACACCAGTGAAAGGTGGCCTTGTCAGTATCAACTCTTTTGGCTTTGGAGGTGCTAATGCTCATGTCATTCTGAGGCCAAATGAAAACAAATACCAGCCTCTGGAGGCTTGTAACATGCCAAGACTGGTTCAAATTTGTGGCAGAACCCAGGAAGCTGTGGAAACGCTGATTCAAGAGAGCAGAAAACACGGAGGATGCAGCCCATTTGTAAGCCTGCTCAGTGATATCTCTGCAGTTCCTGTATCCTCTATGCCCTACAGGGGCTACACACTAGTTGGCACTGAGAGTGACATAAAAGAGGTTCAGCAAGTTCAAGCATCTGGTAGACCGCTCTGGTACATCTGCTCAGGTAGGTGTGCAGCAGTGGATTCAGGCTCCTGCATTCCTCTGTAGTTCTGGGACTTGAGCAATTGAATTCTGTGCTCTAATGTTTTTTTTTTTTCCACTAGCTTGAGGAAATATCTTGCAGCCATGTGATGTGTCTAGGAGACTCACGTTTCCTGTGTTTTATCTAATCCTTCCACCTTTGCTATCTTCTGATGGTAGCAAAGTCCAGGAAAATAAAAGGCAGTGCCTAATTTAGGGGATGCTAGAAATGTACAATGTTTTGCTCTTAGAATTCTTTCACTGCTAGAGTAAGTGTGTGGTGTCTACTCCTTTTATGCAGCATTACTAAAGCTCACTTTCTCCTTGCCTGTCCTGCAGGCATGGGAACACAGTGGAAAGGTATGGGCCTGAGCCTTATGAAGTTGGATTTGTTTCGCCAGTCTATATTGCGCTCAGATGAGGCTTTGAAGAACACAGGCCTGAAGGTCTCGGATCTGCTTCTGCAAGCAGATGAGAACACTTTTGATGACACTGTCCATGCATTTGTTGGACTAGCTGCTATTCAGGTAAGATTCAGATGACTGGTGGAGACGGTCATGGACTCAGTCTATGTAAGCATGCTCTGCTAGTGTGTCTGTTTGGCCAGTAACACTTTATACCAATTAATGGGAGCTTGTTTTGTGTAATCAGCAAATAGCAGCTGTTACAAATATCTCTCTGATAGGAGGGAGTGTGTTGCACCCTTGTCAGTTTTGGGCTCTGCCACTTGGAAGATGCTTGGAAGAATATTGATCTAAACTGATTTGCGTGTCTGTCTGTATGTGTATGTGGGCCAGTTTCTCTTTTTAAAGAGGCTAAGGAATGTCTTGAAGTTTTATATAAAGATTTGTGCCAAGGAGCAAGGTTCCATAGAATGCCTTCTAAAATTTGTTCTGCAAATGAAATAAGTGGAGCTAAATGAAGTCCCTTTAAATTCTAAGTGTCAGTGTGGGATTCATTGTTTCTTAATAAACTAGAGGCAGAGCTTTTAAAGTGATCTGGAAATCTAGCCTAGCCTCTTACTTTGTACAGACATGCTCTTTGCAAACTCCTGTTGAAAACAGCTTCTTAGTGGAAAGCTTCATAGTGGAGAGGCCCAAACAATACTGGAGTAGCATAATAAGTCTTGGGATTGCTTTGAAATGAGGGGAAAAAAAAAAAAAGCAGTGAGGCAAGGAAGAATGTCTGTACCAAAAAGCCTTTTTGTAATGTATGCGCTACTGCTGTGTGCCCTTGAGGCCTGACATTTGCTTACTTTGGCATGGAATCACTAATCCTGCTTTTCCTTGCAGATTGCCCAGATTGATATGCTGAAGACTGCAGGTCTGCAGCCTGATGGGATTTTGGGCCACTCAGTGGGAGAACTAGCTTGTGGCTATGCAGATAATTCCTTAAGTCATGAAGAAGCCATTCTTGCCGCTTATTGGCGGGGGCGGTGCGTTAAAGAGGCCAAATTGCCTCCAGGAGGAATGGCTGCTGTTGGTAGGTATACCTTTACCTAAAGAGTCATACAGGAAAGTAATCTAATCTCTGTTGTGTGGCATTAGGATAAAATTGGACTCTGAAATGTGTTGGTGGAGACAATCATGTCTATAAAGTTTTAGCTACTATTGCCTCTTCCTTTTCTTGTGATGTACAACAGGTTATTAAATATTGAAGTTGATGTAAGGGTAGTAATCTCTGACCTGGCATGCAGTAGAATTTTGGTAATCCATCCACAACTAAGAGGAAATGGAAAGATTTATTGACAGATGACCAATGATCATTGGCCTGATGGATAATCTCCTTGAAAAGAATAATCTTGAAAATCTAAGGCACTAGGGGTTTTGGCTCTTGAGAGAGGGAGAGAGAGGTGTGTGTGTATATACACACATATATTTAAACTATTTAAAGAAAAAAAAAAAACCATTGTCTACAAGACGTGAAACCAGTAAACCACTATTATGTAGACTTGTACCCATGTAATATATGACCAGATACTGCACGTGTTAAGCTAGTTTAAGCCACTAGAATTGTCGATTTATGTGGCTATTTCATGGTGCTCAGTTTCTCTGAGTCAAACTCACATGTTCTCTCTCCTGTTCTATCTTGGATTGCTAAGGGCAAGATGAGACAAAACAACCAATTCTGTAGCTTCTTGGAAAGCATGTGGGTTCCCCTGCACCCCATGCCTTAATGGGATTGCATAAAGATTCAGGCCTATGTTCTTGTGCTCAATATCACAGTGATAAATGTCATGTTAAAGCCCTGAGAAAAATATCTTTAGCCTTTGCAGAATCCCATTTGGGGAAAGGGGAGATGTCTGTCTGTCTCTTAAGAATCCTTCACAGTTTTGCAAAATGCTGAATTAAGCACAGTGATTGTGCAGTTAAGGTTGCCTCCACTTATGAAACTCACTGCTAGAAGCACTTGTGTTGTCCTGAGATCTTCCTTCTGCAGGTCTGACATGGGAGGAATGTAAGCAACACTGTCCTCCAAATGTGGTACCAGCCTGTCACAACTCTGAAGATACTGTCACTGTTTCGGGGCCTCTGGTGAGCAAGGGACTATATACGGTGCATACTGGAGTTATGACTGGGAACTGTGAAGTTCTGGTTTGAAGAAAGCATGAAGCTGAGTTAAAGCTCAGCTGCTTGCAAAGGGGAGCTGAATTAAAGTGGTGGGAGGAGACATGGTGCTTTATACTCAAATGCTCCATGAGAGGAAGTGATGTTTGTGCCTCTGTAAGTTAGTAATAAAAGATCTGTATGTTGAAATGACTTATAGCCATGGGCATAATAAGTGGTGATTTATAAGACTGAGAACTGCAATACTCTCATCCCAGATGTGGCTCCCTTTAAGTGGCAAGTGCTGAAGGGCGTGGGGGGCAAGTACAGTGACTCAGACAGATCGAAAATATGTTGTGGGCTTTTATCTTTAGTTCACTTACGTTCTTCTTCTTAGGACTCTGTGAATGAGTTTGTAGCCAAACTGAAAAAGGATGGAGTGTTTGCAAAGGAGGTGCGCAGTGCTGGAGTCGCATTTCATTCCTATTACATGGCATCTATTGCACCAGTATTGCTCAGCGCCCTGAAAAAGGTAATATTGCCAAACTATGGCTTGCATGACTTACGGCCTGTGAAAAGGAGGGGCTGCTTGCTTTTGCCTGTCTTATTGTTATCTGTGATGTGTAACTTTTCCTTCTGTCCCTCTTTCTTGTCTGTCTTAGGTCATTCCACATCCTAAACCTCGTTCAGCACGATGGATCAGTACATCTATCCCTGAATCTCAGTGGCAGACTGATCTGGCTAGGTATTCCTCTGCAGAGTATCATGTGAACAACCTAGTGAATCCAGTGCTGTTCCACGAAGGTCTGAAGCATATTCCAGAGAATGCTGTTGTAGTAGAGATTGCTCCGCATGCTCTTTTACAGGTATTGTATTTCATTGTGTCAGTATGATACTATATTGATATGCTGCAGCAGGAAGGAGATTGCAGGTCTGGGGACTAGGGAATACTGCTCGGGGTTTTTTTGTTTTGGTTTGGTTTTCCCCTCTAGTTCTGAGAACGCTTTCTCCCTCCAGTACTTTCGAGTCTTTCCCAGTTTTAATATTTTCTTGATGAACTTTTTGTGGGTTTTTTTGTGAGATATTTTTTTTTTTTTTCAGTCTTTTTTATGGGGGTGGTGTATGTTAATATTTAAAATAAAGAAAAATAATCCCAGCACACTACCACTTCCCCATCCAGACATTCACATTGTTGCCTTTATTCATTGCCATGCATTTCAGATAGCTGATAGTCAGCAGGTAGTGCAATGAGTAAGAAAAGCATTTCATTGTTTGAATCTAATGGAGAGTGTGTGTGGAAATTGGGGTGGGAGGAGAAATTCAAGATTAACAGGCTTTCTCAGTGAAAAATCTGTTCTTACCATCTGTACACTGAATTTTGTTTGAGGTTCTTGTCTTAGAATATGGTGGCTGGACATGGTGTTTTCTTCTCTTCTCCTAAACCAAGTAGCCTGAGACCCCAGGAGCTTTCTTTCTTCGCATACTCCTTGTCCCTAGAGATCAGATCATTAGTCCTTTCTCCTCACCCTCTAAGAACTGACCTTTGTGGAATTAGCTCCATAGCAGAGGAACATGAGGTACATTCGGATGCACTTGCTCCACAAGATCAGTACTGTGGTCTTGTGCCTGTCCCTGAAGTCTCAAGGACTGTTATCTTTTATTTGGTGTGTGGCATGCCAAGAGGAGAAATGTCTTAAGAATCGTAGTTACTTGTAAATCAGGTTTAATAGCTATACAGTGCTTCTGAGTTCTAATCTAGTGTGTATTTATGATGTCATATTAGTCTTATCTATGCTTTGAAAGCGACATGAAGGGAGAATCGGAGCACAGCTTTTAAATTGGGCAGGTATTTTTCTCTATGAAAAGATTCTACACTTCCTGTTAAAATCATTGTACAATTCTGGACTCTGATGCAAGTGACTGAAGACTTCATCAGCTGGGTTTGAGAGTGTTCTGGTTTTCTTTCCCCCCCCTTCCTTCTCCCACTTAAAGATTGTGATATCAAATTGAAGAGAAGTACAGGTTTGTTCAGATATTCAAGACTGTGGTTTTTTTGATTTAATAGCTGTGGCCTGGAAAATGCTCTAGGATGCTTCAGACTAAGAAGGGCTGCTCCTGGGAGTAAGGGCTGCAGCTGTGTGTGTGCACGAGTGGGAGGCTTGAGAGGGTGAGCTTGCAGTTCTTGAAGTGCAGCTTTTGATTCGACTTGAGAATCTGCTTGGGAAAGTGAGACTTGTGTTCTGGTATAATTTCATGAATATTACATAGGTTCTGCTTTACCAGATGTGCATCTTCTTGGATTGCTGGAAGAGTATTGTGCTGCTCTTCCACTTACCTGTTAAAATGGTGTATGTTCTAGCACAGAACTCTTGGCACAGAAACAGAAGTGATTTGAGATCTATAGAGAAAAATTCAGAAACAAAGTAGTAAGTAATGCCTTCCACCAGTGATTTATGGACTCTTCTTGACCAGGCTATCTTGAGGAGAACTTTGAAACCAACTTGCACTGTTCTACCTTTGATGAAGAAAGAGCACAAAAATAATTTGGAGTTCTTCCTAACACAGACTGGAAAGATTCATTTAACTGGGTAAGGAGACTAAAGGAGGAGGGTGAGTGGGGTATCAGGAGAGAATTCAAGTCTTTTCTCTAGCGTGGATATCTTCACAAGGATTGAAATACTTCTTCAACAAACCTGGAAAAGAGGTTTACATTTGTGCCTTACATATTAAATATGCTCACTTATGCAATGTTGCCTTGGGTTAGAGACTGCTTGGGCTGGAAAGGTGCCTTTTAAAGAGGAGTCCCTTTTTAGAGGCTTAGGAACCTGGAACTAGTTCTTGGAAATAAACTTTACCTCTTGCAGACTATTAGAATTACAAACTTGGCTGCAGTAAGTGTTCATGGTATTCCTGGAGAAATCTCAGACATGGAGCCCAAGGCCAATTACTGTCTGACCTCTGAGTAATAATGGTCAATTTTTTCTCTCTCCTCTACCTACACACACACACACATTGTCTTGATCCTTTTTGTCTTCCTAGGATAAACGTTCTTGGAAATAACTTGTTCCCACTTGTGGAATACCCTGTCCCAGTGGGAACACCCCTTATTTCTCCATACATCAAATGGGACCACAGCCAGGACTGGGATGTTCCAAAAGCTGAAGACTTTCCAGCAGGTTCCAAAGGCTCTGCATCTGCTTCAGTCTACAATATTGGTGTGTTTGTCTGCTTGGGAGTTTTTTGTTTGTCTCTTTCTTGCTTGATCTCTGCATTTCTTTTGTAAAACTAGGGAAAGGATACTCAAAGCAGCATCCTGAAGCCATCTTCTAAAACTTAAGGTTTGGTTTGGATTGAAAAAGACTGGATCTGCTTTTGAAATGGGATGAAAGAATATGAGCAGAGCAGGGAACTGTCTTGATTCAGACTCACAGTAGTTTCAAGAGCTGTGTGTTGCCAGGCAGGATAGTTGGGGACACCACTAGAACCTCTTATATACACTGAGGGGGGGTGAAAAAGACCTCTTTATTAGGGTATTTTTATTATTTTTATTCTGCTCTTTATTCTTTGACAGATGTGAATCCTGACTCTCCTGACCACTACTTGGTTGGTCACTGCATTGATGGCAGAGTTCTGTACCCAGCAACTGGGTACCTAGTACTGGCTTGGAGAACTCTGGCACGGTCTCTTGGCATGGCTATGGAGCAAACAGCTGTTATGTTTGAGGAAGTCACAATTCATCAGGCAACTATACTTCCCAAAAAGGGTGAGTGAGGAGTGCTGGTACAACTGCAGATCTGTGTAATGCAGATGGAGGGAGTGGGAGGAAGGAAATGCAAGGGGAAAGTGAGGAGGAACACAGGAGAAAGAATACAAAGAAGAGTGCAACATGACTGAACAAAGAATTGAATTCATACAGTCAAGTAGCACATGTTATGGTCATGTTTATTACATGTTGTGCACAGTGAGTCTGGAGACGGTGAAAGAGAAAGTTATGCTTGAGGATTGTAGCAATGACTGACCTCGCAGTCCTGTCTTCCTCAATGTTTTTTGCAGGGTCAGTACAGCTGGAAGTAAGACTAATGCCTGCTTCCCACTGCTTTGAGGTGTCTGGGAATGGGAATCTGGCTGTGAGTGGTAAGTGAAGGAAGTGTAAGTGTATACACTGTCCTACTAAAATCCATTCTTTATGGACACTGATAATTCTTATTCTTGCCACTGTGCCCATCAGGGAAGGTTTCCCTCCTAGAAAACACTGTTCTGAAGAACTTCCATAAGCAGCTGGTTGACTTTCAGACTCAAGTAGACATGGGCTCAAAGTCTAGCCTCTTGAAAGAAGACATTTACCAGGAGCTGCATCTGCGTGGATATAATTATGGACCAACTTTTCAGGGTGTTCTGGAATGCAACAGTGAAGGTGAATTTACTTTTCATAGAAGAATGTTGAGCATAATTATTGTAATGCTGAATATTTGATCTTTTAATTCCATCAGTATTAATAGTTCACCTGACTCTGCTTTTTGTGGTAATTATAATTTGTGTGATAATGGAGAAGAACCAAGAGTTCTGACAGAGCATTGGGAGAGCTGTTATCTCTGATGTAGACTGACTGTTGAAGTTTACAGGGAAGCTTGGCTACATACAGCAGGCTCTGCATTTGATAAGCAGTGACTTCTGACATGTGCTGAACGACAAAATCACACTGAGGCTTCCCCTTCCTCTTCTGCAGCAAGCACAGGGAAAGTTCTGTGGAATGGCAACTGGGTGACCTTCCTTGACACCCTGCTACACATGATAATCTTAGCTGAGACCGGGCGCAGTCTCCGCTTACCCACCAGGATTCGCTCAGTGTGTATTGACCCAGTGCTGCATCAAGAGCAGGTGTGCCAATACCAGGACAATGTAGAAGGTAACATCTCTCATGCTTGGGCATTTGCTAGTTGCTCTGGCTGCTGTGTGGATGAATGCATGACTCCCTAAGAAGTAGGATGGACTCTGGGGCGGTCCTCTTAGTCTCCAAGCTGTTCTGCAGCTCTGTAGCACTCTGAAATAGCACTGTTCATCTGATCGCTTTGAATAAAATGCAGTGTTAGATGCAAACTTGTATTTCTTTCCTGTCTTTCAGCTTTTGATGTTTTTGTGGACCGTTGTCTTGATAGCCTTAAAGCAGGAGGTGTTCAGATCAATGGTCTTCATGCTTCTGTGGCACCACGACGGCAACAGGAACGGATCCCTCCCACCCTGGAAAAATTCTGCTTCGTACCCTATACTGAGAGTAACTGTTTGTCTTCCAGTGTTCATCTTCATGCCTACCTGGAGCACTGCAAAGGTAAAGTGCAATTGGTTTCTTGTCACACTAGAGGAATCTTCCAGCCTGACAGAAACATGTGAGAGAAGCTGTTCATACTATTTCAGAACATCCAAGAAATAAAGTGTTGGTGTCTGTAGATGACTTCAGCAGAAGTCCTATGTCTGTATGCTTGCTAGAAGCTAAAAGCTACTTCTGCCTGAGGTGGCTCTAGAGTGTGGGTAGGAGTAAAGCCATGGGCAGGGGCATCTACCATTCTACAAGAAGTCAGTGTGGTGTCAGATGGCACAATCCTCTCTGCAAGCAGAGAGGCACAAATCATCATCTTTAAAGATAAATCCAGCCTAGTTGCTTCAAAGACACAGGAGAGCCTGCTTCCTCAAGTCTTTAGCTTGTTTTGTTTTTTCCTTGTGAGCTGCCAAGATGGGCAAGCTGACATGTCTCTATTCCCCTTTGGTCATGACACGAGCATGTCCAAGGAGAGAAAATGGTTTAGGTGAGGCATGCCAAAAGAAGGTTTGTGTTTTGCTGCAAGAATAGAATAGGAGCAGCTTAGTCTATTGTGAAACTGGTTAGCCTAGTGCAGTGCTCTTTGGATGGAGAGACATCGACTCAGCTCATCACTTCAAGTGCCTTTTCATCAACAGGAAAAAATTTACTATTTTTTTGAAGTTTTTACTCTAGTGGTGAATTTTGCTGAATCTTGAGACATCAGTTTTGTTATTCTATAATGGTAAAGTGTCTTCACACTCATACTTTTATTTGGCAATAGATTTTAAGTATTTCTCTTTTTTTTTTTTTTTTTTTTTTTTTTAATTTTATTTTTTACTTTCAGTGTCCAAATACTGTACCCAAAGTTTTTTACATGTGCTGTAGTGGGATTTTTATTTTATTCTTTGTAATGTTGTTTCTGATCTCAGTCAAGATGAGCTATTTTCCATCTGGTTATAAAGCAAAAAAGCATTTTAGTATTTTTGTATCTGCAGAAATTTACAATTTCACTCCACAACTCCCTAAATCAGTCATAAAGTTCCTGATTGTTGCCCTCTTTCAGTGAGAGTCTTTTCACAGGTAATTTTGGTGGTTTAGACTGTCTTGCCAAGAAGCCACCTTGTTTGGGGGCAGCAACTATTGCACAATATATAATCATATGAATCTACAGGAGCATGCACTATATCTTTATGGCTAGGCTAATGATACAAAATGGTGTAAGTTGTGGTGCTGATCAGCTGGTATAGCAAATGGAGGCAAAGAGGAAAAGAAAAACCATTTGGAAATCTGACTCTTCCTTTCATTTCCCCTTCTATTCCATAGATCTGATCCAGAACTTAAAGGCTAAGGTGGCAGTGCATGGGGTCAAATTAGTCATCCCTGGACTAGAAACTGCAGTGGCTGCTGCAGAGTCCTCACCCATACAGAAGGGCCTTCAGCATATCCTTGCTGAAATCTGCCATCTGGAACTGAATGGAAACCTCCATTCTGAGCTGGAACAGATTGTGACTCAAGAGAAAATGCACTTCCAGGACGACCCTCTTCTCAATGGATTGCTAGATTCTTCAGAGTTGAAGACTTGCCTGGATGTGGCACTGGAGAACATGACCAGTCACAGGATGAAGATAGTAGAGGTTAGCTGGAAGCCTGGGCTGCAACCATAGCTAGTGTTTCTAGGTCTTCCAGTAACCCGATTGCATACTTCTACTGTGCCAGTTATAATTCTGGATATCATTTGTGTTTCAACTTGGTTTCCCCTTTTCCTTCCCCTTCTTTTCTTGCAGGCTTTTGCAGGAAGTGGACATCTGTTCTCTCGTGTCAAAAGTATTCTGAATACTCAGCCCCTGTTGCAGGTGGACTACATTGCCACTGACTGCAACCTGGAAACTCTTTCAGCTAATGAAACAGAGTTACAAGGTGCTGCAGTTTCCTTTAGCCAGTGGGATCCATCTAGCCCTCCCTCTGGAAATCTAACCAATGCTGACCTGGTGGTATACAACTGTTCAACAAGTGTCCTAGGGAATACCACTGAAACCCTCTCTAATTTGGCAGCTGCAGTGAAAGAAGGAGGGTTTGTTTTGCTACACACCCTTCTTAAAGGAGAAACTCTTGGAGAAATTGTCTGTTTCCTTACAAGTCCAGATCTACAGCAGAAACACAGCTTCCTGAGTGAGGTAAGCCTCCTGGATTGACAGATACTTTCTCAGTGGATAGTCTGGAGCCTGCTGCTTGCAGATGCTCTTGTGATGAATATTGAGTAGACATAACCTACATTGCTTTCCATTGAGGCCCTCTACAGGAATATGTAATAAACACTTCAGAAGAGAAGAGTTGTGGATTTCCACATATTAGGCTGCAAGAGTAAACTGAGTTCAGTCAGGAAAGCCTTTCTTAATGCACTGAAAATTACTCATTGTCATATGTGTATCTATATGCAAACACTGGCCAGGACAATTCCTTTATAGCTAAAATAATGTGTGCTGCATTGTTGGCTGGGGTACAGCTTTATCATTGTAGGATCCTAAAATGCTTCAGTATTAGAATATCTCTCTTTCTTTTGGTATTGCTGCTGCAAGTGAGACTTTACAAACTAGTTAAGTTCTTCTAACATTGAAGTGCTCCCAGAAAGGAAGGCTTTTTTCCTGTACTTTTCCTTTTTTCCTTCCTCCTTCCTCCCCGCTTTCTATGATCCCATAATGAGATACAGGAAAATACCCCCTTGGGTTGGGGGTGGGGGGCAGAGTGTCTGCTTTATGTCTGCAAGTCAGTATATCATGCAGATGAACTAATGCCAGTGCTGGCACAAGAGTAGGAGAGTGACTGGCTAGAGTAAGGGTGGGAACTGGGACATCACCTTCTCTTGCAGCTGTTAGATTAAGCAGTACTGGGAAACTGCCCCTCTATAGAACATACGCATTCTTCCTGATTTGAGAGGCTGTAGCCTCTCAGCTCTTCTTTTAGAATAAGAAGAGAGTAGCACTTCTAATAGTTCAACCTTTTTTGTTTATAATTCTGGAGTGTGGTAGCTGGATTTTGAATTTTGCAATGACATGGATTTTAGCCCTTCACTTTCTGCAAAGATTTTTCAAGGAGATTTGAGAAGAAAGGGTGAGTCCTTTGGCTTTGCATCTTTCCCAGTAAAGAGAGAGATAACAAGACTGAGATGCTACTGAAGCTGATAACTTAAAACCTAGATCTGTCAGAAGTGTCAGTAGCCTGGTATTAGAAAATTCCTTGGATAAAATACATGTGATTTGAATGCACCTTCTCTAAAGAAAATTATACTATTCAGGTGAGAGTAGGTAAGACTTAATACAGTTCTTAAAGTTTTCCAGATAGGGACACTGTCCCTAGTTCTCAATATAAGGGACTGCGCTATAAAAACCTTCTGATGTTTTGTGGCTGGCATATGAAAAGCAAATGGGTGCTTTTCTAAGAGCCTGCAGTCATCTTCATTTCACTCATAGTGGAGCCTCGGTGTTTCTGGATATGCCACACATGCATTTTCCTTCTCTTGTTTTTCTGAAATGCTTTTTCAGTGGCACTTACATGTGTAGGTGCTTCTTCCCTGCTAGTGGTTGGTTGTTCCTCCCCACCCCTCTTCAGCTGAAGGATTTGAGTGACCTGGTTTTTCATGTTTCCTCTGTCCTACTTTACTTTTCTTTATTGCAGTCAGGGCTTATGTGACATAAACTGGTAACAGCTAAACTCGGTGTTTCCACTTCTGTTACTTTCTCTGTTGGAATCTGTACGTTGTGTTTGTCTGTGGAGGAGTGCCTTACTGCTGGCATTAAATTCTAGACACGTTCTAATACCCTATGGAATTTGACAGCATGGTCATTGCTCTGGTTTTTGCACACCTGGTAGTGTGGTAAGACTAGTTCCCTAACCAGGGCTTCAAGATACTTCTGCTTTCTGAGGATCTTTTAGAGAACAAGAAATAGTCTGGACGTGGATAAAATACTGTTATGGTAATCAAATATATATTTGTACTGACAATACAGAACAGATGCCAACTTTTCAAGCAAAAGCAAGAAAGAGGTGGACAATGTCTGTTCCTAGTGAAGCTGTCTTGGAGGAGACTCGACATGAACTACAGCTGTGACATGTATTTGTAATTGACTTTTGACTTTCCTGTTATTGTTGTTTACCTGATTTGATAGGCACAGTGGGAGGGCTTATTCAGCAAAGCCTCACTGAATCTGGTTGCCATGAAGAAATCGTTCTTTGGCTCAGTTATTTTCCTGTGTCGTCGGCAAGCCCCTGCCAAAACACCCATTTTTCTGCCAGTAGATGAGACCCATTATAAGTGGGTTGAATCCTTAAAGGTGAGAATTCCTGTGTCCTGGATATCTGAATTTCCAAATCATTACACTTTCTAAATGAGATATTTAATAGTGTTAAAAGAAGTGTGCGTGTGTCCAATTACTTTCCTTAAAATAGGAGTTATTCATCTCTGCCTTAAGGATACAAAGGTTCTTTCCTTTCTGTGGTTCTCAGTATAACAGTCTGGGGTTTGTCCTGTAGGAAGTCCTGGCTGACCCATCGGAGCAGCCCGTATGGTTGACTGCCACCAACTGTGGGAACTCGGGCATTTTGGGAATGGTGAACTGCCTCCGTCTCGAATCCGAAGGCCACAGAATCAGGTACGTAAGCATGCCCTTGAGTCATAGTTGGAGATGAGATTTTTGTTAGCTTCTTTTGAGGCCTGTAGCAAAACTCTTGGCTTCTAGGTGTGTGTTCATTTCCAACTTGAACCCTTCATCCGCTATCCCACCCACGAGTCTTTCTTCCCTGGAGGTGCAGAAGATTGTTCAGAGGGACATGGTGATGAATGTATATCGTGATGGAACGTGGGGCTCCTTCAGGCATCTCCCGTTGCAGCAAGGTAACCTCATTGAGGTCTGAGGATCACTTGCAAGGGCCTTGAGTCTGAATGGACTTTGAATAGAATGACTAGCTGTTGTTCCTACAATTATTTTTATTATTTTTTAATGGATAATTTGGAATTCTTCTGCTCCAGCTCAGAGTGAACAGTAGCTCTCGTGCCAGGAGGAGGGATGAGCTATTTAGGGTATGGGTAGTATTGCAAGGTAAGAAAGGGCTTTCTGGAGAGCAAATGGAGGAGGAGGAAGTAGAAATTACACAAGGAATTTACTAATTCTGGAAAGTGTACGCCTGTGTAAATGTGCGTGAAGTTCTTACTGTTCCTTCTGCAGCACAACCTGAGGAGCTGACTGAATATGCCTATGTAAATGTGTTGACTCGTGGAGACCTCTCATCTCTTCATTGGATTGTCTCCCCACTTCGACACTTCCATGCAACTAATCCCAACGTTCAACTCTGCAAAGTCTATTATGCATCTCTCAACTTCCGGGACATTATGCTGGCCACAGGAAAGCTTTCTCCAGATGCTATCCCTGGTGAGTTAAATTTGCACTAGACGAAAATGTATTTATTATGTATTGCTGTTCTAGAATTTATTCACATAAGCTCTGGAATGTTTTAGTTATGCACTGGCTAAAGTGTGTGCCAGTTCTTGTTTAGCAAGAAAGTATACTTTTGAAAAGGAAGTATAGCCCTGCTGCAGGACTGTACACTAAAAACTGGAAGTTCTACTTCCAGTTGCAGTCCCATTTTTCATATGGCAAAATTAATAAACCTTGCTGTGAAGAAACATTACTAGCTGCATTGCATAGATACCAAGTGTGAGGTGGAACAACTTAATGGAGACTCCAGAGATGGGCAAGGTACATACCAAGGCAAGAATGTTGGAAGTTTCATGCTGCCATGCTACTGAACATACTTTGGTTTTAGGGGAGAAACATGCAAGGTGAAATAATCTCCTGTCTACAAAATGGAGGTGGTAATATCTTGCTCACAGAAAGTTAAGAATTAATGTAAAGTCTATTAAATAGTTTTGAAGTTCTATTTAAAGGAGAGGGGATGGAATATGTAGAAAGTATGTTTAAAAATTCTTAGGGGCAACTTGACTAGGGCTGGGTTTCCCTTTGTGACTGAGATTAGTCTCTACCTAAAATGGGTGGCAGCAAAAATTACATCTTCACAGTAAAGTTACTTTTGCTGTGATCATCCTTTCTAGTTTGTGTCATTCTTTTTCAAAGAGGAACAAAATTGCCTCTGAAACAGGATGTTTCCATGAAAGTTCTTGGATGAAAACTGGAAACTAAAGCAGTGTCATCAAGGATAAAGAGTAAGATTTAATGGGACCAAGTCCTTTTCTACTACTCTTGTAGTGAGAAATTAACTATGGTGACTTATGAACTGTGTACATAGTAGACAAATCCCACTGCTTTTTCTGTTTACTGTTATAGTAAATTCTTGACCAAGGGATTTTAGAAGAGAAATTTCCTATGTAAAAGGTGCTAACATTCTTTCAGGTAACTGGGCTTTGCAGCAGTGCATGCTGGGCATGGAGTTCTCCGGACGGGACCTGGCTGGAAGAAGGGTGATGGGATTGCTGCCAGCAAAGGGGCTGGCTACAGTGGTAGACTGTGATAAGAGGTTTCTATGGGAGGTGCCTAAAAACTGGTAGGTCAACTTCTGTTTTCTGGTTTGTGTATGTGGTTAAGATTTGCCTTCCCGCCTGAAGCTGATGACAGCCCTGATCAGTCCAGAGGAATGCACAATGGATATATTCCCCTCTGGGAAATGATAACAGAGCTATAGCCTCCTGAGCAGCTGTAGGATTTGGCTTAGATTCATTGCAGGAGTTGAGCACTAGTTGAGCACTACAGTGGCTTGCAAAAGGTTCTCATCTATTTCTTGGGCTCTTAGCTCCATGTGTTCCAGTATACACCAGGATTTTGGTATTGGTTATGTCACTGGATAGTTACTGAAATATTTTTGCAGAAAGATGAAAATTTTGGCTGTGCTTGGCAGCTGTAGTGTTCTGCTGTATGACTGAGAACCATTTATACTATTTGGTCTACCTCAGCAGTTTAACCTTTCCATTGCAGAAAAGCAAGTTTATCAGGAGAATCTAGTAGTCTTTTCCAAGGCTAAAGATATCTTCTCTCTTTCACTTTGCTTCTTAGGACTCTGGAAGAAGCAGCTTCAGTGCCTGTGGTTTATGCCACTGCTTATTATGCTTTGGTGGTTCGAGGTGGGATGAAGAAGGGTGAGAGTATCCTTATTCACTCTGGTTCAGGAGGTGTAGGCCAAGCAGCCATTGCCATTGCCCTGAGCATGGGCTGCCATGTCTTTGCTACCGTAGGTGAGTACTGAGGGCCGAATGTTAGGGGGTGGGGGCGGAATATATATATATATATATATATTTAAAAATATAATATAATATATATAATATATTATATAGATATATATTATATAGATATAATATATATATATTAAAAAAATAGAGGAAATCTGTGTGCATGCATATGTGTTTATATATAAAAACACATATTTATGTGTATACTTTTTCCCCCAATATGATCTCCTGTAACTTTCATCTAGTTTCTAGACTGAGAACAGGATACATGGTAAATACAGCTACTGGCTGCACTAACTTTGACAGCACAGACAAATTTGTCTACCTCTGTACACTATATAATCAAAAGTACAGAATCAAGGCTTCTTCATTTTAAGTTCAGTAATATGATCAAAGAACATCTATCCGTTGTAAGGCTTGGTTTGTTTCTGGTCCTTGCTTTAGCTCATAAATGAGCAGTAACAACTGGACAGCCTTTGTCCTAAAGTTTGACACCTTGAGAACCTGAGAGCTTTGAAGCAAGTGCTTGATGTCTGCTCAGAGTTACAGTCCTTGGAAAAAGACATCAGGTGAAAATGGGCTGTTTCATCATAAAAAAAAAAAAAAAAAAATAACACAAGAGTGCTGCCATCATTCAACCTGTCTTCTGCTTCCAGGCTCCACTGAGAAACGTGAGTATCTCCAAGCAAGATTCCCACAGCTGGATGCTAATAGCTTTGCTAGCTCCCGAAATACTACCTTTGAGCAACACATACTGCGAGTTACCAATGGAAAAGGTAAGTTCAAGGAATATTTTCCTTCTTTTGTCGGCTATGTCACATTATGCTGTTTTACTTTCTAAAGATAGAACGAGACACTAGAAAACAGGGCTAGGCTTTTAGCATAGCTGAGTTTATTAAATAGTTGCTTCTTTCATTGCAGGTGTCAACCTCGTGTTGAATTCCTTGGCAGAAGAGAAGCTCCAAGCCAGTTTGCGTTGTCTTGCTCGACATGGGCGCTTTTTGGAAATAGGCAAATTTGATCTGTCTAACAACAGTCAGCTTGGTAAGATGGGGCATCAGGAAATACATCTCACTAAGTTTAAGCAAGCATGACAGCACAACTTCTATCTTAACACAGACTAACCTTCAAATTTAGAAAATCTTTTAGCTGGAATACTTGTTTCACTTTTATCACTAACAATTTATGTAGTCTTTTCAACAAATATGTTTTTGGAGAACTATGGCAATCAGCACTTTTCTGGAAGCCTGCATAAAACATGCAAAATAGTTATCTAAGTCTTCCTTTAAAATCAGTATAGGACACATTGCTCACAAAGTGTTTGGATAGGAAGGTAGTAAGAAGTAGTATTAATTTCATGTGGCACTCTTTACCACTGTGTCTAAGTTTGTAGATTTTGTAGATCTGTTGGACTTGTCTTATAAACTTTTTGGGATGTAACATACCCATTTTTAATAGATGAATGCTCTGTAAAACTTAACAAATGAAGTTCATAGCTATACAAGCAGCAGTTTTGCCCTCTGCTCTGAGTAAACTTGATCATTTGCAGAGTAGAAATAACTGGATTTTTTCAGATGACTACAAAGAACCTGATCTTGAGACACCCTTAATTTGTTGTTTCGCTAAATATCTGTGCCATTTTGAATAGAATATGACAGTTCCAATTGGAAGGGACCTGCAGTGATCATCTAGTCCAACTGCCTGACTACTTCAGGGCTGACTGAAAATTAAAGCATATTATTTAAAGGCATGTCTCTAACACTGATAGGCATGGTGCATCGGCCACCTCTTTAGGAAGTCTGTTCCAGTGTTTGACCACCCTTTCGCTAAAGAAATACTTCCTAATATCTAGTCTGAACCTCCTCTGACATAGCTTTCAGCCATTTCCACGTGTCCGATTACTTTGCTCTCCACATCCCTTCCTTGGGGAGCTGTAGAGGGCAATGAGGTTGCTCCTCAGCCTCCTTTTCTTCAAACTAGGTAACGCCAGAGTCCTCAGCCACTCCTCAGAGAACATGCCTTCCAGCCCCGTCACCAGCTTTGCCCTCCTCTGGATGCATTCGAGTGCCTTTACATCCTTTTTAAATTGAGGGACCCAGAGCTGCACACAGTGCTCAAGATGAGGGAACACCAATGCTGAATACACCTGGACAATCCCCTTTTGTGACTGGCCGGTCGTGCTGTGTTTTGATGCCTCCCAGGACACAGTTTGCCCTCTGGACTGCCAGGGCACACTGCTAGCTCCTACTGAGCCTGCTGCCACACCCCCAGGTCCCTTTCTGCTGGGCTGCTCTCCAGCTACTCCCCTCCCAATTTATAATTGTATCTGTCATTACTTGGTCTCAGGTGCAGAATCTGGCATTTATTCTTGCTAAACTTCGTGTCATTCATTGCCCAATGTTCCAATCTATCTAGACCCCTCTGCAAGGCCTCTTGTCTCTCTCTTGAGTTGACAGCACCTCCCAGTTTTTGATGGCAGAGGGGCAAGATTAATGTGACTTCTCTTGGATGGGAAAACAAATGTGAATGTTCTAATGTGATGTGTTAGTGAAAAATGACAAGAGAGTTCTCCTGTTGTAGAATGATTGCATATAACAAGCGTTGACAGTCTCCTTTCTTATTCTAATTAAATTTCAAAAGATGCTAGCATCATGGAAAACTTCCTATGAGGAAGATTTTTCTGTGGAGATGGACAAGATGTACATGGGATTCTAGCTCCTCTGTGACTCTAACTCATCTGTTGCTAGACACAAAATACTCTTTCATATCAGATGTGAAGGGGGAAGGGGAGACAACTGAGTCTGTTAGGGACAAGCCCAAGAGCAATATGCTAGGGCCTGAAGGAAGGTGGTCTAGGGAGGATTTTTGATCATTGAAGAGAAGGGATAGATGTTTAGGCCCTGACCACAAGGCCTCCTGCCTCCCAGGGGTCCCACCAGTGCGCTCTGCTTGCTATCTGAAATGCCTGTACACCAATGCACGCAGTATGGGGAATAAACAGGAGGAGTTAGAGGTCTGTGTGCGGTCTAAAGGTTATGACCTGGTGGCAATTACAGAGACATGGTGGGACAGCTCACATGACTGGAATGTGGTCATGGATGGCTATGTCATTTTTAGGAAAGATCGGTCAGTGAAGCGAGGTGGTGGAGTTGCTCTCTATGTGAGGGAGCAACTTGAACGTATTGAGTTTTCTCCAGGGGCTGATGAGGGGCAAGTTGAAAGTCTGTGGGTAAGAATTAAGGGGCAGGCAGGCAGGGGCGATACAGTTGTGGGGGTCTATTACAGACCTCCTGATCAGGACGAGGGAGTTGATGAGGCTTTCTACAGGCAGCTGAAAGCAGCCTCACAACTACAGGCCTTGGTCCTCATGGGGGATTTTAACTACCCCGATATCTGCTGTGAGACTTACACAGCCAGCCATTCACAGTCTAGGAGGTTCCTCCAGTGCATTGATAATAACTACTTAATGCAAATGGTGGATAAGCCGACTAGGAGAGGAGCGCTGCTGGATCTTGTACTTACCAACAAGGAGGGTCTTGTTGAAGCAGTGATGGTCGATGGCAGCCTTGGCTGCAGTGATCATGAGATGGTGGAGTTCAGGATCTTGTGTGGGAGGAATAGACTACCAAGCAAGACCAGAACCCTGGACTTCCGCAGGGCCAACTTTAGCCTCCTCAATCAATTGTTAAGGGAAGTCCCATGGGACAGGGTGCTAGATGGTAAAGGGGCTCAAGATAGTTGGTCAACATTCAAGGACCACTTCTTGCAAGCTCAGGATCAGAGCGTCCCAATGGGTATGAAATCAAGTAAGGGAGGTAGAAGACCAGCATGGTTAAACAAGGAACTGCTGGGCAAACTTAGGTGGAAAAAAAGAATTTATGGATCATGGAAAGAGGGGCTAGTCACTTGGGAGGAATATAGGACAGTTGTCAGAGGATGTAGAAAGGCAATCAGGAAAGCTAAGGCCTCCTTAGAACTTAACCTTGCAAGCCAGGTCAAGGACAATAGAATGGGCTTTTTCAAATACATAGCTAATAAAACAAACACTAAAGGCAATATAGGCCCACTGATGAATGAGGGGGGTGCCCTAGAGACAGAGGATATAAAGAAGGCAGAGGTGCTGAATGCCTTCTTTGCCTCTGTCTTTACTCCTGCAGGCTTTCCCCAGGAGCCTCTGATCCCTGTAGCCCCAGAAGAAGTCAGGATAAAGGAGGAGTTTGCCTTGGTAGATGAGGATTGGGTTAGGGATCAGTTGAGCAATCTGGATATCCATAAATCAATGGGACCAGATGGAATGCACCCAAGGGTGCTGAGGGAGCTGGCAGAGGTCATTGCTAGGCCATTCTCCATCATCTTTGGTAAGTCATGGAGAACAGGAGAGGTGCCTGAGGACTGGAGGATAGCAAATGTCACTCCAATCTATAAGAAGGGCAAGAAGGAGGACCCGGGTAACTATAGACCAGTCAGCCTCACCTCCATCCCTGGAAAGGTGATGGAACAGCTTGTTCTTGGCACTATCTCTAGGCACATCAAGGATGAGGGGGTCATTAAGAGCAGTCAACATGGTTTTACCAAAGGTAAGTCATGTTTGACCAACCTTATTGCCTTCTATGAGGAAATAACTAGGTGGATAGATGATGGTAGAGCGGTAGATGTGGTTTATCTTGATTTCAGTAAAGCATTTGACACTGTCTCCCACAGCATCCTTGTAGATAAGCTGATAAAGTATGGGTTTAGTGATCAGGTAGTGAGGTGGATTATGAACTGGCTGAAGGGAAGAAGCCAGAGAGTTGTGGTTAATGGGACGGAGTCTAGTTGGAGGCCTGTGACTAGTGGAGTCCCTCAGGGGTCGGTACTGGGACCGGTGTTGTTTAATATCTTCATCAACGACTTGGATGAGGGTACAGAATGTATCCTCAGCAAGTTTGCTGATGACACCAAACTAGGAGGAATGGCTGACACACCAGAGGGTTGTACTGCCATTCAACGAGACCTTGATAGGCTGGAGAGTTGGGCGGGGAAAAACTTAATGAAATCCAACAAGGGCAAGTGTAGAGTTTTGCATCTGGGGAAGAACAACCCCATGTACCAGTACAGGTTGGGGGCTGACCTACTGGAGAGCAGTGTAGGGGAAAGGGACCTGGGGGTCCTGGTGGACAGCAGGATGACCATGAGCCAGCAATGTGCCCTTGTGGCCAAGAAGGCCAATGGCATCCTGGGGTGTATTAAAAAGGGGGTGGTTAGTAGGTCAAGAGAGGTTCTCCTTCCCCTCTATTCTGCCTTGGTGAGGCCACATCTGGAGTATTGTGTCCAGTTCTGGGCCCCCCAGTTCAAGAAGGACAGGGAACTGCTTGAGAGAGTCCAGCGTAGAGCCACAAAGATGATTAAGGGAGTGGAACATCTCCCTTATGAGGAAAGGCTGAGGGAGCTGGGTCTCTTTAGCTTGGAGAAGAGGAGACTGAGGGGTGACCTCATTAATGTTTATAAATATGTAAAGGGTGAGTGTCATGAGGATGGAGCCAGGCTCTTCTCAGTGACATCCAATGATAGGACAAGGGGCAATGGGTGCAAGCTGGAACATAGGAGGTTCCACATAAATGTGAGGAAGAATTTCTTCAGTGAGGGTAACAGAACACTGGAACAGGCTGCCCAGAGAGGGTGTGGAGTCTCCTTCTCTGGAGACATTCAAAACCCACCTGGACATGTTCCTGTGTGACCTGATCTAGGTATTCCTGCTCTGGCAGGGGGATTGGACTAGATGATCTTTTGAGGTCCCTTCCAATCCCTAACATTCTGTGATTCTGTGATCAGACTGACCATGTTACAGCTATCCTCTTGACTCACAATTTTTGTGAGTGGAGTTTAAGCTGGTCTTCTAAGAGAGCAACCTAATTAGTATAGCATTTAGAGAACATATGCAAGAATGAATTTGGAAAATGTAGAAATCTAGCAACTAATGATTGCTTTACTCCTCAGTCTTACACTGCTGACCTACGCAGAAATGTTTCTGAAGCCAGAGATAGACTGTTTTGAAATGTCAGCATCATCAGATCACAACCAACTTGCTTTTCCTAGGAATGGCTCTCTTCCTCAAGAATGTGGCATTTCATGGGATCCTACTAGATGCTATCTTTGAGGAGGGAAACCAAGAGTGGGAAGTAGTATCAGAGTTGTTGAAGAAAGGCATAAAAGATGGTGTGGTAAAGCCCCTGAGGAGTACAGTCTTCAACAAAGAAGAGGTAGAAGCTGCCTTCAGGTTCATGGCACAAGGAAAACATATCGGCAAAGTTATGATCAAGGTAATGAGATAACGACTTTGATTCTCTGATGCATCTGTCATCTTCTGTAGGTGACTATATTGGATATTTTCATACGGTTGAAGTTGTATAACTAAGTTGCTGGTTTTATTGCTGACTTTTTAACAAATGTCACCATTGTCTGTGACGCTGATTCTATGAGATTCATTCCCATTGACTGGAGGAGCATAGCGTGGATAGATAAGAAATGCATTGTGTATCCAATCTTACCTACTTTCTCTTTTTTGTTGGTTTTTGTTTTTTTGGGTTTTTTTGGGTTTTTTTTTGTGCGGGCTTGAAGGTCCAAGAAGAAGAAAAGGAATATCCTTTAACAAGATCTGAATCAGTTAAAATTTCTGCCATCTCTCGAACCTCCTGTCCACCTACCAAGTCTTACATCATCACGGGGGGCCTAGGAGGATTTGGGCTTGAGTTGGCACAGTGGCTAGTTGAGAGAGGAGCACAGAAGCTTATACTGACATCTCGTTCTGGCATACGAACTGGTAAGCAAAAACCCTAAAGGAACAGGGAACATGACTACCTTTTAACAGACCTGTTAGTACTTTTTCCCCATTTTTAAGTGTACTATCAGCAAATAATAATGACTTGATCTCTTTTCTTTCCTCTCATGCATGTATTCTCTCACTTCAAACAAGCTGTTTCTAAAGGAGGAAGTACCTTTTAACTTGACCTCTTTTCCAGCTACCTTTTTCCCCCTTTTTGTGCTTCCTAATTCTATAAGCCCATTTTTTCCCTTACCCAGCGTTTTTTCTGCAGCCCTACTTTTACCTTTATGCCCGCTACAAAGTCTATATCCAGCTATATCACTGACTTCTCTAATGGCTGTAGCATGGTGGATCACATGTAACAAGGGAAGACCTATAAACTCCTTCCTTTAGATATTCTGTCCCTCAAATTATATGTATGGATACTTGCTCTATCTCCTTTAGGTAGCTCATCTGTAAAGATGTGCCCTATCATCTGATAACATCAGTAAGCATTTTTTACTCAATTTTAAGCCCTTAGTTTGATTACAGTGGTGGCATTGAGATTTCTTATCAGTGGTACTCTCTTGTTTCCTCATACAAATTCAGTCATAACAAAGCTTCTGCGTCTCTACAGATTTCTTCTTTCTATTTGCAAGTTCACAATTGCATCATCTGTGCGAACACATAGATCAAATACTTCTACTTCTCAAATTCTGATTGTGCTACTATAATCTGTTACCTTGCTCTAATCTAGCCATTCTTTCCTGTCTCAGTACTCATTCCTGTTAATTTCCCTTCACTGTTGCATTACTTCTTCCTTTTTTTTTTTTCCCCTGGTTATGTTCTCCCAACTCTGTTCTCCACTTTCATCTATTTAGAATATTTATGAAACTCAGGTGATTTCTATCTGCTGTTCAGATTTTGTCCAGTTTTTCTGTTGTAGCTGAATCGGGAATTATTTAGCTATTTGGTACCTATCTAGTAAGAAAAGCCTAAAGAGCAGGTTAATCAAAGCCTTGTGGTTTGAATACTTCATCCCAGGCACTTGCTCACCTTTATTTTTTGTAGGCTACCAGGCTAAACGTGTTAGCGAGTGGAAGGCACTGGGAATCCAAGTGTTGGTATCTACCAGTGATATTGGAACACTAGAAGGAACACAGCTATTGATAGAAGAAGCTTTGCAGCTTGGCCCAGTCGGAGGCATCTTTAATTTGGCTGTGGTAAGTGACAAAAATGCTTACAACTTGTAAGAGACAGCAGCCATTGAAGTGGCTTTTTTACTGAGGGCAGTCAGGCTTCATAAAGTTCTAGATTGTCTCTCTGTTTCAAAGGACACTTTGCTTTGGCCTTACCTGGTGACTAAAGGCTGACGGGTCTGGCCCCTTGACCTGGGAAACAATAGCCAGTGAGCTCAATTCTGTGATAAGACAGATGTTGCCCAAGACCACTGTGGACAAGAAAAATCAAATACAGAACTTGCAAGTTGCAGGCTGCAGTGGCAGTACTGAAAAAAGCAGACTTACCAAAAGCCATGTTGTCCTTGTCATATTTCAGGACATTCAGACTACATCTGTACTCTAAAGTTACAAAAATGCATTGTGTAGCGATACCCTCTCATATCTCAAACCACATGACAAATTCAAACACAGAAACTGGAGATACTGAAACTGCACCTGTTTGTTTTTTTATTGTTTTGGTTTTGGTTTTTTTTTGTTTGGTGTTGTGGTTTTTTTCTTTTTTCTTTTGGTTTTGGTGGTTTTTTGGTTGTTGTTTTGGTTTTGTTTGTTTTTCTCCTCCTCTCTTTCCCTCTCTGCCTTCCCCTCCCCAATAGGTCCTTAGAGATGGCATGATTGAAAATCAGACCCCGGAATTCTTCTGGGAGGTCAACAAGCCCAAGTATTCAGGCACCCTTCATTTGGATTGGTAAGTGTCTGAGCTGATCGAACTTGGTTGTTTTAGTCTTGCACTAGCCCTCCACAGTAACACATAATTAGCAGGTTTTTCTGATGGGGTTTCTCTCTCCTGCTCTGCTCCAAGGGTGACTCGTAAGAAGTGTCCAGACCTGGACTATTTTGTTGTGTTCTCCTCTGTAAGCTGTGGAAGAGGAAATGCTGGGCAAAGTAATTATGGCTTTGCCAATTCTACCATGGAGCGTATCTGTGAGCAGCGACATCATGATGGACTCCCAGGTGAGATGACTTTACTCATTGCACAGAGTAATCTATCCCACCAAACATCCAGAGGAGAACGAGCTCACCAGAAACTTGTGCACTTGTCTGGAATGATAATGAATGTTGAAGGCTTGTTTCCTGTCCTAGCTGTTACCCTGAGTCATTCATGTGTGAATGAATACTGACTGTTTAACAGTACAAAGGAAATGCAGGCCTTTACTTAGCTGTTTAACTCCCTTTTGTTGCTGCTAGTGCTTTAGTTAATTGCCTAGTGTGTTCTTCTGATTTCTTCTCCAGGCCTGGCAATCCAATGGGGAGCCATTGGTGACGTGGGTATCCTTCTGAAGACAATGGGAAACAGAGAGGTGGTGGTTGGGGGAACCATTCCCCAGCAAATCAGCTCATGCTTGGAGGTGCTAGATATCTTCCTGAATCAACCTCATCCTGTCATGTCCAGTTTTGTCCTAGCAGAGAAGGTCTCTGTGAAAACTGAAGGAGGCAGTCAACAGGATCTTGTAGAAGCTGTTGCTCACATCTTGGGTAAGTCCTCTTAGACAAGTACTGCTGGGCAGCATCTGCCATCTCAATGCTTTTAGAAAGTAGTGGTGCTGTTGTAGGTGCTCTGTTTGGCATCTCCTGATTTCCTGTGATGTGGGTATGTTGTTGCTGTGGGACTGTTTGTTTGGGTTTTTTTTCCTTTACACTGCTCCTTCTCTCCAATAATCAATTTGTTTCTTCAGTGTGGGCTTTTGTCCCTTAGTGTATACATATGTGTGCACACATACTTCAGTGTCTTGGGTTTTGTTTAGAGTGGACTGGTGCCTTCTCCCAAGTGTAGAATCAACAGCAACAACCCCCAAGAGCAAAATTCCAGGACAACACACAATAGGGCAAATACATGACTAGCTTTGAGTACTATTCCAGCTTTCAGATGTTCACCTTGGGATGCCCCCATGCCACAAAAAGTAGCTTTTATGTATTTAGGAATATATGCTAGCAGATAGTGACTATCAACTCTATCTGTCATCCCATGTAAATGTCTAGTAACCATAGCTTAACTGTGCATTACAATAAGTGCAATGTCATCCTGTCTCTTTGAACCTGCTTCCTTTTACCATTGTGTCCCCTTTTCTTGTGTTGGAAGTGAATAATCTCTCTCAACTTTACTATGTCCCACTTCTGTTGTCTCTTTTGCAGACAGAAGTGTGTACTAATCCTTTGTTTTCTACCAAAAGAAGTACTGATAAATTAAAGATAGTCTCCTGTGTTACTACTTAAGGAACTGTGTGCAGTAACTGACAGCAAATCTGACCTCAGAGAACAGACATGACTTTTAGAAGTCCTATGAAAGTGTCTGGGAAATTGTACCAACTTTAGGGTTAGTTTGGAAGGAGAGAATGTCTGAAGACAACAAAAGGAGAAGCTAGTAAGAAGCCTAATGGTGGGAAGGGTGGCAACATGAGGCAGCACAAGGTGGAGGAGGGGAGGAAGAGCTGTAGGTGCAAGTGTTATTATGAGAAGCATTTTACACGTAAGGAAAGGATGAGAGACTTGAACAGTGTGAAAAATGAAGGGGAAGAGGTGATGAAGACTAGAGGAATCACCTCCTCCTCCAGTGCGATAGGCATCAAGTGCTGCAGTTAACCCATCATTGACACAGATACTCTTTCATCTCATATTGTAGCTGAGGATTAGTTGCATTAAGTCTAGGACTGCAGTTTCAGTTAGAGCCTCCAGTGACCGTTCTGAATTTGGTCTAGAGCTGAAGTGACAATGTTCTCAGTTGTTTACTTGGGACTGATCACAAAGCTGTGCACATTTAACATGTACTCTAAAGACTAGATCCCAGATGACCAATGTGGGTTGTAGAAGAGGTGACCTGTGAGAGCATTAGATGATCCTGAAAGGTAAGTCTCTCTAACTGCAGTTTATTCAGGGTTTAGGAGAAAGAAGTAAGCTGACAAGACTGCTAGCGAGGTCTAGAGCTGAAAAAAGAAATTGACCTCTCTGATTTTGTTACTGCTCTGTTTTTTCTCAGGTGTCCGTGATGTGAGTAGTCTGAATGCTGAGAGTTCCTTGGCAGACTTGGGCTTGGATTCCTTGATGGGTGTGGAGGTGCGCCAGACACTGGAGAGAGACTATGACATCGTTATGACCATGAGAGAAATTCGACTCCTTACAGTCAACAAACTGCGTGAACTTTCTTCCAAGTCTGGGACAGCAGACGGTATAGTGTCTGGATCCAGGGTTGCTACCAGTCACCTCAGTCCAAACAATTAAGCTCCCAATCCGTTGCTTTCATCTCTAATGACATAAGCCTCTATCAAATCATGAAATAAGGATACAGCTGAAAGGCTTATAAGTGACATGTCGCTGAAGTGCATTGACCATTGGGTCAGGCCCATCAGTTCTGGAGACGTGGTATAAGAGCATGAAGGCTGCTTTGTCTGGCTAGTATCTGCCTGCATGAATACTCTTAGGCAGCTGTGTGCAGCGTTAATTTGAGACCTTTTACCCATCTGAGAAATAAACAATGTAATGTCATGCTTACTGTAAGCTAAAAGCATATGAAGTTGCTGTAGGGCAACTGAAAACAAGAAGATCCCTATGTCTGTGCCTTGATGATTTAGTGAGCCAATAGACTAATCCAGAGCAGCCCTGAGATTCTCCTTAAGGACTATGGTTATGTGACCAAGACTGATCCTGAATCTTAACTGTGTTTGTCTGGTATGCTTCCTTTCAAAGAGCTGAAGCCATCCCAGCTGATGAAGACAGGCCTGGGTGAACCTCCAAAACTGGATTTGAACAACTTGTTGGTGAACCCAGAAGGGCCAACAATCACCCGTCTCAATGATGTTCAGAGCACAGAGCGCCCTCTTTTCCTTGTTCACCCCATTGAAGGATCCATTGCAGTTTTCTACACTCTCGCCTCCAGGCTTCATATGCCTTGCTATGGGCTCCAGTGCACAAAAGGTATTTCGGTTCTTCAGCATCCTGAATCTGTGAACATAATGTTCTGAATTTTAGTTGCCTTAGAGAGAGTCTTGTTTCTAGACTCTCTTTAAACTTGAAGGATCAAGTATCAGTACCTATAGTCTGCATAGGGTCATGTTAAACATCCCCAAGTAACAAGAGAAGTACTAGGTTAGATTGAGGAGCTTTATGTATGGGGAAACAGAACAATGGGATGTTGCATTGAGTCCCTGCCAGCAGATAAGCACACAGGAGAAAAACAAGGCATGCTGTTCTACTTGTCTTTAGAAAGCAGGAACATTACTATACCTTGTACAAATTGTAAGTTGCCAACCATAATTTAGAAACTTGCTTCCAAAATAACCTGGATGTTTCCAACAGGGTTGTTTGAGCTCATGAAAACGTAATTGTCTCTGCCACAGTCTTTTCACCGAAGTCTGTTTCTAACTTGCTTCTGTGTTCTAGCTGCTCCCTTGGACAGCATACAGAGCCTGGCAGCCTATTACATTGACTGTATGAAGCAGATACAGCCCGAAGGACCTTACCGCATTGCTGGATATTCTTTTGGTGCCTGTGTAGCCTTTGAAATGTGCTCCCAACTGCAAGCACAACAGAATGCTTCCCATGCACTCAACAATCTATTCCTCTTTGATGGGTCTCATTCCTTTGTGGCAGCATACACTCAGGTAAGAGATAGAAAGAAAATCTTCTGTCTGGGGACTATCCTGTGTTTCAGGACTCATGTTCTGGGATCTTACTATTGTAGATAGGAGCCATCTGAAAAGAGGACAGACTTCTTGACAGGGGAGTTGGGAGACAGCTGTGGACAGCAGATGCTTAGGGATGGCTGAAGCATGGAAGCATGTGGGATGTAGTCTTCATTAACTGGCAAGGGCTGGGACACAAATGTTGCTCTTGGTGTGGTAAATCATAATATTAGTATGTCTTCTGGAAGATCCTGGAGCCTGCAAGATCCTTGTGTAGGGGTACTAGAAACCTTAAGTCTTCCTTTCCATTTTCACTGTACTTTCTAGAGGCTACTAGGCTTTTGGCAGTTTCCACCTGTGGATTTGCTTTCTAATCAGTCCTCAAGGGATCTTCCTCCCCCACCCAGCCCCAAGCTTCAGTCTTTTTTTTTTTTTTCCTTCCCCCCTCCCTCCTTTTTCCTAGTTCAAAGCCCTTTGTTCTGTAATTGTTTTTATCTAACATTCGAGATCAGGCATATCCCTGTCATGTTCACGCTTTATTCTTTTCCAGAGCTACAGAGCCAAGCTGACCCAAGGAAATGAGGCTGCATTAGAGACTGAAGCATTGTGTGCCTTTGTTCAGCAATTTACAGGCATTGAATACAAT
The DNA here is from genome assembly GCA_028020825.1 of Podargus strigoides. NCBI lineage: Eukaryota > Metazoa > Chordata > Aves > Caprimulgiformes > Podargidae > Podargus > Podargus strigoides. The sequence goes on from CM051638.1 coordinate 219,442, forward strand.
AAGGTAATGTGGTATTTTGTTTGAGGTTTTGTTGTAGGTGGGTTTTGGGTTTTTTTTAATATCTCTATGTTGCACAAGGGCCGGGGGGGGGAAGTTAATGGAGATGGATTCCCAGATATTGAGACTAATGGGGGAAAAAAATGTTAATATTTCCAGCTGCTGGAGGTTCTTCTGCCCCTGAAAGATCTGGAGGCTCGTGTGAATGCTGCTGCAGACCTGATAACTCAGATTCATACAACCATCAATCGTGAAACACTCAGCTTTGCTGCTGCTTCCTTTTACCATAAACTGAAGGCTGCTGACAAGTATATACCAGAGTCTAAGTACCACGGGAATGTGACACTGATGCGGGCAAAGTCTCACAATGAATATGAAGAAGGTCTGGGTGGAGACTATAGACTCTCAGAGGTCAGTCTGAAGAAAAGCATGGAAAAATCATTTTTGCTGAGGGAGAAGGGATGAAACCAACCTGAAAGAAATGATCATTCTGCAGCTATTATGCTCTAACAAGAATTAAAAGTCTCCAAAAGCAAACGAGTTGATTGGTTCCAGGCATTTTCTCAGGGTAGTGAGGGCCAGGAGAAGGTCTAGCCTCAATATTCGATAAGCAAGTGTTTTCTAAGCTAATTCTTGCAGCTCTCTAGGTCGACTTTAGATAATAAAGATGTTAGAAGGGAGTAATTCAACTGAAATAACTTTTAGTCTCCTCCTTTCACTGTAGACCTCTAAAGTTTGTCCAGTGCGTGAGGGCAGACTGTTGAAGAGCAAGTGTCAGCCTTCTGAGAATAGAGGTGGCTTTTTTAGTTATATCTTGTGGACCACTTAGAAGTTAGTATGTGGGTTTCATGTGGGCCTAAAAAACCTTTAGGTTTTTGGCCTGTACTCCAGATAAGGTCACTGTTCTTTAGCCCCTGTTCATGTAAAACACTAAGTATCTTACATTATGGTACAGATACTAGGGAAAGGAAGCAGTTTTCAGAACTACCTTCCTGCTTCAGGCATCTGCTATCCCTTCAGACTTCTAAATTAATTACATTCATTATTGATTCCAGGCTAACTTGTATGTTATCAAAGTTATATAATGACCTAGAGGAAGATTCATGGTTGGTGGGAGAAAGATTTATGCGAAGGGGGGAGGGTTATTTGGTTTTCTTATGGGCTTGGAAGTAGCTACTTTATAATTCATTCTTTGATATTGTAGGTAAATTATTCTGTTAGTATGAGGTTGGCTGGCTTCCTGCCCAGCTTATATTCGAGTGGATCACCTGCCAGGCTGTTGAGCTGTTGTGCTTTAAAATGTTGGTTCCAAACAATGTCCTGCAGCTGATCTATGAAAATGTGTCAGTGTAAAACTGATGCTGTTTCCAACTGAGTCTGATAGAGACAGTGTGTAAACTGAGTAATTTATAAGACTGACAAACTCAAAAGAGCTAGATGACCAGCTGGTTGTAAATTGTGAATGTAAAGTTTTTCTTTTTCATATCTGTGCAGGTATGTGATGGGAAAGTATCTGTCCATATTATTGAAGGGGATCACCGCACCTTACTGGAGGGAGATGGTGTTGAATCAATTATTGGGATCATCCACAGCTCACTGGCAGAGCCACGTGTCAGTGTCAGAGAGGGTTAACTTCTGCTTACTTACTGTAAAAGGTGAAGAAGATGCCAACATTCCTTGTTATGATAGACCCCAAGGAATTCTTCCTGTTGTTCAACATCTCATCTGCTCTGCTGCCAGAACTGGGAGGTCCAGCTGAACTTGATTGGTCTTCTTCTCTCCCTTTCTTGCTCATCTCTTCCTTTCCCAATTTCTGTTGTTCTTTCTCCTCCTTCCCTTCCTATGCTTTTTTTCCCTTAGTATCCATGTCTGTGTTACTCTGGTACTGTGACTCTGTCACTGCCCTGCTATGAGGGTTCCCCACGGATGGTTGCTTCCTACACCCTTGGCGGGGGGGGGCGAGGGGGGGGGGGGGCGAAGTAGATTTCTTGTGCTTTATATTGTTTTGTCTTAACAGTATTCCAAAGGGTGTCTGATAGCACTTGTTGACCAAGCCCAGTGAGTAGCAAGAGGAGCTGCAGCTGATTTCGGAGATACATTTTGTCTGTGAAGAATCTGTCTGTAGTTATGTCAGAAAGAGAATTCCATTGAGGCTTTTGTAACTATATTTTTTTAATTTGATATATTCTAAGTATTTATTGTGTCAAACCAGAGACTTCTTACTTGGTTTTAATTTATCGTGGGTGACAGGAGAAAAGAAACATACCTTTTTGGAGGGGAAGGTTTATTCTACAAGGGGAAGTTGCCTGTTTGTTAAACCAAAGTGCACCTTTGGAACAGTGTAGTTTCTTTTGTTTGTTCGTTTGCTTTCTTTTTCTCCCACTGCTCTTATGTGTTCAGAAGGGAAAAGGTGGAAAGGAGGGTTCTTGCCATCATCCACTCTTTTTTTTTGGGGGGGAGGGTGGGGGGTGGATTGTTTGACAGATGCCACTGTATTGAACAACCTTAACTTGAGTGTGGTAAGAACAGGCAAAGCTGTCCCTAGGAGGTACTTCATTTCTATTTGTGCAAGATTGTGCTTTGCTGTATCAGAACCTTACTAAAGCATTAAGACTATTGGTTTACCTTATTCCCTCTTGCCTCCAGTCTCATCACCAAATCAGACATTAGGAACAGGGGTGGAAATAGAATTCTTCAACGATAACTGAACAAATCCTCCTACCCCTGCTCTCCCATAACACAGCTCAGGCAAACATACAAGCATCTACCCAAAGCCCTTGTATATTTTATTTGGCACAGGGCTTGCTTAAGCCTTGTGTATTAATTTTCCTCTCAGTAATGAGACTGGAGATCCCACATAAGTTAGCTAAGTAATCAGTTTGATGGTATGATTTTAAGATATATTACCTTTTTAAAGGAAACTTGGATAAAATTAAATTTAAATATTTCTTGCCTTTGCTATGCTGGATCTGTCCTTTCTGAAATCAGTAAATCTTTGCTACACTTATGATACAGAGGAGACCTAGGTAGCAACAAAGCACCAACTAGGAGGAGCTATTGTGCCCCTCAGAACTGCTGTAAAACCCCAGTTCTCTCCATCTTCACCCCCCCCAGTGAAGTATCCTGTTAGTACAGGAGCATTCCAGTGACAGGAATGGGTAGTTCTTCACTGCAGTTTCTGACCTGGTGTCTTTTGCTTATACCACCCTCTGTTGATAGTGGCTGGGTTAACTGGTTTTAGTTTCATAACGTATTTCTTTTGTGAAATCTGAAATAAAACCAACATAATGTCACCTTAAAGCATTTCCAAAAAAAAAAAAAGTCTTGTTCTTTTTTTCTTTTTTCTTTTTTTTTTTTTTTTAAATACTTTTTGGTTTGAAGAGTCTCTTGCTTTCCTAGTATTAAACAGAATTGATCACTGGTTGGCTTTTTGTCTTATTCTCTATCACAATTTCTTAATCCTGCATTTCATCTGGAATCTCTCATTCTTGGTATAAAGCAAAAACTGCTGCTGGCATACCTGATTTGGAGTCTTTAGAAATAATAATAATAATAAAGAAGACTTATTCTGGAGCATGGCTTCTTGTTGCCATGATTTTGGTACCTTAGATAAAACCAAACCACACATCCACAAAATTGAAGTGGAAACTGAAATTCTCCTTCTGGCTCCATTGTTGCAGTTTTGGACAAGCCATTAATGCTACTGTCTCAGTTTCCCCATCTGTAAAATGGGACTAATAGCATCTACGTCAAGGTCATTGAGAGTGTTAGATAGGCAATGGGTATAAATGCTATTAAGTTGTTAGGTATGGTAACTAGGTGTTAGGTGGTAACAGAAGGAGGGAAGCAGGCAATGTGTGAGGATGAGGTGCCTTACAGCAGAGTTTAATACTGAAGAGGGATCTATGTTAACTGGGCATATGTGCATACTGTGGGACTTCATTGCACCTACTGCATACTATCTATGCACATCCTAGCATAGAATACTACATAAAACAAATGTGGACTGGTTGGTTGTTTTGTTTTAAATTGAACTACTGGCAGTTGTAGTGAGCCTGAAAAAAAGAGAGTTGAAAGAATCCTACTTGCCTTGTTTGTACTGAAAACCTAGAAGGAAACCAAAAGCAGTGATTAAACTTTAACCAAACAGGTACAATAGTTCTGTGCTAAAGTGTTTAACAAGTCTGAATGGGGTATGTGGAGGACTAATGCTGTTGCAATTGTTGAAGCAGGAGTTGGACGAGTTCTCTGTATAAACAGAAATGTGCATGGTCTCATCTAAGCAAAGCTTGAAGATACTGGTTTAGTAATAGAAGTTCCTCAAGAATTACTTATGGCCTACATGCTCTCAATGATCTTATGGTTGTTATTTGAAAAGCAGAAGGTGGTTTGGTTTGGTTTTCCCCATAATTGTCTAATTATGAGCTGCTGCCCTGTAACCCATTATGTAAATGGCTGCTGAATACAGTGTGCCAAAAATAAAAACCTTACTGGCGCTGATACTGCTTGTTGTTTCTCAGTAGTTTGTCAGACAGACATAGGTAGAGCAATAATATCATAATGCAAAATCGAATATTAGAGTTGCTTGTTTTGAGAACACAAGAGCAGAAGCAAAGTCCTTCACATCTGCCATTCTCTGTGAACTTGAAGTGGGAGTCTCCTGTCAACTGATACTTGCTTTCCACCCTTTTCAGCTAGCTTCTCATAGTGTTCTCTACACCATGCTGGTCTTAATCACAATACTGAAAAACAGTCCCCTGTTGGCCCTGTAAACTTGTGTAGGCTCAGACAGTCACGTTATTCCAAAATGGTGGGCAGTATACCTTTAAAGCTTCAGTATAACCTTAAGAGGAAGAATAAAAATGTATGGCACATAGCACATGTAGTCATCAGGATTAAAGCTGCTATTTTCCTTTTTCTGTTCTACCACCTTCCTGATGGGAAAGAAACATGCCTTTTGCCAAAGATGATAGCTAAAAAAAAAAAAAATGCAAGAAGGGTCACAGCTTGACAGAACTGGTGACTTCAAATAGCAATACGAGATAGCAGAAGTAGAGAAGCTTTCTGGTGCCGTGACAGAGGTCAAGTAAAACCCCAGAAACTTAAGGTAGAATAGCGATAAAGGAAGCTGGTGTTTGTTTCTTCTGCAGTTAAGTTGCCGTAACTGAAGATCAGACACTTTTGCCAGCAAATCGGTCAAAAGAAAGGAAAAAATAACCCTGGAGCAGCTCCATAAGAGGAAAGGGGAGTATTGAGGGAGGATGGGAAAGGCTGTGTATTAAAAGGGCAGAACGGGTTGTTTAGGCCTCTGGAAGGGAATGGAAGGTGGTAGAAAAGAAGCGGAACAGTTTGAAGGTTAGCTGTTTCCTGCAGCAGGGTTCGTCACAGCCATGAGTGCCAGAAAGTTGGGGAGGGGGAAAGAAGCGCAGGCTTTGACTGAACTTGAAAGCTGATAATGGGCTGTAACAGACTTAGTGAATGATTGGACTGTGCTTAGGCGCTGGTGCTTTGTTGTTGTATATAATGATTTCATTTGAGATTTTTCCCTTTTGAAGAAAAAACATCTGAAGCCGTGTGACTGAAGTTACACTGGTGTTTTGTCTGGAGTAGAGATGCAGCATCTTCGATGTTCTAGAAGGTGCTGGCAGCTGCGAAGAGTAAATCCTGCACTGTGTTCATCCCAGCACTGGGCTGTGTCTACAGATGCCGCAGGATGAAGGGTTTTGTCAAGTATGTTGTTATTGGTTCGGCCAGGTGGCTGAACCGTGCCACCACGGTCCCGTGAGAGCCTCCTCCTTAGTCCGAGTTCTTGTAATGCTCAATCACCGCTTCACCGCGGCAGCTGATGGGGACAGAGACCAAGGTGCAAAACCGGGAACGCTTCTCGGGCCTCACGCACTCGCGGGGGGGAGGACGGGTGCGCTGCCGGCCGCAGCGGGGCCCAGGGCCAGGGGACGGCCGGCTGCTGCTGCACAGCCCGCGCTGCGCGAGGCACTGGCGGCCACGGCCGAGGCTGCCTGTGCTGGCTTTCGGCCCGCGGAGGGGGCCCCGGGTGCCGCGGTACCTTGCTGGTTCGCCAGCAGGGAGCCTGCCGATGTCCCTCGTCATGGCCGCCGCCCTTCAGGCGGGGGCGGCGCGCGGCTGCGCTTGGCCTCGGAGGCTGGTGCGGGGGGTCCCAGCGCCGGCAGGCGCCGCAGGAGGGGCCTGTAGCGTCCCAGCCAGGGCCCGCCACCGCGGCGGCAAACCGGAGGAGCGGCGGCCGCCTCCCTTCAGACGCCGGCCCCGCGGTTCCCCAGCCTCTTCCGCGCGCGGCACCTGCTGACAGCGCCGCGGTTTCCGGAGGGGACGGGGCGCAGCTGCACCGCGGAGCCGGCCGGAGCGAGATGGCAGTGGCACCGTCCGGCCGCCCCGGTGCCCTGCTGGGGCCCAGAGATCGCGGCGGCTGCGAGCCCCGGAACGGCGACGCGAGGCGGCAGCTGCCGTAGCGCTGCACGAGCGGGCAGGCGGGAGGGAGATGCCGAAGCTGCGCGGGGAGGCCTTCTGGAAGGAGACGCTGCGGAGCGCCCACTACGTGGTGGCGCCCATGGTGGACCAGAGCGAGCTGGCCTGGAGGCTGCTGAGCCGCCGCCACGGCGCCCAGCTCTGCTACACGCCGATGCTTCACGCCCAGGTCTTCCTCAGGGACGCGAACTACCGCCGCGAGAACCTCTACGGCGAGGCGTGCCCCGAGGACCGCCCGCTCATCGTGCAGGTGAGCGCCGCGACCGCCCGCGGGGCCGCGCGGGAAGAGCTCCCCGGGCCTCAGCCCGCGGGTGCACTCGTGGGTGGCGAAAGCGAGTTGGCATTGCCAAGTGCACCCTCGCCCTCGTCATCCACCCCCTTCGTGTTACCAAATCCAGACGTTTTCCAAATGCTCGTGAGCTCAAGCCAGTCAGTCTCGCCCCGGTTCTAAAGTGGTTACGTAGCGTGACAGAAATCTCATTGTCTGCACCCGGCCGCCGCTGCTGGTACTTCGTGCCGGGAAGGGCGGTCAGCGCGAGCAGAGGGGTGGGTGATTCCTGGACGTGCAGCAGTTAAATGGATGAAGACTCTCGACCCTAGAAGACAAGTGTCCTCTCTGTCTGAGAGATGAGAGAAGTCTGTGAAAGTATGATGAATGGGAAATAAGTGTTAAATAAGGGTAGTGATAGTTGTAAACTGCAAAATTCTTTACCATGGGTGTACTGGGTTTACATGAATTTGGAACGCAAATGAAGAAAAACTCTGAGTTATTAGGTGCAGGAAACGCCATTTCTGCTTTCAAAGTCCTCGAAGATGCTTTCCAGCTTCTGCTATTCCCTAGACATCTGTTGACCGTTATCAGAGCAGGATGGGGTGGACATTTGATCTGTCTCAGTACAGCTTCATATAGTCTCCTTTTTTCACAGGAGGTAGTTTCTTTAGCCACAGAAAAATACAGGTGGCAGAAATTTAAATAGTCTTACAAAGCTATAAGTCTTTTGAACACAGATCTTCAGCTCGGTGAGATGTGTGTTCTGGGTTAGCCTGCCTGAAGAGTCTCAGTTACTGTGAGCTTATCCTTCTTCCCAGTGGCCACTATTGGACAAAAGGCACAGAACTAACTAGACTAATCACTGGATTGGCCCAGTACAGCAATCCTTACTGAATTCTGCAGTGTTTCTGGGCAGACTTGGGTTTTGGTCACAGACTCTTGGAAATAGATTAGGCAGAGGTACATCTGAGCCCAGCCTGCTCTGTGGGCTTTGTTTACTGCATAAAGATTCTCACTGATGTGTCTTGGTTGGAGGCTTTACATTGTTTCAGTCATCCCAGAGAAAGCAAATACCTTTTCTGCTTTTAGTTGGTGTCACCCGTAATTTATGTAGTGCTGTAGGGTTTAAGTAAGACCTTCTGCTCATGTATTTTGAGTTTAAATCCATATTTTTTAAAGATGTGATGACATTGGGTTTTGTTAATAATGAACTTTAGAAAATCTGTTTAAAAGCATAAATGGGAACAATAGTCTGGCTCTGCCCTCTTCAACAAAGCAGCTTCAAATTAACCTAGTTTTCCTTAATAAGTTGATTTGTGCATTATGCCTTAAGTGTAGTATTAGTTATTAGCATGTAGGATTAAGTATTAGTATTTAAGACTGTGCATTTGACTAACAGCCCAATGTGTCTATTTCATACTCCACATTAATGTGAATTCATTTTAGAGGCAGTGCTGTTGTTGGTATCTACAAAGTTTGAATTGTGTCAAGGGCCAGAGACACCGCAGGTCACTCTTTTCTTCTGCACCACTTTTATGTATTAAAAAGCTACAGTGGTTTGTTCTACAGGGGATTTTAGGAGTTCTTCCATCTTATTCTCGGGTGCTACATGTAAAATACTCTACAGATATTTCTTTTCCTCTTGAATGCTCATCTTTCTCATTTTGTCATTTGAAGATCGAGGATGTTTAGGTGGTGTCGGTTTATGTTTGTTGGGTTTTTTTGAGAAATTATGTTTGCTGCTGCTAACTGTGCCTGTTTTCTGTACTAAGTACTTGCCTCATAGCTATGTCATGACATGTTGTCAGTACTTGAAGAAAGCTATAGCCTGATTATTCTGCTTTTCTTTGTCTTTCTCAGTTCTGTGCCAATGACCCTGAAGTGTTTGTCCAAGCAGCACTGTTGGCTCAGGATTATTGCGATGCCATAGACCTAAATTTGGGTTGCCCCCAAATGATTGCAAAGAGAGGTACTTGCAAATCTGAACCCTGGATTAACAGAGCAATGGCATGTTTCAAATGTGAACGCTGGCAGTAAAACATCAAGAGGACCAAATTAAGCCTTGGTGGGGGCGGGTGGATGCGGTACTGCTGAAGTCAGACTTAGTTGTACTCACTTTAACAGGTAATGCTTTGTAGTACCAAATTAGATATACTAATAATTAAGTCCAGCTTCTCTTGAGTGACAGGTCTTATGCCTAGAATATCCTTCAGAAAAGAAGAGCTTAGCAAGAGTTTAGTTTTCTTTCTGATTTCAGTTGCTCAAAAAGCCTAATTTTGCAAAACTGCATTTAAAATTATATCATGCAGGCACGTAGCATCTCCTCTTTCTTTGATGCTTGCACAGAGTTTATTCACATTGGCATATAAGAGGATAACACCTGTTGAATCCCTAAAGATATTGCAGAGATAACTATGTTTGAAAACCAGAACGAGTGTTTGAAAATTTTGGCTCAGTTAGGATGCTGAGGAAAGGTTTGTTCGGTAACTGCCCATTCCTCTTCTGAAATGTCTTTCAAAGACTAATGGGAAATCATCAGTGGTGTACAGAGCAAAATATCTTTCAGTCTTGTGAGGTTTTATCCTGAAGGGAATTTTTAAACACCTTATATAAACCCCTGAAAGCTGGACTTTGAGCTGCTGGTGTCAACACACTACCCTTAGGGAGCAACAGTGAAAGTAGGGTGTGGGGATTCATTGTTTATCCTGTAAATCTAGGGTGGCACGGGCAACAGAATGATCCAGCTCTTCCAGTTTGGGCAGGACAGAGCAACTCTGTTTCTGCCAGTGAGGCGTATGAGTGTCTGAATTTTAGAATATGAACATTTATGAAAGTCATATACTTCAGAATCTTACTCTTTTGTACCATATGCTATTTTATTATAGGCCACTACGGAGCATTCCTGCAAGAGGAGTGGGATCTTCTTCAGAGAATGAGTAAGTCTTTAGAGAGGCCTCACTTTAGAGAGGCTTCACTTTGAGAAGGAATGGGGTGAACTCATAATTCAGAGGAGGTTTAAGGATTTTTGGGGAAAGGAGGTGCACCATGTTTCTTTGGGGAGGGTTGTGTTGGGGTTTGTTTTTTTTCTTTCTTACCGTATTCCAGTGGCATCCGCAATATACTTGGTGGTATCCCACTACAAACTCATGATAGATCTACTAAAAGACTTCAGTAGCTGAAACAGACTTTAGGTGAAAGTGAGTCAATTAAGTCCCAATCTAATGATGGTTTAGTGGCTCTCCAGTTCTAGAAACAGCAGAACTCTCAGTGCCTTACTTTTTCACTTTAAGTTTTCAGGTGCCAGGAGTTGTGTTTCTGCCTGAAGCCACAGTTGCCCTTTTCTGATCAACTAAGCATGTTCCTTCTGTCCATACCACAGCAAGTTATGCCTCTCTTCTCCAAATTTGTGTAGGATGTTTTCAGACTATTGGTAGCAGTTCTGAACAGAATCATACTTTTTTAAGAAATACATTCAGAACTGGTATAAAAAGCAAGGGTTTGGTCATTGTGTAGAACTGAACATGTGCCTTCAACCCACTTCAAAGCAAGGGTCTGAACCATGAAGTCAGAGAGTCTTATTTCTGTTTGCCATCCCTGTGGTCCAGGGAATCTTGAATGGTGTTTGGCACAAAGACACTGCTGAGAACCTGGAAAGATAGACAATGCTTCCCTGCCCAGCATGTAATGTGGTTGTTAGGGCACTTTCCTTAGGAGTGAAAGATGCAAATCAGAACAGCCTTAAGGTGAGAAGAGAACCCAGGTGATCTAGTTGGGTGAGAACCCAGGCTGTCTAGTAAGAGAGTTGTCTTACTAGGCTATTGTATAGAAGGTGGGCAAAGTTTCCTCTTACTCCTTCTACCCCAGCCTTCTTTAAAATCATGGAGTGCTATTTTCTGCTTGCACCTATATACATCTTGCTTGTTCCTTTGATAGAAGTTATCTATCATTAGAGTTTCTAGGATTTGGATAAGAAGAAACCAGGTGACTTCCTACATTATTATCCTGTCTGTGACGCCAAGCTCGTTTTTGGGGGTTGGACTAGATGACCCTTGAGGGTCCCTTCCAAACCAATACATTCTATGATTATACATCCAACCTCTGCAAGAGAAGTGAATTTCAGGCGTGCCATTGCCTGTTTTCCTGTTGGCCGCCTTTGTTAGCTCTCTTTTCAGTAGTTTTCTGGTTCCTTGCACTGTGTAAAGACTATGGGAGTTTAACATGTTTTTCTAGATTTCACCCTGACTCTGTAACCTACATTTACCACTTAATTGGGTCCACAGTCTACCTCGGCTGATAAGCCTCTGCTTGCCATGAACAAGATTCTACTTGTCATGATTATTTGGAAAGAAGCAAAGCATCTCTTGTAGGAAATGTGCACAAGCAAGTGTTAATGTTGTTGACAGAGTAGGAGGAGTACAGTAGCCTGTGATGATAGTAAACCTGTATAAATTATTAAGATTTGAGGGGGCTGGTCCTTGAAAGTGAAGGTTTGATGCAGTGGAAACCTTAGGGCTATTAAATGCTATTTTATGCCTTCTTGTTAGAATGCAGATTTTGTGCTTCGTGTTTTACTGTTACTTGATTAACCTATGCAATAAGGATTGCCAAAGACATTGTTCATTGTTTAAGCTGTGAAAACTGCATAGTATTAAGTTTTCAGGCTTTTTCTGTACCACACCCAGTATCAGATCTTGAGGAGAGTAGGCACTTTTCATAGCATTGTGCAGCCCACTTACCTATCTTTTTAATCTTTCCCAGTTTTACTGGCTAATGAGAAGCTCTCTGTTCCCATCACGTGCAAAATCCGCGTTTTCCCAGAAATTGACAAGACAGTGAAGTATGCACAGATGCTGGAGAAAGCTGGCTGCCAGGTAAGGAGGCAGCTGCTCACTGTACTGTTGCATTGGACACGTGTATCTATGTAAAGTATCTGATGACCAGATCTTGGCGTACTGTGGCAATAAATAGGCTGCATTGTTTTACAGACAGAGAAAACAGGATGCAGAGAGATTGTATGTATTTGCAGTCATAGGCAGCAGGTCAGTAGTGCAATATGGAAGACATCATGACTTCAGAGTCTCTCTTGTAGTCACAGTGCGGCTTCCTTCACTGTGGTTGAGCATCTCAGTCCAGCATAGTGCTGAAGGAGGCAGTGTGAATGCATGAAATCCACAGGGCTATAGAAAAAAAGAGTATCAAATATGGCCACCGCTAGTGAAGAAACATGCAGCCTTCTAGGATTAAACTCCAGTTAAATTGGAAGAGATGGTCTGTGATGAGAGCCAGTACTGAGAGTGTTCAGGCCTTCTGCTGAGAAGCAAGCCAGATCAATATGTCACAAATTCCAAAGTGAATGGAATTCACTGAGGTGATTGGAGGTAACCAACATGGCTTCACCAAGGACAAATTGTGCATGACAGATTTGGTGGCCTTTTATGATGGAGTTACAGCTTCAGTGGATAAGGGAAGAGCAACTGACATCATCTACCTGGGCTTGTGCAAAGTGTTCGACACTATCCCACATAACATCCTGGTCACTAAATTGGAAAAGCATGGATTTGATGGATGGACCACCTGATGGACAGGGAATCGGCTGGATGGTCACACTCGGAGAGTTGTAGTCAACAACTCAGTGTCCAAAAGGAGATCGGTGACAAGTGGCTTTCCTCAGGGATTGGTGTTAGGACCAGTGCTGTTTAACGTCTTTGTTGGCGACATGGGCAGTGGGATGGAGTGCACCCTCAGCAAGTTTTCCAATGATACCAAGCTGTGTGGCATGGTTGACATGCTGGAGGGAAGGGATGCCATCCAGAGGGACCTTGACAGGCTGGAGAGGTGCCAACCTCATGAAGTTCAACAAGGCCAAGTGCAAGGTCCTGCACATGGGCCAAGACAATCCCAAGCACAAGTATAGGCTGGGGGGAGAATGGCTTGAGAGCAGCTCTGAGGAGAAGGTCTTGGGGGTGTCACTTGATGAGAAACTAAACATGAGCCAGCAATGTGTGCTTGTAGCCCAGAAGGCCAGCCGTATCCTGGGCTGCATCAAAAGAAGTGTGGCCAGCAGGTCAAAGGAGGTGATGTTCCCCTTCTACTCTGCTCTTGTGAGACCTCACCTAGACTACTGTGACCATTTGTGGGGCCCCCAACATAAGAAGGACAAGGACCTGCTGAAGTGGGTCCAGAGGAGGCCACAAAGATGATCAGAGGCCTGGAGCACCTCTCCTGTGAAGACAGGCTGAGAGAGTTGGGGTTGTTCAGGCTGGAGAAGAGAAGGCTTCGGGGAGACCTTATAGCACCTTCCAGTACCTGAAGGGGCTACAAGAAAGCTGGAGAGGGATTTTTTACAAGGGCATGGAGTGATAGGATAAGGGGTAATGGCTCTAAACTGGAGGAGGGTAGATTTAGACTAGATATTAGGAAGAAATTATTTACTACGAGGGTGGTGAGACACTGGAACAGGTTGCCCAGAGAAGCTGTGGCTGCCCCCTCCCTGGAAGTGTTTAAGGCCAGGTTAGATGGGACTTTGAGCAGCCTGGTCTGGTGGGAGGTGTCCCTGCCCATGGCAGGGGGGTTGGAACTAGATGATCTTTGAGGTCCCTTCCAACCCAAACCTTTCTATGAATCACAAACAGGAGCCAATACAATAGGAAATCTGTAGGTTCTCCCGAGATACAATCTTGTCATGCAGTAGAATAGCAAACTGAAAGAAGCCCGAGTCCATGCCATGGTAAGCGAGCTGCTGGTGCCTTTCTTTGTTACCAAAGTCCCTGCACTGTTGAAACAGCAGTGGGAATTCAGTGGCATTCATGAAGTGTAAGAGGAGAAAGGAGATTTTTGTCAGCGGATTTGTTCTAGTGGTTCACACACATGAAAAGTAAATGTAACTTTGTGTTCCAGCTGCTGACTGTGCATGGCCGTACTAAAGAACAGAAAGGACCGCTTGCAGGCGTGGCATCTTGGGAGCACATTCAAGCTGTCAGGTTAGTGAGCAGTACCAATCTTAGTGGATTTCTGCTAACATGCTATGAAAGCAGATTTTAATTGAAGTGGCATTGAAGAGCAAACAAATTTGAGTCACAGAAGAATTTCTGGGTTGACTCTAATTCTCAATTTTATGCATCTGTTTTATTCACTGGTATAGAAAAGCTGTAAGCATTCCTGTATTTGCAAATGGAAACATCCAGTGTCTCAGTGATGTGGAAGAGTGTATCCGTAAGACAGGAGTGCATGGTGTCATGAGTGCAGGTAAAGAAAATGAACTTCTCATAATAGATAAGAATATTGACTGTTTCTTACTCTCTTAGCAGCCCCGTATATATTTCTCAAAAGCTTACGTCAGATTGATTTGGTGAACAGCTTTGAAAGCTGAGTGGCCATTCTTTTTTCTCTTATACTGGCCATCCCTTACCAGGACCAGGAATCATTTAAGATTTGTAAGAACTGTCAGGTTTCACTTGTAGTACCAGTGAGTGGACAGCTCAAATCTAATTACTTGACTCCTGTTGTCCTGGGATATTTTCGTGACATCTGTTAATCACTTGAATGAGTTTTGAATGGATGTTGATGCAATAAGTATGTCCACTGATTAATATTCCTGCAGATGGTTCATGTTGGGTTGGGACAAGAAAGAATTGGCAAAACTTCCTACAGGAAGAGCTAGGATAGACATTAGAAAAAGTTCCCAATCAGTCTTGCACAGTTAAAGCAATTAAACATATTTTCTGGGAATTTGTAGAAACTTTTTTTTTTTTTTTTTTTTTTTTTTTTTTTTATACTGTTTAACAAAAGGCATGTGAAACTAATAGAGAAAAGCATAGTGAGAAACAGTATCTGTAAACTTAGGTCAGACAAATGTGAATACAGACATAAGGTAAGACACCCATTGTCCAAGTATTTAACCACTGGGCAACAAAAGCAGTGATTTCTCTGTTATTAATTTTTTCCTGTCTTTGTGTTAAGATTGGATGCCTTTCTACAAAATGTACTTTACTTATTAGATATTTGAGCTATTTGGCTCAATTAAGACTTGTATAGTGAAATATAGTATCCTGAGGTCAGGCTAGAGTTTTATGAACGTTGCGTTCCTCTTTGTGAGTACATGGGTGATGTGTCTGTGACTGGCTGGCAGAATCACAACAGAGCTGACCAAGCTCCAGAGCCTAGATTCCTGAACTGAAAGTTTGAGTATTTTTTTTTTCATTCCCTAGAAGGTAACCTTCATAACCCGGCTTTGTTTGAGGGCCGAAACCCATTGGTGTGGGAGATGGCTGAGGAGTATCTGGAAATAGTGCAGAAGTACCCTTGTCCATTGTCTTTTGTTAGGGCTCATCTCTTCAAGCTCTGGCATCACACGTGAGTATCTCCAGAGAACTCTCAATGTTTTCAGGGCTCACCCTGCTTAGCAAATGTCTGGCTTTTCTGGGCAAGGTTTTGTTTGGCCAGAACTAGTATGCTGCAAGGTTTTCTTTCCTGGACCTGGCTGGAGAGAATGCAGGCTGAGGCCTTTACCCTTCACTGCATATCTGGGAAACAGGGCATGGGGAATGAACAAGTTACCACAAGATAAGTTAGGGCGTGAGCTCACAGCATGTCAACTACCGTGTGGTAATTGCCCATATGCACACATGCGCTTTATGGCAAACATGAGTTAACTAACTCCTTGTTCATTGTGAGGTAAGCTGTCTTGCATTTATTGTGGAGTAAGAGCATGGCCATGGGCAGTTACTGAGGAGCAGCTGATGCACTGTACGTTCATACTAGCTTATCTCAGAGTACCTTGGTTGTATGCCAAGTATTTATTTGGACAAGAGGAACAGGTATGTATGCTTTTCTGGACTTACAAGAAAGAAGATAAGCTTCTACTAAGGGCAAGTGCAGCAAGAAAAATCTATGAAAATCTTTTATAAAGACATTTTTAGTTGATCTCCTCAGTCTAGCAATAATGAATAAACATGACTTGATGTTTGGGATTTGTCTCAGGCTTCAAGTTTACCAGCAGCTGCGTGAAGAATTAGCAAAAGTGAAGACTCTAGAGGGCATTGTAGATGTCAACAGGGAGCTGAAACTACGATGCCAGGTACCAAGATGGGCCCTAACCTCCCAGAGCAACACTGTCCGCACTTGGTGGGAACTTACCATGTATGTCATGCAGTTGATGTCTGTTAGTCACTTCATTGGAACTTTGTTGGTAGTTTACTACAGTAGCAGCCCCTTAAACCTGAACAGTTTTACATGGGATACAGCTGATTTAGGAATTACAAATCTGCTTCAATTCATCTGTCTTAGAGGTTTTTTGCCTATATTTAACTGTCATTAACTGTTAGTTTAAATTCCAATTTGTGGTTTCCTGGAGTTTGAAGTATTATTTAGGGTATTTCCTGAGAAGTCCAGGAAAACTGACTGTAACTCTGTGCTGCAGGAAGAAATGGCTAATCAGAAAGAAGGAGAAAAGCCAAAAGAAGGGTTGCCTTTTTTCCACTGGATCTGCCAGCCATACATCAGGCCAGGGTGAGTTATCTATTCTAACATGGACAGGTACCCACAGGCCTTTCCCACCCATACGATCAGTACAGAGCCATCCAGTTCTGTTCTAGGAGCTTGCATTCATCTGAAATAAGCAAAGACTTTAGATGATTTTTATTCTGGTTTGTTTTTTTCCTGGTTATTGCATTGTTCATGGGGATGTTGCTCATTGTAGGCATCTTCTCCTTTAGATCCTCCTCAGATTTATTTCTTTCTGGAAAGTAAAAAGCAAGAATTCCACTGCAGCTCAGAAAGAGAACCTGATGTGCAACAGATATGCTATCTGACAGTATTTTATTGTTATGTGTAACATGAATGTTGCAGGTAACTGTCAGGGTAGCAAAGATGGAAACTAAATTGTGTTCTATAAAGGATGCTTATGTTGAATGGACAAGCTTTTCAGATAGCTTATTCCCTTTCTGTTGTGAAAATTGGGATGAAGAGAACGAGTGTGTCAAGATTAATGCTTAAGTAAATACTTAAGTAAGTACTTAAGTAAAACCTAGGAATAACATGTTAACAGGTGCCTAATTTAACTGGCCAACTTTCATTGAATTTCCAACTGATACATCTCACAGTGTGTCTGTAATTAACAGCCAATGTTAACAAAATAGTTAGGTTTTTCTATTTCACTTCTAAGGCCAATGACACTTCTTTGTAATGTAGCTGTGATAGAAAGGTTTAGAGTTTACCCAGATTTCTGTAAACCAGAACAGTGGCCAGGGAACGCCTACTTATACCGTTCAGCCAACTTACGATGATATTCACTGTTTCAGACCAAAGGAGAGATGCAAGGAGAATGGAGCCAGTGGGTCAGAAAAAGGTGTGCGAGGGAAACGTGCTCTGGAAGAGGAGGAAGATGGAAATTCTGAGCTTCTGTCAAAGAATAAGCAAAAGAAGAAGTTAAGGAATCCAAATAAAAGCTTTGATCCGTCTTTAAAACGTAAGTTCCATTTATTGGCATAGATGCATGGAAAAATGCTGATATCACATTTGACATAAATTGCCACTGCTTATTTTCCTAGTTTATGTAGTTGTAGAAACTTCTTTAAAAAGAGGAGATTATTGGGAAATGTTGTTAGTAGGCAATGTGATTCAAATTATGTTCATTAGTAAAGAAAACGAGGATCAATGAAGTAGGTCACTGATCCACTATAAGCATCTTTTTAAGATCAGAATGCTTTACAGACTAAATTGTAGCTGTCATTAGTATATGTAATTGGAATTTCATATGCATTTCAAGCAGATATCCTCCTCTTTTACACTCAACTTGAGGATTAAAATGTTCTATGTTTGGATTTAGCTTAGAGGCACTTAAAAAGTCGAAATGTCTTTACCTTTGCATTCTTCTTTGAAATACTGTATTTCTATTTCAAAAAGAGTCACTCTCTGGCTAGAAAAGCGCCAAGCTTTGTCTGTTCCCGATTTTTTAAAACTTACTTCTTCCACATGAAAATATCATTGCAGAAATCAGAACTCTCTCTCTCTTTTCCAGCCAAATATGCAAAATGTGATCAATGTGGAAACCCTAAGGTAAGTCAGTGCCAGTGTCCATTAAAGCATTTCCATTCAATGGAAATTAAATTACTGTATTGGGATCAGTACTGTTTAATACCTTCATCAGTGACATAGTGGTATCGAGTGCACCCTCAGCAGGTTCACAGATGACACCAAGCTAAGTGGTGCAGTTGACATGCCTGAGGGATGGGATGCCATCTAGAGGGACCTGGAGAAGTGGGCCAATGGGAATCCAATGAGGTTCAACAAGGCCAAGTGCAAGGTCCTGCACCTGGGCCAATGCATTCCCTGGTATCAGTACACACTGGGGGAGATGAAGGGGTTGAGAGCAGCTCTGAGAAGGACTTGGGGGTACTGGTGGGTGAAAAACTGGACATGAGCCAGCAATGTACACTCACAGCCCAGAAGGCCATCCATGTCCTGGGCTGCATCCAAAGCAGCATGGCCAGCAGGTCAAGGGAGGGGATTCTCCCCCTCTACTCCAGTCTTGTTGAGACCCCACCTGCAGTGCTGTGTTCAGCTCTGGGGCCCCCAGCATAAGAAGGACATGGACCTGTTGGAACAAGTCCAGAGGAGGCCACAAATATGGTCAGAGGGCTGGAGCACCTCTGCTCTGGGGACAGGCTGAGAGAGTTGGGGTTGTTCAGCCTGGAGAAGGCTCTGGGAGACCTTATTGCGGCCTTTTGGTACTTAAAGGGCGCTTATAAGAAAGATGGGGACAGACTTTTTAGCAGGGCCTGTTGCAATAGGATAGGGCGTAATGGTTTTAAACTAAAAGAAGGTAGATTCAAACTAGATATAAGGAAGAAATGTTTTACAATGAGGATGGTGAAACACTGGCCCAGTTGCCCAGAGGTGGTAGGTGCTCCATCCCTAGAAACATTCAAGTCAGGTTGGATGGGGCTCTGAGCAACCTGATCTAGTTGAAGATGTCCCTGCTCAGTGCAGGGGGGTTAGACTAGATGACCTGTAAAAGGTCCCTTCCCACCCAAACCCTTCTGTGATGCTATTCCATGATTCTAAATCCTGAGGTAGCTCCATGCCAGTGTCCAGTAATGTACGCATACCAAGTTCTGTTGATACGTTGGGGCGGGGGGAGGGAGAGGAGTTTATACATAGCAAAAGTATCTTGGCAGTCTCTGAGGTGAAGGTGCTGCACTAAAATCACTAACATACGTAGATTCTTTGAGATCATTTGCCTTCCTTTCCAAAAAAAAGTGCAGTCTTACTGCACTGAGGATATTTATTGCTAAGACAGTTGAGTTGAACTTTCCAAGATTGCTTGCAGACAAATCTCCAGACTTCCAGTAATGACACGTGTATATTATACTATGAAGTTATAAGCAAAACCCCTCACTAGGATTAGTGGTGGGCAGTGTTTTTCTGCAAGCATTGAGAATTTGAGTAACTGGTGTGGTTATTGGTGTACTGACACAAATACTTCATCATCATCGCAGTATAGTCTGTCGTGAGTGTCAGGCAGCAATCTGCAGTGCTGGTTTGTGTTGGGTTTGGGTCTGTGTCCTTAATCAGAACAAGAATGGGCACCTAGTCATTCTCTGCTTTGTTCTTGCTAGCAGATTAACAGCAACTTTCACTATGAGCAATGTTAAACAAGCCAGCTGTTTTCTGGGTTGTGTATAGCGTATATTTGAAACTTCAAGTATTTGATAAGAGTTTGTTTTGGTTGCTGGGGGTTTTTTTTGGTTTTTTCCCTTGGGGAACATAGTGCTTTCCTTAACAGGAAGACCTTGCTGAGCTGAGTAAGCAGAGTGTATTTATTGCTGCTAATATACCTGTGCACACAGACATACAAGCAGGTTGTCTCTCTGTCTCTCTCTGTCTCTCTCTCTCTCTCTCTCTCTGTCTGTCTGTCTGTCTGTCTGTCTCTCTCTCTCTCTCTCTCTCTCTCTCTCTCTCTCTCTCTCTCTCTCTCTCTCTTTTTTAACACTGTTATAGCACCTTAGAAATCACAGCTAACTGGGGCTCAACTTGAAGCTGCAGCTACAGAAGAAAATGTTTTTTCTTGCTTTCAAAGCCATCCTCGCTCATAGCTAATCCAGGTGACAAGGCTTGGTGTGTCACCCATGATTGTCTGAAGCTGGGCTTTAGTCTCATTTTTGGTTTGTACTTACATCATTGTAATGTTGCAGGCAGCCCTTGAAATCTTGTGACTGGACCTGTATTTTGTTTTATTTTTATTTTTCTAGATCATATGTTTCTAAGCTACATGTCATGGAGTGGGGGGGAGGGTGGAGGGAGACACACTAAACAAAACCCCACTTTCTTAAACTATCAATCACTAAGCATGGGTGAGCCAAAGCACCACAGACACCCAGTCTAGTTTAGGCACGTTGTCAACTATCCACGACGCAACTGCTGCTGTCCCCTACAGGTCATACAGGTATATTTTAGGCTGCAAGTAGGGACTTAAATGTTGTGGTAACATTTATTTTAGGCATAGCTACAGATGGTAGCAAGCATGTCAGTCACTACATTTCACATACTGCTTTTGCAGAGAGTTACAGCAGGCTCACCTGCAGCCAGTGTCATAATGCGTGTTCCAGAGTGCTTATGGCACTTGCCCACTTGTGTTGTGTAACTCGGGCTGCCCAACAGATTACTGATGTTGCAGAAATTGGTTGGTTAGTTTTGTTTTCTTGTGGGTTTTTTTTTTTCTTTTCTTCTCTATGTACAAACAGTTGATAGCTTGGGGCTCCCCCACCCCCCCCAACAGCAATGCTGTCGTCTTCATTAGACTGAGGTGTGACTGCTTAATGTAAGAGTTCATGGTTTTTTTTTACAAAAGTCTGAATGTGCAGAGCTGTGTTGTTGTTGTTGCTTATTATAGTAAACAATAATAATTTTATTTTCACTGATACAAGCTTCTTTACACCCCCACATCCCCCCATCCCAACCCAGGGCAATAAATGTGTGTTTAACATGTGCCGAGGATGCTGCAAGAAAAGAGCATTCAAAGATACAGCAGACTGTCCAGGTAAGTGCAGCTGTCCTTACAAGTCATTGAGCAAATGTGTCACCTCCCACGTATACTCATTACTTTAATCTTTGGTTTATGTGGTGTGGGAGTGTGTGTTAAAACCTACATACATAGCTATCTAAAATTTTATAGTACAATTTCAAAAGCCTGCTCTGCCTTCTACGTGCGGTATTTCTTCCGCTTCCAAAGCCTTGGGATGCATAGTTTTCAGACTATGAGGACCCATTCTTTAGAACTATAAGGAATGAGCTGTTCTGTTTACCAGTGTGGTCATCTCATTTCAGGTTTGTTTTTTCCCCTCCCCCCCCCCCCCCTCGTCCTTGCTTCTTCAGGTCATGGATTACTTTTTAAGACCAAATATGAAAAATCTCTTTCATGGCAGAGTAGTCAAAGAGTAATTCAAAAGCCAGAGCTAAGTCGGAGACGAGATGTAGATGTGGGGGAGACTGCTGTACTGAAGGAGGCTGGTGACAGTGCAGTGTGAAGCTTTGGAAATCAATAGCTAAAGAGCTCCTGCCAGGCCTCTGCTTCCTTGGGCCAAAGAACATGCCATCTCCAGCTCACCATCAGCTGTGTGAACTTGTTCCACAGGTTTATTTTAAGTTCTGGAAAAGTTTTATTTAAGTAAAAAGCTGCTTACTCAGGGAATTATCCTGCATTTGAAATAAAAAGGATGCCATTAAATTTCTCATGCCGTGTTTTAAAGACTGAAAATGCTGCATTTTTGGGTGGGGGCAACCTATATAAGCTGCCATCGCACTCTGCATCTTGTATGTTCATTAACTTTTCATGTCCTGTTTTTAACAGTGGGGAATAAATTTCTTGTTTTAGAACAGCCTTCTGCAAAAATAGCACTGTCAATGATTTCACTAACAGAAAATGCGTCAAAGTTGTACGAGTTTCAGCAGGCCATGTTTTCCATGAAAGGAACCTAGCAGTACTTTGGAAACATGAACGTAGAACTGTTAAGATGTTGCTATAACCACACTGTGTACTAAAAATTATTAGTTTTACACAGTATGATAAAGCATAACAGTCTCCCATGAGCCAAAAGCTGGGGGAAAACAAAATCTATTCTAATAGAGAGGCTTCTCTGAAATTATGTGCTAAGTTAGAACCAAGTCTATGAACCTTTCCCTGCTCAAAGTCTCATACCTAATTATATGATCATTCTTCCTCCTTCCCACCTGAGAAGTCCATCAAAAAACAGATGCAGGTCTACATAAGCAAGACCCCTACCTGGCTCTTATCCTTTTTTCCCCGTGGGCTTTGTGTGTCTCCTAGGCACTCGGCCAGTGTAGCCTCCCAGTGTTCAGTATGCTGTAAAGAATGCCAGCAGCCCAAAAAAAAAAAAAAAAAAAAATCAGCAATAGTATGCAGCTGTTTAATAGACGGAAGAAATGGAACTCTAGCCATCCCATATGCTTAAGCTAGAATAAATACAGCTTAGTTCAGCTTTGAACATTTATCTCCTGGTGGCCTGCATGCTTAGTGCTCCTGCTCCAGCATACACTGCCATTTCCTGCAGCTGCAGACCGGGCATCTTTGCTGCAGAGCTGCTGGCACCAAGCAGGAGGCCTGTCAATGCATCTTTTTTGTGTCACATAAAGCAATGAGCTACTGTGGAGCCAGTAAAACATGCAGTCTTGCCATGCTTGGTCTGGCAAAGCTGGCACATTACGAACAAGCCCTGTATAGCCCTAGAGCCTTTATCTGTAAAATTATCAGGTCTTATAGTGGAGAAAAAAGGGAGAAGAACCAACCAACCAACCAAACAAGGCACCCAGGGTAGGGGTGGGATGGGTGTGTGTGTGTGTGTGCACTGTGGTGGGGGAGTGGGTAAGAGAAAGAAGAAAACTGTGGGGCAGGAAGGGGGGAACGACAACACAGAGTTACCTGCCTGCCCTGGGCCCTCAGCAACCGTTCCTGCCATCTGCAGAGGCTTACCGAGCACGCCAGCTGTGGTGGGTAAAGCTCCCAACCACTGCACTAGCCAAGGACCTGCTTCCAGCAAGTCGACCCCCTGCTTCGGTTGGCCAGACCAGCAAGAGATTTGGCATACGTTTACCAGCATGCCCTGCTTGCTGGACTAAGTCTGTCTGTTTTAAGCCAGTAAGTTTACCTCCACGGAGGAAGGTTTTAATCATAACTAGTCTTAATGTTTTTTATTTATTCTTGGCTGTTGTGTAACCTGTCATTTCTCTAAAAGCCTACTGCAGCACTGTACTGGCCAGAAACAAATTAAGCTGTGGTCAAGCTGTCAGTTTTGTAAGCAAGTAAAGCAAGCAAATTGCCAACCCAGTGTCTAGCAAGTGGACCATCTTACAGTATGTACTAATGTATTCTGAGTGGATACTATGTATTATCACTTTCTGGTCTCTCATTCTGAACAGTTGATGGTTTGAGGGTTTGGCTGAGGGCAGGGGTGCTTCATTTCACAAACAAAACAGCTCATCCTGCTCAGCTTGTGCTGTGTATTCTTATGTTCAGCCTGTGCACCAGAACCTCCATAGATTAGACATGACTTAGGTATGTACCTTACACAAATTCAAAATAAAATAGGTCCTTTAGCATCAGTGCTGGATGTGGTATAGCTGTAGTGAATACAACAGGGAAGACAGGAGTCAGAAGGGAGACTTTTATGGCTTCTTTTCTTGATGCTTCATGTGGCTGACATTTATTTTTCTAGAATCCTGATGCCTGTCAGAATCTGTCAGATACTGTCTTTTGGAAGTTACACTGGGTCTGAAAGGAAATTAACAGAAAATCTAGCATCCAGAATACTAGGTCTGCATAAAGCACTGACAAAGTGTCTTCTCAGCACATAAGAGCCCTTGCCTTGGAAAAGAAAAGATTACTGAACAGTAATAAACAAAAAAATCAAAAGTGCCTCCAAGGTCAGAAAACAAATACAGCACCACACATTTCTGAAAACAGGAAAGACCCTTCCCTGCCCCACTGCCAATCAAAAGAGGGGCTCGGGACTTTTTTTTTGACGACAGAAACAGTACTTCAGGAATCAGGAGGTAACAACATGCCCCGATTACTTTATAAACCATTTTTACTGGGGGGGGGAGGCATATGTACGGCATATGTACACATGCCCCCTCGAGCCCTGGCAAGATCAGTTTGTCTTTCCTCACCCGCATTACAAACGCTGCTATAGCTGACAGTCGTGCCTTCATATGCCACAGACTGGAACAGTATGCTGAAAATAAATACACCCTAAACTACTAGTAGCTATAGACTTAATCCATGGAGAAACATTCTCATTCAAGGCATTAATAACAAGACAGCCCACAAGCAAGGTGAACAAACAGATCACTAAGCACCATACGTGAAGCAGAGGCCTTGGCCTACCCTTATGTCAGTCACCCTTGTGCTCACTTCCTTCTATGCTGTGTTCAAATTTTCCACAGTTTCTTCAGGCACCTTCACTACCACATTTTATCTAGCTGTTCCCATTCATTCACACTAAGTCCTCTAGAGGAACCACAAGAGGTAAGAACTTAATTAATATCCATTTGGAGGCTGGACTTAAAACCTGCCTAACATTTAGTTGTGGCTTTCTACAGATTATGACAATAAAAGTAGTTC
The DNA here is from genome assembly GCA_028020825.1 of Podargus strigoides. Classification (NCBI taxonomy): domain Eukaryota; kingdom Metazoa; phylum Chordata; class Aves; order Caprimulgiformes; family Podargidae; genus Podargus; species Podargus strigoides. The sequence continues at coordinate 243,849 of CM051638.1, forward strand.
AAACTCTCCTACTGTCTTCCCATTTCATTTGCTCGTTACTTAAAATATTTTCCATGGTGTTCTGGGAATAGCATCTTCCAACCTTAATCAGCTTGTTAACCAAGACTTTCAGCAGCTTTCATAATTTCTGACTATCCTTGTATTCAAATCAAGTTTAGACACTAAGCTGGTGAGTGTTATTCTGTCTTGCCTCATTAATTGGAACTAGCACAGAAACCAAGGGGGAGGGAAAGGGTGTGGCATTTACCAAATAGCCCAGTGATTAGTGTGGGAGAACCAAGTTTAAAAATGCTTCTCTGCCTTATTTGAAGATGGGAACTTGAATAACATCTCCCACCTCCTGTGGAAATAGTCCGCTTCTTCCCTCGCACAGGCATACACTTTAAAGCTGTCAAATATTTTGAGTTCCCTGGTCTATCTGAAAAGCCCCTTTTCTAATGAAATTTCAAACTGCTTACCTGGCTCCTTCCCAAAAAACATCAGAAAGCTCAAGACATTCTCCTGCTCACTGTGCCAGAGAAAATTTACAAGGTCAGAAAAGGCATTTGCGTGAGCAGCATCCACTGTTACAGTAGTGGACTAGTGCTATGTGAGAGATTGGGGTTATATTCTTAACCACACAGTGGGATTTTGGAACACATCTCTCACGAGTAGTCTCAGAGTCACTTACCAGTGTGAAGAAAGGATCAAGCTGGCTTTAGGCTCCTAAATTCAGGAAGGGCCTTATACTTGAGAATCCTAAATGGACACATTTCTATAAAGAATTAGTATTTATGGTATATTTATATTTGTTCCTACCTCCTCTTCCACGGCATTTCTTAATTGGCAATGCAGATGATAGATGCACGCTGATCTTGTTAGCTTCTGTCCCAGGACATGGCAGACGACTGCAGTGCTCCTAACAGGACTGGACTACTGATCAGTTAGGCACTGCAACACAGACCTCCCTTTGTGCATTTCACTACAAATCACCATGCTAATGGAAAAACAAGTTGCAACCTGAACTTTCAACAGACATCCTAGAAGATGATAACCTTGCAATTAATAAGGTAAAGATGACCAGTGTATCAGTTTCTTAATAAACAATGCTTGTGAATTAGGAGGCACTATTACAACATGAGTAAAGCTGAGCCATTTACCATTTATGCCGGCCACACCTGCACCTACACTAACTAGGGATTACTCTTCAGGCTAGGCAATATACTAATTATCCCATTTATCTCTAATCGAAAAATTGCAGCCTGCCAACTCAGCAAGGTAATGTCCTATTTTGTTCCTGTTTCACAGGCCCTCAAGAAGATATACACTATTTAATTTTAATGGGAGTAGGGGGAGGAAAAGGCAGTGCTCTGCATGTAGAATGATGGTGAAAATGATCCTCGGTCTTTGGGTTTGAGGGAGATTGGGATCTAAATCCATTTTCAGAGGCACACAAGTAGTAGTAGTTCACCTGACAAAAAGAAAGCCAACTGCCTTTATTTGGCAAACAGCTTATGAGATGAGATATTAGAGGCTTAAAAAAAAAAAAAAAAAAAAAAAAAAAAAGTAGCACATCAAAACAAAGGTTGAAAACCCTGGATCTCAGCATGTATTTTACACGGCACAAACTTTATGAACACATAGGCTTCACAATTACATGAACTACAGGCACATGGAGTGTAATAGTCAAAGCTATAGCTGCAGAAGTATGAGAGAACTGAAACAGTGGTATCTGTGGGATCAAGGACAACAGGATTACCTAGCCTGATCTACCACGTAAGACAGATTTTCAGGTCTTGCCACTTGAATTCTTGTTTGAATTAGACCATCTGTTGCTAATGCTGTTACCCTTCAGTCTGTAGCTTTTAATAAGTCTACTGAAGCCTAAGCTTAAATTACTTCTTTGCTGTGAAGAAACTGTCTTACTTGCATGGAATTTACCAAACTTCTAACTACTGAATCTCATACATCTCTGAAAGGTTGACATACCCTGTTAGCCAGTTTCTGTTGCCTAATTAATTTTGCCTGATCAAGTTATCCTATGAGAATCTAAAGCTAGGTTGTTCTATCAGACCCTATGAAACATTAAATGAAATTCACAGATCCATACGAACGCAGAAGCAAAAATACTATCAGCTGAAGTACATAGCTCATTTGCAAAGTATCAGAGATAAGTGGAAGTCAGTTCCATACCACTTTGATGTTTTTCACCCTACTGCAAATTCACAGTTGATGGATGACTGAAAAAATTAAATGCTGACTTGTATTAGTCACAAGAGGGTGGCACAAGAAAACAGTAAGAACACTGTCCTGTGGAGCACACTGCTCCCCCACTGTCATTTGCTTTATATAAAAAGTAATTAAGAAGCTGGCATAAGAACCTCAAATAGCCAAATTAAGTTGGCTGAGATTTTACTCTGAAATAAATAAATAAATAAATAAATAAATAAATAAAAATCTATGCCTGAGCAACACTTTCTACCTATGCACAATAGGTCTTTATCAGAAGCACTGTTGCTATTATTAAAGTTTCCTCATTTGTTTTTCTGAAAGTTTGTATTGCATTGCATGTATTAGAAATAATACATTATTCAGTGTCAGTTCTGGGAGCTGTCCAGAGGATGGAACAATGCTGAAATTTCAACTAAGTTAGGAAGTAACGCTGCGACTGTTATTGCAGAGTCCAGAAACAAACCTACAGATCATACATGCATGGCATGGGACAAAGACAGAACTCTATTACTTTCTCCCTCATCCACCAAAGTCTCTCAGGGAACAGTAGCTTACAGATGACACTGTACCCAGCCACAGTCTGAGTGGTAATATAATCTCCTCTTCTTAGAGACCTCCCTCTACAAAGCGTAGCAACACAGACCACTATGCTGGACAAGTGCTGGCCAGATAATTGCCAATCATACTCAACTACTCCAACACAAGTCTCATAATGGCACATTACTACTAAAATTAGCAGTGCTACTTAAAACTGCCTTAGCCAAAAGAACCAGGTTCTTTCCAACTGTTTTTCCTTTATCCCTAGCTAGGTCAGGTAAAGAAAGCAGGATTTACACTGCATGAGGACACCATGAACCACAGCCTACCACTGGCATCTCCTTCGGCATCAACAAAAAGGTGCTGCACAAGAAATAAGTTCCTCTGAACATATCCTAGACACACCAACATGCTACAGATCCCACAGAACTTCATCCCCTGAATTACCTTGGTGTTCACAGGGAATCACTGGGAATTCATTCTATGTGAGTCACTATTTTCCCATTTATTACTTGGGAAATTACTTAGAAATTTAAGTTAATTTAAACCTTCATTGGGGAAAACTGCTTATGAATGCAAGTTACACAGAACTATATCGGTGCTGATTTTTGGACTGGCAGGTAGATAGGACTGAAGCAGGCACTGAACATCTAGAAGAAATATGCCTGGACAGCCCTGACTCACATCTACAAGATCCTAAAGCAACAGCAGCTTCTTTCACAGGCTAAAGGAAAGAGTTACATGCCAATAATTCTATACAAAAGCATACACTGTGCTTGAACAGTGCCAATGAACTAAGCAACACAATAGAAATGCTCTCTCTGTCCAAAAGAGGTTGTAAGCATTTTTGTATGGAGAGAAGACACTGATCACCTCTGCCCCAGCTATGGAACTGCCTCGGGCTACAGCACGAGCTGGAAACTGCTGTTGCCACCTCATGGGCTCCACGCTAAAGGATATGTGCTTCCAGCCACTTCCCGAGAGCGGACAAACGCTAGCGTCTGCAAGAGCAGAGACTCTCCAGACAGCGTGCTGAAGACATCCATTTACAACTGAGGATTCCTCCAGCAGAAAGCCTCCAGGAAGGAACATAAGTAATCTAATAAAATTAAGAGAGTGGAAGCTGTGCCCAAGCAAAGACAGCCAGGTGACACAATGCACTTAATTGGGTTGCAAAACCATCTTCTCAAGAGCAGAGCACAAGATCTTTTCCTTAGAAAATGGTATCAGTAGCTCATTTTAGGAAGGAAGTAACATTTAAGTAGTATTACAGGACTGAGTGGCTTTCCTTCAGCTTGAGCAGAGGGCATTAAAATGACTTTCCCAGCATTTCTACAAGGATGTGCAACAATTTACCCAAGGATTCAACTTGCCTTTTTTCACTAAACCGGCTACGGGTGATGCCTGACAAAGTTCTTGGTTAACTAGCTCCCTCCTCTCTCCCCTCAAAATGGGAGAATGTTTCCATGCCAAATGGAAGACATTTAACCAAAGACCTGACAAGAACTATTGCTTCCATTTTTAGCACCTAAGTCATAAAAAGTATGGAAAGCCAGAGGGAGAGAGCGCTGTTACAATTTAGCAGCTGTACAAATGCAGTGCAGGAATTTTGCTGTTAGAACATTCCCTCAAATTGCACTTTCTTTACAGTTCATCCAAGCTACATCTCCAACCAGATCAGAAAGCAAAATACAATGACCAACAAAACATCGTCAAGCTTAGCAAAAAGTCACTGGCTTGAGATCAAAATTCCTAAAACTAACATAAAACTCAAAATACTTAGAAGCTTTTTAATCCTGCTATTTAATACACTAGATATAACAACTTTTTTTAAAAAAAAAAACAAAACCAAAAACAACCAACAAACAAAACCAAAACAAAACCCCAAAAACCCCCAAAACATTAACATGTTAACAGTAACATCTGTAGTCAGTTGCCAGACCAGTCAGGACTGGATCAAAATTCTTAGCTTGCCTTATGGATTAAATGAATGCAAGGTTGCAGTGACTTCAGAAAACTCAGTGCATATCTCCTTTCATTAACACAAAACACACACACACCTGGGCTGCCACCTTTAATCCCTTTATAAAAGGAAAAGCAGAATAAATGCACCTGAAGAGCAGGCACCTAGATTGGCTGCTTTCAGCTCTTCCACAGGACTTGAGTGGTATTTTGTGGCATTTATCCATGCTACAAGAAGCAACTGTTGCACGTGTTGGGAAACCATCACATATTATGGCAGTAAAACTGGACAATCATCAATATTTGCATGAAGTAGAGATTTACTGCTATGATAACACTGGACCCCAAAGCCAGATCATGCACAAGTGTGAAACACATCAGGAAACAGGTCTTTGAAAATAGAGACCAGAAAGAACCTGGATCCAGGTAAACGTAACACCCTAAAATAAAGGCCTGTGACTGCACACATGAAAGTGGTGCCATGTTTTCTGGTGTAGATGAAAAATCATTAAAAGAGTTTCTCAGTGGAAATCTCTCCCATCAGAACTCCAGCTCCATAACTGAGAGCAATGCACTTGTAAATTTATCATCTGGAATAAACAGAAAGCTCAGCATCGCTCAGAATCAAGGCAATACTTTCAGGCCAGCAAAATTCATCTTAGATCACATCTGTCCATTCAACTTAACCCTAACTATTTTTGCAGCTTTGAAACAAGAAAACTAATAGCAGCTGAAAAAAAATCTCAAATCAGCATCTGTATGAATAACCTGACAGCTCTTTATGGAGTGGTGGAAGGAGAATGGAGGAAGATGTTCTACCAAAACTGAAATGATGACCCACTGCAGGGATGCTGTTTTTAGAAAGAATTTCTTTTCAAGCAGAATTGAAGTTACTGGAATATTCATATTATCCACCACCAGCCCTGACCCTCTCAATCCAAGCAAGAAGTGAGGGAGACAGGGACAGTTTGTGAAGCTCAGCAGTTAGTGGGTGAGACACTGGGTACAGTCCTGGAGGGACTTTCTTTTGGTAGTGCACGAAGTTTTTCACATGTTGGTGCTCATCCTGGACTGGCTGTTAGCTGGAGTAAGCTCCCCTTGGCTACCTTCTCTCGGAGGAGACTGCAACAAGACCAAAACACATCCTAGTTAGTGATGTGCAGAGTGCTTCCTGAGAGACCCAAAGGAAGCACAGGCAAAGCACAGCAGGATGACAGCAGGAGGAGAGCATACCCCCAACTCATAAATAATGATGGCTTTGCAAAAGCTTTGTGTTTACAACTTCTATAGTTACAGTTCACAAGAACTGTTCCTAAAAAAGCCAAACCAGAACTTTTAAGTCACTCTTATTTATTATGTACAAGGTGCTGTTGGCCCCAGAAGTTGAATCCTGTCTGGCATTTAGTTATAACAGAGATTAATTATCTATAGAATTTAACACATTCTGTGGCAGATGGCCTATCCTCTCTAAGGGCATTATTTTTGAACTGCATCCCTGAAGGGATATTCCAAGTAATTCATTAATTTCTTACTTCCTCTAAAAAAAACTACTTCAAACAATCTTTGTTTTGATAAGATAAAGATATATGTATCAAGAATTAGTCAGCATCAACTCAAGCATATACATTTCAAAAGGACATTCTGCATTGTACAAGCAGGTCAACGGACTGGCTAGAAACGCTTGTTCCTTACATATTTAGTATTTACTATGGTAAGAATTTGTCCACTCGTGAGCACAATAAATCCATTTCCCTCCAGAATCTTCAATTCAACAACTTTTATAGTTTCAGTTAAAAAAAAAAAAAAACAAACCTAAATCTTAACACCATCTCAAAGTCCACACTTAACATGCCCATACCTTGACATGTATCTGGTTGCGCAGGACTGCAGCTCGCAGGATCATAGCTTTGGCACGTCGCTGAAACTCTTTGCCCATTAGTAAAGACTTCTCAAAAGTTGTGCTGCGCTGATCTACATCTCGAGCATAAAGAATCTGTAACCAATAGAGAGAGCTGTACACAGGAGCTATGTCAGAGTTCCACAGCAGGAAGCCCTTTCTGTGCAAGAGAACAAAGCTAAGGGATCATGGGGTCTGAATTTACGCACAGATCAGCCCTACTGAAAATACCAGTCACAACAGATGAATGCAACTTCAAAGTGTCCCAGGTATGGAGAGTTTCTAATCTTTGTAAGGCTGTTTAGTCTATAATCTGTGGCTCAGATGCACTCACCTTACTGTGCGAGTCTATTCTGGCATTGATCAGTCCCTCCAGGATCAGCTGAGTAAGTTCATCTTCCAGAGCAGCCACTGTGGTATTAAAAGCAGTGGCCATCTTGCGCATATCTGCTGACACATAGGGGCTGAAGTACTAGGAAGAAGAAAATATTCAGTTGCCAAGTGTACTCCCCACCCTCTGAAAAACCATGGGAAAAGCAATTACAAAGAGATGGCCTATCTCACTGTTCATCCACCTCTCAGGATTACAGGAACAATTACCTGGATAAGGGCACGATTCCGAATCTGGGTATAAAGTGTCCTGACATGAGGTGCAAGGTACATATCTAGCAGCAGGTTGTCCTGTGCAAAAAAAAAAAAAAAACACAACGAAAAAACCCCCCACATCAGAAGCTGAAAACCTGGAAAAATACATTATTCCTATGTTCTAAAACACATATGTGTACATACTTAAACCTTAAGGATATTACATTACCGCAAGACAATACCATAAAACAAGAATGAATAAAAGAACTAGCAATATATTTTAAAAATGCATGATTTCTCCTCACCCTCTACTGCTAAACTACTCCCAATTTCCATTCACCACATCAGGAGACAGAAGGCACAAAAGAGCTGAATACTCTTAGTAACTACTTTTAAGAGTCACTGCTTCTCACAAAAAAGCTAGGCAAAGGGAACTTCTAAGGTCTGTTTTACACTGCTCCCCTGCAACTCACCTTCATCTCATCCAGCATCTTCAGGCATGAAGCATACTTAGATTCATAAAACTTGAAGATGATGTCACGAACTTGTGGCTCCAGCTCCAAAAACAATTTGAAGGAGCTACAGATAAAGATGGCAGTGATGAGACACTGGAACCCACCACTTAAACAGCCCTCAACCCCATCGCTCCAAGCTACAAGGTTATGAACTGTGACTATTGTTTGAAGCTTCCAAGAATTTACTTTCTAACAGACCAGAGAGCCCATTTTCAGCAGGGCTGGGAGCGTGGAACACAGAGGGATGCTGCACAGCATCAGAGCTGTGGTGAAGGCAGGCAAGAGACTTTTGAAAAAACAAGCAGTAGAAGTGTTTGTCCACACAAAACAAACAAAAAATGTACAAATAGGTCAAAATCAGGATACACCACCATAAAACATAAGCCACATTGGTGAAGGCACTGTAGTCTGTGCTGTCCAGCTCTGTGTTCCCTTTCAAAGCATAGCCTTCAACAAGTACAGCATGCCATAGGTAGGTCATGCATGCAACTGTCTCATGAAAACAACCTATTGTAAGAGTAGGAGACAGATCTTTGGGATGCGCACTCTTTCTCAGCACTCTCCCAGTTCCCCATCACAGATTTCTGAGATCACACTCTATGAATCAGCCAATAAAAAAGTCAGGGTAACAACCCTTTTTCCAATTTAAGATTAGTGCTTCTATACACTTAGGTGACAGGAATTCAGTATCGTTGTAATTCAATCTATGACACACAAATACCCGTCTTCTTCCAAAGACTGCAATTCTTTTAACCTTGTATATGTCAGTTAAGATCATGCTGCAAGTTGTATTAACAGTTACTAAATTGTATTAATATGATTAACATACAGCAGAACTTGTGGTAACATGAAGGCAAATTATCTTACAGCTGCCTTCTATAGGGCTCTATCCCTTTGATTTAGTATCTGATAAGGATCGCTGATGGAGATAGAAAATTGGGCTATGTAGATGCTGAATTTGACCTGGATTGGAAACTTCGGTTAGACTACGAAAATTTCAGCTGTGATTAAACACTGTGGTTTAGACCGTGAAACATCACTTAATGCTAAAGCCAAAATAAGGCTTGGTGATTCTTTCTCTCCTGTATGAGAAAGCTATTACTCCTGCCAGAAACCACTCTCAACCAAAGTCCCATGTCCCAAAAGATGCCCAGTGCATACAAACTCCTCTCAAGGCATCACTTACCTGCTGGAGATAACATTTCGTTGCAGTTCCTGACGGTCAAATGTAGCAAGGGCACAGAGACCACCGTACACAGCCACGTTGCTAGGAGATAACAGCTAGAGAGAGAGAGAGAGAGAGAGAGTGTCACTGTCTGCTCAAATGGCAGAAGGTTGGAATTAAGTATTCAGCCCCAGGCCTTCCCTTCATGCAGTGACAAGATTAGTCCTTGTCAAATGCAGTGGAACCACTCAGCATGCTCTCAGAAGCATTCACCCAGAAGCTGAGGAGTGATTGTCCACTGCTTAGAGAGCAGAAAACAGTTCCAACAACCAGTCTTTTGACTGAGCTACACATAAACATAAATCTCACAGTTAATTCCTATGTGATCACAGAATGGTTTGGGTTGGAAGGGACCTCAAAAACCATCTCGTTCCAACCACCCTGCCATGGGCAGGGACACCTCCCACCAGAACAGGCTGCTCAAAGCCCTCTCTAACCTGGCCTTAAACATTTACAGGGAGAGGGCATCCACAACTTCCCTGGGCAACCTGTTCCAGTGTCTCACCACCCTCACAGTAAAGAATTTCTTCCTAATATCTACTCTAAGAGTACATCATTTAGAGAAACCAAGAACAGAGACTTTTTTAAAAAACAAACAAACAAACAAACAGCATGGTTCACAACACTATCAAACTATACAGGAGTGCTGGGAGAATAACTACAATATCTGAATTTTACAACCTAATACTTAGAAGAATTACATCCCCTCCAAGACCTGCACACAGCTCCCTCTTGGTCCTCACCTCGGGGAAATCACAGTGATCAAATGATGCCAACAAGAAGCACTTTGCTGCCTGTTTGTACTTCCGAGCAGCTAGTTCAGCCAAGCCTAGGAACCAGAAAAAATTAGTCCTTTGTTTATGATTGCATACAAATTAGGAGAAATGGCAAAATCTGGGGAGTAGAACAGGCCTCCACTATTGCCTTCACTACTGAAGTGAAACTAGACTCTCAGACAGTATCTAACATCCTTTGAACTACGTTGACTCACACTGGCACCCTCTCTGAAGAAACTTAGGGACAAGAAAGAAATGGCAAAAACAAGTCAGGAGTTCCGTCTCATCAGCTTTATTCAGTTTTGCATTTCTGCTTAGAAAATACAAAGTCTGTCAAATCCGAGAGAAAAAGTAAACCAAACACACACTGTTGTCAAAGAGCCCTATGGACAGGTAACAGGCAGACAATGCGGGAAGCTGAAAGATTCACTCACCTGCTGCACATTTCAGTTTGGTGAGAATTGCTTGTGTCTGGCTGTCTCTTTCTCCTCTTTGCTAAAAGATATAAAAAAGTAGCAGTGAGCAAGAAGTATGACAGCCAGTTTGATTACAACACTCCTTGGGATATTTCATCCTAATAATTAACATGCAAATCTCAACAGCAAGATAACTTCATCTTATTTGTCTTGGGAAACAGGGCAAGAACTGAGGATGGGAAGTCTCTGTTTTTACCATGAGTTAGATTTCCTACACAGGTCTCATGGGAGAAGAGCAACAACATGTCTCAAAAGAAATAGTATAGCAGCCACGGAGACTGGATTAGAGGAAGAACAAATGACTGTAAGATGAACGGGGTCTTATGGGGAGCAAGTCATAAAGGGGGAAAGGAAGAAATCGTTTTACAAATTTTGGAGACAGAAAACAAAGGGAAAACTCATGCAAGTTAAAAAGCAGGACCTTACTTCTGCAATTTCTGGTGTAGACTCAGCCTTGCTTACATAGCTCAGAACATGAGACCAATTCTGGAGGTAGACACTGACCTGTAGGGAGTCAGAAACAGTGCAGAATAGGCATGGATAAATGATGTTTCTTAGATAAGCAGTATCACTGCAGACACAAGAGATGTAACCAGACAGTACAGGTGAACTCACAGCAGACATCAGAAAGACACCAAGTACCACTTCCTGCAAACCTCCCTACCTTGATGACATTGAGACACATGTTGATAACATGCTTAGCACTGGTGCAGTAATCACGGGCTCGCGAGTAACACTTGAGAGCGTTGCTGAGGTCCCCACAGTCAAGGTAATGATCACCTAAGTCATCATGGCCTCTCCTGGAGCACAGGAATTGAAATACCAATGTAGTGTTTGCTCAGAAAGGGACACAGTCAGCTTATTTCAAACAAGTAACCCAACACACTGACCTAAGGCACTGAATGCAGTTGACATCCTGTGTTAGGTGCTGGAGGAGCAAAATGCTCTTCCTTGCTCCAGCAGAGCCTTCTGCATCTCACCTGATACTCTCCTTGATGGAGTTCCCTTTGTAATTTTTCAGATCTGTGTCGAGTTTCTCCAGTTTAAGAAGAGCTTTTTTGCGTGTAGCTTCAACCCAAGCTGTGTCAAGAGGAGGGGGTTCGATTCCACTGTCAGGGACAGCATCAGGTGTATTCTGCAGTTCTCTGAAAGGAAAGAGTTTGAATGGGGTTGTTACGCTACAAACTTTCAAAACAGAGGCATGCTAAGTATCTGGCACTGTTACACTAACAAACAGTACTGCACACACAAAATAGACCAAAAAGAAACCAAGGATGGTAGACTGCTAAGATTTCCAGTGAAAACAGTAACATAAACATCACAGATACTTACAAATTCTTCTCAAAATTATCCTAATGATATTTTGCAGTTATTTTATTAACTAGCAAGTAATTGCTAATTTTAAAGAAACAACCTGCTCTATAAATCAATTGAAAGCAAGTTAGTAACAGTACTGCAATGAATTCTATGAAACTATTTATTGACTCAGAAGAGTCACTGAATCCAATTAAACATCTCTATATGGGACACAGAGCACGTACAGATGTATGAGTTCTCTCCCCAGGTATGCTGCAATGGCTTGATAGCAAAGCTACATGGTACAGATACTATCCAACTTCTTTTTCCACCCAGCTCAGATCAATACATCTACTTCACTGAACTTACTTTCCAATATTTTAAACAGAAAAACACATTCTGAGGTTTCTGGGGTTTTTTTTTTTGGTCTTTTTGTGTTACCAACAGTCCTTTTCACATGTAAGAAAGCAATGAACATACTGTCACATGTACATTGTAAAGACTCCCAGGACAAAAAGGACAAGAAATCAACAAATATGCAACACAACAAAAACAATGCAAAGACAGGAAGTGTGGATGGATAAGTGAAGTATCAAAGGGTACCCTTAACAGCAAACGTATGGGGGCGGAGGGGAGAGGAGGAAAGAAAACCCAAACCAAACTGAGGCAAACAGATAAGGTTTTAATTTATGAATATAAGAGCACCTAGAAGAGGCTTCATCTCCATAATCTCCCTAAGGAAAGACAACTGTGTTCATTAACATTTGAAGCAGTTGCAAGGACTAGACTATCCTCAACATCTACCTGTAGCCTTTTAAAACACTAAGACTTCAGAATGAGATAGTCTTCTGTGTTTAATCTTTTAAAAAAGTACAAGACCATAGGTCTGAACACACACATTTCACTGCTATCAAATTCTAAGGGCAAAGACAATTTGCATAAGGAACATGTTAGTATTACATGCAAAGTCCGCCACTGTGGCACATCGGTCTCAACTCAGTCAAAAAAGCTCCCCAGGTTCCCGTGATCTCTTAGTACCTGGTAGCCTCAGACAACTTTCTGTGGATTTCTTCATACACATCAACATTGAAAGTTCTCTGGACAAATGACAGCGCCATCTTGAGAGCTTCCACCCGCAGCTGTGGGCAGTGATCAGCAATAAATTGCAGCCGCTCAATTCGCATCAGACCACTGTAACTGGATGCATACTGCTCCAAATCCTGCAAACAAAACCTGGTCTTAGAAGGCAAAGATGGCAACACAAAATCAGGTTACTACACTGTGACCTGCATGGATTTTCCTGCAGTCCTGACCTCTTCATGACTCTGCAACACCCATCTCTCACTGGTACAGAGCTGATACATAAAAATTGGCCAAAGTCTCAAACCATTAACTAAAAATTGAATAAACTGATATAAGCAAATACAGCCCCTTATAACTCCACAGCTCTGTGGGTTTTAGCCAGTCTCCAGAGGATCAAACAATGAAAGAATTCTATCCTAATTATATACTTAAAGCACCTGAGCCTTGCTCCTGAAAGAACAAGCCTCGAAGTATTAAGGAATGATGTCTCTGTAAGGAACCAGAGATGTACCAAAGTATTTCAGAATGGAAACTGTGTCAAACAGGCAGTGCACAACAAGTCACAAGGCAGCAATTCCCCCTTCACATCAGAAGGTGCAGTGGAGTACAGTACATGACAAGAAGCTAAGAAGAAGTCACTGCTATTCTTACCCCACCTTGCTTTGAAGGGAATCTAGTAATCTCTAAATAACAATTTGACAAGTAAAATGAGGGAGTTTCTCAAAAACCTTAAAGGAGGCCATGCCAAAGAAATGTAACCCACTAGCCCTCAAGCAGCACATACCAGAGTGGGGTTCTCCACCACATAGTTGATATCAGGTGCATTTTGCTGATCTTCTTGTGGATCTACGTCAATCTGCATGGGCTCTACTGCACCCTAGAGTAGCAAAATGAGGTCAAAAGTAGCCTATTACATTTGAGCAGAAAATAAATATGTGATTCAATCTATTAAGGACTTGCTTAAATACATATTAAATTTTAAAAATGAAAAAAACATATCTCGGTCTTTAGACATGTTTAGGATTTTTCTCTAGCAACACCACTACTCAGCATGATGCTTTGTCTAAAACAAGCAGCACTAAGGCTCAGAATTCATGCAGACCATTTTATTTTGTTTGGTAGGTTATCAAGCAAGAAAGTGAAGGGGTCAATAAATCTGATTCTACAAAGTATCTCAGGTGTGCATGCTAAATTCAAACATTTTTCTCTTCCTTGAGCAAGCGCAGGCGTTAATGCTCAGCTCAGGAAATTCCAAAAGTCAAAAAGTACCCAAAAAACTCACCAGAACGTTTCAAAGCTGCTTTAATGCTTAAAAGTAATATTTTTTGGGGGGAAACACAACTGTTACACTTTTTTAAAGTATTAAAAAATGTAAAGAACAGAACGCAGAATGGCAATTCCACAGTTTCTAACAAACACTGGGGAAAAATTTATCTGCACTGCAAAAATTTACCATCAGTTGAACTATCCTACTATGGTTATCCAAGTCCAACTGTTTAGGTAGATTCTCCTTTGCAGGGACAATGGAATTTTATTCTCCCGGTATATCTTGCACCGCTTTGAACCACATGAGGAATAATATCAGTACAGTAACCTCAGTACAACTGCATCAATACAATACCTGTGCGTGTTCTCATTTATGATCAATTTACTACGCAGTCCCACAAAAAAACCTCGTACGCTATCACAAAATTCTTTTCCTCCTCCCAGGCAACAGTGTGCTGAGGTCTCCCTAGGTATTACCGATTTAAACTTGGGAAAACCAAGCTGAATGACTTCTCACAAAATGCTGAACATATGCAGATATTACCATAAGCAACACCTGGTTTGGGGTAAATTGCATGAGTGGACCTTAGAACAGACAAATATGCCAACCACCTTGCTAACAACAAATTATTTCCATGTTTTTACTGATTTTGCTGTCTGTTAAGAAATCAAAGATAGGGGGGGTTTGGGGTTGGGTTAGTGGTTTGGTTTTTTTTTTGTGAACAGGGCAGATTCAGATTTCCCAAGTCTAAAAATCAATGCATCTTGTATTCACCCACAGCCTGTTTATTCTTTCACGGACTGGTATGTACCAAATACGCACATATCTCAATGCTGATATGAAATCTCCCAAAATCTTTAGTAAAAGCAAGTAAAACATAGAAAAGTTTGTTTCCTAGTTCGTTATTCTCTGAGTGAAGGAAAGGGAGGGAACGTGCAAAGGCGAGTTTGATTGTCCAGATCACCACTCCGGAAAACCAAAGTCACCATATGTCGAGACTATTACTTTGTTCCATTTTTATCTACCTCACCTCTTTTCTTATATCATAAACACTAAGTGTAAGGGTTACTTTTTTTCAGACTGTGTTTGCCTACCATAGTAAAAACCTGATAAGGACTCCTTAGAAATCAGCATTACAGAAACTAACAGTAACTCTAGCTGGTGGCCAGAATTATTTGTGTCCTGCTACGTGGGTAGCTGTACTCTGCATTTGTCTCCTAACTCCCAGGCCAGGAAAAAAAAACAAGTGGGCTGGAAGTCCCACTAAGGCACACAAACTCAGACATTTTCAAACTATTTTGGAAGGAAGATGCAAGGTTTACTTAAGAACTACTCACAAAGCAAATAAAATAATGCTCGCTCCCCAAGATTTTCTGAGCCCAAAAGGGCTACCTTGTTGGAAGGCGCCTCATCAAGCCTCAAGCAAGCTGATAAACTGGCACTCAGGCTGAAGTCTCCTGCTGTACTCGGGAGGAAGAGCTGTGACCTACTGCTAGAGGGGGTGCAGTACAGATCTGTCACTGATGAAGCAGCTGAGCTGCCAGCTGAACTATGTCTCATCCTGTCCTGACTTTCCGCACACCCGCGCCCTGACTTACTGGCTGCTGAAGAGACGAAAGACAGTTAACTCGCGAAGGGATCACCGGTGCGGTTACTGAAGGGCTGGGCTCCTGCGCCTTTCCCCCCGCACTGCAGACTCTCGGCTTCATCCGCCCGCTCGTTACACCCTCCTCTCCTGCCCAAGCCCTACCGACGGCACGTACAACGCGAAAATCAAGTAAGGAGGCCGCTGCAGCGGCGGGGGACGCCGCGCGTGCCGCAGGACGCTCGATTGGGCGCTGCTCCTCGCGAACGGCGGCGAAAGCGACACAGACGGACCCAGGAAAAGGGCAAGGGCCCAGGGCCGGCCGACAGCGGCTCCCCTTCCTGCTCGGAAGCCGCGGGCGCGGGACCGGAGGGGAAGGCCGCACCGCGCCGCTCGGAGGCCGCGGCAGGGCCGGGCCGGGCTATCTGATACCGCGCGGGAAACACGCCGAGCGCCGACCGCAGCAGCCCCCGGCGCCACGGCGCTGCTGAAGGCGGCGGGAGGCGGCTGCCCCATACCTGCAAGTTAAAAACCTGGACGGGCAGCGGCATCCTTCCCCTCGCGGCCACCACTTCCGACTGACCTCCCCGCCCCTTCTTCCGGCCTGGCCTCCACTTCCGGGTCGCGCGGTGCCGCCAGACCGCATCCGACAGGTGAAGCCCTTAAAGGGGCCGCGGCCCGTCTCGCCTCTCCCGCCGGCTCATCGGGCGGCGGTGCGGGCGGGGCGGGACTGCGCGGGGCTCTCGCTGTGCCGAGCCGCCCGGGACCGCTTTCCCCGTGGATCAGCGTGGCCTGGGGTGCCTGGGCGCTCTCCTCCGCCGGCCGCGGGGGCTGCTGCCGCTTCCCGGGGCCGGCCGCTGCCGTGCGGCGGGGGGCAGCCCGGCGCCAGCCCGCCCGGAACCGCCGCCTGCCCGCGAGGCCATGAGGCGGCCGCGCAGAGCGGCGGGGGCCCGCGGGGCTGCAGCATGAGCGGCTCCTGCCTGGGGCTTCGTAAGGGCTGCTTCCTGCTGTCCGTCAGCGCCGCCGCCCTCCTCCTCCTCCTGCTGCCGCGGGGGCAGCCCCCCGCCGCGCCCCGCCGTCGCCCGCCGCCCGCCGCTGGGCCCAGCGGGCCCCCGTCGCAGCGGGTGGGCCCCGGGGGGAGCGGCGTGCCCGGCAGGCGGGCGGGCTGGGGCGGGGAGTTGGGTGGCGGGCCGGGGGCCGGGGCGGGCGGCCGGGGCGGGGGCCTCGCTGGCAGCCCGCAGCCTGCGCGGAAGGGCCGCCTTGGGCCTGCCGGGGGCTCGGCCAGGGAGAGCCTGGAGCTGAAGGACATCTTCATTGCGGTGAAGACCACCAGGAAGTACCACAAGAGCCGGCTGGACTTGCTCCTCCAAACGTGGATCTCCCGGGCGAGGGGACAGGTGAGGTGCTGCCGGCGGGCGGCCGGGAGCCTCAGCCCCCCCGTTTTCCCGGGCAGCTGCTGCACTGGCTCACCGAGTGTGAAAAACATCTTTCATTGTAAGACTGAGGAAGGTCGTCTTATCTAAGTAGTTCATCTGAACCTCCCTCCAAGGGAGGTCATTGATTATGCTAGTTACTTGCAATCTGGGATCAGTAATCCAAGCAGAATCAGTTTGTCGGCGCCTGTACGACTGTGGAAAATACTGCGTGAAAGATCCCTAGTGCCGATGCATCTAAGCTGATGTTCGTGCACTTCAGTGGAGCTCAGTGACTTAGGTTTTTCTATAGAGCAATGTAGAATTTGTTCTCTTATTTGGGAATTTCGGTACTTTCAAGCATATTAATGCAGTTTTGTCTAGCAGTTGGGACGAGGCAGCAGTACCACTTGGCACTTTCCACCCTGTGTTTCATTCTTTCCTTTTAGCTTGCTTAACAGCTGTGGATGACTCCTAGCCAGAGCGAGGAGGTGAAGTTGCAGAGGGAGGTACTACCATAAAGGACAGTCATTCCTATCTGGGAACTGGTTGTCTGTACCCTGAAATGAGTAAAATCTTGGATGCTTT
Organism: Podargus strigoides; assembly: GCA_028020825.1. Lineage (NCBI taxonomy): Eukaryota > Metazoa > Chordata > Aves > Caprimulgiformes > Podargidae > Podargus > Podargus strigoides. Next base: position 261,264 of record CM051638.1, read on the forward strand.
ACTGAAACAAGAGTCTTGGTTTGCAGTGCAGAAAGTTATCAAATAAGGCAAAGGCTGATGTTGCTGTGGTTTTCTCTGCCACTGCTCCCCACCCTACTCCCAGTGGCTACTGTGAAATAAACTGACATGATAAAACATTCAGAATTCTGGCTGCAATTAAGCAAAGTTGAAATTAGTTTCTGAAATTCTTAAATGTGGACATACCTTTCTCTCAACCCACATACCTTTCTCTCAACCCACATACCTTTCTCTCAACCCACATACCTTTCTCTCAACCCACATACCTTTCTCTCAACCCATTTTTGTCTCCCACAGACATTTATATTCACAGACTGGGAGGATCGGGAGCTACGCCTGAAAGCAGGTGAGTTGTGTAGCTTATGTGCATGCTGTCTGTTATAACTGAGTTTAGTTTCTGTCATACTTGCCCTAGAAGTTCTTATTTCATGCTTTTTAAGCAATTAGGGAAATTAAGATGGAGAAAACGGAGAAAACTTCTCCTTTCACAGAATATGCTGTTCCTACTTACCACCTGGACAGGATGCCTGGGACTCCCTGAATACCAGGTTCACCTTTGCACCCACTTCCTTCCTGTTAGTAAGCTTAAGTCTATCTGGTCCAAAGTTGTATTGGGTATTTCTGTTGCATATGGTCTCCTGGCACTATTTATATACCCAGCACTCGCACGTTTTTATGTACTCTACAGCTTGCATGCTGTATGCATAACCCGTGAGCCCTGCCTGTCCTGCAGTTTACTCTCCATGTGTGCACCATATGCACTTCAGATGTACAGTGTTAGTGCCAAATGTGCAGTTCTTTTGTAGTCTTTTTTTTGGACTACACATGCTTCTCAAACCTGAAAGGGCTGATCTTTATTTTTCTAGGGGATCATATGATCAACACCAACTGTTCTGCTGTCCATACCCGGCAAGCCCTCTGCTGCAAGATGTCTGTGGAATATGATAAATTCCTAGAATCTGGGCAAAAGTAGGTGAAGCACATTGTTCTGATTGACTTTTTCTTCCAGTTTGGTGTGCACAGGAAACTTGAGTAACCTTCTCTGCTCCCGTAAGGAATGCAGTATTAGCTAAAATGTGGTGATGAGTATAGCAAAGGGAGCACAGCATGAAGCAGTCTTTATAAGCAAGCATCATCTAAAAGGTGGAAAAGATTATAATGTTAAGGGGGTTAGTAATTGCAGCCTCTTTCCAGAATTAGGATCTGTGGGTGCTTTTAGCTTCCAAACTCTGTAGTTCAGGACAATGGGAAATGCTTTCTGCTCCAAGCCTGAAACCCTAAGACTCAGCTGCAAACCTGTAACTCTCTTTTTGTCACTCTGCAGTAACTTCTATTTTCTTTTGTTTGAAGATGGTTTTGCCATGTGGATGATGACAACTATGTGAACCCTCGGACTCTCCTGCATCTTTTATCTGCCTTTTCACACAGCCAGGATGTCTATGTGGGGCGACCAAGTCTGGACCATCCCATTGAAGCAGCTGACCATGTCCAAAGTGATGGATCTGTAAGCAAACTTTGCAGTTCATTTGAGACATCCTGACCTTCTAAGCTTTTAAAACCTTGAGAGTTCATAGGGTTCTTCCATAAAAACAAGTGATTTAATCTGCAAGCAATGAACCTGGCACTGGTCATTTTCAGAGACAGGGTGCTGGGTTAAATGACCCTTTGATCTGATCTCATATGCATATGTAAAATAGTTTGTCTCGTTGGTGGATGTCTGTTTCTCTTCCTTTACTCATATATGTTGGTCATCTCTCTCACACTGAGGTGACTAGGGCCTCCCCACCTTGATCTTGGTTTTTTTCCCTTCAGCAGTTTTATGGGAGTGTTCCTTGTTATAGGGTTTTGGGGTTTGGGGTGAGGTGTGGGGTTTTTTTTGTTTTGTTTTGAGAGCAGTATCACGTTGTCATCATCTTGAACCAACCTCAGAGGGGTAAAAAGGGCTCTCTGGGTATAACAGGCATTTCCAATACTGACTGGTTACTAGGTTTCCAAGAAGTGGAAGCAAACATATCTCGGTCACAAGACACGTGCTAAAGGACAAATCCTCACCAGGTTGCCTATACTGACAGGCCTTAAGATAAATCAATCCACTGGCCAGAAAGTCAGTTACAAAGCAGCTTGTTAGAGAAGACACTGCACAACAAAATAGTCTCCTTGGATGTGAAGCCAAGTGGCTAATGGACCACCTTTGATTTCTTCAGGAACACTGAGCACCATGGCTGTGACCCATGGCTAGAATGACCTGGGGACAGATGGAATTGTGTAGGAGCAGGACTTTAGTTTCCTGTTTCATATGTGCTGCCTCAGTTGTGCTAACTTGATGGTTCATCTGCCATCAGTTCCAGAACAGAGTTTCCTTTGAGAGAACAGCTAGCTGGGCTTTCAGCAGCCTACAGAAATAGGAATTAATCTGTATTCTTGTTCTGACTCAAGTGAAGCATGTGATATCCAATGAAACCTCAAGTTCCCTTTCCCTGCCCAGCCAAACAGAAAAAGCTGATTATCAGTAACTACTGTGTGTCTTTCTTGTTGCTCTCCAGAAGACAACCGTGAAATTCTGGTTTGCCACAGGTGGAGCAGGGTTCTGTATCAGCAGAGGTCTTGCCCTGAAGATGAGTCCCTGGGCCAGGTAGACACTGCTCTTAGCTGAGCTCCATCAATGTGTTTGGTACACTTTAAGGCACATTTCATTTTGTCTCCTGTGCTCTGTCTCACAGCCTAGGTAATTTCATCAGTACTGCAGAAAGAGTGCGTCTTCCTGATGACTGCACTATTGGCTACATCATCGAAGGGCTGCTAGAGGTAAAGCTGCTGCACAGCCCATTGTTCCATTCCCATCTGGAAAATCTGCAGAGGCTACAAGGCGAGTCTGTGCTGCAGCAGGTAGGGCTAAACCTCATGTCCTGTTCTTATAATTACACTTAAATCTGATCAGAAACAATACTCTCCATAGACTTAGCACTCTTCAGCAAAGATGTCTACAGACTCGCTCAGAGCTGTGTCCTGTCCAATTCCTTCATTTAGGTAAAAAGCTTACTTTCACCCTAGCCAATTAGGTCATATAGCTGTCCTCTCCTTTGGGGAAATTCTGCTACATTAAGCCTAAATATGGTGTTCCCCATCTCCTTCTAAAATCTGACTTTCCACAAATCACAGTAGCAGAAGCATAGAGGGAGGCAATATTTAGTTTGCCTGCCACATAAGAAAGTTTTTCTGCCTAACAAAGTCTCAGTCTAAATTTGTGCTGTTGAGAAAGGCTAGTTGCAGCTATAGCAAGTACCTCTTCAATAACTAAGACGTAGTTAAATATTTGATCATTTTCAGAATAACTTGTCTGAATTTCAAGAAACTTAATCGGTGTTTTTTAGGAAAAGTCAAGTAGTTTTTTAATTGCTGGGATACCTTTTTAGACATGGACAGTACATGGAGCTATAAGGCTATCCAGAAGCTTTGTCTGCCTGTTACTATGTGGCACTATGAAAAAACAAGAGTGCAGTTTTGCCCCTACAGACTGCTTGGTTATATTGGCCTGGCAATTGTGTTAGGCAGCAGAAATCTATACATGAGGCCAAATTCCAGCGTGATGTAATCTCCTTCATGTTAGTGAATTTAACTGTAGGCTGGATACAGTCTTTTGCTGGTGATCATTGTTTCCCTGAGACTGTAACAGCTAACCCAAAATCCAGTAAATGTCCAATTAGAAAGTAAATATAAGTTGTCTTGAACCTGGCACCTGAAAATTTCTTAATACAGTGCTTGTGTGGAAGAATAGCACTGAATTGGAGTTCCAGAGATGTAAATTTTGTTGCCAGGTTTGTCTCACGGCAGTCCTTGGCACACCATTTAACATCCATATTTTTCTGTTTTCCCCTCTGTGCTAATACACTACTATTGCAGACTTCAGGCCATGTCTGGTGAGGATGAACATATGTTATTTAGTGAAGGTGCAGACATCAGCGGGATTAATGCCCTTACAGAGCTTACCGTTGTAACTCATCTTGTCCTTCAGGGCAATGCAACTTCTAGCCCCTTTGTTTATTCTCTCACATTGGATTTTGATTGGCAGTGGTCCATTTGATAGCTACCATTCAGTGCTAATATATTGCTTATGTCAAAAACCAACCATTGTTTTTCAAATGTAATCCACCATTCAGATCAGACAGGATCCTTGGAGTCCTCCTTCATACCTCATTAATAATCCTGCTGTCCCCACCCTGTTTTTCTGCTTCAGTGTTAAAATTTCTGAATATTTCTTTGCTTTTACAGGTAACCCTAAGTTACGGGGACCCTGAGAACAAACACAATGTTGTGAGTGTGGGAGGAGTCTTTGGCCTTCAGCAAGATCCAACCCGGTGAGTGTCCACTTCAAAACAAGATCTCTCTGCCTTGTTCATGTTTATCAACTGTAAGATGATCAAACCCACTAATGGGGTTATTTTCTCATGACAGCTCTTGCTGCTGTGCCAATGGCAGGTAGATCCACTCTCTCTGCTCTATTAGACTGCTGCACATTCAATGCTAGTATGTTCCTTGTATGGAGAATTCCAACCTGATTATTTTTTTTTATTTTTTTTTTTTCCTTCATAGATTTAAATCTGTCCATTGTCTGCTCTATCCTGACACTATTTGGTGCCCTGCTAAGAAGATGTCATAATTCTTAACCAGCCATTGACACCTGTATCTTACCTAGTTTGCACAAGACAGGAGTTGTGGTGGACTTTTTTGGGGTGTGTTTTTTCTTCTTCTGGGAGACAACCAGAGGTATCTACAGAGGAGGGAGACAGACTATTTACAAAAGCAAGAAGGTATGGTTTGTTCAGCTGCAGCCTGGGACATTCCAAGAAGAATCCTTGTTCTTTTGTCCAGTGACTCTTCGTATGATGATTACAGTCATATGTGTGCAAGTCACTTTATGCTTTTGCCTGGTGTGAATCTGTGCTTGGACATCCTAGGCAAATGCAGGACTTGGAATGGTAGCATTCTTACTACTGTTAGGGGCTTTTAGAGGTCATTGTCTTGAAGCTGGAGTGCTATAGCAGACTGTAGTCCCCATGGTGACAAGTGAGGGGAAGTTTTCACTCATCTTTTTCGGGAACAGAATGATTTAAGAGCTTCTGTGGCCTGCCATATTAAAATTCCACCCATGGGCCAGAACAGGGTCTGTTTGTAAATGCCAGAAATCCTGGAATCACTAAGGTAAACAAGGCTCAAAGCCTTTGTCGTGGGAAAACCCTGTTTAAGGGTAAGCTTCCTCAGGACTGGATAAGAGTTGCTTACAGTGCACGTTCTCCGTAGTCCATGTGTACCTCCCATGGAGGTGATTGTCAGACTTGGCTCTCTTAGCAGCTGAATTGCAGTGATTGTTGATAGTGATGGTGATCTGCCAGGTCCAAGACTATTCCCTTGATATTTGATAAAGAAGAAATATTTGCTAGACTAGATGGTAATCATTTCTCCTGCATTGCCCACAGCGGGTTGTATGAGCTAGAGCATGCTCCTTGGCTGATGAAACACACCCTGTTTCTGAAGTTGTGCTGTATCTTTTGCTGTCTGTGAGGGAGGAAGAATGCTAGATGTAACGCCATGAGTAAGTTTTTCATGGTATCATTTGAGGACCTTTAATTGTATGACCGTGGTTACTCCACTTCAGCTTCCTCAGATTATCTTTAGATTACCTTAAGATCTAGATCAGTTTTTTACTCTGCTTCTTAATGTTTCAGTAAATAGTTTATGCAGTCACTAAAGGGAGACTGTATGCTCACATGAAGGCAGAAGTTCAGTCCTGTAGCAGTACCAGCTGCTGCTGCTTTTTAAATAAAGTAAGCTTAGTTTTGAAAGTGAAAGAAATTAGGCTCCATATGTTTACTTTTCTGTTAGCCCAGACTTTGGCCATGTGTAATTCCTACCTGACATGAGGAACAGCATAAAAAATTACTTTGCAAAAACCACTGTTTACTCTCACAAACTTTTCAGAAAATACTTGCTGATTTAGTGGTAGAGTCTGAGACTGAATTTAGGGGAGAATAATAGAATAACATTGTATAACCTGGAACTGATTACCAGGTAGAATGTGGGCTTAGCAAAAGTTTCAGATTTCTGAACAGCTGTGCTGAGCTGTACTGTGGACTTCAGGTAGTTGCTTAACTTCCTGCCATTTGAAAAGTGGTATAATGTAGGCAAATGCCTGCAGTGAATTCAAGTATGAAACTTAACAGAGGTGTCCGTCTCCTGAAATACACTGTTCCCTGCAGTCTTTAACACAAACCTTTTAGCATTTACTTGGCCACATTGTCTTCTCTGCATGATTTTAGTTAATTCCCCTGGCCAGTAAACAAGTTGACTGCTACTTGCTATGGTCCTGCAGCTCATTCTTAAATTTCTCCATTCCTTCATGTGTGTTAAGGTGACCATGAGGTATGGAAATAAGAACACAGCAGGGAATCAGATCAAGGTCCAGCTGGCACAGTGCCCTTTTCATAACGGATACACCTGTAACACTGACAGCCTGTTACAGAAAACAGGAGGACTTGTGGAATAGTAGGTTGTGTTATGTTCTACCTTTTTATTAGGTCTTCTGATCATTAGAACTCATGTGTCCTATTAATGATTTGTCATTAATAGCTCTAGAGATTCCTTGTATCTATATAAATACTGCTTTTAAAAACAAAACAAACACTTACTAGGTTCTTGTTTTCAACCTCCTGTAGCAGAAAGCTGTGAAACTTCATGAGCTCTTGAGATTTTGTCTTCAAACACTGATTCTGAACTCTTCTGTTGGAGCTTTTCTTCCTCTTCTATGTGTAGCAGCCTCCTGTAAGACAGCACAGACAGAGTGGACTGGGTAGTGATTATGTGGCAAACTGCAGTTCAAAAATGACAACACTTCATATGGATGGCAGCAAAACTGAGTAGTAGAAGTTTCACACTGTAGTCACTGGTCACCCTAAGCCAGGTGTGCCATACTCTGAGCTTGGTAGGGTGCTTATTAAACTGAAAAAGGACCACATTCTCCTGTGTGGCAACATAGAACTGTTCAATGTGTTCAAGCTTCTTTTAAGGTTTCTTGTGTGGACAATACAATAGGCTATGTGGATATACTGGGATGCAGCTTTTTAATCAAACTACTATCTCATTCATCAAGTGATTCTACAAAATAAATATTTAAATGTCACAGGCTGTGTTTTATGTTTCTTGTTCTCTAGCCATGTAGACCAAAAACGGACCATAAATCCTGTACTCCAGAAAAATACAGCCTCTTGTCAGGCTGTTGTGATGCCAAATGGCCAAAAAGCATGTGAGTTAGATGACTTGGATGTGCAGAGGAAGAAATATGGAAGAGAAGAATCCTTGCACATGATGATGAACAGAGTAAAGTAAAAATTGAAATAAGGAATAACTTAATTGTTGTAAACTTGTCTCTGCACTTCCCTGGTCTGTTTCTGCACTTAGTAAATATGCCACAGGAACTCTTCAGGAGTCCTCACAAAGCCACATCTGAACTGGGCAGTACAGCAAACAGACTGGTTTGTTAGCAGGGTGTTAGTTCTGCGTTCCTCTTGCACAATGCCAGCTCTTCGAATGAGGAGCTGGAAGGGGCATGCTTTCTATCACTGGAAGTAAACTGTGGTGCAGTAGCTTATCTCTGACCTCTTCCCGATCTCTAGCCTGTTTTTCTCTTGTGTGACAACAGCCGTGTTGGGAGGTACAGGTGCTGCACGAGAACTCCGTGTGCCTCAGCCCCCGGGCGCTGCCTGGTAGCCAGGGGCTGCTCCCACCGTCAGCAGCAACTTCAAGGGGGCAGAGAAAGCAGCTGCTTTTCCGTGCTCTCTCACTACGATACTTTAGTGAGAATCAAAGCCAAGAAAATTAATCACCGCATGCTCGTCCCCTCCTGGGGGAGCCCCGAAATGGCTTCTTGCTGCGTCCTGCCGGGGGAACCAAGGGCTGCAGGCTCGGGCCGCGTTCCACCCTCCCGGCAGGTGCTCGAGAGGCGGCAGCGCCCTGGGCAGCGCCGAGCCGGGGAAGCGGCGGGGGCCGTGCGGCGCCAGCGCGGGGCGGATCCCGCTGCCCGCCCCGGCCCTACCAGGCCGCCCCGGGCCCGCCCAGGCCGCAGTGCGCCTGCGGCATGGAACGGCACCTCAGCTTCCGCGGCCGCCGGGCCCTGGTGACTGGGGCCGGCAAAGGTGGCCGGGGGCCGGGGGCCTGGGGCCGGGCGGGGGCCTGGGGCCGCGGCTGACGCCATCTCCCCGCAGGGATCGGGCGCGCCGTGGCCGTGGCGCTGAGCAAGGCCGGGGCCCGCGTGACCGCGCTGAGCCGCACCGCGGCGGACCTGGAGACCCTCGCGCGAGAGGTAAGGCCGGTCCCCGGGACTACCCCCCCCCGCCACCTCGGGACCCCCTCCGGGAACGCCTTCTCCTGCCTGGGGACAGCCCCCACGCCCGGGGTCACCCTGAGCCGGGCCTCCCACCCACGGGGCCGCCCTGTGCGCAGTGCCCGGGCATCGAGCCCCTGTGCCTGGACCTGGCCGACTGGGACGCCACGGAGGCGGCGGTGGGCGCGGCGGGGCCCTTCGAGCTGCTGGTGAACAACGCGGCCGTGGCGGTGCTGCAGCCCTTCCTGGAGGTGACGCGGGCGGCCCTGGAGCGGTGAGTGTCCCCGGGCTGTGCTGTGGCCCACGAACCGCTGAGCCTTAGAACCGCGAGCCCCAAAACTGCTGTGGCAAAGCTTCCCAGAAATTGGTGTCTCCTGGGAGAGGAAGCACAGGCACAGACAGACCGACTGGCACAGACAGACCGACTGGCACAGACAGACCGACTGGCACACCGTCAGAAATGCCCAGCGAGCCCTCTCTCAGTGGTTTGCCGTTTGTTCCCGCTTACATCTGCTTTCTTTTCTTTCCATAATCACCTTTCACGCCGTAAACATCAAAAGGAAAGCGAGTAAAGCACCGGCACGGTTCCACACTGTCACCGAGTAGCCAGAACTTGCGATTTCATCTCTTAGATGGTGGCGTGCACATGCCATCCAGCCTACACGGGAGGGAAAAGTGCCTTTTGCTGTTAATCAAGCTCAGAGCTTCCAGTCTAGCTCCAACTCAATCTCTACTAAATTGAAAGGCAGTTGTCGGCAAGGCATTTCAGATCTAGAGAAGACAAAACCAGATAAAGGAGTATAAAACTGTCACAGTGGGAAATTAAATTTGCTTACTGCAGTAACATGACATCTCTTTTTTTCTCAAAAGATCCATAGTTCCAGTTGGGGGGGGGGGGGCAGGTAAGCTTTAGGATATAGGAGATGGTGAGTCTACTGCCTTCTGAGAAGACTGGCCATGCTTTGTCCCTGCTTTAAAAAATGGCTGTTGTGGGTCTGTACTAAAGGATTCGAGACTAGAACATAAAATATATGGCTTATACTAAGACCATTCTACAGAACTTGCAGGTAAAAACCTGACCAAGGAAGGACTATGTGGCAAATAAAAGCAAAGCTGCTCCTACCCGTCTTATAGCAGATTTGCCATTTTAAAGCCTTGTGAAGGGTTTGACTGACCCAAGAAGAGTCACTGGCTGAGGCTCACTGTTTAAACTTTAATAGAGGAACTACATTAGTCTGCTAAAGATCAGAGTCCTGCTAGGAATGTGACGATGCACAAGGGCACCTCCCCCTGCGCACTAAATACCTTACATCCAATGAATGGCTGATTGCTGAAAGCGTGCCTAAGCATTCTTGCTGGCCAGTCAGCTTGGCACTTCTGTCCATGTCCTAGAGTATCACCAGCAGTTCCAAGGTACCAGCTGCCTCCCAAAAGAAGTCTTCTCTGGCATGGGCTGCAACCTCTCTCTAACTTCTGCATTTGATTTATTTGCAGGTCTTTTGATGTGAATCTTTGGGCTGTGCTTCACGTTTCCCAGGTGAGGAAGAATTGTCACTGCAGTTGTCTCCATGAACAGCAGTGACTAAGTAGTTCTGAGCAGCAGAGATAAGTGTCCCCTGGGGGGGGCTAAAGGGACTGTAATCCAAGGTTAACCTGGTAATTTGCCTGTACAGTCCCTTCACTCTCTTGCTTTGACTCTCTCTCTTATAAGTGGGAGGGAGTGAGGACTTCCTTCCTCTGGATGTTTTTTTCTTTTGGCCACCATAATAGCCCAGCAAGATTCCTACTGAATGAAATAATGATTTCTCCTGTTACAGTTCTGGCATCCCTTTTTTTTTCTTCCCTCCCTCCCAGATTGTTGCTCGGCAGATGATTGCACAGGGGGTGCCAGGTGCTATTGTAAATGTCTCTAGCCAGGCATCTCAGCGTGCCCTGCAGGATCATGCTGTTTACTGTAAGTACGTGCAGCTTTAGCAGTGCCCCTCTCATTTTTGACTAGCTGGAGACTCACAGCCACCAAGCTGCTGGCTGCCAGTTCTGGGCAGTGAAATACTTCTCTGTGTTCCAGACCAAGTGTTATGCACTTAAATGCCTCCTGTTTTTCCCTTCTGTTGAAGGTTCCACAAAAAGTGCTTTGGATATGCTGAGCAAAGTAATGGCAATGGAACTGGGACCCCACAAGGTAGGATTCTTCCTGAGAGCAAGAAAAGCATGAAAGCTGAACCTGAGCACTTTGTCTCAAAGCAGTCTGGTTGTTGCTCTTGGTCCCAGATCAGGGTGAACACTGTGAACCCCACAGTGGTTATGACAGACATGGGGAGAATTAACTGGAGTGACCCTCAGAAATCTGCTGCCATGATTAATCGGATTCCACTGGGAAAGTTTGCAGGTCAGTGGTGTAGATTTGTTGCCAGACTGGACTCTTTTGTTGTATCCAAGCCTTCCCTCTAGTGGACATCACAGCCACAGGTACCTTGCTGCTTTTGTGGGCAAGATCACAACTCTGTTGAATGGCTGTGGAAGAATTCCTGAAGCATCTGATGAGGACAGGGCGAGAATCAACCTTATCTCCCCTCTTCTACTGCCTTCTCATCTTGGGACAAGTGAAATGCACTTACTCTATTGTTCATAAACATGTCTGGGAGGGGAGCAGAGGTGCTTGCTGTGTACTGAGTATCATTTGATCACAACAAGGACTTTTTAATGTCCAGCTCTCAGCCACACTGTCCTGTATCCTGCATCAGGCACAGTTTGGGGGTGGAGATGTTTCCCTGTTTCAGTTACATGCAGAGATTGAAGGCATACCTTTTGGGGTGCTTGTTTTTCTAGTACAATGTGAGGTGTGCACTGGATGTTCTCTCTGTTTGATTCCAGAGGTGGATGATGTGGTGAACAGCATTCTCTTCCTGCTGAGTGATAAGAGTGCTATGACAACTGGCAGCTCACTGATGGTTGATGGGGGATTCCTTGTCTCCTAAGATGACACCTACATTTCACACCTGGTCTTAATTTTCATACTAGTGCTGCATAGATGTAAACTGGATAGAAAACAATGACACAGACCCAGTCTTGCTGGAGAGGGGCTGGAACCTGTATGAGGACCGAGGCAGAAAATTACCTTTAGAAGGCTGCTAAATAATAAAGCTCACATACACCGTCATGGAGAATGTTTATTGCACCAAATAAGGTTTTATCTTGTCACTCTACATGATGATTAGAAATTGGACCTGTCTTTCTTCCAACCCTATTCCCCCCTCCCACCCCAACCCTTCAGAAGCTCTCCCCGTTCCATCCAAATCCATACAGCCTGCCTGCACTTTCAGAGGGAAGGGAAAGAAGTTAGCAGACTCCTCATTGCGTCTTTTGCTGTCTTTAGTAGGAAAAAAAAAAACAAACAGAGGCAACAACCACAGCCCTGCTCTGCAGAGACTGGATTTAGCGGGGGAGGCACCACGCTGTCCTAGGGTGTGCACACACAAAAAGGCAAATATATCAATTGCACAGAGCTGTTTCACTCACTGAGTTTGGCTAGTACCCAAGAAAGCACCGAATGATTAGTTCTTCAGCTTCATACCTCATTTACTTTGACCCCTTCTGGGGCTGGTTATGGTGTCTTTAACAGTCTCAGGCATGTATCTGGTAGAGCACCAATTTGTTAACTGTTAGCCACAGTAGGCTGGGAAAGGAAATCCTACCACTTCCCCAGCTGCTCTTGTCACTCAGCACCATTTACATCAGCTCCCTCCTCACTCACACGTGGATCTGCATGACTTGTTTCGCCTGCAGGTTGGAACCAAGTGTTTCCAGGACAGAGTGGATGTCTCAGCCCTTTCAGCTTGGAGCTCAGGAGAGCCAAAACAGCTTGTTGCCCCAAGGAGCCACCTTGCCTTCCCCACTGTACCTCCCATGGGGGCTGTACAGCCCCCAGCTAGTCTCCTGCCCCCACTGCCCCTTCACATCAACACTGACGTTAAATCAAAGAGACATTTAAAAAACACTGACTTCGTACATGATGAAGGGCCCTACACATCCCAGCCCCCTCCAAAAACACCCAGCTAATATGCAATCTGTCAGAAGACAACATGCTGAGCCAGCACCTAGGCCACAGCCCTCAAAACACGGTACACTTTTTGCCAGGCTTCTTCACAGGCGGTGGGCAGAGCACAGCCCGGATGGCTTCATCAAACACCGTCTTCAAGCCCCGCTGCGTCAGGGCAGAGCACTCGAGGTACTTTACCGACCCTAGGGGAAAGAGAGCTCTACCTCAACCACTCTAGTTCTACCAGGACATGCTGTCCCTCACCCACTCCAAAAAAAAAGCTCAATGCCGTGGAGATCTGCCAGCACATGAGACTCACCGATCTCCCGAGCCATGGCCAGACCTTGGGGGTAGGTGATGGGGGCCAGTTTCTTATCACGTAACCTTTCAATGGTGTCCTTATCATCCCTCAAGTCCAGCTTGGTGCCCACCAGGATGATAGGTGTATTTGGGCAATGGTGTCGGACCTCAGGGTACCACTGAAACAGAGAGACATAGTAAGAAAAGTAGCTACAGCAGTAGACGCAACCATGAGAATGCATTTACTATTGGGAACAAGGTTTTTGCAACTGTCTAACATAGTGGCCACACCTGAACAGGATACTTCTGCCTACAGTTCTGAATATGGCCTGCAGAAAGAGACTGGTGCAGATGTAATAAGGCACTGAGATACAGAATCATGACAGTTCCAGCCAACTCTGCTCACAGTACTTCCCTTAACTGCATTTTAGCTTTTAGGACATCCCTTATCTGCTTTAAGATGCAGATTCAAAAAGGGAAAAACTTAGCCAAATAAGTCATGAATAAAAAGTAGGCCCCTCTTAAAACCTGCAGACTATGACCTTCCCTCATCAAAACATGACTGCTAGAAATTTTGGGCTTGTAGGTGTGGTGCTGGGTGGAGCAGGGAACTGAACTGGTTCATCCCTCCCACTGCTTCACCCAGAAGGAGAATACTTTACCTTGGCTCTGACATTCTCAAAGGAGGCTGGACTCACAAGGGAGAAGCAGATCAAGAAAACATCCTGCGCGGAAACAAGAGGGTCAGCCATGTAGAAAGAAACAGCTAGATATAATGGGATGGAGGGTGGAGTGGGAGCCTTACAGAGGACAACCTCCCACAAGCAAGGACTGTGCCTGTAAGAAATTCTTCCCCATTGAGGGTGCTGAACTAATTCAGACAGGGAAGAAATGGACTTTGAGTGCATGACTTCATCTTCTTTTACAATACTGGGCTCTGCATGTTAAGAGTCTGCAGCCACAAATACTTAACAGTACTACGGGCCCCTCCTTGGGTAGGGGGACCATGCAGGAATTGCTACAGCCAGGGAAACACTACTAGTGCAGCCCAACAGGGAGCCGTGCCACTGGGAATATGGGATTATGGAACATGCTTGGCTGCACAGCAGCCCCACACCATTCCTTACACTATGGCACGTGTAACTGTTCAAACACCATTATGAAGCAGGGACTAGAACAGGACAATCTCTTAGGAGAAATTCAGCTGTGATACCTCTTAAACAACCAGAATTATGGCTGCAGCTGCAGGAACTTAGACTTTCCTCAAAGGAAAGAAGCCCGACTGTCCTTGGGAGCCTCCCCATGTCTAAGAGGGAGCAGTTAGAAGCCAGTCCAAGCCCAGCACTCACCGTCTGTGGATAGGAAAGAGGCCGCAGACGGTCATAATCCTCTTGCCCTGCTGTATCCCAGAGGCCTAGATTCACTGGCTTTCCATCTACCATGACATTGGCAGAATAATTATCAAACCTGCCAAGGAAGAGTCCCCATCAGTGACAATCCTCTTGTGACACACACATCTCTCCATACAAAATCGAAGAAAGCAGTGAATCTGGAGAGGACACTGCGACACAGTTCCAGTGGGGATAGTCTGCCCTCGCACACACAGCCATACCATCGGCATTCTCCTCGTGTGAGAAGTTCATGGTCTGATTTGGAACAGCCTCCTCCTCACCTGCAAAACCAACTTGTACACACATGTGCATACAGGGCAAAAAGCAACTGAAGCCCAAGGCCATTACTTACACAGTGGGGATGTATTCTCCGGGAAAGGCATTCGTGGTGTAACTGATCAGCAAGCAGGTCTTCCCTACAGCTCTGCAGAGGATAAGAGTGACAAGCATGAAGGGTACAGCAGGAAGCACTGTAAGACACCCTTCTCCCACCCCAAAAAAAGGTTAGGTAAAAAGTTACAACATGAGAAAACAAACCTGGAATTCTCTAGTTGTCAGGGACCAGGGCCTGAACTCACAATGCACACCTTGCCTGAGCTCTCCCACTCCGTCTCCCTACCCATTCAGCCTCAGCAAAACACCAGACAAAATACACCAGTTTCGAGGAACCAAAAGAGGGAATAAATTAGGGTTCTGCCCTGGGCTCAACACATTCATAATAATCTAGCAAAATGGGTAAACAGCGAGGTGAAAAAGCATGCAACAACACAGAATTATTCGAGCTCCTCAGATACACAAATTCAATGTCAATAAATACAAAAAGGGGAAAATAAGTTTCCATAAACAAAAATGAACTTTAAAATTCACCACTGTCAGTTTGGAAAGAGGTCAGTGTAGATCACTGAAAATATCAGCTCAGGGCTTTGCTGAAGGTGGGCTCGGTCAGCCCAGTGGTGGCAGCTGGCAGGGGCTGGGCCTGCCTGGCACCAGTGTAAGCATATGGACTTCAGTTAGCCCTGCAGCATAAGGGAAAAGCTTTGTAATAAGAACAGAGGAGAACCAGGAGTGTAAACAACCTACTTATCACTGTGAGAGTTGTGAACTGCAGACAACCTTCCAGAGAAATGGACTGTGAGTGCTGGTGACAGGGAAAGCTGTCTGTTAGGTGCCGGAGTGAAGCTGCACAGCCAGCAGAGATAGGTGTCCTCTACCCAATACTGTAACTGCAGCGATGTAAGGAAAGACTTCAGGAGTAAGCAAGAGACCCCACAGTCCTGCACCAGCACCACACAAAGCACAGCGAGAACCACTACAACAACCCACCCAGCTTTTCCCCGGGACCAGGTCCCCTCTCTCTGATGTAAGGAACCACTACACTGACCAGCCCGACTTTCCTCCTGAACCGTGACCTCCCTCCCACCAAACAGGGAAGTCACATAATGCACAAAACCCCACACATATCTATGATTAAAGCGTTTCGGTATCCAAGTTCATTTAGTTTCCGCACTGTCAGCCTGGTTGTACAGCAGAACACCGGACTGCAGACCTCCAGCCAGAGTCCATTTCCAACATGCTGCGCTCCCAGCCGCCGCTCGCCCCTCCGCAACAAGGCTGTGCTGGTTTGGCGGGGGCTCCTTCTCCCGCTGCCCTTCTCAGCCCCCGCAGGCTACAGAACCAGGGAGGGCTCGCTCCAAGCGTGCGGCTGAGGGGGTGGCATGCATGGGAGGGTGGAAGGACCAGTTCACATTTAGTTCTCCTTATCTCAGCTCTGTGCTTGCTGCAGCGATTGGAAAAGCAAATGGGAATTACGAGGAAAAATATGCAGGACAAGCTAGGAAAAGTTACACAGCACCATAAATCTACGCATGCCTGCATCTTGCATACAGATGTGTTCTCGGGAAAAAAGCGTACAGGAAGAGCCTAAAGAACAGCGCAAGGAGGATGACAAGAGGCACACGGTGAAACCAGAAACAGCAACGTATTTCCCCGCGGAACACACAACAAAAGGAGGTGAGAGAAACCTGTGAACACCAAGATTTTTAGGGAGGACTTTGTGATGAATCACGCTTCTACGACAAAAAAATAGCGAGATAATGAGGAGATGGACTCAAAACGCAAGCAAAGGCGGCAGCGGTGCTCCCGGCAGGACAGCGGCAGCGCCAAGGGACGAGGACCCGAGCCGGCGCACGGCAGCGGGAGGCGGCGGGCAGGACCGGAGCGGCTGCGGCCAGGCCCCGACCTCCCGCTCGGCCCGGGCTCCGCACCCCGCGCCTCCCTCCGGCGCCGCGGCGGCCCCGCGCTGAGGGGCCAGGGCCGGCCAGGCCACCGCGGCCCGGCCGAGCGCCCGCCCCACCCCGCCCGGGCCCCGCGGCGCTCCGGGCCTCGCCGCCTGGCGCCGCGCCTCCCGCTGGCGGAGCCGGCTCTCCCGGGCCGCGGGGCGGGGCCGCGCCGGGCCCTCCCTCCCTCCCTTCCTTTCCCTTCCCTTCCCTTCCCTTCCCTCGGCGCCGCCGGGCCCGGGCCCGCTTTGTGCGGGCCTGCGGACGGTCGAGGCGCGGCTGAGGCGGCCCCGCTGCCGCCGCCCGCGGCCACCGCGCACTCACCCGTCGCCCACCACCACACACTTGATCGCCTGCATCTGCCCGCGATGGCGGCGCCGCCGCGATCCGCCGCAGTGACAGCCCGCGCGGGCGGGGCGGGGCCGGGCCCTGCGGCGGGGGGGGGGCGGGGCTCCCGCCGGCCCCGCCCCGCTCCCGCAGCCCGGGCCCGCCCGCCGGCGCCCTCCCGGGGGGCACCGCACCCCCCGCGGGCCGTGCCGGGGACGGCGGAGCCGCCGGCGAAGAGCGCTGGCGGAGAAAGGCGGAGCGGCCGCGTACCGGCGCCCCCCCCCGCCCCGCTTCCCTTTCTCCGGGCCGCTCCCGCTGTGCCCGGCCGCGGGGCCGTGCCGTCCCCGACGGGGGAGCTACGTGCGCGGCCCAGGACGGTTCGCGCCCCGCACCGAGCTCCAGCGCCTGCACGGAGTGTAGCTGCACTTCACCTTCGTCTGCCCCGAACTGCTCAGGAACAAAGACACGGCAGCGAAAATCCTGCATGAAGATGACTTTTGGATTCCTCCACCTCTCCAAGTACTCTGCCAAGAAGAGACCACTCGGGTAGCAGCACTGCCTCAGGACAGGCTCTGCTCTTCCCTCACCTGCTGGTCTGCAGCGCTGCCCTGCGCGCACAGACACTCCAGCTCCCAACACAGGCACTCCTCTCCTTGGGACTGGGGCACAGCCTCCCCGTTTCTTTGCTTTTACTTTAGTCCGGAACCGAAATCTGCAGGCATACTGAGCTTATCCACCTGTACCAGCCTTCTAGCTCCGGGACCAGCAGGATCTTCATGAGAGTAACAGCAGCAGGCCCCTCCCTCCACATCAGGCAAACATCCAGCTTGTCACTGCCCAGCCTTACGGCAAAATGCAAAAACTCTTTATTAAAAAAAGCAGAGCAAACCCCAATATTAAAACCCACAAACACCAACCAGCCCACACAGAAAGTTTCATTTCCCAGTTGCCTCTTAAAATATGTACTGCAAGCTCATTTCTCCCAGCACAGACTCACTGGAGAAAATAACAGGAGGCTCTCATACTGCTGTCCTGACAGAGGCCTCCACTTTCTTTAATTCAGCCCCTCACATCCCTTCCCTTCTCCTTGCCACATGAGCACTTGTGCTGCCAGGAAAAGGAAGGACCTTCTCCCCTTTCTGCTCTGAGAAGCAGCTCCCCAGTGCTGAGCCAGAGGCATTGCTCCCCTCCAGGGTATGGCCCAGAAAACAGCACTCAGCTCCAGGATCCTGGGAAGCCAGACGTACAGTTTTGCCATTTCTCATAGTGGAATGAAATCCTGTTGCATTTTGGCCACAAGAACTCTAGCCAAGGGCTGCAGTTCACAGTGAGGAAGCACAGATGCTGACCCCTGGCACCCTACCCACTCTTTCCATGCCAGCCACTGCTGCAGAAGCTTGAACAATGGCCAAAGCCTAGCTGTCGAACAAGGATATGGACAGCCACTGCACAGCAGTCCCCCTGTGCAAAGTTGTTTCTATATAGAATTAATGCATGTCTACTGCCCATCACTACACTCAGAGCCACGAAGGGGCAGGGTAGAAGAGCCAAAGTGAGCCCCTTCAACCACTGCTTCCACCTGTAAGCTCAGGTGGGCATAAAAGCACAGGTGGGTAAGATCTGATATTTCCAGCAGCTTCAGGACCCCATGAGCAAAGTAAATGGCTCCTACCTCCAGGAAACTATAAACACTGCTGCCCATCACTTATCAGGTTTCATTGTGAACAGTCCTGGCATCCGAACAAATGCTTCAGAATGACTACTGCCCAGGGAACATACAACCCCATGGCAACAACAGGGCGTGCCAACAGACTGGTGCTCTATAAAAGGACATAGAAACTACTTCAAATGCTGTAGCAGTGCAGGGGAAGAGCTCCACGTCATGAACTCAGACCCGTGAGCCTCTGTCCAGCCCTAGATGGTTGTTTCCTCCTCTCCTTTATGCGGTCAGGAGCAAGATTTCTGAAGAGTAAGAGCCATTTTCTGTGTTTGCAAGCCTTCACGTCACCCCACCGTGACAAACTGTCCCACTTAGAAAGAAGGGGCTGTACCTGAGTTGCTTACCCTCTTCCTGACAGCAGGCATCTGGATTCTTTAAGCCATGCTCTCATTTCCTACAACTGTGGGTTCCCAAGCGGGAGCCCTGCACATATGCCATGATGGCATTCTGCAAAAAACTTGCTCGCTGGGCCTCTTCTTCCCTCATCCTGGAGATGTCAGCCTCTTTCATTCTCAGCTTCTCCAGGAGCACAGAGATTTCGCTTTCTTTGTCCAGCAGTGCCTCACGGTGATTACTCGATAGGGCTGTGAAAGAAGAGCAGCATTACTAAAGAAAATTAGGGTGTCCCTAGAATAAACAGGAACAACACATTATAGGCACAGCCAAAGGCAATGGAAGCAAGATGATCAACAGGCACACGAGAGAAGCTGCACAAGACAATGTTAGAGGTTTCGCATAGTTACACTTCACTGTGCACGAAATCCAAACGTTTTGCTTGCTGCTCAGCTTTGGGTAGCTATCTGAGTCTTGGTCTCTATAAAATGAGGACGAGAATCCTGCAAATACATCAGGATGGAGGGTACAATTCATGGTTGCATGCACAGGCAGACAGCACCGTTGTCACTACCTGTAAGCGTAGCTCAGTTCCAGGCCCACTGTAGGGTAACCCAGCATTACCATTTGAGAAGCATGAAAGGATCCATTACCTTTCAGCTGTCTCTCCAGGGCTGCAATCTTCTCTTTCAGCCCTTCCTGTGCTGTGCGTTCTGCCTGCAGGTGTCCGATCTGCTCCTGTAATTCCACTTTCACTTTATTCACCTCTGTCACTTTTTCCTCTTCCTTACTGTTCAGGTCCTGACACACAAAGACAAATCCATGAATAACCAACAACTTCAGCAACTTGTTCTGCCCGTCATGACCATATCTCTACTTCAGTCCACATTACCTGCTGAAGTTCCTCTATCCGCCTTCTGAGTCCATCAGCATGCAGGCTCAACTGATGGGCTTTGGCCTGGGCCTCAGCAACCATTTGTTTTTGCTTAAGGCAGCAGTTCTGAGCTTCATCCCGTGACTCAGTCATCAGCTGCAGCTTCTCCTCCAAGTGTTCTAGTCGTTGCTGCTGTAAGACACAAAGGGAAATTAAAATACATCAGTCTCATTCCATTTCTGTAAAGGTATTCTCCCCTTTTTGTTCCACACACAGTGAACACTTGGTTGAGTCAATTGGCACTGAAGTATGGGACTTGCCCATAGTAGCTACAGCACTTCTCCCTTGCATTCAGAAGTGAACCTAAGCTGCCTTCTCTTGCCAGGGAAAACATTCTGATGGAGACGCTGCAAAGCCCAGCTTACTCGCTGAGAAAGAGGCATGTCCTTGGTAGAAGCACCAACGCCACCGCTGGTGTTTACAGCTAATGCTCTGCCTCCACTTCCTCCATCTCCTAAATGGCTCTGAAACACTGCTGGATGCAGCTAAGCAACTGCTGTGTCCTACCACAGACACACATCGCAGCTTTTGTATGTTTGTATCTCAGTAAAGCATCTTCTTTTGCGACATTACAGGTAAGTAAACATTCTAATAGTTTTGGTGTATTTTCCTCGTCCCTTGTTCTCTTTCACAGGGTGTTGACTTCATTGCCATTTTCACAAAGTTCAATTCTACAGTGACTTTTTTTATCCAGCAGGATTAGCCACCTCCAGAAGTTCCTCCAAGTTCAGAGAAAAAGGAGCAGCCCATGAAAGCTGCTGTTAAACAGAGAGATCGAGATCTAGCTGTTAGTCTCAAAAGTTGGCAACTTAAACAACCTGCTATGACAATATCCACATCAATTCTGTTACTACTGGAAAGCACAGAGCAGCGGTTACATTCTGGCGAGAACTCAAAGCAGACTTTTCAGGATTCCTTCCTCAGAAATCACACTATTTGCAGGCTAGTGAAACCCAGAGCAGGGAGTTACTCAGCAGTTCCCCAAGACAAAAACTTGGGCTAGGCAGCCAAATCCACTCCTTCCCACAGAGACAAGGCCCACAGACAGGTCTTGTCCTTACCTCCTCCAACCGTGCCTGATTCCGAACTTTTAGTAACTCCTCCTCTGCCTGGCCTCTCTCAGTGAGTGCAGATGCTTTGACTTGGCTCAGCTCCTGCCACAGAAACGTGAAAGATCATTCCAGATAGAGAAGCTGTATTGCTGCAACACTGACCAGAAAACACCAGCAGCTTCCAGTCACAGGTTACACCATAACACAGCTGTCTCTCTCACTCAGGGGCAGTGAAAACAAACCCAGATTACATACCTTTTCTCACCCCGAGACTGCCATCTAAATTCAATGAGAATTTCAGTTATATGAGGGCAAGTAATGGGTGAAGCTTTACAAAGACAGAATAGGAGAGGGCAGTGCTGGATCTAGCTAGGGGAACAGAGGAAGAGAAATATGCTACACTACCTGGGACCACATGGGAAACATGTGAAGTCAAATCCTGGTAAGAATCTAACCATGTTCAATGGAAACTCTATTTTTGGTCCACAACAGAATGTACAGGTTTCTCCTTGAAACCTTCTCCTTCCTTAGTCCAAAGCAGCAAAAATAACTTTAGCTGGTAAACTGCTGTTATCTCTTCCTCCCTACAGCACATGACAATCTTTACATGGGTCAGCAATGGAAGACTCCACAAAGCTCCCCTGGCAGCCTTCTCCTGCCACTACTACCTGAGCATTCCAGTGTGCCTGGAGCATCCATTCTTACCTCCTCCAGTGCTATCCTGATGGCCTCCAGCCTCCGGATTCTGTCCTGCATGGAACGTTCACTGGCTTCAATGTGCTGTGTCATATGATCCACCTGCAAAGCAGCAGAAACCATTTAAGCAAGTCCCAGAAAACTACTCCTATCTCCAGGCACAGCAGCATGGCCATTCGGCATGAGAAACAGCATCCTCTCATTGACCCACCTGCCACCAAAGACAAACTCTCACCTCCCTCAGAGCTCCATTAGGAAAAGTGTAATATAGATAGAATCTACCCTCTGGAAATTGGGAACTTTAAACAGAGATCCCTTCCAGGCCCTGATGAAAGAGTCCAAGCTCTCATCTTCAAGTGGTATGAAACACCAGAGATGATTCCTTTTCTAGTTGTAATGTGGCTAAAATCTTCCTGGCCTATGTCTTTTCTTACAAGGTTTCAAAATCTTCAGAGAAATCTACTGGTATAATTTTAGTTTTGGGAGATTTCACACCTCAATAAACACTCCAAAGAGAGTTGATCAAAGCCTCTTGTCCTATCCACACTCAGACAGAATCCCCCTTGAAACATAACAGAGAAGGAACTAGCAAGCTGAGCCCCGTTAAAGGACTGGTTGTGCATAGCATGCACATCTCAATTTCTTCCACTAAGGCATCTTTATTTCAGCGAGCAGGACAAAACTGCTTATTCATAATCGCCTCTATACATAGCAAGACTAACACAAGGGCCAGCCTCCAAGCCTCTTTTGTAGAACCACATACCACTCTGGCCCATACCCTTGCAAGCTACAAAATCTTACTAGCTGCTAGAACGTCTTGTGATGTCTTTGGCTAGGCTTTTGTAGAAATAGCCTATCATTCCCACAGTAAGTCTGAGCTCACTAATCTTTAAACTTCTTCAAGAGCAGCTGACAGCATACAATGACCTCCAGTGGTGCCAGTATGTCAGGACCAAAGAGAGACGAACCTCAGGATGCTGCAGAAACCCCGTTCTTACCTCTTTTAACCGAAGGGATTCCACGTCTTCAAGGCTTTTTTTAAATCTTCTCTTCTCTATTTCCAGGCGTTCTGTGGATTAAAAGCACGCATATCACAATTATGGCATTCCTGCTATGCAGGATATATTTATGCTCTGTCACAAACTCTGCCACCCTTTCTCCTTGGCTGCCTTGCACCACTGACTCATGGACAATAATCCCAAACCATAGGTGTCCACGAGCTGTTTCGGCTCCTCCACTCACCCTCAGCCTGAACAGCCCGCAGCTTCAGCTCTGCTGTTGTATTGGTCAAGTCTTGTTTTATCTGGAATAGCTGATCCTGCTGAACTTTGCACTTCTTCTCCAACTCATCCACCTACAAGGAAATTACCATCACAAAGGATTTTCTTTTCCTATTAGCAGAGAAAGTTGTCTGCACAGAACAATCAGCAGCAACACAAACAAGGGTCAAAGTAGAGGACATATATACAGAGGCAGAAGTGAAGAATGCCCAAACCCCACTTCTCAGCCTTGGACTCGCTTTCCTACCTGGTTTCTTAGAAGCAGATTTTTCTCACTGGCAGCAGACAAGTCACACAAAAGCTTGCCTTCCCGATCAGCACCTTCCTGCAAACAAAACCAAAACTGAGAATCTGTAACTCACCTTAGTTCTTGCACCGGCAACCTACTCCAACCAACACCACACCCAAATAAATTCAACCTACCCCAGAAACACCACAGCTCCTCTCCACACCTAGCACTCGCCTATCTAACTTACACAAGAATTTTTGTCATGGCATCTGTGTTTAATCCACTAAAAACCATGCTTGCCTATCCAATCCAGCATCCCCCAAATCTATACAAACCAGGTATGACCTGGAACCCCGCTCTCAAATCTAACTAGGACTTATCTAGCTCACCTGCTTTTGCTGCTGGAGCTCCATAAAGTGGCGCTCAGCCATGCTTGTTTGTTCCTGTTTTGTGGTGTTCAGTAGCTCTCCCAAATTGTGCACTTTCTGCTCAGACAGAGCCAGGGCAGCTTCAGTCATCTGCAGCCTATACAGATAAACACTTTCCAGAGTCTTCTCTAAGGGAGACACTTCAGTGAGCTCTCTGTGCCCCATGGTACCAGATATTAACACATATTTGACAGTGAATGAAATCAAGCTAGCTAAATAAGGCATTTTTTGCCCCTGAGAAAAGGACCCAGCAGCCTCTGCAAACAGCAAGTGACTTGGGCCTTCTCAGAGCCTCGTGTTCTGGTGCCTCACTGTGTTTCCCCTGTGTTGTCTTCCATAAGCCGTTTTCCCTGCCTGGACCCCTCCAGGATTTGCCAGCTCTCACAGGAGAATAAAGCTGGCTATTTTATGCCACTGCAAGGTTGTTTAAAACTAGGGACAGAATTTTAAACACAGATAGCAGCAGTGATCTGCTTACTCTGTACATGAGGGACATGTTCACACTGAGGCTGGGCATAATGAAACTACCTTTACCTGACAGAACTGAGCAAGCCAGGCTCATCAATGTTTGAAGTCTGAGCACTGTCACATGCATATGGCTCTACACAATCTAACACTGCTGCTGGGCAGTTCCACCTCATTGTCCCTAAGCATACAATCTTGCTGGTCAGGTTCCTCCATATCTGCAGTGGTTCTCAGAGGACACTGCCAGGGTAAGCAGGTACAGACTCTTGACAGGCTGTAAACTCTGCAAGGAACACACCCCCATCCCCACAGACTTTTTTTTTTTCTCCCCACTCTCAGTAATTCACTTGCTCTTACACAAATGCAGTGTAATTTTACTTAAAAGCAAGCTAAATATCTAGCATGGCAAACCCAAAGGCGTGATCCAACCGTAATTTCTGGATATTACTGCAGAACTAAGCAAAACAGTAATCCAGATGCTCTACAAGATCATCCTCCTTCTTAACAGCTCTCCTCAGCACTGCCTATACAGCACGGAACAGTGGGAAGGCTAAGGTTTTCCTCCTCCATACTTGGCTTTTAGTGAATTCATAATAGAGTGCTGCTCATCCAGTGCTTCCTGCAGCTGGCCGACTCGTGCTGCAGACATCCTGCATTTGGGGGAAAAAAAAAATACAAAAAGGTGGGTAATTTCTGACAGGAAATGGAGAGGGCCCAATTCTGCTATCAAAGAGCAGATCACACTCAGAAATTCAACTCACCTGCCACTCCTGGCTATTTCTTCTCTCTGCTTGTCTATAGTGTCCATCAAATCCAAGAACTGTGAACAAGGCAAACATCAGTGAGAAAATGAACTGCATCAGCTTGAAGCATTTACATTTCTCATCTTTCTCTTCCCAGTGACAGTTGAAGTTGGATCAAGCCACTCTACTGAAAGCAAGCAAACTGGAGGCTTGGCAGGTTCATCAGCACATCTGACCAAGGTCATCAACTGCACCATTGGGTGTCAGAAGGAAAGCAGACTCACATTTCTTGGTTTTCACTGCTTGGAAAATATTAAACCAGTTGCAAAAGAAGAACTGAAAGTATGGGTGGAAAAAAAAAAAAAATAAAAAATCACCAAAACTTCTCCAGAATCCAGAGTGAACATGCTCAGCAGGGCATGTGTCCACACCCATACTGCCATGGATTTGATTCCTGGGCAACCTAGCTCAGAGGAAGGACCCTATTTACCAAACCATGCTGTGTGCCTGTCCATAAAGATGCACATGCAACTTCAGGTGCACAATAATCCTGTCACTGTTTCATGGGGACACTGAGGGAAAGCATAGGATTCCAGCTGCCCCATCTGAACTGCCAACATGTAAGACAGCTGACCTGCTTGGTCTTCTCATCCTTCAGACTCAAAATCTCCTTGTTGAGTATGTACGCTCGGTTCTGGGTCTCACTCAGGATAGCATGACGGTCTTGGTTATGATCCATGGCTTGTTCTGATGCAGAGAGAGCAGGAGAGCATGCACACATTTCCAAAACAACAGAATAGCAAGCACTGCTGGAAGAGATAGCACTCAGGATGACACCTGGCTATCAGAAGCAGCAGGACAGCAGAGACGACTCTCACCTTACAGACAGACACAAGGGGGGGCAGAATCGAAGAGAGCAGTGTAAATGGGGTAATCAACACCCAAGCCACAGAGCCATTCAACTCCACTACGGGTAGGACAATGACAAAGGACATGCTGCATTAGCCATATGCAAACTATAGCCCCAAGTTCGCCCACATTCATGGCATAGTAATCTCTAATTAGATCCAAATTTTTTTTTCCTCTTGTTGGTAAAAGTGACACCTCCAACCTGATCAGCCCTCATTAACGGACAAGAAGAAGCAATGTAGGGCACTGTGTAAGTGCTGTTGATAAAGAGAGGGGAGGAGGGATAGCTTTCCTCTGGAGCAGCAAGTGCCCTGTATCCCTCAAGTGCTGAAATGGGAAAGGAGTTATCGATTCTTTCCTGTGCAAGAAGTAGTACTTACCCACAGCTTTCAGGATGTCACTAGGAACATTGTTCCCAGCTAGCTCCAGCCTCCTCAGAGTCTTGTTGCTGTGCAGGCAGTTCAGCAAAGCTCGGCCACCCAGAAGGCCAATATTATTCCAACGCAAATCTACAGAGAAAGCAAACTTTCACCCCGGTAATCACATATCTGATGAAAAACACAGGGTCCCAGAGAAAGCATGCTCCTTTGACATCTACAAGCATGGCTAACTAATCCCAGATGGTCTCAGCACAAGCACAGGTGAGCACTGTCTCCCTTTTCAAGACAAATGAGAGGGAGGGAAAATGACAGGCAAAGCAGGAAAGGTAAAGATTAATCTTAAGTACAGTAAAGTGCAAGAAGCCATTACAGTTCAAAAGGTATGCAAGTCTGCCCCTCACATTTTCATCTCGCGAGCCTTCCTTCCACAACCACAATCTGTGGATGAGAAAGAACCGGCACCAAGAGCCACATTTTCCTGAAGGAAATTCTGGCAAATTTTCTTACTGAGGACAAAGCAAGTGTGAAGTAAGTCCAAGCCTATCATGAGGCATGCCAACAGCATCCACAAGTGGGAATGAACCCATTCCCTCCTCCACTAACAACTGTTCTGCTCCAAGCACACAATTTTCATCTGCAGGTTTGGTCCCAGAGATTCCAATTGCAGTTCCCACTCTCCAAGGACCACGGGGCTGTGACCTCTACTCCCTGCACAAAGACTGCAAAGCACCCCAGAATGATACGAACTGGGAATGAGACTGACCAGTTGGCAGAGATCAGGGGAGGCTGCAATGAACCTGAAGATATATGTGCGTGCATGCACATATCACAGAGTCATAGAGTGGCAGGGGTCGGAAGGGACCTCTGAAGATCATCCAGTCCAACCCCCCGCTAGAGCAGGATCCTAGAGTAGATCCCACAGGAACACCTCCAGACGGGTTTGGAATGTCTCCAGAGACAGAGACTCCACCACCTCTCTGGGCAGTTCCAGTGCTCTGTCACCCTCACAGTAAAGAAGTGTTTTCTTATGTTTAGATTGAACCTCCTGTGTCCCAGTTTGTGCCCATTGCCCCTTGTCCTATGTAGGTGGGCAAAGAAGTAGCCACTCTTACCCAGCTCCTGAAGGCTGGTATTTTGTTTCAGTGCCATGGCCAGCTCTCCAGCCCCTTGATGGTTGATCTGGTTATTGCGCAGATCTAGCTGCTGGAGAAAGTTGTTTGCTCCCAGTCCTTCACAGAAAAAGGAGAAGCTCTCTTCCCACACGCCAAGGCTGTTCCATTCCAAGATGAGGCTAGGGAAAATCAGACAGGATTGGAGTTTACAGAGTAAATGGACAGTTGCAAGAGCTTGAATGATATCAGGATCTTGGCACCCATTCGAACACCCAGCTCCCCTAACAGAGACTCATTTTCAGAGAGCAGCATGCAGCTAGGGCCTTGCATCCTCAGAAAGGGCACCTCCAGTTCTCACTTCTTTACCTGTCCCATCCCTCCTTGCACCACTTGTCATTCCTCCTGCCCCAACAAAAAACACCCTCAGCCCTTCTGTAATGTTGTGCTCCATCTGGCAGGAATAACAGAAAGAGAGGTAGATACAATTTTTTACCTCCTGATAGATTTGTTCTGCCTAAGAAGTTTTCCCAAAGCCTCAGCTCCCACGGTTCGCAGGTTATTTCCCTGAAACAAAAGTCCCAGGTGATCAGTAGGCTAGCCCTGTCCCATCCAGCTATCCCATCAAACGCCACCAGGTGCACCCTAGCTGGAAGGCCAATTTCAGTCTGTCAAAGATGCTCCAGTAACACTTGTTACACATATCAGTCAGCCTTCCGGGAAACTAAAGACCCCGGGAGGGACGGTGGAGACATTCACGGTTAGTCTGGTGGGGCACCATGACTCAGAGCTCACAAAAATCACAGGATAGCACAGGGTCAGCATGGGCCACGATGGGGCAGGAAATGCTGATTCTAGATGAGCAGAACCATATCAACACCATTAAAAAGGGCTCGGATAGCATCAGCATAGGTGAGAATGAAAGGTGTGATGCAGTTTAGGACTGTAGATTCAAGGGAATAGCTATGTTCCAGCATACAGACAGAAAGTCACTTTCACAGCAGAGTGATTGCCACATCTGAAGGTGGATGCTTAGTTCCAAGCCCCAGGCTAGCTGAAAGACACTGGCAAACTGGATGAACTCTACAGAAGCACAAGTCAAACAACTAGTAACTCACTGATTAATACAGAAACACAAAGAAAAGCCTACATATAGCTCATCTGACCAAACAGCAACTGACAAAATAAACAGAGCAATAACGTCCTATCAAAACAGAGCAACTGAATAAAAACTGACAAAGGTGAGCTGCAAAGTAACTTTGGAAAGTCATGACATGGTCTTAAGAGGCAATGACTGAGTCACTTGAGAACAAGAACTTTACAGAAGTACACATCTGCAGAACTATCCTGCACCAGGACTGTCTATTTCTTAGTCTGATTAAGCTTGTGTTCCTATTTCCTTCCCCACCTCTTTGTCTTAGTTTTATTGAAACAGACTCACCTTCAAATCTAAAGATTTGACTGTGGTGTTGGAGCAAAGACCATGCAACAGAAGTTTTACACCTGAGTGGAAAAAAAAATACAGTTGTTTATTTCGTAGGTGTAACCCTCTGCCAGAGCTGGAAGAGAAAACATCCTTTCAAACAGGCGGCTCAGAAGACGTGGCTATGATAAAACGTACGACTTAGTAAACAGCCACTGCAGCTGGGAAGTGTAAGTCTGAATTTTCAGGGCAGGAGATTGTTTATATATTCTCAGAGAAAGAGGTGCCTGGGCAGAGAACTCCCTGTCACCCCACGTGCCTTCCTAAAGCAGCTATGAAAACAGCCTGTGTCCAGAGAGGGACAAGTGGCTTGCTGGCTGGCTCAGCCCCCGCTCACGCGTGCCGCAGGGAGTGAGGAGAGGCTCATCCTCCCTCCCACGGAATCCCCATTCAATGCCTGCTACATTTAACGATCTCGTGATTAGATCTAGCAGATTACCATCCGACCCCTCCTGTACCGTCAGCCGCCACCAATCCCGCCTGTTCAAGGCCAACAACCGCAGACGCACTCCCGAAGACGCAGGGAAAACACCTCTGGCAGCCCAAGGGTTCGTGACCAGCTTCAGCCCGCGCTGCCCGGCCGGCCAGGGAGGCCATCCGCCGAGGCAGGGTCACTGCTCCGGCCGCCAGTCCCCCTCACCGCGGGGCCCGCACTGCCGCCAGGCCCCCCTCGCAGCCTGCGGCACGGCCCGCTGCCGTCAGCGCCGCCGCGCCCCCTCGGTCAAACCTCCGCGGGCCACCGGACGGCCCCGACCCCGGCCGCGGAGCAGGAGCTCAGGGGCCGGGCACGTCCCCGCCGCTCCGCCTCACCCCCGCCCGCCCGGCGTGACGGGGAGGCGCGGGGGGCGGCCCCTCCCGCCAACAGCCCCTCCCGGGGAAGCCGCCGCGGGCCCCGCGCCCACCTTCCTCGCTCAGGCCGCAGTCGCCCAGCGCCACCTCGGCGAAGGGCGCGGCGCCGGGCAGCAGCCGGCCCAGCGCGCCGCACGTCTCCAGCGAGAGGCTCTGAGCCGCCAGGTCCAGGCGGCCGCGGCCCGGCGCCGCGCCGAGCTCCCGCAGCCGCCGCAGCACGGCCTCCTGCGGCGCCGCGCACAGCCGCGCGTAGGCCCGCCGGAACTCCTCCATGGCCACCGCGGCGCGCGGCTCCGGGCGTGGCGCTGACGCCAGCGGGGCGCGCGCTTCCGGGAGGCGGGGCCGGCGGCGCCATGGAGGAGCGAGGAGGCCGCGCCGACGGCTTCAGGAAGGTGCGGCGGGCCCGGGCGGGGGCTCGGCCCCGGGCTGCCCCCGCCCCGCTCATCTGCTTTCCCCTCCACGCAGGAGACCGTGGATCGGCTGCTCCGCCTCCACTTCCGCGACGGGAGGACCAGAGGTACCGGGGCGGCGGCGGCGGCGGGCGGGCGAGGCGAGGCGGGCCCCTGCCCTCCGTAAGCGCTTTGTCGTTGCAGTTAACGGCGAGGCGCAGCTGCTGATGGCGGAGATGCTGAAGGTCTTCGTCCGAGGTGAGCGGGCAGCACCTGCTCCCGGTGCCGGGCCCAGGGTCGACCTGAACTGCGCTGGGGACCCAGTACCGGCTCGAGGGGCGCCCTCACCCCAGCAGGGCACCCCCTCTTCTTCCTGAGCACCCAGCCAGGCTTCGGCTCATCCCAGAGCGCTCGCCACGGAGCAAGGAGCTGCTCCTTCCCAGCCACCACCCTGACCCCACTCCCTGCACCCTCCCGGGGCCAGGGCAGAGCCTCCTCCAGCGAGCTGTGTCACCTCCTTCTACAGGACTGCATCCTCCGCCGGGAAAACGAGCCCCGAGACCTTCTCGGGACCACACGTAACAGCTCTCAGCCCCTCTAACAACTCTCTCCTTACGCTTGTACTGCAGAAGCAGCAGCTCGAGCAGCACGGCAGGCTGAGGCGGAGGACCTGGAGACAGTGGATATTGAGCATGTGGAGAAAGTCCTGCCACAGCTGGTATGTAACTGCAGAAGCTGAACTGCACTTGAACAGGATACGGATGTGGGCTGGAGCAGCTTAAACCTCTTCCTTTTGGGAGATGCTTTGGGGACCCAGCAGATGTGCTGATGGGCTTGCTGCTCTCTCCTCCCAGCTTCTAGATTTCTAGAAGCCTCATGAAGCACATGTGGCCTGCCAGCAGAAGACCCTGACCTGACAGCGAACGTCTGGCTCATCCTCAGGGTCCAGCTCTAGGAAGCTCAACGTTTCCTTTCTCTGCCATTTTGCTTCTGTTTCCTCTCTCCTTTACTGAGCACAACAAAGCTCTAGGCAACTATGCTGTCAGATGCTGTTTTTGAAGAGGCTGCCACGGGCTCGTTCTGGGCAGCTGTGTAGCTGGGTTCCATCTTGCTGCTTTACTCCTTGAACAGGCTCCTGCCTGTACTTCGCAGCGTGGTAAGATGCTGCTGCTTTCTCAGCTAATGCGAGAAACAGGTGCTGCTTCACTAAGATGCATGGAAAGACTTAATGGCTGGAAACATTGCCCAAACTTCAGGCTCTCATTGCCTCAGCAGGCAGCTGGGGCAGAAACATTAGGTCCAAGCCTGTCTAATGAATAGGTTGTTAACAGGAGCTCAGTCACAGGCTCTTGCCAAAAAGCAGGTAACTGATCTTTATTTTATAAATAAACAGTGTCTGTCCCTCACTACCTTCCAGTATTTCTCCAGGGCTGTGACATCAAAGAATGCTTGGAACCTTTTAACCATTTGATATTCTCCTCAGAAGCTGTTTCCCCTCTGCTATAAATTTGTTCTCACAAAGAAACATCAATAAATTAAAACCGCGTCTCCCTCCCTTGTGTAAGCTCTTTGCTGCAATTAATCATCGAAAGTCAAGTTGCTTCAAAGACTTGCAAAGTTTCCCCCTCACCCACCCTCTTTCTCTAAATCTTTGTAGGACGAAAGGAAAAAGGACAGAATAACAAACAGCATGTGTGAGAATCCCACATCATGGGACAGCCTGGCCCCGCAGCCAGCAGGGGGGCCGGGGGGCGAGCTGTGAAATAAGAAACCTTACACATGTAGGCAGGACCCACACAACTGAACTGGCTTTGTTGGGAAATACACAGCCGGCTGCACGGAAAGCAGCTGACACCAGCATGTCTCAAGGACTGCACGCTCTCTGTTGTTGGCGATCTGTAGTCTTTATGATTAGTAATAGTGAGCGATTTTTTTCCCATTGACAGCTGCAGCAGGCAAAGGCTCAGTAGGTCCCTGCACTCTTTCAGCTAAGAGCTATCAAGGTCATCACTTAGGACACCAGCCACTTGGAAACTTCAACTAAAACCACAATTTCATGCACATTCTTTCTGCTGACAGTACCAGCTTAAGCAGTGCCCCATCCCTCTGCTCTGCAGCCTCTTTGCCAAGACAACTGTTTGTGCAGCTGTACAACGAGACCAGTGAAGGAACTGACCTAGTTCAGCCTTCAGCCCCACAACCATATGGTAAAAAAGGCAATAGCAAAAAAAATGCAAGTAATGCTACCTCTGAATGCCCAAGTAGTTCAGCTACTATAGTAGAAGTGATACTGAAACAAATCCAGCTCATCAGGTATCTGCATGTATAATACTTGTATACACAAGTATTCTTGACTGAAGAGGATTGCTGAGGTGAATGTTAGTAGCAAAGCAATTATTTTAATAGCAGCAGCAGCTAAAACTAACTCTTCTTTGCATAGTGAAAGGGGAATAAGACCCCTGATCTAGTTGTTGAAGGTACCAATTTTCATTCTCCCAAAAGAGAAGTAGATAAAACTGGGTTTGATGCACAGCTGAAGTTCCACAAGGGACAAGCATGGGCAGAACTGACTGCAGTAACACACACAGTTGGCAATATGAAGTCTCCTAATTCTCACCCCTGTACTTAACCCATGAAACTGCCCCAGTAATAGTGATACTTCTGCTTGTGTGCCTAAACTTTTCCTTCTCTTTTCCCATATCAGGTACTTGCAGCCGATAGTTCTGGTACTAGGTCTTTGTCCAAACTGGTAGAATCAAAATAGCTCAACAAATCAGTACCATTTGATGTTACCTGCGCTCTTCAAAAAATAAAACTAGCACATCTGAAAGCACACTGCATCTTCCTACCAACCACACTGCTTCTGTTCATTCTAGCCCTGTGAATCAAAAAACACGTGCACAAATGTATCATCACCTATCATGAGCTATGGCTGTTGGGTGTCCCCTGATACGTCCTGCGTAAATTCAGCAAAGCAGCTCTAGCTACAGTCTGCCTCTAACTTCTGTGAAATGAGTAAGCCTGACATAGCACCTGAACCAAGATACTGACAGTCCTGTGGAGCGTAGGCTCACCCCACACTTAATCCACTAAAGTAATAAACTTTAAACATTATTTTACTATTTTTTTGTTTTGCTGTACTATGCATTTTATAGCCTGTCAAGTGCCAGAAGGGCTTGCTTTCCACAGGATTTAGAGCAGCAGCTGTACACAGTGCTCTTCCATTCTCCACTGCCAGCGGCCGCACACATCCCCTGTTTATATGTTGTCATATAAGAAATCAATCAACATTTTTGCTAAAGCATTCTGCTCCCTCCACTTTGAGTCTTCTTTTTCCTCTTCCACCTTTCTTTCATGCCTCCCCCTCCCTCAGAGTTTCTTCAAAGCATCTGGGAGCATTTGGAAGTAATTAGACCTGAAGGGAAACGTTGGCCAGGCTGGGAGACAATGACAAGTGCCAGGAACCCTGGGTGCCCTTTCTAGCCACTTTGAAGTTCATTCAGATGGTACAAAGCTCCATTTTGCTTTGTTAAAAAAAAAAAAAAAAAAATGGGAGGAAGGGAATGAGGCATGACACATGACAGGCCCATTGAAAAAGAAGCAGGTTCCTGTGAACTGAGAAACTGAGTACTGGAGGAAGGAACACATTATCAAAGAGACCGACAAAAAGGCCTCCTATGGCCACTCTGCTTTATTACATCTACAAATTGTGCAGATGCACACATAGTTCAGGGAACAATTGTCTATACAGGGAAAATGGAAAACATGTTATTACCGTAACATGGAAGCCCAGCTGTCCGATATGAATCACTGATCCATGGAGCAGACTTTGAGTAAAATACAGCACCATGGCTACTGTGGCACTATAGAGCTCATCTCCAGTATAAGCGCAATTCTAACCAGCAATATTCAACCCCATACAAGATCTGCAGGAGGCAATGATCCAGACTAGTGCTTCCCTCTGTACACTAACTGCACTGCAGAGAACAGCTACTCTGCTGTGGAAACATTCAGACCATAAAAGTCCATAGATCGAAGGTCTCATGAAGAGATCCTTTTAGTGGATGGGTTTTTTTCCCCCTCACTGTAACTGTAATTACTGATGTTAATTATATGTAGTGAAAACAAAACAGAGCTTGGGGCAGAAACAAACTCCACAGGCATTCCATTAACAGATACTTGTGTTCTTTGTTAACAAGATTCTGGCAACTGAAAACAATGCAAGTGCAGCAGACCAAGAGGTTTACAGGAAAAGTCTAACTGAACTGTTTTAAGTGACATAGGTGCTTCCTCTTCACTCACTTTCCAGCCATCTATGCCCAGAATTATCAGCAGCACTAACCCGCGCCCAGCAAGAAGCAGAAAGAAGTCCCGTTCTAGGCAGCACTTAACTATATATAAAACTGCATTGGATTGTACCTTGCTGCCAGAGTTCAAGCAGCTCGACTCAAGTTATCTCTGAAGGTAGAACTGGGAAGATTTCAATTTAAAAATATGGATAGAAACAAAGTCCTTCACAGAAAGCGTATAGGAATTATTCCCCCTTTAATTCTCTATTCGTACTGTTTGCATGCAAGAGACCTTAAATTTAACCTCTAACCTTGCTTCTGTAGCCACAAAGACCACAAACAAGCCTTCCACTCCTTCAAAAGGTGAAACTGGCATCTGAAATAGTGATTTTCTATTTATAACTAATGTTCATACAGATGAGATCTCTCCAGGGCCACCGACAATTTCTTACACGTTCTGAGTAAGTTCATCAGGAAAGGGGCACAGCTGACTGCTCACAGATCCAGCAGCCCAGAATGTTTCATCTCTTCCCACCTACAAAATAAACATAAGAGCATTAAAACACTTCAACATGCAATTCGCACTGCATTTCTCATAACATGATCTAGTTGCTGAGGGTTCTACACACTGCTGTGCTCAGGCAACAGTTGGGCAGCACATAGGAGCACTTCTTAGCGAGCTGGAATGGTGCATACATCATAACTTTCAGAGCACGAAACTTCATTCTACATGTTATTAACATGTGTGTTAGAGCATGTTATTAACCTTTCATAAAAGCTGTTAAGGGGTAACCTGCACAGGTAGGTGAGACGTTTTGTACTTTATCCAGATAATCTTTACTTGGGAAGGAAAGTCCTACTCTTAAGTGGAATGCTTCAAGCATATCAGAAGCAGGAAACAGTAAAGATACTGCTTCCCACATGATCTGCACCAGTATCCCAGTAGCAGTCTCAAACAGACCAGCCACAGGAGGGAGACACATCAACCCACTGCTTGCAGCCTCCCAGCAATCATTTCACACCTATGCTATGCTTGCTGGAGCTGATGGCCCCACAGTGTCTTCCAGAATCAAATAACTAAAATTCTCATTCAGGAAGTTAACATTTGGCATTATCATCCAGGGAATTCCATATGATTCTTCCTAGTTTTATTGCTGTTAAGCAGGTTGATTGAATGTCTTTCTCCTCCACTCTGCTCCTCTTCTCTTTGCCACTGCATCAAAAAGCAAATATTGCCAATTGTTTAATTCAGGAATCCTTCTTCCAGTTAAATTTATATGAGAATTTATATTGCAGTTTTCTGATCAGGATAAACCAAGAAAAAATTCACAATGGAAACTTGGTTGCAATCTTATGCAATCTATGGGAAACCACTACTGTTTTGCAGTAAAGATTAAAAACAGAAAGACTAACTCAAAAAACCCCAAGAGATAGGAAAGTACTACAGCAGAATATAACAGGAAAGGAAAAATAACGACAGAGATTTAACAGATGACATGGGCCTTTGGTATGTAGAATATCATGCCTGTTAGTATCTGAACTACACTAGCATAGTTAAGAACTCAACACATTAATCCCAGAACATAGTTAAAAATGCTGCAAGCATATGGATTAGACATCAGACTCAACAATGCCCAGAGCCTACATCTAGATACTTCCACAGTGAAGGCTGAGGTTTGTCACAAACCGATTTGTGATTGACAAGCATTGAACCAAATGTCCTGCAAGCCTTATGCTGACATCTTTAAGAACAGTCAACATCCAACACATTTGGCACAGAGGAGCCTGCCTTGCTGGGGAGTTCAGAATAAGAAGAGCTCTCCTCTGATTTTGTGATACCTGGCAGCTTCAGCCATTTGGGTATTTTCCCAGGGGCCCTTCTCAACACCTGTGGAGTTTCATACATGCTTGCTGGTTCTGGCTGCTCATTGGTCTTTTTGTCACTTCCCACTTCTGGTTCAGATAGGGATGAAACTGTTGATTCCAAAGATGGCGAAGCAGAAGGAACTGGTGATTTGGACAAACACCTGAGGAAGAAAATAAGCAAATAGAATAAAGCTTCATTTTTTTCATAATGGCCCCTTGTACCACCACCACTTTCAAACTTTTAAAGCCACATTGAAAAAGGCTCTTTTTCATGATAAAAGCTCTAGGATTTACTAGACCTAATCACTGAAATTCTACTTTGCAAACGACTCACAAAGCTATGAAGTTAAGTATGACAGTATGATTTTTTCAGGAGAAAATGCAGTCCTAGTATCTTCAGAGCACATTTCTTTGTAGTAAGATGGGCTCATTTCATGTTTCACATGCCCAAAATACCCACACGCAACTCTTTTCAGTCACAACGTACCTGGCTACTAATAAATCAGCAGCAGAGAGAGAAACTGCAGAGCTCAGCAGGTCCGATTTCAGGTAAAAATCTGTTTAAAAATGAAACCCAAACACTTGTTTGGTAACGTAGAGACATCAATCACAACAGAATCGTGTAGCTCTCAGCTACTATTTACCACAGTAAATCTCCATCACCTTCCCCCAACTGACACAGGGCACGTTTAAACTACGACAATTTGTTTCATAACTCAGGTGCCCTATGTCATCATTCAAACCTCAAGATCTTGACGTTTTCTTTCAGTGCTAACTGCATCTCAAACTCTTCTGTGAGGTAGAGCATGCTTTAATCTCTGGGCGATACAGATATTCTAAGCATAAACCAGAGGTGTCAAAGAATCAGATTTGTTATCCCATCTCCAGCCAATCCACTACAATAAAAGGTCTGCAAAAGCATTTCATAGTCATTTGTCTAATAAACGCTTTGAACAACAGAATTTCCTTCTACGGAGTTGTTCTTCTATCATTCTTGTCCCCACAGCACACAACATGTACTCCATAGCCTGGCAAATCTCGTAAGAAAGGTCCTATGCTTACTCTGTGCTCAAGCTAACTGACCAAACTAGCTCTGAAGAGCTTTAGCCATTTGGAATGGGGACATTTACCAGCATTTTCAGGGACTGGATTATCTTTTGTTGGAAGAACTCTGAATGTAAGGATGCAATTCTTCTGGGTCTGCTACAAGATCTATACAGTCAGCTGAAGAAGAGAGGAAATTCACTCACCCCTGCACTCCTCAGATCCAAAATGAATGACAGCAGTTGGAAACAGTTTAGCCTGCAGCAAAAGGCGAAAAGAAGATATCACTGATTGTAGATGCTTTCACAGTTCACTGTGAACATTAGAGACAGGTTAGACAGCTACAAACTCAGAGCTCAAGCTGAGGTCACTGAGCCATCTATAACTCAGAAGAGGCTAAACTCGTGTAGAGCACCGGGCACTCTTAGTAAGACATAAAGCAAAATTCTATGATCTATTCTACTACAGACAGATGACAAGACCCGTACAGCAAGTGCTCACTGCACTGATGACTTGCCATTTGTATTCCTCTGTCCCCATATCTCAGGCCATTATATTTCACCCACATTCTCCACTGCTGAGCAGATAAAGTATGATTAAGAAAATTCTGAGAGCTGAGTGGGTGATAGTAAGGGAAGGAAAATCCAGCTATGCCCTCAGAAATCTATTCTAGATTATTCTATTACACTTATACCTGGTCTTTAGTTGGAATTTGCCTAGTTTCAACAGTTTTCCAGGATGCAGTCTATCCTTTTATAAATCCAGTTTGTATTCCTAGTTTCTACTTGTCAGAATAACTGCCATATTCAAACATTTTTTTTTTTATCCACTGAGCTCATTATGTGACCAGGTAACTGTAGGATTGCCTTTTTCAAATCTGCATTTATCAGTCTGATGATGTTTATTTCATCTGAAAATGTTATTGATTATTTTGTATTTATATAGCTACCTCCAAACCAGACAAAAATAATGAAGAGAGTGTGGCCAGAAGTAATTCCAGTAAAACACCAGTGTAAGTGATCTATGTTTTCCAACAGTTCCTCTCTGACCATTATTTGAGATGTCAATCAGCCAAGTCATAATTCATTTAGCATGTGCTTTAATTACACCGTGTGGCACACCTTAAAAACCCCCACATATAGGTCATGAAACACCAAATTAAGTGAAAGTAAGTTAAAGCATGTAAATTCATTGAGTCTGTGATCTCGGTAAGTACTGTCTCCATATAGAAAGACCCATGATAAAAGGAGAGTGCCACAGTACCCTGGCTGACCACATCAGTGGAAAGGAGGGAGACACTGCCTGTCTCACTGAGAATGAAAGGTATGCAACACATGACTTTGAATCTTTGCCTACCTCTTCAGTGCTCCACAACAAGAAGCAATTTCTGGTCAAAGTCATACACAAAAAACACATTAAACGGAGTTCCCATTAGGTCATAATCTAAGAGAACAAACTCTCCCTTCTGCAACCCAGAAGTGCAATAAAGCCAGAGTCAGCTTTTGCCACTCTACCATTACCTACAACTCTACAGAGAAGACACTCTACCTGGCATGGGGGGGAAGAAAAAAAGATGGGGTAAAAAGGAAAAGTGTAAATGTTTGCAATTCTAGCCAGCAGGCCTGGTTCCTAACTTACCCTGTTCATAAATTTACCACTGGCAAAACAATATCAGTAAATTTCTGACCTTGATGCAATAAATAAATACATAGATAAAAGCAAGTAACTGCCCCTCTTTGTATCATGAATGCATACTCGGGAACTGCGCAGGGCAGGCTGCCTGCTCTTGAGTTTTCTTGAACCTCTGTTGCCACTGTCAGCACAGCCAGGATACTGGAACGACGGTCCTTGGACCTGATCCAGCACAGCAATTACCAGAACTCAAAGGAACCCTGATCTTCACAGAGGAGTCTGTGGATTGCTACCTAATACACAGACTAATAAAACTGTATTAACTGGAGGCAAAATGAAACAGCTTCACGTATCTTCCTGGCTACAAACTTCAAATGAGTATGTGGTATTACAAATTTTTTGACATTAATCCAAAGGCTGTAGTAGACTTTCACATACACCATGGCCTACATCATGTTAGACTGAAGCAATAGACAGTCATCAGCCTACTCCAAGTCTCAGCTCTTGCTAAAGTAGCCAGACATCTTCACATCCTTGAATTGACATTTTTTGCAAAATCATTATTTATTAGGTCTTTTAACATTTCATTCCTCAATCAACAGGGCCTAAGGTTGCCTGCTCCAGTCACAAAGACGGCTCTCCATAAACTTTTTTAATTAAAAAGTACCAGACACGGTTTAGAAACCCCAGAGAAAACTCTTACAAGAGCTTTGATGTTTCCGCTGCATTCGTCTGAAGGGATCCCTCTACTTAGGAAATGGGTGCCTTAAAAAGCACACCCCCACCCCCCCACCCCCCTCCCCCCACACATACACTCAAGCACTTCTACACACAACATCCTTTTCATGCCAGCTGCAAGTTGGAAAATGAGGTTTTTGTAGCGTGTTAGTGTTGGAATTTTTTAATAACCTCCCCTCTCTTTTTTTCCTCTCCCGACCAATTATCTTGGTAAATAATTAACATTCTGAAGGAGATAAGTAAGCACAGCATCTCAGAGCTCAAAGCCCTTTAGTTCAAAGCCCTGCCCTTTTCTCTTCGTTTCCCTGCTGCCGCCACCAAAACTTCCTTGTCAATCAAGCTCTGGGCACACACATCAAAGCTTCATGTGGGAATGGCCCCAAGGGGTCAGAGAAAATTCATGGCAGGGCCTGCATGAGGCACAAAGAGAAAAAGAGAGTGAGAAACACAGACCAAGAGCTAGACAGACACACTCAACCACACAAACACACAGACAGAATGTGCCCCAGTATAAACCTCTACCCTATTTACTCACAGGTTGACAAATAACCATAGTTCTAAATTTCAGGATCCATCTCCACAACCATTCCCCACTGCTGGCAAAACATCAGTCCAAATGTTTCAGTTCAAAATCTTTTAATTGAAAGAAACTTACTTGAAAGGAACTAGACAGCAGCTCAAAAGTATACAGAATGCAATCTCCTTCCCATGGCTCACTTCCCTGCATCTCTATCCTTTCCTAGGGGTCAGCCAACAGAGTCCCCTCTTGACAAATTTACATGCAGTAACTTCTTTTTCTCTGATTCAAATAGTCTATTGGCTCATTCATACAACCCTTTGTCTAGCTTCCTTTGTGCAGAATTCTCCAGTACCATCCCAATTTCAGCCCTTACTGAGGACTCAGCACATAAGGCAGCTAGCTACATCTCACTGATCACCCCAGGAATTCTCCAGCCAGTCACTGGCAGCACACAACACCGTCTGAGATTTTTTTGTAACATAAAAGTATTTAAATCGGCACCAATTTCACATTTAAAAAAAAAAAAAAAACAACAAAAACCAACCAACCAAGCCAGTGGAATGATCCCACTGGCCAAGGAATGTCTTGGCATAAAGATGAGAAGGCTTTAGTAGCTGCAGTCCAGGAAAACATACAAACCCAAAAGTTAGAGCCTTTAGTATTCTCTAGCACTGCTAAGAATGCAAGGATCAAACACTGGGCAGGCCATTACCTGAAATCTATATTCTCAAGTCAGGTAGTATTTCCTCATTGGCAGTTGTTCTAATGTATATACCAATGTCTCTAGAAGAACTCTGCAGTTCTTAACCTCACTGCATAGGATTCCTATAAGAGTATCTGTGAATCAAAACAGATTCAGAAACTAAGCTCTTAAGAGTCACACTGAGCCTATCAGATTGACCAAAAGAATCATAGTCTGCTTGAAACAAATATTCAAAAAACTCCATTCAGTTATATGCAAAGAATCACTACAACATGAACAAGTCAACAGCTAGTTACTGTACTCAAATAATCCAGCATTTCTCTTCCTTGCTGCTTTGATTTCCAGCCAAAGGTACAATGCCATTCTGATTGGGAAAACAGATGCTATTAATCTATTGAATGACAATGTTCAATTCACACTGTGCAAGGCATATTTACAAGATACAGATTATTATTTTTATTGCAACAGCACCTAGAAATCCAATTGAAAATGGTGTCCCATTGTGCAGTTATACACATACAAATAACAAGCAGCAACATGCAATATAAATAAAAATGTAAGAGAGCATGAGGTTTTGGGTTTTTTTGGTTTTCTCTTTTTTTGGTACAGATGAAAAACTAAGACCTAAAGAGATTAAATAACGTATTTGAGGTCACACAGGATGGCAGTAGAAGAAATGAGAACTAAGTATGTAAGTCTCCAGAGTCCCATCCAAGGCCTTAATCAGAGGACAGCTTTCTACTGGAGAGATCAGAAAGTCACTGATGAGGCAAGAAGTGGAGGAAGCCAATGTCCTGCTTACCACCCTCCCCATTCAAGGAGTATCATTCTAAATGACCAACTCCTCAGATTTTAAAAAGATCAAAATAACACAGCTTCATCCATTTACTTAGTTACAGTTGCAGCAGTTTAAATGAACGCTTTCCATTTCTGAAATCTGAAGACCAGCCTGTTACTCAAAGTCACATTTAGTCTGAAACTATGCAGCTGAGAGACTAAAAGCTTTACTTCAGACATGCAGAGTGCAGTTACTGGGGCACCACAGCAGTGAGCGTGGTTTATGACAGCAGGGCATCCTGGCTGTTGAGTGGTATCCAGGGTCTACTGCGTCTTGCATTCCATGATAAAAATAACTACACTAGAACAACATTCCCTTGTGAATCCAGCTGCGGTACACAACAGAAACATTTCTGCTTTGTTTTAATGCATGTTTTAGCAACTTGTTCCCTAGAGCACAGGAGGGATTTCAGACAGAACCCTCCCCAAATAACGTCTCAAAACTTCCCGCTTCACGAGGTATCTCTAGACACACACATTCAAAAAAATCCTAGAACAGAGTATTGCAAAATACAAACATTATTACCATGCAGTTATTCTGTTCACTGACAGAGTGACGCTTTCAGACCAGGCAGAGACTGCTGTCTAAGGGGAACTTGCAGCTGCCAGAACGAGAAGCATTCTTTCCGTTACATGATCTGAAAAGATTAGAGTGCCACAGGTCTGCTGTTAGTTTGATGTTAAAAGATGAATAAGAAAATAAGCACTTCAAAGGAACACGCGCATGGAAGGAGAAACCCAAGCTACCAACATGAAATACTGCACAGTACACATACCCCAAACACATAAACTAGCTCTTGGAAAATTCAACCGGAAAGCCGGTGGATCAAAAGCTTCTCCAGCAAGACTGCAAAGCATCGCTGAAACAGAAATAAACACCACAGTCATGGTGAAAAGGGGCAAAGTGACTAAGTGGTTCATGTTTATAACCTGAGAACAAAGCTGCTCAATGTGGACTGCAACTGCCACAGAAGATGGATATTCTGCAGCCCATACAGAGGCGGCCTGATCCAGCTAGAGCAGGGGGCCTTTAAAATTCATAAGGCAAAGATCAGATTAGAAAGCACTCTTTTGAGAAGGCTACTTAAGAAGGAATCCAGGTATAAAGAGTATTCGTTGAGCCCTTGAGCTGAGATCAGAAAGATCTGGTCTTCAAAACTGACAGAAAAGAGAACGTTTTAGGCAGAATGCCCACTCTGAACTCAGCCACACGAGGAGGGCCCTGACGCGAAGCAAAGCGCCGCACTCCAAGTCAGCGTTGGCCGTGAGCAGGGACAGCCTTGGTGAGCATGGTTAACAGACCTTGCAAGACAAACAGGAGGTAAGACTGCTACCAAAAATCCCATCGGATGAGAAAATCCTGAACAGGTAAGTAAAGGGCTAAGACTTCATGCAGGAAGGTGAATGCCATCCTCTGGGATGGATGAATTTCACTATTAATTGCTATTTTCTTTGCTAGTGAGTGGAATAACCACAAGGCCTGCCACTGGAAATACCTCCGACGGACTGACTCTGATGAAGTAATTTTTTCTGAAATTGCATTCAGACTCCTGCCAAAAGCAGAGAAGGCTTCACACTGCTCAATTCGTAGTCGGCTTCACTGAACAAGCATGCCAGATGTATTGCCCAAATTGGCATTAACAAATAGGATATGAAAGCAGAAGCAAAGGCAAAGAAAGGAACAAACAGCTCCTTTGGATTTCTGCCCCACAGTATGCGCCAGAGGAAACACTCTGAGCACTCTAAGATCTGATTAGAAGATCTAAATATTTATGTGGAAGCCTGTGGATTCCTTTGGCTCCTCTGAAGACAGATGATGGCCTCCTGCCCTCTTTGCTGCCTTGACTTTTCCAGTGGCTAGTATTCTTACCTTCTGCTAACTCTTTCCTAGTACCAACTCAGTAATCAATGTTTTTTTTTCCATTAACGCACCCCAGATATGCCCTACACAAGTGCCTATTTCTGGGAGGAGAAAGAAGCTAAGAAGCAACTCTGAAAAGCTCAGCTAGCCTAGAAAAACACAAACAAGTAACTAGAGCTATAAGGAACCCAAAGCCAAGTGCTACAACAGGGAAGCCTGCAGCTGATCAGCTCTGGAGAGCAGAACATTATAAAACACTTCAAGGGACAGGAGGATAAGGCAGCCAGCAAAAAGAGCAATAACAAAAAAATCAAAGCAATGCCTTGAAGTCTTTATGGGTTCCAAAAAATCCACATTGCTGCCAATCTGTGTGCTCACTATACTGTAAATACACACATATTTTGGGAGAATCCACTTCAGACAGTTCTTTCAGCCCAAGTATCTTGGCAAACAAGTTGACAATATTAATCTTTTTTCCTGGTTTTGCTTGCACTGTAAGGGTTCTTCCCTTCATTGTAAGCGATCAGATTTAATGAACGTGGTTCCAATCTTATCAGCTTGAATGGAGTGAGAGGGTGGAGAGAGAGCAGAAGTGTTGATAATACGGTACTCCACCATCTGCAGCGACCCCTTTTACTGGCTTCAGCACAAATTTCAGTCATTTATAAATGCCTCAGACACCATCCACTTTTTCTTACAGAAAGCACCCAGGTAGTCTATAGAGTGGAGGACAGCCTACCGCTAACTTAAGACCTGGGAAAACTAGGTGCAACTCATGTCTGACATTGGACAAGCAATCCCAGACAACCAACCCCCAGTTATACCACTGAAGCAGCAGCTCTATCATCTACCCCCACAGAGGGTGGGGTTGTGATACCACCAGAAATCATGCAGTTTCCATGACAGTAAGGTCCTAAAACATCCAGGCTGGCAGTGGTCAATGTCCAGAACACTGTGCTTGGGCTCAAGCCAGCTCTGCCTCTGACACTCTCAGCAAAGACTGTAAATTTCTAGAAAATCCTTTCAAAGTTCATCAAGAGAATTCTCATATCCTTGGAGGATGCTGCTAGGATTCCCTTTGTACCAAGGCATTTCTCAAAGAAAAGGAGAAAACAGAAGGCAATTAAAGTCTGTGACTAAACCAAAGGGAATAAATAATTGAATGCTTCTCTGCCACAGTCCTACTTAAAAGTAATTGTAACAGTTCACTCATGCTTAGACATGACAGCGTCCTGTATTTTGACAAGACAAGAGGCAACCTAGAAAAGCAAGAATGGACTATGCAACCAACCTCTCTTCCTTTACTCCTTGGTTTTCTTAACCATTTCTCATTTTCTGTTTCTCAAGAGTTTAAGCACCATATTTGGGGAACAAGAATCTAAGTGAGAGGAAAAGGAGAATAAACCACATTAAATAAAATGGAAAAGCATTTATGGAACAGGGTGATTAGACAAAATCTCATGTTTGA
Source organism: Podargus strigoides (assembly GCA_028020825.1). NCBI lineage: Eukaryota > Metazoa > Chordata > Aves > Caprimulgiformes > Podargidae > Podargus > Podargus strigoides. Next base: position 305,946 of record CM051638.1, read on the forward strand.
AAGTTAGGAATTCTAAGGCTCATAAAATTTCAATTACAGCTCACAGTTATCACTGAGATAGATTTTTAGTACAATCTTCCTTACAATTGCCTTTGCTCCCTCTGAAAGTCACTTTATTCCTGAATAATGAATATACACTCTAGAGGTGTTCTATGAAGCACCTATGGTTGACCTCTAGTTTGGTATGTTAACTTCTGGTCAGGTAAGGTAAGCATGAAAGAGTGAACAGACTGATAATAGGAAAGTTAAATGTTGAAAAAATCCAGAATGCCTAGATACAACATGGTAGTACCTGCTTTGGAAGACCCATTTTGAACACAAACATAGGTTTCTAGTCATCTAAGAAATATCCCATTAAAATCAAGTGTCAGGTTGTGTGCAGGCATCTTTGCAAGGGAACCACACCAGGTGTGAAGCAGTCCAGAAGGCTACTGCTAACACCGACACGGAGCATCTGGAGCAAGAGCTGTGAGTTTTGGCAGTTACACGATACAACCCAACCACCTTAAAGAGCTGTACTATTGATAAAAACAGCCTCCCTCCTCAACCTTTCACACATCCTCCAAGAAGAGGATACCTCAAAAAAAGCTTGAGAAATCAGCTCTTCCATTACTTTACCCATGCTCCCTTTTCCCTACAATGTCCGGAAAAACCACGTGCTCCACAGTGTTTCATTCACATTTGCATGCTATGAACCAAAACAGAACATTATTCCAGAAGCTCTCATGCTATAGAAATGCTGAGTACTGCAAGGTCACCTTAGCATAAAAGCTCCTCTTCCTCCAGCCCAAAACCCACACATTTTGCAAAATACCTTAACCATATGCCTTCTACCTTTACAGAGCAGCTCTGTCTTTTCATCTCTTTCCTTTCAGACAATGGGAACAGAAGGGGTGCTCTGAATAAAGCAGAAAAGGTTTCCCTTCCACAGCCCACATGATGCCTGAAAGGGGCAAAGTCTTCACCTAACCCCCCATACAGAGCCTAACTCCACCCAGTGCAGGACCTGGCACGACAGCCTGCTCTGCAGCCCTCAAATGTGGATACTGACCCATAAAACTTCTTCCCAGACTGAAGATTTCATAGTTTGGAAGGCAATACTAGGGGAGCAAGTGAGAAGCAGTGAGGAAGTCCTGTCCCCAGTGCTGCCTCACTGGCCCAACACCAGAAATATCACCTCTCTTGCTCCTGGTCTGGGCCAGTGTCATTTTTACTGAGGCTCAGGCACAGCAGCCCGATTAGTAACAGCCGCCTATAAAAAGGGCATCCAACAACAACACAGTTGCCAAGGACACGAAAGCCAGAGCAACTTCCCCGAGAAGAAAGCCCCCTTCAGACCCTGCCAAGCACTTGGATCTGCAGCACCAGAAGGGAAAGCCTGTCCAAGCAGAAGACATTACAGCACGGAGCCTTCACTGACTCAAGGTAAAATTTAAAGATGAAAAAGGATTTACGCTGATAGCAGCGAGCAAAGCTTCACCCAGAATCAGCCAACCTAAATGGGGATACAGCACCATCCCAGTAAGTTAGAGCACTGTGGTCTCTGACAAGCTGCACGGGTAACCAGAATGGTATGACAAGTCCTCGGCAGGAATTGTTTTTTCCTGTGATGCTTCATCCAAATAAAATGTTTATAAACACACAGAATCATTCCTGCCACAACAGACCATGACCTGAAAGGGCTGAAGGGCCCCAGGCAAGGGACGCAGGCTCCATGGCCACTGGCATGAAGCACAGCTCTTCCAATCTGTAAAGCCACTTCACATAATGCCCATTTTACACCCAGCTGCATCAAACAGCTTCAAGGCTTTAATGCACGTGCTCACGTGCCCTTCCCCAGCCCCCAAATCTAAAACTCTAAATATACAGTAGAACCCAACCCTGTCCAGGCACACACTTCTTTCTGCAACTTCTCTTCACCCCTCAGCCTCAGCCCCCTGCAGCCTTCTCCCTTCTCCCACCTCACCCTCAACATACACAAATTTCTTTGCTGCTCAAACAAATCCATTCCCCTGCTGTTTCTTGCCAGTCCAGTGACATGTCTTCCCTTCCCTCTGCTCTGCTCACCTCATTAGAGTAGTGTTGCTAGCCTCAAGCATTTGGGTCAAATCATGCACTCATTTCCAATGCCCTAGGGCCCTGCAGTCAAGGCTAAAGCCTCCCTGAATATACTTTGACCTGAAAGGAGCAGGCCAGAGCATTTTTGTAATCAAGTTTGTTTTGGTTTGGTTTTAAAAAGTTTTTTTAATCGATTTGCATGAGAATTTTCAGCTTTTGAGCACCATATCTTGAACAGTCGCAGTTTTGTCCTAACATCAAGGGTTTGCACCTCTGCCACGTGATGCAGCAAGCACTTCAATCTCAGGAAAGCCACTACAAATGGAAGATGCTTGACACCAAAATTGACCAGGTTCTTCATCAGGTTGTGATTTCTAGAGGAGTCTAAAAGACTGGGCTGTAATGTAAGGCACCTCGAAGTCTTTACACAGCACTAATTTACACACTTTTATATGTTTCAGGGAGCTGCCGCAAGGAATGAATTCCACAGTAAATGTCACAACTAGGAAACCGGGAAATTGCCACGTGTAATGTAACATGTAACAAGCACAAGTAATGGTGCCAGGTAGGGAACAAAGGCTTTAACACAGCAAATTAAACAAAATCCCTGCCATAAAGTTTCTAATTCAAAGACAGTGAAACATAATTATTTCTGTGGTGTTTCACTGAACAAGTTATGTTTCAGAATACATCCTGAGAAACATTAGATGTGTTCTGAAAAAGATAAAATAAAATAACAGTATTGCAGGGGGCAGAGAGGCAGGCAAGGGGTAAATATAGGTAAGCAGAGGATTTTGAACTTTATTTAGAAGACAGACCAAAGCTAACAACAGAGACCAGGGACAGCACGAGAGGTTGGATGAACAGGGGGCAGATATAGGCCAGCAAAGAAGGTGCTGCATTCAAGTTTACTGAAAAGCCAAAGAAACCTCCTTTTCTTTGCAATATGAGTACAGTACACAAAAGATTTTGAAGCTAACTAAAAAAGCAGAAGAGAATGGTGGCACAAGACTTCAAGGTGGTAAGGACAGGCACGTGAACAGACAGCACATTTTCCAACCGTGACAGAAAACAAGGGAAGAAAGCAGTGTCAGAAAGGCAAGTACCTTGAATTCAAAGGAGCAACAAAACATCCAATAGAAAATGGACTGAGAATATGAAAAAGGTTCATTACAGAGGCAGGTCCTGAGTCTTCAGCATCTAGGATGTAGTTAACAAACAAAAGAAAGCCCATCTTGAAGAAAACATAAATAGTGCCAAAACTTGAAGTCCATCAGATTCTAGACGAAAATGTGGCAAACAAGGTGGAGGAGAATATAAGTTCCTACAGACACTGAAAAGAAAGCAGTATATTTTGTAGGGAAGGCTGAGACAGGAAATCTGGGAACACATCCCAGCCAAATCTTAGAAAAAGAGAGAAAAATACCCATTTTATGCCGGATACCTCTGTTGACAAGAGCTGCAGAGACACCATGCTTTGGAATGATCAAAAAAAAAAAGCTTTCCAAAAAGCATGTTAGAAATGTGTATAAAGAACCTCCAGGTGAGGGATGTGCTCAAACATGACAGCTTAGGACCAAAAGAAAACAAAACAAAAGAGACAGGGAAAGGCTGAGAGTAGTGTGCATGTCCTATTTCAGACTAGTCCGTCCTAGTCGCAGCTCTATGGCTGCTTCCCTTGCCTCAGAACTGCTAACAAGTGCAGAGCTTTTGTTATTATCTGCTGTTCCTCTGAATGTTTTCCAAATGTATCATTAGCAATGCAATCACAGCCCGTTTCCCCTTTGTGGGATTTCTCAGAAATCCGAAGACAAGATTTGTCCTTTGCATTTCCCACCATCGTTACCACGTGTGCCTCGAGACAGTGGTTTGGGTGGCAGATGTGGGGAGATGGCACAAGTCAGAGGGAGCTGGGAGAACTGCCTTCACGCTCCAATGGCAAAATCTCCTGGCTCAAGGACACAAAGCGCTTTCCACTGGTATTTTTTTCTATTAATTAAAATATACAAAATGACTTTGAAAAGAAAAATCCTTGTTCTCCCCACCCGCAATGACATTATGTCTTACCAAGACACACTGTCCCATTCCTGTTGATGGGAGAAGCACAGCCCTGCACGCACACATTCGGACAGAGGCCGTGGTCAAGCAGAGAGCAGGAAGGCTGACAGAAACACAGCAGTCCTCTGGCTGAGAAGGGGAGGGGGAGGCCAAGAGCTATTGCACAGCAATTCCTGAACCACAGTGCCAAACACGGCTGTGACCCGGAGAGGCTCAGGACTCCCTAGGAAGCTAAAACCTGTCACAGGCATGGTGACAATACAAGGAACTCCAGTATCAATAAAACCACCCCCAAACCCTCAAATTTCGGCAAAGAATTCTTAACAGGGTATTAGGAAGGGGAGAGACTGCCCACTGTGAACACAGAGATCCCCACTTTGCTTCCCTGAACGTTCAACAGTCTAAAAGCAGCTGCACGTGTATCTCTTCCACATGGCCTCGTCAGGAAGTTGTGGAATTTGGAAAGCTCCATTAAAAACAACTTCAGTGGCATGCTAATCCCTACCTAATTCACCGTGCTGCCTGAAAGGTCCCTTTCTCTATCTCTCTCCCTGAATCACAGCACATTATAAACACAGTGAGTTTGGGGCAAAGTCACTGGCAAAATCACTCGATCAGTCTCTTGACACTTGCGTGATTTACACAGCCAAGAGCCTCTGGCCAGAGACTTCAAGGCCACCTTATTTGACATTTGCAAAAAACCTCCATGAATCTGGATTTGAAAAACTAAATTTCAGCCTTTGAGAAAAGTTACACATAGAGAGTACACATTCCTCAATGTATCAACTGACTTAAAATAAATTCTCACATAGTGACCATCAAAAAAATTAAGATTTTTGTCTACTATGGCCTCTAGCTCCTGTTGTAGAAATGGAAGTTACCCATCCAAATCAGTGTCTCATCTCCTACTGTACTATTCCAACCACAGATACAACAAACTCGCATTAGCTCAGCTCTTGCAATGTTTCAAGGTTAAGCACAGTTCAGACTCTGTAAGGCACTGAGTGTATATATGCGACAATGTGACCCCCCCCAACCCTGTCACAATATGCCAGGATATATTGTTGCACAAGGTGGACCTCTTCTGGTGAACAGCTTGTGCTCCAAAACACCTGGTTCCATTAGTCTTGGCTAAGCAGAAGTCTACAGGTATCACAACACTGTACAGCTTCTTTTGAAAGGAACTAAAGCATATGGCAGGGTGAAGGGGAGCAGCAAGTCAGAGGGAATCACAGGGCACACATGTGAGTCCTTACCTCAAAGAGAGTCAAACTTTCATCGTTCAAGATGATTCTGGGAGGTGCAATAACTGAAGTTAAAAAACAAGTTACAAAACAGGACCACCCAGCAACCAAAACAATAAATACAGCAGGAAAGGGAGGGATCAGTGCTCTTAAAGGAGTGACACATTCACACTGCCCACATCGGCTTCTTACTAGGCAGAAGCATAATGTGGCGAAGTGAGCAGGTTACACCTTCTTTGCACTCTGAGGTAGTATTTAGGGAAGGAATTCCTCCCCAGGTCATACCTCATGGCATCACAAGATCCCATCTGCACCACAGCTAGGGACAGGCTTTGTAAAGTAAGGCCAAATATTACCAACAGCACACTCACACAAGTAAAATGGCAAGTCTGCATCTGCAAGGTGGCTTCTTACAAAGTCTCTCAAAATGCCAACTGTGGAAAAAAGGAGAAGGGTTTGCTGAATTACATTTGTTTCTTCAGATGCCAAGCAAAAAGGCTAACCTGTACCAGCAGAAATGTCCTCTACAATGTCTGTAGATTGCCTTTTCCTCAAAAGAACACTGTTACTATTACAAATATCTTGGAGGGGAAAAAAAAAACCAACCCCAAACCAAAACACAACCCACTTAGACATGCTGGTTCCTCAAAAAAAGCTAAGGATGCCAGTGAAGTTCTTCCTAGGAATACCAATAGCAGCTGCAAGATTTGCAGAGACCAGTCAGCTGAGACTCTGGTAACTAGTTACTAGTTCTTGTTCCATACAAAAGTATCAAAAAAATTGTGTGGGTAACCATCACTGCTGGCTGAGATTAAGAGGATCTCAATTAACAACAGTAAGAGCTTCTTGGTGTATTGGTGTATGGCCTGACAGCCTTTTGTGAACTGACAGAGGCAGAAAGGTTCATCCCCTATTATTCTTATTACAGTAGGCAAAGCTTCTTTTTCCTTCTGTTTTTTTGGGTTTGTTTTGGACTGGGCTGGGGGACACAGGAAGAGTGGTGTGTTGTTGTTCTTTTTTCCCCAGAATTTTTTAAGTTTTAACACAGAGGAAGCGTCCAAACTCATCTCGGTAACATACCATTTGGACACAAACAAGGGGATATCAAGTGGGATATTTTCCTGACCACAAATATTTTGCAATCAAGTAGCCTGACAGTCTCTATCAAGCAGTCCTGGAAATAAATTTCCCTTAACTAAGTTAGTTATCCCAGACCCTTTTCTCATCTAGTTCAAGGGCTCTTATAAAGACAGTGTAAGGAGCTACTGTTGCTTTTCCAGAGCAGTATTACTTCCCTGGACAGCAGAAAGATCTGTCCAGAGCCACTCTCTTTTGTCATGCAACTTATCAATGATAAGAGAGGTTAGCTGCAGCGACACAGACTGGAGATTGCTCTTACCAGTTTCACTGGGATGGAAGAACCCCTGCAGAACATGACGGTCTGGAAAATGGACTCTCAGCACCACCTAAGTCAGAGGCAAAGCACATTAGGTCAGTTGTTTATGGCTGTTCTGTAACAACTGTTCTTGGTTTAGAATTTGTGGGCAAGTTTGTTTTTTTTTTAAATTGAGATATTTGAGACATTTCCCCTACAGGAATAGAATAGCATACTGGCTAACAATTATTGGGCAGCTCCTCAGAGAACTTGCAAACTTAATCTCTTAAATTTTTGCAACAAATTGCCAAATACAAAACCTGCATTAGGATCGTATTTACAGAGTAAGATATCTCTAATCCGTAACATCATTTAACTTGTAATGAGATACTATCAAAATGTAAGAGTCCACAGAGGAGAGGCAGATAGGAAAGCTCAGTCATACAGAATGATGTGCGCACAAGACAAGGGTTTTGAAACATCTGGAACAAAAGAAAAGGAGCTATATTGCCTGCCACTCACCCATATTGTTACAGGCCAGCTGATCCTACACAATACAACTGTTACGCAAGTCCCACAAATGATTAACAGGGACAGAAATTTGAAGTCTTCCTATAAGCAGCTTAAGATCCTATTGATCACAATTGATTCCCAGAGTTACTCAACCCTCAAGTCTGGACTAGCCAGAGGAACTGGAAGAAGAACAAAGGCTACCTTTGGGTAACGCTCTAACTTTTCCTTCAGCTGAGCCTCCCTCAAAGACTTTGTCATCAGTGGAGCTTCTTCCAGGCGTTTCCTAGATACATGGGAAGAATACAAGCCATCACTTCTATAATTTTAAGACATATTTTTATTTTGTTAAGAAAGCAAAAGGTCCAAGCAGGGCTGATGAGAACTGCTCAACTGCCCCATGTATCTTTCACAGCATTCTCCCCACCTCCTGTGGTTCCTACCCCAAGATTTCATGTATGGAACTACTGAGCAACAGCAACAATACTGTAAAAAACTACTTTTCTTGTACAAGTTTAAAACCAAGTTCACTACAGTAGATGACAGAAAAGATACTAAGAGGAGCAGGGGAATGTTTGCTTAGACTACTCAAGAAGAGAGAGAGACTTATTAAACCAACAGAGGCTAAAGTTGGATGTGATTACTCCAGGGAGGGAGAAGAGCTACTGAAGCTGAAAAACAATGCTGGCAAAAAAAATTAATGGGTATTAATTAGCAACAGGAAAACAAAAATGATAAGTTTCAGGTCATTCAAGAACTGGCATTGTAGACTGGTGTTTTAAAAGGAGTACTGGGTGGAAGAAGAAAAAAAAAAAAAATCTACCTGTATTTAAGATGAAAAAATAAATTCAAGAAAACAATTATATATTTTCCTGTCAGTAAAAAATAAGCTTAGATCCAACAGATTTCAAGTTCAGCTTTAGTTCCCTTTCCTTGTTTGCAATTAATTCTGAATAACCAATTTACTAGGCTAGACTTTGGCAAAACATTTGATCATATAATTCTGCACAACTATTTGGAAGTTAATCTCTTGCACCTATACAGTTTGAAGCACCTCTTTTCATTTTTAAGAGTCATCAAGGTATCTCAGAACAGCTGCTGAACAAAACTACAGGCTTACTTCCCCAACTGCACCCCGAGCCGTCAGCTGGTACACCACGTTCCAAGATGCTCCGAAAGTGCCAACTCACAGTCTGAAAAGCCAACATGAAACTAACCTGCTGCCTTCCTTCTTTGTGTACCAACTGCTGACTCACACCAATTCTCAGCTCTTCGTGAAATCAACTGCATTTATAATTGCATTATAATTGCATTTAAAATACTGCATTGTATGCAGCTAGTTTTTGTTAAGATTCACCAGCTGAGATCAGAATCAATTTCTATCAGTTTCATGTGTAACTTGCCTTTATTTTTATCCCTGGCTGTGAGGGGGAAAGGGATTACAAGGATCAGCAAATTTGGAGAAATTAGGGGTTTTTTTGAGGGAGCCACATTCCAGTAACCCCGAGCCAAATGATCCTACATTTGTACCACTAAATATTCCAGACCCACAAGTGGCAGAGCAATTTTCAGGCCAATCTGTGTACTCATGCAGATTTCAGTGGCCTGTGGAGAAAAAAAAATCAGCTCTAAGTAAAAAGTTCAACTCGGACTTGGTTACAGTCTGTCCCAGAGTCTCACAGAATGCTTGTAATGGTTAAAGGAGTGTTATGATCCACTTGAAACTAAATACATTCATGCAATTAATTTATTTAAGGAACATACAGACAGCAAAATGCTGCTGTGATAGGGAGGCAAGTTTATCTTAACCCGAGTTTTTAGTTCAGAACTGGATTAAGAGTACAGTAAAATCATGACTATTTGACAGCAAGCTACTTGAACAGTGAGATGCGTAGTTAGTCCAGCCTCCTATACTACTTCCCCCTCTTTGTGTCCCAAACACTCTCACATCTTGATTTGTGGCTAAGTTTGATTTTGCTTTATTTCCATTTGGGTAATGCCTCAAAGTTGGTCTTTTGTCATGAGGTCTAATAAAAGGTTAATTCCGTTCCTTAAAATACAAAGCATTTCTTACTGGCTGAAAATGGTACTAGCTACTACTGGAGCCAGTGGGATTTATTCTTATGGAGCTGGATCATTGTATTAATATATTTGTCCATCACAAGTTACAAATTCCCTCCATTTAATTCCTAATAGTTAATGTGAAGTCAGATCAAAACAGACAGCAGGAGCTTGCCACTGCTTTGGGCCTCTAGCAATAAGAGCACATCTAATTACAAAAGCAGTGGCTTCTCTTTCAGAAAAACGGAGAAGAAAGAAAAATAGGTAGGGTGTTAAGTGGCTTTGAATAACTCCCTGAAATGCAGAACATCGGAAGGAATCTCTCTCTTAATCCTTTCTCAGTGAGGGCCCATCCCTGATGAGCTTGAGGTTCTCAGATAAACTTATCACCACACAGGTATCACAGACAATGAAATTTTCAATATCCACGTGAAACCATTAGCCCATGCACAAATGCTCAACCAGTTCTCACAAAAACACTGGTTCTGTCACAGAAATGTGGCATAGCCCTTGAACATAAATGGCATAAAGGGTAGAGGTTTCCAGTGCTAATCATTAACTCATTAATTCCACACCCAGTAATTTATCTATAACCCTTTCCCCAGAGATCACAGCCAGCTACAGGTGCATGGTGTCACTCTGCTCAACAAAAGGATATGGAGCAATCTCAGGTGCCAGCAGAAAGGGAACTTGCCTCTCACTCTGCAGCTGTGCCAAACGTTTCCGTACATCATCCACTGTGACTTCAAAAAACTCATCAGGAAGCTCTTCCAGGTCAGCAGGAAGTGGTTCTAGTAGGTCTAGGTGACATACAAGTGGCTCTCGTTCCACAAGCTACAGAATAAAAAGGAGCTTTGATTAGTCTTAAATCCATTGCTTTGTTTATGCTCTAAGGTTCCTGAAAAAAGTAAAAGGACATTATTTGCAAACTGAAACAAAATCACTAGTGGGGAATTCACGTCACTAAGATGAGACTAACGATACAGAGGTTGTCAGTGTTGCCATGTTTTATAGTTGATAGAGCTTGGGGCACAATTCCTCCCACCAAGCTGTAGGAATCTCTATTGTCAGATGAATCACACCCTAGCAGTCAGCTGCTCTCCACTGTCAGTACAGGAAGCCCAAGATAATAACCTCAGCAGTCACCTAGCGTAAGGAGGGATGACTCCTTTGCAGGGAGTGACAATGGAATCTCTTCGCTTACAATACACTGACATGTTGCAGCTGAACTGTACTTCTAGCTTGTTACAAGTACTCAGAAAATACTCCTATCCCAAAACCACAACCTGCTTCTCTCTGCTCTACTCCAAACCTCTCTCAGCATGCAATCACTTCCTTACCATCCTACAGGCAGCATACAACTTACATAGGTGCTATTCTTCATACTACAAACTATAAACTGCCCTTTTAAGTTTTTCATCTGCCATACATTCCTGTCTCACATCGTATCTTCTGTTCTCTTTGCTTCATGTTCTCTTGCCACAGAACCAATGGCACTAGTTCCCAAGCAGGGCTCACTCCATTTCTTCTTACTCTAGAGAGCAATCCTTTGTTTTGGTAAGGGATCTTGACGTGTTGAATTCTCTGAACTGAGCCACTGCAGGGTTTCATTGTACACATTTCAAATTTTTAACCTGGCTTCTAGTGTGCAGAAAGCTCCCTCAGACAGTGGGAGGGAGCTTTTCTTTTGCATTTATAAAGTACTTAGCATGGAAATTGGCCTTCGTTGCAGGAAAAGCAGACACATGCAAGGGGAGCAGTTCGCTGTATGCATTAGCTGCAGTAAAGGTACTCAATACACCTATTGGCAACTTTCCCTACATCCCAGCTACTGAGGAGAGGCCACTCATGCAGCACACAGACCTCAAACAGCCAACAACCCCCTCACCTGCACAGCAGGGCACAGACAGCCTGGCTGCTCTGCTCCCCCTGCCTCCAGAACCCAGAACTGAGAGTTGGATGTCATGACGGAAAACCTTTCAGCACAATTGTGTCCTGGCCTGTAACTGTGGTTGCAGTTATTAAAAAAACCAAAACAAACCAAAAAAAAACAAACCCGAAACCAATACCACCGCTACCTAACAAAAAACATCACCAAGACCCCCAGCCCCCCTACCAAAAGCCAAACCAAACCCCCAACCCTCCCAACCTATTAGACAAACAGCATTTGCTGCCTCTGAAGGGAGAATGACATGACATATCCCTCACAATACAGAAAAGATTAGATACTGGCTCCTGTCCCTCACATCAAAAGCAGCAGCTCTGTCAGTATGCGAATATAAAACACTACCGGGGCCGAACGCAAGAGGCAGTTACACCTACTGGCTCTTGAACAATTCAAACTTTTTAAATCATAGAAATGTTTAAATGCATAAAGCTTGAAAGCAAACAGAATAGTGTGTGGCAGGCTACAGGAGATGCAGGGGGGAAGCAATCCATGACTGAGGAGCCCCACGAGAACAAAAATTTTGACAGTTAGTACAGCATTTCTGTACAGTCAGCTGCCAGCCTAACGCAGCTTTAGGCTCTACAAACAAACCTGATACCCATTTCTTCTCCTCTCATTCCCTCACATACTCTTTGCAGTCCCAATTAATGCCCGAATGTCCTCCCTCCATCTGTTCCATCCATTCTCCCTTCCCCCAAGCAGGGGCCCCTTGGGAAAGAAGGAGTCTCCTTCAATTGTCAAAAGCAACAACACAAATTACAGGCAATGTTCAGTCCTTGTGGGCACTAAAGGATAATTTGAGAAATTAGAAGAGCGAGGTTGTGTGGGTGGGACCCTTGGCTACTTTTAGAAAGTTGAGCAGGGTCAGCTCTAACTATGGGGTGAAGGAGCCTGATTGCAGCTTTCCTGGGGCTCGGGGAGGAATGCCCAACGCTGCAGGAGCGATCCCCAGCACGCAGAGCCACCCTCCAGGAAAGGGCCGGTTGCACAGTGGCCCCAACTGCTGCCCACAGCTGGTCTGGTAAGGTCAGATCGATGTCAGGGGCCAGAGGAGAATTAATCAGGCCTCCCCAATAATCACGTATACTTCAGTCTCCTCGAACAGGCTGAAGTTTCATTTAATTCTAAACACACACATACTGAAAATAGACTTCTCCTTTCAAAAAAACCCAAAACCAAAAGACTGAGTGGGCATATCCTATGGCATGTTGTGAAGGGTGCTAGGATACGATGGAGAGAATTCCAATGTCTGCATTAGCAAATCCTAAACTCGCCATCTAGTATCAGCTCTAGCAAGCACTTTAGCTAATCCTAACAGTAGCTAATTCCGCATCAGCCACTGCCCAAACCATGACAGTAGCTAAAGACTTCAGCCAACGCATCAGAAATCACAAGACAGCAGAAGGCAGACATATATCCCAGTCCTAGGTGTTCACCCCTCTTCCTTGCTGTGTGTTCACTGCTCCAGACCACTGTATGTTAGAATTGTCATTTAAGTGCCGCTTTCCAGACATCTTCATTCAAACAGATGGGTCTCCATTGCTGACAAGGTACTGCAAATGGGCAGCCAGGAGCTTCCCCTTAGAGCCATTTCCCAGACCATCAAAACTACCTACATGCTTTGATGCAAAATCCACTACTTCTCAGACATAAACACTCTCTCTACTCTTGACCTCCCTCACACCTCCAGCCAAGATGTCCCTGTTTAATTCTCCACAGGACACCTGTACTGGCTCTGCACAGACTCTCTTAGCTCCTAAGTCTGTAATTATATCTGTTTCCCCAGCCAACAAAGAATGCTGAACATCTTAACTTCCAAACCAAGACACATTACTTAGCCACTCTTCAGAGAGAAAGAGGTATCCATTCCTGTTGTTCTCTTTCCCCAGAGTCCAGCCATCATCCTGTTCCTCTTTCTTCATCCATTACCATTTGATCATTTAGGTGTTCTAATTAGGCATCTCTCAACCCAAGCATTCTCAATACAGCCTTATTTTAATGTGTCACCAACCATCCTAAAATACACACAGAATCCAAAAACTACCTTCCTGCAGCGATTGACAAACAGGAGGCCACAAGGTACACCAACTTGCTTCAAGTCTACTACACACCTAGTGTTTTTGCCAGCCATGACAAAAGATAACCATCTCCTGTAATAATAAATGCCCACCATATGGCAGTTTCTACTGTGCATTTTGTAACTGGAGGAAAGCAAGGTGTGCATTTTGCAGTCATATTTCTGTCAGCAATACCCTTCAGGAACCAAAGATGCTGCATTATGGTCTATCACCTTTGTTCTTCAAAATCACTACCTCTGCTACCAAAGCTGAGATGTTAGGCACTTTTCACCAGCAGGCTGAAGCCATCTATTCCCACCAGCATCTACTGGGCAGTCTATGTAACCACAGTCCACGTGACAAAGCCAGGTGTTGGGAAGAATGCAGTTCACTCTATGGTCACCTCTCCGGACCCAAATAAGCTGAGGAAAACTTTTATTTCATTTCAAGTGAAGTAGTGGCTATTGTGCTTTCCATGGCAGCGAGCTCTCCCTTTAGACCCACCTCCTTCCCACCACCTCAGGGAGCTCTAATCTCATGGGGAATCTGGTGTAACGCTACCTTCCAATAATTAATGTCCCGACATCAAAGTCAGCATGCAGCTGTCTGTAAACCATCTTTAGCCCACGGAACGAAGGGACGCCGGCACAGATTTTATCCAGCCTCTCTCTTCAGCTTCAAAAACCACACACAGGCAAAGCATTAATGGGAAGATTCTTTTACAAAAATGGACCTTTGATGTTTAAAAATAATTTGTTTTGTTTTGGGTTTTTTCCTCAGGACTGAAAAGGGACAAAAAGCAGATGCCATGTGGCTAGCCCTGCTCTGCTGTTGCTGCTGAGAGCAAGGAGAGCAGAGGATGGCAGGAGTGGAGGAGGGAACAAAATGTAATCAATCAGCAGCAAAAGCACCAGAGATCAAAGGGCTTGAAAGCAGCAGTCAAAATCACATGCTGTTTAACACAAGGGCAGAACCCCCCCCAACAGAATCTGCAGCTGCTTCCAAAGCTGCTCTCAAACTGGAAGGGAGGCTGGCTCCAGAAGTGCCTCCGAGTGGTTTGAACTGGACTGTAATTCCGAGAACGATGCCGGATCATGAGAGTCCCTGGGCCACCGCTGTTCAGCTCTGCACCCAACAGCACAACTTCACATTAAGCTGTAGCCAGTAAAATGCTAAAACAAGTTCTGTCTCTCTAGCCAGCACATGCAGTGCAGACAACGGCACCAGTGAACAATAACCACCACAAACCCTTGCACCTCTTCCTTCCTTCCTTTTCAGACACAATTGAAACTGCTCCTTTCCAAATTCCTCACAGGTGACAGTGTGACTGAACCAAGCAACACAACTGGACAAATCACCCAGATTACTGCTTAGTCCTCCATACTCGGGGTCTGTTCCAAAAGGTTAAATAACACTGATCAGATGGACCCAAACATGCTTCTAATATACTGAAACATTCACCACTGGGTTGGCAAGGCCTCTTTCTGCCACATTTGTCACTGCTTCAGAGTCCTTCCAGGGTCTGGCTTCTGCTCCTAAACAATTCAGAAACTCATCAAGAATGGGATGAAACCACAAAGAAGTCAACCAAGGTAGAATCTCTACATCAATGTGAGAGCATACATGTAGTCTTGCTGAATTCCTCCTGGATCACGCTCCCTTTGAACCTCATCAGGCACCCATGGCTGGATCAGAACCAGAGAGAAACACAAAACGCCAACTCTAGGATGTACCAAAGAGTGGGAAACGATGAAAGGGATCTCTGAACTCTAAAGCCAGCCCTGGTGATGATGTGTGCAGGGAAGGGGCAAGGGAAAGAGCCAGCCACAGAAAATTCAGGTTGTGAAACTCCCCATGTGCAATAATGTGGAGTAAGTTATGAATTTAATGCCTCCTGTACTTCATTTTACACTACTTACCAGACATACCCAACCTTGCTGAAGGCATTCAATTCCACACAGCTGCCCTACAGAAAGCATACTTAACACCACTCGAAGGCCATCCTGTGATGGCATCACAGCACTCTCGAGCCATCTGTTCCGGTATCTCTACATGGGCTACACCATTTTTAATTTTAACCAATGCAGTTTTACTTCAGAGACACCAACTATGATGACAGATCTACAATTTGCCTTTCTGAGAAGAGGGTTAGAGAGAGGTAGACTTTAAGAAGCAGGATGTTTTCGAGCAAGACAGAAGACATTTTCATATGAAAGCAGAATAGAGGAGGAAAAGGGTAGAAGGTTTCTGCTTCCTCTGCAATACTAAGAAAGTTAAGACTCACAGATGGGATGGGACTAGACCGAAAGGAAGATAAGAGGTCCAGACCTTTTTTTTTTTTTTTTTTTTTTAAAAAATATCAAACTCCCGGAAAAGTAAGATGAAATTATAGCTAAAAAATTCCTTTCCTAGATGTATACCCCTTACATTCTAAGTCAGAGTGACCACAGACAGAAGGAACTCTGAGGAAGCAGATGTTAACAAGTGGGATAGTGCTTTTACAATAGCTTTACTATGTAGTTCAATGTTCCACAGAAAGGCTCGGACAAGAAATCTGCACACACCTTACTGCCGAAGAGTTAGAAACACCGACCATCTTCTCAGATCTTGGAAGTCATGGGACCAAGTTGCAACAAACCTATTAATACTGCTTCTGCTCCTCGGACAATCCTACAACTGGCTAGAAAAGTTATCCCTTTCCATATGTAAACTCTACCAAGCTTATACATTCTGCTGATCTGGGAAGTAAGTCAGTCACAACAAGCAGTAAGAACCTTCAGGGTATTATGAAACACAAGTCTGACCAAACTCTGCTTATCTTTAGAAAAACCACACAGCAGATAGCAATTTTTAAAAGAAGGCCAAATACCCAGGGCTCAGGTGACAAAGTGGGCATTTGTTAATGAAATTTGCATGGAATTTGAGGCACAGAGATTGAGGCTCTTCTGGACTGTGCTTTTAATGCAGTTGTGTTGCCTCCATTACAACCATTCATCAAGGATATCTCAAGGTTGAAAGCTTTGCTTGCCTCTGGACAGAAAATTCTTAGATTCCCATCCTTCATCTTCCCTACAGTAAACTGTCCAAAATGCAGTACTTCCTTACTGAACTCTTGGCAGAACTGTATGACACCAAGGCCTACATTACGGGGGAAAAAGTCTTAAAAATGGAAACATCTTTTTCCTCACAGGAGCTCAGCCTCAGACAAGGCAGGATAAAAAAAAATTTCCCTTACCTGTTCTTGCTCCTTTTGTAGTTCTTGGCTGTTCTTAGACTTCTTTGGCTTAGAAGGGCCTCCAGGGCTGGAGAAAGTTGTTGGCAGCTTTGAAGATGGCATATCTAACCCAAGAGATGGTGCAGCTACAGAGGAGTCCCCCAGACGCTGTCCATCTCCAAAAAATGGGACAAATGGGGTAGACTCAGGCTCTGAGGAAGGCCACTGCTCCTCCAAGCTGGCATGAGATTCTCTAATAGAGTCTTGCTTGTCTGTGCAGCTGTTTAAAGGCATAGCCACATCCCTGTGGTCCAGGTCCTTTGGGAATGTGTTTGCTTGAGGTAGGGGCACATCCACTACTCCTTCGATAGAGCCTGGCCTCACTGTCAGCTCATTACACTGCACCATGGCACCCACAGGTTCCTCCTGACCAGATGAACAGCATTTCTTCATGACAACTCTTAAAGAAGACACCAAAAGGAATAAAACCAAAATCATTTATCCTAACAGTACTGCCCTTCCCATTCTCAATGTGACCATGACACACACACACAAAAAGACAGCTAGACTCAAATATACCCCTAATTAATGATCTGCATCTTCCAGACACTCAAAAAGAACAAGCTCCAATTGCTCTGAAGTTAGGGGTGAGGGGTCAGAGGTTTGTGCAAAAAACCCAGAACAGGAACTACCCGCTCCACAGGAAGAAAGCTGCCTTCCAGGGAAAAACAGCAGTCAGTTGTAAAGCACAGCTTCTAGTCACTCTTGCCTTCTGTATATACTGCAAAGAACTGGCTAGAAGATCACAGAAAGTCTGTCTTTGTCCTCCCACCTCACCCTCCCAAACAGTCAACAGGAGGCACTGCAGGAACTGGGAGTTTAATGCCCAAAGTCCAAAGAGGGAAGAATGAAGAATGAAGTGGCAGATGATTGTCCTCTCAGAGAGACTTTTAACTTTGAGTTGTCTGTTTCACTCGCAAGGGAGGGAAAAAGAAAGAAAAGACAAACAAGCCCCTTTAATCTGCACATGACTGGTCACTGCCAGTATCTGCAGCTGTGGGAAGCACATCTGGGCAAAAGTTTCAGATAAACAGGCAAATGCAATAATTACTGAGTGCCGCGATGTTTGTCTTTTTGAACTTTTTTCGTGCTTCTTTTTTTGGGGAATTCAAAACAAAACAAATTCACCAGAGTGGAAAGGAAAAATAAAGAATCCAAACTTTGCTCCTCCCAACCTGATGATGGCACTGCCTCCAGTCAGGCCAAGTGACTTCAGTGTTGTCTTCTCTAGGGCATCTTTTCCCAATATCTGCAACAACATCAGAGGAAAGCAATTACAGCAACTGCCTACCTGGGAGAGCATTTAAAGTGCTCTTTCTAGAAAGAAGCTTGTATCAGAAAAAACACCACAGAGCACCAAAACCAGATCAAAACACACTCTTTCTGCAGTTGGAAATGCGACCTGAATCCATCTGTATTCACCTGTACTGCTTTACCAAAGTCACTGCTTATTAAATGACCTCAAGGAAAGATGACCTACATATATTTCCATCCCATACATACACCCAAATAAGATCTGACATCAGGAAAGCATTATTTCTATCACAGAAGTTAAATCACAGATAACATCTCAGAGCTGAAAGACAGACGATCTCATTATATACACCTCCCATCTGCTTGTAATGACCTGTTCCAGAATAAAGATGATCTGTCCACAGAGGTCAGTGGGAAGCGAAGGGGACAGCTAGGGAGACCAAATTCCATAATATACACATACAAAATATTAAACAAAACATTAATAGCAAAAGATCAAAACACAGAGAAAAGCAAATATTTATTAAAATGAAACCACTATTTTGACTTGAGCTTTAAAAGAAGTTGGAAAGAAAAACATAAACAGGTCATTGAGCTTATTTTATGGGCTCAGAGGTCTAAAACGGCCCAGGGTTAAGTTCCAAGAGAGTTTTTTTCCATACACACACGTCATGCTTTGAAAAGACCAACATTTTTCTACTTCCCCTCTCAAGAAAGTTCAAAAGAAACACTTTCCAGGTTGGAAAGCAGAGCCGAGTTTTTCTTATTTTTTAGGGACAGAAGGAGAATAGACAGTTAAGACTTCACTGACTTACCTCATCTCGCATGTAAATACAGACTGGAGAGAATTCACCATGCTGTTCCATAAACTCCCTACAAGAAAGAGCAAAATACTGCAGCATCTGTATAACAGTCTAACCCCTCCAAAACCAATGTTGAGCCACAGTAAGAAATTAGCTATCAACACTCTCCTCCATGTTCCTCCAGCAACAACCATTACACAGTTCACAGAGTCAGTATTAGAGAGTAGGTAAAGAATTTGGTCCAATGCATTCACTGTTCGTTAAACACAGCCCTGAAAGTTTAAAAACAAAGGAGAATTGAAGTTAATTCTGAAATTAGTTGATTTTACTAGATAAATTTGAGCACATCATTGTCCATGTGCCTCAGTACTTGATCTGAAACATGACTTAATAATACTTGCTCTTTTTAATCCCTTACCTAAATCAGTTTATTACAGTTTAGACTGTACTTTCCTTGGGGACAGGTCAGTTTCTTTCCATGTATGCATAGCAACAAACAGAATGAGATACTGCTCTAAAGCCAGTAATCTGAGGACAAAGAATTTGCCTGTCTTACTGTCAAACAGATTAAAAATGGGGAAAAAAAAACCCAAAACAGCAGAAGCTTTCATATTCTGGAGACCAGGGAATAAACAAAGCCAAAGGAAAGGCTGCTGCTGTAGACAAAGTGAAGAGCAACCCACATTTAAGCATTTTGGTGAGGCAGGACACAGATTAGCAATGATGCAAACTGCTGACAGAGGAAGACGTAAGTGAAGGACTCTTACCATAGCAAAGGGAAAAAACACTAAGATGCTACTCTTGACAAGATGCTGCTCTTCCCATTTTCCTCTAGATAAGCAGTTCTGAGGCATTCAAATAGAAGAGAAGCTTTGTTATGTATTCACTTGATCAAACACAGAAGATGGACAGGGAAAAGAATCACTGCCTGTCACAGCAAGTCTCAGTTCTCATCCATCGAAGATCATGCAATTTCAACAGAGAGCACATGTGGAAAACCCTACAACAGGGTGTTCCTAATGGAAAAAAAATATGGACTAAAGCTTTTAGCAAGAAAACCTCAGATGTCTGTAGAAAAGTAAAAAGCCTTAAAGAATTAACCAGTGCATTACACTGAAACCAGTGAGAGAATTAGATCCAACAACAGAATAAACTCTTTCATGTTGGTCTCCCCTTCAGCAGTCAAAGTGAAACATAAACTGAAATCAGCCAAGAATGTAGTAAAGCATGAAACTAAGGAGAAGAATAGTTTGCTTCTTCCTGCTGAGCACATCAATGTCAAAAGGTGACCAGGAGAAGACTGTCCATGCTGAGACAGTGGTGGTTCAGAAAGATAACTGGCTTAATTCTCACAAGGTTGATTTTTTTCCCCCCAAAAAAAAGTTTTAGATTCAAAAGTTTCAGCCTAACTTAGCAGGGGAAACTACAAAACAAAAGGCAAAAAGTTGCCCCAGGATATTCCCCATCAACACAATGAGAATGATTGAGACTCATCCTTCTCCGTAACACTCCAGTAGCTCTTGTTAGCACATTCTGGCCTGAGCTCTCTGCCATTTCAGCTGCACCAGGACATCCCTTGGTAAGGAGCTGGTATACACCACCTGCACTGCAACAGCTGTTTTATCATCAATAAAATGATTTGCCAGACAGGCAAGAGCAGGAGACAGAAAAACAAGTTCTCCCAGGCCTAATGCTGAAAGGGTACACAACGCTTGTGCCCTCAACCAGTCTGCAGAACAGACTCCAAAGAAAGATCCCCCAGAGACTTATTTTTGTATAACTCTTGGAAGCCAGCAGGCTCCTCCTCCAGCTGCTGTTAATCCATTACATGCATTCACTGAGGCAAGCACACACATCAAACACACTGTCATTTCTTTGATGTGCTGTTCCTCAGAAGGGGAACGGCAAGCAGATTAGATTCCTTCGTGTAGTGATCTGACAGGGCCTGTAAACATCTTGTGCAAGGACTGCCGCACGCTGAGAGGAGGAGCAACCTTACAATAGCTTCCAGACCTTCTTCAGACCCAATTAGCCAAGATGGACGCTGGAAACCCGGGGGAAATTCCAGTGGATTTAGAATACTTCCCCCTCACGCACTCAGAGCAGCTGAGCATTCCAGGAAACGGTCTCCAGTTGGAAAGTCAAAGGAAAGATTCAGCAAGTCAGCAACTAGCTGACTAGTTAGTCAACTGAATCAATACATGCTGAAGAGCAGCACAGCCCATGAAATCTATGTGGATGCCTACAGATCCAGCTTGTTTTGTGATTAAGTCACAGACAGCATCATTGCTGCCTGTTGAATTTAATCAAAAGTTTGCAAAGTCCATCCAAACATCTGAGCTCAGCTTCTAAAGGGCAGACAAGAACAGCTGTGCTTTATGAACTGATGTTAATAATGCTTAGCACACTGTAGCAGTTAGAATCTTAAGAGCAGCATGCACATTAACTATTAGTATTACAACCTGTAACAAATAAAACCACTCCAAAGGAGCAAAATTATATAAAAAGCTCAAAATTTAAACCAAGCAAATAACCAAAATTTTATCAAGAGAAAGGTAAAGCCAACTGAGATTTAAAAATACTTTTTTTCTCTTTGGAGAAAAGTTTATTAGCTTGACATTTCAAAACAATACAGTATTTTTAAGTCAAAACTAAAGGCAAAAGCAAGCACTGAATGTAGACTGGACTCAAATAAGAACCCATGTATATATTCAATAAATGTAGAACCAGAAATTCTTCCATTTAAACAGGATCTAATAGGTCTTTTGAAGATTCCACATTAGCCTGCCGAGAGCTCCAGATTTCCTTGAAGAACCTGCACAACAGCAAGCTTCAACAGCAACAGCAACTCACTTCAGAATCCCCTCCACCACACAGAACCACAGCACAGAAATACTGGTGATGAAGATATTCAAGGCTACCATCTCAACTCTGGCAGCAACTTGACTTCAAATAAGTTTGTGTAAAAGATGGGTGTGGCAATATATCCACGCAGAGTTTCTTCCTAGCCTTAGCAGTTTGTTACCAGTTTATGCCCTGAACCAGGGGTGCTACTCCAGGATTAAAACATAATAATGGAACTATGGAGCGTCAAAACTGAAAGAGCAAGGAAAAGGCAAGCATCTGTGTTGTAAAGGACAAATCACAGGCAAATAAATGCAAGTTCTACAAATCCGCAGGATTTAGCCGGATCCCTGTAACAACAACTAACTACTGTTATGCAGAGATCACAGAATCATAGAATAATTATGGTTGGAAGGGACCTCCAGGGTCATCAAGTCCAACCTTTATCCCATCATATTCCTAACCATTAAACCACTAGACCATGGCCTCAAGTGCCTCATAAACCCATTTTTTGAACACCCCCAGGGATGGCGACTCTACCACGTTGCTGCGCAGCGTGTTCCAGTGCCTAACCACCCTCTCAGTAAAGATCCATCCAAACAAGTGTTTTCTCACTGCATTGCTCACCTGATCTTTGCAAAATGGTTGAGAAGTTCCCACAAAGTCTGCTGACAGAGAAAGGTGTCTTGTAAACGGGAGCCATCATCTAATTGTAACGCGATCCGAACCTATAGGAAAAATACACTGAATTCATCTGAAAATTTAATGAAATGTTTTTCTTCACAATAACTTTTTTGAATATTTCAATGATCTCTGGAACCTGCTATCCAAAACCCCATTACTTCCTTCTAAACACTTGCTGCAAAGGATTACATTAGTTAAAAATGCAGAGGAGTATTCAAATGATTATTTTGGAGGATAGTATTTAGAATAGTTCTACCGTGCTATAAATACAAGTAGTATATATGAGGATCTTGCAAGAGAGTGTCAAAGGCCTTACTGAAGTCCAGGTAGACAACATCCACGGCTCTCACTTACCAAGCCAGTTGTTTTATCATAGAACCTTATCAAGTTGATCAATCATGACTTCCTCTTGTGGAATCCATGCTGGCTACTCCTGATGACTTTCATGTCATTCATGTGCCTGGAAACAGTTTCCAGGACTAGCTGCTCCATTACCTTCCTGAAGATCAAGGTGAGGCTGACCCACCTGTACTTCCCTGTGTCCTCCTTGCCTGCCTCAAAGACAGGAGTGACATTTGCTTTCCTCCAGCCTTCAGGCACTGCTCCCAAACGCCATGATCGATCAAAGACTATCAAGAGTAGCCTCACAGTGACATCTGCCAGCTCCCTTATCACTGATGGGTGCATCCCATCAGGGCCCATGGATGTTCAGTTTGCTCAAGTGTCCCCCAACCTGATCATCTTCCACCAAGGCTACATCTCCCGTCAGACATCTGAGCAGGACTTAAGCCTGGGACATCAGCAGCAGCTTGCTTTCGTTCTGTGTTTTCATGTGTCCTACCAAGAATCTCAGTGCACCCTCTCTCTCTGTGAGTGTGTGATGTGTGTGAGAGCATGAAGGGGAAAGAG
Source organism: Podargus strigoides (assembly GCA_028020825.1). Taxonomy (NCBI): domain Eukaryota; kingdom Metazoa; phylum Chordata; class Aves; order Caprimulgiformes; family Podargidae; genus Podargus; species Podargus strigoides. Next base: position 329,025 of record CM051638.1, read on the forward strand.
ACATGGGAAAAAAAAACAGACACCACATGCTCCAGCAATCGACTGTGATTTCCTGAAAGGAATATGTTTGTCATCTGCCTCGGCTCCCACCAGTCCTTGCAGCACTACAAAGTGTGATCTGCTGGAGACAGGAATTTTTCTACATAAAGGAAACAGTGGCATCACCAACAACTAGCCAACAGAACTATCCCACCACTAACACAACCTCCTGGTTTCTCCTGAGCTGGAAACAAGCCTTAGATTATTTTCAGCTACAGCAGAGTGATGACAGCTGACACCACCATTCTATAAGAATCCAGCCCAGAAATTCAGACTGCCAGTTGCATCAGTTTTTGGGCAACAGTTCAAAGATACACATGCCACGAAAGTCCTATTCAGTCAACTAGAAAAACCTTCTTTAAAATCCCAGGCTCTATATAAGATAATAGAGAGACCACTGCCAATTATCTTCTAAGTTTACAAGTGCATAAACAAAAGGCTAACAACTTTAACACTAGAACTGTACTGCTGGTACCCCTAGATCACCTGTTATCACAAGGGGAGACTGTTCAATTTTTCACTGAAGAACTGTCTTAAAGGAATCAATGATTTTTACATGTGAAAGCAAACCTAAAAACATTCTATTTGAAAACTGTCAGACTCACTGAACAAACTCATCATTTATCAAAACCTATATTCTGCCTCCAGGGGTAAGTGTTGCCAACGCACCACAGGAAAGCACACCTACTTCCATGCACATTAGCGCTGTAAAAGAGATAACAACCAAAGGCACGGAACCAAATTCACCCCAACATTACTGCAGCCAGCCTGCATGATTTGAGTCTGCATCTCAACTGCCGCTATATTTGGGTGCAATACCAGTGTCAGTTCCAGCCACAGCTATCTGGCTGTTTTAAACTTCCTACAGGACCTGACACTAGCTCCCTGTGGCAGGGAACTCTTTTGGTCAATTGTTCTGTACAAAGCATTTTCTTACACAGTCTGTAAAATTCTTCTGTGTGAAATCTCTGCTCTGAGTTTACGGGACAGCAACTCTGTTCAGACTGCACCTTTCACAAGTGTATTTGCTGTATCTTCTCAACTCTATAAAATAGCAATGAGTACTCCAAGGGAAGCCTCAGTTAGTAGATTCTTCTGCTGAAATACAACTAAACAGTAACAACTTAAACTTTCATTAGGTCTTCTCTTTTGATATCTAAAGTAGTGATTCCATGTTATAACCCCTCTCCTACAGTACAGGTTCCTTCTCACCCTTTCTCATATGCTGCATGTATCTTCTTGGAAAAGGAAAAATAAAATCACTGTTTTCCTTCAGTACAATACCTCCCAGACTGGATGCAAATGTCAGATAGTCATCACTGTACCATTTTAGTAGAAACACTTTCCTCTGGAAGACGAACTCCATGCCATCACAACTTTTTTTTAACTGAAAATTTTAAGCAGATGCTACCAGCTTGTGGTATTTTTTTAACTAACTACGTCATTTGGAGCACAAACTTCTTTCTACCACAAAGTCAAAAGGAAACATTAGTGCCAAAACAAAACACATGGAGGTTTTACAGAGCAAAACATGGACCTCAGTGACCCCCAAAACCACACTGCACACCCACAGTGAACTAGAGCAGAGATTCCAAAACCACCTCACACTACAAAGTTCACTTTTCTATGTATGTATCAGTCTTTGTGACAGCTAAGGCAACTGCCTGTAACAAAATACCACTAACAGAATTTGGCAGACAGACATTAAAAGATTAGCACTAATAGATCTGAAACTGTCGCAAAAATTGAGAAACTCCATATGAGTAAGTCAGTAAGAAGAGAGACGACTGCTAGTGACAGACAAGTTTTCATTCCCAGGCCACTTAAATAAGATCATACATCATTTTTACCACATAAAATGTTTATGCTCAGTAACACCTATGCGTTGTTTTAAAAATTATGCCTCCAGCTGTTATAATGACACGCATAAAAGATTTTAAATCTCCTAAATGTGACAATAATTCCTACAGAACACAGCATCCATAAGCCCTTTGCAAATTATACTAAATAGGGACATGCAGCAACTGCTGAACACAGCACGTCTAACAAAAAAAATCTAAAGTTGTGTGAACACACCATGAACAGCAATGCTGGGAAAAAAGCACAACAGAATCCTGTAAGAACCTGAGATTTTAGTCAAAATCCAGAGGCAGATAACAGCAACTGAAGGAGAAATTAAGAAAGGGAACCCAGTTAGTAGCTCAACTGCTGAGCAAAGTCATCAGTGATGTTTAACTTACACATTCATGATTGCCAGTTTCTCAGCTCCCCAAAAGATCTCCTTATCCTCCAGAACACAGCTGGAACTCTACCATCATAAAGATGGTAAGCAAAGACTTACAGCTACAAAATTACCATTTTCCACCACACCTCAAACAGTCTTTGGGTGGTCCTCCACTCAAGCATTGGCCAAACCTAACCATACTGGTGCTCACTGGACCTGACAAGATCATATCCAGCACAACTGGTAACTGAGCAAATTGGGTCACACTGTGAACTGAACATACCATGTTTCCAATTCCCACTCTGTTAGAGACGGGCACCATCTCCAGCTTGGCATTGTTGGGCAGTCTGGCAAACCTCCACTGTAAAGAGAGATCCAACACGCTCCTCTGGAACCTAAAGAAGAACAGAGCCCATGAAGACACCAGGAACCATCCTATGCCACCTTCAGATCACTTCAGGTACTGGCAACAATGCAAAGTCCAGGTATTGGGCAAGAGAGTTCCCCCAGGCTGACTAGAAGCCCTAGAGCACGAGATGCACACCTGGCAGTTCAGAAAACAGTCAACAAAAGTTATTTGGCATAGCAGAAAAGCTGCATTGTGTAGCTATAGTGTGCAGTTTGTCTGTGACAGAAGACTCAAATACATGTTCCTTCTCAGGCTTTAAGAGACGAACAGCAACTCTACATATTTTCAAGCCTGCTGTTCACTGTTAAATAAAAAGGTACTTTTTTTTTTTTTTTTAACTGCCACTCAGACAAATAAGCTCTTGATGACAGAAGTATTCAGCCAAACCACCAGGTAAGAGAGAAGAGTCCTACCAGTCTGCGACCTAGCAGAAGTGTGTGTGTGGGCAGGGATGTCTTCGTGGCAGTGACACAGGATCTCGGTGTCAATCCCAAAAGCGAAGGGAAGTCGGCACAGGGAAATTGGGAGAGATTAATTTGAATAAGATAACTCTGCTGGACAACAATGTGAGCCGCAGTCCGTGGATCCCTCTCTCCCCAGGGATGACTGCGAGTCGTGCACCATCACACAAGACCCACATAGCTAAGCACTAGAAGGCAGATGGACCACGGCGAAGGCTCAAGTTCCCCTGAGACCCCTGCCAGACACCCGCCCGCGCTCGCTGCGGGGCAGGCCTGCCGGGACCTCGGGCAGGCGCAGCGGGCGGCTCCCACCGTGCCCAGCGCCCGGGGAGGCCCTGGGGCCGCCGGCATGGCGGGCAGCAGGCAGACAGCTGGCACCGGGCCTACGCCTCACCGACAAGGCGGCGAGCGGCTGGGCAGCGCCGGACCTCGCCCGGCCCGGGAGAGCAGCCGCGGCCAGGCCTTCTCCCACCGGCGGCGCGGCCTCCAGCCGGGCCTGCACACGGGCCCAGGCCGCCCGCCGGCCCAGCAGGCCTTAGGCGGCCCCACGCTGAGACTCACTTCAGGCCGTACTCGCCGGGGCTGCCGCCCTGCTTCCTGCAGACCTCCTCGAGGATCTGCGGAGAGAACAGAGGCGTTACGGGTCCGGCCCTCGGCCCCGCCGCCGCGCCTCGCCGCGCCGCCGGCCGCCCCCGCCCCGGACCCACCTGGAGCAGCACCGTGCCGGGCCCCACCCGCACCGTGACCCGCCGCCCGCTGGGGGCCAGCACCGACACCGCAGCGCACCCCCCACCCGCCGCCGCCATCTTCCCTCCCGCCGCGGCGACGGCCTCGGAGCGGCTGGGGCGGAGCTGGGCCCTCGGCCGCCCCCGCCCGCAGGCCGCGCCCCGCCTCGCCCCGCCCTGCCGCCGAGCGGAGGGCACCGGCTCTGCCGCGGCCCGTGCTGCTGAGGCCGGTCGAGCCCCGGCCTGCGGCAAGAGGGGCCGGCGAGTGTGCGGGGCCGCGGCCGGCGCCCGGGGTTGGCTGCCTGCGGCAACCCGGCGGAGCGGCACTTGCGTTTCCCCGGGTGCGAGCGGGCCTGGCCGTACCGGCGGCGGCTGGAGGGGGTGCCGGGCAGGCACGGGAGCGCGCAGCGGGGACCCCTTCCGGGGCGCCAGCCGTGCCCTTGGCCGAGGCGGCGGGACGGGAGGGCGGGGGAGACCCCCGGCCCTGCCCGCTCGGTCGAGGGCGGCGGAGGCGGCCCCGGGGCCTGCGCGGGGAACGGGGACGCTGAGCGGGGCCGGGCCGCCGCCGTCCCGCAGCTCTGCGGGGAGAACAGCCCGGCGCTTCCAGCCGCTGTCGAGCTCTCCGCGGGTGTCCAGGCTCACGGCCCTTCCCCTGACCGCCGAGGGAATAAAACGGAGCTCTCCGTTGCCCTTGGGCCGTGTCCGGCAGCGCACGCAGTGACAGCCAGAGCGCTGGGCACGGCGGCCGCGGAGGCAGCGCGCCCCGGCAGGCAGCAGCGCGGGCGGAGCGGTACCGCAGGCGGGCGGACCGGAGCGGAGCGGGGCTGGGCGCTCAGGTGCTGCACCGGCGGCAAGAAACGTCTCCAGCGGACTGCAGCGCTCGCCCCTGCGCCGCCGGCAGCACCGATAACCCCGGCAGGACCTACGGGCACGAGGAGGTGCTCCTTGGCAAAACGCCCGGCGGCCCAGGCAGTGTCGCAGCCGGGACACCGGTGTCACGACAAATCAGCGTCCCGCTGCCTCTGACAGCCATTTCTTCTAGCCAAAAAAAAAAAAAAAAAAAAAAGAAAAATGTTGACTGGGCATCTCATGGTTAGTGTTGCGAACTCAGCCGTTCAGATGAGCTGACTGCAGCCAGGGAACCGAGGGCATCTTACATGTACGACACAGTGCTTCTTAGAGACTGTTTCATTTACGAGCGTCCCCTTCACGCTCAGCACTGCCTTTTCAGTGTCAAGGGCGTTCTCGGAGATTGGTCTACAGTCTGTTTTGTTTGCTATCATAAAAAATCTTTTAGTTTGGGTAACCACTGGAATTTATTTAGCCTAAGTTGTTACCGCATGCCAAATATTTTCTCTACCTCTTCTATATTTATCATATATGTTAAGCTTAAGTCCCCACCACCACCCCCAGCGCCCACAAAAATGTCTGCTTTGCTTGGCTTATAAAGGAAAAAGATCCTTTTAAGGAAAGACACTTTTGTGAAAGATAACACTTGCTTGTTTTGACCATATCGGCAGTAAGAGAGAAGGGAGAAAAAGAGATTATGGGAATTTTAATGATGGAGAGACATCCCCTTGCTTACGCACATGGATTCCTAAGTCTGCCCAACACCATAACTGCTCAATAAGATGCAGTAATAAAGGATGTCCTAGTGTATAATGCATTGTTTAAAAATAGCACTTAAAAATGTCTTTCCATTTGTTCTTTCCATTCTGTTGGGAAGTACCATTGTCATATCACTTACAGAGCTACAGTGTTCAGGACACTGGCATTCCAGCCCATGTCTGTAATTCCTAAACGCATTAAAATGGTTGAAGTTGGTGTATTTTACTTTCAGAGCTGGGATGGACAAGGGGTATACATATATATCTATATATCTATAGAGATATCTCGCCTGTTACCACAGAACAGCTGATCAGTAACTTGTCAGTCCACGTCAGCTGAATGACTTTCAATCACAGGTCAATAACCTGTAAGTTGTGGGCAGGTGGGTTGTTTTTTTTGCTGTTTTAGCTAAGCTGCTATGGAACCTTCTGGATATAATAACGACAGCTATATACAAAGGTATTGCCACCATCCTCCTTTTACTTGTCAGTTCTCAGCTCATGTAGCAAAGAACTCTGTTCATACTCTGAAATTTAGCACTGCATAAGGAGTTTATGAATTACTGTCCTGTCAAGGATGCTGTTTTCTAGGAGAGAGGCCCATACCTTAGAAGAGCTGCTTAATAAGAATGGTACACTGGCTCTGACCGCAGCTGGGAACAGCAGCAGAGCAGGAGGCTGCAATTTTATTTTCCCCAGTATCAACTTCCAGTATTCAGCAATCTGCATCTTTTGGACTTCCTGAGTCAGAGGTCGTGTCTTTACATCTAATCCTATCTGATGGATTTTTCTTATGTGAATTTGCCCAGGCGTGTTTTGAGCCTGTCCAAGCTTTAGGCATCCACAGGATCATGGGGCAGTGAGTGCCACAGTTAAATTGTGTTGTACGACAGAAGAATTTGTTTGGTTTAGAACTTCTTCCTTGGTGTTCCCCAGCTCATATTAAGAAAAAAACACTAATCATTCTGTTACAATGTCTGTAACATTCACAAGTCTAGAGACATATTTTTTATAATTCCCTGCTTTTTTAATTGTCCTTTGCTGTAAAATATGTGAAGAGGCACGAGGACTTAAGGGCCGGACTGTTGTGAAAGTTTTCATACTTTTGCCTACAAAGGGTGCAACGAGCATCTATGGTGTGCAAGCTCTTCTTAGTCTTTAAAATAGGGTAGAGATTCAAAGCTCGGAAAGCATCTAACACAGAATGAAGATATCCTGTCCTTCCACTAATTAATGCCTTCACAGAAGAAGAAACAATTCAAATGGCTATGTTAACACCAGTGATTATTCAGCTGCTTTTAAAACAGACACTTTGGGTTTCAGGGAGCCCAAAAACTTGGTCTTATTTCTGGATGGGGGGCAGCTCCTGTTGGATATCTGAAGCAGGCAGCTGTTTTCTACTCTGCATTTGAAAGTGTCACATCCCTTAAAGAAATGTTGCTCCTGTTAAAAAGACACCAGTGTAATTTGAGCTGAACATTCCCAAATTGCAGGATTATAGAGATTCATCTAGTTTTTAATGGCATGTCATAATCAGAGAGCTGCATGGAGGGTTAAGGGTCACGTTTCATACCCAGAGCCACTTCTAATCTCAAATATTTATCTGAAATTAGAAGCATCAGGAGAGAAAGAAGGGGGAGGTAACTGCAACCTGGAGTTCATTAAAATGCTACAAAGAAAGAGGAACTCATTAAGGAATAGCTGAAGATACCCATAACAACTGGGATTTCTGCCACTGTCAGGATCACGAGGATGCCTGCAAATCTACCAGGTAAGCCTCAGCAAAACAACGTCCACCTTGCTAAACCCTTCTCAGAAATCGCATTTCATTAGTGATTACAGTGAACAAACTGTAGAATGACCTTTCCCTAAAATCACCTTTTCGGCAGCTAGTGCTCTGCATTAGATACATATCCGTGGCGTTATGCACGTCTGCGTTCTGCCACACACCCACACAGAGAATAATGCATAAATTTGCTTCTTGATGAAGCATGGAAATCCCCCTTTTTTTTTCTTTCAAATGGATAGGAAATTAACTGTGAACATCTAGAAATATGTTGTAACCAGTTCCAAAATATGATACAGAACAATAATTACTTTTCACAGTAATGATGATTCTGAAAACTATTTCCTCCTGGCTGTACGAGTGGTACATGCTGCTGATCATGCTGAGTCCTGGGGACGTTCAAGAGGGTGGTTCCTACATCACACAGCATGTTTGTACGAAGGGTGTAAACGACCTGTCAGAGTTCCTTTACCGCCACCCACCACTGATGTTAGAAGAGATGGTGGCGCTAGTGTGAGTATGCAAAAGGAGGATTTAATCTGTTGGTGAGTGGTCCTCTGTGGGGTAACTCACACCACACACACATTGGATAACCCAAGAGCCAAGAAACAAGCCAGGGAACTTCAACTGAGCCAGGGCTGTGGAGCTGCTTAAATCAGGCACGAGAGCTCACTACGAAGGGGGAATATACCTGTGGCACAGGGCTCCGGGTGTAATCCTCTTGGTTTCGGATCGGGAAACATCAAAAGGGCAAGTCCTGGAGCTGCCTTGGGGCTGGCAGAGTACCAGGGAATTTCAGGACTCTGTTTGCTATTGTATAGCATAGTCCAATATACTTCAACTACATTAGGACATACTGGAACATGTTATGCAGGGCATTTCATTTTGAAAGGTGTTAAATGAAAACAGCGTCTCCCTTAACAATATTCCCAATCATTAAAAAATCGCTTGCTGGCCTCCTGTGTGCCTTACTCCTACCAATAAAAATGCCCAATCTGCAGTGCCTGGAGCAGGAGTCTGATTCTTTCACAGCTTCCTCTGAGCTCCCATCTGTACTGAGCCCGATCTGTCCAATGGAGGGTGGCTCTTACCAAAAGATTGGTGAACTTCTCATGCTGAAGTACTACAAAATTCTCTAAAACCTGTGTACACTTTGATGTTCTCGCAAGTTCGGTATGTCAAAGAGTTACGCTGTACCAGATTTAGATGTCTAGAAGTCAGAGTTGAGGATAGAGACTCCAAACGTTCTAAGGTGAAAAATACAGTTGCAGCACAGCCTTAACTCCTGCTCTACAAAAAAACCCTCCACTTAATATTTTAAGATTATGCTATTTTCACCTTTTTCTGATCCCAGAGATTTACATTTCCCGGTGAAGACAGACTCTTTCCGTGCTCCTCTCTGGAGGGCTGTCGAGGAGCGCGAGCTGTCCGTTTTGGTATCTAAACGAAGGTGGGCTTATTCAAAGCGTAGCATTTTCTCTGTTTTCCCTCGGTTTTCACACCGAGTCTGTGACAAGGACAGCATTTCTGTGATGCTCCTCGCCCTCACAGATGACGGGCACCGAAACATGGCTGTTTCTCCGGGATTCTTTCTGCAGTCCCTGGAAAGGGCCCAGCGCCGGGGAATGGCCATGGAGAGCTGCTGGGGGGAACCTCACCAGCTGCCAGGAGCCCCAGGGCCAAGTCCGTCCGCGGCACCACGGCCACGGCCGCGGAGAGCCGCGCAGGCCGGCCGGGGGCTGCAGGCGGGGCGAGGGGCCCGGGCCACCCGGGTGCCCACGCGGACCGCACGCCGATGTCTCGGGCCAAAAGCCCGTCTCCGGCTTCCCGCTGCTCCTTGCGGGCCGGGGCCAGGCTGGAGCCCGGCACCGCGGGGCAGCCCCGCCACCGCCGCCCCGAGGGCTCCGCGGCCACTCCGGGCCGGCGGGGGGCGCGAGGCAGAGAGCGGCTCGGGGGGGGGGGGGGCAGCACCGCCCACGCGGGGCCGGGGAGGAGCCGCCGTCGGGGCCGGGGGGGGGGCCCTGGAGGGGGGGGGGGGGCGCGCGGTGCGGGTCGGGGGCGCCGCCGCGGGGGCTGCCACGTGCGGGTCCTCGCGCCCGCGTGGCCCGACCCCCTCGGCCGGCCCCGGCGAGCGGCCGCCCCGCGCCCCCGCCGCCCCGCGGGCCCGGCTGGCGGGCGCCGGTGGCCGCGGCCCCGGCGCCGGCAGGGGCGGCTTTGGCGGCGCCCCGACGGAGCGGCCCGTCGTGCCGGTGCGGCGCGGCGCAGACCCCCCGCTCCCTCCGCCTCGCTCCGAGGGGGCGGAGGGCAGGGCAGGGCGGGGGCTGGCCGGCTGCTGCCCCACGCGGCGCCCGGGCTGGCGGCGCCCCCGGCGCGCTCCCCGCGCACTCCGTGCCCCTCTGTCATGCTCGCCGCCTGGGAGCGGGCGGCGGGCTCCTGCGCCGGCAGCTGCGCTGCCGAGCCCGCGCCGCCGGCGCTGTCCTCGCCGTCCGCCGCCGACCCCCGTCCCCGCGGGCGGCGCGGCGGGGCGCGGCGGAGCGCGGGCGGCGCTGCCCGGCGCCGGGGGCTGGCTGCCGCCGCGGCGAGCGGCGGGTGGCGGCGGGCGGCGATGGGCACGGCGGCCGTGCACCTCCTGCTGCTGCTGGGGCTGCTGCACGCCGGGCCCGGCGGCGAGGGCAGGAAGGGCTGGCGGCGGCGGGGCCCGGCGGCCCGCGAGCGCGGCGAGGCGGCGGCGGCCGAGAGCTTCCCGCTGGACTTCACCGCCGTGGAGGGCAACATGGACAGCTTCATGGCGCAGGTCAAGAGCCTGGCGCAGTCGCTGTACCCCTGCTCGGCCCAGGCGCTGCCGCACGACCTGCGCCTGCACCTCCTGCACAACGCCTCGGTCACCTGCAACGACGGCAGCCCGGCCGGGTGAGTTCCCCGCCGCCGCCCCGCCGCGGCCCCCGGCTCTCCGCGCGGCCCCGGTCCCGTCCGCCGCGCGCTCCCCCCGCCCCGGCCCCGCCGGCTCTGGCGCCACCGGGCGGCGGCGTGCGGCGCGGCGGCGACAGGTGCAGCGAGCGCCTCCCGGGCGGCGGCGGCGGCGCGAGGCTCTCGACCCGCCGGGCGCGAGCGCCGCCGCCCCTGCGCTCCGCTGCAGCCCTCGGCGCGGCCCCGGCCCGGCGGGCGGCAGAGCGCTGCGGTGGCGCCCGGCCCCCGGTCACGCCGCGCCGCCCGTCTGTCCGCAGGTACTACCTCAAGGAGTCCAAGGGCAGCCGGCGGTGGCTGCTCTTCCTGGAAGGTGAGCGGGGGCGGGGGGGGCGGCCGCTGCCTCCCGGGCTCCTCGGCCCCCAGCCCGGCGGGGCGGCTGACCCCTCCCTTCCCTCCCCAGGAGGGTGGTACTGCTTCAACAGGGAGAACTGCGACACCCGCTACGACACCATGCGCAGGCTCATGAGCTCCAGGGAGTGGCCCGCGACCCGCGTGGGTGAGTGGTTCCCCTCCGCCCCGTGGGCACAGCCCAGGGCCACCCTGGCTCGCAGCTTGCACAGGCACGTGGCGGCTGTCGCGTGGCTGCTGTCGCGTGGCTGCCGTCGCGTGGCGGCTGTCGCGTGGCGGCTGTCGCGTGGCTGCCGTCGCGTGGCTGCCGTCGCGTGGCTGCTCCCGCCCTGGCACCTGCCCAGCTCCCGGCAGGGACACGCTCCCCTCCTGCACGCGTGCTGCTCCGCTCTGAGCAGCCACAGCAGCACAGATGTGTGCGTGTGTTGGGAGGTACGGGTGGCACCGGGGGACAGCAGTGGGGTTTGAACTCTAGCCAACACACTGTATTTTAAATGTGTGTGTGTACTCACAAACCTGCTGGGATCTTCGCAGAGCTCTGCTTTAGTTTTTTGTTTTTTAAAGAGACTTTGTGTTTAAGCCTGTCAGGAGAACTGCTCTTGGGCCTCTTAATCTGTTTGTCTTGCAAGCTGCGCTGGCTGTGCGTGTATGGCTGTGGCAGGACTGGCCCTACGTACTCGGGAGACATCAGATTGTCCGGGCTTTGACCTGGAGCTGTGTGGTTCCACCTCCCCCCCCCCCCCCCCTTTACAATTGCGTAACATCACTTGACCAACCACAGTGATTCCCTGTGTGGAAGCACACCTTTGGTGCATATGTGAAGTCTTTCAGTGCCATGCATAAAATGGAATTAGCACCTGGGTACCCACACTCTGGACCACTGGGCTCCTGAGTCAGCACAGAAATGTTGACCTTCACCCTTTGTTACGCCCTGGCTTTTTGAATACCTAAACCTCTGTCATTCACACAGCCTACAATTGCACAGACTGGAATTCACCTGCTAGGATTTGTTTTCTGGGGAAGTGCTTAATTTTAAGTATGTGTCACAGATTGTTTTCTCTACTATGAGAGGCTTCTAGACAGGATTCATCTCTAGCATGAACTGAGTTCTGAAAGTCACATGTGCCTAAGGGCAAATTTAGAAATGTTCCTTCTACTTCCCTTACCAGAGTTTTTCATCAGGGATGTTTGTTTTCTGTGTGGTCAGGGATCCTGCATGCAGCTCATACGGCTCCTCTGGAGTCACAGACCATCATCTGTACATTTCTTGTTTCTTTGTGCCCATCTGCAGGAACTGGGATCCTGTCATCACAACCAGAAGAAAATCCCCACTGGTGGAATGCAAACATGGTGTAAGGAGGTGCAACGGAGGGAAATAGGTTTATACTTAAACAGCATTGACCTGCCTTTCTGGCTAGCAAGGGTGCTACAAAGGCAGATTAAGACTAACACATACAGGAGGAAATTGTGTGTTTCCTCGTTTGTTCTAGTTCAGCTCTTTAACAAGCAGCTCTGGCAAGGTCTGGAGAAACTGAAGTCTGGTCTCTTTGGAGCTGCGGGGTGATCTAATGAAGAAAAACTAAGGATAGCTTAGAGAGCCTTCTCAACTAACTGAAGTGGCAAATACTGTTGTGAGCAGTGGGCTAGCATTTGCCAATTTGAGAGGGATGTTAAGTAGCTCTTGTAGTCCAAGGAAAAGAAATGAGAAAGACACCAGTTATCTGTCCATCCATGTAGAAGGGAAAAGGAGGAAAGAGGGATGTTAATCTGCATTCTGCAGGCTGGAGACAAAAATGGGAAGGTAACTCCATTCCTGCAAAAACCTCCAGTGGTTGCAGTCAGCATTTACATTGCATTGATGAGATCTCATTTTTCATGTGAAAGATTGAAGCACGGAGAGTTTCTCTGTGGCAGGGCACCCACCATATCAGTGGGGCGCTTAAGAGCAAAATCTCAGCCCATTGTTCTGTCTGCTGAGCTCAGTGAGATTGATAAAAGACATGTTATTTATTGATTTAACTCAGTAAAACTGCCAGTGTTCAGAAGAAAATTCAAGACAGTTACAATTGTGTCTTGGTGTGTAAGAAGGTATGTTGTCTAACTGGACAAGAAACTTCCCTTTTTGCCTTCCCAAGGTTTAATTTTCTCCCAGTTACTTGACCCTATCCTCACTCCTCCTTGCATGTCAAAGGAACGTCAGAACTCACACAACTCTCTCTTACAGATTCATCCCTTATTGCTCAAGTGATGTTTGGAGTGGTGCCTCTTCCAAGTCTGAGAAAAGTGAGTGTTACTGATGGGCTGTTGCTGCCGCAGACATCACACATTAAAGGATATGGCCAGACTTCTGTGAACTTACGTGAATGAAGAACAGGCTTTTTCTTGCTGAAGGGCAGGAAAGAATATCAAGCTATTTCCAGATAAAACATCCTGATTTCTTTAGCTCAGGCTGTTTTGACATAGTTCAGAGCCACTGCTTGCAGAGATGTTACACTCATGCAGTATGCAAGGATTACAGGAACGAAATTCCTTTTAGATGAATCTCCAGGTTCCAGCACACAGCAAATTAAATGGTGTAACTGAGGAGCCATGGTTTGTTGCATACAACATTGGCTTTGCTGACCTGAGAGGCAAGTGCAGTGAATTTCATTTCAGACTTCTATAAGGAGAATATTTGGCCTTTGAAAGCTGTTGTGTCAGAGTAAAGCTGAATGCAGGTTTCTTTGGGAAACAAAGAATAGTTTATCTTAATACATGGGCTGTCAGTTTGATGATGATGGAACTCTGGGATTATGCTTAAAGGAGTCTTCTTCCAGATTAAGATGGATTTCATGCAAATGAATTGTTCTGCCTTGTATTTCTCTGGGTTCCCAGCTTCAGCAGGATTGGTGTCTGGGTGCAGTAATGTCTATAGAAACACTAGGGGCTTAGTTCTCCTCTGTTAGTTCGTGAAGAGTTTTCTTTTACCAGAATGGAATTGCTGTTGATAGATGCTGCTGTGAACAGAAGAATCAGGTCCAAGGTGCTCTGTGATGTGGCACTGAAAGGCAGAAGCTTAATGCTTTGCTTTGGGTTGGTCTGTGAGTTCTGTCCTTAAACCAGACATTGTGGCACTCGCTGTCTCTCTTCACTAACTCTTACATTGAGAAACTGACCACTCGTGGCTACCGCAGATAGACTTTGTCACGGCGAGGGACCTTTTCATTTCATCATAGTTTGTGATTGTTCCCACAAAGCAGTTACACTTCATCAGACATGGGTGCCTTTTGGTGGTGCCCAAGAAGTAGCATTCTGTGTAGGCATAACATTTTTTGAAACTTTGCTTGTCTGAATTGGCTTTATGAGTTAGGGAAAAAAAGGATGCTGTAAGTTGGAACCGAGATTTCAGGTGGTAGGAAGGTGTGCGTGTTCCTCATGTATAGAGAAAGGGTCCCAGTGCCTTCCTGGTTTGCTTTTGTTTTCCTTCTCTAAGTTTACCAATTCCTGAGCACTGTTGTAAGAAGGTGTGCTTGTGTTGCGGTGTACTCTGTTCACTCTCCGTTCATGCTCAGGGAAGCAAGTTTTGTATGGGGCAGGGGGGGAGTATCTCTTGATAGATGTGCTTAATACAGGTGGAGAAAATGAGCCTGGCTTTAGGTTCATGATCCCATCATCAGGTTCTTAAGCATTTCTGGAGAGGAAGGAAAAGTCTTAACCTGGACAGGAAACCCTTTTGTTGACACTGAGTTCTCTCTTCCAGATGAATATGCCTTCATGGGAGCACTGATCATTCAGGAGGTTATAAAGGAGCTCGTGGGAAAAGGTCTTAGCACTGCAAAAGTGTTGCTGCTAGCAGGGAGCAGGTAGGTATCTGCAAGATTTCCTGTGGTGAAGACAGGAGACAGCCACAGTAGAAAGCTGTTAGGGAGGAGGCCTCAGCAGCTCCTGAAAAATTTCTTCTAGGAGTACAGTAACTCTAACACAGCAAACCCTGCATCTCTTCTCAGTTTTCCCTTTTGGGTGGTACAACAGGGGATGATATAGTAGTATTTCCTTGGGTTTTGGTCCAGGTGCACTTAGGAGAAAATGGAGAAAATAACAAGAAGGTGAAAGCTTTGCAAGAGGGAGGGAATGTGTTCATTTTTCCCTCCATCAAGAATGCTGGCTCCTGTTGGCCCACACCATGAAATGTGTGCCTCTTGTGAATAGATTTGGGACATCTGAATTAGAAAATCAGCTTGCCTGACGCAGGTGCTCTGAATCGTGCTGTGTGGCAGAAAGCTATGGTACACTCGGCATATGTTGCACAGGGGTGTGATATAGAAGTTGCAAAGGGTGAATTTGTCTCGCTTCAGATTCTTTCAATTTTGGAGCAGCCAAACTCCTTGCAAATGATATGAAGCATATTTATCCCCTAGAAGAAAAAGCAAGAACCGGATTTGTTTTCCAAGGTGTCAGACCGTTACTTAGCACTGGCTTTATTTCTGAGTGTTTTGTAAAGCAAGGAAATAACTTGGTGGCTACCAGGTTGGTAGTGGATTGTCCTGTGGATAGATGAAGTTGATAGGGTGTGACTGCTGGGAAAGGATGTGTATGTAGCCAGCCATTCAGTGGCTGTGTGTGCTTCATGGCTGCAGTATCAACATATCAACATTGCCGTTGCAGTGCTGGAGGGACAGGAGTGCTCCTGAATGTGGATCGAGTGGCAGAGCAGCTGGAGGAGATGGGTTATCAAGGGATTCAGGTTCGAGGCTTGGCAGACTCCGGATGGTTCCTGGATAATAAGCAGTACCGCAGAACTGACTGCATTGATACCATTACGTGTGCTCCAACAGAAGCCATCAGAAGAGGAATAAGGTACAATCAGATGCTCTACAGTACACTTTGATAAGAGGTTAGAGTGTGGAGAAAATGTGCTCCTTCTCTATCTTCCTTCATTTTGATACTTAAAGAGTATTTATCATCTACATCAGTGTTTTTTCAATTATTTTATTGGAAAAGACAATAATTTAAAATCTATACATGCAAAAGAACACCTGCAATTGTAGATGCTCTAAAATGTATGGATGGGACAATGTTGCCAAGAAAGAACTCCGGTGTCAATAAGTTGGAACTATAATCAGAACAGAAATGGATTGGGATATGGAAAGGCTGTTGTTAAGATTACGCTATGCGTTTCATTCTGTTTCTGCTTTGTCTTCGAGGTATTGGAATGGGATTGTTCCTGAACGCTGTAAGCTGCAGTTTAAAGAGGGAGAGGAATGGAACTGCTTTTTTGGATACAAGATCTACCCCACTCTTCGATGTAAGTATCAGAGGAGAGATATAAAATATATTCTAGGGCTCCCTCTGTATCTGCAGCTAACTTAGAGCAATTCCGTTCCCAAATTTTTTGTCTTCCTAGGTCCAGTCTTTGTTGTCCAATGGCTCTTTGATGAGGCCCAGCTTACTGTAGACAATGTACACCTCACTGGCCAGCCTGTTCAGGAAGGGCAGTGGCTCTACATCCAGAATCTGGGTAGGGAGCTGAGAAACACCTTGAAGGATGTGACGTAAGTATTTCATTGAGGACAACCTGGCACATTTATTTCCAAGAGACATTCTTATCCAGTATCCTAGCAGCATTTCTCTGATCTCCGCAGAAACAAGTGCGGAAAATTTGGTAACTGTTAGTTGTTTTACATCAAGAATCTTGCCTTTTACATTTCTGGATAAGTGCAACGTAATTTCCAGCTTCACAATTATCAGCTACCCTTTGTTACCGACAGGAATGTGTTTTTTAATTTCCTGCCTCCTAGGTGAGATCTGAGACTCCTTGCCATTGCACAGCCATTAACCTCACAGGCATGTTTTTGAAAAGTACTAATTGTAAAGCATCCAGAGAGTTGATGAGACAACAGAGGAGGAACTGTTAATGTTCCTTACTTGCTTCACGCAAGAACAAGTGTTCAGGAGTCTCTTGTTGCAAATGTGCACTGTTAGGCGGGATGGAACCCCTTTTCTTCTGGACACTTTCCAGTCCAGTCGGGTTTTATATCATGATAGTCATTGCTGTTTCTAAAAATCTTGCCAGGGGCAGCAAAAATTCCACCCTCTACCTAGTCCAGAAGGTTCTAGTTAGCAGGAGTTACTGTGTCCTTCCAAGACCTAATCCATGTTTCCTTTTTTCCTTTAGCGCTAGCTTTGCTCCTGCCTGTTTGTCTCATGAGATCATTACACGCAAGTGAGTGCTTTTGCAGATTCTGTGAAAGGTCAACAGGGAAACGGGAAGGGAATTACCCAGTTCTGGCAGCCTGACCCCTCTGATACAATCTGTACGGTTTGTCTTTTCAGTCACTGGACAGACATCCAGGTGAAGGGGACGTCATTGCCCCGTGCCCTGCACTGTTGGGATCGGAGCCTACATGAGAGCAACAGAAATGGGAAGGCCCCTCTGAAAGGCTGCCCAGTTCATCTGATTGACAGCTGTCCATGGCCTCACTGCAACCCCTCATGCCCCACTATCAGGGACCAGTTCACAGGGCAGGAGATGAATGTGATCCAGTTCCTCATGCACATGGGTTTTGATGTTCAGAAGATGGCACAGCAGCAGGGCCTGGAGCCCAGTAAACTTCTGGGGATGCTCAGCAGTGGTAACTAGGAAGGGTCTTCAGAGGGGCAGAGAGATTAGATCAGGAGGAGACTCTAAGCCCTTCTCCCACACTTTCTAATCTTCTTCCTTATGCTCATGCAGGCAGATGTACACTCACATCCATGGATGCTCACACCTGTACACACCCACGTGCTCACACACGCACACTTAGGATGTGTCAAGGAAAAAAAAAAAGGCAATTTCTTGCTTGTACTATTTGACTGGAACTCGTTACCTCCACACTCCAGGGCGCAGTTTTGGCCATTCATATCCTCTTCCTGTGTTACACAAGGCAGTCTGATACAGGGAGTAGCAAAGCCATAAATAGCAGCAATGAGAACCTTCCCCAGATCTAGGACTTCTTCCCTTGCCATGAATTTTACATCACAGACTTGATACAAATGGTGAAAAAAGCAAGCACTGGATTTCTTTTGTCCAACTAGAGGTGAAGGAATGACTTCCTGGAGGTCAGCATCTCGTGATGAGTCAGAACATACAAACCCAGGACGCGTGCTAGGGATGGACACTCTTGTACTCAATTTACTTTCATATTATTTTATAAAATGACTTTTTTATTACTTTTTTTTTAAACTAAGCAAGAAATATAAATGATATTGTTTTGTAACATATTTTTTTTAAATAACGAAGAAACCTCTTGCTACTTTGGCAACGTGAACATATTTATTTTAATATGTAAAACGCTATTTATAAGGGCTGACCAGAGAACCATACATATGTCTGTGTAAAGTTGTATATGCTGCTCATTTGGATGGGTTATCCTTATTATCACTTGTGCCTGGGAGAGGGCTGAGGGTGGTATTGACATTTTGTAATAATTAGACTTCTTGTGTTCTCCTTGCAGCACGCTTTGTCATTGTTTCTCTGATGAAGAGGTTATTTCTCTGATTGATAGGAGGTTTAAGTACAGAGATGCTCACACAGCATCTGATGTGTGCATACTTGCCCAGTGTTTTCAGCTTGACTGTGATTTGCCAGCTCTTCCAGGGCATTGCATTTTAAGATGCAGGGAGATCTGTTTTTGCAGCTAAGGCCTCTGTTCTATTGAGAGAAAGGTTTGGTCAGACTGTCTGGTCTGTCTTAAAATTGGGAGCATGTGGAACACAAAAGCCAGAGAACACAAGACAAGCACCAACATATTTCTATTCTTCTAGTAATTTGCGAACATACCCACGTCAGAACATCCAGAGTCCCCTCTGATGGTGATGGCAGGAGAACAAGTGAGGGATCAGGAATGGGGGACTGAAGCTGGAGAGAGCGAGACGGTTCCTTAGGGGAGAAAGCACACAGGCAGTTGCAGAAGAGGCCTAATTTTAGAAAAAGCCTAATTTTAAAAAAATTCCATGCACTTTCAAGGTAGGTCTTGCCAGGTTAAAATGGTCATGCTATTTGTAAGATCCGTTGTCTCAGGTGAGTAAACCTGAAAATGAACAAAACCGCAGCCGTTCGGTGGCTTTTCATGGTCTTCAGCAGGGCAGTACACCCAGGAAATAAGGCGTCCTGCTGTGCAAGGTGGGTTTAGTACACATTTACGTTTTAAAAGTAGCTAAAGAGAAAATGAATGGTGCTCCTAGCAGAAATGAAATGCAGGAAAGCTATCAGTGAAGTTTCCCTGTGGTCAGTCTAGGGATTGATACCCTTTATGTTTTAATGACTGGGGTATAAAAGCAAAATTGTTCTGATTACGTTTTTCGTGCCATTAAGTTGAGAAGAGTCTTCAGTACAGGCAACATTTGGGAAGATGGGATTCCTTTGAGGGCTGAAGTCAATCAAAGTGCAGATACTTGAGCAGTAGCCAGAATTTCTGCTTAGAATAGCTCATCAGTTGGGAGCACCAAAGGAAACTACTGTGCCGATCGGGTGGTCTGCAGGATGACTGTACACATGATGATGAACCTGTAGATATGGCAAGTGCCCTAGGCTGTGTCCAGTGATGTATTTCTACTAGGAAACAGTGAAGTATAAATGCCACTACTGAGGCTTGGAATACTTTTTGCAGAGCTGGTTATCTGTGTAGATAAAACATTAATTCAAAGGTGAATTTCTAAAAGGCAAAGAATGTTCAGAGGGGATATGAAGGATGAGCATCACAGAGAGTAGGGAAGAGCAAGACCTCAGGGTGACAGTGTGTTCACCTGGGGCTCCCTGGCTCTCTTGCTGCATTTCCTGGTGGTTGTGATGTTAATTGTGCTGCTTTCACCCCTAATGAATGCATGTTTTCTACAGTTAGCACCAGAGGTATTTTTAAGGAAAATAGGAGAGATTTTAGTGAGAGTGAGGTTACGGGATGGTGACAAAGCACGTTTTACCTTAACATCCACAAAACCTGTACTGTTCTTAGGTGAATTTGCCTACAAAATGCTGACTGTGAGCTGCTGGAGTGAGGCATCCACTGCTTCTCGCCACAAGCAGTCCTGCTGTAACCTGTGTCTGCCTCCATTTATCTTTTGTCTGAAGCCACAGCTGGATCACAAGTGACTTGCAGCAGCAACACTGGCTTAAAATAGTTCCTGCCCTATCCCCTGGTCCTGGCTGCTCTGTTTGTCAGTGCCACTGTTGTGTGGATACAACCATGCATGTCTGCAGGGTAAATCAGACAGTGGTGACTCCAGGTTAAAAATAATCCCTGTCAGGTGCAAGTTTTCTGCTGTTCTTTTTTAAACCTGAGATGATTATCCTGCTCCAGCTCGCAGAGCAGCCATGTAGGCAAACTGTGCAGGAGCAAGGGAGGAGGGTGGAGGGGTGGGAACAAGCAGCCAGAAACTGGACCCGCTGCATCGCCTCCAAAGCCCATTTCGCCCAAGCAGAGACTCGTAAAGGTGGGCTCCCTGGCAGCGTGAGCTGCTGCAGCCGCACATCCCGGCGGTGGTCCTGCCGGCCAGAGCACTGGTGCCAGCAGACTGCAGGCAGTGAGCTGCTGCGAAGGGGCATTCTTCCAGGGGTCTGGGAGCTTTCAGCTGTCTGAGCTCCCGGAACCGGCCTGTCCGAGTGCCCAGCCACAGCACAAGGAAAGGTCACGGGAGAAGGGGTAGCAGCATCCTTCACCTGGACGAACCCAGAACTGCGTGCTAAAATCATAAATCGGAGCAGAGACTCTCTTTTGTCAGCTCTTTATAGTATCTAGCACCATGTGTGGCCATTCTCTGATGGGTGTCACAACATTATGGTAACATACAAATAAGAAAAAATTATATTAAGCAATTATTATTGTTGCCAAGCATAAGGGTCTATTATAATTCCCAGTTAGGAAGTTACAGACTTACCAGCACTACCCCAAACCATTCAGGACAGTTTTAAGGTGCTGGGCTGGGCTGGCCCTTGGTTATGCTGACTCCCTGCACCCATGCAGAGCTCCTGGGATGATCCTGCATCCATACTGGGACCAGCACAGCAAGAGTTGGTCTGCAGGCAAGGAGACTGCAATCCTGCCATGAGGTAAGTGAGGAATTTTTCTATAATTTAGTGTTTTTAATTTTTCCCATTCTGAAATTACATCATAAATTTTATTTGGGGCATTTAGAGTTAGAATTAAGAGTCTTTTGGGTAGAGACCAAGTCTGCGGAAATGTATACCAAAAATGGCTACCTGGGAAAGCTTTTATCCAAGAGGAGGGAGGGTTTGACACTGCATATTTAAATCTGTGATCCAAAACAGAGCTAAGAATATGAACGCAATTTTTTTTTATACAATTGTATTTGGTTTTGGCATTCAGAGGTACAAGAATAACTGGTTCCCATATACGTAAAACAGAGACAGGGAATAGTTTAAGGAGAGAATGAGGGCTGGTGCTCAAAATCTTCACAGCCACATGCCTTCACTAACGCTTAAAGCATAGCAGGGCCTTTCGCAGCAGGTAAATACATTACTGCTCCAGATCAAGTGGAGCAAAGTGAGTCAGCTTTTATCATGGCCTAAATCCTTTCACAGGGCTTGTAATGCCCCTGCAGCCTGTGGGACCGAGCTCCTGTGTCTGCAGCGTGGCTCGATCACAGCCTGCTTCCACAGGCAGCCCCTGTGGTGTGGGGCGGCCGTGGGGAGAACAGCAGTATTGCAGTGACCCCAGCATTTCTGGAGAAATAGCAGAAGGATAATCGGGATCCTCTGATGGAGCTTGCATTTTCAGTGTTAAATAACACCCACTCACAGCAGTTGTGGGGGGCAGGACCCATTCCAGAACTATTAATATAGCCCCTATTTATACTTCCCCAGGTTCCTGCGAAAGGCGCAGCAGAGAGCTACAGCTGCAGAGCTAAAATGGAATAAATGTCAGCCTCCAGGGAGAAAGTGATCCTCCAGCCAGCATGTGGGAAAGGAGGGGTGAAAGGACAGAACAGAGGGCAGGTTTCAGACCTGAGAACGCGGAGCGAGCTGATGGCAGCACCCTGAGAACGCAGCCAGTGGGCAGAGCCAGCCGAAACCTCCCTGCAGCTGCTAAGTCTGCGCGGAGGCTGCCAGGAACACGCAGCGTCACAGGCAGCACCTACCGATCCCAGGAGAGACAAGGCGGGGAGTCGAGCTGCCGCTCTGCTGATCCAGTACCAGGTGTGACTCAGGACAGAGGAGCAAAACCCTGAAAGGACGTTCTGAGGGGGCTTTAAGTGCCTTTTCTGCTGACTGGAAAGACAATGGAGAGCACGGGAGGGCCGTATCTGAACACCGCTGCTGTGACATCCCCTGTGGGAGCAGCTCGTCTGCTGCAGATGACGTTCGGATGCACCACGTTCAGCCTGGTAGCACACCAGGGGGGGTTCAGTGCAGCATACGGCACTTTCTGCATGTTCGTTTGGACCTTCTGTTTCGCTGTCACTGTCTTCATCATCACCTGCGAATTCACGCATCTGCACAGCTGCCTGAGCATCTCCTGGGGAAACTTCACTGCTGCTTTTGCCATGCTCGCCACGCTCATGTCCGTCACGGCCGCGGTGATCTACCCGCTCTACTTCGTCCAGCTTGGCTGTTACCCCATCGGCTGCGAGGTGAGAGACTTTCGCATCGCAGCCAGTGTCTTCGCAGGCCTCCTCTTTGTTGCGTATGCCGCAGAGGTGTTCTTAACCAGGGCAAAACCGGGACAGGTCACCAGCTACATGGCCACCGTCTCCAGGCTCCTGAAAATCGTGCAGGCCTTTGTGGCCTGCATCATCTTTGGGGCTCTGGTGAACGACAGCCAGTATGGCAAATACGTGGCAACGCAGTGGTGTGTGGCTGTCTACAGTTTTTGCTTTGTGGTGACAGTGGTGGTAGTGGCCTTCAGCGTCACAGGTAAAACCGCCCTGCTGTGGTTTCCCTTCGAGCGCTCTGTGGTTGTCTACACCTTCGGGGCCGTGCTGCTGTACGTCAGCGCTGCAGTCATCTGGCCAGTGTTCTGCTTCGACAGCAAGTACGGCTCCCCGCGGCGCCCCGGCCTCTGCGCCAAGGGCAAGTGCCCCTGGGACAGCCAGCTGGTGATTGCCATCTTCACCTACGTGAACCTGCTGCTCTATGTTGTAGACTTGGCGTACTCCCAGCGCATCCGCTTCATCTCGCACCTCTGAAGTATGGGTCTGCCACTGCAAAGCCATCCCAGCGCTGTCAGCAACAGCAGAGATGGGATGCGGGGAAGGGAGGTGCTGATCAGGCATGCGTGTAAGAACCATCAACCAAACTTCAAGGTCAAGACTGACTGGACCAGCAAATTAACGACCTATAGCGCATGGGCTGCAGGTGATGCTGGGAAAAGCCCATGTCTCCCATCATCCAACATCCGCCTCAGCCGCCTGGTGCCAAAGCGAGGGAATGATGCAGCTCAAAGCCTGCCAAGTGGCCTTTCCTCTCCAGGCGGCAGGAGAGCTTGCTGCAACAGCGGGGCTGCAGGCGACTGGGATACTGAGCCAAATATTAGGAAAGACACCAAGGATTTTGAAACTGTTAGCAACACTTAACCATAATCAAGTGACTGACTACCCAGGAAGTGGGAAAATCAAAAGCTGCATCAAGGAACACCAGTTCTGGAGATGAAAAACAATCCCTCCAAGTTTGGGTTAGCTGGGGCTGTGTGGTGAGACATGAAATGCTTGCAAGTGTGGGAAATTCCAGTCAGGGTGTTTCTGAGAAGAACATCATAGCTGTAATAGTATTTTGAAGATTACCACTCCTTTCCCTTCCTCTCCTCTCCTCTCCTTCACTGCTTAGCACAGAAAAAGAATATCCTCAAGCATGCGCCCTGGGGGGAGGTGTGGGATATTCCTAGTTAGCAAACACTGAGTCATTACAGAAATGAAAATTTGTGAAATTGGGGCTCTACAGCCAAGAAACAGGGTGCAGAACAGCACTGAACTGCAAAATGGCCATGTGCAACTTGACATCTTCGCTCGAGCGGGACCAGAAGGTACCCTGGCACGCGCTTTGTCTCGGTTCATATGCCATCATTTCTTTATACTAATGTTTAGAATTTTTGTTCTGGAAGCTTAAAGATAAATTCCAGAGGGAGGGGGGAAGGGGGATGCAGAGATGAATTGATTTATCAGAGCTGCACAAAAGACCAAACCGGGGGGGGGGGGACACAGACGGGTTGGGACACAAGAAAACTTGCGTACAATGGTAACAAATGGGGAGCGCTGCCTCAGAGCGGATCGGGTGCTGGGACTGCCGAGCTCTCTGCGTCACCAATGAGCTGCATTTCTCTGACCCATCCCTGACAAAACACCCACTCTGAAGTCCCACATTGCATAGCTCGGATTTCAGGCTTAATAGGAATAAATGTTGCTCATTTCTGATCCAGCGAGAAACCAAAGCTGTCTGAGTGCTTGTGCAGAAAGCACAGAGACTAGATAGGTTTGATTGAAGTCTAACGTAGCTGATTATCAGAAGCAAGATTTATTTTTTAACCAAATTAAAATAAAGCTGAATGGCAGACTTAATATACTCCAGAGATTTGTAAACTTTCATCTTGCTCTCCACACAGCTTTTATTTCACCAGACATAGCCCTTCTGCTTTCTGCCGGAAAGCACAGCTCAATTTATTTTGATGTATGAAGCCTGAGTGCAGCCCCAAAAAAGTATATAGACAAGACAGCCAAGACCTCTGACTGACATTCCTTGTAGCAGAGTCACTCCGGAAAAAGGAAGGAAACTACTTTTCATCAGTGCTTTGTATGGGGTTTGAAAAGCAAAGGAAAAAAAATGTTGGGATAGATTGTGTTGGATAATTCTGCTACTGAGTAAGAAGCAGCTTTTAGCAGTGGGAATTATTAGCCCATGAAACAGGTCAAAAATCAGTATCCAGCATAAAGGGAACGTGCTAAACAGCCTTCCGAGGGGTTTTCTCTTCCACAAGTCCCCATTAAGGGCAGATAAAGGTCCAACAAGAGGCTGGTCAGCTTTTTCCAGGGCAAGACCCAAGTCTATCTGCTACAGATAGAAAACTGGATACTGGAGAGCTTTATTTCTTGCCACCCAAACAAATTAAGGGGCTGTACAAATAAGAAATGCTAACTTGGGAAAAGAAATCCATTTGTATTGGAGGAGGCGGTGTACAATGAGAGCCATGGCGCACAAGAGGAACCTTGAGCATTTACGGTGTATTCTTTTTTAACTCGTCAACCTGGACAAATTAAGCTGTGCCACACCTGACAATTACTTTTTTGTTATTACAGAGCACTAAACATCACACAGGTGACTGTGAACCATCATGGCTTCTGTCACAAAATTCAAACCTGCAAAACCAGGAATATTGCTTGATGAAAGCATCTTCCTGTAGACTCCGGAGTGGCTCTGAGGGGGCTGGTGGAGGCCAGGGAGAGGGACGTCAGCAGCAGGTGCCCCGAGATGACACTGCAAGTCTTTCATGCTGTGAAGTCAGTCAGAAAGCTGGCCAACATCTTTTTTCAGCTACACATTTCCTTGCCTTTTGCTGTGTGGATTTTGCACCAAGTAGGAGCCATTAGCAGGAATATGATAAAATCTGCTAATGACACAAGTTGATGCAATTTACACATTTCCAAGGACAGAAAGAAAGACCCAAGAGAAAGAGGTAACTGGGAAACAATGGGGGTAAAATCTGGTGCCTTCACAACAAGGAAGAAATAGAATTTAACATGGAAATCATGATACCACTGACTGGAGGAATGGAAAGACAAGTCATTGCCAGGAACAGTGTGTTCAGATTTAGCTTTCTCATCTGCCAGCCAAAGACTGAGCAAAAAATGTTAGCATGGTCAAAATGGCAAAAAAAGATTGTGTGGACAACAATCCACTCTTTTAGGAGAAAAAAAAAAATAAATCAAAACCTCATGCTTCAGTGGTTAAAACACTCACTAACCAGTGGAAACTATGAGATTACCCAATCTAGGACAGAGAACATCTGATAGCTGCTTAATATGGTTTTAACAACCAACCCTGTCCTGATTCGGTTAATTAAAACCCACTTTATTTCCAGAGATTGTCTTTCCCCTTAATTAATAAATCATGATCAAGTAGCTTGCCATAGAACAGGCGTCCTAAGACCCATCATTCTCAACTTTTTTGATAAACTAATGTCAGAATGTACATGGATTCCTTTAGAATTACAGATCTGTGTTTGCAGCCAATCCCGACAGCTCCTAGAGGATCCCAGCCGGAAATACCCGTGTATTTACACATAAACCTGCATCTTTAACGGGGTAGGGGTTTGGGTCGGTTATTTTTTTTCTCCTTCTCTTTCTGAAGACGGGGATTCCGTATCCCCCAAAGACAGCGCTCAGGAACACTCCTCCGCCGGAGATACCCTTTATTGACAGAAAGAAATCTCAGTGCAAGAAAAAAGCTAGAGAGAAAAAACTCAGTGTGGGGAGACAGCATTTCGGGCGAAGATCAGCGCGGGTGCCCGTTTCTTACGGTCCCGTTCCGCAGCCCATCGCTGCAGGCACCCGGGCGCGCACCCGCGTGGGACCGAGGACAATGCCCGCCCTGCACGGCAGCCCCGTGTGTCCGGCGGGACCTCCCCGGTCACCGCGCCGCGACACTCCCCGCCCCGCTGGAAGAGCCGTTCCGGGACGGCGCGGGTGACCCCACGGGAGCGAGCAGGTCCCGCCCCGATCGCTGGTAGCCGGAGCCACGCTCCCGCCGACCGGGGCCAGGCAGGGGCAGAGCCGCGCACCGGCGCCTCCGGGCCCCGAAGGAGGAGGAGGAAGGGCGGGAGCACCGGGGAGAAGGGACACCGCCAAGTGCGGAGCGGAGACCGAGGGCAGGCACGCCACACCGACAGCGCCGCCTCGCCGCCGCCCCGCTGAGCCCGGCGAGGGCAGGAGCATCCCAGGCACGTCCGGGACAGCAGCGGAACGGGCCGTGCCCACCCTCCCGGTGCCTCCCGGGCCTGCGGGCACAGCTGCCCGAGGGCGGCCCCTCCCGCCGGGCACGCGACGACGCCCGAAGCTTCCAGAAGGGCGCGCGCCGCCGGCTCGCGGCTGCGGCGGGAGGACAGCGCCCCCTGGCGGCGCGGGGCGGGGCAGCGGGCGGCGCCCCGCGGGCCCCCGGGCGGCGAATGATGCAACACCCGGCGCCCGTTGCGCCAATAGCTGGCGAGCGCTGCGCCGGTGGCCCCGCCCCTTGCCCCTGAGTGGCGGAGGGCCCGCGCGGCCCCGCCCCGCCGCCCGCCGATTTGCTGCGCGCCGCCGCCCCGCCCCGCGGCCCCGCCTCCCTGCGCGGTGCGCGGCCACGTGTACGGCGGCGCGGCTGCAGGCGGACCCGGGCACCCGGCCGCTCCTGCCGCACCATGAGCGTGGGGTTCATCGGCGCCGGGCAGCTCGCCTTCGCGCTGGCCAGGGGCTTCACGGCGGCAGGTGGGGGCGGGGCGCGGGCGGGGGGGCGGCGGGCGGCGCGGAGCCGGCCGGGCTGACGCGCGGTGCCGTTCGCAGGGGTCCTGGCCGCGCACAAGATCACGGCGAGCTCTCCAGACACCGACCTGCCCACCGTGAGCGGGCTGCGGGTGAGTACGGGCGGGTGGGCGGTGGTGGTCCCCCCGCGGGCCGCCCCGGGTGACAGCAGTCCTATTTCTCCCCAAATTCTGCAGAAAATGGGCGTGAACTTCACGGTGAGCAACAAGGACACGGTGAAGAGCAGCGATGTCCTCTTTCTGGCCGTGAAGCCCCCCATCATCCCCTTCATCCTGGAAGAAGTGGGCCCTGACATCGAGGCCCGCCACATCGTGGTCTCCTGCGCGGCCGGCGTCACCATCAGCTCCATCGAGAAGGTGAGGGGCGGTGTGGGCCGGGGCCTGCTGCCTCGCAGGGCTGCGCCGCAGCGGACACCCAGTGCCTGGGACGCACCTGCTGCCGGGCAGGACTGTGTCGGAGCTGGCCTTGAGCCCGTCCTGCTCCCCCAGCCCCCCGGGAGCTGATGCTCCCCAGGACTGAACTCATGCTGTGGCCAACTGGTTCCTTTGGGTCACCTTTGCCTGTCCTCACCAGAAAAAGCTGTAAGAGTCTTTGTGCCAGCTCTTTATTATATGAGGTGCTGTATCAGATCTCTCTCAACAGAGGTGGGTCATCCCCCTGAATCTCTGCAGACGCTGTGCTGAGTGTCTGCACAAGCTGGTTTGGAGACTTGTGAGTTGATGTGGGGATGAGGCGTAGAGGGTGTTGCCCCCAACAGCCCAGATTCCTATTTGCTGGTGCTACAGAAGACTTCACATTTAAGTTTTGGCCACTTTGAGTCGGAGCAAGGAGTCTGGAATACAAGAGTCTCTCTCTTCCCTCTGCTTGTGTTGTTCTTGCCCCTGGGAAGTCCCTTCCTAGACAGCCTATTTGGTATGCCAAGTATGCACTAAAGCTCATTTTTCTCTTCTTCCATTCTTTCTTTCTTTTTTTCTTTCTCCAATAATTTTCTACCCTAAGAAACTCTCTGCCTTCTGCCCCACACCAAAAGTGATCAGGTGCATGACCAACACCCCTGTGATTGTCCGGGAGGGTGCTACAGTCTATGCCACTGGGACTCATGCGGATGTAGAGGATGGGAAGCTCTTGGAACAACTGATGGCCAGTGTAGGCTTCTGCACCGAGGTGGAAGAGGACCTGATTGATGCTGTAACGGGGCTCAGTGGCAGTGGCCCTGCGTATGTATGTGCTACTTCCTCAACTTGTGACAGTCTTGGGGAGGGCAGTAGGCTTTGCATGTGGCAAAAGCCTGTGCAACTTCAGTTTGTCATTTCTTGTTTTTCCCATCACTCACATTCGCAATGGGACATATAATCCAGGTATCCAGTTTATAACCAGTTTGAGTCAACAACAAAAGTCCATTACCAATTGGATGAGTCTGAAGTCCATAGCCAGCATGCAGTGTCTACATGTCCATGTTGCAAAATGTGGGCCTGCAGTTACTATGACCCAGAAGCTGAATTTCTCCCACTGCCCCACTCCTGAGCTGCAACTAGTGGGAGGGAAGCCTGGCGTGGCACCCATGCAGTAAAAGGAGGAGGCTTTTGTCAAGTCTGTAAGCGACAAAAGTCACGGTGTGATCCTGGAGCCCTGGATTCTCTCCTCCCTGAGAGTATCAGTCTTGAAGTAGAGACTTTTGGTAACTTTCTTCCTCGGTCTGGTCTCAGGCGTTCACCGCCCTGGATGCTCTGGCAGATGGGGGAGTGAAGATGGGCCTTCCCCGTAGGCTGGCTGTTCGACTTGGAGCACAGGCTTTGCTGGTCAGTATTTCCTCCTCCAGGCCATGTTTGAGTCTGTGCCTGCTCCGTGCAGGGTATTCTGCACATCACGGCTTGAAATTATCTCAGTCCTCTTACTGAATTTACTTGAAGAAACGTGTTTGGTTTGACGGCGTGCAGGTTCCCAGTGAGGGGATGTAGGGAGCGTCCACAGCAATCTGCTGGTGTGGGAGCTGGGGCCTGGGGAGCCGTGACCCCTCTGCAGGCTTTTTCAGCTCTGAAAAGTGTTCTGGCAGCCTGCTAACGGCTCTTGGGCAGGAGCCCAGTTTTGCCCACTGTGTTAGGTGCTGCTCTGTGCGGTGGAGAACAGGAATATTTGACAGTCGGTTCCTCAGTCAGAGCTCTGGCAGCTCTTTTCTCTTCCTCGCTACAGGGTGCTGCCAAAATGCTGTTGGAATCTGAGCAGCATCCCGGTCAGCTGAAGGACAACGTCTGCTCGCCTGGGGGAGCCACCATCCATGCCCTGCACTTCCTGGAAAGCGGTGGCTTTCGCTCACTCCTAATAAATGCTGTGGAGGCTTCCTGCATCCGGACAAGGTGGGCACCTAGGAAGTCCTAAAGAGCTGGCAAAACTTGCCCCCCACACTCCCTGTCTCTTCCTTTTGCTATGTCTTTCTCTCCCACCACCCCATTGCAGGGAGCTGCAGCACGTGGCAGACCAAGAGAAGATCTCCCCAGCAGCCATAAAGAAGACACTGTTGGATAAGGTGAAGCTGGAGTCTCCTTCTCTGTCTGTGGCATCTGCCAGCAAAGTCAGTCTGTTCACCAGTAAGAGCTCCAGCAGCAAGAAGAACTGACCAGGCTGCTGTGGTCTGGCTGTGCTGAACATCAGTCTCCTCCATGTCCCTTTTTGTCTATGGAAAAATGCTCACTCTGAATGTTGGTGTCCCCCGTACCTGGCTCTTGGCTTGCAGCAGCTGTGGGGCAGTGCAACACTGCAGAAGAGGGTCTTTAACCTGTAGTGGGGTTGGTGCAGACTGTCCCTGGCATTGCTCTTCTCTGTCGGGCAGGGGTGATACCATCATCAGAACTTCATCAAGGGCATCGTTTGTCCAGAAGCCTTGGATACTTCCAGGACTCAGGCAGTTTTTTTGGTGTCCCATGCAGAAATGGTTTCTAATGGGATTTTTTAAGAGGTTTCAGAAAGCCTTTTTGTCTCAGAGGTTTGAACCAGGCCTGGATCCCTCTTGCCCCATCTTTTATCTGCTGTCAGAGCTTGTGTCTTGTTGCCGTCTTTATTAGCTAGAGCAGATGTTGCCAGACAAATGCAGTGCTGTGCATTATGTTAGAGGCTGAGCCCTAAAGCACCTTTCTGAAGGGACCAAAGTGCCTCTGCCCCACCTCCCATCTGCCTTGACTTTGAGAACCTCTGGACCACACTCAGTTTTTCTCTGCTGGACACCCCTTCTCACTGCTCTGTCTGGTTTGGGGAACTGTGAACTGCTCTCACTGCCCCTCCTTTGCTGTTAGCCTGGCTTTGGCAGGTGGAGGGGCAGTGAGTCCCCCCTTTTCCTTCTGTCTCTGACACCTCTTCATGCTCTCCATGGGCAGAATCTGCTCCCGCATGCCCATGGATATGTTTCAGTATCACTGTGGTCCCTGATGCTTTCCTTGCTCTTTTCACTGCTGCTGGGGCAGCTGGGAGCAGAGCTGAAGTCAAGGACAACCTCCTCCAGAGAAAGCTGCCTTCTGCACCATTCCCTTAGACTCAGGCAGAGTTTTGCATCCAGGTGCTGGGCTACTGCATAGCAGCAGGACTCTTCCCTGCATCAGGCTGTACCTCCTTGGACTGCAGTGCTGATGCCTCTTGACAGTGGCTGCTTTGCTTCAGCCTATGCAACCCAGCTGTGTTGTGGTGGACTGGTTGTTCCTCCCAGACAGCTTTTCTCCCAGCAGAGCCCCTGGGCTGGTGAAATCCAGCACAGCAGCCCTCAGTGTCACCTTATGTTGGCACAGTTATGGCTGTCTGATATTTTCTAGATGGTTTATTTTTTCTTCCCATTTCTTTGAAAGTGTTGCACTGCTAATTGCTAGAAGGGAAAAACGTGTAGAAAGAAACTTAAGGCTGTTTAACACAGTTGCATTCCTAGTTCTTTAGAATACAAGACTAAAGGGAAAGGGTCATCTGGTCTGGCTCATGGCTCCAATCTTGTCCCATCTTGCCTAGCTTGTCCTGCATGAGACCCAGGAGAAAAATCAGTTCCTGCTTGACACAAAAGAGGTTCAGGGAGGACTTAAGAATGCCCGATGCCTGTCTAACAAGGACTTGCTTGGTGAAACATGTCCAGATGACTGCTCTTTTGCAGAGGAGGAAGACCCTTGCTGTTCTGGTCTAGCACATTTCCCAAGTCCGTATCAAATTTATGAGCAAGAAACAGCAGCGAAGTCTGGGGTCTTGAAGCAGGTCCCTTCTGCCCCTGAAACTCCAGTATTTGTGAGGGAAGGGTTGTGGTAGCAGCAAGCAGAGGGTGGCCCTGCTTGGCCCTGCTGGCTGGCTCAGCCCTGAGCGCAGGCCACGTGTGAGCAGGCGCTGCGATGTGTCAAGGGCAACGCAGCACCTCTCTTCCCTGGATCTGTGGAGAAGGGATGAATGAGGGTTGTAGACTCAAAGGGCTGAAGGGACCAACGCTCTGACCAGATAAGGCGGATTCCAGCCTGTCATCTAGGACGGTTAACCATTCCTTCAGGCACAGTCTTGGGAGCCAGTCACAGAACAGTAGCAAAGAGACGACTGGGTCTACTGCCTGCTGTGATTTCTTTATAGCCAGTGTCCCTGTGTGGCTTCCTTGCCTCTCTACTCTTCTCCCAGAGCCTGAGTCCTGTCCCAAGCCAGAGAACTGCACAAAGTGCCGGCTGCTGCCACCACTCCCACAGCGCTGCAGTGGGAGCAATGGGCTGGAGGGGATGGAATGGATTTGGGTGGGTAACTCGTACTGTATTCTACCTTGGGGTACACTGGGGGAGTGCTGGTAAACAGAGGACATTGAAGATGGGCTTATTGTTTCCTGAAGAATCTTGGACATGCAAGTGATGTAGGAAAAGCATTTCAGCATTGGTGCAGAGGCTGCCAAAGATGCTAGTAATGTTAAAACGTAGTTGGTGTTAGGCTTTCAGCTGGTAGCAGGGTGTGACCCTCTCGACACGACAGATGGTTACTCCTCTTCCCTCTTTACATAATAAAGTCCTTCTCTGACAGAGAGCTGTGGCTAATCCCAGCTGTTTGGACTGGGTACATCTCTTGCCTCTGGCAGTGGCCATTGGGTCCTTGCTGCCTACAGCGAGCGTGCTCGAGGTGTGCTGCAAACTTGTCTGAGGCTGGTTTGTCTGAGCGCGGGAAGCGTGGCGGGCTGTTTCCCCTCGTCACCCGTGCTTCCCGAGCAGCCACGGAAAAGTCACTCTAGGGCCCTGTGCTACCACTTGGTGGAGATTTAAAGAGAAGGGAAGAAGGAAAGCCTCTGGCCGAGAGAGCAGCGTTTCACAGGGAAGAGCCAGCCCTGGTCTCGGCGCTTTCCAGCCGGGGCTTGCTTCAGCGCTGTCAGAGTGCCGAGGGGAGCTGCTGCAAAGCCCTTCTGTCCGTCAGCGTTCCGTGGAGACCTCGCTGCTCCGGGCGGGTTCAGCAGCTCCGAGGAACTGCGGATGCAGCGAAGAGGAGCAGCCGAAAGGGAGCGTGGGGCCTCGGGAGGAGAGGGCGGCTGTGCCGCCGGCCAGGCCGGGGGGCGGCCGGGACCTGCACTGGAGCCCAGTTAAAACGCAGGACGTGGCACAGGGGCACCCCCGGGGGGAGCAGCACCTCCTGCTGCGCGGCTCTTCCTCGTGGGAGCCCGGCGGAGGCGGCCACCACCCCCCCGCCCCGGGAGCCGCCGGTTCCACCGCGGGAGACCTGGCTGCTGCCAGAGGTGGCGGGAGACCGCCCCCGCAGCCGATCCACCGGGGCACGGCTGCGGCCCGGCTCCCCCGGGCCGGGAACTGCCCCGAGCCGGAGGAAAGGGGAGGCGGCACCGACCGGGGCCTGAGTCCCCGCAGCTCCCGGGCGGGCCCCGCCGCCACCTCCCCTTTAAGGCGCCGCCTCCGACAGAAACGCGCATCCCCCTTAAGGCCCGGGGCGGTTGCGCCGGGCGCTTCATGAATGGAGCCACGTGACCCAAACATCACGTGACGCGTCCGTGAGCGGCGGCGGCGGCGGCTCGCGGCGTCCCGGTCCCTCCCAGCGCGGCCTCCCCCGCCCGGCCCGGCCCCGGCGGCTCCGTGAGGAGGTGAGCGCCGCCGGCGCCGGCTGTGGTGGCGGGCGGTGGCGGGTGCGGCCCGGGCGGCGGGCGCGGCCCTGCCACCGAGCGGGGCGGGGCGGCGGGCTGGTCCCCGGGGGCGGGCTGGGGCGGGGCGGGCGCGGCGGGCCCGGGATGGCGGCCGGGGCTGCCGTCGCCGCAGGTCGGCGGGTGTCGCGTGGGGCCGCTGACTCACGGCGGGGGTTCCGGGGTCGTCGCCGCCGGGGCGCCGCCCGTCGCGCCACCCGCCCCGCCCGGTCCCCCGCCCCGCGGCCGAGCAACAGGTGCGTGGGGCCGCCGGCCTGGGCCCTGTCCCTCCCGCCGCCGTCAACGGGCACCACGGGCACGCCTCGCTCCTGCTGCCCGCCCTGGCCGGGCCTGCCCCTCGTGGCCCCGCTGCGCCCCCGGGCGCTCAGCTCCCCCGGCGCGGGCGCGGCCTGGCCCGCAGCGGGTCCCCGCTCCCGCGCGTGGCGGAAGCGCTGCCGTGGGCGGGTGCGAACGGGGCCGGCGACCTCAGGGGTCTCCTCGGCGACTGTCCACCTCCCGGCGGGCTTCTTTCTCGGGGCGTGATTTTCCTCCTGGAGGGGTGACGAGCCACGGAGGTGTCTCACTCGTCACCGTGGCGCCTTTCCTCGCGCAGAGGTTTGGCCGCAGGTGGCACAGCCACGCGTCCCCACTGCCGTCCCCTTACCACGCAGCGCAGCCGGTGCTGGGCCGACTGGGAGAGACAGTGGCCAAGGGGACGCGGCCCCTGTTCCGCAGGACCTGTGGGGTTACTGCCCCGCCGAGCCCCCCGTGCCCGGTGGGTGCCGGTAGGAGGCTGGGCCTGGGGTGCGGGTCTGCTCGGCGCTGCAGCGTCCTCGGGACTGAGTGGGCTCCCGCTGCCGTGGGAATCGGCCACCCCGGTGGGGCTGCGGCACCCGCCGGACACCGAGCGGCTGCGTGTGCGCGGGGGTCTTTGCTGCCCGGGGCTGGGGCCATCTCTGGCTGTGCAGAGCCCGAACTGCGGGGTCAGAGGAAGGTGCTACCAGGAGGCCGGCGGGGGCCGCCGAGAGCCGGCTCTTTCCCGTGTCTGTGTAAGCAGAGTGCAAACCGCCCGGGTGCGCAGGGTCCTCGAGGGAAAAATTGCTGCCAAGTGCCCTGGGTTGGATGTGAGCTCACCAGGGACTCCCGAGGGGAGGGGGAGCACAGGAGGGGCCCTGTCCTCACTTCGCAGGTGACTGAGGGATCCCTGGGAGGGCTGCGTCACCTAGTTCACAAGGAAGCAAATAAACAGGGTGTGGAACCTGCCCTGGGAGAGTTCTCGTGCAGCGTGTCCCACTGCTGCCAGCAAACCACACTCCTGAGCCCGCTGCGGAGCACAGCCCCTTCCCTGCCTCCTGTCCCTGCGGATGGGTCTCCCTCCCTCCCCGGCTGTCTCCGGGCCGGCCGGCACTGGGACGGGTGACGTCACCGTGTTTACACGGGGCTCGTGGCACGGTTCCTTGATCAGGAATGTGGAGAATGGGGCCTGCGTTGAATCATGCGCGGTGCTGTCAGCTCCCTTGTGCCGCCTTTGAGCTGAGGAGAGAGTTGGCTGCGCTTGTGCTGAGTTCAGGCCTTTCGAGCTCTGGGGAAATGTGTTGAGGCTGCATTTTCTTCTTTGCAGTCATCGTGTTTGGCACTTTTCAGTGTGATCTTTCTTCAGGAAGCTATCAAAAGCGGAGCAATCAGCAGTCTGGGGATTCAGGCCAAGTTTGATCCCTGTCTTGGTGCCAGTTCTCTGGGTGTCCTCTCTGTGAGCTGCCAGAGAGTCCTCTCCCCAGTCCTTCAAACGGGACCCAAAAAATAGCCAACAACTAGTATCTGGTTGTTCTTCCCATTCTGCTGACTGACTTGTGTGTTGCTGTGTCTTGTTTTGATCCCCTTGGGAGGGGAGGCTCTGTGGGGTCTGGACTGTGTGAGGTTCCCCAGTCTGCCCCAAGGAGCTCTCTTCCCAATTCCCTGCCTGATGTGGCGTGGTTTTTACCTTGTTTGTTTTATTTCAGCTCTGCTGTGCTGAGGGAAGCCTGAGTGCTTGCCAGACAGCTGGCAATTCTGTAGTGCCACAAGGCAGGCAGGTTCCTGTGGTCCCACTGACCATACCTGCCCTTGGTCCTTACGCTTACCCGAGGATGGTGCAGAGACGTGCTGCAAGGGTGACATTATTGGCCTCCCCACCTATTCCCTGCCCTCTCCCCTTTTCCCAGCAGCCGTGTTGTTTGCCAAGTAGGAGCCGAAGAACTGATTTTATGAAGCAGGTGCTTGTGTGCTGTCTGTCCTGTGTTAGACTGCTTCATTGCAGCTCCCTTCTGCGGATGGCAAAGTGACCCTTCCTACTCCAGCACTGTCAGGTTGTAGCAGACATCTCATCGGAAGGAGCGCTGTCCTCTGAGTATAAATAGCCTGCCTCCTGGCAGGCTGGAGGCTTTGGGAACGACTCTGCTGCTGTCCTGGGGAATGCTGACCCTGTTCACCTCTAATAGGTGGTAGATGCATTGCAGGGAGCCTGCGCCACAGCTGCTAGAAGAGCATAAATTCGTATTCGCTGACTTGTGCATCTGGTTTTGACTATAACCGTACATCAATGCTTCTTACGTTTAGCAAAACAGCAGGAAACAAAATTTTTGTTGACTGTTTTGGCACCGAAGAGATGAAAGGTACAGAGGAGTTTGTAGACCCTGCTTGCACAGGAACGCTTAAGGAGGCGTGCAGTTCCTGGCTGTTTAAAGCGCAGCAATATCTGAGCGGATTAATTAATTGGGCAGTGCAGGAGCACTCTGAACTAAAATCTGAGATGAGGTGGTATGAAGGGACAGAAACAGGAGCTTGGGTATGATTCCTTGTAAAAATGGGCCTGGGAATTGCTCTTACCAGTTCTGACGTCCTGTTTTCTGTGGCAGTGAAGGAGCCTGCTCTCCTCTGGTTTTGGCCAACCTTAATCTTTGTTTTCTTATGAGCGTACCTTGGCTCTGAAGATAAGGGAGAGAGAAGGTGGTTCTGTGCCCTGGCATTGCCAGGAGCCAACAGGGACTTTCTCACAGAAGGGACCTACAGCTGGGGTCAGCTTTGCATGGCCGGAAGAGGTGAAGGCTGCTAAGGCATCGGCCCAAGTTTGTGGTGGGATTCCAGTGTGCCCAGATGCTTCCTTGTGCTGCAGTATTGGGTTGTCCTTCTGCTCCTGGGGAAAGGTTGGGTGCAGAGCTTTGACTTGAACCTGGATGTGCTGGCTGTCCTGGGAAGCAGAAAAAGTTTGGAGAGGTGTGAGCGCAGCAGTGGCATTCAGTCCTGCAGGATGCGGGGCGAGGCATGTTGTGGAGGCGAAGGCTTCCCCTGTGCTCCTTGCCCAGGTTCGCCTGTTCTTGAACTGTCCTGGTTTGGGTCCTTGGGGGCATCCAGAATCACGTAGGACTCTTGTCCTGGGGAGTTTCTGTGCAGGGGCACCTGTTGGGAGGGTGTGTCGGAGTGGCTGCCTGCCTTGCTCTGCTTGGGAGTGACAAGGATGAGGCTGGGAGCAAGAGGTGCAGAGTGCCAGTGTGCTGAGTCAGCGTGACTGGCCCGGAGCAGCCGTGCTCTGGACCCAGCCTGCTGCCTGCCAGGCTATTTTTAAAAATGTGGCTTCCGTGTATTCTGACTCCTCCTAGTTTAATTTCCCCCACCCCAAGAGAAAAAAAGAGCATTGCCACAAAGTCTCCTTGGGAGTAGGGAGTGTGGAAGGGCAGCAGTTTCTGCTCGGGGACAGAAACTGCCGCTTGTGAGTCCAGCTCAGTCAGGTGCTTGTTGAGTGTCGTCCGGGCAGTGGGGAATGGGATGTGCAGCAGCACAGGGTGTTGCTGCTGGGCCCTGCCACAGGAATGTTGCGGGCTCTGCCACATCCTGGGGGGCTAACCTGACCTTCCTTCCCTTCCAGATCCCGACTGACAAGGCTGTCGTGTTATGACGACCCCCAACAAAGGAAACAAGGCCTTGAAGGTAAAGCGGCAGGTGGAGGAAAGGGGTGCGGGTGGCGGGTGCAGGCATCCGCTCCAGGTCTCACAAGTGTGCTGCCTTCGCTTCCAGGTGAAGCGGGAGCCAGGTGAGAATGGGACCAGCTTGACAGATGAGGAGCTGGTGACCATGTCTGTGCGGGAGCTGAACCAGCATCTACGGGGCCTGTCGAAGGAGGAGATCATCCAGCTGAAGCAGCGTCGGCGCACGCTGAAGAACCGGGGCTACGCGGCCAGCTGCAGAGTCAAGCGTGTTACCCAGAAGGAGGAACTGGAGAAGCAGAAGGCAGAGCTGCAGCAAGAAGTGGAGAAGCTGGCTTCCGAGAACGCCAGCATGAAAATGGAACTCGATGCTCTGCGCTCCAAATACGAGGCTCTCCAGAACTTCGCCAGAACCGTGGCCCGGAGCCCCGTTACCCCTGCGCGGGGGCCTCTCACCTCCAGCATGGGGCCCCTCGTCCCTGGCAAGGTTGCTACTACTAGTGTCATCACAATAGTGAAATCCAAAACGGACGCCCGGTCTTAGTGAAGCGAGTGTTGCCTGAGCTTGTCTGTGCAGGGCAATTAGGCACAAAACCAGCCTGGAATCCCCAAAGCACAAACCCTCCCCACATGGGTCCGGGTTCCTCCTACGTGGCCCAGGACTGGCCTGCTGATCACTCCAGTTTTATTTTGTTGTGTCCAGATTGGTATGAGCAGTGGCGATGCACCCCTTCTTCTCTGCAGACAGAGCCCCCACCCAGCGGTCTGTAGCCCTCGGGTGCCTTTTGGACAGACTGCCAGACCTTGGTTTTCTAGCC
Source organism: Podargus strigoides (assembly GCA_028020825.1). Lineage (NCBI taxonomy): Eukaryota > Metazoa > Chordata > Aves > Caprimulgiformes > Podargidae > Podargus > Podargus strigoides. Next base: position 366,950 of record CM051638.1, read on the forward strand.
AAAGAAAGTCTGTGCAGCGTGGCCAAGGGCAGGGCGACGGAAGGGCTTGGGGAAGGTGTGGAGGGGGGCTTTCTTCCTGGAGGCCGGGAACCCTACTTTTCGGTCGCTTCCAAAGGCTTTATTTCATTATCTTCCAGGTGGTGCATCTCGGTGCCTGACTGCCAGGTACTGGAACCTGCTGCTTTCCTCTCATGTGGTACCCATAGTTGCAGTTGGGGTGTTCTGTGTAATAGGTTCTTATTCCTTTCTAGGTGTGCCTCTGCCCTGACAGTGGGTTTCCTTCAGACGTCCGTTGCGTTAGCCGTGTAAACTAGCAGTGCTGGAAAGGAAGATGCTGTTATGCCCTGCTGCCTCTGCCCCAGTGATGGGGAAGGAGCCGGGACAGGGCCCTCGCAGGGGCCAGCACCCCAGGGGAGGGAAGGTACCGTGTTGGCTGCAGGCCGGTTTTGTGCCTAATGTGTTGCACTGAACAAGACCAAAATCACTAGTTGTTCCCGTGTTTTGAGGGTATCAAGTGTCTCTGGTGTGATGGTTTACACAACCAGTTTATGTGGTTAAATAGCCCTTTATTTAAAGAGAGAAACATCATTTTAAGAGTTATTAAATTATCTAAGTTTAAAATTAAAATCAGACAGAAGAGAGAGCGTATTTATAGTCAGCTTTTTTTATCTGAGAGGGCGAGAATATTTGACCATATGAATGGGGAAATATTCTCGGAGACTTTGCTAGTTAAAAGTTAATAAATAAATAATTTTAAAGTTTCTCATGAACCTCCCGCAAACTGTTTGTGGCTTTGAGGTTAGTTTTTATAAAGAGTTATCAGACTTTATTTATAAAACTTAGAAAAAGACAAAAAAAGAGGCAAGTCCTGTTTGATATCTTTTTGCAATTGTACCAAAAGTGACTTATTCTCGACCTTGCTGGCTTCCGTTGTGTCCCCGTGTGTTGCGCTCTCTGTGCTCTCTGAGCTCTCGCGTGGCGCTGTGGTGTGGTGGTGCCGGTGGCTAACTTTGCCACGTGCTGTTGTTTCACGCTGCCATCATTTTCCCTAAACTCGACCAAGAGATTGAGTTGGAATCTCTCTGAATCCTCCAGAAGGATTTTGGCACAGAGGCAAAGGTGCTGCTGCTCTTGAAAGCAAAAATGAATGGCTGGTGCAGCAAAGGAGTGATGTCTGCCCAGAAGGCGCTTCCCTGCAGAGCTGCGCTGCGGGAGCACGGGCAGCGCTGGCCTCTCGCGGAGCAGCTGACACTGGGTAGCACAGATACCTGAACAGGGAGAACGTTGCGCTTTCCTTCCTCCAGCAAAGCTGGTAGGGAAGTAACACAAGGGAGAATTGTCCAAGTTTAGGAGGAGACTGATGGGATTTAACTCTGGAATTGGATTCCGGGGTCAGAACTTGTGTTGCTCTTGTGGTCCGCCTGACAAGAGGGGCAGGTCTGTCTGCCTTCTGGGCGGCGCGGGACCAGCACTGCTCCCAAGTGTCTGCATATCACTGAAATTAAGCTGTGGCATGGTTACTGTCTTTCATGCTGCAGCTTCTGTCCGTGGGTGTTGGAAGAGTGCTCAGACTTATGGCTGTGTGACACAGCTGAGAAGCTATTTGTGGCCAGGCTCCATTTCCACAAACACTTTGATCCCCCTCTCCCCTCCCCAAAAATCTGAGCTGATTACCGAGTTGTTTAGAGAAGCAGGAGGTGAGGGTGAAGTCCATGTGATCTCCTGGCTGCTGAAGCTCTCAGTGGAGGGTTGGCACAAGTGAAGCCACAGTCGTGCGGGGAGGTGCAGGTTTTGGTACTGGGTGGGTTTTGGTGTTTCTCATGCAGCTGAACCTGACTGCTGCCCTCTGGGCTGAGAAGCAGGTAAACCTGCTGAAAGCTGCAGTGTGGCAGGAGAGGAGCAGATAGTTGGTGGGGATTTCCTGCTGGAGGGGGAGACCAGCTTTGCTCTGATTGATTGGGAGTTTAGGGAGAAGCTGTTTAGGGATGGTTTTCCCAGTGCACTTCCTGAATGAGGAGTGGGATAGAATGTTTCCTCCAGACTTCCCCCTCCCAGCTTGCTCTTGTCTGAGCTGAAGCGTCCAACATGCTGGTTCCCAGCCCCTTACAGGAGAGCAGCACTCGGCAGAGCTCTGGGCTCTAACCTTTGTCTTCCACCTGGTGACGTGGTGCCTGAAACTGATATGTTCCAAAGCACGGAGACCTCCAGTTGGCCCTGGGGTGTCAGTGCCAACGCTGTCCCTCCTGGGGCCAGCCTGAGATGGAACCCAGCTGGAGGCCTGGCCTCAGCAGGGTGAGCAGCCAAGGCTTTGTGTGGGGGCTGGTTGGGAGCTGAGCTCTGGGGGCTGGAGGCTGTGCTGTGAGCAGGGCCCCAGCAACAGAGCAGGTGATGATGGGCAATCCTGCAGCCATGGGGACCTTGCTCCCATTGTGCCCTGCAGCAAGGACTGTCCGGGTCCTTCCCTGCCTGCTGGGCGGCAGCTGTGCTGCTGCTGGGGAGAGGCTGCGCTGCTCTGGAGCGAGACTGAGTCAGGGGGACAGAGCAGGTGGCACCTGGCCCCACCAGATGTTAACGCTGCTCCTCCCCTGCGCTGTGCTTGCTCGCCCGTGGCCCCGGCCTGCTCGGTGGGGACGCGCTGTGTCGGGGAGCAGGTGCAAAGCCGAGGCTGCGGTAAACGAGCTGGGCCGGTGTCAGCGGGGACGCGGGCCCCTCGCGAGTGCCACTGCCCCGTGCTAGCGCATTGGTTTGGGTTTTGTTCTCCGTGAAGTGTTGGACCCCGAGCGCTGCGTTCCGCGGTGTCCGAGGAGTCTCCCGCCCTGCTCTGGGGGACCCAGTCCCCTGCCGGACGGCGGCCAGTGCCGTGCCAGGCGCCCGCTGCCCCGAGCCGTCACGCTGACCTCTCTCTCGTGTATAGCGTTCTGCAGTGTGACAGTTCTTGTTCTGAGGTGCTCGTCCGTTTGGTTTCCTGCTGTGAAGGGTGTCGTGTTTTCTTTCTCCTTTTCCCGGTGCCGTTCCTGCGGCGGCTGGGGAGGGGGCCCTGCGGGGTGCCCCGCGCCGCCCGGCATTTGTGTATCTTGTGGTGAATTGTGTACGGTTATTCCCGCCTCGCTCTGCTCTCCGGACCGGGCAGGGCCCCGCTGCCCCGGGGCCGGAGCGGGCGCTGGGCGGAGGGTCTCGCCCTGTCCCCGGCCGGTGCCCTGCCCGCGGAGACCCCCTGCCCGCCCGCCCGCCCGCGGCGGTGGGGGGGGCCCGGGCTGCCGGCGCTGCTCGGGGCTCGTCCCAGCGGGGGTTCCGGGTGGGCTCAGCCCTGGGGCGGCCCGGGGCTGCGGGCGGCGGTATTTATTGCTAAGTTATTGGCGGGGCGGGCGTTATTTATTGCTGTACAGAGTGTCCGTCCGCGGCCGCCGCCGCTGTTTTGTACGTGACAATAAACCGCTTTCAAACAGCCGCCGCCTGGCGCTTCCTTGGGGCGCGGTCCGCCGCGGCGCGGGGGGCGCTGCTGGGCGGCAGCGGCGCGGGGCCGCTCTGGCCGGGCGGCGGAAGGGGCCCCGCGGCGGGGCGGCCGGGGCGGAAGCGCGGCGGCTCGGGGGCGATGGCGGCCGGCGGCAGCCTCAGCCGCTCGGAGCGGAAGGCGGCGGCGCGGGCCGAGATCCTTCAGCAGGAGGAGCAGCGGGACCGGCGGAGACAGGTAACGGCGCGGCGCGCCCCGGCCCGCCCTGCCCTCCGCCGTGGGCCGCCGTGACCGCCGCGTGTCCCGGGCAGGTGTCCCGCATCTGGAGGAAGCCGCCGGCGGAGCGGAGCCCCGAGGAGTGCCAGCTGCTGAGCGACAACGAGGACATCGTCAGGGAGCTGGAGCGGCGCCGCAAGCGGCGCGAACGGCTGCACCGGCGGCAGGAGGAGGTGGGCGGCGAGGGCGGCCCCGGGGGGAGCGCGGCAGGCCGGGGCGGGGAGCCCGGCAGCCCCGGGGGGGTGCGGCGGGGGAGCTGTGCAGCCGCAGCGGGCCTCGGTGAACTGCTGCGCCGCGCTGCTGGGAACGCTTCGGGCCCCGCGGCTGGGGCCGCCCGTGCCGGCCCCGGTCTGTCTGCCTCGGCCGCGCGGCAGCGGCTGCCGGGTCCCGGTGGTTTCCGAACGCAGGCGGTTCCCGGCGGCTGTGCATGTGGCTCCTCGCTCGGGAGGACGGATCCGCACGTGCTGCTGTCCAGGAAGCCTTTTCCTTCATCTTCCATGCACAACAGCCACGTTCTTTTATTTATTTCTGATAACGTTTGTGCTGCTTCTTGTGGCCGGGCTTGGTCCGTGTTCAAACCTGCGGGGAGCTCCCCGTTCCTCCCGTTCAGTGGTGCGCCGTACCTCGGAAACGCACGAACCTGCTCAGCTGTACTTTGTAGGTGTGTGACGAGCCGGAGGAGTTACGGAGAAAGGCTACTGAGCTGGCTGCTGCTGTCCGGAGTGCCAAGCACCTCGTCATCTACACGGGCGCCGGGATCAGTACGGTAGGACTCTGGGGGCAAGTGGCTGGAGCGTCGGGAGCTCCTCTAGGAGCGCTGCAGTGTCGTTGGACTATTTTTGTGTTCTCCCAACAACTGTGGTGTGTGTTATGAGTCTGGGATGCTTTGTTAATGCTGCTGCGCTGCAAACCATGACCGAGACATTTGCTAGTTTGCATCTTGGGGTTGTCCCTGCTGCCCAGGAGATTCCAAGGCTTCATTGCCTCTGTCACCCTGTGAAGAACGTGCTGCTTAAATGAGAAGGTCGCTAGTCTTACTTCATTCAAGTCTCTTCAACTACTTTTGGCATAAAACCTAAAAACAAGTTAGCTAATTAATGTTGTCTGTGTTAATGGACAAGTAGGAATATTGGTGGTTATCAGAACTTACAAATGGCAGTTTAAGAAACGTTTGGTTTCAGTGGCCTCTGGGAAAGTGGAAATCTGGTTCTGCCTCTTCTAATGTGATATATGTCACCTTTGCCTGAACTCCAAGATGGGAACTTGTTTGCCTTTTCTACAGTATCTGCTGATATGGAGCGTGATGCTGGGCAGGGTGTATGAGTACTAACGTCACAAGTATTTTTGCTAAAATACTGAGTGCAAGGTACTGGAAATCAGCATAGTGAAAATAAGGAAAGGTTCGGTAACTGAGTTCTGTGTAGGGAAATGGGAAGTACCGAGGGCCAAAAATAATTTTGGAGGGATTCCATAATGGTAAAATTGGAGAAAATAAGTACTGGAGGTGAAAATGAAAGCTGTAAGGTAGGAGAAGAGACGCTTGACAAAGAGAAAATTTTGAAAATAAGTTTTTTCCAGCGACTAGGGGACCACTGCACTAGAAAACTTGGAGTAAATGAAAAAGCACCCATGGATGCAGTGTATCTGGTTGTGCTGCGTGAGACCAGGCTGATGGGAAAGAAGCGTCAGCCTTCCCGTCAGGCCTCTTTTTTTCCCTCCCGATAACACAGGCAGCTTCCATCCCAGACTACAGAGGCCCTAATGGCATTTGGACACTGCTGCAGAAGGGCAGGAGCATCAGGTAAGGAGACAAATTCTGAGCTGTGTAGCAAAAATGTGATGCTCAGAGAGATTAATGGCAGTTCCAAATTTTTTTTTTATCTTGCTTCTTGGCAGGGCTACAGATCTGAGTGAGGCAGAGCCCACGCTCACCCATATGAGCATTGCCTGCCTGCACAAACACAACCTGGTAAGATATATTTTCCGCACCTCACTTGTGTTCCTCTATCTAAGTGTGATAAATAAAACCCAACAGGAAAAAGAAGCTTTTCATGAGATTGCCTAACTGCTGTTTTCACTCAGGTGGATACACATCCATGTAGGAAAAAGCATCTGTGCTCACATGCAGCTGAGTCTTCATGAGGCCAGCTGCAGACCAGCGCTGGCGTTTTCCCCCAGTGCCTTTTCTTTAAACACCTTCTATTTGCCTCCTGGTGAGGCTGTTCTGGGGGCCTGGCCACAAAGTCAGCCAGACCGGGCAGAGCTCTGCTAGAAGGTGGAGACTTTTCATGTAGCTTTCATAAGGGTTTCCGTGCTTTTCTTCTGTTGGTTGTGCTCTGATGTACGGAGCTATTTGCTGCGTATTGAGACATACATGTCCCCTGCATTTGAGTAATGCTTTCGGAGTCTTCTGCGTGTCTGTTAGCTCAGTGTTTGGTTTTCTTCAAGGTGCAGCACGTGGTGTCTCAAAACTGTGATGGGCTGCACCTGCGGAGCGGGTTACCCCGAGCAGCAATATCTGAGCTCCATGGAAACATGTACATAGAGGTGAGCGGCCAGAACAGGATAAAGTTACTGTCTAGTGGCCTCACAAGAAGATAATGAAAACTATTTATTTATCACTAGCTGAAGAAGAGTTAGTACAAGGGCTAGCCTCTGCTTAGTTTGTATCTTCAGGCCATCAGGTTTGGGGTGACCTCATTAGCAAGGACCAAAACAAAATGTTCTGTACAACTGTGTAGCTTTTTCTCTGTGCTTTCTTCTGCTTGACTACTCTTCCTCAGACCTCCTCTGAAATCCCTCTGGTCACATAGCCCACAGACTTCCTGTAATTCCACTTGCTAGTTGAGGTTTTCCAAACATTTCCAAGTTAGCATCTGATCCCTGATGATCCCTTTTAACTGCTTCCAATTTATTGTCCCCAAAAAGTGCTTTTCTTGTGGGAGAAGTGGCTGGCTCCTGGCCTTTCACGGGCTAGATGCTAATGCTGTAATGGGTTTTTTGCTTTCGTCCTGCACCAGGTCTGCACTTCCTGTACGCCCAACAGAGAGTACGTGCGAGTATTTGATGTGACGGAGCGCACAGCCCTGCACAGGCATCACACTGGCAGGATGTGCCACAAGTGTGGGGCACAGTTGAGAGATACAATCGTCCACTTTGGGGAGAAGGGGACGTTGAGACAGCCCCTGAACTGGGAAGCAGCAACAGAGGCTGCGAGCAAAGCAGATGTGATTCTTTGTCTGGGTTCCAGCTTAAAGGTAACTTTAGAGACTCGGTGAAGAGTGTTAGCAGCCTTCCCTCTTGGTGATACACCTTGGTGCTGAGCAGTCTCCTCCCAAACAGACAACTGTAAACTCTGGTGTCAGGATTCGCCCACCATCTGTGATAGTCTCTCTTCCTCCCTCTTTCCCTTCCTGGTAATACATTCCTTTTCCTCTCGCTGATACGGTTCAGAGTTACGCGTGCCTGTGGCCGTGCTGATCATCTCTGTTTTGTGGCAGGTTTTGAAGAAGTACCCACGTCTCTGGTGCATGAGCAAGCCGCCCACGCGTCGCCCCAGGCTCTACATCGTGAACCTGCAGGTGAGAGCCTTTCGCCCCGGGTCCGACAGCCCTGCGCCCCGGGCCGGGTCTGCCCGCGGGGACGGCCCCGCCGCCGAGCGCGAGGTGCCTGCAGCCGCGGCTCTGCTCTCGCTCCTGCAGTGGACCCCGAAGGACGACCTGGCCGCCCTGAAGCTGCACGGCCGCTGCGACGACGTCATGCGGCTGCTGATGGCGGAGCTGGGGCTGGACATCCCGCGCTACGACAGGTGAGCGGCGCGGGGCCCCGGCCGGCGGCGGGGGGGGGTCGGCCCGGGGGTCGGCCCGCCCGGCAGCTGCCCCACGCTCGCCTGTCTCCGCAGGGCGCGGGACCCCATCTTCGCGCTGGCCGAGCCGCTGCGCCCCGGGGAGGAAGGCACGCACTCGCGGAAGCCGGTGGCGCCGCCGCCGGGCGCCGAGCCGCCGCCGGGCGCCGAGCCGCCGCGGGAGGAGCCGCCCGCCCGCCCCGGCGGCTGGCTGGGCCGCGGCTGCGCCAAGGGCGCCCGGCGGAGGAAGAGCAACTGAGGGCGGGCGGGGCCGCGCCCCAAGATGGCGGCGGGGGCGGGGCAGGCGGCGGCGGGGGCCCCTCCGCTCGCTCGGCCGCGGGCGGCGCCGCCGGTGACAGCGCGGCCATGCTGCGCAACGGGGCGGCGGGCGGCGGCCCCGCGGCGGGCGGCGCGGCAGCTCCGCGGGCCGTGCGCGTCTGGTGCGACGGATGGTGAGTGGGGCGGGCGGCGCGAGCACCGCAGAAATAAACCGAGTTGGCTGCGCTGGTGCCTCCGGCTCCTCTGTGACCGCGGCGCGGCCGGGCCCCGGGGCTGGGCCCCGCGGGCAGCGGGACGCGAGGGCTCCACCGCCGCTGCACGGGCCGGGCCGTCCCCAGCGGCCCAGGACTGCGGCCGGTACGTGCCGCGCCGGCCCCGGAGCGGGGCAGACCCGGCCCCGGCGGCACCGTGCCGGGCTCACGGAGCGCGCTGGAGCGCGGCCGCCTGCCCCCGTGAGCCACGGAGAGCGGAGACTTCAAACCCCCGGGGACGGTCACCCCCTGCACCTCCCGGCCCGGGCTGAACCGGGGCCGTTGTCTTTCCAGCTATGACATGGTGCACTATGGCCACTCGAACCAGCTCCGCCAGGCTCGGGCCATGGGGGACTACCTGATTGTTGGAGTGCACACGGACGGTAAGAGCTTCTCACCCCCTGCTCCCCCAGAACCGCCCCGCAGCGTTCGCAGAGATGCCCTGGTGCACAGCTCCCCGAGGAGCAGCAGCAAAGCGTCTTCTTCCCTGGGCAAGGGAGTGGAGTCGCCCCGCAGCGCTTCCCGCGGCGAGGGTTTGGTGGTTCAGAGCTTGCACACTTCATCTGAGGGGCGACCTGTACCCCATGCTGTAAAAACAACTGGACCAGTTGAAAATCAGTCTGGTTTTACTGGTGTAAACTGCAAAACTGGTCTTTCAAAACAAATGACCATGTGGAGAAAACTCTTTTCAAGCCCATCTGAAGTGAAGCGCTAGGGACTAGTTCTTGCGTGTGAAGATGGATTTTGAACTGGTTTACGAGTGCGTATTTTCTCGCACGAACCGAGTGTAGCACGAAGCTGTTGTTTGAAAGGGGAATGTCCCCCCGCAGGACGTGTCTGGGCGCAGGGAGGCTCTGAGACCTTTTGCCTCCCCAGTGAATCCCAGGGCCCTTGTTACGCACTTACACGCAACTGAATTAAAATCCTTTCTGCTCCAGCTGGGGCTTTCTTCTCTGTCACGAACCGGTTCCAAGCAGAGTTTAGGCCCGTGGTGAAGTTCACCTACCCGTGAAATGAGAGAGGATCCTGTAGGTGAGAGTCTTTGTAGCCATAGTGCATGCTTCTAACTGGTTTTCTTTGTTTCTCGCCTAGAGGAGATTGCCAAGCACAAGGGCCCTCCTGTCTTTACACAGGAGGAGAGGTACAAGATGGTGCAAGCCATCAAGTGGGTGGATGAGATTGCTCCAGGAGCTCCCTATGTCACCACACTGGAGACCCTGGACAAATACAACTGTGACTTCTGTGTGCACGGTGGTGAGTGGATTCCGAGGCGATAGCTGTATTGGCGCAGGCCCTCCAGCAGAAATTTGTGCATGGGGGAAATAATAATTTACAAAATCTAAATGTGAAAAACGCTGTTAAAAAGCTAAGTGTGCAGAAATACAGTCATGTTTAGATCGCCTTATCCTGGGATGAGATCAGATCTGAAAAGCTGCTCTCCCTTTATCCAGCTGATAAGCTGTTCAAGGGCTTAGCTGACCGTGTGGTCAGAGACCTAGTTCTTACAATGAACACATTTCAGTTTATAGTCACTGAAGGGAACCAGTGTTCTGAGGAAACAGAACTTGTGTACTCTGTCCCTTCCTGTGCTCCTGCTCGTGTTCGTTCAGCCTCAGCCCCTCCTCCCTACCCCTCTGAAGGTGTTTTTTTAGCTTAATCAGGAGTAGTCTTTGCACCCCTTTCGTGTATCCTTCCTCATCTCATCCCAGCCACCTGCTGTCGATAAGCCAAGTATTTCATTAAATGTAAGTAAATCATTAATCTTCTGTAAGATAGATACGCTTTTTCACATGGGCAGGGTGATTATCAAATTCCTTGTTTACATAATTGCCTGCCCTGAACAGGCAAAAGGTGTGTGACCCCTTACTAGACTTGCTGAGGGATTATGGCACCAAGAAGCGCTCACGGCCTTTGCTCCAGTCTCCCTGCGTTCGTCCCCTCTGCCAAGTCACACAGTACTTCCACCTGAACAGTACCCTCGCACGTGGCAGTTCACGTTTGTGCAGAAGATAAGTTTTGAAATAGCTGAGCTGAACTGGGAAGGTGATGGACAGCGAACCCACTGTTTCTGCCTCCCTTGTGCACGCCGAGCTGTGCTCGCAGTGTGTTCCCTCTGCCTGGCCCTGTGCCCGAGGTGAGGCTCTGGCCTTTGAGAGCCCTCCTCAGCCTCCCCGAGCTGCCAGCGCCTGCCCCGTGAGCTGGCTCTTTTACTGAATGAAAGCCAGCTCAGATTTTCACTTGGGAAGGTTTTATACTATCGCTAGAAGTAAGTGAGAGGTGAGTTGGAAACCACGCCAAAGATGAACTGGCATTAACATCTGTCACTGTGGAAGTGCCATCGCTGAGGGGAAGAGCTGGCTGTTGGAGGACTGTATAAGTGACTGAACAAGTTGTAACATGAACCAATGGGTAAAATCAGTCCTAGAGAAGTTAAGGTTAACGTGCTTTTTAACACTGGGACTGATGAGAGCTGTTTGTTGCCATTCAGACAATAATTCAGTCATGCCTGCAGCTGGACTCACTGCAAGGGCAACTGGCTCAGACCTTCTGGACTATCTAAAAACAGTGGACCAACTGGCTGGTGGTGTTTGGAAGCCAGGAACATGCTTGTCTCCAGAGACAGGGTAGTCTTGCAACCCCCTGGCATTTCCATGGGATGTGGGATGTATCCCCACGTATACGCGGGGACTCTGATCGCAGGAGTTCTAGTCTGGTGTACGTGTGGACCTGTTCAGCTGCTGCTGTCCTTCCAAAACAGCTTTGGTGCGGGAAGGCTTGGGGCACAGTTCTGAGGTTTTCTCTCTCTGCAGATGACATCACCTTAACGATAGATGGCAAGGATACCTATGAGGAAGTGAAGACAGCGGGGCGATACAGGTATCCATGGCTTCTTACCTTCTTGTCCTGTTTTGGACATGCTCCTGGGGCTTTTGCTTTATCCTTTGCTTGTCTCCCTGCAGGGAATGCAAGCGCACCCAAGGTGTGTCCACTACCGACCTGGTTGGCCGCATGCTGCTCATGACTAAGGCTCACCACAGCAACATAGTGAGTCAGAGGGCTTTGGGTGAGAGTTTGGAGTCCAGAGCATATGCCAGCTCTTTCGTTTTGCCGTCCCAGTTTTCAGCAGAGCTCCTGGGTCTGGCTCCTAGGTGCATGGAGAACTGGCAAGCTGATTAGGGGCAATGGCAACAAACCAACCTGCTTATGTTTGCTTAAGCCTGTCTGAGATCACAGTGTGATCTCAGCCCATGCTGCATTGGAAAGGTGAGGGGGGTAAAAGCTTCGATCCCTCATGATTGGTGTGGGCTTCAGGAACATTATGGGAGCTACAGGCTAGCCTGTGGTGAGGGTAAAACTGCACAGTGCAGCCCCGTGGATCTGTCAGCCCCATGCTGCCAGAATTGGAAAGTCCTCTTCCTTCCCACTGAGCTGCATGCTTCTGCCTTTTGCTGTCTCTGGTCTTACCAGACCTCTCTTGAGTCTCCTCAGCTCACTACCTGGTAGATGGCTAACCTAACCAAAGGAAAATAAAGGAAGTAGTTTCATGCTGGTTAATGAGTTGAATTGACTTGGTAAACAAGCAATCCAGTGAATGGAATTATCTGGATCACAGTAGGGACAAGCCAAGGGATCCAAAAGAGAAATCGGGGGTAGAGGGAGATCTTTTAGTGTGCTGAGCTGTAAGGTTGGCTTAGCTGTAATATGTAGGTTCACACCAAGACCCAGCACAGTGCTCCCAGCTGTCTGCAGAGATCTGTGCCCATCTCTGGTGGAGTGTCTTTGGAGGAAGGAGGGACACTGTCATGTTAGGGACTGGCGTGGCTGAGGGAGGACGTAGGAGTGCAGCGCTCTCAGGTCTACAGGTTGGGCAGGAACCACCGTCACCGTGTGGTGCCAGGCTGGGAGCAGATAAGGACATGTTTCACCTGACTTGTGCTGGGACATGATGCTGGTTTAGATATTAACTTGTTTGTCAGCATTCAGTGCCAGGGATCAATGATGTGCAATCTGAGCCAGGGCTTCCCAGCACTTCTGCCACACAAAAGCATATTCTTGGTTGTATGAGCTGTGTGAGAGCTTAAACATTTTGACTCTTTATCTCCCTTCAGGATGAGGACCTAGACTATCGGAAGCACACTGACAACTTTGGGAAGGTAATGTGAGTTCTGGGCGTGGACGTCTGGTTGTTGTCCTGTCTGAGAAGGATTCCAGTATGCTTTCTGGCCTGTGGTGCTGGCTTGTTTTTTCACCCACATTTATTAGTAATCTTAGTAAATGTCTGCTGCCCCCATGAAGTAGCTGCTGTAGTCAGTGAAATAGGCTGGTGTGGCTGCCCAGGGCCAGCGGTGAACTGTCCTTCAGCAGTGCTGTAGAGCTGCTGCACCCATTGAGCCTTTGCTGTTTTCCTGGCTTACTTATGAAGTCTGTATTGCTGCTTCCTTTGGGACCCAGGTGCCCAGAGTTCCAGCGTAGGGACAGCCTTTGTGGATGTTCCTTTTAGTGCAGCACCTTTAAAAACATGAGCACTATGTCTGGGAAGCGTTCATGTAGCAGGCACGTCGCTAGCATGCTCTGCTGCAGAATTCACATGCCTGGTCTTCAAGTAGCAGAGCAGTCCTCCCGGGGTTCACTGCCGTCGTGTCCAGTTCATATCTTGGGCTATCAGCCCCCTTTTTATCTCTGAGTGTTGGATTGTCCCTGATTAACGAGCCCTTGGACCTACAGCTTGAGTAGGTCTTTTGTACTCACAGAGGGTTTGCTGACCAGGCTGAATCATCCTTGTTGTTGTTCCTCACCATGTTGGGGTTTTTGAGCAGGCTTTAGGGGCTGTTGCTCCAGCCTGGATGTTTCCTGGTGTTTGGATTTGGGGAGAATGTCTGTGTGCCAGGTACCCTGCATGACCCCCATCAGCTGAGCCACCCTTCCCCATGCTGCCATTTGTGTGGCTTGCCCTGATCTCTGTCGAGTTGTTTGTTCTTTTAAGCCTTGTAGAGCAGCTTTAGGGGGCGAAGCAGGCGCCAGAGCAGGTGACTCAGTGGCTGTTTCCAAAACTGCCATGGGGATAAAGCTCTCTCTTTGGTTGCAGTGGTGATGGGATGTGGCCCTTGCTGGAGCTCTGGGTGAATGGGTCAGCTGCCTTCAGGCTTGAGAAGAGTGTAGGCTGGTTGAGTGTTGTCTCCCTTTGGAAGCCTTTTCTCTCCTGGAAATCGAGACTGCCCTGGTCTTCCTCCTCCCTGAGCTTTTTTCTCAACATCTCCTTAGCTGGCTGTTGAGGGGATGATTTAGACTGACAGACTGAGAAGGGCTTTTGTGAGGTTGCATAAACGGTAGCAGGAATGAAGAAAGTCCAAGCTGCTAAGAGTTGTACTTGCTAGCAAATGAAGGCTAGCAAACTGCTGCTGCTGCATTCTCTGTGTTGTCCAAACCCCCTCCTGGAGCCTGGAAAGGAAACGTTTGTGGTGTGTGTTTTCCCAGGGACCGAAGGGTCACAGTCCTTGGACTGGCGTCTCGCAGTTCCTACAGACATCTCAGAAGATCATCCAGTTTGCATCAGGGAAGGAGCCACAGCCGGGAGACACTATCATCTACGTGGCCGGAGCCTTCGACCTGTTCCGTATCCTTGACTCTGTTTTGTCAGAAAGTGGCACTGGTCTTTTTATTTGATGTTTTCATGTTTGGAGGAATCAGACTAGGTTATTTGCCTCTTTTTTTTTTTTTTTTTTCTCTGTAGGTGTCCATGTATGGGGAGGAGGCAGGAGTTCTTACTGGCAGTTTCTTAGTCGCAGGAGAGAAAGGAGCTACAGTTCCTCTCTAGAGAGATTTGTGGCTGTTGGAGGGTTTCAGGACAGTTGGATAGTCTCTACACTCTAGTGATCGCACTGTAGTCCCTCTTGAGGACTGGCTGTTGTAGACCGAGTGACTGCACCGGGCATCTGGAGCAGTCGCTTCATCCCTGGGACAGTCTTTGAGGCCTTGTGCCAGAACACCTGAAATGGGTAGAGATCCTGAACAGAGGCAAAGTTGAGTCTATGTGAGGTGGAGCTGAAAAAGATGTCTGGCTTTTGCTCAGAACCTGTGGAGCCTGATGAGGAAGGAGGCAACTGTTCTTAGGACACGGGCAACGAGTAATGGAAAAATAAAATCCTTGGGATTCCTGTCTCCCACCAGGGTTTCTCAGTGCATCTGTTTCTGTCTTCCTTTCCCTGTTTTCCATGTTAGTTTCAATTCCTTAAACAGGTCTACAGATATTGGGCATGTAGATTTCCTGGAGAAGGTTCACCAGCTGGCAGAGAAACCCTACATCATTGCTGGGCTGCACTTTGATCAGGTCTGTATATAACATCCAGAGACAGAGCAGCTTGGCCCCTGTTCCTCCTGAAACAAGCAGGCCATGCTCTGGAAGACAGGAAAGGGATGTATTGGCCAGTACAGGATTTTCATGTGGGGAGAAAGTGAGAAGCAAAGGGGGTTGCTTTCTCTCTTCTAATTGTGCTTTGGTTTAGGAAGTAAATCGCTACAAAGGGAAGAACTACCCCATCATGAACATCCATGAGAGAACACTCAGCGTCTTGGCCTGTAGGGTAAGTGCCTGTAGGGTAGGTGCCTCTGTGCTGTTCCAGAAATTGGCTAGAGCTGGGTGGTCTTCACCTGTAGCCTGCAATCTTGCATGAGTTCTTTGTGTGCACTGAGAAGGCAATGGCAAGACTGATCTCTTTTGGCTGCCAGAGGTGCTGATGAGCTCTCAGGAGGGATCATGAGGCTCCTCTGTCCTCCTGGCTAACCTGAGCTATTGAACCCCTCCACCTCTGTTCCACCGGCACTGAAAAGGCAGGATGCCTTGCAGTGTGCTGCTCTGCTCCACAGCTGTGTTCTTGTAGAAAACCTCTGCTCCCTGCAGCAGGGGAGAAAGTTCCTGGGAAAGGAATGTGGGGAGGCCCAGTAATGTATGCCCTGAGCAGTTAACTTTTGGATTCCTTATAGATGCACTAGAAGAACGCACGTTCTTTAGTGGAACAAGAAGATGCTGTGTGACATGAAGTGGCTGCTGAACCCACTTCCCTGTCCCTTATTTGAATTCCTAACTTGATAACCAGCTGACCTGCTCAAGTCTGTTAAGGAAGCAGGCTGTCCTCTGCTTTAGTTTATTTATTTTTCAAATCTGTACTCTTTACCTGATTGCTTTTCTAGTATGTCTCGGAAGTGGTGATTGGAGCCCCCTATGCTGTCACTGCTGATCTGCTGGATCACTTCAGGGTGAGAGTCTTTGCATAGAGATTTACATTAAGATGTTGGGGTGTGATGTGCTCAGGGAGTGGTGCAGGAAAACAGGGGTGTAGAAGAGAGATGGTCCTGCTCAGCAGGGATGGGGAGCTCCAGAAGTGCTGCCGAGCCTGGAACAGGAGGGGTGGCTCTGCTGATCTCCAGGCTATGCTGCAGCAAGTACAAAAGTCCCTGTCATCTTTTGGATCTTGTCAGTGACTTTGCGTCCTTCTCCAGGTAACACTTGTGTGTCACGGGATGACCGAGGTGGTGCCAGACAAGGATGGTTCTGATCCGTACGAGGTAAGCTGCTAGCTGCTGTCTGCGCTGCTTTGTCAGCATTTGGTAGGTACAGCATGGCTTTGTTTGTGTTCCTGAGCTGGGAATTTGTATTGCAGAGGACAGTACCCAAATGGATCCTTGGCTGGTTTTCATCCACCCCAGCTACTTGGAGCAGAGCCTGTAAATCATTCACAACCACTCCATTCTTTTAGTCACTGCTCTGTGTTGCCTGTTTCTGATGCCTTCGTGGCAGAATGAGAAATCCTGTAATCTTTGCTCTACGCCAGTCCTGGGCAGCCTTCCTCAGCTCCCATATATGTGAAGCTTTGCTTTCCACACTTATTTATTCTGCCTCCTAGAAGATCATTTTGTGCCATGCCTGGCAGGGTGCCCACAGGACCTGCCATGACTTCTGAGCTGTAAACCCAGAGGTCCTGCGTGTTTTTCACAGCAGAGTCCTGTGTGTTTGTTCACAGGAACCAAAGAGGCGCGGCATTTTCCAGCTGGTGGACAGTGGCAGCAATCTCACCACAGATTTAATTGTACAAAGAATCATCAAGAACAGGTTAGCTTTTTTCATCTCCCAGTTCTGGCACATACTGTTCCTTCCAGCTTGGCTGAGGACTAATTAATGGGATCAAACAGGAAGAGAAGGGGTTATCTGAACACACAGAATCAGTGAACTGGTCCTTCATCTTTCATAGCTTGGGCAGGTGCTTAAGTGTGGATGTACTGGACTGTACAGGGAAAGGAACAGCTGAACTCTTCTATGTCAGAATGTGCTTCACAGCACATTTTGTTATTTTTCCTCCTCCTCTATTAATGAAACGATTTCCTTGCTGAATACTTGAGGATTTAGCATGTTTCTTCTTCCAGAGTTTGCTCTTTTAGGCCTGAGCCCTTTACCTTCAGAGACCTTGGCTCAGGTTAGTGGTAAATTTGATTTTGGCATTATGGCACTAAGTGGAATAGCAGCGTCTTCTGCAGTGGGAGAAATGCTTAGTGTTTGGTCAGTGAGGGAGCCTAGGACTTTGGAGTGACAGTAACAGTGGAGGGAAGCTCTGTGTGCTTGCACTCAAAGAGAGGTTCAGGGGTTCCTGGTGAGGTTTCTGAAGTGCCCTCAGAACAAAGCAGTGTAGGAGAAGGCAGAGCTCCCCTGTTCCAGGTGCTTTTAGACTACTTGAGAGATGGCTGGACAAGAATCTCACAGCATTTTGTTATTGATGCAGGCTGGAGTTTGAAGCTAGGAACCAGAAGAAGGAGGCAAAAGAGCTGGCTGTGTTGGAGGCCATGAAGAGGCTGGAAGAGAAGCACTAGGCCAGCAGAGCTGATGTGTGGGCTGCAGAGTGCCGCAGCCTCACCCTCTTGAGGAATAGACAGCTCTTTGCAAGGGGACCCTGGAACGGGGACAGTGCTGCCAGCATGCAGGGTGTGCTGTCCTACCCTCTTCTGTCCTAGCTCCTCCTGCACTAATTACACAGACATAATGAGTCGGGATCCTGCTGCCTAGTTTTTCCTCTGCTAATCAGCCTCTGTCCCCTTTCCTAGGAGGAGATTTGACAAAAGGAAAAAAAACCTCTACTGTTTTATTTATAACTAATGTTTTAACATGTTGATGTGCTTTTACCTTCTGCCATTTCTGGCTTTTAGTAGGAGGGAAAGGGAGCAGCTGCCCAGGCTCCTCTGCCCCTCTGGTTTTGGCTGTGCTGACTGAAGTCTGCATTCCAGAGCAGCCCTTTGGGCGGTGGGGAGGGTGGCTGGACAGACTGGCAAGAATGTCCTCCCTGGGGAAGGGATGTGGCACCCACAGTTCCTCCTGGGAGCTTTTGGTTCAGGATGCTGGGCCGTGGGTGTGTGCTGGCTGCTGGAGGTGCCGCTGGGCCCCGTGCTCTGGGGTTCGCCATGTTGCCTGTGCTCAGTACCAGAGCCAAAACTGCTGTGGGTTTCGTTTGATAAAGCTGCTCTCTGCTGTGACTGGTGCCAGTGAGTCGCCTGCTGCCCCAGTCACAGGCAGCAGCTGCTGAGAGAGGCACATGGCTGGTGGCACGGGGACCCTTGGTCCTGTGGTTTCCCAGGTGGGTTGAGGGATTTCTCTGCACAAGGTGTGGAGGCAGCAGGACCCGGTGCTGCATGCAGACCATGCTCAGAGCCCTGCTTGCTGCTGCTGCTGAGTCCACCTTGTGCCTGTTGAGTTACCAAGGGGAGGGACCTTGTCAGTGGAAACATCACGGCTGTTTTTCTGAGGCTGAAATGCACGTGCACATGTGCTCCTGCAGGCAGGTGCAGGGCCTGAGGATGGGTGCTGGGCTGAGCCCCTCTCTGCCTCTGACATTCCGGGGTGCTGTGGTGGTGTCCTGGGCTGCTGCCTGTGCTGGATGGTCCTTCCATGCTGGTTCTGTTGTCCTCTCTGTTGTAAACTTGTGTTGCTGATCATTAATAAAATGTTGAAAAGTTGTGTGTTGTTCTCTTTGGGGATCAGGTCCCTGGCTGGAGCCACTTCCACAGTGGCTCTTCCTGGGAGCTCTGATGGGAGATGGGGAGAGGCTGCTGTAGCCTGAGAACAAGCTTGTTGCCCTTAGGCAGCCCAGCCAGCGCTCCAGGGTACGTTGAGTTTGTTCTTTGTTCTGGCACAGGGCTTAGGGATCACTCTGGCTAGCTGCTTGTTCTCACTGCGGGGGGGGGGGGGTGGGGGGGGGTGGGTGTTTGCTGAATTCATGAGAAAACTGAACTAGGCTGTGTGAAACAGGTCTTTGCTTTGCTGAGTTCTGGGGTTTTATGCTTTCTGGACTCTCAAATTACAGCAGAATTTGCACTGGAAAGATGTCTAAGCAGTTTGGTGGGCATGTCGTAGCCTCAGGTTCCCTGTCTGCCCTCCTGCTGACGCCCCGCTGCTGTGGTGCACGTCAGCTCTGCGCCCGGAGCTGGCAATCACTCCTCGCCCCTGAAGCAGCCTTGATGGAGGTGCTGGCCCCTTCCTGGGAGCTACCTGCTGCTGGGTGCTCCAATAGCCCCTCTGCAGCGGATGCCTGGCAGGGGTGTGCCCTTCCAGGGAGCAGCTGGTGTTGGGGAGCTGCTGAGGGCCCTTCCCAGACAGCAACGCAGGGAAGAGAGCGCCCTGCCTGCAGTCAGCCACCATCTGGCAAAACCCCATCAGTTCCTGCTGTTCCACGCAGCTCAGCCCAGCACCATGCTGACTGTGCTGCCCCCCTGCACCACCCCACACAGCCATCGTGGTTGTGGGGTATAATTTACCAGTCACCATCAGTGAGTGATTTTTTTTTTTCTGCTGGGTGTTTGAGCAGCCTCAGCACCCGGGGAAAAAGTGGCCACTCACAGGGGCCTGAGGGCAGTGAGACTGTGAGGCCAGATTCATACTGGTGCTCTCAGGGGTCCCCAAGGCTCAGTGGAGCCCACCCTGTGTAGCTCCAGCCCCTGGTCCTGCTGACAGCTGCTCACCACACGCACCCAGCCAGGCTGTTGCTGCCCTCTCGCCTGGAGTGTCTCTGGAGCCCTGAGTGCCGTCTTGTCCCCTGCCCAGGACACAGCCTATCCCCAGCTTTGTTCAGCCAGAACTGGGGCAGCCCCCAGCCCCAGACAAGGCCCTACAGGGCTCAGGGAGGTGGGGAAGCGCTCAGGAGCCCCAAGCTCCCCTGACTCAGGTGGGCTCCCCCCACCCCACAGCACTTCCCTCTGCTGTAAGAACATCCACAATGAAGGCAGTCCCAGAATGTTTACTGTCACCACAGAGCCACCAGTGCTGGCTTAGCCATCTGTACACTCCATGGAGTCCAAGGATATGGACACGTCCACTTTGCACTGGAGAGTGCCAGGGGTTCCGTCACAAATGGCACCTACAGGGGAGACTGTCAACAGGGACCAGGGTCCCCAGGCAACGCGGCACGGCGGGGAGAGCTGGGTGCGGCAAGCGGCAGAGGCAGGGCAAATGGTGGTGTGAAATGGGAAGGGACTCACGGCCCCCGCTTTGGGGTGCCGGTGGCCCCGTCCCACTTCCCACTGCTGGTCGGTGTAACGGCAGAGCCCGGCTGTCACTCCTTGAACTTCCACTCCTGTCGGCACATGGGGCAGTGCTGCTGGACCTGCTGCGAGTTCAGCCACTTGAGGATGCAGTGCATGTGGAAGCAGTGCGAGCACTGGCCCCACACCAGCGGGCAGTCGTCACCGGGCACCTTACCTGCGGACGAGAGGCGTCAGGGAGGGGAGGGGAAGGGAGGGAATGCCCGGCCCGGCCGCACTTACAGTCGGGGCAGCAGCCGTTGAACGCCATCCGGCAGATCCCGCAGTTCTCGTCGTTGGCCACCCACAGCCAGGAGGCGACACCGTGCCAGCTCCGCACCCGCACCCGCATCGCCTCGCCGGAAGTCCCGCCCACAAGGCCCCGCCCGTCACGCCACAGAACGCCTCGCGCACTTCCGGCCGCCCCTCGCCGCTGGCCCCGCCTCTTCCGGTTCCGGCGCGGGCGCAGCGCGGCCGGAAGTGCAGGCCCCGGAGCGGAGCCGCCATCATGGCCGACAAGATGGACATGTCCCTGGACGATATCATTAAGCTTAACCGGAGCCAGCGGGGGGCTGGCCGAGGTGGCGGCCGGGGGGGCCGGGGCCGGGGCGGTGCCACCCGCGGGGGCGGGCCCGGCCGAGGCGGCGTGGGAGCCGGGCGAGCGGGAGGCGGCGGCCCCGTGCGGAACAGGCCGGTGATGGCCCGGGGCGGCGGCAGGAACCGGCCCGCGCCCTACAGCCGGGTACGGAGCGCGGCAGACGCGGGCAGGGAGCGCGGCCGCCCGCGGGGCTGGGCGGGGTCGCGGGCTCGGGCTCCGAGCTGGGCCCTCGGCGCGGCGGGGCGGGCGGCGGCGGCGGTTGTACGGGGTGGTGGGGCCGGGTGGGAGCAGGCGGTGGGACTGCCGGGCGTCCCTTTGTCTGCTCCCGGCGGGGCGGGCAGCGCGGCCGGCGGCGGCTCGCGGCCTGCGGTTTCCCGGCGCCGGTCAGCGAGGTCCCGGTCTCGTTGCAGCCGAAGCAGCTCCCCGAGAAGTGGCAGCACGACCTGTTCGACAGCGGCTTCGGGGCGGGGGCGGGCGTGGAGACCGGCGGAAAGCTCCTCGTCTCGAACCTGGACTTCGGCGTCTCGGATGCGGACATCCAGGTAGGGGGCTCGGGAACTGACCCGACGGGTGCGCAGGGGGCGTTCGTGGGGGGTTTCATTCATTGCGAGGGCGTTGGGTGCGCTGGGCACCCGCGGGAGCACCTCAAGTCCCGCTCCCCTCTGTGCCCGGGACAGAAGATCCCTGAGTGAGTTGGCTCTGCCTTGGTGACGGGGGTTTGTGCCACGACTGTTGCGCTCTGCCACGGCTCTGGGGGTCTCCAGAAGGCTGCAATTTGGAAAAAACGCCGAGTTCTGCAGAGCAGTAACAAATTGCAGTGTGAATGGCTCTGCCACAGCAGTTGTATGGGGAAATGCTGCTGAGTCCAGCTGTGACTGGAGAACTTTGCGTGAACTGCATGAACTCTTAAGGTCTGCGTAACTGCCACAATGCCCTGACTGTGCTGGGTGTACGTCTGTGTGCTCTGTTTTTATGGGGTCTGTGCACAGCAATGCTAAACCTGCATTCTGTTGAGTGTGGAGGTGTTCCTACGGACGCACCTGTTGGTGTGACTGGGAAGATTTATTAGTGAGGGTGAGCACAGTCCTTTGCTGCAGCCTGGAGTACCTGGTGCGTGAAATCTTGTCCAAGTTCCCTCTCGGGGTTGTGTCCCTTGTGTTGGCCATGCCTCGGCTAAGATCCTGCTGGATTCTGTCAGCCAGGTGTAGGGTGCAGCCTGGCTCTGACTGCGTGGGTCAGAGGGGTCGAGGTGTGGGGCTTCCACAGCTGTGGGGCATAGTCACCAGTGGGTGGTGAGTTGTGCAGAAATAAACATTTGCAAATACTGGGTGCGTCCCTGCTGGGGGCTCTGCTGCTCGGTCACGCTGCAGAGCACATCCTTGTAAATGGGCTTCTGGTCCCCACGTCCTCACCAGGGAAAATCAAACAATGACCTTTATGCTTTCTTCCTTGGCTAATTCATTCCAATTGCTCCGATCTGGCTGTGCCTGGGGAATTGGGAGTGAGCTTTTTCAGGTCACCTAGTTACTGGGTAATGTGCTTAAAAGTACTTCTCGTCCTCGTGTAAGTTCAGATTTGGTTTAAATAAGTTTCTTGTTTGCTGTAGTCAGGCCCCGGTGTGTAAAATGTGGCTCTGTGCAGTCACCTCAGTTTAACCAGCTCCTGTGCTTCGGGTGGCACTTGAGATTCGCCGCCGCCGGCTTGGGCTGAGGTATGGGTGAACTTCCACCTAGGGTTTATTTAGCAGCAAAGCTGAATTAATGGCTTTGCACCTATCCCATAATTTTGTGCTGCCTCAGATGTGGTGATTGTTTTTTTCTGTGCTAATTGCACTGCTAACGTCGTACAGTGGAGCTCGGGCACTGTGTGGACTGGAGGGAACCTCTGGAGGAGCTGCGTAGCGTCGCTCCCTGACCCGTGTTCCCACAGCACCAAGGGACGCTGGCTCTGGGGAAGTGCGTGAGCGCTGCCTCGCCTGTCCTGTGCCCTGTTCCACAACCCTTCTATCAAGTGCTGTGTAACGTTCACCTCCAGTGAATGAGTGCGAGGCAGGAGCTGGCCTGCAGCCTGCCTGAAGCGCTGCTTGCTCAGGAGATGGAGAAACGTGTAGAGCTCCGTTAGATGCTTGGGCAGTGACTCACGGAGGCGGCTGCATGGTGATCGGGCTTTGCAGCAGGTCCCGTAGGAGATGGCCTGTCCCTCTGGGCACCTGGTGGCTCCGGTGCAGACATGGAGTGTCAGCAGCACGGGGTGTAGCAGGAGCTCAGGGCGGTGAGGGGTCCTTGCTGACTTCCCAGGTGTAGCACCCATGAAACAAAATTCGTGACTCTGTTGCTGCCTCCTTGTTTCGATCCTTTGTGACAGCAAATGACTTCCTTCAGTAGAGGGCTTTCCTAATCTCAATTTTTGGCGTGCATTCCTAACAGCCCATGTTTTTTAAATTGCACCTGGTTTAGTAAAGATTTAAGGTTAAAAAAAAAAGTCCAGCACAATGAAACTGCGATCATCTCCTGAATCCCTGTGTTCACATGGATCATTCTTCCTCTGTGATATGTATTAGGGTCTGGATTGTTTTTAGTCACCCCACTGATTCAGCCTGAACAAAGAGACCCTCGAGTCTACTTCACAGGCCGTAGATGTGCGCCCTGTGAGCGGTGGATATGAAGTCCTGTTTGGTTTTGCCACCTGTGGCAACTTTCTGAAATCCTTCTGATGGGCTTGTTCTTCTTCTGAGTTGTCAGTGATGTTTGAAAAGCGCCTGTGATTGCTGAGAGCGGTTGTGTGTGGGGAACTGCCAGGCACCTATGCCCTTCTCCCTTTCTTCTCAGGAACTCTTTGCAGAATTTGGGACCTTGAAGAAGGCAGCTGTGCACTACGACAGATCTGGCCGCAGTCTAGGGACGGCGGACGTGCATTTTGAAAGGAAGGCAGATGCTCTGAAAGCGATGAAGCAGTACAACGGTGTCCCCTTAGATGGTGAGTGGTCGTCTCTGGGTTATTTCACTGGCTGGAGTGGCCCGTGCACCCTGTCCCATGCACAGGCTGACGGGCTGCTCTTCTTCCAGGGCGCCCCATGAACATCCAGCTGGTCACATCACAGATCGACACACAGAGGAGACCAGCACAGAGGTGAGATGCCGTGTGGCCGTGGGTGTTGCTGTGCCTGGCTGGCGCAGGGCAGGAACGCGCCTGGCCCCTCTCTCTCGAGGAAGCGTGGATCCGTCTCCCGTTGGCAAATGTCTGTGCGCCTGTTTGGGTTGACCAAATGCGCTAAACCGGTTGCTCTTTAAAAATCACAGCGTAAACAGAGGTGGCATGACCAGAAACCGTGGTGGGTCAGGAGGATTTGGTGGTGGAGGAGGCACCAGGCGAGGTACTCGTGGCGGGAACAGAGGGAGAGGCAGAGGAGCTGGAAGAACTTCCAAACAGCAGCTCTCCGCAGAAGAACTAGATGCACAGCTGGATGCTTACAATGCCAGGGTGAGTGCTGCCTGGGCGCTGCCCATGGGTTCCCCACAGCATCTCGTTCTGGGAAACATTGTCAGCCCGAAGCCGGTGGGAAAGAGGAAGTGTTTTGCTGGTCACTGGGCTAAGGCCATCTCCCTCTACAGCTGAGCAGCGCCTTGGTCCACTAGCTGACGTTACTTCCCAGAACACTTTGTCAACTACTGTTACTGGTAGCCAAGGAACAGCCCCTTTTCCAGCTCCCTGGCTTGCTAGGGTGGCAGGGAGCAGGCTGTGCCACAGATGGAACAGCTGTGATGAGCAGCAGCTGTGTCACAAAACCCCGGAGATGATGGGCTGCAGAAATGGAAAACAAAAAGAAAAGAACTGTGTGAAATGACTACCCAGGGTGGTGACGAGGAGAGGTCGGTGACGCTGGTGGGGGACGCGAGTCGTGACGCATGGAGCCACGCACCTCGTCTGCTGCCACCAGAACTGGCTCGGCCGTCTCCGTGCCGCAGCCAGGTTAACATCTCGGCAGAGAACCGAGGTCACGCGGGAGCCCGGTGATGGAGTCGGTGCTGTAGGGATGGGATAGAACCAAGGCGAGAGTATGGAAGCAGTGGGGTGAGCAGAATCCCAGAAAACAAGGGTGTGGGAATGTCGGGTGTTGAGACTGGTCTGCTCTGACACTGGGGATGGGTACATTGCATTATTTTGCAAAAGACTTGATGTGGGGTGGGGGGCACAGCAGGGCCAGTCGCAGTCGTGCTTCAGTGGGTTCGCTGCGCCGTGGCGCTGCTGGATGCTCCCAGGCTGGGGCTTGAACCCGCGCCTCCCCATCCAGCACCACGGGGGAGATGGGGTGGTTCGGGGGGCCGGGTGCCGTGGGGCACCACGGGGCGTGCGGTGACCACTCCTCTCCTCTCTTCCAGATGGACACCAGCTAAAGTGGCGGCAGCGGGCGCAGGGAAGGACTCCGATCTCGCTCCATGCTCCCTGGCGGGGGCTGCAGCTGTGGCTACTAATACCGAGGATGGGATTTGTTTTACTTCTATGTTCTGGGATAGGTTTTAAACTCCTGTAAAGGTTTTTTTTAATTCTGAAGCAGACCTGTTTTGTACCGAGTTATTTTTGGGATAAATTTTACTGGTTGCCTGTTGGGCCGAGGTGGCTTTTTCACCTTTGCCGTAATAAAATAGAACCGTGTCTAGAGCTGTGGATACCTCCTCTCCCTCGGCGGGCCCCGCTTCCCCGGCCCGGCCCGCGCGCGCCTTCCCGCGCCCCGCCCCGCGACGCTCTGCCCCTCCGCGCAGACTCTATCGTCCATTCCGCCATCGCGCGCGTGTCCCCCGGGCCAATCGGCGCGCCGGGCCGCGGCCGGAAGGGGTGGGCGGGGCTCAGCCTGGTATAACGGGAAGTGACGGGCGTGTCCCGGAAGTGCGGGGGTGCGCGGGCGGCTGGGCGGTTCCCGGCGGCGTTGTCAGCGCAGCGCGGAGAGCGAGCAGGGCCGGTAGGGCGGGGCCGGGCCGTGGCGGGGCGGGGGAGCGGCGGGGACCGGGCGGCGGCGGCGCGGCCCGGGGGGTGCTCAGTGGTGGGGCCGCCCCGCTGGGGCCTGGCTGGGCCGGCCGCACCACACCGCGCTGGCTGCGGGAAGGGTCGGGGCGCGGCCGAGGTGCGGGAGCGGGGCCCCGAATGTCCTTGCGCGACCTTCTAAGGGCTGGGGAAAGCCGCTGTCCCCGGTGGGGGCCGCTCCGGAGCGGAGCTGTCGGGGCGCGAGAGGCCTGCAGTTAGGGCGGAACACGGAGGGTTCGGGTCGGGTCGTACCCCCCGGAGGAGCCGGGGCTGCTCCAAGCCCTCCCGTCGGGTTTCTGTCGCCGCCCGGGCTGCGGGGGGCGATGGGGAGGAACGCCGGGCCCTCTTCGCTTCCCGGGGCACCCGGGGTGCAGGCGCTCGCCTCTCGGATTGTCCATAAACGGCTTCTGGTTACGAAATAAGGAACTCGGAAGCAACTTCCCCAGGGCCGGTTTCCTTCCGTGTTACGGTGATTACCGGCCCGTTTTATCCCCCGTAGCGCTGCAGGTGAGGCGCACAAAGGCTGCAGTCCGGCTGCTGCGGGAGGCGCCGGTTCTCCTCCTGCCCTTACAGGCCTGCCGACCGATGGCGGGGTCGTCCCCGGCTCCGCCGGCGCTTCGCGACAAGTCTGAAAGTCGTAACTTCCTTTTCTTCAGCCGAGAAGAACTCGCAGTCGCACGAAGTGGCTGAGCTGTTGCCTAGAGGGTTTCGGGTCTAGTCCAGAGTGCTTTGCTGCTCTGGTGGTTCTTGCGGTGCGGGTACCCTTGTCCCGTAAGCGCTGAGCAGAGGCAGTTTCGTCGTGGTGTTCCCCTGGGGGCGATGTGTACGGATGGTCACGCTCTTTATGGTGTCTGTGGCCATGGCACTGGGGTTGCCGTACGGACGGTGGTCACAGCCAAACTGCAGCCCCTTTACCCAGGTATCTTTGCATCCTGGGTGCCGCTGCCCAGGGAGCATCCGAGCCTGCTTTATTTCTGGTCCAGCCCCCCGAGCTGCTGGCGTACGCCTGGAGCAGCCGCGCAGCTTGAGCCGGTTGAAGCAGGTCGTGCTCCCTGTCCTTTCAGCCTAGCACCGTTTGTAGCTGCAGAGTGAACCGGATCAGCGAACTGATCTGGCTGGAAAACAACCCTGCAGAAACGGTTATTTACCGGATCAAATTCCAGCCGAGTTTGCTGTGTGGCTGCACAAGCTTTCCCTTGTGCCGTGGGGGAAGAAGGAAGGGTGGGGACTGCTCGTGTTGGCACTGCTGCCTGTTCACGGCCGCGCTCTGGCCTGACGGACGTCTGAAGCCGATTACCTCATCTGAAGAGACTCTGACTAACGCTGGTTCCACTGGTGCCGTGGGATCTTGATCCCGGGGTAGGAAGAAGTCGCGTGAAGACGAGCAGGATTATGTCCCCAGCAGTTTGTCCATCCGGCAGAAGGTGGGGCTCTTGCACTCACTGCTGCTCCCTCTGTCCTGCGCGAAAAATGCTGAGAGAATCCAGGAGAAATTGCTGACTTGAGAAAGGGGTGAAGGCAGCTGAGTGCGAATCCCCAGGTGGGAAGCGATTCAGCCTCCTGCTGTCTTCTGCAGGCTTCTGTGGCCTGCAGGGATCTGAGAGGAGCCCGGGCTGTTTCCCTAGATGTCTCTCCATGGCTGAGGAGCCCCCCTCCTGTAACTTGCTTTTGGGCTGAGCATGGGCTGGGCGTCCCCTTCCCTGTGTCTGTGGCAGAGGTCAAAGCGGGTCTGTGCCCTCCTGCAGAGCAGTGGCCTCCCTGGAGCCACAGAGGTGCCAGCTCTGCTGTTCTGCTACACGGCTGTGCCTTGAGAGCCAGAGAGCTGCCATGCAGAGGTGCTGAGTGGAACACCCAAGCTTCGCCTGAGCATTGCCCTCCAAATGCCTCGGAGCTATGCCCAAGGTTTAGGTGTTGAGTTACTGTCAGGCCCGTGTGCCCGGCCGCAGTGCAGCAGTGCGGTGAGAAGGCTTTCATTAGGAGCTGAGCCCTGGGAAGGGCTGTGGTGCAGGTCCCCTCTCTGTGTGTCGGTCTGTGCTGCTGGAGGGCCCAGCATGGCGCAGGTGGGATACGCGAGTGTGGTTTTCTCCTCTCCTAGGTCTGGCAGTGTGATGGCTGGCCTTTCCCACACCCGGAAAACCTCTGGTTTGCTCATCCTGAGCTGTAATAATGCTTTGTCTGAGAAGCCCAAAGGGCAAGGTTGAGTCCCTCAGAGAAGTCTTGATGCGGTCGGGAGTCCCCTTCCTCTCTGGCTGTGTTTGGAGCAGCAGCCGAGACGCGGTGACCCGTGGTGACGAGATGCAGTGCTCTGTGCAGGGGGATGGCTGGCTGCAGCCCGGCCCCACCAGTGCTGTCACAGGGTTCCTTTCGGCCCCGCGCCAGCCGGGACACAGGCACAGCCTGGTCAGAGATGTTCTTCTGACAGCTGCTCCTGCTGGCAGAGGGGAAGTGGTGTTTCTCCAGGGCTTCCTCAGAGCTGAGCCCTGGCCTGGCCTGAGCTGCTGGTTGGAACAGTGCTTTGTGTTGGTCTGAAGCCCGTTTTGGCCTCTTGGGCTGCTGTGGTTTTAGAGATCCTGTGGGGACCAAGGTAGTTCTTGATTAATCCGTGTGGTGGTGGGCATGGTTGTTTCTGTAGCTCAGGATTATGGGGTTAAGGCTGGAGTCACAGGAATGCAGCCAAAATGCTGGGGACTGGGGCTTGTGGTTGGGTTGTTTTGGGTTGTTTGGGTTTTTTTTTCCGTGCCCTTTACAGCAAGGTTGTTGCTAAATATGTATTTGTGGGAGGGGTTACCCTAATGGGGCTGATGAAGAGTGGGTGCTGGAGATGTGTGGGAGGAAGCTGTTGCCCTGCCTGTCACATCTGAAGGTTGGGTGTCTGTACCTGGGTGAGTCTTGGGCAGCCGTGCTGAACTGCACATGTTTTTAATCCTCTGTTTCACTGGCTGTGTGTGACACGGATCTTTGAAAAGAACCAAGCGTGAGATGAGCTGAGCCGGGTGTCTTGTTCCACCCCTCTGAGGTGTCCAGCATCCGGCCAGCGCCTGTGGATCTGGCTGAGTTACAAACTGCGAGCTCCAGATTGCGGCCGAGGCTCCCAGCATTTGTGGTGGGGCAGGGGCCCGTTCGGGCCTGGAATGGTGTGTGGTACAGAGCAGAACTGACCTGGGCTCACTCTGAAGTCCTTATGACTGAAGGCCTCACCTGGCTGTTCTCCTGGAAGAGAGCATTGGCTCTGTGGCTGGGGGCATTTACTGTTCCAGCGCATGAGGAAAGTGCCGAGGTTGAATGTTTCTGACCCTCCGTCGTGAGCCTCCATAGGCTGACAGAGTCCTGGCCCACTGGAGGAGCGCGCAGGGGTGGTGGGTGCGGGCTCTCGGCAGGGTGGTGTCCCCTGAAGGCCCCGGGAAGGGCCCAAGTGAGGGGGAGCCTGTGGAGTCATGGCCAGGCTGCTCTGGGGAAGCCTGGTTGGTGCTGCCGGGCTGTGCCACTGGGAAGAGCCCACGCTGGTGGAGTGGGTGGGTGCAGTTACACTTCTCCTCCCCACTGCAGTGTCACTCGTGGGTGTGAGGATGGCAGAGCAGGAGCCGACGGCAGAGCAGCTGGCCCAGATCGCAGCTGAAAACGAGGAGGACGAACACTCCGTCAACTATAAGCCACCTGCCCAGAAGAGCATCCAGGAGATCCAGGAGCTGGACAAGGATGATGAGAGCCTGCGCAAGTACAAGGAGGCGCTGCTCGGTGCTGTCACTGTGACTGCAGGTGAGCCAGAGCTCCATCAGTCACCTCCAGCCTCATCCCTGCTCCTGCCCAGGAGCTGTTCTCCTCCCAGCCCTTTGCACTTCACCAGGAGCACAGCTGGGAGCATAAAGGCACGTGCCTGCGCGCCCCCACGCTGATTGCTGGCCCGGGGCTGAGGCAGAGAGGTGGCACTCGGGACACAGCTGGGCCTGGCACAGCGAGGGGACAGACCTTCGCTGAGGGGGGTGGTATTCTCACTGGTTTTCTTGCTATTTCAAGAAGTGCCCTGGAAGGAAGAGGAGTTGTGTTGGTTGGTACTAGCGATGGGTGCTCAATCAGCTATTTGCTTGTCTTCCAGATCCCAGCGCTCCAAATGTGGTGGTGACCAAACTGACTTTGGTCTGTGCTACGGCTCCTGGCCCTCTGGAGCTGGATCTGACAGGTGAGTGAGGAAGGAATTCCTGCCCTGCTCCCAGGTCTAAGTGGGCTTGGTCTGGAGCCTGGCGCAAGGACCGCAGGAGCGCTGCTGGCCTGGTGGGCAACCCCCGTGTACCAGAAATGCCCCTGCGCTGGAGGCAGAGTGAGGTTCCTGGTCCCTGGAGGTTCTGTACGCTGTGCCCAGTGGCGCAGGAGGCCTTTTTGCTTCCACTGCCTTCCAGCCCTCCTTGGTAGAGGTGTGAGCTGCCAGGTGGGGGAGCCAGCTGTCCTTCGGCCTGCGCAGCCACCGCGAATGGCAGCTTTGAGGTGGTGACAGCCTCGGAGCAAACGTCCACAAAGGAACATTCTTGAGTTAACTGCTGCCATGCTGCAGCGTCCTGTCACAGGGCGTCCCTTGCAGCGTGGCAAGGAGAGTCCTGCTGTGCAAAAACGAGAGGACGAACTGTGTGCCGTCCAGGCGGACGGGCCGTCGTCCCCTGCTGCCTCTGATACTGTCCTGATCACTGCCTGCAACTCAAATGTGCCCCAGAGCACAGTACAGAGGGACTCTGAGCGACCCTCTCCCTTCTTTATAGGTGACCTGGAGAGCTACAAGAAGCAAGCGTTTGTGCTGAAGGAGGGTGTGGAATACCGGATAAAAATCTCCTTTAGGGTAAGAATTCAGATCTGAAAACTGAAGAATAAGTGGAACACCGGACTGCGGCAGTCCCAGCACAGGGAGTGCCTGAGCCCCGAAAAGCGGTGCGATGGAGGAATTGTCTCCTGCTGTGGGTTGGGCGGGCAGTGTGCCTCGGAGACGTCTGCTACAGTCCGTGCTCGTGCTTGTCTCTGCAGGTGAACAGGGAGATTGTGTCGGGGCTGAAGTACATTCAGCACACGTTCCGGAAAGGCGTGAAAAGTAAGTGCTTCCCTGCGACTCGGGTACTGCTTTGTGTGAGGGTTTCTGCTCTTTCTGCTGCGGTGGTGGGGGTGTGCCTGCTGGTGCCTCCACAGCTCATGGTGAGGGGAGACAGTCTGGAGTCACCTCTGTGCCGCAGAGCCCTTGGTGATGTGAGAAGGTGGCGGCAGCCTGCAGTCCTGGCTGTGCCTGCACCCCTGGGCACAAGGTGCAGTCCCTGCCGGAGCGTGGTGGTGAACATCGCTGCTGACGGCAGTGCTGGCCTGGGGGGACCGCTCCCTGCAGGAGCTGTTCCTGGGATGAGCAGGGCTGTTAGCATGGGTGACATCCTTCTCGCAGCTCCTCTGTGGAGAGCTCTCGTTTGCTTTAAGCTCAGCCCCAGATGCAGGGGAGGCTCTTCAGCAGCCTCCGTACACCTTTCTTTCTCCTTCTAGTTGACAAGACCGAATACATGGTTGGGAGCTATGGCCCCCGGGCAGAGGAGTACGAGTTTCTGACCCCCATGGAAGAAGCCCCTAAGGGCATGCTGGCCCGGGGCAGCTACAACATCAAATCCAAGTTCACAGATGATGATAAGACTGACCACCTGTCCTGGGAGTGGAACCTGACCATCAAGAAGGATTGGAAGGACTAGCCCTTCCCAAGGCCAAACCCCAGAGAGCGTGAATCAGACAGTGGCTACCGTAGAACTCCCCCCCGTACCAAAGTGCTGACATTGGAACCCTCCTATCTTTCACCCCCTGTTATAATTTGACCAGAGAGCTCAGTTTTGTAATGTGCCCCCTCCCCAGAGAATCACCGAGTGCATTGACCAAACCCTCTGTCGGCATCGGGTCTCCAGCTGCCCGTCCTGGGGCCGTGCTGCCCCGGCGCAGAGCAGGGAGCACTCGCTCCCTCGCCCCCTCGCCAGGCCCTTTGCTGCTTCTCACCTTCCCTTGCTCGGGGGGGTGATGCAGGGGAGAGCCTCCTCTGTTCTGTGCAGGATCCTGTCCTGTGCACAGCTCAGGGTAGCTACAGCCCCCACGCAGCTGAAGAACTTTGATGCCAGGCAGCTACTGAATCTGTTTGTTGGCTAAAATAATGTCCGGCCTGCCCCTTCCTCCCAGTCATGTCCTGGGAACACTGGCAGCTTCATTTGTGGATGTTCCCTGTAACCATGATGCCTTAATGTGTAACACGTATCCTCTAGGGAGGGGGCCCTGCCCTCGTTACACTTTTTAAATGCCACTCCCTGTCCCCTGCCCCTGTTTGTTGGCATGGCACTCCTCTTGGTCACGCCCCTCATGGGTTATTAGGAAAGATTCACAACTTCCCGCTTTGCTGCTGGTCCGTTCTTCACCCAAGACAGGACATCTCCACAGGGGAGGGTGGTATGACATCCTGGGTGACACCTGGCCACCCCTCTGGTGTCCAGAGCTGGCCTGGCAGGACCCTGGCCCTGCTTGCGCAGAGCTCTGAACTCTGGCAGCCTCGGGGCCGAGGGGGCTGCAGGGCAGAGGGCACAGGGGGCGGCAGTGCTGCCGTCGCCTCTCATTGCCACACTTCTCATTGCAGCCGTGGTGGCTGCAAAGCACTGAAACCCCGGGGCAGCACCTGCCCCCCTGGCTGGTTTGGGCTGAGGATGGACACGTCTCTTCCGCAGCTGCTCTCCTGATGCCATCAGCAAAGAGCTTGCAATGGACAAGTATTCAGAAGCGGTTAATGCCTTATGTATCTGTTCTGCCTTTAAAATCTGTGCCTGGCCTTGTCAGTATTTATTGCCTTGACACTCGACTCCCCCGTGCCCATCGCAGACCCCGCAGCATGCCAGCCTGACGCTGGGGGCTGCACGGGGGCCAAGCAACCCCCGAGGGCTGGGCAGGCACCTTCCGGCTCCGCAGTCCCCTTATTTGGATCCTACCACGTTGAGGTCGTATTAGAACCGGGACCAAGTTCACGTGGCTTCCTCGTAGCTACGTCTTTGCCTCTAACTCTCCCTTGCCCTGCCCCTAGAGAGATTTTTGTTAATTTGATTTGGTGCATATTGTCTGTAAATCCTACACCCGGGTTAACAGGTTTGGAATCATCATCTGCTTCTCCTTTTATGACAGTTAAATAAAATCTTTGAACTGACAGTCTGCTGCCCGTTCTGTTCTGGGTCTTTGGCAGGAGGTGGCAGAACTTGGTTCCACAGGGGATCTGTGCAATTGCCCTGGGCCTGCTGAGCTGTGAAATGGGATCGGGGACCGTCCTTGCCAGAGGAGAAGAGGCCCTTGCCGCAGTGTTTGCAATGTCTGTCCCCCTGCAGGTGGCCTGCAGTGTGAGGGGGTGGACAGAGGGACATGGAAGCAGGGTGCTGGGGGGTCTCCTGCCAGCTGAAGAGCTGGTGGGCTCGGAGCCTCAGCCTGCGCTGTGCACGAGGTGAGGTTCCTGTGCAGGCAGAAGAATGAGGGAGGGATCGGAGGGAGAGTGGAATCCAGGGGAGGCAGTAAGAGCTGGTGGATGTTTACAGAGCATGTGGCTTGTTTGTGTTCAGGATAAGAAAAAGAGCCGGGAAAAGCTCTTTACAGAACCTGCGGTGCTAGAGAAACCATCAAGGAGATGCCTCAGCCCTGCTCCTGGACACTCACGACAGTAACCAAGAACCAAACAGGAGAGGGAACCTGCTGAGCTAATGGCATAGGGCCCCTTCCCCGTCCCGGGAGAGCTGCCACGCTTCCCAGAGGCTGCAGCTAAATGGAATGATGCGACTCAGAAACTGCAAGGGCTGCAATGAAGGATGCTCAGCTGGGCGGGAGCCACCCGCACGCCCCAGTGAGGAGCTGCTGCAAAGGCGTGTGTGGCTGCACTGCTGCCTGCTGTGAGCCATGCCCAGCCGTGTGCCCCCGCCACCCTCCCCGCAGTGTGGGGACGTGAAAGGCAGTGCGAGAGCAGGCGTCACCCTTCCTCACGTCAGTTAAAGCTAGCCCAGATGTGCTGATAAAGCGAACAAAGGCCCTCCTTGTGCTGGCCCCCAACAGCCGGGCTTCGGGCAGCGCGTGTGGTTTGAGACCCTGTCTGATGCAATCCCAGCTCTTGGGCAAGACTTGCCAAACGCTGGGTGTTGCTGTTTCCCTTAGATCGTTTGTGGGATGCCTGAGGGGGAAATGCAGGGTGCTGCAACCTGCTGGAACCCTGGGGCTGAGGGGCTGCAGTGGCGATTCACTGCCCATTTTCTCCAGATCATGGTCCCTGCTGCGGGGCTCTCCCGCCAGGCAGCCCAAGGGATGCATGGGTCCAGCTATGATGCAGTGGCTGTGTGGGCCAGAGGATTCTCACTTCTTGTGGCTTCCACACAAAAGCCTCAGCCCCTTCCGGGAGCCCCTCACAAACCTCGGGTCGGGGCTTGCGTCAGAGCAGCCGTTTGCACTGCAGCAGCTCGGTTTGGCACAGTGGCTGCCCTGAAGGAGCAGAAAAGCAGCTCTACCAATGCAGCAGCTTTCACCCATGTCTGCCAAAAGGGAAAATGGAGGCTGAGGGGCAGAACTTGTGAATTAACCTCCTGCAGTGTGGGAGAGCCCTGGGCCTGAGAAAGGCATCTGTTCTGCACCCGGCCAAAACTCCTGGTTGAAGAACGGCTCCTCGCAGCACTCACAGAACGACCACACCACCTGCAGAGACCCAGCAGGGCACCTCGCGCCAAACACTGGGCCTGGGGCACCGAGGCCCAGCCCCTGCGAGGGGAAACAGGAGGAGAGCAAAGAGCTCTACCTCACCGGCAGCGACTGAGCTGGGAAACCAGCAGGGTGTGGCCAGGCAGCACAGACAAAGCCTGTCCCTGCTCCAGCACTTATCAACTGGGCAGCCTGTGTGTACAGAAAGTGACCATAGTAACCTCACCAATCCCCT
Source organism: Podargus strigoides (assembly GCA_028020825.1). Taxonomy (NCBI): domain Eukaryota; kingdom Metazoa; phylum Chordata; class Aves; order Caprimulgiformes; family Podargidae; genus Podargus; species Podargus strigoides. The sequence goes on from CM051638.1 coordinate 401,162, forward strand.
GTGCTGGCAGCACACACCTCGCAGCCAAGGGCTGGCCACCTTCTGCCTGGGGCACAGGCAACCCCTTTCCCAGCCAAGCCCTGGGAGCATCCAGGACCCCACGACCGACTCTTGTGCTGCATCAGGTGATGCCAGAGCAAAGCAGGGAGAGATGCAGGACGGGATTTTCCCCTGCCATGGCCACCACACTCATTTCTCGTGGGTCCCTTCACACTGCACAGAATAGCATGCCCTGAACCAGAGCCTTCTCGCACCCGGCTCCTGCACCGCCCGGGTGTCAAGGTGTCCCCGTGACCTGCCCCGAGCGTGCCACTGCACGGCTCTGTGAGGGCAAGTGTGTGCTGAGGCCGAGAGCCACCATGAGGCCTCATCTCTGCACTGAGCTCCCCAGTCCATCTCCGGGGCCGGTGAGGCTGCAGCAAAACCGAACGGGGCTTCCCCGAGCTGAAGCGGTGTCTGGTGCCTTAGGCCAGACAAGGGCCCGGCCTGGTGGGGGCTCAGAGCCACACGGGGGCAGACAACGGGGTAGGCTACTGCCGTGACGCCGAGCGGCTGCCTCCCTGCCCCTGCTGCACGCTCCCGCGGTGCGGGCCCAGTGCGGTGGCCAGTGCCCGCAGGGCCAGGGCTGTGGCCGCCACCCCGAGCCCGGCGGCCTCGCGCGCCGTGACGTGTCCCACACCATCACCTGCCCGCCGGAAGAGCCATTTCCACTTCCGGGTGAGGTCAAAGGGCGGCGGACGCGGCCCAGTCAGAATCCACCACGCGCGCCTGGCAGCGCGCACGCGTAGTGCCCCCCTGCCGGGGCCGCCCGAGTGCCACGTTCGAGGACGGGCGGCCGCGCGATGCGGCGGCGCTGACCAATCGCGGGCGGCGCAGCGGCGAAGGGGGCCAATGGCGGCCCGCGAGAGGGGAGCGAGGCCAGCGGCCAACCCGCGGCGGCGAGCGGCAGGCGTGCCCAGCCCGCCGGCGAATGGCGGCCGCGCGGCGGCCCGGGCGAGGGGCCGAGCCAATGGCGAGCGGCGGCGCCGCGGTGCGGAGCGGCCAATGGGGCGCGGCGGCGGCCGGGGGAGGCGGGTTTATAAGGGGAGGCGGCGCCGCGGCCGCACGCCTGTCCTGGCCCGTCACGACCTGCCGCCATCAGCGCCATGGCGGGGCTCCGCGCCATCGTACCGCTGCTTTGCCTCCTCCTGCCGCCGCCCGCCCGCCTTGGCGCCTCTGCCGCGGCCCCGGAGGAGGAAGACGGAGTCCTGGTGCTACGCGCCGCCTCCTTCGAGCAGGCGCTGGCGGATCACCCGTACCTGCTCGTCGAGTTCTGTGAGCGCGGCCGGGCCGGGGAGTCGGGGGGGGCTGCGCCGCGGGGCGCTGGGCCGGGAGCAGCCGGCGCGTGGCGGCCCCGGGGGCCCAGGGCGGGGCCGGGGAGGGCCGGGGGCAGGTGCTGAGGGACCGGTGCTGAGGGACCGGGCTCGGCCGGAAGGCCGCCGAGGCGCTGGGCCGGGCGGGGGGTGCTGGCGGACCCGGCGGCGCTGAGCCCGGGGGAGCGGGGGGCTGTGGCCGGCACTGACTCCCCGTCCCGCAGACGCCCCGTGGTGCGGGCACTGCAAGGCGCTGGCGCCCGAGTACGCGAAGGCAGCGGCGAAGCTGAAGGCGGAGGGCTCGGAGATCCGGCTGGCCAAGGTGGACGCCACGGAGGAGTCGGAGCTGGCGCAGCAGTTCGGCGTGCGGGGGTACCCCACCATCAAGTTCTTCAGGAACGGCGACAAGGCTGCGCCCAAGGAGTACACCGGTGAGCGGGGCGGCCCCGTGCCAGCCCCTGCCTGGGGGCAGAGGGCAGTGACGTGGCGGCGGGTCCGTGCACCTGGCCCTGCGCTCCTGTGCACGCTGGTGTGGCTGGACAAGGTCCACAGTGACAGCAGTGCCGCAGCGGGCGTGCTCAGGGTGGGTGTTGAGGAGCCGGTCTGCCTTTAAGGTCTGTTCTCACCCAATGCAGGGGAAATCTCTAATGTGAGCTAAAGCAGATGGAATCATTTTTGCGTAACAAAGCACGGCAATCCCAGCTTAACTTTACTCAAGCCGTGTAGCACCCAGAACTGAAAAATGCTTGGGCAGTTGGGTAAAGGGGCAAACGCAAGATGTAAGACAGAGGTGTGAGGAAGACCAAGGCCAGCAGAATTCTGTGGAACTAAGCCACATTGTGCTGGATGCTGGGGTGACATCCAGAATACTGCTTTTGAAAGGAAAAGGTGATATAATTGCATGAAAAATATTAGCATCTTGGAGAAGGGCTGTATTGCTCATCAAAGTTTAGGAATGTGCTTGGGCTAGAAGCAAGAGAATGGGTTCCTGGCAGCCCCTTGTACCTTGACTTAGCGATTAGGGATTAGCTTAATTACACCAGGAGTGAAAGGAAACAAGTTGCGTAAGCGATATCTCAATTCTTCCCAACGTCTCAGCTGGCTGCTGAACAGCCTATCTCAAAGCTTTGTGTCCCTAAACTCACTGGGGGGAAAAGTGAATCGGTGTTCTTATCTTTCCGGCGTAGCTGGCAGAGAAGCAGATGATATTGTCAGCTGGCTGAAGAAACGCACCGGCCCAGCGGCGACTACCCTGACAGATGCTGCTGCAGCAGAGACGTTGGTGGATTCCAGTGAAGTTGTTGTGATTGGTTTCTTTAAGGTAGAGTTCCTGCTGCCATTTGAGAAGCTCTTGTGTGTGTTTGGGCCCGTCCCTGCATTCTGCCTCACGGGGACCTGACGGCCAGGGAGGGCTCTCCAAGTTGTGAAACACTCGCTGTCCTGCTGTACTCGATCTTCCAGTTCTCGGGCTGGTAAGCCCTGGGATGTTTGTGCTTTGGTGTGATGTCTCATGTGAGACACCTTCCTTTATTTTCCAGGACGTGACATCAGAGGCTGCAAAGGAGTTCTTGTTGGCAGCAGAAGCTGTGGATGACATTCCTTTTGGGATTTCCTCCAGTGCTGATGTCTTCACCAAGTACCAGCTCAGCAAGGATGGTGTGGTCCTCTTCAAGAAGGTACGGGTTGGTGCAAAGCGTGAGCACCACACTGGAGGCTTCTGCATCTCCTTGCCTTTTCTCAAATGAGGGCAGCTCTGGATGATCCTGTGCTGTCAGTCTCTGTCTTCAACCCTCAGAGCCTTGCGGGGAGAAGAGTGGAGCCTGCAGCCCCTTTGTGGGGTGGTGGAGCCCCAAGTCCCTTTGCAGGGCACAGCTGACAGTGGAGGTGCCTGCAGTCAGCAGCCTTGCTGGTCTCCTGGCTCTCTCCTGCCGTCCCGAAGCTGCTGGGCTTTGGGTCCAAGCTGCGTTTTTGCTCACTTCCGTGTTTCTCTAATATCTGGCTGCAGTACAGTAACAGTCACACAGTCTTTAAAGTATTCATGGCTGTAACTAGTGAGGCCTCCCGTGCCCCTCCCTGAACTTCCAAAGTCTTAAGCAGAACAGTAGCCAAGTTCTTGGTGCCTTGCCATGGTGCTCTGTGTTTGGTTGTGGCTTAGCAAAGCTTCTTTTAAACACACCCAATACTGACCTCTGCTGCAGTCAGATGACAGTGGTGTCCAAGAGTTGTTCTGTCTCTCACTGCTGAGGTTCCATGGCACAGTGATTCCAGCAACGTTCCTCAGAGGATTTGCAGTTCCAGCTGACGAGGCTGGGGCGGTTGGATTATGTGCGGAGGGATGCTCGCTATCTGCAGAATCAGAAGTAAACTTACTGATGCCTGTTGCTATTAAAACCCAAGTCACTGGGGTGAAATTCTAAGTTTGAGAAGACAAGTAGAGGTTCCTTAGACTTGGTGGTGCTGCACATGTGGGTGCAGTGAGGCAGGACGGAAAGCTACTCTGGCTTCAGACTTAATGTATCTGTAATTGAATCAGTTGTTGATCTGACAAGTTTGACCTAAAACAGGCTGAATGAAATCTTATTTCATTCTTTCCTTGCTCACCTAAAATAGCTTATTTTATTCCACTACACCTCTGAAATATTAGCTGTTTTTATGGTGCTAGAAGCTTGTAGACTTAAATTCTCAGTCAGAGGTACATGAGGTTACAGAGGTACATATGGCTGTGGGTTCAAGTAAATTGTCTGGCTAACGAGTTCAAAATGCTGAAGTTTTGCAACTAGAAAAGTTGGAGTGAGTGAAGGGAGCGGTGTTTTGGTTTTGGCTGAGTTACTACCTGTATCTTGCTCCTCTCATGTACAGCTTTCTGTATACTCTATTCATGGCTAGTGCTAGGCTGAAATAGCTGTCTCAGATTGTGTCCTTTGGTAATTGCTGAAGCCTAAACAGAAATGCTGCCTAAAATTGCCCATCTCTGTGGGGCTGTACCAGCATCCAGCTCCGAGCAGGGCAACATACAAGGCTGCTGGGTTTTCGTTGCCTGTGCATTTTCTCGTGATTAGCTCTTTAGAATGGACTTGTGTTGATTCGATCTGATGAACTGCCCTCTAACCCTCAAGTCTGTGAGCTCCATTATGGTTTCCTCCACTTCTGAAGAACTGAGGTAATGGCAGCACCAGTCTTTAACAGAAAAGGTATTTTGAAGCTGCTTTCCCTAAGCGTAGTCAACTTGGGTACATCTGGAATGAAAAGCAGTTCTGCACGTGGCAGCTTCTGTCAAGTGTGTTAGGAGCAGGAGGAACCGTGGCTGACAGGCGGCTCACGAGCCTCTGGAGGCTCTGGGGGGCTGGGAGGCTGCAGAAGCGGAAGAAAGAGGTGAGGTGCCTTTTGGCCTGTGAACGTTGCCTCATGTTAAGTGTGTTGCCCAGCTCTTCAGTCGAGACTGGAATGCTTCCTCTAACAGAAGGTTATGAGTCCACTCTTGCTTCTGCCAGTAACTCGAGCATTGCCCGGCCGTGGGTCTGCTGTGTTGTCTTGCACATCTCTCTCTAACCTTGATGGTCCTCCACAGCTGTTCCCTTTCCAGGCTGCCAGAGAGGGTTCTGAGAATCCTGGTCAGGAATACAGGTGGTGGCCTAATATAAGAAGGGATCTGGCACCTCTAGTGTGACGTGTGTCAAACATGTGCTGTTGTCTCTAACAATAGAGACTGAAACAACCCACAGAGCCCAGTAAATTACTATTTACTTGCAGCGCACAGTGGGCTTTGCTGTCAGACTTCTTTCATAGCACTGTCTGGTTCAAGTGTGCGTCTGCTCTGTCATTGCTAATCCCTGCAGAGCAGAGAGCTGCCTGTGCTCTGGTAGCTTCTCGCTGGTCTGTCTGATGCCTTCTGCAAAGCTTTTAGAAGTCCTTCTTGGTGACCTGTTTCACAAACCGCACTGAGACTGAAGCCGTCTTGTTGCTGCTCACCTTTTGCTGCTGTGGTGATTTAAGGCTTTGCTTGCCAGGTTTTCCTGGTTGATCCAGGTTTTATGTGAACATGTGGAGACCTTGTTGAGAGATGGAAGCGTGCTGTGAGCAAGTGCAGCTGAGATCCACTGGAGCAATGGCTGGTGTGAATGCATCTTATTTCTTGAACGAGATTTGCATAGGATATGGAAGTGTTCTAATGCCACAATATCTGTTTTTGCAGTTTGATGAAGGCCGTAACAACTTTGAAGGAGATTTCACAAAAGATAATTTACTGAACTTCATCAAATCTAATGCATTGCCTCTGGTCATAGAGTTCACTGAACAGGTAGGTCTTTAGATTCTTGGTAAGGGCTCTTCCCAGAGCTGTTGTATGGATAAAACAAAGCTTAAACTGTAGGTGCTGCAGCTGTGTTTTGTCTTGGAGCAGACACTAGCTTGGGGTTATGGAGAAGTGGGAAGAACACAAGGGAAAGGAGAGGCATAATCTTGTTCAGAGCAGTCATGTGGGATTGGAGGCTCCTGTGGTCTCACCAGCAGAGCCATCTGGTCTTGACACTGATGTACCTCTCTTCCAAAAATAAAGTTTGTTTTCTACTCCTCAGACTGCTCCTAAAATCTTTGGAGGAGAGATCAAGACTCATATTCTGCTATTCCTACCAAAAAGTGTGTCTGACTATCAAGGCAAACTGGACAACTTCAAGAGTGCAGCTGGAAGTTTCAAAGGGAAGGTAAGATGGATTTCTTGGGTTATGAATTAAGTGACCATCTCCTGCAGAGGAGTGTAGTACTGTCTGTATCCACTTGACAGCTGTGGAGGAGGATGTGACCTCCTGTCTGCCTGTGTCTCTTGATAATAGGTGACTGAGTCACTGGTTTGCACAGCTGCTGAAGGAATAGCAGTTAACTCCTCCAGACTTTTCCTTCTTGTGGATGTAAATCTGACTCTGCCTTAATTGCATCAGTGCCAGGTCTATGCACATGCTGCTCTGACTGTAGCAGCTCCAAATGCACTTGGAGCAGGAAGAGGGGCCAGTTCAGCTACTACCCATGCAAGTGTGTGTGTAAAGTGTTGATAGCCAAGAGGTACTCACCTTCACCATTCCACCTCTGACTTTTTCCTCCAAAGATCCTGTTCATCTTCATAGACAGTGACCACAGTGACAACCAGAGGATTTTGGAGTTTTTTGGCCTAAAGAAAGAAGAATGTCCAGCTGTGCGTCTGATCACACTGGAGGAAGAAATGACCAAATACAAACCTGAATCAGATGACCTCACAGCAGACAAGATCAAAGAGTTCTGTAATAAGTTCCTGGAGGGCAAGATCAAGGTAAGGAAGATAAATGCTGTTGGTGGTAAGCCTACTGGGTAAGCAAATATTAAAAAAAATGTTCCCTGCGAGGAGTTGTGTGAGTCACCTGGAGAAAATCCATCCAACCGATGTACAGAATATCTAACAGACTGTGCTGAGAAAAGAAAAGCAGAACTACTGGGGTATGAAGGCTGCAGGAGAGCGAGCGGTGCACTGGCACCTGCCTGCAGGCAGAGCCTGCTCTTCTGAGCGTATGGTAACTGTGCTGTTCATCTGATGGCTCTTTCTGCCAACAATATGAGGAAGGTGTGAACTTCTGTGGCAGTTTAAAGAGCTTTCAGCTCTGCTCTGCTAGAGGTAGCCATGTACAACTTACTCCAGCAGTGACTGTTCAGCTAAACTCAGTCCCATGGGAATGATATGGTCAGCAATACTGTTTCCTTCCTACAGAGCTCCATCGCAGTTCCCTCTGCATGAGAGCAACTGTTATTCCTGCTTGCTCAGGGTGGGAGGGAGACTTTCTGTAAGCAGAAGAGGAAGTGTCTGATTCATCCGATTGCTCACAGCCTGTGACGGAGGCACTGATGGGGGGTGGCTAAACTTGGGTTTTCCAGGATGTGTGATGGCATGTACATCCCAAGCAGTTGTGTGGCAAAACATATCCCTGAATTTCACTTCTTATTCCAGCCCCACCTGATGAGTCAAGATCTTCCTGAAGACTGGGACAAGCAGCCTGTCAAAGTTCTAGTTGGCAAGAACTTTGAAGAAGTTGCTTTTGATGAGAATAAGAATGTCTTTGTAGAGTTCTGTAAGTATCTTCCAACAGCTGATTCCCAGTAACTGGCATGAAAAGAGTGCCAAAATACTGCACTTAGAGAATCTAAGCCACAAAGGGAGTGCCTTGGTTGAAGAGATGTGTGTGAACTGTCTGGCATGGGGTGGGGGGAGTGGTGGTGGTAACTTGTTAGGTTTTTGGTGCTAGCTATGTGTTTTAATTAACAGATGCCCCCTGGTGTGGTCACTGTAAGCAGCTGGCTCCTATCTGGGACAAGCTAGGAGAGACCTACCAGGATCATGAGAACATTGTCATTGCCAAGATGGATTCGACAGCCAATGAAGTAGAGGCAGTGAAAATCCACAGCTTCCCCACACTCAAGTTCTTCCCTGCAGGCTCTGGCAGAAATGTAAGCTGGCAGCTGAGCTCTGTACAGATGGTGTAACAAGGGAGCACTTGAGATGCTTAGTTGCCTGCTTGAGTTCTGTTTTGGATGAGGCCTTTGGGAGGGCTCTCCATTCTGTAGGGATGGACACTTCAAGTCTACAGGACACCTGAGAACCTTTGTGGGGGGCTGGGCTGTAGGAAAGAGTTTTGGTGGTGGTGGGAAATGGGAATGGGGAAAGGAGGGGGCATGGCAGAAGACAGTGTGCTCATCTGCAGGCTATTCTTTCCTCGCAGTGATCTCTGAAGTCTAGTGGCTGAGCTGTTTTCCTTCGTCTCATATGGGTGAAGGTGAATTTTTAAATTCCCTTTTGCTTGGCATGTGATCTGTTGCTCAGAAAGAGAATTCTCCTCTCCAGGGGCATGGGTCTGTAGGTGCCCATAACCATTATCTTGATGTTTTTTCCTGTGTAGGTAATTGACTATAATGGGGAGAGGACACTAGAAGGCTTCAAAAAGTTCTTGGAGAGTGGAGGTCAGGATGGGGCGGCAGCTGATGATGTGAGTAATATCAGTGCTCTGGGCCTTCAGAATACGGAGCATGGGTCGGATCTGGTGCTGTCCTTGAATCCTCAGTCCTAGATAAGATCCTGGGTTGTTAAGTGGCAAGGAAGGATATTGGTGAACAAAAATGCCCATGTAAAATGTGACCTGTTCAGTTGCAGCCTGGCTGGCCATTGGGCTGTAGTGGACCCCTTTTATTGAGAATACTTCTGTTGGGTGTGAAATAAATGTTCTTGGGAGGCTTGCACACAAATGTATGGAAACTGTTGATATTATAACCTCTAAATTTGTACAAGCTGTCTCTGGTGATTGTGTGAACTGCTGGAGTACTTGGAGGGCTCGTTCTTTGAGAACTCCTGGAACACCTGAGCAGTGTGATGAACAGGGCATAGCCAGTGTATCTAGTTGGAAGCTGACCTGCTGGGGTGGAGGGTGTTACAGGTGCAGGTACTGCTTCCAGGGATTCCTAATCCTTAGTGTCCTCAATTTGGAGCTCTTGGTAGAAGTCTCTGGGTGTTTTGTTAACTTGTGAACAGATCAGAGATGCTGTTCTGTGCTCGGGTTTTGGATCTGCCTAATGTGCCAGGAACCAGTAGCTGACCTTGTAACCTCTACAGGATCTGGAGGACCTGGAGACAGATGAAGAAACGGACCTTGAGGAAGGAGAAGATGATGAGCAGAAAATCCAAAAGGATGAATTGTAAAGATAAGACTGATTGACATCACCCCAAAAATCAGACACTAAATTGGCTGCTGTTACGCAGCCCAGTGAGTCAGAAACCCATTAAGATTTAAAGCAGAAGGTGAATGACTGGAAATCCAGGGACTGTCTTTTAAACTAACACTTTACCCTCACTTGTCTGTACACTTCACTCCTTTCTTTTCACTGTTGAGAAGGGACCTGTCTCTAGGTAGCCTGCCCAGCCAGCTGGGCTCATTTTTTTTTTTTTTATTGTGATGTACTTTTTTTGTACACGGCTTTTGTTTGAAGTATTCTCTTCTGGGTAGAAGCAGCTTGTGACACGGTAGCGTGAGTTCAGTGGCCCAACATTCTGGAGCCTTGCCACTAACATCTTCCAAGAAAGCTTTATTTTTTTTCTTTTAAAACTGAACCTCTAGTTGATTTCTGCACCTGGCAGGTCCTTTGATCTTCCCTGGAATTGGCCTTCAGTCTATGTAGGGAAAGAGGCAGTAGGCATCATCCTGGTGAAAGGTGTATATGAAGGTGCTTCTCTTCCTGCTGGCCAGAGGTTTCCTTTCCCCTCTGCTTTAAGACACTTGGAGATGACTATTCCAAACACCTGGAAGGGTGGAATACTGTGTGCACTGGCTGTGGCAGGCTCTGAGGGTGGAGGTGATTGCTGGCTCACAAGCTTAGACACGACCTAGCCCTGTTGCCATCCTTCTGATCAGATACAAGACTTTTGCAATCACTTTCCATGCATTATTTTGAGTGGGTTGACCAGGTAGGTTGGGGGGTGTGGGAGGGCCTGATAAAATGGATCAAACAGGACATTTGCAATTACTGGGTTTGGGGGAGGAACTTGAACAGGGGAGTGCCTCAAAGGCCTGAGCTGCATCAGGCTGGTTCTTAGCATTCCACTACGAAACATTGGAACTGAATTTGTTGGCCAAATAAAGTTGAGATTTTAATACTATTATGTGTCTTTGCCTTTATCAGAATATAGAATGAATATATTTGAACCTGACCTGAAAGAGGAATCGGAGTTTTAGGGTGGCTCTCAAGGGACTCTGCCAAAATGGTGTGTTTGTCCACTTTCTCAAACTTTCACTAAATACCACATTTTTGAGAGAAACACTTTGAGTGCTTCCAGTTCTGCAGGTGGGTACTGGTACCTTACCCTGAGAAAATTTGTACTGCATAATCTGTAAAGGAAAAGAACTTCAAGATGACCATGTCATGTCCGGATTAAATGGGCTCTGTTAGCAGTGAGGGGATGTTGGCTTGCGTGCTGAGAAGTGCCTCCCCTTGCCAGCTGGCTGGAGGTGGAGAGGAGCTCATGGCTCTTCAGCCGTTAACCAAGGAATTTGTCTGCTGGGAAACCTGGGGCTGCCTCTAGCTCTGCTAGTCAGGCTCACATGATTCAGTGAGCTACATTGCTATTTCCAAACCAGTCACTTACTGCTGAAAATATTTTTGTAAGAAAATATGCTATGGATGTCATATGGGAGGGCATGGTGAAGCTAGAGGACGACTTGGGAGGCTACCAGTGCCTGTGACTGGAAGTGGGTGCACTGGGGTGGTACAACAGTTCTGCAGAAAGGTGCTGGCCAGGAATTGGCTCAAAAAGGTCCATTTTGTGGAGCCAGTTAAAGTGTAAATGCAGCTGAGCTCTGCAGTGGTTCTGTGTGGTCTGAGGCCTGCCTTGCTCGGCTCAAAGGGGGATTTTCTCGTACACCAAGGCTGCTCTGGGCAGAGCAGGAGTCCGTCGGTGATCTTGTGTACACAGCTAATTGCTGTTCCAAGAAAGGCTAAAAACATTCTGTCTCCACAGCAGATAGCTCAGCCTCCTGGTGCAGAGTGTTCTGTCTGGTGTACGGCAGAGCAGAGGTGCTCGGTGAAGAAATCAATGTGTTTGCCACAGGATGGACAAGGGCAGCAGGCAGTTCTCGGGTGTGTAGCTGACAGCCGTAGGCCCCACTGCTGGCAGGACTTCATGGCAAGGGTCTGCTGCAGAAGGGGCAGAGTGAAATCCCTGTGCCTCCTAACGCAGGATGGGGTTTGTTCCTGATGCACCACCGGGGAGTTCATTGTCCTGCCTGGACAATCCCCATCAGCACGAAAGAGAGCACAGGATGCTCGTGTATCTGAAATGACCAAATGTTGGTGGGAAAAGGGATGGAGGAGTGGTTGTTGCTTGAGCTCTTGGCAGATCTGAAAGATTCCTCTGTGGTAAATGGTCCATTTTGGGCCTTTAACAGCTACAGTTGGAGAGTAACAAATGCGGGAGCTGTCTGGTGGTGGTGCTGTTCTTCAGCTGTTCTGAGGCTGCTCTGTAGAAGCCTGTCGTTAGGCAGCAGCTGCTTCTGAGTTTGGAGTAGGATGTGGAACACCATGGCTGGCGTTGTAGTTTTCTGGCTCTGCATTGGGAGCACCAGCAGCACCTCTGTCCTCACAAGGGCACTGATAATCTCCAATGTGCTGGTGGTGTTCTCCAAGCTCAGCTGTGTGCTGTCTCGCAGTCGTGCTGGGCAGCATGGCTCATTCTGCTGCTTTCAAGTTGTCTGATGCAACTACAGGAGAGTGACTTAGCTCTGAATGTATTTGGCACCACAGCTCTGACACGTCTGCACGGTGCTGGCTGGTCGGTACATGAGTGGCTGGTTCCCTTTGCTCGGTGACTGTGCTTGTGTCTTTTCCCTGGCAAGCATGTGTGAGGGCTTGCTGCTGGGAAGTTCTGTTTCCAGGCCTTGGGCTTCTCTGAAGGGCTCTCCATGCAAAAGCAAGAGTAGATTTGAGCCCTTGGATGGGCACATCAACAGGTGGGTGGTAAGATGAGACACCAACTTCTGCCCGAAAGTGGGAGGCTGCGGGCCTGGGCGGCTCGATTACAAAGTGTCATGGCAAATAGCATGAGCTGCATGTCCTCAAAATAGCCCACGGGAACCTATATAATGTGATGTCCCTGCAGAACCATCAGTCTTGGGCCAAGGGCCTGCGGGTGAACAGCGTGAGCCCAGTGTCACCTCCTGCATGCGGCAATGGGAGCGTAGGGAGAGCCCGGTGGAACCACGTCCCTGTGGCGAGGGGACACGAGCACGCAGGGAGCGCAGCAGTGCGGGTGCCATCCCCTCCCTAGCGAGGAGGGACTGACAAGCAAAAGAGAACGGTGCTTCAAGGCCAGGGAGCGGTAGGGCTGTGAATTGAGCAACTCCTGCTGCTGCTTCAGCCCCCCATGCCTCTGCTCCTCCTCTTCCTCCGCAGTGTCTGAAGGCTGCGGTCAGCATGAAGGACTATTGCCCAGTCCCAATGCCCCGGTACAGTCGGTACGCCCAGAGACTGAGAGCCTCGCGCACTGTGCGCTTCCCCAACGACGTTGTCTTTCAGGACCACATCAGGCAGGGGGACCTGGAGCAGGTGGGCAGATTCATACGTGCCAGGAAGGTGACGCTGGACACCATCTACCCTTCTGGTGAGTGCTGCGGGGCCAGCAGAGCTGGAACCTGTGTGGTGGCACAGCTCAGCTGGGCTGCGAGGGAGACGAGGGAGCTGCGTGGCCAAAGCTGGGATGTGGGCCGCCTTCGGCAGGGTGACAGGCTGGAATTGAGTCGTTTTCCTCCCTAGTGAGGAGCAGTGCCCCCAACATTGCCAAGCAGGGCCCAAGAGAGCCCCATGCCAGTGCCCCAACATCTCCCCTCAGCAGCACGGTCAGCACACGCCGCATGAAGGGGTCAGCTCACCATCTGGGTCCCTTCATGGTGTGGCCATGTACCTGCAGTGTGGTGGGACTTAGAAAAGTAGCCCTGGTTTGTGGAGCTCGGGATGGGACAGTGGGGTTCCTGCCTTCTGCCCCAGGTTGGGGAGAGAATGACAAGAAGCCAGTCTCCGTGTTTTGTTCCTGGCTCTGTCCCTTTCTTGCAAACACTGTTCTCTCTCGTGTCTGGATCTGTGGACTTGTGGCATTTATGTTTATGGGGAAGGCATTGTGTTCTGCTTGCACCCTACCTCACGAGCAACTGTTTTTGGAATGCCATGGTTCATACAGGCTTGGTGCAGAGCCCAGGTTTGTCCCTTTCTTGTGCTTGGCTTCAGCTTCTGCTGTCACATGGCCATGGAGACAGGGTCTCAAATGACCCTGGGCTTCCTCCTGTCTGTACTGATTGCTTCATTACTTGCTCTGTAAGGAGCTTCCAAGACAGACAGAGCAGGGCCCTGGAGACACTCTCCTTGTGTCCCCATGTGAGTCCTGGCCAGGACCCAGGGCAGGCTGCTGGCCAGGAACTTTGCAGGAGAGGGAGGTACTATGCCATTTTAGAGAGAGTATCTATGCTGTAGAAGGGGAACAGAAACCTGTGGCAGCTCCTCCTGCTTCCTCAGACTGTGTTTGTTTCAACAAACTCATCTCGCAGATAATGAGGGTTTGCTGGCACCCCTCTTTCCTGGGCTGGGGACAACCTGCAGATGTCAGCTCAGGGTTTACAAACCCTTTCCCTCCAGGCATGGCAGCCCTCCACGAAGCTGTGCTTACTGGGAACCTGGACTGTGTCAAGCTCCTGGTTAAATACGGCGCTGACATCCACCAGAAGGATGAGAATGGGTGGACGCCCCTGCACATGGCCTGCAGCGATGGCTACGCTGACATAGCCAGGTGAGGAGCACCTCGCCTGGGCTGTGAGGGTACCCCCTGCGCTGCAGAGCCCTGAGAACCGCAGCTGACAGTGATGGGGCTGGACCGGGCTCTGTCTGGCTGCCCCTGGGAGGGTGCCCGGTGCCTGTGGGGCTGCCCCCTTAATGCTCCCTGCAGCCGTGCCCGGCCATCACGGCAGCGGGGTCTGGGGGAGCCCCGCGAGCGGGGAGGGCTGCCTGGCCACCCGCGGGCCCCCGGCTCAGCTCCCCGTCTCCTGCAGGTACCTCATCTCCCTCGGGGCCAGCCTGGAGGTGACCACCGACAGCGGGGAGAGGCCCTCGGACCTCATCGACCCCGAGTACAAGGACCTGGTGGAGCTCTTCCAAGCCACCACGATGGACTGAGGCGGGGCAGGGCCAGGAGCAGGGGCCGGGGCGGCGGGGCTGCGCCGTGCCTGCGGGCCGGGCCTGGGCTGTGCCTGGGCCGGCGGCCGGGCGGGGGCTCGCTCGGTACCGCGTCTCGGGAACCACTTTGTACTTTTCCAATAAAGCCTCTCGGACACGGCGGCTCCGCTCCCTCCGCCGGGCGGGGCGGGGGCGGGGCTGGGGGCGGGGCCGCCCCAACGTCAGTCAGGATATGGGCGGGGCCTGGGCGGGGCGGGGCTGGCGGGGGCGGGGCTGCGTCTGCGCGCTGCGGCGCTTCCGTCGCGGCCCGAGGGCGAGCGGAGGCGGGAGCTGGGCCCAGGTGAGGGGCGCGCGTTGCCATGGCGACGGGCGGGGGTTGGCCCGCGGCCTAGCCCCGGCCTGGCCGCCCTCTCCTTTCTCCCCGCAGCCGCGCCGAGCCGAGCCGAGCCGCCGCCACACCGACGACGCCATGGCCAGGTGAGCCCCGCTCGGCCCCGGGCCCAGCCGCGGCCCCAGGCCCGGCTCAGCCCCACGCTTCGCTTTCAGCTCCCCCGTGTCCCGCGTGGTCTACAACGGCAAGCGGAGCGGCGGCCCACGCTCCCCTGGCGCCAGCAGCGAGATCTTCACGCCGGCCCACGAGGAGAACGTGCGCTTCATCTACGAGGGTGAGCGGGGGCGGAGGCCGCGGGGCTGGGGGACCGCAGGGCCCGTGGGACCACGGCTGCGGCTGGACCTGTGCCCAGGAGGTGCCTGAGCAGCCCCTCACCCCTGTCCCCGCAGCCTGGCAGTGCGTGGAGCGTGACCTGCGCAGCCAGATGGGCTCCGAGCGCAGCCTGGTCGAGGAGTATGTGGAGAAGATGCCAAACCCCAGCCTCAAAGGTGAGGGGGACGCCGGGCACCCTGCCCCTGCTCCTGCTGGAGGGCGTGGAGTGGGCTGGGAGGGGACTGCGATGTGACCTCCGTCGCCAAAGTCTCTCCTGTTACCCCTGCAGCGTTTAAACCTGTTGACCTGGGTGATCTGAAGAGGAGGAACACACAGGATACAAAGAAGTCCTAAGGCAGGTCCTCCCTGTGGATCGGCTGGTCTCCTAAGGTCCTCAAGCAGATTTAATTTGAGATTTTGTGTTGATTTCCTCCTCTGGTCTGTACTCCTTAAAGCCCGTGGGAGAGCCAGTCAGCTTTGAGGCTGGCTCTGAAGCCACCTGATATCAAAGATGCTCAGGGGTTCACTGAGGATGCCCAGAGCCTGTCACAAAGGATTCCAGCCCCCCACTCATAGCTTTCTCTGGCCTCAAGCTGTCATTCCCCACTTCATGTTGGGCTCACAGATCTCCCCTTCTCCTTCCATCTCTGCCGCTGGTGTGCTGAGTACGTGGGCTTCCTGGGCTCTGGTGCGTGGCAGGGCAGAGCAGAGCGGCTGCATTGTCGGTAGAGGCAGCACTAGTTCTCTGCTCCTTCCTGTGCACTGGGGATCCACAGCTTCTGGGGCAAGCCAGGGGGAGAAGTAAGGAGAGTTGGTTCTGTCCTTGTGCCTGGGGACAGACAGGCAGCCCCAGTTCCACACCCTCCGTGCAGCTGACTGCGGGGTAGGTCACTCTGGCTGTTCCTGGCTCTCTGGCTTAACTTGTGCCTGCACTGGTGGTGCCTGGGGCTTCTCAGTGCTGCCAGAGCTCCTGCGTCCATGTCCGAGGCCGGATTCTCCTTGAGCTGAGATTGGGCCAGGTCCCCGTGGTGCTTGAGAAGGAGCTGCTCCCCTCTCCCTGCAGAAGGAGAGAGATGGGGTGCCAGGGATGTTGGCCGCACTCAGCGCCCCTGTCGGTGCTCTGGCAGCTCCATGGGAGGTGGCAGCAGTGGGGGAGGCTGGTGCTGACACTGCGGAAAGAAGCTCGTTGGCATCCTCGCCTGAGCAGTGCTGTGCTGTTCTGTACTAACACCATTTTCCACACGTGCACCCTCGGAAGAGATCTGGCCTCCATGGCTGGCAGAAATGTCACTGTCAAGGGGGTAACTTGCCCCGGGGGGACTTTCTTGGGACCCTCACTCTTCGTCTCGGGTGGTTTCTCCATCATTGCCTCTGAGTGAGGCAGAGCGGCTGTGCTATCCTCACCCACTGGAGCAGAGGAGCTGTGACATGGGGAGTGGTGGGAGCAGCCCCCTGCCCACCTGTGCTCTGAGCTGGTGGGGAGGGAGCTGCCAGGGGCTCTGCCCAACGCTGGTGGGCTTTGGGGAGGCACGGAGGGAGTTGTGGCTGCCATTACCTTTCCTTTGTTGAGTCATTGAGCTGTACTGTTCCCTTTTCCTTTTTTTCTGTTGTCTGTCACTTGAGGAGTGTTGTAAATAAAAGCTAGTGTCCTTTTGGCTCTGCCTCTGCACGGCGCTGCCTCCGCGGGGTGCAGGGCCGGTGCCGGTGCTGTCGCCGCAGCGGTTGTGCCGGCAGTGGAGCAGCACGCAGGACGTGTGCTGTGGGGAAGGCCCCAGAGAGGCTAGCTCGGCCGCAGCATCCCGGCGGGCTCTTCCCTGCCCTATCCGCCCGGTTCCTCGGCTGCCCGTGCCTGTGGCTCTGCTGGCGCTTGCCTGTGTGTTCTTGCCTTTTTTAGACTTCCAAACCATTCCTGTTCTCTGGCTAAAGCCCTGTGTTTTCCATTTGAGACTTCAGCTCTGCCAATCAAAGCCAGGGCTTTCCCTGCCTTTCCAGGCCCAACCAAGTCCTAAGGAGAAGTAATGAGGGGAGCAGAAGCTGCCTCTTATTTTTATTTTATGTTTTTTCCAGGAGGGATCTTGCCCCCTGCACTTTCTCCGGACTCTTCGTCCACCACAGGCGTGTGCAGCCCCATGCTGCGTGCTGGCAGCACAGTGCCCTTGGGCTCTGGCAACATCCTGGGAGCTGTCGCTGGACCAAAGGTTTAAATGTTGAGACTATTAATACACTCGTATCCTCTTCCCTCCTCTGCTTTAATGGCATTTAAACTATACTTAGCATTGCTAGAATTTCTCCTCAAGTACGTCTCTGTGCACTTAGCCACGACCCTGTTTATCTCCCATCACCAAAACATTCCAAGGAGTGCTGCCTGCTTCTGGCACAGCGGGACGGGACAGTGCCTCGGCTCCTCTTGCTGGAGCCGCCCTGGACCCGCTCCCTCGCCCCTGCGCTGCCAGGCTCCGCTTCCCCGCAGCCAAGGGGACTGAGTGCCCTCGGGGAGCAGGGGCAAGAGGTGACAGTTGTCGCTGTCACAGCCCCTCTCTTTTTGTCGTCTGCAGGACGGGCCCCTGTATGCCCCATGTCCGGGGAGCGCGGAGCTGAGCGAGGCTGCCCTGGCTGGAAGCCCTGAGCATGTCCAGAACCATGTGTCCTGGTTCCTTGTGTCCTGGGTCTGTGCATGGATGGGAAGGGGCTCCGCTGGGGCCGGTGGTGCTGGAGGAAGGTGACATCCCAGCTGGCCAGAGCCTGCTGGTTGGGGAGCCCCAGCACCTCAGGACCACCCAAGGGGGGAGTGGTGCGTGGCGTGAGGGGAGCAGGACGGGGCTGCCTGTGTGAGCAAGAGCTGCCCCATGGTGCCAGGAGTGGCCGCACACTGATGGCACTGCTGGGCTGCTGCAGCCTCCGAGCAGTGCAGCTGCGGGTCGTGCCCGTGCTCCAGTGTGGAGAGCTGCAGCCGACTGGCTCTGCCTGTGCCCAGCCGGGCTCACAGCCCAGTGCAGGATGGGCTCTGCCTGTGCCCACCCACCCTCCTCCCCGGCCCGGGCAGGCTGATGGCTGCGGAACCTGGCGCTGCTCCCTGTGGCTGGGCACATGCCACAGACCTCCTCCAGGGCCATCCTGGGGGCTGCAGTGGCGTCCCTCAGCACATAGCTGGGTCCGGCAGCCCAACCCTGCCGGGCTCTGCCTTGTTTTTCTCTTTGCTCGGGTGCTGTGGAGCCAGAGGCGAAGCAGTCGCTCCAACTCTAATGAAATGTCGTACAAAAATCATTCTATAAACAGGTGATTTTTATAAAGAGTAATAACGAACCGTGGGTGAGGGCAGCAAGGCGGCACGCAAGTGTGGAAGTTGGGTGGCGGGGGGGTGCCCCTGCGCGGGGGAGAGGCCGCGGGCCAGAGAAATCAGGCTGTTTACCTACAAAAATCGAACTCGGCGAGGGTTTATTTTCCCGGTGGCTCGGATGCGGTGCTCATCATTAGATTAAGTGGTGGGAGGAGAAGAGGTGTGTGTTGTGTCATTGAATTAAGCAGTGGGAAGAGGGGCGGCAGCGGGCAGGCTCCGCTTCGGAGAGCGATTTGCGCTGCTCAGTTCCCTTGATAAAGTGGGAGTTCTCCTGCGAGGCGCCGTGGCCCCCGGGTGCTGCCGCTGTGGGGGTGCTGCTGCCCCGGATGCACTCTGGGGGTGTGGGGGTGCTGTGTGGGGAGCTGTCAGGCCACACACGGGGTGACACGAGCTGCAGGCAGTGCCAGGCCACGGCAGGGAGGGGTTCCCCAGCCCCAGCCTTCGCCGCGGCCCCAGCAGGGTCCCCAGGGTGAGGGGCACTGCCACCTTCCTCTGAGCCACCCGCACCTGCCCTGTCCTGCAGCCTGGGGCAGGGTGGGTGCCGTGTCCTGCAGGCCCACCCCATGGGCTGGGGCTGGCTTGGGGTCCCCAAAGGGTCCTTATTATGGTGCAGCAGATGCGGGTCCCCGGTGCTGCATGTCACCCCCCGGGCTGGGTCTGGGGGTCTCCGTGCCCTTGGTGCTCTGTGGCCAGCATGGCACTAGCAGAGCGTCACGGTGCCATGGAGGGGGACAGTGGGGTGTTGCCACAGCAACGCTGGAACAACAGGCACGGGGCCCGGCGCCACACGATGACCATATTTACCTTCCCAGAAACCGCTTCGTGCTCCAGCAATTTGCCTCAATTAGGCTCGTTACCGCGTCAGGAGGCCGCAGTGACGGCAGCGGCCGTGGGGGCCCGTGGCTCTGCGGGGGCTGTCCTGGCCGGCTCCGGCACCGTGGCTGTGGGCTGGGTCCATCCCTGTCCCCATCCCCATCCCTGCACGGGGGGCCCAGGCAGACCCTGACCCCCACGCTCCACTCCCCTGGCCTGCTCAGCTCCACAGCACCGCACCCCACAGGTAGTGTACCCCCACAGCTCCCCACGCTGCCCCACAGCACCATGGCCCAGACCCCTGCACCCCACGTCCTCACTGCCTGTGCTGCACCAGCCCCTGGATGCCGTGTCCCTGCTCGGCCAGGGCAGACGGCGAGCTGACAAGTAAACAGAGGAAAATTACTGCGTGCTCGGCACGGCGCTGCTGCCAGAGCCAAGTGCCGCACAGCCGGGGCTGGCGCTGCAGGCATGACCTCCCCACGCCATGGCCGGCCCCGTGACGCCCTCACAGTGGCTTGGGACCCTGCCACCCCTGTGCAGACAGCTTGGCTCCCGCTGTCCCTTGTGCCGGCATGGGCAGGCAGGGCCGTGGCCGTGGCGGTGCGGACGATGCTGGAACAGGGTGGGATTTGGCGGGGGGTGGCAGCCCACCCAGTGCTGCTGTTCACTGCGTGGGGCTGCTGGTGCCTGCCGGGGCACAGCTCCAAGTGCTCGCCCCACTCGTCACATCCCCTGTGCCGGGCTGCGCGTGGGGTCTGGACAGCCGGGGACCGTGGTGTGCTCGGGGCCAGGCGGGCGGCCGCAGCGGGTGACGGGCAGTGCCCCGTGCCCAGGCCCGTGGGTCAGCAGGGGGTCGCAGCAGGGCTGTCTGTCTGTCCCACTGCCACCCGCCGGGCAGGGTGCCCCCCGGATGGGGAGGTGCACTGGGCTAATCCCTGCACACCAGGCGATTGTGGTGCCCAAAGCCGCGGCATCCGGGCTTAGCACTCACGTGTGCTGCACAAGCCTCTTAGGGTGCCCGCTGCGCTCCCTCCCCGCCATGGCCGCTGGCACGGGGGGGACCCACAGCCCCGCGCCCCATGGCACGGCTCACGGCACTCAGCACTGCCGGCTGCTGCTGCCCGGCCTGCGGCCCGGGCCGGCTCCCAGGAGAGCGGGGGTGCCGGCGGGCAGAGCCAAATGATTTAATTAAGAGCTCCTGGCAGTGAGAGGACAGAGCCGATTAGCAGCCAGAGGAGAGAGTGTGCTGGCAGGGAGCTGGAGCCCTGGCCGGAGCGCTGCGGCAGCTGCTGCCTCACACCTGCCTCGCTCATCTGTGGGGCAGGCAGTGGGGCTGTGGGGCAGGCAGTGGGGCTGTGGGGCAGGCAGTGGGGCAGGCAGTGGGGCTGTGGGGCAGGCAGTGGGGCTGTGGGGCTGTGGGGGCAGGCAGTGGGGGCAGGCAGTGGGGCTGTGGGGCAGGCAGTGGGGCTGTGGGGCAGGGGGGGGGGGGGGGGGGGGGGGGGCAGTGGGGCAGGCAGTGGGGCAGGCAGTGGGGCTGTGGGGCAGGCAGTGGGGCTGTGGGGCTGTGGGGCAGGCAGTGGGGGCAGGCAGTGGGGCTGTGGGGCAGGCAGTGGGGCTGTGGGGCAGGCAGTGGGGCAGGCAGTGGGGCAGGCAGTGGGGCTGTGGGGGCAGGCAGTGGGGCTGTGGGGCTGACTGTGGGGGCTGGCAGCTGTCTTCTGGTGCAGCCCATCCATGCCAGGTGGCTGGGCTCCCCCTCTGTGGCTGTGGCCATCACCTGTGGGTGCTCGTAGGCACTGTCTGGGGCCGCAGTGTCCCTGGCCCCCACACCCCGGCCCCCATTCTGACAGAGAGGCACACGCGGAGCTGGCCCTGCAGCCCGGCATGGGCCCACACCTATTTACAGTTATGACAGATAAATTACAGCACTGCGCAAAGGGTCGTGAAGGTGCACGAGGGCAGCACTTCAGATGAACACCCTCCCCCCAGGCCCCCCACCCCCCCAGATCCCCACCCCGCAGAGGTCCTGCTCGCCGTGCCTCACCCGCAGCTGGCCCAGCGGTGTCCATCGTCCCGTGCACGTCCGGCACGGCGCAGCGTCCTCACCGGGCGGGCAGGGTCCCGCACAACCTGCGCTGCGCCCGGGGGAGGACGGGGCTGGGGAGGGAGGCAGTGGCCACCCTGGCCGGCTCAGCCTGCGGCAGCGGGGCCGGCACAGCCCTCCCGCTCGGGATGTGGGCTCAGAAGTGGCTCTCAGCTGTGGTCTCGGGGAACTCGTAGCAGTGGTGCCGGTCGCCCAGGGCGAGGTGTTCAGCGGTGCTGCGGCCGGTCCTCTCGAGGTAGTGGGTGCCAGGGCGCGCGCCAGGCGCGCCCAGGCTGCGCCCCAGCCCGTTGGCACAGCCGCTCACCAGCTGATGCTTCTCGCAGGCACCGCCAGCGCCGTTGCGGGCGCTGGGTGTGTGGCTGTAGGTGTGCTTGTACTCCTCGGCCAGGTCCTTCCCCAGCTTCCAGCGCTGCCACCTCTTCAGCAGCTCTGCCTGCACCTGCAGGCAGCTGCTGTCAGCATGGGCTGTGCCCACCGGCTGCCTCAGGCCCCCCCACCTGCCCGCTCCCAACCCCGTCCTGCTCACCTCCTTGTTGACGAAGCAGTAGAGAATGGCCACCAGCATCCCCTGGGCCGAGGGAGGGGAGGTGTGAGAGGCACGCGGCCAGACCTCAACCACCACCCTGGTCTGGTCCCCTCCTGAGACTGAGGGTCCCTGCGGAGGGCCAGTCCCACAAGGGGCTGGGCTCACCTGGAAGGAGCTCAGGAAGAGGTCAAAGAAGAGCTTGATGTAGCGCAGGGTGCCCTGGGCGTGCTCATCTGTGATGAGGGCAAAGACCACCTCGTGGATGCCCAGCAGCGGGATCAGTGTCAGCGTGGACTTGGCCAGCCTGCAGGGAGAGGGGCCCGTTGGTGCTGGCACTGCAGGGCGGGTGCACGCACACACACGTGTGTGCCACAGGCATGCACGGCGGGGGCTGTGCCCCACCACCCACCTGAACTTGTAGTCGGTGTAGCGCATCTGGTGCGCGCGGAGCTTGGAGACAAGGATCTGGATGATGCGGATGAAGATGAAGAAGTTGATCTGCAATGGAGCAGAGTGAGCTGTGAGGGGCAGGGCCAGCTCTGTCCCCCGCCCAGGGCAGCCCCGTTCACAGCGGGCTCAGGGCAGAGCCACAGCCCTGGACTCACCAGGATGGCCAGGAACACGGGGAAGCGAAGGATCCACCAGAAGCCCATGTTGTTGTTGGTGGTCCAGCACCTGCAGGGGGGGTGGGATAGGGACTGCCCAGGCAGCCCCTTGGCTGGGCAGCTGCGAGAGCCCAGAGTGGTGTTGGCAGCCCCAGCCGAGCGAGTGCCACAGCCCGGCACCCTGCTCCTTGGACAGGGCGATGGCGTGGAGCCTCACAGGGGCTGTCACACTGTCCCTCACCGTGTCCCACACACCCCCCACCCGTGCCCCGTGCGCCCTGCTGCAGGGACTGGGACTCACTGGATGTTTTCGTAGAGGAACTTGACGATGACCCAGGGGATGAGGAACAGCACAGGTGCCCCCTAGAGGGAGGTGGGCAGGGGGCAGGTAAGGCACAGCGGGGTCGAGGTTGGGGCTGGGGGCTGGGGAGCCCACCTGTCTGCACTCACCCCAGCCGATGCACAGGTAGAGGGTGAAGTAGCTCCTCTCGGAGAAGACGGCCACCACCAGGAGGTTGTGCAGGTAGATGCCTTCCACAGCAGCCAGCAGTAGTTGGCCACGATGCCATACTGCATGAAGACCGTGGCCGCCCGGCAACCCGCAGCCGCCTGTGGGCAGGGGTCAGGGCTGCCACGCCACCCGCACCCCGGCCCCGCTGGCCTCACCAGGTCCCCTGTCCCCACAGCTCACCTCGTCGCTCAGCCAGATGTGCACGTTGTAGCCATCAATCTTGTCACTGTAGTGGGTCTTGAGCAGAGCGTCGATGACCAGCACGGAGACGCCCTTCAGGATGAAGGAGGCGAAGAGGTTCATGTGGATGTAGTTCCTCATGCAGTGCAGCTTGCTGCGAAGGCAGGAGCTGCAGTCAGTGCCCATGCATGGCCCTGGCACAGACCCCCGGCACAGCTCCCGCTTGCCCCCCAGCCCATGTCCTTGCCTGAAGCCCAGCAGCAGGGCCAGGGCGAGGAGCAGTGCACACAGCGACACCGAGTAGCCCACGGTGTACATGACCCTGAAGCTGCCGTAGGTCTTAGCAAACTTTTCCTGCAGAGAGAGGGAGGAGGTGAGGGCAGGAGCGGGCAGGGCAGGGAGCCCCGCACCAGCCGCCCTGGCTCTGCCCACCTGCGCCTCCAGGTCCTCGGCGTCGAGCTGGCACTGTGTGGCATCGCGCAGGGACTGTCCCTGAGGGCCTGTCACCCACTGCCCGTCTGGCCCGCAGGTCTTGAAGACGTGTCTGTGCTTCACTGCGAGGGGAGGGGGGCGATGGGGTCTGCAGGGGCCGGAGCCACCACTGGTGCTGTGCACTGGCCCAGGCATGACCACCTGCAGCAGCCTGTGCACACAAGTGTGCACACACAACACGTGTGCACACACAACACGTGTGCACACCCCGGCACGTACACCCCCCCAACACACACCTCCCGCAGCCGTTACCTTTCTGGTACCAGGGCAGGAACCAGGGGCAGGGGACGCTGGCGGTGCTGTTGGGCAGCGTGTCGGGCCAGCAGGAGAACTTGTCAAAGGTGCGGTTACAGACCAGCTCTGCGGAGGGATGGGGACACGGCGGTGCCCTCAGCCTCACCTGTGCTGGGCGCTGGGACCCCCGCACTGGTCCCACTCCTCCTCGCCCCGTCCTGCCGGGACCCCGCGCCAGCGCTCACCGGTGGGCGCGGGCAGGCGGCTCATGTTGCGCTGGCACTCCTCGCTGTACGCCTTCCAGCTCTCGAAGAGGAAATCTGTGATCTGGGCAGAGGGGCCCTGGGCACACCAGGGAGTGTCACCCATGCGCTGCCTGTGGGGCCACTGTGCCAGGTAGGGCATAGGCCCTGACTCTGGGACGGCCACGGGCAAGCGCAGCTGCCGCGCCGTGCGGTGCCGTGCTGCAGGGTGCCGTGCCGTGGCGAGGGGCTGGCTGTGGGCGGGGGGCAGCTGGGTGCGGGGCTGAGCTCCACGGCGTGGCATGGCGCGTCCTTACCTGGCAGCAGAGCAGCAGCAGCAGGAGGCTGAGGAGACGCGGCTGGGACATCCCTCCGCCAGGCCGCGAGCTGCATGGGGGGCAGCGCGGGGGCGCCTGGCTTCCCTACCGGCCCTCGGCAGCTCCTCCGCCCTGGCAGCGAGAGCCCTGGTGCGCGGGCGACCCTGCACGAGGCGCCGGGTCAGAGGGATGCGGGTGGCGGGACCCCGTCCCAGGGCAGAGCCGGGGATGCAGGGCTGGGGGCAGGTGAGTGTGGGAGCAGAGGCCACCCTAGGCAGAGACAGCCCTGGTCGCAGCACCACGCTCCTGTCCCCGTCCTCGCCCAGCCCCGCCTGGCTGTAACGAACGATCAGCCGGTTGTTCGTGCATTTTCCCGTCAGGCTGACAGCCGCTGTGTACCTACCATTCCCTCCCTGGAAGGCATCAGAACTGCAGCCACACCACCCCTCTGCCCGCTGAGCTTAAACCAGACCCCCCGCGGTCCCCGGCTCTCGCATCCTCCCCAGCCGCTGCGTGGCCGGAGCGCAGCCACACATGGGACGTCACCCCTGCACAGGGCAGACCCTTGTGCTGCAACGCTGTCTCCACACCCCTCGTGGACAGACCTGGACTGGGCCACCCCACACTGGTGCTGGTGACTGGCAGTGTGTCGGCACCGAGCCCCGACCCTGGTGGTAGCCAGGCCCCCTCCTCATGCCTGAGCATCTTCCCAGGGCAGGGGCTTCCTCCCCTGCCCTCCTCCTCCACACCACCGCTCCTGGCGGAGCTGTGTCCAGCTGTGGAGGTGTCCAGGCCCCAGGATGGCCCCACAGGGTGGCCCTCAAAGTGTCTGGTCCTCGTCCCTGGCCCCGCAGGTCTGCCTGGCCGCAGCGCACACCCGAGGATGGAGGTGGGCAGGGCGCTGCAGGGACAGCTGCCAGCCCCGGGGCATTTCACCATTAACCCGCAGGGATCCCAGCTCAGGGGCTGCTGTGGCCCGCGGACCGGCCCAGCCTGGCACTACCACCACAGCTCCATCACCCCCAGCCCAGGTGAGCGACGCAGCACCTCGGCTGACACGGCTCCCGGGAGCTCCCGTGCAAAGCCTGGCTCACGAGGCCGTAATTCCCTCCATCCCCCTAAGCTGGTTACTGGGCTCCGGAGTGGGATTTCAGCCGTTCCGACAAGGGGCCGTCAGCCCCATGGCACGGGGTGAGGGCAGCCGAGCTGGGGGGGACAGGGACAGAACAGACAGTAGTGATGGTGCCACCGCAGACACTGCAGCATCGCCCCCCCAGCCTCCCCCAGCACCGGCTGGAGTGCGGCGCTCCGGGGCCAGCCATGGCTCCCAGGGCTCGCCGCTCTGCCCACGCCTATTTTTATCCCTGGGAAAGTCATGTTTCCTCCATGCAGACCCACTGCCCATGTCGCAAGTGGCTCCCTGAGCTCATTAATCAGCGTGTGGGGCTCCAGATGCAGCCTGGGGAGCCGCCGTATTTAGACAGTCCCAGGACAGACAGAAGGAACTGTCTCCTGGGACAGACTGCACTGGGTGGGCTCTGGGAATGGGGACCTTGGGCGGGCACCCTCCAGCCACCTACCCCCCCCCAGCATCCCTGTCCCTGCCCCCCCCCAGGCCCCTGCCAGCATCCCTGTCCCCTCACCAGCATCCCCACCTGCCCCATCCCGCTGCTGCCCCTGGCTCCGTGGGCACCTCCTGGTGCCTGGTCCCTGCCCCAGAGGAAACGCTCCTCCCAGGGACTGCGGATCAGCACCGAACTCATGCCAGCCCCTCTCCGCAGCCCGGGGAGCAGTTTTGGGGCAGAGGTGTCTCTATTTTTAGCTGCCTGCAATGGGATTTAGCAGCGGGGAGGCCTCTGCCCCAGACTCCCCCCTGGGCTGGCAGCTGCTCCTCTGGCCCCGGGACTCAGCTGTGGCCAAGCTGGGCAGACTGCACTGGGTGAGGGGTCCTGGCGCGTGGGGCCGGTCACGCTCCTCGCCTCCAGCACAGGGCTCCCCCTTCGCAGCAGGGCCCTCCCCAGGCCCTTTGCCCCACGGTACGGAGCAGTGCGGCGCCGTGCCGACCTCCCCGCTCCTGTGGTGTGAGGGACCCCCGGCAGCTCAGCCACCCCATGGTGCGCTCTCAGAGACACGGGCTATTTCTAGCAGACACGTGGGCGTGCAGGAGTAGCTGTGGACCAGTTGTCCCCAGTTTGGTGCAGATGGGCAGCGGCAGAAAAGGAGCAGTGGCCTTGTGTGGCCAGGACAGCAGCGATCTGGGGTGGCTTGGACCACCGAGCACCTCCCCGGGTGCTGGCACTGCCCAGCATCAGTGCCCACAGTGCTTGGGGCAGCAGTTGCTGCTGGCTGGACGTGCCATGGATGCTGGTGCCGGGAACCCCTCTCAGCCATGTCCACTGCTGCTGAAGCAGCACTGCAGGAGGGACCCAGCTCCATGTCACCACCTCCCCTCACCCTGCTGTGCCTGACCGGCTCCCGGTGCCATGTTCTCCTGCCCTGGCACCTTGGCTTCAGCCAGTGCCAGGCTTCGGGGGACCCTCCACCACGCTGAGCTGTGGGCACGGGGTGGAGGGTGCCCGGCGTGTGAGTGGGTGCATCTGCTGGGGCTGTGGTGTGTCGCAGAGGTGTGTCACAGTGGGCACGCAGGAGACTTTTGCCCCACGCTGGCATTGGGCAACGTGGCGTGTTCCCGTGTCATGGCTCTGCGGCTGCTGACCCCCGCAGAGGCCGGGCTGCAAACACCCAGCACTGCTTCGCTGCTGCAGCCGCCAAGGGGAGACCTCACCTGCGATGGGAGAGGAGGAGAGGAGCCGGCCCCGGGACGGCTGCGCTCAGGCGGGGAAGGGGTCAGTGCCGCAGCCCAAGTGCTGGGGGGCCAAGGGTGTCAGACACAAGCACCACCATCTGTTATTGAGGTGGGTGGAGTGGGGTGGTTGCTGATGCCTGCATTGGTGTGCTGAGCCCTTCTCGAGCCAGTGGTGCCAACCCCTGCAGCGGCAGGGGACAGGGCAAGGACCCCCTCGACTGCCTTCCCTGCAGTCCTGTGGCTCATGGCCAGCAGCCGCCGGCCCCGGGGTGTGCTGGCAGGTGGGGAGCCGGGGTGTGCAGCCTGGGGAGGGGCTGGGGTGAGCACAGTACCTGAGCACAACATTGTGCTGCCAGGCTGCTGCCACTGCTGCAGCTTCATAGCAGCCATAGGGAATGGATGGGAAAAGGTTTGTGTTGGGATTTCGCCCCCAATGGGCATGCAGCCCCCACACTGCTCTGCAGCAGCTCCTGCACTGGCGCAGACCCCCGCGGCCGGCTGAGGACCCAGCCCTGCCTGGGGAAGACTCGCTCTCCTCCTCCTGCCCAGGTCGGTTCCCCTGGGGGTTTTGCCACCCCGGCCGGCGCGTGGCTCTGGCTTCCATCACACGTGCGAGGGAGCAAGCTCCACATCTGGGATCACCGTAGCCGATTGCCACGTGGATCAGCGGCTTGGCGAAGCCTCCATGGGGACACTGGTGGGCATCTGCAACGTGACCTGGGAGCACCCTGGCACAGCCACGGCCCTGCACAAGCACCAGGAGGCTGGTGCAGCCTGCCGCAGCCTGCTCCCTCCACGGGGCTCTCGCTGCACCACGAGCACAGCCCCGTGCCCGGCACAGCACCACTCGCTCAGGAGGCAGCGGTGGGGGCTGCAAGACCTCCAGACGCAGGGATTAGCCCCCAGTGCGCTAATGCAGCTCTTTCCACGGCTGGCTTGGCTTTGAGCTCTGAGCTACAAGCCAACGCGGCAGGGGCTTCAGCACTTGGCAGCGGAGGGGATGGTGCAGGGTCAGAGCTGATGCAATGCCAGCGCCAGCCTGGCCCTGCAGGTGCTGCTCCACTTTCACCCAGGACCACGACAATCAGGACAAGTAGTGGGGGGAAATGACCATGGTGGGGAGGCTCAGGAGGTCTGGTCCACACCCTGCACTGTCCCCACCTGTATCCCTGCCCTGAGCTCGGGGATGCCTCCTGCTCCCCACCTGCGACCCACAACTGCTCCATTCCTCCCATGAAGTGAGTACCAGGAACCTGGGCAGTGGGGGGACAGCTGAACTGCCGAGTGCAGCCCTCACAGCTCGTCTGCACAGAGCTGCGATGGGGGAAACGCTGAGCAGCGGCACACAGAGAGAACCGACGTCACCAGGCACCAACGATGTCTGGTTCTGTGTCACTTTGGACCAAGAAAACCTAAACCAATCCTGACAGTGTTTTTGTCAACGGTGACACATGATGCGAACAAACAGCACTCGCCCCTGTGCCGCCAGGACGAATGCTCTTTGCATCTCCTCCACCAGAGCTGTGCTACTGAAAAGGGTGGTCAAGGGCATCCCCCACCGCTGCCCAGGACCCTGCAAGTATGGCCGGGCAGCCAGGCAGTGGCCAAATAACCTTGCCCAGTCAGCTCTGGCGAGGGGATGCTGATCCACACCTCGGTCCTGGCTCAGGGAAAGGGTTTTTTCTTGTTCATCACATTGCATGAAAACCCATGGAACACAGGAGGACGCACAAGAGACACGGCGTGACATGTGTGCTTAGCATGTCACAGGGGAAACACAGGACTGGGAAAAGCCTAGGAAAAGGTCAGTGCAGACAGGCGTGTGTGCACGCACGCCTGCACTCGGAGCTCAGCACCCACTGCCCCAGACCAGCTCATGTCACGAATGAACACTGTGGTCAGCACGGAGCTGGGGACAACCTCCTGGTACCTCACTGGGGAGCAAGCCCAAACCCTGCTCTGCCAAGGTGCAGATGTGCAAGTGACACTGCGCACGGCAGCCTGTCCTGGAAGGGTCCTGGCAGGGTCCCTGCCTGTCCCAAGGCACCGGCAGCACCTGGGCACAGCCAGTCACCAGCCACACTGGAGGCAGGCGGTGCTGGGGGGTGGCACTTGTGCCCAGCCACCCGCTGGCATCTGCTGCTCGCAGCCACATTCCCCAGACCCCTCTGGCTGGGACAAACAGACAAGGACAGAGGCTCTGGCCATGGAGGACACAGGACAGGACGGGATGCAATGGAGGAGGCACAGGGGGATGGAGCAGAGCAGGCACCCCATCTCTGCTGCATCTGGCTTGCCCAGAGCCTGCCCCTGCCCCTGCCCCTGCCCCTGCCTCCGCCTCTGCCTGTGCCCCTGCCTGGCACAGCGCGGTGCAGGGAGCAGCGCTGCACTTACTGGCTGGTCTCAGCCCTACACTGCTGGTCAGGGCTTGTGGTCACATCTTTTCATTAACTATTTTTAATCCACATTTTGCCTCTTCTCCGTTCAGCCTTTTCTCTTTGCCCTTCTCCAGGCAACAGAACATTAAAAAATCTGCACCACAGTGCGTGGAAAGGAGCGGGGACTGGTGGGAAGGACGGGGCTGGCAGCTGGGGCAGCACTAACATGCCGAGGAGGGGTCCTGCAGGCCCAAAATTTTCCTGCTGATGCACAGATAATGCTGAGGAAACCACAGGAGCAACCGCTGGATTTGGGATGGGTCAGGACACCCACAACACACGCTGCCGAGCGCTGCGTGGGGCAAGGCGGTGGCATTACGGGGTGCGTGGTGCCGTGCTGGGGGGACACCCGCTTGGCAGCGCTGGCTGGGCAGCAGCAGATGCCCCGTCCTCTGCCCATCCAGCTGCCACGGCTCGAGGGGATCCGGGCTGACACTGCTGTGCCCTGCTCTCCCTTGCCACCCCGAGGGAGCTGCGGGGCTGGGGAGTGCAGTGCCAGGCAGAGGTGATCTCAGCAGCTGCTTTGGGGATGCGCTTGCAAGCACGAGAGCGGCAAGGTCACATACCCAACATGTCCTGGTTAAACAAAGCCATTTACCAACACCGTGTTGACACAGCAGAGCTCAGGACAGAGTCACAAAGGGCACTCGAAACGGGCCCCTGCAACACCCGCAGAGCTTGGGGAGCACTGGGAAGGGTGGAAAAGTGTCCCCTGCTGCCCCTCGTCAAGAAAGCCACAGGCACTGCTGTGCCCATGGCAAGGAGACCCAGCGGGCACCATCCCGATAAAGGGCTTCTCCGGGAGATGCTCCCAGTGCACCGGAGCCCGGCTGGAATCGCTCGCCAGGGGCTCACAGCAGCCAGGGCAGCACCCAGGGGTGCCGCAATGCTCAGTGGCAGAGCCCTGTCCCATGGGTGGCAGAGGCAGCAGCTCAGGCAGCGAGCGGGCACAGGACACCCCTTGCCGAGGGGCTCAGCTCCACCAGGGCCGGGCCGCGCACCGGGACGGCTCCAGGAGCTGCTGCTCCGGGCTGCCGGAGCTCAAGCCGTGGTCCCGGGGATGCGCAGCCACCACCCGAGTCCGCATCTGTGCGACGGGGCGTGCGGCACCCCGCCGGGCGGGAGCCCCGAGACCGCGGGGATGGTCGCTCCCCTCCCGCCGCCCCCCTCCCCCTTACCTGTCGGGGCTGGGGTCGCGGTGGGTCCCGGGCGCATCTCGGTGCTGGCGGGGACCGGCACCGGCGCGCTCGACCGCTCCGGCGAAAACTTTTGCCGGAGCCGCAGCAGCGGCGGCTGTGGCGACTCGGGGGGAGGGACCGGCTCGGGGGGAGGGACCGCGGGCGGCGAGCCGCGTCCCGCTCCTCCCGCCGGCACGGGGGGGTCGCAGCCCGGTGCCCCCCGCCCCGCCTGGCGCTGTCGGCCGCGGGTATTCGGTGCGGCTCTGCCCGCGCGGTCCCGCATCACCGGTGGCCGCGCTCACAGCTGCGGGGGCGCTGGCCCTGGTCCCCGCCGCCGGTCCCCCGCTCCGCTCCGCTGCCGGGCACCGGCTCGGCTCGCCGACGGGGACGGGGCGGGCGGAGCGGAGGGGGCAGCTGGACCTCACCGGCTCTGGCGGGAGCGGGACGGCGGTGCCTCGGGGCTCCCCGGCGGTGTCCCAGCACTGTTCCCCTCCCCGGGCCAGCCCCGGGGCCGGCTGCATGGCGGGGCTCCCCGGAGCTCCCCACCAGTGCCCCCCGCTGGAAGACCCCAGGGGTGCGGCCAGAGCGGCCCGACCGCCTGGGGACACACTGGGGGTGCCTGGCCGAGGGTGGTGGCGCCATGGCCGACCCCTGGAGCCAGCCCTGTGGAGGGGGGTCAGCAGTCCCCAGCCCTGACCTGTGGGGCCCCTCCTGGCAGTGGGGCCGGGGGCTCTGTCACTGCCCGGGGGTAACCCGCCGCAGCGGGTGCTGCTGGCACCAGGGGCCCATGGCCTCTCCGTCCCCGCTGCTCATCGATCAGCGCTCCTGCGGCTGCTGGGCGCCCTGTGCTTCGTCTGGCACATGCTGTCCTGCCGGCGTGGCTCCGCTGCTGCGAGGGACGGAGCAGGAGGGTACAGGCGCACCGGGCTGGCACAGCCAGGGGCACTGTGGCCCAGCCAGAAGGTCCCTGCGGCCGAGCAGGGCTCCATTCCTCTCCTCCGTGTTGGCAGCTTGCTGCCGGCCCTGGATGCGGTGCCAGGGGCAGCCCCCAGCCCCTGGTGGGGAGGGGGCCCAGCTCAGCACACGCTCACCTGCCCACGGCTCTCAGGAACAGAGCAGCGATGCCAGCCAGCATCATTAGACTTCATTAAGGTGATGAGCTTTCACGCCTCTGCTGTCCCAGGCTAGCTGTTCCGCTGCTGGAGCCCAATTAGTGCCACATCCAGGAGGCGGCTCCCACGCCGAGGCACAGCTCTGCCCGCCCAGCTGAGACCAGGCACAGCTCAGAGCAGGAATGGCCTGGGGCACAGCACCCCCCCACCAGCACACACACCCTGCGCTTATTCCACTGTTTATTAATATATTAAGGTCACAAATATTCCAGTTTGTTGATCCCTCAGGGCCACCACGCAGAGGGGTGCATGGGGCAGGGGGGCTGGTGCCTGCAGCCCCTGGGTGCAGGATGGTATGGGGGGGCTGTGGGGCAGCCTGGGGGCACTCGGGGCTGGGGTCTGCCCTGGCTGGGGTGGGGGGGGCACGAAGCAGTGGTGGATGGATGCCCCCACCCGAGGAGCGAGCACTGGGCCCTGGAGCAGGCACTGCCTGACCCCAGCAGGGCCGGGGGCTGTGGGGCTGCCCTGCGCCCCCAGGGTCCAGCCCCTCATCATTGGTATGAGGCACAATCCCTGAAGAGCCCAGCAGCCGGCGGGCGCTGGGGAGTTTTGGCCAAGCAGAAGTGGGGCGGCCTGGAGAAGCAGAGGGGGCTGCAGAGGAGCAGAGGCCCCAGTGCAGGCCCTGCTGCAGGGGAGCAGGCAGAACTCGTGGCCAGTGGAGCAGTGGGAACAGAGCAAAAAACCCCAAAACCAACAGTGCAGAAGGGACCAGAGGCCCAAGAACATCCCAGAGGTACCAGAGGTGTGGAGAACTGGGGTGAGAGGGGAGGGGACTGGCAGCAGGCACTGGCAAGGCACAGGAGTGGGGACAAGGGGCAGGGGGGCGGTGCCGGCCCCAGACAGCACAGCAGGGTTCTGGGCTCTCAGCGGTGATCTTTGTGCTCACCCCCCCGGGGCGAGGCAGGGTCCCCTCCCTCCTACTCAGGTGGTCACTTTGATCCCAAAATATTTGCGCAGCTGTTCCAGGAAGACAAAGGTGAGGACAGTTTGAGGAACGAGCCGGATGGCAGCAGGAAAGAAGCCCTGGAAGGAGACAGCAAGAGCGGGGAGAGTCAGCGTGTGCCTGGCCCTGGGCTTCCCGTCAGGGCGAGGGTGCCCAGCAGCCCATTCCACCGGGAGTGGCACCGGCTGGCAGGCACGGGGAGCAGCTGGCTGGGCATGCAGCGCCAGCTCTGGGGACCCGGGGCCTCGGTGGCCAGCAGAGGCTGCTGCAGCAGTGAGGGAGGCACCGCAGCCATCGCTGTGCACACGCATCATGCATTAAACCCTCTGCCCAAACACATCAGTTCCAGCATCACCATGAGACATGCGGAACCTCAGGAGAAGCCCGGGTCAGATCTCACCGCCCCCGGGTCGGAGGGGCCGGACGCTGCCTGGGGAAGAGGAGCAGACAGGCGGGAACAGGGAAAATGCCTGACCGGCAGCACCTGGAAGAAACCTGGGGTGTGAAACGCCTTTTCAGGGGCCTCCCAGGAGTGAGCCCGAGCAGACGGGTGACTGCACCGAGCCCAGGCATGCAGGGCCCACGGGTCGGTCAGTAACACCCAGTGGGTGCTGGAGCACCGCTGCCCGTACCTGCACTCCCATTTGGGAACTCGAGGGGCTGCGACCCAGAAGAGGCTGAGGCTGGCGATGCCCCGGGGCCGAGCCGGGGAGCGGCAGATGAAGGCTGGCATGGGAAGCAGCCAGGCTGCCAGCAGCAGAGCCCGGAAGACTCCTGCCCCCAAGCTGCTCAGGACCTGAACTGCTGCTCCCAGCCTGTCCCAGTCTGCCCCACACATCCCCAGCAGCCCACCCCACTCATCTCCAGCGAGGTACCTTGTAGAAGGCGAGGGGGCCAAGCTTGGCAGTTTCCACAGCACAGTGGGCAACACCCTGGAGAGAGAGGGAGAGAGATGAGGAGGCACTGGGAGGCAGAGGCCAGGGTGCAGAGGGGACAGGACCAGGACTGGAAGCAGTGGGGCAGGCAGGGTGGGTACTCACCCGGTACTCGCCCTGGGAGTTCATGAGACGGGTCTTGAGCACATCCAGGGGCTGGCATAGGAATGTGGCGCATCCGCCCTTGGGGAGAGCCAGAGGGGATCAGCAGCTCTGGCTCACAGAGGAGACCCAGGTGCCAGCAACTGCCATGGCCACTGGAGAGACCCTGGGCCCAAGCCCAGGCCGGGAGCTCCCCAGAAGCCCCTGTGCCTGGCCCTGCTCCATCAGAGCCCCACGAGGCAGCTCTGGCAGCCCCAGCCTGGGGCCCTGAGCCTGGCTGCGGTCAAACCCCACCCCAGTCCTGTCCCCTACACCCAGCCCTGCTCACAGCGATGAAGCTGGCCAGGAAGTGTGTGAAGATGTTATCCGACAGCAACCCAGTGCTGAGAACCAGCTGCTTGGCCTGGTCGTAACAGGAGAGCTGCGGAGACATGGCGCATTAGCAACTCATCCTCCTCCTCGCCACACCAGGGACTGTCCCTGTCCCTACCCCAGGCGCCTTCCCCCCAGCAGAAGGGTCCTACCTGCCCCACGGTGACCAGGGCCCCTCGGCCGGATGCCACTGTAGCTCCTGAGAAGAGTTTCTTCAAGCCCTCTGTGGACAGACAGGTTGGGACCGGCGCAGTCCTGGGACTTTGCTCACCCTCTCTTCCCACCTGGAGCCTCCTTCCCTGCCCGGTCTGTGTCCCAGACCCCTCACGCAGCAGGAAAAGGAACTCCTGCAGGACAGCTCTGCCTCCTCCCTGCTGCCCTTGCCTCCCCTTCCCGCCTGCGCCACCCTCTCCTGCTTTCTCACGGCGGCTGCCGCAGGTCTCTTCTCCACGGGGGGACAGGCAGGCTGCCGGGGCTCCCCTGGCCCCGTGCGCCCCATGGCCACCCTCTGTCCCCTCTCTCTGACTGAACTGCCTGGGCCGCTCTTGCTGTGGCTCCCCAGTGTTGGCGAGGACACCCCGGGCGGGCTGACGGCACCCGGCTGGCACGGCCTCACCTTCCCGCAGGACGCGGTACATGCCGTCCAGGACATGGGAATAGCTGGAAGGAGAGGGAAGCGTCAGGGCCTGCGGCTCCCGGCAGCCCCGCCGCAGCTCCCGGGGCACGGGGCCGCGCCGCCGGTGCGGTGCTGCCCCCCCGCGGCCACATGGAACCCCAGGCTCGGGAGCCGCGAGCCCCTCGCCCCTCTGCCCCCCACTCACTTGCGGCGCAGAGCAGGCGGCTGCTTCATGTCGTTCTGCATCCTGAAAGGCAGAGAGCACCGGGCTGAGGCGGGGCGGTGCCCTGCTGTGCCCCCCTGCGCCCCCCTGCACCGGGGACTTGGGGCGAGACCCCGTGCTCAGGGCAGCCCGACTGCCTGGCCCGCCGGCAAAGGAAATGCTGCCTGCAGCCCCACACCCCTGGGGGCCACGCAGGGCCCAGGGCTGTCACACTGGGTGGCACAAAGCTCCCCGCCGGGGCTGGGCCACAAACCACGGGGCAGCCTGGTCAGGAGATAGGGCAGAGCACAGGGAGTGCCCCACCATCCACCCCAATGCCGCCGTGCGCCAGAGCCTCCCTCACCAGCAGCGCCGGGGGCAGGCAGGACTGACCTGACGTTCACCATGTCTGCCGGGGTCCCCACAAACCCACCGGTGAAACCTGCGGCCACAGACCCGGGGTGAGGGGGCTGCTCCAGCCCGAGGGAGCCCGGGGCAGAGGGACCACCTCCCTCGCTCACCTCCCACTGCACCCAGTAGCACTTTCTGGTAGAAGGGGGGAGGCCCCTGGCTGCCCTGGCCCAAGCGGTCCCTTGCAGTCTCATAGATGGCAAAGCGAGTCAAGGAATATGTCATCTGGAGGAGAGAGAATGAGCTCTGGTGTCCCGCTGGGTGCCCGCCTCCCCAGCCCCGCAGCTGCGGGCAGCCCGTCAGCTCCAGCCCAGCTGCCAGACTGGGAGGGCAGCGCTGCACGGCAGGAGCTCCGTGCCAGCCTTGGGGGCGGTGGCACTCACCTGCCGGCAAATGGAGGCGCTGAGCCCATTGTAGAGAGCCAGGAAGCCTTCAGTGCGGATCACGTGCATCGCCATCCCCATCATCCGCATCTTCACCTCCTGCTGCGTCTGCAGGTGGACCTGGGGCAGAGACCAGCAGCGTCAGTGCCGGGCAGGGATGGGAGAATGCGGGGCAGAGGAGTGGGGACGGCCACTTCCCCAGGGGCTCCTGTGCCAACAGCTCCAGGCTCCCCACACCTGAGCAGTACTGGGACACAGTCCCAGCCCAGCATAGGAGGGGTGCAGGCTGGCAAAAGGGGGAGCACCCAGACACTGCCCATGGATCCTCCAGCACCGTCCCAGCTCGCTGGCCTCAGCAGCACGCCCCACGATGACGTGGTAGCGCCTGCCCCTCCGAGAAAGGCCCTGGGCCGCACTGGGGCAGTGAGGATCCAGCAGCATGTGAGTGAGTGAGTGAGCAACCAGTGTGGGTTTGCTGGCAGGGACCGCAGGAGGGCTGGCAGACTCATGACCTCCTGCTGCCCTGCACCCAGGCCACGCGAGGCACGGGCCTCCAAAGCACCTTCCCCTCCTCCCAGGCATGGGAACCGCAGCAGCAGGAAGACAGCTCCGCAACGCTGCACACCAGCTCCGAGCGCTCCCTCCACAGGGGCGGCCCAGTGCTTGCCCCCACCACCGGCGGAAGTGGCAGCAGGGGCTGGCTGGGACGGAGGAGCTGTGTTGGCCGCTGCCAGAGCACGTGCTGAGCACGCCCGCCCGGCCTCACGCTGCACCGGTCACGTGCGGGTCAAAGGCCCCAGGAGATAAAATTAAAGAACCCAAAGTGCTGCTGGCAGGGGACCAGGTCTGGCTCCTGTTACAGAAGCCGCAGCATGGCTGGAGCGTGGGACACACAGCAGGATGCTGGGAACAGCCTGTCTGTGTGCGGGGCAGCAGTGAGGGTGCGGGGCCTGCCTTCGAGCCCAGCAGGAGGATTTCGGAAGTCAGGGACCAGAGCCCCTGGCTGCGGGACAGGCTGGGGCAGAGGGACCGAGCAGGCAGGGAGGGCAGGGCTGCGCCGGGCAGCGCTGGGCTGCCTGCCCGCACCCGGCCACAGGAAGGGCAGGCAGGCACAGGGCAGGAGCAGGCCCGCGCTGTGGCTGTTGCCGCGGGGCAGGCAGCCCCGTGGGCGGCCGGTGGCCATGCAGCGCCAGCTCAGGGGTTCCGGCAGTGGCTCCAGCCACGCTGGCTGGGGCCTCCTGCTGGGGCCAAGGTCCAGAGGTGCAGCAAAGCACCCTTGGCCCTCTGCCCTGCCGGACCCTGAGGCCCCTCATGCTTCCCCACACCTGGCACCAGCCCCCGCAGCAGGGGAGCTCTGGGGCAAAGGCAGGCCCATGTTCAGCATTCAGGTGTGAACCCTCTGGCCAAACCAGGCTGGCCTGGGCTGCTCACAGCCGTGGGGCACGCAGGGACTACGCATACACAGGGGACAGTTGTGGGGACACAGCCATCACGCTGGATCAGAGACAGAGGGAGACCTCGAGGCACGTGCCAGACTAATTCCCCTTCTTAGTGACTTGCCAGGGCATCCTACACGAGCTTCCATGGGCTGCCAGCCATCTCCGCTGGGCAGACGGGGCCAGCCAGGCATGGCAATAGGCCGAGCTCTGGGGAGCAGCATCCCCCTGGCACTGCTGGCTCCTCTCCTGGGCCAGCGCCTGGCGCATCTTCCCCTCCCTCCACGCGGCGGGGTGGGAAGAGGCTGCCTGTTCCGAGCCTCACCCACGGGCACAGCCCTGGGCACAGCAGGGCCTGGCCTGGGCTTGCTCTCCCGCTCTCCCCCGCAGCCTGCCCGGCTGCCAGGCCCATGGCTGCTTGGCCGGCACACGAGGGAGGCTCCAGGCAGCGCTGGCATTCGCCCTGCCCGTGGGTGCTGGCAGCAGAGGGCTGTGCGCGGCACTCTGTGTGTGGGAGCGGGGATGCCAGGCTGGCCGTGGCGCCCAGGTGACATCTTAGCCTGAGGACACAGAGCCCGGTGGGCCTGCGTCCAGCACCGCGAGCCCTGGAGCCACCGCCGTGACTCACACGGGCACCGGGGCAGGGCTGCCTGGGTTACCCCACTGCCCCCAGGGCTGGCACCCTGCGCTCCCCAGAGCCCTCAGAGCCTGCCCCGTCCCCACTGTGTCCCCAGGCCCCACAGCCACCTCCCCACTGCCCCCGGCCCCTCAGCGCCGTGTCCCCGGCCCCCACAGCCGTCTGTCCCCTCCCAGAGCCCAGGGCCATGTCCCGGCGTGCGCTGTCCCCTCGCAGCCACGAGCCGGCCGCTCAGAACCGGCTCCTTACAGACGGTCCCTCAGAGCCGACCCCCGGTGCCTCAGAACGGGTTCCTCACAGCCGCCCCCCCGCAGTTGGTCCCCGGTCCCTCACAGCTGGTCCCCGGTCCCTCGTCGCCGGTCTCCCCCCCCCGCCGGTCCCCGGTCCCTCGTAGCCGGTCTCTCCTCCCAGCCGGTCCCCGGTCCCTCATAACCGGCGCCCCCCCAGCCGGTCCTTCACCAGTGTCACCGTGTCACCACCCGCCCGGCCCCCCCTCTCCCTGCCCCCAGCCGGTCCCCGGTCCCTCACAGCCTCCCCCCGTCGCCTCCGAGCCGTCCCCGCCGCTCACCTTCACCAGGTCCAGCGGGTGCGTGCAGCAGGCGGCGCCGCTCGACGCGAGGCCGCCGAAGTACCAGCGCGACACACGCCGCTCCGCCATCAGTGCCGCTCCGCGCGGAGCCCCGCCCCCGCCAACGCCCCGCCCCCTCCGGCCGAGCCCCGCCTCTCCCGCGGCACCAGGGGTGGTGGCGGCAGCGGGGACGCACCGACGAGCCCGGGGCTCCAGGAGTACAGCTCCCACCCGTTAATAATTAACGGTAACTAATTAACCGGGAGGCCAAACCATCCCGCTCACATCCATAAAGCAGCGTGGGGAGGGAGGCTACGCAGCAGCGGAACTGCACGTAGAGTCCTGCGGACGGTTTTAGAGAGATTCACCGTTTTCCAGGATTTTTTTGAGGTTTATGAAGGTAGAGTTCATTGTGATGACAGAACCAGACAGCAGCCCCACCAAACCGTACAGCATTCTCACGCCAGAGTGCTTTGAGAGCATTCCCACCGCACAACTACGGGACGTCTCGCACTGGGAGACGTCCGGAGCGCGGCTGGGGCCGCGGCGGATGCCGGGCAGGCGGCAGCAGGGATGTTTGCGGCCACGCCAGTCCCTCCCTGGTAAGACCAGGCTGCCTACTCCAGAACCACAGTCCCTCCCGCTGCCTCCAGCGCCGCTTTGATCTTCTCTGCTTCCTCCTTGGAGGCGTTAGCCTTGATCTCCTGCGGAAGGGCCTCCACCAGCTTCTTTGCCTGTGGGAGGGACAAAGTACAAGACTTATAAACTGGCTTTTGCTAACCGGATTAACGGATTTAGAGCCATGAGCCTGACCGCAGCATAACCAGACCAGAAAAATGCACCGACTGGTCTAAAACCCAAGACTTTTCCTTGAATTACCGCATGTCCTGCTGGAAGACGTCTAAACCCGACTGCAAGGGATAGCACATCCACCACAGCCCTGGAAAATCTTTTTCAGCGAGTAATTGCCCATAAGTTCCTCCCACCATGTGCACAGCACCCCCAGATGTGCAGATCCGGCCTGGGACACACAGAGCCACCATGCAGGAACCTGCCAAGGCCTCGTCAGGCGGACTTTTCAGTGCAAATGTTTTGGTTCACATATTTCCGCCAGCAGGGAGGAGAGGCCGTCGCAGGGTTTGTAACCAGCTGTGCAGGAATTCGCTGTACCGGGTGAAAAAAAGAGTTACAGCACTGACTGTGCTTGACAACACAATCTTGGTATTTCTAGGACTTTTTATGCAACACTACTGGTACTGCACAGTACCGAGACATTTAAAGCAGTTGAATGGATGCGAAGGGGCTTCCCGCAGTGCTGCTGCACAAAAGGGAAGGGGGCCTGGGAGGATCAGCCCCTGCTGTAGTCAGAGCCTCTTGCTCTTACACCAAGCAGCAGCAACAAAGCTCTTCAGCTCCTTAAAAACAAAACCCGGGGAGGGCCCCGCAGTGAAGAGCTGCCGCCAGCTCTGGCACTGCAGGTATTTAACACCCAACAGACTGACCTCTGTACAGAGCCAGTCATCAGCAGCAGTCTGTTTTGTGTGTGTATGTTTTAACCAAAGTACCAGGTCAGGTAAGTCACACTTGAGAAAGTTTACCTGCAATAACCTGCACCTACCAACCCTGTAACTGCACTGGAATGGCAACCAGCACAGTTGACAGGTTCCACATGCTAAGCCACGTTGATTTAGCATTAGTTCTCCAGACAGCTTTTAATTATCCGCTGATCGTGTTCATTGCAGGGTTTTGGTATTTTAATGCTTGCTCAGGACTGATAATAGATAAACAACTGCCAGAGGAACCACACTGACAGTCAGCTAATGATCTCAGTGAGCTGACAGAACTCACATCTCTGCCACCAGAGTTTCTCTGTTACTGAACTGTTTGCTTTGCAATTTATCAGTATGAATGGGTCAGAAGATCTTCTGCACATACTTCTGATATCCTGGGCTACAAATAAGGACCAATTTTAAAATGCTCAACATTTCTTCCTTGCAACTGGATAAACAGAAAGCGCTGCTGTAATCCCCAAGATTGGAAAGCATCATCCAGCGAAGAACTGAAGCACCTTAAACACTTCTGCAGCAGCAGCTGTATCACTTGTTCTGTGTTCTGAGCCTACATCACTGCTCAAGGGCACGAGCTCAGATGCTGCACAGGACTGTAAGGGCCTGTCTCCTCCGAGGGAAAAGGAGGAGGCATCACCTACAAAAAGAGCTCTGAAAGGAAGCATGAACTGCAAGATGCATGAGTTAGAGAAATTCATCTAAATTCAGAAATCTATCTGCCTTGAAAAAGCAAAAAACTTTAGCGGAAGGCAAGGCAAACCCGGCTGTAGTGAGGAATCCCGGCTGCTCCCAGGACCTGCAGGGAAGCTCACAGCAGCTCTCAGGTTTGGAGAAGCTCAGGCTGGCACGGAGGACTTTGAGGTCTTTGCTCTGAGCCTCCTTCATCCCACCGCTTCTGCTGGGGCTCAGCTGTGGGCCACACAACAGAGCTGGGAAGGAGCAGCCGTCCCTAAAAAACCCACACAGATGTAACCGAGTCTGCTCTGCACGTCGTCCCCATCCTTGTACCGAGGCGTGCGCACAGGCAGGCTGTTCTCCTAAGCACAGGAATCCAAGCTCCCTTTAGAATGGAAAATTGAGGCCACTGCTTCAGGATCTGTCTGGGCTCAGGGCGATGCAGCGGGCGGCCGGGCCTGGGGCAGCCCCCTCCTCACCTGCACGAGGTTGATTCCTGGTATGAAGTTCTTCACCTCCTTGATCAGCTTCACCTTGTCAGCAGGTTTCAGCTCCGTCAGCCGGACGCTGAAATGTGTCTTCTCTTTCTTGAGCGGGACCTCCTCCTCCTGGAAGCAGCCAGAGCTCGGTGAAGACACCCGGCCCGGCCTAGCGGCCCTCCCCCCACGCGTGGGGACCCACGGGGGAACACAGGGCCCAACTCCCGACCCCTCCCTACAGAGCTCGGTACCTGTGGAGCCGCCTGGGAGGGCAGGACGGAGGCAGCCGCCGCCGGCATCACCGCCACGTCCGGGATCTTCAGCGTCTCCTGCGGGAAGAGCAGCGGCACCGGCGGTCGGTGAGGCGGCGCACGCGGGCCGGGCCGGGATGAATCGCGCCGGGCCGGGCCGGGCCGGG
The DNA here is from genome assembly GCA_028020825.1 of Podargus strigoides. Taxonomy (NCBI): domain Eukaryota; kingdom Metazoa; phylum Chordata; class Aves; order Caprimulgiformes; family Podargidae; genus Podargus; species Podargus strigoides. The sequence goes on from CM051638.1 coordinate 442,634, forward strand.
ATGAATCGCGCCGGGCCGGGCCGTTCCGCGCCACCCACCTTGAGGAGAGCGTTGAGGTCGGCCACCTCCAGCAGCGTCAGCCCCGCGATGTCCCGCACCAGCTGCCGCACCTTGGGCGAGTACTCCTTGGCGGCCGTGTCCAGCGGCGCCCCGGCCAGCGCCTCCGAGCGCCGCGCGCGGCCCGTGCCCAGCGCCCGCAGCACAGGAGCAGGCAGCCCGGGAGCAGGCAGCCCGGGAGCAGGCGGCCCGGCCGCGGCCCAGCGCCAGGCGAGCAGCGGGCGGCGCGGCAGGCGCGGCGGCAGCGCGCGGGCGGCGGGCAGCATGGCGGCCGCAGAGGACACGGCGCCGCTCTGCTCCACACTCGATGGTCCCAGCAACCCCCGCGCCGCGCCGGCCGCTCTAGACCCCGTCGCCTCGCCTCGATGGTGGGGCGGGGCCGAGCGGGGGAGCAGACGGCGCTCTAGCTACCGGGTCCGCGGGGACTCGGTGGCCCCGGTCCCCGGCGGGGCGGGCGCGATGCCCGATCGGTCCCCGCGCCCCCAGCACACCAGGCCGCAGCTCGTTCCGAACACTTTATTATCACCATTCGCGCTCCGCGTCCCCCGCGAGGAGCGAGCGGCCGTGCCGCGGGGACGGGGACAGGCCCCGGGGAGGGCGGGGAACAGGGCTGGGCAGAAGCGGGACAGGGGGAAGCTGGCACCGGGCAGCGCGGTGCCCGAGGCGGCGGGGAGCGCTGCTCCCTCACCCACAAGCCCCCGGCCAGCCCCTGCCCAGCCCGGGTGCGCCCCTGTGTTCCCCCGCCCCGAGGCACAGGGGCAGGGAGGGCAGGAGGAGCAGCTGACGTACAGAGGTGATGTCGGATGGAGAGTAGTGTCACACGGGACCCCCGCGCCCGCGGGGGTCAATCGAAGGAGATGAGCTGGGCCTCACCGCCGCTCGGGGGCTGCTGCCCGGGGGCAGACGCAGGCTGGGGCTGCTGCTGCTGCTGGGGGGGCCCTCCAGCAGGGGCCATCTGGAACAGAGGAGGCAGCTCCGTTAGCGAGCGAACCCTCTGGGGTTCCACTCCCCCGGGGGCAGGCAGCACTCACCTGTTGGTAGAGGGGCTGCTGCCCCGGCAGGTAGGACTGCTGGGCTGGCAGGCTGCTCAGTGCGGCTTCCTGGCCTGGCAGGGCAGACATGAGGCCCTGCGGGAGCGAGGGGGTGGCCATCAGGGGGGCTGGGGGACACGTTGTACCCACAGGCCAGAGGGGATGGCCTCTACTCTCCATCAGGCCTCTCCCGTCCCCCCTGCCAGCAGCACGGGCCCAGGAAGGCTCCATGGGCTGGTGCTCACCCGTACCTCGTCCCCCCAGTGCCCAGGAAGGGGCCGGGGGGGCAGGGAGTGCTGACCTGCATGCCGTAGGGCTGGTAGCCCATGGAGACTGACTGGCTGCCCATGTAGCCCATGGCACCCGACTGGGCGGCCTGAGAGATGGCCGGGATGCTCTGCGACTGCGAGGCTGCGCTCTGGGGAGGAGAGGCCAGTGAGGGGGTGCAGGCAGCGATGGCTCACCTCACACCCACACCCCAGGAGCTCCAGGGCCAGCAGGGCTCCCTGGCCCGCTGGAACCAGGGTGTCTTCTTCCCTCCGCACCGTGGGGAGCCCGGCCCGCCTCTGACCCCAACCCACTCCCCCAGCAAAAGCAGCAGCAGCAATCTGGGGCCAAGGGGCCTCTTCTCCCCCTCAGAGATCCTGTCACTGAGATGGGGGGGACTGTGCCAGCCCTGCGGAACCCGCAGCTGGCCACAAGCTGCTCTGTACACTTGCCTGGTAGCCCTGCGTTGCAGCTGGCTGGTAGGACGAGTACGCGGGGGTGGTGGTGGGCACCGCCTGCCCCTGCTGAGCTGCCTGCCCGCTGCCTGCGCCCGGCTGGTACATGTAGGCATTCACCATGCTGGGGTCTGGGGTGGACAGGGCAGAGATTGGAACAACCACCTCGTGCTCAGCCTCCACCCGCCTGGATCAGCTGCCCACTGTACCTGTCCCCGTGACGGGCATCGCCGTGTACGGCCCCGTGCCCCCTTGTGCTGCCTGGTTCATGTACACGCTGTGCATGGGAGAGCCCTCCACGGAGCCGGCTGGGCTGAAGGTGCCAGGGAAGCTGGTGGGCCCAGAGGGCTGGTAGATCACCCCACTGGCTGCGGGCATGGCCTGGAGCTGTGGAGGGAAGGCAAGCAAGCTTTAGGCCGTGTCCCCTGGGACCTGGCAGGAGGCTCCCTGGCCCTACAGCCATACTTGGGCATATGGTAGCGAGAAGGCTGGCATCTGGGCTCTCATCTGGATCGTCTGCTTCTGCTGCTCCAGGCGCATTTGCCTCTCCTTCTCCTGCTCCTGCAGGCGCTGGATGGCCAACTGACGCTGCATCTCCAGGTACTCCTGTGGGAACAGGGCCGGGGAGGATAGAAGCCAGGACACCGCAGTGTCCCCTCAGACCAGCACAGCCATCCCCACTGGCTCAAGGTGCAGGCCCTGCTGGCTGACATGGCCCCAGACACCCTGGAAACCCTTCCCTGCCGCACCTGCTTCTTCTGCCTCATGATCTCCAGCTTCTGCGCCAGCTGGATCTGGCGCTGGCGCTCTGCCTCCTCTGCCGCACGGCGCAGCTTCTCCCGATGCTCCTCCCGCAGCGCGTTCAGAGCCCCACGTGCATCCCGGATCTGGGCCAGCTTGTCCTGCAGGCCTTCGTAGTACACTGGGGAAGGAAGAGGCAGCCTCAGGGTCCCTCTCTTGGGGCAGAGCACCAGGACCACCCCTGCTGGCACTGGGGGAAGCCCTAGCAGCTGCCCACCCACACCCTCGGCCGGGCAGCTCCCACGTACGCCTGCGCTCGTCCAGCTGGTTGAGCAGCTCCAGCAGCTGGGGGTGCATGTTGTTGATGGACTGGAAAAGGGACAGCACGGCAGAGTCATTGGTGATGCTGCGGCCCCGCATGTGGTTGCTCTTCATGCGGTTGACAAACGTAGTGACTGCATTCTGCAGCGCCTTCAGGAACTGCTCGTGGTTCTCCTCAGACTCGCCGTTCTGGTACTGCTGCTGGAAGGACAGGGCAGCCCGTCAGCCTCAGCCCTCCCGTGCCCAGCACCGGCAGCAAGCCTGCAGAGCTGCGTGACTGGGCTGGTCGAAGGAGTTGGGCACTCCTCACCCCACAGAAGCTACCAGACACAGGTCCAGGCCCCCTCCTACCTCAACAACGCTAAGTGGGGCAGCAGGGCCTTCCCCAGGCTGAGCAGCTGGCTCTGCAAGGGACAGCGGTGCTGATGGGGTGGGGCTCTTGCGAACTTCCTCCTGCTTCTTCTCCCAGTAGTTGCGGTTCAGGTACCGAGCCAGCTGACGGGAAAAGGAAGATGAGCACCACAGCCCTGCAGGGAGTGAGCCTGTGCCATGGACTAGTAAAGCCTGGATCCTTACCTCTGGGTCAATATCCTCAGCCAGGGGAGCAGAGGAATTCTGGAAAGAGACAGGGAAAGCCAGTTCAGAGAAACTGGAGACCCACAGCTCACACATGGATGTCCTGCTCAGCCCTGGCTATGCACAACCACCAGTGTTGAGCACCAGCAAGAGACTGAATAGGGAAAGCTGCCTCCTTCAGCCAGACACTGCAGCGGAGGCACCTCAACGCTGGCTGAGTACAGACCTTCCTGCTGAAAACAGCAGTGCTGTGGAAGAGCAAGGGATTGAATGGGGCACATCTTTTTTCTCAGAACAGGGATTACATCTGACCCAGGCAGGGCAGCTCGGGCTGCGTCCACCACTTTGTGTTCAGGGGCTCCCACGAACATACCACGGGTGGGGAGTAGAGCGTGCTGACTGGGGGGGCTGACGAGGTGACGGGTGTGGGCTCAGCCTTCGGGTACATGGAGTAGGTTGTTTTCTGTCTCTGCAATACAGAAGAACCAGTCAACCTGGGGACTGTCCAGACTCCTCCAGATCACCCAGTCAGCAACAGACTGGGCACACTGGGTTGGCAAGGCTCCTGGGGGTGCCTGGGCACAGCTGGCAGACCCAGCCTCACGCTTTCTACAGTTCCCACAGGCCAGCACGCCCCAGGGCTTGCAGCTCGGGCACCGCCTGCTTCCAAGATTCAGAGCTGCAACACAGCACGTGCATGGCTCTGCTTTCACCCTCTCATTCCACAGGCCCCGCGACTCGCTCACCCCAGGACATCCCTAGAGATCTGTTACTGCACGGCTAAGAGCTGCCCAGCATATCTGGGCTGTATGGCAACAACCACTCCCAGACGCCAAGCAGAGCACGAACCATTCTCTCCTTCTCCTCGGCCTCTGACTGAGACAAGGCAATAGCTAGTTGGAGCTCTTCCTCCTCTTGCAGAGCTGTCTCGTCACGCTTTGGAGGCAGCTGCGAGCAGAAAGATGAGGAGGTGGTCAGCAAAGGGATCAACAAGCAGGTCAGGATCACTCGATCACCTACAGGGCATCCCCTCACCTGGGACTGCTGGGAGAGGGGGCTGGTCAGGTACTCGGGGGGCAGTTCAGAGGTGGCAGCAGCTTTACCCTCAGCTTTCCTGTAGTCAGAAAGAGGCAACAGTGCAGACTGAGTGCACCTTCCTCCACACTGGAGCTTTGCTCAACACTAGAGCTCTAAGCCCCCTTCCTGGAAAGGAAGGGAACCCAGCCCAGCCTGCACAGCTTAGGAAGCCCTTCCTCTGGTCTGCAGAAAGGCAGGTCCACACCAAGCTTCTCCCCTCACAGGCCCAGCTGTGCAGGCAAAGAAACACTCTACAAAGGGTACTGACTTGTTGAGAAGTTCGTAACAGGGCTCACAGACCCTCACTTCCTTCTCAATCCCGAACTTGGGGATGGTGGAATACTTGGAGGAGCATTTGCCACAGAAGATCTGCCCACAGGCCCTGCAATGATGCTGCAAAGGACAAGAGACATCAGTTCAGTCACAAGACACGCCTTCACCATTACACAACATCACTCAGACACTCCTGCACTTCCCTGCCAGTAGCCAGTGAACATGGCCCAGCCCTGACACACTTCCACGCAGGCTCAGGGAGCCCTGCGAGTCCCAGGGGCTGTGCATGACGAGGGAACCCAGAGGGGCAGCAGTGGCACCCACCTTCCGCGTCACAACGCCAAACTGCACTCGACATCTGTGACACTCCTCAGCATCGACCCAGTCTGGAGCCTGTCAGGGTTAAGGAAATGCATAAGGAGGGGAGGGGGCCTCAAGGAGAGTGTCTGCACTGGGCCTTCCCAGAGCTCCTATGGCTGACCAAAGTGCTCTCAGGAATCGGGGAGCCTGGAAGCATTTGCTGCTCAACAGGAAATACCAACCCCTACCAGTTATGTCCTCTCACAGTCCTAGAGACTGTGGTGCTTTCCCAGTCAGCAGAAGATTTTCTAGGAACGCATCTGCACAGCAATCGCTTTAGCAATGCCCTGCTGCCATGTTCAGACTGCCATGCTGCTGGAAAGCCATCAAGGAGGGCAAGATGAGACTAACTCCCTGTCCTGGTCAGTTCTCCCCTCCCTCTGGGCTAAATTGCTGTACACCACTCCAGAGCTGCCTGCACGACAGCTGGCAGCAGTATGTGCCCAGCAAGGTCTCTAATCTGCATGAAACGGAGGAATGCAAGAACTGAAGGTTTAGTAGGAAGGGGACAGGAGAGCAAGGTCTGTCCTGCAGTGCCAACTCCTCCCCCCCACCATCAGAGCTCACCCTTTCCGCAGCGAACATGGCATCGCTCTCTTTGAACTCCGGGAACACGTGACCTGCGGGAGAAGCGACAATGTCCTGTTGTGGAAGGGCTCCTCGGCACAGGGAGGCCGTGGTGCCTGTAGAACCCAGCCACACACGTCAGATCCAGCTCAGCACGCCTGCCCTGACCACTACCTTACTCTGACACCACTAACAGCAGTCTCCCTTTTGCAAGAGGGCAGAGCGCAATGCTCAGACAGCAGTGCTGCCATCTGCCAGGCAATGGGCTCTCAGCCACGCTCTTGAACGCACAGGACAGTCCCCTACTGGTTTCCCTCATACACCTCTAAGGGACGTCAGGGCCCTTTGGATAATGCTTATTTCTCAAGATCTTGAACTCAGCATGGGGGAAAAAACACCCAGTGTGTGGGCAGGCAAGGCTTGGGGTCTCAAACCCTGAATGGCAAGAGTGTGGCAGCACCAGCACAGCAGGGACCAGGACCACCAGGCTCTGCCACTGCCCGTGGAGGTTCTGGTGCAGAGAGGGGCAGAGAGCGCAGCGTCCCTTCCCTCACAGGGAATGCTAAACACTGCCACCCTGGGACAAGAAAGACAGCACCATACTGACACTGTCAGAACGCAGGAGCCTGGACCCATCCTGGAGGCACTAATGAAAGCCCGGGAGGAAGGAACTGCCCCACTGAAATCCCTTCCCAGAGGACACGCTGCTTTGCTGCCAGTTCCCTGAAGAACACTGACAGCTCCTGCGTTTCAGGTCTCAGCTGCTAGCTGGGCTGGAGGCCCAGAGCAAGGCAGCCCCCGATCCCGGGACAGTGGGGCTGTCCTCTCAATGCAGAGAGATCCAGTCACACCAAGAGGTTCACTGGGTATCGGGCACCAAGAAAGAGCTCAGTACTGCAAGTCCAGATTTTGCTAACAGCAGGCAGGGCCCTGACACCCACTCCCTCTCCTGCAAGGCTCCTCCAAAGCCAAGCTGCTTGGCCAACTGTCCGCCCACCAGGTCCTCACCTTCAACCTTCATTATCTGATAGGTGTCCTGCACCACCTTGTACTTGGGCTCGTTGCGGAAGGCGTGAGCCCAGGCCTGGATAAGGTACAGGATCTTGCTGCGGACACTTGTCTCCACTTGCCTCTGCATGGACAGGGAGGAGAAAAAAATAAATCTGAGAAAAAGACCCTGAAATCCAAAGGCTGGTGTGAATCCCCCAGAAGAGAAGCTAGAAATACCATTCACAGAGAGATTTTGGAGTACTTGTGCAAGGTGTGAGCTGTCAGGAAGCTGCAGTAAGGACAATTCCCAGCAAGGACTAAATAATACCTCAGCCTCCCCACGTCTCCCTCCAGCACAAACAAGAAAACATCCTTCAGAGCAGCAGGGACCAACTTGAAAAGGGGTGTGGCTATGATGTTTTGAGAAACACCCGCAGAGGCTCATGCAGGCACTCCCTGGGGCAGACACGAGCACTGGCCTGCCCAGCATCTTTGTGCGCCTCCTCACAAAGAGTTGCTGGTCCCACTCAGAAACCTGCGGGACCTGCAGCTGCCCAGCAGGTGAGAAGCACAGGGGCTGCCTTGCCCGAGCGCTGATGGGCACCAGGAGCTCACAGCTGGGGGGTGGCGGGGCCAGGCTGTCAGCATCTCCAGCCCCGAGACTCCTGCCCAGGAACACCCAAAGCCACCTCGGGAGTGACGTAGAGCCCAGCTGGGAAGGCTGCCCTTTGGAGGCAGGGGCGGATCTATCACAGTTCAGGGTGCCGGAGGAAACTTGGCAAGCCTGTTCCTACCCCAGGCAGCCTCTGAGAGCAGCCCTGTCATCAGCTGACCGAGTCATCGCGCATTCACGTGACCAGCTGCTCCAGAAATCCCCCGGGAAGTGGAGGAGCATTGTCAAGCTCCGATTTCAGCCGAGAGCTCGGCCCACACAGCATGGCTTACTGACAATTCCTGGAGCTCCAAACTTCTAGAAGATTTGGCAAAATCCTGCATTCCACACATGTCACAGCCCTGAACCCCATCAGAACTAAAGTCATTTCACCAGCACTGGGCATTCACGAGCAGCAGCGTTCCACATGTAGGAGGAGAATGGGTCTGGGGTAGTTATGAAACTATGGAGGCAGAGGAGGACTGGAGAGAACCACTAAATCTATTCACCTGATCTCCTCAGCACTCAGAGTGGCTGTGCTACTACACCTGGCCGTCATATTGCAGCAGGGTTCCTATCTCAGAAACAGTAAAATAAGATATATTTACCTTGAGTATTTCCTTCAGCTCCTCCATAGTCTGTTTATTGGCCACCTCATCATGGACTGTTTGGCCGCAGTTTTTAACCACCGACTCCATGACCTGTAAGGGCAGAGGACAGTATTATCCTGGTGCTTTCTTCCTCTGCAGCTCGTGATGGTCCCACACTTTACAGCAGCCAGTGCAGCAGGACAGGGGTGCTATTTAAGCAACAAGTCACGTTAGGGTGAGCCAAGCCAGAGGAAGCCACACTGGAGAGCGAGCTACGCTTCCACTGCACGTGACATTTGGACCTCTGCAATGCAGAGACAGACCCCGGGGACAATGTCCCGAGTTCCAGCTTTGTCTGTTTCTAACTCCGAAATGGAATTGAAGAACACAAACCACAGCCTGCTGATCAGTCACAAAACCTCTGTGCTAGAGCCAGGAGGAGGCAGGCTCCAAGCTGTGACTCCGACGTTCCCGGGGCAGGGAACGCTGTGCTGGCTGCACAGCTTGTGAAAGATGGGAGATTCCCTGGCCTGGGCGCCAGGCCCCTGCAGCGCTCACGGTCCAGGCTGGCGTTACCTCCAGTGCGTAGAGTGCCACATGGGGATTCTTGTCATTGACTTTCTTCTTGATAGCATTGACAGCGTATTTCGCCCTGGGTAAGGAAAGAGAGCACACGTCCTCAGGAATGTGAGGGGAGATTCCACCTGCCAATGCTAACCCCCTAACACAGGGGCACAGTCAGCTCTGGGTCCATGCGATTCCCTCGAGGCAAACCAGGGGGAGAGAGAATAGGCACACGCAAGCTTGAGTTTCCCTGAAGATTTCAGGCCAGAGGTAACCCACAGCTCCCAAGGTCAGCGAAACACCTCAGCACACCAGCGCTGCGGTGCTGCCCGGCCGAAAGGGGTCGGCAGGACAAGTCGTGCCACCAGCCTCACCTCACAGAGGCAAGGAGCGCTGCGCTCAGAGAGCGGCCGGCAGCCGCAGCACTTACTGGGTGTCTCCCTGCCGGATCATGTCGCAGATCTGCAGGATGGATTCCCAGTCCGTCTCCAGCAGCAGCTGGCTCGTAGCCTTATCTGCAAGGGATAAACCCATCAGCTGCTTTACGCGGATCTGTCCATCTCGGCTCCGCTCTGCAGCCGCCGGTGCCTCTCCTCTGCAGGGGGCTCCCCCGGTCACCGCCGATGCCCAGGCCCGAGCACTAGGGGATGAAACCCCCGATTTTCCCGGACCGCACCCGCTCTGGCCCCCCCCCGGGCGCTCGGCAGCCTCGGACCGGCCGCACCAGCTCCTGCGGGCCCGGAAAGCACCGAGACGCGGCCCCGGGCCCGCCCCAGCTCCCGGGGCCGAGAGCTGCGGACCCCGGCCCGGCCCTAGCCCGGCTCCCACCCCGCCCCGCCGAGGGGAGGCCGCGGCCGGTACCGAGGAGCCGCTCGAAGGTGCCACCGCCGCGCCCCATGGTGTCCCCCTGGCCTAGCCTGATCCGATCCGGTTCGCCCCGCTACCCCACCGCCCCTCCGCGGGCGCTTCCGCTTCCGCCTTCCCAACTTCCGGTAGGGGCGGGGCTTTTTCCGGTGGGGCGGGGCGCGCGCGATGGCGGGCGCGGGGCGGCCCGTGCCCACGTGCCTGCTGCTGGGGGCGGCGGGCGGCGGGAAGAGCTTGCTGGCCCGGCGGCTGCGTCATATCCGGCGGGGACAGCACCGGGGGGCGCGGGGGCTGGGAGGGGGGGTGTGGGTGGTCCTCCCCCCCTGTGTCCTTAACCCGCGGCACAGCTGAGCGCCGAGGAGGGGCCCGCGGAGCTGGGCGAGCCCCCGGCCACGCTCCCCACGGTAGGCAGGGCCTGGCGGGGTCCGTGAGCGGGCCGGCAGCCCAGATGCGGCACGGCCGAGAGTCTCCGGTACACGGAGCCAGCCGAGCCGCTGTCCCGGCAGGTGGGCACCAACCTGACGGACCTGCGGCTGCCGCGGAGGGTGACGGTGCGGGAGCTGGGTGGCTGCATGGGCCCCATCTGGCCCAGCTACTACGGCGAGTGCAGCGCTCTCCTGGTGAGCGGTGGCGGCACCGGGACCCCACACCGGCGGTGGTGGCGGGCCATGTCCCCATCTCGAGCCGTGGCCCCCAGGGATGTTCATTCAGGGGGGATGTGGGCGCAGGGAGAGGGGCTCCCCACTGCTGGGGGTCGGCGCTGGCCCCCGCTCCGCTGCAGGGTGTTGTGCTCTGGTCTGGCTCGTCCTGGCACATGGCTGGCCTCGGCACACCCGCACCGCAGCGTTCCTTTTGCTCCTCTAGTTCGTGGTCGACTCCGCCAACCCCACCCAGGTCTCCTCGTCCTGCGTCCAGCTGCTCTCCGTCCTCTCCGCAGCCCAGCTCGCCTCCGTGCCTGTGCTGCTCCTCTTCAATAAGATGTGAGGAGGGGGTCAGCTGGCGGGTGGGGATGCGCGGGGACACGCTGCAGGCCCATGGTGGCTCCCATGTCCCTTCCATCAGGTGACGCCCGAGGAAGCCTGACACATCCTGGGGGGCAGCAGCCGCACCCTCTGGGCCTGTGGAGACCCCCAGGCAGGGGCCTGAGCCAGGCAGGAGAGCTGTCGCAGTGCGCTAACAGCCCCCCCTCCCCGCTGCAGTGACCTGCCCTGCTACATGTCGCTGGTGGAGATGAAGTCGCTGTTCCGCATGCAGGACATCATCTCCTGCGCCACGCAGCCCATCACGATGCTGGAGACCAGCGCCCGTGACGGCACCGGCCTGGCCGACGTCCTGCAGTGGCTTCGGGCCACCTTCGGGGACCACCGCTGACCCCAGTGCTGCCCAGGCAGGTCCTGTCACCAAAGGAGGTGGCCAGCGAGTAGCTGCCCTGTGTGGGGCTGGCAGCGGGGCCCAGGATGGTGGCACAGGCTGGTGGCGGATGGGACCCTGTGGGACTTTACAGTAAAACTTCCACCTTACTGTCCCGGCTGGTGGCTGCCCTGTGCTTGGGTGGAAACCCTGGACTTCTGGGGAAGGGACAAGCAGGAGCCTCAGGGGCCAGACCCTGGGCTGGGGCTGGTAACTGCTGGGTTGGAGGCTGAGTGCTCGTGCGGCTCCTGCCCTGTGTGCACCTGGGTGGGTGGCGGGAGCTGGGGCAGGCTGAGCCCCAGGGATGGCTCAGTCAGGGACGTCTCACGAGCTGCAGCAAGTGCCAGCCTGTGGCTGCTTGGACTCAGAGAATGGCTGGCGCTGTGCCTGCACCGATACCCCATCCCGTGCCCCTGACAGCCAGCCCAGCGCAGCGGGCAGCAGCAGCGCCCGGCAGCAGGAGTGCCAAGTCACGGGGGTGCTTGTGGCTGCCTGTGCCTGGCACAGGCTGTGGTACCCCCCTGCCGGGGAAGGGCAGTGCCAGGTCACGGCGGGAACTGGCTTGTGAGGGGCTGTGCTGTGGTGGAAAGCAGCTCTCGGTGCTGGGGACTGCAGGCACCACACCGTGGCAGTGAGCAGCTCCTGGGGACACGGGCAATGAGGCAGCAGCAGTTCTTGCTCCCACAGCACGGGCTGAGCTGGGGTCTTCCCGGGGCAGCCCGTGCACACCCTACCATGGCTGCTGGCAGCTCCCTGCATAGCTGCTGAGTCCCCACCCTTGGTGAGCGCTGATGCACCAAACCCGCTTGCCTGCTTCCAGCCTGACAGGTCCAGACACCACACCGGCTGGGAGCCTGGCACAGCCGCGCTTTAATGGGCCAGGTTGGCCTGCAGTGCAGGAGCCAGAGCCTCCAGGTTCCTCTGCCCGCCCAGCACTTGGCACCATGGTGGTTTCCCTGGGCCCCTCGTGCCGCAGGCACAGCGTGCTGCAGGGCTGCCTGGCTGGGGGGGGCTCGCTCCTGCGGAAGGTGTCGGCCAGCGGCTCTCCTGGGGAGCCAGGCACGGGGCTGGGGCTGGGTCAGTGCCTGGCAGCTCCCGGCTCCGGCCTCGCTGCTCCTGGGCGGTGCAATGGGGGCTGCAGGTTCTCTCCAGCCAGAAAGCTTCACTGTCCCTGAATGCTTCTGACAAGAGCCAAAGCTGTTCTCTGGGGCGGTTACAGGGGCTGTGCCGCAGCATCCCCGCACAGCTGCCAGACGACGTGCCCCAGTGGGTCCGGCAGCCCAGAGGAGAGGATCTTCCCCAGCACCCCACGGCTCCGCTGCTTCCAGTGCCACACCATGATGGATTGGAAAGACGGACAGATCCAGTCCCTGGCTGTGAGCAGAGCCCTGTCCTGTCCCGCTCCTTCCTGGGCATTCTGACACTAAGAGAGACAGTCCCTGAGACCACAAGTGTCTGCTGCCAGGCACAGACAGCAGTGCCCCGCACTGAGAGCACAGAGGAAGCTCTCTGGCTGTCCCCATCCTGTCCCTGTCCTGTCCCCATCCCCTTCCCTGTCCCTGTGCTGGCTCTGCTGGCAGTTGCTGCCATCCCTGGGCCACAGCAGCCCCAGAGATCCAGCAGCCCCCAGGACAGGCTGGGTGCCAGAGCAGCCCAGGCATCCCCCCAGCAGGCTCAGCCCTGCGTCCCATCTTCCAGCTGAGGCAGCCATGCTGCCGCCTGCGAGGGGACGTGAAACGCCTGTCTCATCCCATCATCTGCACCTTCCTGCTCCCCGGCAAGCAGCTCTGCTGCAGCTGGGCTGGCCCTGGCAGAGCCACTCTCACCGCCCCGCTGGGGAATGTCCACGCGCGCAGCCGAGCTCCGAGCACCTGGCAGCCCCCCTCCCCTTCACGCAGGCCTCACCTGGGGCTCAGGTGCGTCTCTCTTTCTGCTCATAGACGGAGTGAAGCTTCTGAATGAGAAATACTTTGTCTTCCCCTTCCTGCAACAGCAGAGACATTGCCGTGAGCAGCTGGGGGATGTGCTCTCGCACGCCCGCGGTGGCAGCGCTGTTGGGGCCAGAGCCTGAATCTGGCAGTCCCGGGGCTGGACCAGGGCGTGGAGCAGCCGGGACGGCTGGGACCTGCCAGGGGCACGGAGCTCACGCACGTTGGCAATCTGCTCCTTCAGCAGGCGGATGATCCTCCGCTGGCCTCTCACCACCTGGATGTTGAAGTAGACCACGGCTCTGCAACGACAGGCAGGATGGGATGGTGGCAGCTGGGGCGGGAAACTGGGGGACACTGTGCCTCTGGCACCGGGCTGTGGAGCAGGGCTCTGGAGTGACACCCCCTGCTCAGGGCTGTGACAGTGGGACCCTCAAAGGGTACAGCCTGGGGCTCGGGTCTGTACTCACAGCAGGACCCCGGACACGAGGAACAGGAGGAAGGTGTTCTCCACCAGGTGCTGGTGGACCCAAGTGAACCAGGTGATGTTCGGGTTGGACTTCTCCAGCACTTGCACCCAGGTCTTCCCTGACTTGTAGATGGTTTCCAGCCCCTGGAAGGGACCACAGGTTTCTGATGGCTGCACCCTGAGCAGACAGAGTGATGGGGTCAGTCAGAGTGACGGGCAGCCCAGCCTCGCCTGCCCCAGCCACCCCCACTGGCTGGGCGAGGGGGTCCTCATCCCCTTGTCTTGCATCAGGAACAGCTGAGAACAGCTGGGAGAAGTGGGCAGAGGCCAACTGCTGCTGTGCTCTGTGCAATGACCAGCACTGGGCAGCATCTCCCTGCCTGGGGCAGCACCGCACAGCCTGGTGCTGGGCACGACGTGCCCTGCATGCCATCAGGCACAGTCTCCCCACATCCCTCTCCTTCGCCAGGCACCCGGTGGTTCTGTGCCCCGAGCCATGGTCCAGTGGGTACTCACGACCAGATGGTGTAGGAGAGGAAGACGGCTGCAGCCAGGAAGGATGGGAAGCACAGCAGGGTGATGAAGACCGTGCTCATGTGAGATGCTTGCCAGGGCTTGCTGGGGGACTGGCAGTTCTGCATCAGGCTGGTCTGCAGACAGGGAGCAGAGTCCTGTGTGCTGCTGTTTCCTGGGAAGCAGCCCCCCTGCCATCCCATCCCTCACATCCGCCAGGAGCTGAGTGAGCTGAGGGACACCTTGTCCCCACCAACACCTCTTCCCTCCCAGGATGGTGCTGCACAGTGCAGCATCTCTGCTGTGGCAGAGGCAGTCTGCAGCAGGGCACAGCATCACCGCAGGGCTGCCCATCACGGGGAGACGTGGGGAGCTGGGGGACCGGGGGCAGCTCGCACCTTTTTGATATAGAACAGCAGCAGCAGCTTCAGCACCTGCACGGCCGGCAGGAGGGGTGCAAAGAGAACACCCAGCCTGGGAGAGAAGAGGAAGAGGAGCTCACCCTGGGTGTGAACCCCATGGGAGCAGAGCTGGGGCAGTGGCAGGGTGCCAGTGCCAGCTGTGGTCAGGCTTTCATAACACAAAGGGCACACACAGGGCACCCAACGCCAGGTTTGCTGTGCTGGGGCTGGGGTCTCGCTGACCCATGGGGTGGTCGTGGCCTTTGCAGCTCCTGGGTGTGTTAGGAGGGGACATGCAGCAGGACATGCACACATCCCCTCCTTGGGCAGGGGGGTGCTAGGTCTGGGGCTGCAGAGAAGCAGTGGGGGAGTGGGAAAGCAGGAGCCTGAGCAGCGAAGCAGAGGGGCTGGAAGGGAGGCACCCAGCACTGTGACTGCCAGGCCACCCGTCTCCCTTGTCCCACCCATGCAGGGCTTGGGGGTCTCCCACGACCTGGCTCAGCCACACGTGCAGCTCCCCATGCCTGGTCCCTGCCAGCCGCAGGGCTCCCAGGGGACCACAAGGCATTTGCCAGTGGAGGAACGTCCCGTTCCAGACAGGAGACATCTCACCAGGTCAGGGTCTGCCCGTAGATCAGCTCCAGCACGTTTCGGGCGATGTCAAACTCGGGCCTCTGTGTCCTCTTCAGCCTCTTCTCCAAGATGAGCCTGGGAAGGAGCAGAGCTCTGCTCCCACACTGCTGCTGGGGGGACACTCGGCACCCCATCTTCCCCCTCAGAGGGCAGCAGAGCCTGGTGCAGCAGGGCAGCGCCACCCAGGCAGCGGAGAGCCAGGATCATGCTGGGGATGCCACACCGGCAGGGGGACCCCTCCTGTGGCACATTACCTCCAGACCAGCTCCCCGAAGAGCGTGTCCAGCAGGGTGAATATGAAGTCCATCACCATGAAGCGATACAGTTCCTGCCCCACGCACGTCTCCCAGCACTGGGGAGACAAGCAAAGGTGGCATCAAGTGGGCAATAAGGCCTTTCCTCCCCTGTGACTTCCCCGTGGCCCCCATGGGGTGTGAGGGGCAGCAGTGCTGACCTCCTCTGCCGAGCAGACAACTCTCCGGCTGAGCCACTGGTAGCAGAGCAGGCCAAGGACCACCATCTTCAGAATGAGATTCCTGGGGAGCAGGAGCAGGGCCAGGAGCCCCTGAGCCCTGGGGATGGGGAGTGCACAGCCCCAAAGCCTCCCCCCACACCGCAAATGGGGGTGCAGGATGCTCCCCCCGCCCCGGCCCCCAGCAGCCTACCTGCAGATCGCCACATAGACCTGCGCCATGGGGGAGTCCTGCTTCTCCCACACAGCCAGCAAGCTGTACAGGTGGGGCATCAGCGTGTTGAGGAGAGACACCACGAAGGGCAGGACCAGCAGGATGGCTTCCCGCTGCCGCTCGTCACTGCCCCGTGCTTGAGGGTCCTGACGAACCTGGCGAGCGGGTACCAGGGTGGGCACGTGGCTGCTGGCAGCTTGGCACCCTCGGGGAGGGCAGCAAACACCAGGAGGGAGCTGCAACAGGGCTGCCCTCACCCCCCAGCACCAGGGCAGGAGATCCCACGGCGAGGGGCGGCACTCACCACGTGCATGTGCTCTGAGAAGTAGTGCACAGCCAGCACGCAGCCCAGCGCGGTGCTCAGCGAGAGGGCCCAGGCCAGGAGAAGCACAGCAGAGTGCCACAGGCGCTGGCAGAGGCTCAGGGAGCGGGAGTGGGAGCGCTGCTCCGCCAGCAGCTCCTGGAAGAGAGCAGTGCAGTGCTGCTGAACACGCTCTGGATCTGGCTCCGGAGTGAGGGTTTGTCCTGCCGCACCAAGGCAGGACCCAGCGGGCTGGTGGACCAAGTGCTGGCGCGGGTCGGGGTTGGGGGCATTTGCAGCTCAAGGCTCCCCGTGCAGCGGGCAGGAGGGGTGCTGAGCCCAGGGTCCGGACCGGCGCCTGTGAACACCTCTGCCTGCCCACGTGCAGGGGTCGACCCCAGCCCAGCTCCTCACCTTCAGCTGGGTGCAGATGTTCTCACACTGCAGCTTCACTGAGCGCCTCTGGATGACCTTGAAGTCCCAGGCACAGAAGACTTTGACAGCCAGGTCCCCCCTGGAGCTGCCCACACGGTAGCTCTCCCCGAAGGAGCGGGACATGCTGCAACGAGGGGGAGGGCGTCAGGGCATCGGGGCTGGGCATTGGCAGAAGGCTGGCCGTGCTGGAGGTGCTGCTGACCCACCTGTACACCAGCAGGATGCAGGTGACGAGGAAGCAGACCCCAACACTGAACACGTAGGCCAGTGGCATGTTGTATGGGAGCAGAGGGGCTGTGAGGGGGCACATGCTGCTGTTGGGGCTGGAGGCACAGGGGTCGTTGAGGGTGACATTGCTGTAGTAGCCGTAGTACAGCAGCGAGCGAGTGAAGTAGCCCTGTGGGAAAGCACATGATGGGGCCCACAGTGATCTCGCCGGTGCCCACAGCACCCTGCCCAGCCTGGCACATCTGTGCCAGCCTGCAGGGACACAGACCCTGGGCTGGGGCAGCACCAGGCACCCCCTCCTGCACCCACAGCACTGGTGATCCCAGGGCCCCAGCTGTGTGAGGACAGGGACCATGGCATCACTGTGGCAGGGATGCAGGGCAGGGACCATGGCATCACCATGGCGGGGATGCATGGCTGAGCCCCTGGCTTGGAGCAGCTCCTGGCCCAGGGACCTGCTGGCACTGGCGTGCTGGCAATGCTTACTGCTCCTGTGAGGAGCTCGAGGCCGGTGAAGGGCTGGGGGCTGGCCGAGGCGGGGGGATACGCAGCCTGTGGGGCCACCACAAAGACCACGAGGATGAGGACCAAGGAGATGTTGAACATAAGGAGCGTCTTGAGGAAGAGGAAGTAGGAGAGGACGCTGGAGCCAAAGCGGCCGCCGATCTGCTTGAGGGTGTAGTGCCAGGGCTGTGCAGCGGCGAGCAGGGAGAGGAGCCTGTACCAGAGGCGCCGGCAGCCCTGGGGAGAGGGAGCCTGGTGATAGCACCGGGGCTGGAGCCTGTACCAGCCCCCCGATGGCTCTGTGCAGACCCACACCCCAGACTTACGAGGATGATGCAGTCCTCG
This sequence comes from Podargus strigoides, assembly GCA_028020825.1. Lineage (NCBI taxonomy): Eukaryota > Metazoa > Chordata > Aves > Caprimulgiformes > Podargidae > Podargus > Podargus strigoides. The sequence continues at coordinate 459,872 of CM051638.1, forward strand.
CACCGTGCGCAGGGAGAGGAGGGGGCCCGGTGCTGGACATGGTGCCTCAGGGTGCCCCTCTGCCTGCTCAGCTCCTGCCTGCCAGCAGAGAAGGACATCAGAGGGTGGCACAGGCTCTGGGATGGCTCGAGCTGCAGGAGGCAGTGGGAAAGGACCTACCGGAGGGCATGTTTCTCTGCCAGGCTGAGGGGCATGGTGAGCAGCATGTGGCTACACTCGCTGGGTGAGAGGCTCAGCAGCTCCTTCACCAGCAGGCTCCGCTTCTCTGGGCACAAGGGGCGCAGTGGGATGTGGCCAGCCAGGACACGGCATGCCCATCCCGAACCCGGCGTGGGGACAGTGCCTGGAACTGCCTGCTCCCATCCCTGGGGGACCCTCACCTTCCAGTGTGGCCCTGGCAGGGTCGGTCTCCAGGTCGTACTGCCGCAGGCTGGGCCGTGCTGCGCGGCAGAGCTGCTGCAGGGGTGGGCGGCTGCTCCGGCGCCGCAGCCGGGCGGTACGGCTGTAGTACTGGGAGATGATGGCCCCGCGGCTGCGCCCTGCGGGCGAGAGCAGGGCAGGGGGTGGGCGGCCTGGGGAGAGCCACAGACACGGGAGAGCTCTCCCGAGGGGCTCCTGGGTCTGGGGAAGGGCAGCAGAGTGGGTGGCACCTACCGATGGTGCGGCTGGGCATGCTGGCGAGGATCCGCAGGGAGGCGGAGGAGTAGCCCTGGTGGTGCTCCCCCTGCCCCGGCTCTGGCCAGGCTGTGGCACAGGAGTCTGGGGGGGCCAGGCGGGCCGGGTGCGCTGGGCGAGGGATGGCAGGACGCAGGGCAGTGAGAACCACAGCACCCACAGCTCCAGTCCCTGCAGCCCCACTGCCCTGCTCTGGCATGGAGGCCAGGTGCCTGCTGCGGTGTGTGCTCCTCGCAGAGCACCCCCTTCTCTGCGGACACTCTCTGTGTCACCAAGGGCAGGTCTGTCCCGCTGCCTGCTCTGGTGAAGGTGCCAGTGGGCTCCTACAAGTGCTTTGGCCACAGCCTTGGCACAAGCCCTAGCTGGCCCAGGCAGGGTCTGGGACGATAGATGGCCCTGGGCACACGCACTGTGCTCGTCCCACCCCGGCTGCAGCCACAGAGCTTTTTACCTCTGTCCCTCGCCTGCATCTCCAGCTCCAGACCTGCCTCTACCAAGCTGCTCTGCTCCTGGATGAGCTGGCAGAAGGAGCTGTGCAGGGCTCCTTCGTTGTCCGGGCTCGGCTCCTGGCTGCAGGGAAACAGACCCGCTCGCCTGGGGCTGGGCACGGGGGCCTGGGGGACAGAGCCGTGGCAAAGCCCTGGTGCCAGCCCAAAGCCCGTCCGTGCTGCACAGGCACCCGGTGCCTGCTGTGCCCCACCGTGCCAGCCTGGTGCCGCGGGGGCACAGTGGGGCAGCGGAAGGGGAGGCCCACACTCACCCATCACTCTCGGTGTCCTCGGTGACGCAGAGGGTGATGGAGGGCGGCTGGGACATCCTGCCGGGGCCGAGTGGTTCCCTGCGGCACCGCGCTCCCCCGACACGCCACCCAGCCACAGCGAGCGGACGGGTGTCACCGGCCCCGGGGCAACCCGGTCACCCCGAGGCCCGCGGGACGGGGATGGAGCGGCAGCCGCTGCGTGCGGGGCCCGGGGTCCCGGGCAGGCGGGACCGATCGCGGGGTGACCCCGGGGCAGCGCGGCGGGCGGCCCGGAGCTGCGGCGGGACAGGAAGGAAGGGCGGGCGGATGGGGCGGCGGCGCAGCCGGGACAACCTCCGCCGAGCCGGGCCTGCCCGAGCGGGGTCCCGCCGGCCCGGGGCTGCGCCGGAGCCGCCGGAGAGCGGTCGTGCCCCCCGGGGCCGTGTCCCCCCCCCGCGCAGCCCAGTCTCCTCCTGTCCCCGCAGAGCCCCCCCACTCCGGCCGCGCTCCCGGGACCCCCCCGTGGGGCCGCGACCCGCGGGCGCCGGTCCTGACCTGCGGCACAAAGCGCGTCGGGAGGCGACGGGCGTTCAGCGCCCGTGAACCGCGTGGGGCCGGTGTGGGGCCGGCCGGCCGTGCCCCGTCCCACGGCGCTGCCCGCGGCCCTGGGTGCCGCGCTGGGGCCGCGCGGTCGCAGCACCGGGAGGGAGGGAGGGAGGGAGGGAGGCACAGGGAGCAACACCGGAGCTGCTGCGGGACACGGGGGCACCGGAAAAGAGCGGGGCCGCTCGGCTCCAGCGCTGCCCTCGGTGGCCGGGCGGGGGAAACCCAGTCCCGCCGCCCCGAGCACGGCCCAGCCCGCCCCGCTCCGCCCCAGCCCTCCCCGGGGCGGTGCCGCGCAGGGGCGGCGGGGAGCGCGGCGGTGGTTCCGGCGCGATGGAGGGCGGCGGTGGCGGCGCGTACGGGGCGGCCAAGGCCGGCGGGGCCTTCGACCTGGGCCGCTTCGTGCAGCAGCCGCAGGTCCTGGCGCGGATCGCCAGCGCGGTGAGTCGGGGCGGGCCGGGGCGGGCGGGACAGCCCCGCCGGGCCGCGGGGGGACCCGGGACGAGCTGGCCCAGCCCGGCCTTCCCCCACCTCCGGCCCCGGCGCAGCCGTGGTGGCGGGCGCTGAGCTGAGCGGTGCCCGGGCCGGTGCCCCCATCCCGCGGTGCCGCCCGCCGGACACCCGCCCCCGCCCCTGCAGATCTTCGCCCTGATCGTCTTCGCCTGCCTGGTCGGGGAGGGCTACACCAACCTGCCCAGCTCCCCCCGCCTCTTCTGCATCTTCAACCACAACGAGGACGCCTGCCGCTACGGCATCGGCATCGGCGTCCTCGCCTTCCTCGCCTGCATCTTCTTCTTCATGGTGGATGTGTACTTCCCCCAGATCAGCAACGCCACCGACCGCAAGTACCTGGTCCTGGCGGACCTCGGCTTCTCAGGTACCGGCGGCCGCAGGGCCGGGCTGCGCCTTCCACGGCTGCCGCAATGGCTGCCCTGGTCCCGTGACGTGGCTGCCGGTGCCTGGCAAAGGGAGTCGCTCCCGCTTGGCACGCTGCCCACGGGCCACGCGCTGCCCGCTGGAAGTGCTTGGAGGAGCAGAGCAGCACGTGGGGAGCAGCGCGTGGACAGCTGCACCGGGCCCCATGGCCGCGCTGGCCTCCGGCCCCTCAGCGGCAGCCACAGCCTGGTGGCAGCAGGGTACCTGCTCCTGGGGACCAGCCTGGCAGCAGCAGGACACAGCCCTGACCCCTCATGCCTCCTTCCTCCCGCAGGTCTCTGGACCTTCCTCTGGTTCGTTGGCTTTTGTTTCTTGACGAACCAGTGGGCCTGGACGCGGGCCGAGGACGTGCGCGTGGGGGCTGACTCGGCCCGTGCCGCCATCACCTTCAGCTTCTTCTCCATCTTCTCCTGGGTGAGTGGAGCCACGGGGGAGCCCGGCCCTGCCCCGCTCGGGAGGGAGCACGGAGGGGCTCCCCGGGCAGCCCAGCCCTGACGCCGCCGTCCCCCTTGTCTCTCCAGGGCCTCCTGATAGCCTTTGCTTACAAGAGGTACAAGATGGGAGTGGAGGACTTTGCTCAGAGCTACGTCGACCCCACCCCGGAGGTTTCGACTCCCTACTCCAGCTACCCCAACATCAGCCACGACAGCTACCAGCAGCCGCCCTTCACCCAAACGGCAGAAGCCCCGGAGGGGTACCAGCCCCCGCCGGTGTACTGAGCCCCTGCCTGGCCGTACCAGTGCAGTTCTCTCCCGGGGGGTGGGAGGGGGGGACTGCCCCTCGAAGGGGGCAGGAGGGGCAGCAGATGCTTTGTGTGAAGGCCACTGGGGTGCAGGAGAGGCCTGGTCCCAGCAGTGGAGCTGAGCTCCCACTGCTGGGAACCACAGCCCGGTGCCTGGCGGGGGTTCAGCACGTGGTGGGTGATTTGTGACTGCTGAGCGTGGCTCTGGGGAGGGTGGGCATGTGGGGCCAGCCCCAGAGAGGCTGAGCACCTGCCCTTGCTGATGTGCCTGCAGGGAAGCAGCGGGTGGGCGTGTGGTTCACACCCCCCGGCCCTGGCCGTGCCTCCGCGATGGCTGCCCTGGCCTGTCCTGGCACCGGTGCCTTTCCAGCTGCACCGGTTGCAGCCGGGCGGCCCAGCTCCTGCTTCCTGTGCCTCCCCCTCTGCTGCTGGGTGTGCTTGGTGCCAAAGCCCTGTCTTCTTTTGACTCTAAACTGCCGTGCTGTGCCTTCACCGCAGCCTGCGCTAGAGCTGCCGGTGTGCGGATGACGCGGGTTGGGATCCATGGGAATGGCGAGCGCTGGGCTCTCAGCGGGGCCGGGGCTGCTCCAGGTGTCTGAGGAAGGTCCTGGAGCACCATCCCTGCAGACCTGGCCTCCTTGCTTGCCTCCCACGAAGCATTGCCTCCACAGAAGCAAGGCTGCCGTCCCACGTCCTGCCCGCCGCTCCCTCGGCAGCTGCTGCTCACAGCCCGTGCTGCCGGCTGACCCGAGGGTGCTGCTCCGGCGCCGGTGCCGCTGTCTCAGGTTGGTTTCTGCTGCACATGTAGTGAAGCTGTTCCCAGCAGCAGAGCGCAGTGTGCGAGCTGTCGCTGCTGGGGCTGGCGCTCAAGTAGTTCTTTGTTTGTCACTGTAGAGAAGGAATAAACTTTTTCACCTAGTCCCCACGTGCCTTTCTTCTCTGGGGAAGCAACCCAGGGTTCCTCCTCTAGCCCCAGGGGCTGGGGGTTCCAGGCAGGGAAGCGGCAGAGCAGCCCCTGCCAGCTGCTGCGCTGCAAACAGCACACTCATGCTGTGCCTATTTTTAGGCCAGCGCTCCTGCTCCTCGCAGCCTGCTCCAACACCCCCCGTGAGCAGCCATCCGGGCAAGCCCTCAGCCTGCACTGTTTGCACAGACCGTGACTGCAGGGAAGCTGTGTCAGAGCAGTATAAAACACACACAGGCAATTTCATTAAGTTATTTATTAACCTAAACCAGTAGCAGGTCCCTGTCCCTAAGGGGAAAGCCCAGGCCTGGCAGTCAAGTGCTTTTGAGTGCTACAACTGTCATCCCTTCCAGTAATGCAGAGGCAGTGGGGGTTTTCAGACAGCTCTTGTAACCTCCTGGGGAGGGGAGGCACCTCCTCAGGCTGGAGGGTGTGGGCAAACAGTGTGCACCACTTTTGCACATGAAGATTTGACCTGGCCAGAGCCAAGAGCTGCTGCTTGGAGCTTGTGGACACTGGCTCACAGGGAAAAGCGCTTTTGCAAGGAGTAAGAAAAAACCCCACAACTTCTAGAGGCCAAGTCAAGCAAAGAGGGAAGAGGATGCTTCAGACAACCTACAGCAGAGGAAAAATCAGCCTCGGGGAATGTTTGGGAGGCTCAGGGGGGAGCAAGATACATGACTAGAGCTGAAAACATCCACTCAAAGCTGAGACCCTCTTCCAAGTAGCTGGTTCTTCACAAAAACAGTATCCCAAGCCTTTAAAGTGAGGCCCTGAGCCTCCAGACCCTTCTCAGGTAACTAAGCACTGAAGTCGCAGCACCAAGCTTGGACTGGGCAAAACCAACCCCATTTTGGAGCTGTGACTTCCTGAAGCAAAGTCTAAATCTTCCAAAAGGACTCCATGTTAATGCACAGGCTACTACTGCCAGCCCTTTTCAGTTCAAAACCTAAAAAGAGACCACTGTCAGGCCTCATGTCAAACTTTCCCTCGCTTGTTTCAACAAAAATTTACAAGACAGTTACAGCAATTAACAAACAGGCCAGGCTCGCTCAAAGGGGCTGCTGAGGGCCAGCTGCCGCGTGTCAGTTGCAAAGTTGTGTCACAGCCCTGTGAGAAGGGACAGGTTATCTCCTCAGACCGCATTAAAAAAGGAAGTGTGGGTTTAAAATACTTAAGTTACTGTGCATTGTCTTAAGAAACCTGGAATTTAGCAACAGCACACAAGAGAAACGGTTGCGTTCCCAGGCCAGTGCCCCAGCCACCAGCGCCGTGCTGAATGCAGGCAGACCAGGAGAGCGGGCCAGAACGATGGCGAGTGGTGGAAGCCCCACAGCCTGGCTGGCTGGGACAGGACCTGTTTGTGTGGCAGCATCAGTAACTTCACCCGCCTTTTTTCTGTGTTCTGGGAAAGGAACTCAGTCTTAGTCAGGCTCCCACTTTGGCTCCCTCTGGGATCAGGTCCAGTTGATCCTCGTTCCCGGCGCTCAGTGCAGCGGCTTGGCAGTAGAGCTAAGACACTTAACAGTTTTGCTAAAAGCGGGGGAAGCCAGATCTGATGCCCGGGAGCCGCAGCATTTAACTTCCTTCCTCTTGTTTTTCCCCACGCAGGAGCCCAGCAGTCAAGAAGTGAAGATCTTGCGGGAGGCAGCCATCTCCAGCTGCTTCACCCCCATGGGCATGTTCTCCTTGTTCTCCAACCCAGGCTGCTGAGGCCGCTTGCGGAAGTAGCAGGCTCGGCACACGGAGTGGTACTTGTCTGCTCCTCCAATCACTTCAACCTGGCAAGAAATTTGGGAGGGTGACTCTGCAGAGCTCAGTTCCCTGAGGAGATCCCTCTAGACTAGCAGGACTGGCAAGATGAAGGTCCTGAAGTGCATTCTGTTCCCTGGGAACTCACCTCCCTCTCTGCTCCCAGCCTCTTTGTGTAGGAGGCTTCTCGGTAGCACTCCATGCACACAGCGTTCAGCTTCACCACGCTCTCTGCCAGTGGCACCAGGTTCAGGATGCTCCCAAAAGCCTGTGCCAAGACAGCAAGGACGGTTCTGTGGAGTGGGTTCAACAAGGATCCCAAAGCAGCTGCTGTACCAAAACAAAACATTTTACCTTTCTCTGGAAAGTCCCATCGAGAGCAGCAACAATAACAGTTTTCCCAGCATTGGCCATCATCTCACAGAACTCCACGATGTCTGGGAACTATGGGAGGTACAGAAACAGCGTCAGGGGAAGAAGGGGCAGCACTTCGCTCAGGATCCACAGCACATGCCCAGACAGCAGCAAAAGGCACAAAGAAAATTTGTTGCCTATCTGTGAAATGGACTCCAGTGCCACTGTCTTCAGCCTGCAGGCACTAAGGGAAGGGAAGGGGTCGACCATACAGGCAGGATCAAACTGCCTCTCACCCCCTCCTGCAGAGGATTCAGACCCTCTTCTGCACAGGGTGCTCTGGAGGGGCTGCGTCCTGCAGAGCTCCCCAGGGTCTGCCCTGGCCATGCACTTACGAACTGGCCCTCGTCGATGCCAATGACTGCAGAGCCCAGCGCTTCCTGGTACACGTCCTTGAGGAGACAGGCTGGCAGGGCCTCCATGGTGCTCCTGTGGGGCAGGGTGACGCAGTGAGCCATGCAGCCCACCCGGGCCCGCAGGGGTGCGTCCTCCTGCCCCAGGGACTCACTTGTCGTGCGTGGAGACGCCGGAGGTGCCGTAGCGCGTGTCCTTGGCGTACTTCACCAGCAGGCACCGGTACTGAGCGAGCTGGAACCGCCGCACCCGCCGCATGAGCTCCGTGCTGCAAGAGACGGCCGTCAGCGGGCACCGGACACCGGCCCCGCCCCCAGCCCCCCATCCGCCCGGGCCTACCTCTTCCCGGAGAACATGGGTCCGAAGATCACCTGGGGGCAGAACCACGGGGGTCAGCGGGCAGGAGAACAGCGCGGCAGGGCCCCACGCAGGCGGCTCCCGGGCGCCGGCCCGGCCATCGCCCTCCCAGCCCAGCATCCCGCCGGGCGCCAGCTGAGTCCCGCCACGGCGCTGGGCGCCATCACGCTGCGCATCCCCCCGGTTCCGGCCTGGCCTCGGTACCAGCCCGGCCCCTGCACCCCTGCTGCCCCCCACCCCGCAGCGCTGCCGGCTCGGTACCTGGATCTGGCCGCGTGGGCGGCTGGGCGAGCCGGGGTGGACGCCGGGCACCGTCAGGCAGTTCATGGCTGCGCCGGACGGACGGACGGACGGACTGACTGACTGACGGACAGACTGACTGACTGACTGCCCGCGCGCGCCTCTCCGCTACGGCGCCGCGCCAAGCCAATCCGGGGAGGCCGCACGGCCTCGCGCCGCCGCCCCAGCCAATCGGAGGAGGGCTCGTGCCGCCGAGCCGCCCAATGGGGGCACGGGCGCGAAATTCTTCTTTTCCCCCGTGCGTCCCCACTCAGGTCCGCACTGCCTTCCCGGCGTGCACCGCGCCCGCCCGCGCGCCGGTACGCGTTCCGCCTGCCCGCCCGGTGGCCCCGCCCAGCCCCGCCTCTCGGGCGGCCAATGGGAGCGGGGCGGCCCCGGCCCCGCCCCCGAGCGGGCAGGGGGCGAGGGTCCGCCGCGGCGGGCACGGGATCGCGATCGGGATCGGGATCGAGCCCGGCCGCAGCATGGGGGGGTGGCAGGACATGTCGGCGGAGGTAGGGCGCTGCGCGGTTCTCTCCCGGGCCATGGGGCGGGGGTCCTCGCCCGGTGCCCGCCGCCCCGGGCCACCCAGGGGCCGCCGCCCGGGCGGAGCTGCCCCACGCCGCAGCCGCCGTGCCTCCTCCGCAGGCGCTGGAGGAGCAGTACTCCCCCAGCCGCTGGTCCCCCCGCCTGGGCAGCGACACCGTCGTCCAGGCCCACCTCGCGGCGACGGCGGCAGGTGAGGAGCGGGCGACCCGGGGCCGGCGGAGCCAGGCTGGGCGCGTCGGGGCCGGTGGACCGGGAGTACCGCGGCGGTGCCCCAGGACCGTGTCCCTCCTCCCGCAGGGACCGAGCGGGCTCGGGCCAGCGCGCAGACCGCACTGCACGTCCCCTACGGCGATGGGGAGCGGGAGAAGCTGGACGTCTATTTCCCCACGGACCCGTCTGGAGGTGGGTGCTGGGTGGGCAGCGGGGGCGGGCAGCGGCTGGGCCCCCCGTTCACCCCGGGCTCTGCTGCGCAGCCTTCCCGGTCCTGGTCTACATCCACGGCGGATACTGGCAGTGCTTGAGGTAGGGTGGGCTGTTGGGGAGGGGGTCCCGTCGGGAGGGAGCCCCCAGCCCACTTGCTCTGGGTGCTCCCAGCCGGCCCCCAGCCCCTGCAGCCCACTCACCTTCTCTTCCCCCCCAGTAAAGACGAGTCGGGATTCGCAGCCCTGCCGCTGGTGTCGCGGGGGGTGGCGGTGGTGGCAGTGGGTTACGACACAGCCCCCAAAGGTAGGTGCTGCCCAATGAAGGCTGGGGCTGCCCGCGCTGGCACGGCGCCCTCCTGACCCTGCCCTTCTGCCCAGGCCACATGGACGCCATGGTGCTGCAGGTGCGGCGCAGCATCACCTTCCTGGTGGAGCAGTACCCTGGGATCAGGTGGGCTGCATGCAGCACCTGGGGTCCCCTCTGTCCCGGGGTACCCTCTGCCCCACCGCTACGGCTGCTGTTGGCCCTTCAAGGCAAATGGTGCCTGTGTCCCTCCCCGGGGGTTTGGTGCACTGGGGTGGCTGTGGCAGCAGCATGAGGGGATGGATGAGCCCTGAGCTGTGACAAAGCCTTTGATGCCTTGGTCCAAGTGCTGGGTAACGCCTGTGGCCATGCTGCTCCCTTGTCACTGTGCGAGGCATCAGTCGATGGACTGGGAAACATGTCTGAGCTGCCAGCCTGGGCTGCGGCACTGCACCGGCTCATGGCTCTCTCTCTCCAGAGGTGTTTACCTGTGTGGACACTCGGCAGGGGCCCACTTGGCAGCCATGGTATTGTCCACGGACTGGACGGAGTACGGAGTGGTGCCAGATATCAAAGGTAGCGCCGCCGTGTCCCGGCGCGGGGGCTGGAGGAGTGTCTGCACCTGGGACGAGGCCATCACTGCTGCCTGCATGGGGCTGTGGGGGCTGTGGAGCCGAGGGAGATGAGTTGTCCCGGCCGACTGCAGCCCACAGGCACTGGGCTGCAGCACTCTGGGGTCCTGGACAAGCTGTCCCTTGGTCCTGCGCCCACCAGCAGCTCACTGAGTTCCCACATACAGAGTGCAAGAGCGGCCTGAGCTGCAGGGCCCCTCACCGGCCGACACCTCTGCCTGCAGGAGCTGTGCTGGTGAGCGGCGTGTATGACCTCGAGCCCATCCTGCACACCTACGTGAATGACGCGCTGAACATGAGCCAGTGAGCCCGCACGCTGTGGGGACAGCCACGGGAAAGGGCACGGGCAGGCTGCGCACACGTGGTTCGGCCAGCGCAGCCAGTGGGTGAACGCCCACGGCTCCGCAGCCGGCTCTGCCCCTGCCCGCTCGGCTTGCCTGCGCCGCGGGGCACGCCTGCCTCTGCGCCCTCCACCTGCCCGGGGCACGCCGCCAGGACACGGGGGCTCCACAGGCGCAGACGCCCTCTCTGAGTGAGGGGCTACGTCAGCTACCACTGGGGTGTCTCCTCCAGGGAGGTGGCCCAGAGGAACAGCCCCATGCTGCGTGTGGCCCCGGCAGCACCTGCGGCCTGTGAGGTGCTCGTGGCTGTGGCCCAGCACGACTCCCCGGAGTTCCGCAGGCAGTCGCAGGAGTACGGCCAGGTGAGCCCTGGCAGCACCCAGCCCGGGTCCGCTGCTCCAGCCGGCCCCCCCAGACCTGCTGGGCTGGGATGAAGAGCTTGCGTGCCATATCAGAGCAGTGTTTCTGCCGCTGTGGCGATGGCTGCTGTCAAAGATGACAGCATCTCAGGGGGCAACACTAGTCCTTGCTGAGCCATCATTCCTGCTGCGCTGTCTGGGGTGGATGGGGCTCGAGTCCCTCCTGCCAGCGCGGCTCTCTCCGCAGGCCCTGCGTGCAGCTGGCTGGTCTGTCTCCCTCCTGGATCTCGCCAGCGTGGATCACTTTGACATCATTGAGAAGCTGTCGGAGGACAGCTATGTCCTCACTCAGGTAGGGGAAGAGTCCTCGTCCTCCCTTGGCTCTGAGCATCGCTGAGATCAGTAGTCCAGGAGGGTTGTGCCCATGCGAGCTTCCCTTGTGTCCCGGGGTGGGCATGAGGCTGCGGCGGTGTCTGCGGGGCTGGCTGTCGTCTCCAGGGATGGAGGAGCAGGGCCAGGCACCGCTCACAGGGCTGCTTCCTCATCCCAGGTGATTCTGAACATGATTTTGAGAGCTTGACGGTGTGTCGGGAGCAAACTGACCTGGAAGCAGAGCCCTGCGTGGCGGCGACGCAGCCGGTGGGGACCCTGCGGCTGGGCCTCCTCGGGGGCAGCTGCTGCCTGCGACACCCCCTGCGCCCCCTCCGCTCTGTCCGGCCTGCAGCCGGGGGGGGGGGACAGCTGTCACCGACTGTCGCCTGGGCTGGTGTTGCTTTGCGGGGCTGTTCCTGCCCGTCTGGAGCGCAGGGGCTGGCAGGCCTGCAGGGCTCTGGATGGACGGGCGGTGCAGTTTGTTCCCCCGGTTTCCTTTAGACTGCTTATTGCCAATACAAAACGAAATAGGAATAACCACTGCTTGGGGGTAACTCTGCTTCCCAGGGAGCCAGGGCTGTGCCAAGATGTGGCTGCTGCAGAGAGAATCTCCTCTTCCAGCACACAGCTCCCGTCCTGCGCTGGGCTATTCCCTGCCGGCGGTGGGGAGCGCACGCTGAGCCTAGCCCAGCGCTTTGCACAACGCTGGGGACTCCCTGACCCAGAACGCGACAGCCTGGACAGGCAGGGAAGCCCAGTGGCTGTGGCTGCGGGGAGGCCATGGGACTGGGGTAACATGGGATGGGGGGTAACGGAGGAGTGCATTGGGGAGCTGTCTGGGCCAGGCTGGGCTTGTCACCCTGGCACAGTCCTGGCAACTTACAAACTTCAGCACTGTTGTGCAGTGGCCGATCCTGTGGTTCCACAGGAACCTCTGGGCTGCAACGACATCCCTGCTGCACAGTCAGGGCCAGGGGAGGAGCACACTTGGGAGAAAGCACCTTGCACAGCCACAGCACTGCCAGAACACATTTATTTTGTGCCCTGAGCATCCCTCGGGATCCAGCTCCCCACAGCAGCACCCCTGCACGCGTGCAGCGCACACGGGCCAGGCGCAGCGTGTGGCCTTTTGGGCAGGGGGTGTCTGGCTCTGCTTTTGGGTGCTGCCTGCAGGACCTGAGTTACAGAAGTGGAGCTTCCGTGGAGAAGTAGTGTGTGCTCCGAGGATGTGTTTGCTGGGTGATTCGGGGGGCAGGGACGCTGCCTCAGAGGGGCCTAGGTGGCAGTGTGAGAGGTGGGCTCCCCTCCGTCCCACCTGGGAGATGCAGTGCTCCCACTGCAGGGGATCTGGGGTCTCGCCGGGGCCAGGCTCACGCTGGTTTGCAGGGCTGCACGTGGGGGTGGATGTGCTGCAGCCGTTGGGAACATGCCTGGAGCTGTGGCTGGTCCCAGCCCCCTTGCTGCTGGCTGCCAGGACAGGGCTGGGACAGCAGGGGGGAGACAGCTGCCCCTGGGCAGGGGCTGGAGGATGCTCAGGCTCCCCCTGCGCCCGGAGGAGTCGGATGCAGTCCCAGGGCCAGCTTCTCCTGGCACTTCCTGGCCACAAACTCCAGCTTGTTCTTTGCGAGCTCGGTGTCGTGGGCCGAGACGTCGCGGTGCCAGACTGCACGCACCGTGTGTGCCGACCAGGGGAATACCAGGACGCTGACCGCCTGGCCGGTCTCGGCCAACTCCTCCTCGGTCACTGCCCGCAGGTGCTCACAGAGCTCTGCAGGGGACAGCCAGCCCCCCCTGACGCCCACCATCACCATGTTTGTCTCCACTGCCGCAAGGTTGACAGAGCAGAGGGGCGAGTTCAGCTTCTGGATGCCTGGGGGAGGCAGGGGACAGGCTGTGAGCATGGGAAAGGAGGCTGCAGCGCTGCCCAAGCCCTGTCCCAGCTCCTGGAGGGGCCCTTTGCTTTCTTCCCTGTGCAGGACCAGGGTCACCATGGGTACTGCAGGGACAGGCACGGCATCATCCTGGCATTCCAGCCAGGCAGAGACTCCAGTGGCATCCTTGCCTGGCTGGAGATGCAGCACAGTGCTCCCAGCAGCCCGGCAGTGCTGGGTGCTGCTGGGTGAGCCCTGCTGGTGGGGGAATAAGGCTGTGCCCACGCCCAGCTGCGGGGCAGGGCAGGACCCGGCTGTGCAGCAGCGCCTGGAAGCCCGTGCAGCTGGGCAGAACGGCGCTAGGCTGCGGGCAGCCATACCTCCCGAGGGCCCCAAGATACCTTCAGCAAAGTGTCGGGTGTTGGCATGGTCTCTGCGCAGCGTCGCCTCTGCGTGCTCCAGCCCAATGCGGGCCGCAGCTGCCAGCACGCCCGCCTGCCGCATCCCCCCGCCCAGCAGCTTCCGCACACGCCAGGCCTCCGCAATGAACTCCTTGCATCCCGCCAGCACCGCGCCGGCCGGGGCGCCCAGGCCCTGCGGAGCCACCGGAGGGGTGACCTGAGCTGCCCCGGAGGGCTGCCTGTACCCTGCAAGGTGGGTGCTCAGCCCGATGCTCCCGAACAAGGGTGAGGCGCACCTTGGAGAAGCACAGGGACACGGAGTCACAGTGCTGGGTGATCCGAGCTGGGTCCACGTCCTGGGCCACCACTGCGTTCATCAGCCGTGCTCCGTCCATGTGCACCCGCAGCCCGTAGCGGTCAGCGACCCCACGGACCTGCGGGGAGGCAGGGGAGAAGCTGGGCCGAGGAGACCCCTGGGGACACCGAGCCCAGTGGGGGAGCTGGCAGCAACATGAGTCCCTTGTCAAGGCGCTGGCATCCCTGCCATCTGCTGGGTCTGGCGCCTGTGCCCAGGCACGGCTGCTGCCAGCTGCTGGTTGTGGGCTCCTACCTGCTGGAGGTAGGCGAGGGGCAGCGCCCGTCCCCCCGCCGAGCTGTGCGTGTTCTCCAGGCAGATGAGCTCGGGGCGTGGGTGGTACCGGCTGCCGTGGGCCTCGCGGATGATCATCTCCAGCTGGTCCAGGTCGAAGGTGCCATCTGGCAGGTCTGGCAGCGTCTGGGAGTGGACGCCAGCGACCTGCGCCCAGGGCAGAGAGCAGAGATGACGGAGGACAGTGGCGGTGCACGGGGGATGTCACAGCCCAGCAAGGGATCCTGCGCCCGGCCTGGCCCCGGCAGCCAGAGGAGGGCAGCAGCAAGCCGCCCTCCTGCCCCTGCCCGGACTGCCGGTGCCACCGGGCTGCTGTGCCCCCCCAGCCCGGGCTGGAGCCCCCCCAGTCACAGCACCCACCTGCGCAGCCCCGCCGTGCTCGTAGAGGTGCAGGTGGGCATTCCGGCCCAGGAGCAGCTGAGCCCCCCTGCGTGGGCAGTGGCACATCACTGGGAGGGAGAGGGGCCGTGAGGGAGGGGTGCCACGGGCAGCACCCCACGGGCAGCACAGGCAGGCTCAGCGGGGTGCCCACGGGCTGCCCGCACTGGTGGTCCGTGGGGCTGCGGCGCACGAAGGCTGGGCATGCAGCACAGCGGTGCCACAGCCTCCCGTGGGCACGGGGTGCCTGCTCGCTCCCCGGAGGTGCTGGGGCTGTCGGACGGGGGCTGCCCACAGCGGCTGGAGGTGGGGCAGTGGATGGGGGGGCACAGCCTCCCCTCCCTGGTGCATGCAGGTGGCGGGGGCTGGAGCGGGACCCCCGCTCACAGGAGGGCAGGAAAACGAACGGGTAAGGGTTAATGGAGCAGAGGAGAGGCCGAGTGCGGGACGGGCTGACCCAAGGTGGGGGTGGCTCATCTGCAGCGTGGAGCAGGGAGCAGCACCGGGGTCCGAGCAGGGCTGTGCGGGATTGGAGGTGGAGGGGGACGAGGAAGGGGCGAGGAGGACCCGCTGCCCACAGCTCTCCCCTGCCGGGCAGTGTCCTCAGCAGGAGCGGGGCTCTGCTTGGGCACCCGGGCAGAAGTGGGGCTGTTTTCGCCCTCCGTGGGATGGGGGCACAAACCTGCCCCCCGGTGTGTGCCCCGGCCGCCCCAGGGCGGGGGGAGGAGGGCTGGAAGCAGCCCGGGCACTCACCGGCGATGAGGTTCGCCATCGTGGCTGTGGGCACGAAAAGAGCCTCCTCCATCCCCAGGATCCCCGCGGCCAGGCGCTGCAGCTCTGCCGGGACAGACGGCACCGGGTCTGGGGGTGTCTGCTGGCCACAGCCGCCCCAGTTCGCGCTGCCGCCCCCAGAGCCCCGGGACCCCCAGAGCCCCGGGACCCTCAGAGCCCCGGGACCCCCCAAGCCCCGGAGCAGCCCCGTTCCGGGCTCCCCCCCGCGGCTGCCCCCGGGCTGGGGGCGCTGCAGGGAGGGGCGACCCCCGTCTGTGCTGTGGTCGGGGCAGCGGGGGTCGGTCCCTGCCGCCCACCGTTCACCGCCGGGTCCTCCCCGTAGTCGTCGTCGCCCACGGCGGCGCGGATCATGGCGCGGCGCATCCCCGCGCAGGGCCGGGTCACCGTGTCGCTCCGCAGGTCCACGGTGTGCGGCGGGCGGCCAGCGGGGCGGGGGGGTCCCCCCGCCTGCACGGCCCCGGCCCGCCGCAGCGCCGCCAGCATGTCCGTTCCCGTCGCAAGGGCTCCCGGGATCGCCGGGCTGGCCCCGGTCCCATCCCGGGCGGGGCAGGGGCTGCGACCCGCAGGGACGGTGCGATACGGGGCAGTGGCTCCTGCGTGGGCACCGAGCGCGTCCCGGGGCTGCCCCCACAGCGCGGCCCTGGCGAAGCCCCCTCCCTGTCCCCCCATCCCTCCATCCCCCTGTCCCCCCATCCCTCCATCCCTCTGTCCCTCCATCCCCCTGTCCCCCCATCCCTCCATCCCTCTGTCCCTCCATCCCTCCATCCCCCTGTCCCCCCATCCCTCCATCCCCCTGTCCCTCCATCCCTCCGTGCCTCCCCGCTGCCTGCGCCCGCTGCGCCCCAAGACGTGGTGTGGGGACAGGCAGAGAGACTGGAGGACACCGGTGGGTGCTGCCGCTGGCTCTCCCAGGCCCCCCGCTTTGCCGGGGTTGCTCATCCCAGATATCCTACTGGAGGGAGTGCTGGCACGTGGCCATGTGTGCCTGCCTGGCCGCGGTGCCACGGGGACGCGCGAGTCTGTCCACAGGCCCCGTGGTGCCACGTGCTAAACGGGGACGGCTCCCGCCACGCAGGGGCGGCACGGGGTGACCTTCCTGCTGGGAATGGCCTTCGGCTTCTGGCCGCGTCTGTCCTGGAAAGAGCTGACACACCGTCCTGTGGCACCGCGGGCAGACACGTACTGCAGCAGCGCTGGTGCCCGCTGCCTCTGCCTGCACCGGGGAGGGTCCCCCTGGCACCTGGCTCCTGGCAGAAATCCCTGCTGCCCCCAGAGCCGGGGGGCACGTGCCCAGTGCAGCAGCGAGACCTCCCACCTTCCCCCCGTTGGGCTGGACTAGTTGGAGGCTGGGGATGCTCCATGGGACTGACCTGGCCCACAGCCATGGCACTCTGCTGGGAGAGCCCACGCCATGCCCCCCTCGCGCTGCAGGCGGGGAAGGGGACACAGCTTGCAGCACTCCACACCTCTCCTGGCACTTGCAGCAGGAGTGGTGTGTTCAGGTGCCCCCGTCCCCCTGGTGCTGCCCGGCCCCTGCCCGCTTGGTGCACGTGCCATGCCACTGCCCCCCTGTGCCCGCAGCCTCCCAGCAGCCCTGGTCCAGCCGCCCGCGCCACGGCCACCCCACAGCCTCACCCCCAGGCCTCCCTCCATCCCAGAGCCCCCCGCCGCTGCCCCGGCTGGCTGCCTGCGCCCCTGCCCCTGCCGCCGCCCGCGCTGTCAGCCCCGCAGATGAGTGAGCCATAAACAGTCCTTCACAGAGACGTTTTTCACACACAGGGCCACATGTTAACAGTTTTTCTTTATTTACTGCCTCCATTTCCTCTTTGTTCCAGGAACTTGTCCTCCAACTTCAAGCTGCTCATGATTAGGCAAAAAGGCCTCTAATCTCCCCGATCTGATTTACCGTCACTGAGAGCAGACGCTTCCCGTTACTGGCCCTGGACCTGGGAGCACGGACAGCCGCTCTCCGCCGGCTGCTGAGCTGAGCCTCTCCTCCCCAAAGCCGCCCCGCCACACACGCGGCTTTCCCAGCAGCTTCCTCTTCCAGTAAAGGGGGAGCAGTGCAGCGCTGGGGCCCTGGACCAGGGTCCCCCCCATGTCCGAGGCAGCCGCCCTGTGGCAGGGCAGGATTTGGAGCTGCTTTCTCTGCTCCTGTGGGAAGCGCTGACTGGCTGGAGCATCCCTCGGCCGTGGCCTCCCTGACTGCTCACCCATCCGCTCCCGCTGCTGGGGGTGTCTGAGTGGCTCTGGGGTGCTCCGTGGGACTGCAGGGACGGTGTGGGGAGAACACCTATCCTGGCCATGCCTCTCCTCCCAGCCCCTGCAAGTGCTGGTGTCGGAGATGTGAGGGGGCTGTGCAGCACCCCCCATCAACCTGGGCAGGGCTGGTGGCCACGTGTGGGGCTGGCTGAGCTGAGGCTGCAGGCGGGTGGGCAGCGGGAGAGCAGTGCTGGGCTGGCAGCTGGGGGGGCTCACCCGGGGGCTCACCCAGGGCGGGCTGTGCCACAGCTCCTGTGGCCACCACCTGCCAGCACTGGCCTGCGGCTCAGGGCCCATGGAACGTGCAGCTGCAGCGGGCTGAGCTCACGCTCCAGCACTGCCTCCCTGGGGCTAAAATTAGCAGCCGAGGCCAGGGAGCGGAGCCCAGGTCCCACTGGGGAGGATTGGGTTTCCCCCCCTCCCTGCCACAGGCCTGGCAGCCGCCGGGGCGATTCCCGGAGCCGGCTGGGCTCCCCCTGCCCCCGGCCCCACAGGCGGCTGCTGCCAGGGGGCTGGACCCGCACATGTCCCCTCTGCGGGTGCCTCAGGAGGGGCTGTGGGCCAGGGGGGTGCGGTGGCCAGTGCTGGCATGGCTACGCCTCCCTGTCCATCGCTGGGCAGGGGCCGAGTCGCCTGCCCCCTGGCACACATGGCAGCCCCAGGGACAGGGGGCTGTGGGCACAGGGCCCTGCTCCTGCCCGGGCAGGGGGAGCCACTGTCAGTCATCCCCGGAGGGGCAGGAGCTGCAGAGCCAAGTGATTTCCTACTGTCGGGAACCGTGGAGCGATGCCTGGAAGCGCTGGGACGTGCTGGGCTCCTGGCTCAGCTGGCCAGGGGAATGGCCAGGCCTCCAGCGTGCCGTGCCACGCCAGGGCCTGTGCCAGCTGTGCCGGGAGTGGAGGGACCGAGGGACGGCCACTGCCCGCTGCTGTCCCAGTGCCGTTGGCGTGTTGGGCCCCAGTTCCTTGGGGCGTGCGCTGGCGGCTGCCTGCACACGTGGTGTCCAAACGAGCCTGAGCCCAGAGTAAACCCTCGATGGCCCCGCTGGGATGCACCCAGTGGGCACTGTCACCCCAAGCTGGTGGGGTGGCACTGCCCGGAGGGGGCTGGTGGGGCTGGCCAGCACGGTGCGAGGTTCGGCTGTGGGGATGGTTGTTCCCATGGGACACCAGCACAGAACACGGTGGCCAGAGCCCCTGGTCCTTGGGCCGGCTGGGGGTGTCCCTGCCCCGGCTGTGGGGGTGTCCCTGTCCCGGTTGTGGGGGTGTCCCTGCCCCGGTGGCGGGGTGCCGGGGAAGGCTCGGGCCAGCAGCGGTGACACGCCGTGCTCCGTGTCCCGGCCGTGCCGGCGGAGCGGCCGAGCCCAGAGCCCGCAGCGGCGCCCGGTGATGCTCCCGGCCCCAGAGCTGGCGGGAGGCGCGCTGCCGGCCGGTCCCCCCCCGTCCCCAACCTGCCGGGGCTGCTGGGGTGACCCCTCCCTCCGCCGGCAACAACTTTTCCAGTAAAACCACCGCAGAAATCCCGGCTTCCCGACAGGACCGCCCCTCGGTCGCCGGGGGGGCGCAGGCCGCCCTTAACCCTTCCCAGCCCGGCTCCGCGGGGCGCCCGGACCTGGGCCCGAGCGGGGGAACCCGGCGCTGTCCCGGCCGGTGGCTCCGAGCCCGGGGCCGGTCGCCCGCGGTGCCCCGCTCCCCAGGGGGGTGGGTGGCAGAGCTGACACCGACCCCATCCCGGGGAGGCTTTTGCGCCCACATCATGCCCCAGTGTGGTCCGGCTGTGCCGTGGGAAGGGTCCCCCGAGCTGGCAGTGCCCGCGGTGCAGTGGCAGCTGATGGGGAGAGAGCAGGGGCTCAACCCCCCGTGGGGCAGAGGGAGCAGTGCCCAGGAGATGGAGAATGGCCTGGGACAAGAGCCCCTCTCCAACTGGCCCCCAGGATGTGGGGCAGAGGGGCAGCTGTGGGGGTGGGACCCCTGGTGGGATAGGGTCCTGCCTGCCCCCAGACGAGCGGGAGCGATGTGCTGCGTGGGAGCCATGCTGGGAGCGGGCTCGCGAGGCGTGCGGGCTGAGCCCTGGCTCACAGTGGGTGCCCACGGCTGGGCCTGTCCACGGCTCGAAGGTGTGGGTGCCTGGGCTGGGCTGCTCGATGAGGGCAGGAGAGGAGAACACAGCAGGTGGGTGGTGAGGTGAAGTGCTGGGGTCTGAACCCCGAGCCCTGAATTAAGGGTGACATATGGGTGGTTCCCACGGTCCTTTAAAGGGAGGGGATGAGTTTGACTCCTGGCTTTCCTCCAAGGTGTGGCTGACCTTGCAGGGAAAGCCCTTGGGTAACTGAGCCCCAGGTGCCCCCATTGGGTAACTGAGCCCCAGGTGCCCCCATTGGGTAACTGAGCCCCAGGTGCCCTGCACTGGGTAAAGGAGTGCCAGGTGTCCTGCTTTGGGGATAAAAGCTGGGACCACTTGCAGGAGGGGTGCAGTGTCTGTCTGTGAGGTGGATGCACTCTGCAGAGTTTCCCTGTTGAGGAAGGACCTCCTGATGCTCCTTGTAACTGGGCCCCGGTCAGGTTTGGTGCTTGTGAACGTGGGCTTTGTGAGAACATGTGGCTACCTCTGTCCTATGTTATCTGTCTATTGGCTTGGCTGTCTCCCATCTCTGCCATGGGAGACTTCATTGCTTTGTTTGTGCCACCGCTTGTTGTATCATTCTTGGGGTTGCTGGGGTTGATGTCTGTTATGTGTAATCTGATTGACTTGTTTGTACCCCCAGCGATCACCCGTGTACTGACCTTTTTGTGTGCAGCAGAATCTGGTTACTGGTTTGTTCTACTGCTGGCTGTGTCCTTTGTGCTAGGCCTAGTGATTGGCAAAATGTGAGGAAGGAGCAAACCTCTGCCCTGTTCTTGGTGGATGGGATGCAGCAGCTTTGGCTGCACGTGGGCAGGTTGGGGTTAGATCCCCAGGACGTGCCCTGCAGCGAGGAGCGGTGCAGGGGGACAGGCAGATCCCCTCACTCCTGAGCCCCAGTGCTGGGAGCAGCTCTTGGGGGCACCTGGGAGAGCACCGATGCCAGCAACAGCTCTGGGCTGGGTGCCGTGCCAGGTGGGCAGCCCTTCCCCAGAGCCCTGCTCGTGCCAGTGGGCACAGCTGGGGCTGACTGGGCACCGGGAGCTGGGGCTCTGTGCCGCGAGCTGTGTGGGCCACCCCTGGCCGTGCCCTGCCCGCTACCAGCCCTGGCCCTGCGCTGGCTGCTGCACTGGCCGAGCCAGGGCTGAGGTAAGTGCTGTAATTGTTTTCTCTGTGGCCCAAGATGAATAATTGAGAGGTCTTTGAGGAGAATTAATTAGCCCATTTATTGGCAGTAAATGCTTTTCTCCAGATGATAAAATAGATCCTGAGCCACACATGGGGCCCGTGGGTGCAGGTCGCTGAGGCTGCTCTGGAGCTTGCCAGGTCCGCGGGCCAGCCACGCGGTGCCCCATGCCCACCACAGGACAGCCATGCTGTTGCCAGCTCCCATGGCCTCTCGGCAGCCCCACGTGCCCGGAGGCTGCTGCACCCATGGCTAGTGCTTTGTATGGGGAACCTGGCATGGGTGGGAGCAGGGGCCACCGAGGAGTGGTCAGGATCCTGTCCCAGCCTCACGCACAAGCTCCTTCCAGGCTGCTCCATGCAGGGTGGACTGGTGAATCCCTCTGGGACAGCCCCAGCTTGCCTGGGCAGAGCTCTACCCCGTAGCATGGCATGGCACAGCACGGGGGCCAGCTGGTGGCCCTAGTCAGAGGTGCAGGAGTAAACCACAATGCCCCTCGGAGCCACAGCCCACCCCAGGGGCTCCCTCCTCACGCAGACCTCGCTGTTGCCTTGCATCTCCTTCCTCGTGGCTGCCAAGCTGGTGCCAGCTAGGGACTTGTGGCCTGCACCTCCTCCTCCTCCCCCCTTGGGCATGAGGGGAAGGGCCTCGTATGGCCAGAAATGCTTAAACAAGGATTTCCTTGTTGCTGCACGAGCTGTTTGCCTTGCTCCCAGGCCAGCCGTTAATGAGGTTTGGCAGGAGGCACCGGCAGCCCCAGCCATCGGATTTCTATAAATCAACCTGGTGCTAATGTGTGGGGATTGCTGGGATGGAGCTGCTCAGCCCCGGCGCACGGGGACCACAGCCAGTGCTGTGTGCAGCAGAGGGGGGACAGAGCGCAGCCGTCCCAGCTGGTGGTGCTGGGGTTGCTCTGTGAATGTCCCTCCTGGTTTTGGGGCAGTTGGATGAGCCACCCCTGGGCTCAGGGCAGGCTGGGCTTGGCAGCCACAGCCCCGTGGGGGCCGTGGGAGCCCCTCTGGGCAAGGAGCAGCCTCTCCGGGAGTCGCAGGCAGCCTCTGGGCGTGGAGCATCCTGGCAGGGCCCGGGGGTGGGGGCTGAGGGGCCGTGGCTGCTTCCCGGCAGGCAGGTCGGAGCGGCCCCTCCAGCTGTTTGTTTCCAGGAATGGCAGAAAGTGTAAAGCAAAATAAAGCAGCTTCCCACAGCCAAGGTCCCGCCGCCGTATCCTGATCTGTCCCCACACCCCCACCCCCCTTCCCCCAGACCCGGAGAGGCTGGTGGGTGCTCAGTGCACCGGGGGGGGGGAGCTTGGCCCCCTTGCCCGCCCTGCCTTGGGGTGGGGGCCATGGCTGTGCCCCCAGTGCCCCTGCCCTGGGCAGCCTCGGGCATGCAAAGCAGGGCAGGCAAACGACCCAGGGCTCCGGGAAGCATCGCTGTGGCTGGTGGCTACGGCACGGCGGCTGGCCCGTGCCGGGGGGTGGCGCAGGGCCTGCACGTGGGCCCGTGGCACCGGAGCTGCTGGCAGCTGCTGGGCCCGGCTGGCACCGGGGGCTGTGAGTGCTGCCCTGCCTGGAGCGGCCGTCCCTTCCCCACCGGGGACGCTGGCCATGCGGGGCCAGGGAGGACATTGACATCGAAAGGGGCCTCCTGGGAATGGGCTCTCACGTGTTTTCCTTCCGGCAGCCCCGTGTCCGGGAAAGGAGGCGCCGGGAAGCAGGACCTGTTATCTCTGGTTTCCCACAGCCGTGTGCTCGCCTCGCAGCGCAGGCCCTGAGGGGCCGTGGCCGGCCGGGACGTTTGCTCCCCTCGCCCGCAGGACCGTGTTTGGGAGCCGGTGCAGCCCGTCCCCCCTGCCACGGGCGCTGCAGTGCAGCCGCTGCGGCCTCAGCCTGCGCTGGGGCTCACTCGCAGGGGCTCCCACTGGCTTCATCTGCCCAGCAGGTTTGTCTGAGACCCCTCACCTCTCCTGTGTGCCTGCCACTGTGACACCCAGCTCTGTCCCCCAGGGCCAGCCCCGGCGTGCCGGCAGGGCCTGAGGGGGGAGCGGGCTGGTTTGGCACAGGGGCTTTGGGCAAGGAGGGGGCTGCGGGGCTGGCTCAGCTCTGCCCTGGCTGCGGGGACCAATGGGGCTGAGGCTCTGCGGAGGACAACGTGGAGGGGCATGGGACGAGCCTGTGCAGGTGAGGTGCTGGTGAGAGTGGAGCCGTGCTGCCCGCGCGGCTGGGCTGGGCACGGGGCAGGGACAGCACCTGCTCCCACAGCCCTGTCCCTGTGGAGCTGCGGGAGGCTGGCAGGGCTGCTCCGGGTGCTGGCCATGGGAAGAGCCACCAGTCTCAGAGGTGACGTGTCAGTTCCTGCTCTGAGTGTTATTAACGAGCCCCTCTGCTCTCACTCTGAAAGAGTTTCTGCAGCGTGTGGAAACCAAGAGAACCCCTGGACCCAGCACAGCCTGCCGACAAGCCGGGCTCCAGTGGGGTCACTGCTGGCTACGGGGAAAGCCCTGTCCCTGTCCTGCGGCATCCCCCCAGCTCCGCAGTGTCCCCCTGCAGCAACCCTGCAGCAGGATGGCACTGGGATGGTGGTGGGGGCAGTGGGTGGCTGTCTGCTGTCCCTTGGTCCATGGCCACACACCTCCACCCTGCCAGCGTCCCCCGACAGTCTGGGGTGCCACCAGCACTAATGGGGGTGGGATGTGCCCGGACAGGGGAGAGGGAAGATGCTGCTGCTGAGATGTGTGCCCGCTGTGGCTGGGACCTGCTGTTTCCCCTCTGCTGGCACCTGCTTGTGGGTGCGAGCGCAGCTGAGGGCTCCGAACCATGTCCGACTGCCGCAGCGAGAACCCGCCCGCAGCCGCAGCCACCCGGTGCTGAGCACAGGCGGCACTGGCGAGACCACGGCCCTGTGGGGACCCACTTACGGCTGGGGCAGCCACGAGGGGTGCCAGGGTGGGCAGGTCTGTGGCTGGGGACATCTGTGCCATGCAGGGATGCCGGGCTTTTCCTGGTGCCCTTGCCAGCTCCGGTGGCTCCCAGGGCCCTGCTCCTGGCTGTGGGCAGGGACCTGCCCCGCCGGGGTGCCCGTGCCTGCGCCCCTGGGCAGCTGCTGCGGCTGCAAGGCCGGGGCTGGGAACGGGAACCCCGTCCGGAGGTTGTGCAAGGAGGAGGGACCGGCATGGCCGGGAGGGCATGGCAGCCTCGGCCCTGTGCGTGTCGAAATTCCACGCTCTTACAGAAACCTCCCCGGGCAGAATTCCTGACAGGGGTGATTCATCCCCCGCTGGAAGCGATGACTTTGCCTCTCCAGTAAACCCTCTTCAGTGCTGCAGAGGAAAGGGGCAGCGGGCACCCACTGTGGGGTGACGGGGCCACCATGAGCCCCGTGGGCAGCGCCGGTGGCCATGGCTGGGGGTGCTGGGCGAGCTGAGGAGGGCTGGGGGCAGTGGGGGGCTGGGAGCTGCTGGGCAATGGAGCAATGGGCGCCAAACATTCCCGTCCCTGCAGGGGTCTCCGCTGTCCCGGCTGCCACCCGTACCTGGTGCGGGGCCACTGCCTCATCCAGGTGCTTTGGGGGGACGGTCCCCCACCAGCGAGGGCACACGGAACAGCCCTTTCCAGGAAGCGTGCGCGAGGGCAGCCAGGCTGCAGAGTTCCCGACATCAGCTCTGGTTTTAATAACAGCAAATCAATGGATGCCCGATTCTGGCCAGAGCAAACTCCTGTGCTTGCTTCCCTGGCCCCCTGGGCCGGTGCCTTCCCTGCAGGGCAGAGTGACCAGGATGGGACCCCCGACCCTGGCATGTGTGATTCCCAGTGCCAGTGGCCCATGCCTGCCCACCCTGCCTGCTTCACTCTGGCCCTGCCAGCTTGGGGGGTCCTGCTGCCCCTGCCCACCCTGTCACCCACGCAGGGGCTGCTCTGGGGCTGGGCATTCCCAGCTGCTCCGGGCTGCTCACCTCCCCCAGCCCCGCGCTGTGATTCAGCCCCCCCTTCCCCGCGGGGCTTGCACAAACCTCCCTGCTCTTTGTGCTTGTTTTGAGAACAGATTAGTCATGGCTCTTAGCTGGCTTCCAGCAAACTGCACAACAGCACCATGGAAAAACGAGAACAGCAAAGTGATGACTCAGCAGGGCTCACACTCCCATCCCTTGGGTGCCAACTGTCCCCTGCTCCTGCCCCGGGCACTGGTGGGGACCACCCTGTGGATGCGGCGGCTGGGCCAGGGCTGATGCAGGGAAGGGGAGCCCAGGGGCAGCGCTTGCCTGGAGGCAGCCATGGGCTGGGGAGGTGCTGGCTGGCTGGGACACCGGGTCCCTGAGGTCCCCAGGGGAGATGGGCCCTTGAGCACAGCCTCTGCCCCATCCCTGAGCCCCCTCCTGTGCCCAGTGAGCGGGGGGTCCCCTCCACCCTGCTTGCACCTCGCTGCCCCAAGCCATCCCCACTGCTCATTGGTCAGAGCATCCTGCGGCTGGCAGCTCCCACCCAACACCCTGGCAAGGCTGCGTGGGCACAGGGGCTACTGCGGCACAGAGAGGCTGCCGGGACCCCACTGGGTGGGGATCCCCGCTCTTGTGGGCTTGGCAGGCACCGGAGCCATCCTGGCTGGCACCTGCATGCTGGGACCACGGCAGTGACAGGAACTCCTGGGGCAGGCCCTTACCGTACCTCGCACCTTGCGCTGCAGCCCTTTATTGCCGTGCCTTGGCCGGCTGCCCGGCAGCACGGCGCTGCCAAGCCTCCGTTCCAGGTGGCTTATCGTGATCCCACGGCGCTGGACACCAACTGGTGTCGGCTGCCAAGGATGAACAATGTAATTTCTGGAATTACAGTAAAGTGTTCCCATTCCCACTTGTTAAATGCTGAGACAGGGCCCTGGGGTCCTTCTAGGGAACATCTGCTCCAGCTGTGCCCTCTGCACATCCCATCCTCGCCCGACGTGGCACCGCATCTGCCCATCGCACCCAGCCGAGCCGGTTCAGGCTGGAGCTGCTCTCTGCCAATGGGCCATGGGAGCCGTGGGACTGGCACAGTCCACCAGGCTTGTGGGGACCTTTGGGCCCCCTGGCATTGTGCCCAGGTGGGGAGGGGCAGGTGGGCAGGGGCCCAGGAGCTCCATCCCCAGCCGCATGTGGCATTGCCGCTGCCTGCTCCTGCGCCAGGGCCGAGGCCAGGGCTGACGCGAGGCCAAGGGATGCTCCAGGGCTGGGGTTTGGCACCTGCCCACAGCTGCTCTGCCAGGGTCATCCGAGGACTCCGCACTGTGCTGGGCAAACACACCCAAGGCAGCTGGCAGCCTCCTGCCCGGAGCACCCACGGGGACCTCCCGTGACGTGCCATTGGCGTGCCGGTGCCCGGCAGTGACTGCAGCCGCAGCAGGCGCCTCGCTGCTCCCTGTGAATGCAGGTGCAGGAGCAGCACGGGCCGGGGAGAGGGAGAGGGCTGACCCAGGGGAGGGCACAAGAGGGGGTCAGCCTGCATGCCAGCACCCTCAGCCTGCCCTGGGCATGGTCCTCCTGGGGATGGCACAGGCAGCACTTGGCAGTGGGACCCTCCGGCCCTGGCACAGGGACAGAGCTGGGGCTGCAGGACACGGCCCACCGCTGTCCGCCTGCTGGGCTGCTGCTCCCTCTGCCTTGGCCATGTCCCCAGCCGCGGGACGGGGCGGGGGGGCCTGTGGCTGCCATTGCCACAGCAACGTGGCTTTGTTTGAAACCTTCCTCTGAAATGTCAAGACTTTCTTTGGGCTCTGGCTGCCGCTGACGGGATGAAAACTTCCTCCTAGGCTGTGGAAACGCGCCGGGGGGGTTTCCACTCTGAGCGTCCGGCAGAGCTCTGCCTTGCACGTGGCCGGTGGTTGTAGGGTGCAGGGCTGAGCTCCAGGCGGGCACTGGAGTGGGCAGGGGGGGCCGCGGGGCGCTGGGAGAGGCTGCACCCTTGCAGGGTCCTGTGGGGTGGGTGAAGGGTCTGCACGTCTCAAAGCTCAGGGTGGTGCTGGCTGGTGGGGTGGCAGGACCCCCCGCCTGGCCACGGGTGAGCGGCGAGGTAGTGGACGCGGGGGGGCTGGGGCGGCGCAGCCCCGCGGAGCTGCTGATGGAAGGAGTGAGGAATCTGCAGCTGCTGGCTCCCTCCGAGCTGCCGGTGGGGCTGGCTGGGGAAGCAGCAACAGAGAGGAGTTTCCATGGGGACGTACACAGGCCTCGTCTGCATCCCGAAATACACCCTGGCCTGGGTGTGAGGGTCCTGCCTCGTGCTCCCTGCCTGCTCGCAGCCCTGCCCCGGGGACGGCTGGGGGCCACAGCCAGGCAGGCGATGAAGGGGCTCAGGGCAGCCCCTGTGGCTGTGCCATGCCACCAAGGCTCTGCCTCCTCTGCACTGGTGATGGGATGGGATACAGGGCCATGCTGTGTGCGCCTGCCCAAGGCAGAGGGACAAGATGGGGGGATGCTGTGGGATCAGGGGACTCCCATGGGTGCTGGGGACACTGAGCTGCAGGGCCGCACAGCCCCGCTCCTCCCCCAGTGCGGGGAGGCATCATCCGTCCCCAGCCCACAGCCAGCACCAGCGTGGGGGCTGTGCTGCAGAGCCCGAGCTCGCACTTCCCGGCAGCACGCCGGGGAGCAGATGTCTCAGTCCCTGTTCCCAAGTGTTCCCAAGTGTTCCCAAGCGTCCCCGCGGCCCCGGCCCGCAGAGGAATTGCCATGTAAGGAGCAGGTGGTGCCATTTACAGTAAGTCCCCGGCTGCTGCACAGCCCTTTCCTGCATCCTACTGGGAAACGCGGCAGTGGATGTGGGAACGTCCTGGTGCTGCGGAGCCGAGGCAGGAGGAAGCGTGCGAGGGGTGTGCCGCGAGGTCAGGGTGTTCGCAGTGAGCTCCCTGCCTGGCTCTGCCGCCCCAGGGGCCACCGGTGCTGTCACTCACTGCCGTCTTTCTCGGGGTGGCTGCCAGGCCCCGGGCACAGGGACAGGAGAGGCTGGCGGGTGACCGGCCTTGCTTTCCCCAGCATGGAGGAAAGTCCCCACACAGCTTCAGCCTCCAGCTGGGTGCTGCTCATCCAGTGCGGGGAGGACAGGGTCTGGGACCGCTGCCTGGCAGGGTGCTGTGCCAGTGCCAGTGTCTGGTCCATCCCAGGGCTGGTGTGGCGCAGCAAGGAGACTGGGTGCCCTGCTCGGCTCGCTGCACCTGCCTGGTGCCCGGCTCTGGGTGACACGGGGTGGGGGGAGCTGCAGGACCGTGCTGTCCCAGCCCTGGTTCCTGGCCCCTTTTGCTCGTGTCCCGTTTCCTGCCCAGCTCCCGGCACCGCCACACAGCAACAGGGTCTGATGGCCGCTGAGAACGCCTTCCCTGTCCAGGAAGCCTCTGTGGGGGTGAGCTCAGCCGTCCCCATCCCCGGCTGCGGGGCAGAGGGGAACTGGCTGCCCATGACACTCTTGATCGGCCGCTTACGAAATGCGGGGCCAAGTCCGCTTGGCTTTTCTGGAGAAGGCGAGGGGTTTGTGAAACCTTCCGCAGGGATTTGCCCGCCGGCCGCCGCGTCACTGCTGCCGTGAGGTTGGGTTTATTCCAAGAAACCCACGGGGCCAGCAGAGCTTCCCGGACTCTCATCGCAGCAGCGGGCTGCAGCACCTCCACGGCCCGAGCAGGAGGGAAGAGGCCCCCGAATGGTGGCGTGAGCGCCTGGGGCCCTTCTGGGAAGCGACGAAGCTGGGGGTGTTCCCACAGGGACGGGAGGGCTGTGGTCTGGCTGGGGGTGTTGGCCAGGGCCACCCTCCCTGCTCTGCCCCACTGCAGGGTGCTGCAAACCCTCTCATTCTGCCAGGGGGGCTGGGGGTGCTCAGACCCCTGCTTCCCCATCCTCTGCTGTGCCTTGTTGTGCCCGAGAGCTGCAACGTGCCAGGTCCCTCCCCAGGTGCTGTGAGCGCTGTGGGGGCGATGCTCCCCGCTGGCCGGGGGTGCTCTGCCCCGCGGTGCTGCTCCCACCCCACTCCTGGCACGGGGCCAGGAGTCACCAGTGCTGCCGGGAGCCCTGACGTCGGGGATGTGCCTCGGCAGGGCCTGGCGGGCGGCCACCCGCGCGCGTGGACATTCCTCACATAGCTCCGGCGGGTGTCCGGGCAGGCTGCGGCGCTTCCAGGCAGCCCGCAAACTGCGGCCCCCGAGAGCAGCACCAAAATAGTCACTGTGCCCGTGCCGAGCCCGTGGCCCCAGTGAGCACGTTCACCACCCCTCTGCTCCAGGGTGATTCCTAAGGGAAGCCTTTTCCGAGCAGCTGGGGTTCCCCCGGCAGGAGCATGGCACGCGATGCCTGGCAGGGTGCCCGGAGTGCGGGGCTGGGGGTGCTGGAGGGGCACAGAGTGCCTGGGCACAGCCTGCTCCTCGCTCCGGGGGGACATCCCCTCCCTCCTCTTCTCATGCCCTGCTCTGTTCCAGGCTGGGCCCTGTTGGGGGGGAGTCTGCACAGGACAGCCCCACGGCTCAGGGACAGAGCTTTTAACTGTGCTGTGGGGGCTTGTCCCGGCCAGAGTGACATCCTGGGGCTCAGGTGTACCTGAGCGCTGGCGCAGTGCGTGCACGCCAGGCAGTGAGTCACTGGCGGGATCACCCCAGCACCCAGAGCAGCTCCGGGAAGCCGGCGCTTACGTGGTGTAAACACCATCCCGGCATCCCGGCGAGGGCAGTGGCCGGGAAGGGACGTGCGTCACGCCGGGGAGGCCGAGCAGCCTCGGGGGTGCAGGGGAGGAAACAAACCAGATCTGGGGTTTTTCATTAAAAAATAGTGCTCTTTATTATAAATTATGGAAACGTTTCCTTTCTGAATATAAATATAAATATGTGCAAAGTTTCATCTGAGTTTTGTTTTGGTTGAATTTTCAAGCATGGTTTTACTCAGCCTGCGAGGCTGGAGGTGAAGATGGAATCTTTATAAAAGACAGTGATTCACGTCGGCCTGTAAACATCCCTTTGGTTAGAAAAAATAAAATAAAAAAAAGCCAGAAAAACCCAACTGCTTCTCCGGGCAGATGCAGAAAAGCATTCACGAGACGACGCGCTCCTGGGGATCCTCCCGCCGCCTTCCCGCGGGAATCGGTGCCCCCGCAGAGCAGCGTGGCCAGGGTCTGCGGGGAGCAGCCAGGCAGAGGTGGGGGTGACACTGGGGAGTAACAGTCCCGTGGCAGCACCGGGGCCCCCGGGTGCTCCTTGCGGTGGTGCAGGACTCTCAGCAGCGTCGGGACACGCTCCTTCCCCTCTGGCTTTGCAGTGTGTCACAGGACCATTATCACGCAGTGTCACCAAACAATGTGCGGTAACCCAGACCACAGGGCAGGGAGAATATTAAGGCTTAGTCCCCTGGAAAATGGCAACGGGGGGAAAAAGGCAGCGACCTCCAAGTCTGGGGCCTGGTGTGAAAGGAGCTTCCACCCACGAGGAGGCAGCAAGAGGTAATTTACAGTACGGGCAAAAAACACCTTCCCCTTAAAACCGAGGAAAAGCGATCAGGCACTAGCTGGGCTCCAGCGCTCCCCGCTCTGCTTCTCGCCAGGACGCCCCCAGATGTGGCCCCGCCACGGCGGCGGGGAGGCGAATGTTGGGGTGCACATTCCCCCGT
This sequence comes from Podargus strigoides, assembly GCA_028020825.1. Lineage (NCBI taxonomy): Eukaryota > Metazoa > Chordata > Aves > Caprimulgiformes > Podargidae > Podargus > Podargus strigoides. The sequence continues at coordinate 489,927 of CM051638.1, forward strand.
GCCGTGGGTGCCCGAGCCTGTGGGGACTTTGCCTCTGGGCTCTCCCCAGCCATGACAGGGAGGCCTCCGTGCACTGTAACATCCACAGTCCGACGGGAGCGGTCTCCTTCCTGCAGAGAGGGGGAGCTGCGCTTCCTCGGGGGTCCCCCAGCACAAAGGGTGCCAGGCAGTGCTGGCCACTGCGGCTCGCCCCAGTCCCCCTCCTCTCCTCCCCAGAGGGAGAGGCTTGGTGTGCCCTGCGAGTCCCTGCGCGGGTGCGGCGTTGTGCCTGTCCTCTGCTCTTGTGCTTGTAGCGTGTAACCTCACTCCGCCGGCCTCTTAGAGGGGGGCATCGTACTGGTCCAGGAACTCCTTGATGGGAGCCGGCAGCTGAGTCATCTTCTCGTAGGAGTCCAGGTGCCCGTTCACGGTCTTGCGGCAGAGGTGCTGCAGGGTGGAGACGCTGGAGGAGAGCGGGCGGCTCAGCACCAGGGGGATCTTCTCACCGCCCGAGTAGATGTAGTAGGTGCGCTTGGGGTGCAGGGCCCCCCCTGGCTGCTCGGGGACAGCGCAGGGCGCGGGTGGCATGTAGTGATGTACCAGCTTGAGCACGCAGTCGAAGCGGGGCACAGGCTGGCTGCTGCGCGGGTCGCTCTGCAGGGAGAAGCTGCCACCCTCGCACTGGATGCGCAGGTTCTTGGTGCCCGACTCCGTCTTGACACTGAGGGTGAAGAAGTGCCGCTGGTCCGAGCTGTCCCTGATGAGGAAGGTGCCGGCCGGCTCCGTGCTCAGCAGCAGGTTGGCCTCGCCGCCCGTCACCGTGCTCCAGTAGAAGCCGCTCTCCTGCAGCTTGCGCACGGTGTTCACCACCAGCTGGTACTCGCTCTTGGAGCTGAACGTCTTGAGGCGCAGGCTGGTGTCAAGGGGACGGCTCATCCCGGCGGCGGGGAACTTGCTGTGGGTGACCATGGCGCAGGGAGCCAGCTTTGCGCGCGCGGGGTGCTGCTGCCGGGAGCAGCGGCTGCTACACCATCACCTGCAGCAGAGAGGGCGGTGAGCCACGGCACCCCGGGCCCCGATTCTCCCTTCCCAGGGGTGCCCTCCTGGGGCACCGGCATCCCTGGACCTGGGCTATCGCCCTCCCGGGGGGCACCGGCATCCCCAGTCCCGGGCTATTGCCCTCCCCTGCGGGGCACTGGCATACCCTGACCCCAGTTATCCTCTCACCGCAGGGCACCGGCTCCGCTGGCTCCCGGCTATCTCCCTCCCGAGGGGCACCGGTATCCCCGGTCCCCCGGCTATCTCCCTCCCGAGGGTCACCGGTATCCCCGGTCCCGGGCTATCCCTCTTCGCAGGACGCAGGGGTCCCCGCCTCCCCCTCCCGTGGCCCCGTCCCGTCCCGCCGTACCTGAGGTGCGGGTGCCGGTCTCGGTGGCGGCGGCGGCGGAGCTGCCGGGGCCGCCCGGGGAGGCTTCTTATAGCGGGCGCAGAGCCCGCCCTCCTGTTCCTGGAACTGCGGCTTCTTGTAAGGCTGCCCGGCGCCCTCCCGCCGCCCCGCCCGGCCCGGCCCGCCGCCAGCCTCCGCCGGCCCATTCCGGGCAGCGCGGCCGCCCCCTCCCGCTCCCCTGCGCGCTCTTTCCTTCTAAGAAGAGGAGAGTCCCGAACGCGGCCCCCCCGCCCGCCCTCCGTGCCGAGCCCGGGGCGTGGGGACTGGGGCAGCCCCGGGGTCCCCCAGGGCACAGCCCCCGCGGGCCGCGGGACCCCTCACGGGGCGGCAGCCCTGCCCGGGGACGGGGGATGCTGTAACCCCGGGAGGGCACTGTGAACCCCCACCTCTGCTGGGGGCACCCGGACCCCTCCGGGCAGAGGCACCGGCTCACCCCGCGGGCGGTGGGGTACACCGGAGAGTGGCGGCTGCTGCTGCGCAGCGGGGAGCGGATCCGTGTCCCCATGTCACCGGCCTTTATTCACGTACAACGTGCGGGGGGGTCCGCGGACCTCGAGGCACCTCCCGGGGGACCCGTGGCGAACAAACCCCTGGCTCTGCACATTTGGGGACAATGGGGGTCGGCATGGCGCGGCCACCCGCCTGCGGTCCCGGTCATGGCGGTCGTGCCCACGAGGGACCGTGGCTCCGTCTGTGCCTGCCGAGGCGCCCGGCTGCGGAGGCCTCGCGGGGTGGTGGGGAGCGGCTGAGGCCGGGGAGCCGGGTCCCCCCTCCCCTGGCTGGGTGTCCCTGTGCAGGGCTCTGTCCCGGGGGGTTCCTCACCCCTTCGGCCGGGCTGGGGTCGGGCAGCGGTGGCGCTGCCCCGGGAGAGGGCCGTGCCCGGGCTGGCGGAGCGGGCGGCGTGGGGGATACCGGGCCCCCCTCCCCACCGGGTCGGTTTGGCCGATGTCAGCTCGGCCCCCCCGGAACAATCGCGGCTTTGTGAGGGGATTTCGCTTCGCACCGCTCGATCCGCCCCGGAGGAGCGGCTGCTGCCGGGCAGCGCAAACACCGGAGCGCGGTTCTGGGAACTGCGCTGAGCCCGCGGCTCCGGGATGTCACCGCGCCCTGAAGCCCTGCCCGGGGCGGCGCGGGGGAACGGGGCCGGGCCGGGCGACGCCCCCGGCCCCCCCGGCGGGACGCGCTTCCCGCAGCCCGGGTCGGGCGGCTCTGCCAGGCACGGCGGCGCGACCCGTGCCCCCCCCCGGCTCCGCCTCGCCCCGCCCGCCGTGGGCAGCCGCGGGGCGTCCGGCGGTGGGCCGTGGACCGAGCCCGTGCCCGGGGGGGCTGCGGGGGACGGCCACGGCGTGTCCTCCCCCTCGGAGCCGTGTGACTGGGGGAGGAGGAGGGCTCTGGGACAGCCGGGACGGGGCCCAAGCTCCCGGGGCTTGGGCTGCGGCTTCCTGTGTGAAGCCGAACTGCGCGGGGCACCGAGCCTCCCCCGAGCCCCCACCGCCGGCAGCGGGGCCGTTCGCAGCCCGGGCCGAGGTGAATCACCGCAGCAGGGCGGCTGCGGGGCCGGGGTGCTCAGCCGGGTCCGGGGGGGAACACGGGCGGCCCCCGGTGGCGGGATCCCGGAAGCGGAAGCGCGGGGCGGGCGCGTTGCCATGGCAGCAGCCGGAAGCGGAAGGCGCGCGGGGCTGATGGCGGCGGCGGTGGGGGGCGCGGCGCTGTGGCGGCGGCTGTCGGCCTGGCTGCCCCGGGGCCGCCTGGGCCTGGCCGCGCTGCTCGGCCGCCTCTCCGACCGCCTCTCCCGCGGCCGTGACCGCCGTGCCCGCAGGTAAGGAGCCGAGCCGCGCTCCCGGTGCCGGGCCTGCGGCGCCTGCTCCGGGCCGCGGCGGGCGTGAGCCCTCGGCCGGTGCCGGTGCCGGCCTTGCTGTGCCCGGGAAGGCTCGGGCGGAAGCGCTGCCTGGGGTTTCTGCTCCGCCCCGGCGGTGCGGGAAGTGGCGGCCCTGCTGGTAAGGGACCCTCGGGCTCTCCCGGCTGTCGGTTCCGCGGGAGCGGCTGCCGTGCTCCCCAGTGACTCGGCTGCCGAAGGGCGGGCGAGGGTGAGGACCGGGGCCGGGGCTGCTCCTTCACCCGCTGTCGGCCCTCGGACAAGAGGTGTACTCGACCCCGTCCCTGGTTTCTATTTACTCTGCTCCTGCTGTCTTCCCGGCGCTGAGCGGGACATCCATCCCCCTCGGCCGTCACAGGGGCCGGTCAGACCCCGCACGGCGCTGGTCGGGGTTCAGGTGCTCGGCACAGCCCGCCGGGACGGGGGGCTGCCGGTGGAGGGGCGACCCCTCCGCTCCCCGTCACAAAAGCGATGAGAACGGATCCCAGTGCTGCTGGTGCTGGGGCTGTGTCTGGCACAAGAGGGGTGAGGGGGGCGGGGGGCTGCTCCTCGCAGCGGCTGTCACTGCTGCGGGCAGTGGATTGTCAAACTGCCCAGAGAGCCTTTCCACCGTCGTTTTGACTGGAGCCAAGCGGGCTGCGGTGCGAGGGAGTGGGCATTCATTCCTCTCCCCGACACAGAATCACAGAATGGTTTGGGTTGGAGGGGACCTCAAAGATCATCTCGTTCCAACCCCCCTGCCATGGGCAGGGACACCTCCCACCTCTAGTGTGTTTCTCACATCTCCCTTGGGCAGCTGTGTGGTGAGCAGGACCCAGGAACACTGAAAATCACTCAAATTTTCCCTTTCCTCCCTCTCCTTCCCCAGGGAGCGACAGGGATGGGGAAGGTGTGGGTGGTGGACCTGCCCTTCCAGGTGCCAGACCGGCCGCGTGCCATGCTAATGGCCATGCACAGCCGCAGCCCCGAACTGCGGTTCCTCCCGTCCGTCCTTCCACAGCCACCCTGCCCTGTACAGCTTCCCCCCTCCTCCTCTTCACCACTGCCTCAGTGCTGCTGCTGCTTCCTTGGGGCCGTGCGAGCAGGACTACGATTCATGCTAAAAATCAAACACTGGGGAACCGGGGGTGATTGTCTTTCTGTAGAGCCACGTCTGGGTTGGGAACTGATCAAACAAAATGCTTCGAAGGAGTCTTTAGGAGAAGGTCTTTTCCCCCAGTATTTATGTGTCACTTTGTGCTGTGCTTGGTACGGGAGCGCTGGAAGGGCTCTGTGTTTTGTTTCAGTGAGTACGGTGCCTGATGCAATCTTCGGGATGGGTGAAGCTGATTTTTGTGGTTTCTCTCGTGTCATGGCATGTCTTCGCTCTCCTTTCCCCCTGGACTGGAGATGTGCTGCAGTTGCCCTCACTGTTGTCTCGTAGCCCTGTGTTAGCCTGTGTTCTGCTGTGTGTTCCTGATTCAGCCAAGGAAATTCCTTCCAGACTTCTCTTTTGGTTTCATTGGTGGTTTTCAGTGTAGATAAATCACCAGGCTGAGCCCTGGAAAGAGGGCAGCTGAATTCAAAGAGAAGCAGTTTGTAGATCCCCGGGCGACGACGTATGCGTGGGTGAAAGGACAGTGCCTTATCCTGCAGTTTCACTTCACCTCGGGCTCTGCAGATGAGGTTTGACAGTGAATAAGAGTGTTTCAGCTCCATCATGAGTTTGTGTACCAAAACCACCGTTTCTAAAAATAGAACACACACAAAAATCCCTCGTTTATATTTAGGGTCAACTTTTTATGCAGAGAAGATTTGAGGTGGTTCCTTCTAGTTCTGTTTTCTCTTTCCAGTTAACTCGGTGATGTGGAGTACATGGGAAGGGCTCCCCCACCCCATTTTCTGTTTCTCTGAAAGCTGCTTGGCCAAAGTGTGGAATTTTGGTGGTTTCTTCATAATGTTACGTGGTTTCTGACTGTTGCGTGTGTACGGTTGAGCGGGTGGTGGTGTGCTTGGGCAGTCACCGGGGGGAGAAGCTGCCGCTTCAGTAGAAGTTGCTGTCAGCTGGAGCCAAATACTGATTTATTTGATAATTATAAAAGCCTGAGGCTCTCAACATGAAATAAGTTCTAAAATTTCAGTTTGGGATTAAAAGATCAGAGGAGATATACTCTAAGTTGTGTCAGCAGTAAGAAATCCAGTGTGTAGGGTTAGTGGCTGCCAATGCATGCAGAGTGTTAATTTTCATATCCTTTGCCAGAAAATGGCTTCTTGGAGTCGTGTTTCTGGCCAGTGGCTTTTGGAAGTGGTGTTGGCCAGGGCTGACAGAGGGAATGGGAAGGGAAATATTTATCTCCTCTTGCTGCTAGTTATCATAAAACTTGCCACTGTTACCTCAGTGGGAATAATTCCAGAGAAGGCAATTTGCAGTTGGGCAGGGCTGGGTTACAGCCCTGACTTTGTTACTGCTCTGCAAGTCGTGCCTTTTGTGTTTTGTTTTGTTTTTTTTTTAAAAAAAGTGGGTTTGGATGCTCGTGTGAGTTTCCGTAGCTGTTTGCCGTGCTCGCTGGGCCGTGGTGGAGCCGTGGGCTCTGCTCCCAGACTGTGGCCTGCGCAAAGATGCACAGAGCTCCTGCTCAGTTCTGTAATGATTCGCTGGAATGTGCTTGAAAAACCGTTTCTTGTCTGTCTTTTCTGCTTTGATGGGTTTTTTTGACAGCCTGTGTGGGTAATCTGCATAATTTCGGGTGTCGGGTCTGAGCCTGGCCTACCTGATCTGTTGAAAAATGCCATCCTAGGAATTCCTGCATGAATTGACTCAGATTTCTGTTGTGATGAACAGTCAGTGACAAACCAGTGGATTTTCCAGGAAACGCAACTGCAAACTGCCTGGCTTCTGCATAGGGGTGTTTGGAAACCTCGCGAAGATCCAGTGTTTTATCATGAAGCAAACGAGTGAAGTCATCTTCCTGGAATCTGTGGTCTTTTGGGCTTTGGATTGTGGTAAAACCTAAAAATTCCTCGTAACAAATTCTGGTAAAGGTCGTAGTCAAGTTTCTTCTTGGTATGTGGTGGTGGCAGAAGGCATCGGGATGGGTCACAAGGTGGTGGCTGCCTGCTGGCCCTAGGGACCCGGCGTCCCTCCGGGGTGAGAGCAGCCGCCTCGGCGCTGTCCTTGCAGCGAGTCTGGCTCCTGCGAGCGGGATCTGCCAACCAGAATGTTCTCTGTTGGGTCTGGGGGTGCAGTTCTGTCCCTTGCTCGTTGATTCCTGGACCTCATGGGAGCTGCTGCTGCTAATTGTGCTGAAATGTGGTTTTATCATGTGGACAAACTCCCACCAGGGCTGTTGTATGATGTGGTGGATTTGCATGCGTGAAGCCTCTGGAGAAGAAAAGATGCCGTTTGCTTCTTGTCACCTCAAAGCATGACTGTGAGCAGTAGGTTGGTTTCTTCCCAAAGTGACTTCAAAGGAATTAAATTTGTTCTGAAATTTCTTTTTAAGGAATGAGAGTCCTGCTGTTTCCCTTACGGTTACTTTGGAGTTTGTAGGAGAAGTCTGGACCTTCTTTTAGTGCTCGTGCGTTGTGGTGAGGGCTGCCTGGTGTTTCTCAGTCGTGGTTTGTGGCTCCTCCCTGTTGAAACACTCGATCCTTCGGTAGGTCGTTGTGGTGCGGTGACCTCATTGCTTTTGCTGGGATTTGCACTCGGGCACTTTGTGTCTTGTAGATCTTTTTTTGGATAAGTTTGAGAGGTTAAGGAACTTTTAGGGCAGCATGATTTTTAAGACCTGAAGTAGAAATAACAAACCGTTCGCCCAGCTGGGAGCTAAGCTGGACGTGAAAGCGACTGTTGGCCGTGGCAAAGCTGACGCGTGATCTGTGGGTGATGTCAGATGTCTGATCCGTGGGTGTTTGGGAGAGTTCACATCCTCAGCTTCTCCAACCTCCAGCCTGTCTCCTGTGCCCTGTTCTGATGCAAGAGTGGTTTCCCCTCATCTCCCCTGCCCATCAGGGGAAGGAGCTGCTCATGAAACTGTTCTCCCACCTTTTTCTGGTGTTTTTCCATTTCTAGATTTGGCTCTGGTGGTTCAGCTGGGATTATGGAAAGGGAAAGGCAGCATTGCCATTGTGCATCCTTACAATGTGCTGGCCTTGGCTGCAGCTTTTTCTGTACCTCTTGGAGGCTGTGGGAAGCAAAGGCTCCGTCATGGAGAATTTCTCTTTCTTTTCACAGATCATCATGGCTTCTTCTAGCCCCATTGCTCACCCCTCCTGTTCCTGTCATCGCAGCCCCGCCTTGCTCTCTGTGTCCAGAAGGAGCACACAGGTTCCAGTGGATCAGGAATCTGGTTCCGGAGTTTGGGATCTCCAGCTCGCACGTCAAGGTGCTTTCATCCCCAGCTGAGTTCTATGAGCTCTTGAAGGTGAGTTGTGGGTTCCAAGCTGCAGGAATGGTTTTTGGGGTCTGAGAGCTGCAGCGGTTATGGAGAATCACAGCCAAGTTGTTGGGGAGGTGTACCTGCAGGTTACTGGTCCAACCTATTGACACGGGGCTGTTGTCACACAGGCAGGTTTGTCTAGCTGGTTTGTGGAAGCAGCTGAGGACGGAGGCTCTGCCTCAGGGCAAGCAGCTCCAGGGCTGCGCCATCTTAGCAGTTTACAGGTTTCTTCTGGCATCAGACCTGAACTTATTCTCTGCTTCTCCCAGGTGCAGATAAAAACAGCCAAGCAGCGAGTGGTGATGGCTTCACTGTACCTGGGAACAGGGCTCCTCGAGCAGGAGCTGGTGAGTGGGGAAAGGGATTGGGAAGAGGAGAATGTGAATGCAGAGAGAAGATGCCTGCCTTTGCAAAAAGCATCCTGTTCCTGCAGGTGCTGGGGGCGTACGTGAGCTGCAGTGTCCTCAGGACTTTTGCACAGGGATTCACTTCACGTACCTTTTCTGGTCTCCTTGAGAGTTTTCTCATGGTTCCTGGATGCATTTGTGTACTTGTACGTGGGGTGGGGGAAGGAGGAATTTGGAAGGGAGGCGTATGGAGTTTCTATTTTAAGCCTAGTACAGAGCCATGGAACCACTGAACTTTTTCACGGGCTGATGAGCCTGGATCTTTCAGGCCTGTTGGAGGTTCCTGGCCCAGCATTCAAAGGGGTTTTGCAGAACTGTGGGATCATGGCTCATTTTTTTTTCCTGGCATTTTTCTTGAACACGGTTACAGTTGTACGTGTGTAGTGCTATGTGTTGCCCTCTAAGTACAGTTTGCAAATGCAGTATCAGATCTCTGCATTTAAGACAGAGGTCAGTTTTGCTTCGAGTTGTTTACCTTTTCTGTTTCCTGTCCTGCCCTCTAGAAACAAAAGCATTAGCCAGGACCTTGAGGGAGAAGCCTGACCTTGGCCAGTTTCTTATATTAGGATGCAGATTCCACAGCAGGGCAAAGGTGGACAGAGTCCTGTGCAGGGCTTTGTGCCTGGCTTTGTCTGGGCTTGTTCACAAGGTTTGAATTTGCATGTGGCAAACAGCCTGGTACTCAAGGAGTAGATCAGGCTCTGCATCATTTGTGAACCCCTACCAAGGCTTCTCTTCCGTAATGCAAATCTGTGATTTGAGAACAGTGTTGGGACTTTTTCTACTAAAATTAATTGCTGGTGAGAGGCTTGAAGAATGTGTGCATGCAAAATCGATGCCCTTTCGTGTATTGCTTTAGGCTGATAGAGCAGGATACTAGTCTGACAGATGCAAAGTCTAAACTAGCAGTGTTTTACATGACTGGGAATGGCTCGTACCAGGGTGTGGGAGCTCTCATGGCTGCTGAGCACTTGCCTTATAAAGCTTTATTTGCTTTCTGTAATGAGTAGAGAAATCCCTCTCTGCAGGTGGATTGCCTAGAAGAAACACTGGAGAAGTCGCTGCAAGCAGAAGGACCGTCTAACCTCAGAGTTTCCATTCTTCTTGACTACACCAGGGGATCTCGGGGTAGATATTGCAATGCTTTGCTTTCTTTAAAGGCTTATTTTATAGTCAGGCTGGATAAACTGTTTTTTTTTTAAGAGAGAGGTTATCTTGACCGATTGGACCTACTTGCTTAAATCATACTTTTCAAAAACTGGCCTTTGGTATGCCAGTAGTTCATCGAAGAGCTTACAGTTCTGGGTGTCAGTATCGATATGGACATAGTGCAAATGGAGGGGATTAAGAAACAAAAAAGAAGAAGAAAGAAAACCATGTTAAATGCCAGCAGATGAGGGGTGCTCACTCTGTGCTGAGGGGCTATGGTGCCATGCCGAGGCGCATCCCCTGTCTGGTGTGATCCCGTTTGTGACACTCCCCTTGTCTCCCAGGTAAGAAGAATTCTCGAACTATGCTAATTCCACTGCTGCAGCGTTTCCCCGAGCAAGTCCGTGTGTCCCTCTTCCACACCCCAAACCTGCGTGGTCTTCTCAGGCTCCTGATTCCAGAGCGTTTTAATGAGACCATTGGACTGCAACACATCAAGGTCTACCTCTTTGATGATGATGTGATCCTGAGTGGGTGAGTCCTGCTTCTTCGGGCCCTTTCGTGCTTCACTCAGCTGAGGTGTTGAGGCAAGGTACACACGCTGGCAGCATTGCCTGAGCTGTATTGTTGGCGTCTGGTCGTTGCGTAGTGATCACGTCAATGCTTTTCTGAGACAGAAGAGCAACCGTAGCTCTTCCACATGAGATTCTCATATGGAAGAGAGTCTTTCTCAAGAGAAAAAAAGAAAGTTTTTTCATGATTCAATAGGAAATGGCCAATTTGTACTTCAGTCCAGTTACGTGCAGAGTGAGATCTGTAATCTGGGCTGGGCTGTTCAGGGTCACACACCTGTGCTCTGTTCTGGAACTCAACTCTTCTTTTTCTCTCCTAGTGCAAACCTGAGTGATTTGTACTTCACCAATCGTCAGGACCGCTATGTTCTCCTGCAGGACTCCCCTGAGATTGCAGACTTCTTCACAGAGCTCGTGGATGCGATTGGGGATGTGTCTCTGCAGTTACAGCGGGACAATACCGTCCAGATGATGGAGGGGATGGTACACCCCTACCAGGGTAGGAGGGAGCTGTCTTGCCTGGTTGGCTGGTGTGATCCAGAGGAGGGGAGTGACAGCCAGGGTTTAAGGATGACTCAAACTCCATCCATTTGTGAATTGCTGAGTGTCTGACCATTGTGTGCAACCTGTGGGATGTCCCATTTCTTGCCATCCATTATTAAAATCAAGATCACTAGAATTTTGAGACTGGATCTGCAGAGTGTTCCTGGCACGGTGGCTATCACCCGCTAATCTGGCAGGGAGTGCAAAGGCTAAAAGTTCCTCCCTAACTGTCTCATTGCTTCTTCCTAATTATGCTGCTTACAACCTTAAACAAGAATTTTTATTCCTTGAAAGTTTCTTCCTATTTCTGCTATTAATATTTATAATTCTACATGTTCTCTGTGTGCATATTCTGAAAGTTTCATGAATGTAGTGCTATTTTTGTAATTAATATTTTGTAGTCATAAGCAGTTTTTGACTTTTAGAGAAGCAAGCTGTGTGGTCTTTGTGTTAGCTCCTGTTTGTTCTGACATTAGTGTCCTGTCAGTAGTTTTTCCCATCAGAACAGGTGATGCATGGCTCTGAACCCTTAGGTCTCAAACGCATCTCTTGTGGTTTTCCTGCAGGAGACAAGATGGCTTACTGTGAGATAGCAAATCGAAGAGTCATGGAGGTGATCAGCTCTGCCAGGGCACGGCAAGAGCTCCTTCATGCAGAGACTTTCCACAGCAGCCAGCAAGGCAACTCCTCATTATCCCAGCGAGGCTCTGAAGCATGTGGGGGTCTGAAACCAGAACCTGACACCTGGATCTATCCCTTAATCCAAATGAAACCTTTTGGGATTCAAATAGATGAGATGGTCACAGAGACACTGCTGACAGAGGCTGAACGAGACACCAGGATATATCTTACCACTGGCTACTTCAACCTGACCCAAGCCTACATGGACCTCATTCTGGGCACGAGGGCCGAGTATCGGATTCTTCTGGCCTCGCCAGAGGTGAATGGTTTCTTTGGTGCCAAAGGGGTGGCAGGTGCCATCCCCGCCGCCTATGTTTACATTGAACGCCAGTTTTACAGTGAGGTCTGCTACCTTCACCAGCAGGAGAGGGTCCAGCTGCAGGAGTACTCTAGGGCTGGGTGGACTTTCCATGCCAAAGGTAAGGTGTCCATTTCCCAAGAGGACTTGTTCAGAAGGTGTTTGGGATTGCGCATTTGGATTGCACAACTAGGGAGGGGTTGGGTGGCTGCGTGCTGAGTCTAGGCTTAATCTCCAGAGTATTCACCCAAGGGTCCAATGTCTCGCTTGTGTGAACCTGGAAGGTTTGGATCACTCGGGACAGCCCTCCAAAGCCACATTTTGCCTGATTCCAGTATAGTCCCAGAGATTATACAGGCATTGTCACCACAGTGGCCCTGGATGCTGCATATCTTGGGAGCTGCTCTGTGGGGATGATCCAGGTGTTGAGGAATTTGTACCGGCTTCTGTTTATGGCATGCAGGAAGGTGCAGCATAGTCAATAAGTGCAATTATGTCACCCATGTGCCTTCTGGGAGCTGGAGGGGAAGTTGCTGAGAAATGAATATTGCTTAACAAATGTAGTTAATAATAAACCAAATAATTAATACTGCCATCATGGTCTTCTGTAGAAGACCCCTAGTTGTTTCTTGCTTTCACAAGCTCAGTGCCACCTTGGCCAAAGTGTGAATATTTTCCTCTGACTGCTTGTGGTTGTTGGTGGTGTCTCTAAATTTTCCTTCCAGAAAGTGCAGCCCTTGCCTCTTATGTTCTCCTACTCTACATACAGTAGTAAGTATTTGACTGCTCAGTAGTAGATTTAATAGTGCAAATACCTTAGGAAGTCTGCTTAATTGAAGATTATTTTTTTTTGCTAAGAAGCGTGATGTGTGTGACACTTGATAAACATGTAGATTCTTACGGCCTCCCCACGTGGAGGTGCCCCAGTGGAACACTTGCAGAATGACTGGTCTCCTGGTCAGGCTTGGCCCTTGGCCGAGCTGAGGCATCTTTGCCATCCACAGCATCTTCTGCTACTCGCCAGCAGAGCTCTGCGCCGTGCCACTGTGTCACATCCTGTGGCGGCTCACGGTCCCCGAGGACAACTCGATTACTGTAATTGTACCCAATCTGGCACTGATCTACGTGCAGGTGTCTGCTGAGGGGCATTTGCATTGTTTGCAGCTTGTCGGGAGGGATGCAGCCCCCGGGCTCTGGCCTCTGCCTGTCCCTTCTCCCCTCCTTTGTGTAAGGAGATTGATTAGCTGTTAATGGCTGTGGGAATGCCTCTACGTGCCCCAGAGGTGTAGGGAGAGAAAGCTGCTGAGTAGGGTTTCTCTTGACTAAAGAAAACACACCAGTGTTACCAGGCTGCCTCTGTGTCGAAACTACAAACCTGAGGAGGGCTGTGCCTCTCCTGCAGCCAGATCAGTAACTGCAGTGCAGTAAAACCCTTATCTCGTTCCAGGGCAGCCCGAGGGAGGTGCCTGCCTGGCTGGGAAGTCCTGTGTGGCCTGTCTTCCAGGAAGCACGTGCTGAGTGATCTGTGGTTCGCAGGTTCCTCCTCTTGCTGGGCACTGCTGACTCCGAGCGGGATTTTGTGGTTTGGCATGGATTGAGCTCGGGAGGCATGGGCTGCTTTCCCAAGCTACCAAAGTGGACGTGGCAGTCAGTCCCTTCCTGGGCCAGCTGTGCCTTCTTGTGGCAGTGCTTTGGGCTCTGTCTGCTGTGAGGGATTCTCTTTGGGAGAGGAATACAAGACTCGAGGAGGTCAGCAGCTCCCGTGCTTGGCAGGAGGGACAGTGGGAGATGTTTGCTGCCTCCTTTCTGTTTCCTTTTTGGAGCGCTGGAAGGATCAGACTGTAGCTCCCTTCCCTGGCACGCTCTGCCCTTTGGCACCTTTGATTCACCCGGTTTCCTTCTGCAGGTGTCACATGGGGTGTGTGAAAGAGAGGACAGGGCAGAAGAGGGAAAAGGAGGAAACCCTGGAGACAGATAAGGAGCAGTTGCAGTAGAGTCTGGCTCCTGGAGGAGGATGGGAGGTCCCTGGCAGCACATGGTGCCTGTCAATGCTTCCTTTTGTGCTGAGACAAAAGACACCCTATGGTCTCCTGTAGGATCTGGCTGATTCACACTGAACGCTGTGGCTGCTGTTTTGTAAACCCTTCCAGCTCCTCTTGCAACATTCTGTATCCTCACGCACAGCTTCCCGCAGTGTGTGCTCCCTCCGGGGTCCCGACTGTCCCGAGGTTTGTTGGGTGAAGTGTGGCTGCAGCAGCCGGCGCAGAGCGCGGCACAGCTGTCCGGCACGTGGGAACGCACACCTTGGCAGCCAGAGGCTTCCCGGGGTGTCCCAGCACAGAGCTGACCTGAGCAGTGCACCACTGCCTTCTGCCGCTGCCTGTCGGGTTGTGGGTGACACAGGTACATCCTTCAGGGTCAGGGTCCCTTCCGTGCAGGCACTGGGTGACAGAGGGCTGGGCAGGTGGGTGTTTGTTCTGAGATGAACCTGCGTTACTGCTGGTGAACGGCGCTGGGAAATCACTTCCCCTTTCTGGGAAGGTGAGTCACTGTTGGAGCAGACCCTGCCAGGTGCCCGTAAAGCCAGAGACACCGAAAAGGCTCTAGGACGGCTGCGGGACCGCTTGGGAAGAGCGAGGAAGCGTGTTCCCTGTAGCTGCTGCTGGGCCGAGCTCTGCCCGTGGCTGGGAGCCTCGTGCCGTGGCTGGGCCGGGCACCACGCACCCTGGCAGCCGTCCTCTTTGGTGGCAGAGCTTGCTGCATCTCTGTGCCACTCGTGTGTGCTCTTTGTGGCCCCCCAAGCCCCCTGTGTCAGCACTCCTGCCCTTCGGCGGGCGCAGGGGAGCCTGTGGAGGGGTCGGTCCTGCCACTGAGCCATGGGCAGTGCCAGGAGCTGTGGCTGAAAGTGGCAGCGAAGCTGGGGAGTGTGTGTGATGTGGGGGTGGGGAGGAGGTTACAGGAACCAGTGGTGAATCGGCAGCTTCTTACTCAAGGCATTCTTGGAACTGCTCTGGGGTTGAGTTAGGAAACCTGCTTCTATTTTAAGGACTAGGTGGTTTTTGTGCTTTCTTTGTTGTAGTCTTTGTGTGACTTGCAGGAGGGATGAGCCATCCGACAGGGCTGTTCTAAGGGCGGGCGCCTTGCAAACGCTTCTTGAGTCCATTGTCACACCGAGAATGGCTGCACAGGCTCTCCTTGGCAATAGTCCTGGCTCCCCGAGGCACCCCGAGCTGCTCCTCCCTGCTGTGCCGCAGCGTGGTGTTCACACCTCGGGCGTGCGGCAGCGTGGGGTCGCGTCACGCTTGCTCTCGTCGCGCTGACGACGTTTTGTGCGAGCTGCAGCAGTGAGCGGGCTCGGGAGTCTTGTGTCCTGGCAAGAGTTTGATTTCGTCTTCAGGCGGCTCCTCAGGAAGCGAGTGGGTGTAACAGTTTGCACTTCTCTTCTGAGTCCCTGTTCGGTGGGAGTTCACCTGTCGGGGAGGGAGATGCCTCTTCCTGTCACGGTGCTGTGCCGCCTCGGGAACGGGTTGGTCACCGTGCAGCTGCGCTGCTTCAGCCCTGGCACTGGCTGGCCCAGGCCTGGCTGCTCTGCTGCTGCTTGGGGTAGGTTTGCCTTCACTGAAGAACCGTTTGCCTTATTTGAGTGTTTCTGAGACATGCCATGGTGCAAAACGACCTCTGCCTTAATGCTAGTGACTCATTCTGGATTGTTTTGGGCGCCCTCCATGCGGTGCATTAAGAATGTGTCCCTGGGGTGGCACTGAGCGTGCTGCACCCCCCGGTTACCAGCACAGGAGCTTGGACAGTGCCAGCTGTGCGAGGGCGCCCCAAGGTCCATACAAGCTTTACAAGGCACGCTGGGCCCTCTGCAGGGAAGCTTGCTTTGTGTCATGATCTGTTACAGTTACTGTAATCTAACATGTTTAATTCATTTCTTCTAAGTGAAGCGATTGTTTGAGGCGACCACGGTCGTTTCCTTTGTCTGCCACACTTCCGTTCTTCTCCTGTTTTTCCTGCAGGCCTCTGGCTGTACCTGGCGGGGAGCGATCTTCCCTGCCTAACTCTCATCGGCTCTCCTAATTTCGGGTACCGATCAGTTCATCGTGACTTGGAAGCTCAGGTCGCAATAGTGACAGAAAATAAAGCTTTGCAGCAGCAGCTCCATCGGGTAAGTGGCCAATCACGGGGAGATAACGTGGATGTTGTGCTTCTTGGTCACACAGGGAATGCTGATGACACAGTTGCAATAAAAACCTACAGCTACAATAATTCAAAACCTTCTTGAGCATAGGAAGTCTCAGGGAGCTGTCAGTTAAGTGACTATTGATGAGATGCCTGCTGCAAGTGCCTGTTTCTGGGAAATGGAGGCTGTAACGGGAAAGAACGTGTCCCCAGTGAACTCGAGTGTGGGCAGTGCTCAGGCACTGGATGCTGAGACACGGTGTTCCGAGAGGACCTGCTGGCTCCCCCCCGCTCGCTGATCTCACAGCACCTTCTCGGGCCTTTCCACAATATTCGGCCCTGCCAAGGTGGCGCCGTGCTCGGGGATGATGGGGTCAGGCCCTTGCACTGCTGAGCTCGGGCTTCTGGAGGATTTTGCTTCGCAGGCACTTGGGAAATCCTCTGTAGGGACAGAAATGCCAGTCAGTCGGCTGCTGGGCAGCTGCCCACAGGCTGTGGAGGTGGACAAAGGCAGAGAACTCAGCGTAGCTTCTATGAGAGGAGGATTTCTGGGCTGGTTGTGTTGCTCGTGAAGTTATATGGCAAAATATAATCTTGAATAATAACATGACATTATATAATCTTGACACAAACGTTTTTCAGTGGTTTAATTTCAGTGTCCCAGGTTTTTGGTTTGTTTTGGGTTTTGGTTTTGTTTTTTTTAATTAGGCAGCTTGGACTGCTCAGCACTTTTGCTGCTTCTCTAAATCCTGTCTGGTTCTCCAGCAGTCTTGACTCCGTATCTGCTGCTTGAACTGTTGCTGTCCCCTGTCATTTCTCATGCAGTGCTCTGATACAAAGCAAATTGGTTTGGTGCCTCTGTGTGTGACTTGGGGATCTCAAAAATGTGTTCTGCTAAGCCAAGTCCTGGCATAAGGCAGCACAGTTGTCTTCAAGATCAATGGGAATTGCCCTGTTGCATCAGGGCTCTTCCACAGGGTGAGTCAGAGTACATCTAATAAAAACAATTCTATTACTGGAAGAGTTGTTTGAATATTTCAATTCATATCTTGCCTCTACTCGTTTCTAATGGAAGGGGAGAATCAATGAAAATATGACAAAGGAATTTTCTCACACAGTGCTGCAGGGATCTAATTTAAAGGGCTTTAAACCATTCCCATTTGCTGGAAGCTGATGTTGAGATTGGCTGTTTGTTTACTGCTCTGTGACCTTTGTTTAGAAGACTGACTCCATTGCTGGTACGCTGCCGTGGAGTCACTTTGCCGATGTAACATTCAGTTCCATTTTAAAAATGTGTGATGAGATTTGGGAAGAAATTCAAGTGGTCTGGGTGTCTTTGGGTGCCCTGCTGACAGAACTGAACTGCAGTTCAGAACTGCTGCTTCCAGCGACCAGACGACCCCACTGCGCCTGGTGATCGTGGTGCAGGATCCTCACAGCAGGGCTGACTGTGGCTCTGGGAGTGTTTGGGTTTCTAAAATTAGACTGATTTGGCACACAAACATCTTCCTTCTGTTGTTTCATCTTTTTGGAGTTACTTCCCAGTGCTTGGTCCCTGCTTCCCTGTTCCACCCAGAATTTAAAGAGTGCAGAGCGTTTTCTGTTGTTTGTGACAGCTTAGCTAATGAAAAGCTTGTGAGCAGCCTTACAGTGGATGGTCTGCTCCTCGTTCAGCTGCAAATCGAGGAACCTGGCTGGCTTTGATAAGAAAACTGCTTCTACCTTTGATCCAGCAGCTGCTCGCACCTGCAAGGCGAGCATGTATTATCATCATGATGGTTCATTTCCTCTTTCAGCACTATTGTGTACACACTGGAGAGGCCTAAGTGTTTCTGGTAATTCAGTTGAAGTCATGACTGCATATTCGTTTGAAAACACAGCACTTGAGCCGTGTCTAGAAAGAGCTGTGTAAGGCAGTCCCTTGAGATTATGGTCAGGTTTCCTTTTCTGGCAATGACAGCGAGGGATTTAGGCTTTTTCTGAAAAGGAAGCATAGGTCTCTTGCAACTGTGGGGCACAAAAAGGCAAAACCTTCTGCCTTTGCTCGTTGTAGAGTTTAAATTGCTAATTCTTGAGGTTTGATCACTGAGCAGTCATCACGAGGTGGGGTGCTGGGGCGGGCGGGCAGGTCCTGTGCCAGCTCCTCATGGCTCTGGGAGTTGTGCTGTGTGGAATGAGGCTTGTGGGAGAAACAATGCAGCCTTTTGGCAGGACCCAGGCCAGTTTTGTCTGAGAATTCACTCCTCTTAAAGGCCATTGTGTAATGTAACACCTGGGGCGGTTTCTTTCCCTGTACAGGAGCAGGAGCAGCTTTACCTCTGCTCAGGTGTGGTTTCATCATCAACATTTGAGCAGCCAAATCGTTATGTGAAACTGTGGGTGAAGCTGGTAACACCTCTGATCAAGAATTTCTTTTGAAAGAAGAAAAGTTGTTGCGTTGGGTGAGTTTTCTGCCGTTCTTAGGGGGAATTTCTGTTGCACTGACTGCAGTTGGTAAGTGCAGTGCTCTTTATCATGTGGAGGAAACAGATGATGGAAACAAAGATGATGTGGGGAAAAAACAGGCACTTCTCTCTTCTTCTGGGGCACTTGTCACTGACTGGAATCATTGCTCAAGGTCTGTATTGGGTTTCATCTACTAGAATTTCTGGAAGGGGCAATGAAAGAGAACCCGTGCAAGGGTATTTCCCATGCATAGAAATAAAACTTCCAGTGCTGAAATGTCCCTTTCAGAGTGTTGTGTAGAGGGACTGTGTTTATTTGATCTTGACCAGCTAATAGAGAACATTGTTGGAATATTTGAAATGTTTTGTCTTCTTTTTATCTGATCAGTGCTTTGCTTTAACCTTGTTAAATAGGAGCAGTTGTTTTTACTTTCTGCTTTGCACAGCGTCCTGGATTTGCCCGGCTGTTCGACTGCCCAGTAACTGGAGCCCTCCTGAACTCTGTGGAGTTGCTCTCAGGTTTTGTCTGTGCTGGGCACACAGTCTGTGCAGTTGGCCCAAGTGTGACACCGAGAGTTCTCACATCCATTTTATTTACATAGATATGGTCTCCATCTCTGGGGTTGTGTATCTGGCTCCTTCATGTTAACGTGTTACGAGTGTTTGTCGTGAATTGTGGAGGGGACATGAGAGGTCTTTTGGTGCCAGTGTGATGTTTGGATGTTGCTTGCTGAGTGGGAAGCTCAAACTGTAACATGTGCCCTGCAAAGAGGTTATTTGGGAAGCCAGATAAAGTGTTGGAGCACGTGCTTGGGCTGCCCCGTGAGTTTCACTGGTGGGGTGTGTTCAGTGTGTTCTCATCTTTTATTGCCAGTAAAAGGGATTTCTGGCACCTGAAAAGACAGAAGTGTAAAGCTTAATGGTAATTTAGTCTAAATGCCTCTACTTTATAAAGAAACAAGTAGCTCTCCTTCCCTCCCCGTGAGGCTTTTCTTACCACTAGCTGTGATGAGGGTTTCATACAGCTGTATTTTGGAACTCATTGTTCAGATATTTCATGTGGTGGGATTTTAGTGAATTATTATATGCTAAAGGGACAGGCATTGGCCTGTGTGGTGGCCAGAGCAGATCTAATCACCCTGATAGGTGTTACTGCTGATACAGATTGTTTGTTGTGAAAGAAACAGAGTAGATTCTATAGCCTAGAAATAAAGAAACATACTTCAGAAGCTGATCTGTGTGCAGCCAGACATTCTCTGGGATGTACAGGTTGACGTGTTGGTGAATTGGGCCCAGTCTGCCCCTTTCTTCTCCCGTCTGGTCGAAACAGAGACAAGGTCCTGTGCAGGAATACGTCATGCACAGGCTTAACGAATTTCTGCTCACAGTTAGCAGTGAGCAATGGAACAAACAGCTGTGGAGAGACAGAGAGCTGTGAGAAGGGAAGGAGTCGGGATAGTTGTGTGCAGTTGTTCCGTTTGGCTTCCTTCGGTGGTCTGGCTCTCAACCAGCACTTCATCAGATGGAAAACCAGTATCCGTCGTGAGAAACTCCATGTATTTCACAGCAGCCTCCACAGACAGCGGTTCCAGCAATATTTTTATTGAAACTTTGCTAAAATAGACTAAGTTTGATTATATCAGAACTAAGTTACACAACTTTGAGGTTTTTTGCAAGTAAAAGCATTTTCTGTGTTCCATAGTTTAAGTTTAGATCTGTAAGAGCAAAGCAACTGTGGCAAGGATCCACTTAGCAGCTTTTTCTTTTGTCTTTAGGTTGAAGGTCCGGACGTAGGTGGGACCTCGCATCCATGTCTCACAGACAGGACATTCATAGACGTTCTTGGTGTCCGTGCGGGCCGCAGGGATGGCTCTGATGAAGGTGACCGGCATCATGGGCGTCAGCTCCTTCCGTCGAGCGTCTGCGATGGCACCAGAAGATGTCCCAGCGAGTGCCTGCAATATGAGGACATTGTCAGGGCACCCGCTGCCCTGTGGCTCTGCAGCTGGGTGGGTGGGAAGGAGCTGCTCTGGCAGCATGGCTGGGGATGGAGGGTGAAGGCAGCAGTCCCTAGGGCTAAAGCGTTATCATCTCACTGTGACTCGTGAATGTGTTTTGCCTTACTGTGTGCGGGATGTCTGAGTGGATCCTGTGCCCACTCCTCCCTTCAGCAGGGCTCTGCGTGAAAGCTGCACAGCTGAGGGTGGAGCCTGGCCGTGGTGGGAACGACGATGGCTGTCCTGTGTGTTCTGCTCTTGTTTAAGGGGACCCTTTGGTGCTCTGATGGTGCCATTTCATTCCCCCTCGTTTTTAGCAGTAATTATTTTAGGTTCTAAGTCTCCTGCTTTGTCTTACTCACACATGAAATAAGAGTGTAATACGCGTATTCACTAGAAGCACGTCGCTCCAGCCAGCCCAGCCCTGAGGTTCGTGACAGGCAGGCTGAATTTCGAAAAACCGGCGTCTGGTTTGGGAGACTGCTTGAACCCTGGAGCGGTGCTGCCCTCACGCGGCCGCTCGCCGGTATTGGCGTGGAAAGCGGCTCCGCTGCTCGGAGCTGTTGTAGAAGCTGTACAGCTTCAGCTAACCAGCGAGTGCTAACACCTGCCCCCAGTTTAAGAATTTTTAAGGCTGAACTGGGCTTTTTCCTCCTAAAAGATGCAGACTTACCTTCCATGAATAATCCATGCACATAGGAGCCTTCTCGGGGGGGGGGGGCTGTCATTTCCTCATGGTTTTTCTTGGTCACTTCCACGGAAAGACACATCTTGTCCAGGGGACTGCACGATAGTGAGGAAGGACTGGGGACTGAAGAATCCTGCCAGCCACAGTGCCGTGGGCAGCACAAAGTCCGTGGTCCAGACTTCCAGCTCCTGGAAAGTAAAACCAGCAAAGTACTTCAGGGTGAAGCAGTGGGACACTGCTGTGGGAGGCGATGTGACAGAGCCGATGCTTCGCTGTGCCTAACACGAGCTTCAGGACATCTTCCCGAGGGGGAGACTGGGAGGGGGGTGGTCTGTGATGAAGAAATAGCAGATTCCACTGCAGCAATGAAGCTGAAGCCGCTTATTTGGATTGCAGTAAATATGGCTATTATTTTATTTTTATTTTTAAAAAGCCACACTTTAAATAGATGGAATTTATTAAATATTTTTTCTTAGACATAAAGTTCTGGTGGGGTTAGCTGATGCTCTTCTGAACGGTGATATACTCTAATGGTGAACCCTTTTCTGCTCTTGTTCTTGGGGTGACAGGCCATTTCAGGTACTTCAAACTGCTTAAACTAATATTGGGAAATAAACCAGTTAACCACTGTACACTGGTGGGGTGGTTCCGGTTCCTGGTCTTCTGTGGTATCTGCTTCCTCCCTAAGCTTTACCTTTCACAAGAAAGCTGCTCACCCTGATCCTGAGCTGAGGAGCGAGGGGTAGGCGTGACGTGTGCGGGACTGAGGAACGCTGCTGTGGACGAGAGCGTTCGCCAGCTCTGCCGTGTCTGCCGTGCTCCTCAGCTCGGCCGTTAAAACGGGAGAGAAGTCGGGGCGGTTTCACCAGAAGAAAGCGAGACCCGTGGAGGTCTTTGATCTCAAACTTGGTACCTTCAGTCCCAAGTCCAATTCCTTCAAAGAGTGCCGGACTCCGTGGGTCAGGATGTTCATTCCTGGAAGGCGACTCCAACGTACGGCGTCCTGTCCCCTGCTTTGGCCACAAGCTCCCCCACAGTGAAGGGCTTTGGCAGCCGCTCAATTCTCCTCTGGGTCTGAGGTCACCTGGAAAGAACAAACCATAGAGCTCTTGTCTCAGGGAAAATGCTGGGGGGAACAGGTAATTAACTTAGCAAGGTTTTTTCTTTTTCTGCCTTTGTGTTTTCCTGTGCTCCCTGAACATGCAAAGCTGCTGAAATGCAAAGGAGAGCCCGGCCACAGAGAAACGCAGTGCAAATACACCTCACTAAAAGCTTGGCTGGAGTGGCCAGGTGCCAGAGCAGTGTTCTGCACTCTCCTGCCTGCAGCGAGTTGCACTGGGAGCTGGGCTGGAGTCACATCTCTGCTTTCTTCACTGCTAAGGAATCAGGTATTATTACAGGTGATATTCTCCCGTGCAGTGTGTGTGGGCCGTATCCATACTCCCCACCTCCCCTCCCCTGAATTGCCATCGTTTACTGTAAAGAAGCAGAAACTTTCCTTGCCTTTTCCTCTCGGGAGCCCCCTGAGCCTCCTCCAGCGTCTGGTTCTTGGGGCTGCAGTTCCAGAAGTGCCTGGAGGAGCCTGTGGGAGGTGATCAGCGAGCCGATGTCCACGCTGGGGTGCCGGCCGTGGAGGTGGGGCTCTCGTCGATGTACCTGTGGTGGCCCTAAGTGCGGGCAGGCGCTGACGTTCGGTTACAGCTACCAACAGAGGACCCTCAGTTTCGCTCCAGCCTCAGAAACACGAGGTGGCTGTTGCTGGCATTGCATATTCGAGGTGGTATTTTTTACTCCTGTCTTACCTAAGATTTTCCCTTACCACCCCAGCCACAGGAATTATTTTTGCAGCAATTCTGCATGTTTCCATGGTATTGAAACTTTTTTCCCCTTCGGTTAGCAAAGAGGGAACCCTGACTGGTGTGTATTTATCCGGAGCAGTGGTTTTCCACAGCAAATTGCAACGTTAGTCTTCCTTACCTTGTAATCCAAACTGGGAGGGATCAAAAACCCCGGAGCTAAGTGCACTTCCCCCTCCAGCATCTCCTCCTGGGTGTATTCGCTCAGGTGAAGTCCGACACAGCTGGCGGTCCCAGTCGTCCGTGATGTGTCCCCGTCCATGATTTCACCAAAGAGGTACCGGAGATCATCCCATGGTACCTAGGAGGAGAGGCTCACCGTGGGGCTTCTGCCCGGAGCCCCAGGAGTCCCCTGCAGCCCGAGGAAGCTGCGTTCCCTCCAGGGCAGGCACTGTGCAGAGAACTGGTGTGCTTTTTAAAGCAGGTTCATGAACCCAGTGTGCCTTGTGTGGAGACACGGCCACTGCGTAAGAGCCTTACCTCGGGGCTGGCCTCCAGGCAGTTGTAGAGGACGTTGATTGATATGGTCAGGTCGCCTTTGTTGAAGGGGCAGGGTCTGTTCCAGGCCTGGGTGCCAAACTTGCACCGCTCAGCCACCACCACGTGGAAGTAACAGAGTGCAAACAAGATGGATTTGAATTCAATTTCTTTGCTGCACATCTCTAATGTGTCCTGCAGTGGAATAAAAATGAGAGTGGGTTTGCCAGTGAGTGAGTGAAGGCTGCTATCAGCCATCCCTCTATTGAAGAACATCAATACCCTCCCTGGTTGGGGAGCCCTTGGGCAGCTCTGGTTACCCCTAACTCATGTCCTGGAAATGGGGGCTGTGGGCACCCCCAGGAGGATGTGCCTGGGGGGTGGGCTGGCTCTTGGTGCAGTGTCCGTGGCTGCAGTGTGTTTTGCCAATTACCAGGCCCAGTACAAAGGACACAGCCAGCAGCAGAAAAACAATCCAGTGAGTAGATTCTATTGCATGTAAAGGAGTCAGGATATAGGGGATCGCTGGGGGTACAAACAAGTCAGATCACAAATAATAGATATCAACCCCAGCGACCCCAGGAATGACACAGCATGACCCGTAATAGATGGAACAAACAGACACACAAGGTAACCCATAGAAAAAATGAGAGACAACCAAGTCCATAGGGTGATCACATACAATAGAGATAACCCCATGTTGCCTCCCCACAAAGCCCACGTTTGTAGGTGCCAGACCTGACTGGGATCCAGTTGCATGAGGGGTCAGGAGGTCCTTCCCCAACAGGAAAACTCTGTGAAGTGCGTCCACTCCACAGACAGACTCTCCAACCCTTCCTGCAAGTGGGCCCAGCTTTTATCCCCAAACAGGACACCTGGCACTCATTGACCCAATGGGGGCACCTGGGGCTTGTTTACCCGAGGGCTTTCCCTGCAAGGTCAGCCACACCTTGGAGGAAAGCCAGGAGTCAAACTCACCCCCTCCTCTTAAAGGGCCATGGGGCCCACCCATATGTCAACCTTAATTCAGGGCTGGGGGTTCAGACCCCAGCACTTCACAGTGACACCCCCAAAGATGCTCATCCCATGAAGCTGCAAGGATGGGGTGAGCCGGACACACTGACCCAGGATGGTGGGACAGACCTGTCTGTGCAGAGCGCGGCCACGGCAGGGAGCGCAGCGCAGTGTGGGGAGGGTACCGGGGTGAAGAGGGCTGGGATGCCCAGAAGAAGAGGCCAAAAATGGGTGGGGGCTCAAAAGTGTTGGGAGGCCGGTGAGGAGCTGCAGTGCTGGGTTCATGTTTGGACTGGGTGATCTGAGGGGTCTCTGCTAGCCACGGCCATTCTGTCCCTCTCTGAGCCTGCTGCATCCGTGTCGGTTTGAGGCAGACGCTGCCTTGGAGAAACCAAACCCCTCCCGTGGCGCAGAGCGGTGCCAAACGGCCCCGCTCGTCCTTCCCTGGGATGAT
Source organism: Podargus strigoides (assembly GCA_028020825.1). Lineage (NCBI taxonomy): Eukaryota > Metazoa > Chordata > Aves > Caprimulgiformes > Podargidae > Podargus > Podargus strigoides. Next base: position 514,409 of record CM051638.1, read on the forward strand.
TCAAACCTCACCTCTTCCGCAAGGCCTCGGGCGTGTCATACAGACCAGACTTGTTTGTAGCTTCCGTCACACTGGGGTTTGCGCCGCTTTGGCCGTTGGTTCCTGCAAGAGGAAAAACGCTTCTGCTCCACCCGAACGGCGGTGAGCTCCTGGGGCCGGGGCTGCCGGGCTGTGCACTTTGAAACCTTGATCGGTGGCTTCAAAATGCTTCGAGTCCCCTGGCAGTTGGCTGTGGATGTCTTCAGAGCCAATGAAGATGCTTTCCAGGGGATTCCACGTCCTCTGCACCTCAAACCAGATGCTGATAACGGAGTCGGTGGTTGACAGCTTCTGCTGCCGGGCTGACACCTCCCGAAGGAAGGAGGACAGGTACTTGGAGGCCATCGGGTTCTGCCGCTGCACTTGGTTGTCCTCCAGCGTCTCGATGAGGACCTCATCCGGCCTGAGCAGCATGATGCTGGTCCTGGCATCGTGGGGCTCGTGCTCAAACTCCATTGTCGCCCAGGTAGTGTCCAGGGTGTTCAGCACCTGCAGATGGGGCATGAGAAATGATCTGTACTCTGTGGTGCCGAGTCCCAGCCCCACAGGAAGGCCAGGCAGCACCAGGAACGCCTCCTCTGGGGCACGAGCTCCACGGGTGCCGCACTGTGCGTGGACTCCAGCCCCCAGGCGCAGGACACGGGGGGTAACAGCCACAGAGCTGCATCGGGGCAGGGCAGGAACCGAACCCCGTTTACCTTCTTCATCCCCAGCTCCTTCATGGCTTTGTCCACGATGCCATGAACCTCATCCTCAAACTTGCGCAGGTTCAGCTGCAGCAGATCCGCGAGGGCTGTGTCCTCGTACACGGCGAACTACACCTGGAGCAGAACGGACACCGCTGGGACATGGACTCCCCTCCACGGAGTGGCAGCCAAAGCCTGGCCCAAACGAGCTCATTAACGCTCATGTTTAAAGACCCTACACAAATACCTGTGCAGGGCTGTTTTGCCCGTTACCAGGCCTAGCAGAAAGGAAGCAGCCAGCAGCAGAACAAACCAGTAGTCCTTATTACCTAAGTCTAATGAACACGAAAAGGTCAGAACATGGGTGACAGCTGGGGGAGCAAACAGCTCAATGAAGCTGCTCATAACGGACCTCAGCCCCTGTGGACCCAGGAAAGGTGTGACACGGCCAGCGGCCGGGGGACAAACAAAGCAGGGAAGCCTCCTGTGCGGGAGGCACGGCAGAAAAGGGAGACAACCAAGCCAAGAAGCTGACAACACAGGGCAGGAGCAGCCACATGCCGGCCTTACGGAGGTGGCGATCGCAAGTGCCAAACCTGACCTTCAGTGACTGCGTGTCCCGTCTGGTGTCGCTGGAAGCCCCAGCTGCAGAGAGAATCAGGAGGTCCTTCCCACAGCAGGGAAACTGCGAAGTGAGTCCACTCTCTGCCACCCCCCGCCGCTGCCCTCAGCCCTCTGCACACCGCAGCCTCGTGGGGAGCTGCCGGCCCCTTCCCTGCCTGGTCCCATCGCCCTCCTGGCTCCATCACCCCCCCTCCTTGGCCCCACTGTCCCCCAGAGCCTGCCCGTCCTGCCTGGCCCTACTGCTCCCTCACTCTGTCGCACCCCTCAGCCCTTCAACAGGCTCCAGCCACCAGCTGCAGCCCAACCAACACCAGCACCAGCACTGGCACCGACCCTGGCACCGACTGACACTGGCACCAGCCCCAGCTGCCTGGTAACTGTGGGGCTGTCCCCCCAGGGTGTCCCTGTGCATCGTCCCTTGGCCAGGGCTGTTTGGCCACACATCCACCACCCTGGCTGGGGTCACGGTGCGGTGCCAGGGACTGCAGCAGGGGCTGCCACCGGCTCTGCCAGGCTCCTCGCCATGCCCAGGTCTCTGCACATGTGTGGGCAGCTGGATCAGCCTCCCTCTCAGTGGCATCACTGCTGTGCCGGGCACTGATATCGTGGGGCTGGGAGAAGCATGAAGCCAGGGGCTGGGGGCTCCTGCCCATCCCGCGCCGCACAAAGAGCACAGGAGGCCGCGGCTGAGCACGGTTTGCTGTTTATTCGCTGCAGATCCTCAGAACTAGTTTACAAGGCCGTGGCAAAAAACAAACAAACAAAAGGTTAGAATAAAAAATCCTGCCCCCTCCCACCCCCCAAGAGGCTCTGCACAGAACGGCCCCACTTACAAAATAATCTACAAGGAGAAAACTATACAGGAGTATTTACACCTCTGATAAATAGACTAACACTGACCAGCGCCGCTCTCCAGCCCGTGCGCGGTGGCCGGGGGAACGGGACACGGCCCCGGGGTTTGCAAGGCAGACGTGGGGGGCTGCAGCCCCCAGCCTGGCTGGTCCCCCCCAGCAGCAGCTGATCCCAGTGCAGGTGCTGGGCACGTCCCACCACCCGCCTGGGAGGATCACACTACTGCAAGGACATCCTGGGGACGATGCCACCCAGTGCTGCCGGAGCAGGGTTCTCATCCGACCTTCGGCACCCCACACCGTCTGTGCCCCACGTGGCACCACTGCACTGCATGACAGTGACAACTCCCCACCCCACAGCCATCCCTGCGCCCATGGGGACCGTCCCTGGCGCAGGGGACAGCTGGGACGTCCAAGGCAGCAGCACGGGGAAGCCCAGCACAGACGCAAGCCCGCTACAACGAGGGCCAGCAGTCGTGCCTCTGCGAGCCCCCCCAGCCGCCCTGGGGCTGCCACCCCTCACCCAGCTGCCTGTAGCACCCCAAAACATCCATTAACCACCGGCCATTCACCTTCCCGAGGGGACACCCCAAGTGCTTCAGGACACGGGTGCCAGGGGAGACCCAGCCGCACGTGCACGCTTGCTGGGGGGGTTGGGAGCAGGGAGGGCACCCGCTGTGCCCCAGCTGGCCAAGGCAGGAGGATGGGGCACACATGTGGCACCCCCCATCCTGCAGCCAAGCCCGGGACAGGATGGGGGTCCCTGTGCGTAGGGGTGGCTGTGTCCCAGCTCCAGCCCGTGCAGATGCTGTCTGGGAGATGAGGCAGTGATGGGGGTGCCAGAGCCACCGAGATGCCCATGCCCCCTGCCATGGTAAAGAAACTGCGAAGCTGAAGCTGGGTCCTGGGCCCCGAAGGCCAGACTGCAGCGTGGCCCCTCCCCAGAGGGGAGGTCCTGGGGCTGCCAGGGGCACGGTGGCCTCACAGGGCCCGCACGGGCAGCTAGTGCCTCTTGGTGGAGGAGACCTTCTTCTTCCTGGCGGCCAGCATCTCGTAGAAAGGGTCCCGGCTGATGGCTGCCCTGGCAGGGGGAAGGAGGGCGCAGGTGAGCTGCACAGCCAGGCAAACACCGCTGCAGGGCTGGGTCTGTTCCACCTGGCACAGAAAGCCCAATCCCCTCCCATCCCTGCAGAGTGCCCCTGCCCAGTGTCCTCCCTGCCCCTCCGAGCACTCACTTGATGCACTTGATCCACTCCTCCTTCTCCTCAGGCGTGGGGGCGGAGATGCGGTACACGGTGTGGTTCCCCTCCACCACCCGCCCGTCCGCCTCCGTCTTGCAGGCCTTGATCACCTGGTCCTTGTTGTCGGGGATGTAGAGCTCGAAGCAGTTCTGGGAGGGAGAAGAGCATTCAGAGGCAGCCCCCCCCTTCCAAAGGGGACCCCAGGCAGGAGGGTCGGGGCAGAGCAGAGGCTGCAGGCGCTCCCTTGGCACAGCCACCCCAACGCAGCAGAGAGGGACAGACACGCTGTGACTGTCACCCCACGGCCCCCAGGCATGCCCTGCAACCAGCCTGAGGCACTGCAGTGACTGGCACCCGGCTGCAGTGAGGGTTGGAGGCAGCGACCATGGCAGAGCCCTCCTGCTGCCCCTGGGGCACCTCTGGGAATGCAGCACCCCCCGCCCGCCCTAGCCCCAGCCCCGGGGAGCCTGAGCAGCACTCACTGGCTTCTTGGAGTCCTCCACCTCGCGGATGCTCAGGTTCTCCAGGGGGATGATGCCACGGGGCTCTTTATCCTGGTGGGACAGAGCAGAGGATTTGGCTGCAGGCTGGGCACCTCCAACGCCACCCATGTGCCCCAGGCAGGGCTGGAGGCTGCAAAGCCCCTCTCCCCAACACCCCCTGCCCAGTGCCCAGTGCTGCCTGGCCCGAGGGCTGTGTCCCACAGACACCAGCACGTCCCCGCAGTCACCAGCACGTCCCAGAAGGGCAGGAGGCAAGCACCCAGCCCCGCACCGGGATGCTGTGCCCGCCTCTGCCACACAGGCAGACGAGCGCTGTGCCAGACCCAGTGCCCTTCCCTGCCCCGGCAAACGCCACTGACCGTCGTGTACTCGAAGTAGTAAAGGCAGTTGTCGGTCAGGATGAACCAGCGCCGCTTCCACGTCTTCACCCTGCCTCCTGGGAGCAGAGAGGGGCAGGTTGGGCACAGCCCTGGCGCAGCGCGGCGGGGGCACGCGGCACACGGAGGCTACGGCAGAGCTGGAGCCCACGCGGACACAGACACAAGCACGGGGCCGTGGGCGCAAGCAGAGGCAGGCAGAGCCGGGCGCAGCAGCAGCGGGCAGCACACACCACGCCGGGCAGGCCACGAGCAGGAGCAGAAAGCAGACGGATGAGGATGGAGGCAGAGGGGGCCGGGGGGCAGCGCTGTGCCCACTCCCACCCAGGACACTGCCAGCGTGGCCAGAGGACGCTGCAGCCAGGCAGCTCCGGGGGAGGCGGGGACATTCTGTTCACACCGAGCACGGTCCCACTGCGTCCCGGCCAGCACAGCCCGGTGCCAGGGCAGGGCACCAGCCCAGGGCCATGGCTCGCGGCCTTTTGGTCAGCGGGGGTTCCACAGCTGCCACCTCAGGGGGAGAAGCCACTTCCTGGGCTCAGGGCCCGCTCATCCCTGGGCTCGGTGCCCCCTCCACCATGCTGGCATGCTCCAGCCATCGTGGTGCTGCCGGATCTGTGGGTGCTGCCATCATGGGACGAGCACCCAGGCCATGCTGCCTGGGGCCGTGTCCTTCTCCCCCATCCCGCCAGGAAGCCCCATGCCCTCCTGCTCCCCCATGCCAGCTGCCTGCCCACCCCAGTCCCTGCCCAGAGCCAGCCTGGGGCCAGCACCGCCTAAAAAAGCCCCTCTGCCTCCCTCCAGCCAAGCCCACCCCAAAACCCAGGGCCTGATCCCCTCCAGCCCCTGGCCCTCTCCAGGGCCACCTCCTCTGCCGGGGCTGTGGGTGGCAAGAGGCCACATGCCAGGGCAGGGTGCTGTGGCACAGGGAGCGCAGCAGGGCCGTACGGGACCAAGGGCCAGCACAGCCCCAGGGGGGGAGCACCAACGCACCCCGGGGCTGCAGGTGGGGGAGCCGGGGCAGTGACAGCACCCAGCACGGGGACTGCCACGAGCCCCTGGCATGGCACAGGGCACTGCATGGACAGCTTCCGCGTGTTCCCATCCAGCTCCAGGTACTCAGCACCCCAACCCCCTGCACATGGGCTGGGGCCCTTCCTGAGGACACCCCAAACCTGTCCCCACCCCTCGGGGCACCGGAGGCGATGACCCGCTGCAGCCAGGCTGAACACGGCGAAGCAGGGGCTGGCGGGCAGCCCCTGGGCAAAGAGCGGTGGTGGCCCCGTCCGTCCCTGCGCCGTGGGGTGTACCAGGGAAGTGGAGGGGGGCTGGCACCCCGCATCCCTGCCCTGGTGGCATCGGGCCTGGGGCTGGCCCCTTGGCGGGCAGGTCCCCGGGGCGGTGCGGGTGGTTAGCAGCAGCAGCAATGAGACTGATCACCGGCAATTAAAAACAAAAAAGGAAATGAAGCCCCAGCGGCGTGAGCAGAGCGGGGAGAGGGGTACGTACCTCCTGGAGTTGGGGGCAAGGAAAGGAAGAGCCAAAATCATGGAAACATACAAATGAGGGAGAAAAGAAAATTAAAAAAAAAAAGGAAAAAAAATAAAAAGAGGAAACCCCAGAGAACCCCCCTGGGCCCCGGGCAGCAGGGCAGCGCTGCAGCGGGGAAGCCATGAGGGGCTGGGCTGGTGACGCCACCGCGGGGACCAACCTGCCCTGGCTCGCTGTGGCTCTGCGGGACAGATCTCCCGGGCTGCGGGCGCAGGGCCTGGCTTCCCCGGCCCCATGGCCTCCCCAAGGGGTCCCTCCCTGCCCCATGAGGGCTGTGGCCCACAGCTGCTCTGCCACCTCTCTGCCCGCTCAGCTGCCAACAGCGCCGATGGCAGCAGATGCCAACCTGCTGTGCACGGGGCCCTGCTGCCAGCAGGACACTGGGCTCACCCAGGGACAGGAGAAGGGGGTCTGGGGCTCTGCCCTGCATCCCCCCACCCCAGAGCTGGGGGGCAGACAGCCCTTGCCCAGCCCCAGGACTGAGCTCTGCACTGGTCGGGGCACGGAGGGGGGGTAAGGCCCCTCTCCCATCCCAAGGGGGTGGCAATACGGCAGAAACCCTCTTCAGTGAGAGGACAGAGTCCCGACCCCAGTGAGAGCCCTGGGGAAAGGTCCCCAACAGACCCTGCTCCTGCCAGCACCCCACTGTCCCCCTCGCTTGACCCAGGCAGGGGATTCCCCAGAGCTGCGGAGAGGAGAAGCCACAGGAGCCAGGGCGTGGGGCGCGCTCGCCGGCTGGGGGAGCCGGGCTGTGCAGCGGGGGTGCCATGCACGCTGCCTGCATGTGGAGCCAGGATGCGGAGGTGACAATGCCATGGGAAGGTGAGGCAGGGACCGGGCTGTGGCATGGAGGGGGGACGCACGCAGCCTGGGGCAGCTTGCCGCTCGCTCCTGGGGACCTGCTCCAACAGGACCCTGCTGTGACTCAGTGACAAGAAGGGCCTCGCGGTCTCTGTGCTCCGACACCGGACCCCGGGACCAGCTCTGCACCCCGGGGCTTGCCCAACCTAGAGGCAGAACCCCCTGGGACGCCCACCCAGCCGCACAGCGAGGCCTCGCCAGCTCCAAGTCCACTCAGCCACCCAGCCCCGGGAGGACGGAGGGCTGCTGAACGCACGGGTGCCTTCCCCACAGGGGCCGTGCCCCTGTCTGCAGCTTCCTGCCCCTCCACGGGGCCACGCTCCGAGGAGCCAGGCCAGTAGGCAAGGTGCCCACAGCCCAGGGGCATTGCATCCCCGGCCCTGCTCCTCCCTGGGCACCTCTGCCCGGCCGCCAGCACTCACCGAGCTTCAGGAGCCAGCCCTCCCGGTCAGGGTTGAAGAACGTGTGGGTCAGGTCATTGCCGTCATCCTCGGGGATTTTGAAGGGTTCGTTCTTGATGCTCTCGTAGAGGTTCTGGTATGAGGGCACACGATCAGCACCACGCCCCGGGAGCCCTGCGAGCTCCGCAGCCCAGCCCCAGCCCCTCTGCGTCCTGGCCCTCACCCGGAGCAGCTCCTCAGGCAGGTCGCCCCCATCGTTGATGCCGCGGTTCATGGCGATGAAGCGCTCCGCCGTGGGTTTGTCTTTGACGTTGGGGTTGTGCAGGCTGGTGTTCAGCATGATGATGGCGAAGGAGAGCACGTAGCAGGTGTCTGCAGGGGCGCAGGGGAACGTCAGCTGTGAGGCGGGAGGGTGGGCGCGAGGGGCCGGGGCAGGCGCTCACCTGTGGACTGGAAGACGCCGGGGTTGCACTGGCAGTACCGCTGGGCGAAGGCCTCCATCATCCGGTCGATCTTCTGCGCCTCCCCGGGCAGACGGAAGCTCCACAGGAACTGCCTGCGAAGAGCGAGGCGTCGCGCTGCTTTGGGGGCTCCACGCACCCCCTGGCCACACTACAGCCCACCCCATCCTGCTGCCCGTCCCCCCAGAGGGGACACGGCTCAGCTCCCGCCCCCCTCGCTCACCGCAGGGCCTGCACGAGGTTGAGGTCAGTGAACTCGTGCAGCTCCACGAAGGCGTGCAGGACTTGGATGTTGAACTCGTCCCTGCGGGAACAAAGCCGGAGCACAAGGGATGCGTGACCGGCGAGTCCTGGGACTGCCAGCGGCCGCGCGCCTGCCTGCCCCGCCCCACACTGCTCATCCTGGGGGGAACCTGCGGCCACCCCCGGCTGGGGTCCTGGGCTGGTTGGCACACACTGGCCTCTGCCAGCCACGGACTGCAGAGCCCCCCAGCTGGCCCTGGCACTCAGGGTGCCCAGCCCCCCATGCACCCCTACTCAGCAACCCTGCAGCACCCTGCTCCTCAGGCGGCACCCTCAGAGCCCCGAGCCGCCCAGGCCAGCGTACCTCTCGCCCAGGTAGTCCCCGATGGCTGTCTTGTTGAGCCCCTCTCCCTTGTAAAGGAACTGGGCGATATCCTCACACGTGTTCTTCAGCAGGTCATTTTCGATCAGGAACTGGATGCCCTGGGGCGGTGCAAGAGGTGTTGCTGCTGCCCCCACCAGTCCGCCCAGCCCCTGTCCAGGATGCTGGCTCTGCCTCGGCCCCAGCAGATGTCCCAGTGCCCTGACTGCGATGTGGCAGAGCCCAGCATGGCCCCAGACAGCTGGCAAATGCCCCTTTCACGCAGCCCTGCTGGGAGCCTGCTGCCCCAGTCCCTGCCCGCCCAACCCTCAGTACCTTCTTGGGATCCATGTTGAACTTCTTCCTGCCCATCGCCACCTGCTTGTTCCTCTGCATGTTTTTCCTGCGAGGCACAAAGCAGCTCTGAGCTACGAGGAGGGACCCCCTGCCCACCCCCTCGCCCCTCGGGCACAGCACTGGACCGAACGGGAGCTGAGCAGCCTGCACCAGGCCCCCCCCGTCACACTGCTCCATGTCTCTGCCCTGCTCTGTGGCAGAGCCACGTGGGGCTGCTCTCGGCCTGCCGGGCACCAGAGCAGGAGGGAGCTGCTGTGCCCCGTCCACGGGGTCACTCCATGCTCTGCTGGGCAGAGCATCCCAGCAGGGCACCTCTGCGTGGGGAGGGACAAGGTAGGCTGGGGGAGAGCAGCCTGCAGGCGTCAGAGGGGATGGCGTGACAGTGACAGCCTTCACGCCCCGGTGGGTGATTGGAAACGACACTGGGAGTCAGCTCCCGCCAGCTGCCGGGACCCCCTAATCCCAGGCTGGCACCGCCCGCGCCAGCCCAGAATAACAAAGTCCGACAGACGCCGTGGCCAGACAGAGGGGCTGAGGCTTGGAAAAACAGAGCTGTGGAGCAGCTGCTCGGGCTGGGATCCTGCTACCGCTCCAAGGAATTCCGAGCGCCTGGGAAAGCCACCCGCCCCAGCACCCACGGGATGGGGCTGCAGTGCTCGGCCGCCCACGGCGCCCACATGGCGCCCACGGCGGGGGTTCAGGGGGGCCTGGGGCTGAGACAGCCGGGGACTCACCTCTCCTCTGTGGACCCCAGGTTCTCAATCTCATTTGTCACTTCTGCTATCTCATCTTTCAGGCGCTGAGGGGAGAAAGTGCGCTGAGAACATGAGGTGCCTCCTTGTCCCCTCCCTCCCAAACCCCCCAGCCCTGACAGAAGGCTGGGGCCCAGCACTGCCCTCCCCTCCCAAGAGCAGGCAGAGCCCCCCCAGGGCATCCCGGAGGAACAAGCAGGCTCTGGGGCCATTGCCCCAGGAGGCCCGGGCAGCCCCTCCTTCCTTCCCACCCCAAGTGCCCTGGGGCTGAACCACCTCGGGGGGCACCTGCAGAGGGGGCTGGCTGCACCCCACTGCTAATCCTGCTGCAGCATCACCACGCTCTGAGCACACAGGAAGGAAGAGATTCAGAGGTTAACAAAATTACCCCCTAATCCCTTCGGATCATGCCCAGCATATGGCAGTAATTAGCCTCTGCTGCCTTAATCAGGGACACAACTGATGAGTGCCCCAGATGAGCACTGACCTCGCAGGCACTCGCCAGGGCAGTGGCCTGGCCCAGAGACATGGTCCCTGCCCGTGCCAGGGAGGGGATGGCACCAAGGTGCCGGTGCCCTGGGCCACAGGGAGTGGCACAAGCACAGCCCGGAGCTCTGTGGGGCACAAGGAATGGCCACGGCTGCCAGCCCGGGCCCCCATCCCCTGTTGGGACCCTCTCCTGGCCCCAGGCCCTGCAGAGGCAGCGCCGGCGGTGGCCCCGAGCACCACACCTGTATGTCAGCCAGCAGCTCCTGCTTGCGGCGGCGGATGTTCTCCAGCTCCTGGCACTCCTCCGGGGTCAGGTCACTGGGCACTGAGCAGAGACAGGGTCAGGTCAGCACGTGTGGCCATGGGAATTGTCCCCGCCAGGCTCACGGCCGGCAGCCTGGGGACCCGCAGGAGCAGGGACACGGAGCAGGCTGGTGAGCAGTGCCCCCAGCCCCCTGAAGCAGCCAAATGCCACCAACGGCACGCGAGGAATGCGAGGGCCACGGCATCGCCCCACCGGGCAGCGGCCACAGCGGGGGAGCTGGGCACCACCGGTTCCTGCTGACTCAGCCCGCAGCAGCGGGGCAGCGAGGACCAGCACGGTCCCTGGCCCAGCTCCAGCACTCCACCCCCGGCCCCGCTGCCTCGCCAAGTCCCGTTCAGCTCCGCTCCACCCCAGCCAGGCCGGTGTCGGTGCCATGGCTGGGCAGCTCTGCCCTGTGGCACTGGGCTCTACGTGGAACTGGAGCCCCGTGGGTCACTCTGTCACCCCAGCCCATCCCCAGAGAAAACCAGAAACCAGCTCCGGGTCGCCCTCGCAGCCCCCGCTGCACTGGATCCATCCGTCCCATGGCTCACCTGCACACGGTGACACCTACACATCCCTGTCACCCCGCGGGAGCCAGGCACTGTGTTCCTAACACTCTCCCCAGGGCTGCCACACACCCTCCTTGCTCCTGAGCCCCACAGCTCCCAGGACATTCCTCGTGCTCCCCAGCGCAAGACCTCCTGCTCTGCAGTGACACGGCATCCCATTCCCTCCTGTCCCCAAGGTCACCCGCTCCTCCCGCTGCGCTCCCGGCCTTCATCTGCTGCCCACACCTCCACCTCTGCCAGTGGGATCCAGCAGCTCCCACAGCAAGGTCACCCGCGAGGACACCAGCGCGCATCCCTCTGAGGCCGTTCCCGAGGGAGGTGGCAGCAGCACCCGCTGGCTCGGCCCTTGCGCCGCCTCCTGCCCGCGATGCTGGGGACAGGCACGCTCCCCGTCCCCACACGTTACCACTCCGTTCTGCTGGGGACCCGTGTGCCACGACAGCCCCCCAGGCCACCGCTGCCACCAGACTGGACTCACCCAGCGCGTCGCCAGCCTGTCCCGTACCAGCGCCCAGGGACACCACGTGCCTTCGGACCAGCACCAGCTCAACTGCGCATCGCTTCTCCCTGGGCCACCACCTCCGTGGGAGCCGCACGGACCCCGGGCCGACTGTGGCCAGGCAAACCGAATCTCTGGACTCAGCACTTCCCCTGCCCCACTCGGCCTCTCCGACCAGCTTCCTCCTTCCCAGGCCCTGCTACGAGGGCAGCTTGCGGACAGCGTCCCCGCAGAGGCAGCGCGACACTTCCCGGTATTTCCAGGCTCTGACGCTCGGAAGCCCAGAGCGGGCAGCCCGGCTCACGGCACCACGCTAAGAGCGATGTCAGCTCTCACACCCGAGGCCGTCCCTGTCGATACAGCCCAGCACCTTCCCTGCACCCAGCGTCGCTCCCGCCGGCGCTCGGCCCCCCCGCCCCGTGCCCAGGGACCCAGCGAGCCCGGGCTCGCTGCAGGGGGGCTGAGCCCTACGGAATTTGGTGCCGAAGTGGAGCTGGGAGCGGGCAGGGGCTCAGCAGGCGCTGGGGCAGGCACAGGGAGGGAGAGGCTGCAGGGCAGAGGGTCTGCACTGGAGCCTGGGAAGGGTCCCCCCACCCGCGCTGCCGCATTCGTGACACCGAGCACTCGTGACACCAGCCCAGCCGTGTCAGCAGCAGCCAGAGGAAGAGAAACCCCAGACGCCAGAGGTTTTCTGGGGAAGGAAGAGGGCGTTAACCCTTCCCCGGCACTGCACAGCACCAGCCCCGCAGCGCCCAGCCCCAGGAGAGGCCAGGGAGCTTTGCTGCCCCCGCTTCAGCCCGGCACAGGAGTTGGGGTGCAGCGACCCGACGGACTGTGGGGTCCCAGCACCAGACTCCCACAGCCCCCACAGCTCCCGCAGCCGACAGCCGAGCCCGAGGACCCTGCACACCGGCCAGGGGCACCAGCAGGATTTGTCCTTCTGTCCCAGGCTCTGGAGTCACCAGTGCCAGGAGCAGGAGCAGCATCTCCCAGAGCAAAGCCCCCCGTGCTCCTTCCCACCCCGCTGCCTGCTCACAGGCACATGGCAGACACGGAGCCACCCACCCACATCCCCCCCACCTTGGCCCCAGCAGCCCCCCCGTCCCCTGGCCATCTCACCACTGCCCTCTGCCCTGAGCACCATCCCGGCAGCCCGTCCCCCCGGCTCCGTCCCAGCTCTGGAGAGGCGCTGCTGTTTCGGGGCGCGGACACCTGCGCGCCCCGGTGCTTCCTGGGGTGAGTCAGGGCCGCGCCGCACCAATGAGCTCCGGGGCCGCCTGGGCGTCATCCCGGCCTGGCCAGGAGCCGGCAGCCAGCGCCACCAACACCCTGTTCCTGCCGCCGCCTTCGCTCCTCCGCTCCCCACCCTCAGCCCCGGGCTCAGGAGATGTGAAGTGTTGGAGTCCCAGCCAGGCAGGCACTCGGGGCTGCCCAGGACACTCGACCTGGCACACCTTGACCTTGCTGTGGCAATGCTGGGGTCCCCAGCAGACCCCTGGCCCTGCCCCACAGCCAGACCCCCACCGCAGGTCCAGGTCCTGTAAGGATTGGGCCCAGCAGGACGGGGAGGGCTGCGGGGACCCCCGGTGCCTTCCGCCCTCAGCAGACTCTGCAGGAGCTCACGCGCCCAGACAGGATCAGGAGCAATGCTGGTCCCCACGGGAGGCTGCTCCCCACCGTCTCGCCTCCCTGCTCTGGGGGTCCTGTACAGACCCCACTGCTCCGCATGGGACCACTGTGGGGCAGGGTCCGTGCCCGCAGCGGGAGCAAACCCCCGTCCCGTCCCCATCCCACCATCTGCTGCCTGGAGAGGCTCTGCGAGCCGCGGCCACCTTGACTCAGCTAAATCCTGCTTGGCAGCGCGAGACGGAGAAACAGAGCCAGAAGGCCGGCGCCGGAGCACAGGGAGGGAGGGCTCCAGAGCACGGGGGTGGAGAGAGGGCTCCGGACACCTTGCACCCCTCCCGCTGCCCACAGCCGCGCTGCAGCGCTGCCCAGCCCTCCCGGCCACACCGCGCCTGCACCGGGCCACGCCGCAGGGGTGAAGGCACCGGGTTTGGGCAGACCACGGGGACAAGCCCGGGGTGCCGCCAGCAGCTGTCGATGCCCATTCCCACCGTGCCCCATGGCTGGGCGGCCCATGAGGCCCCAGGATGTTTCCTGCCCGTCTCAGCACACCACATCCTCTTTGCACCGTGCCGCGTGCGCAGCCTGGGCTGCGTCAGCCCCGTCCGTCCCCACCGACGGCTGAGGTGTGTCAGAAGGGTTCGGGGACAGGCAGCTCCGGGAAAGACCCTCCCAGGCATCCAGGCCCTGCACCCAGAGCCACCCAGGGCCCACATCCTGCTTCAGCACAGCCCTGCTCGTCACCCCCATGCCCTGCACCCAGAGCCCGGTGGGGAACCCACACCCACAGCCTCACTGCCCGGGGGCCCCAGGCTCCCACAGCCACAAGCACAGAGCTCCGGCCCACGGTGCAGCCGGGCCAGCACCAACTCAGCCACATCTACACACACCGAGCACCGTGCCGGTGCCGAAGCACTGCCGGGCAGGCACCTCGCTTGCTCTCCGCACCATTCACCATGCTGGGCCTTGAGCGGAGCAGAGCCCGCTGCTGCTCGGCCTCTGCCAGCTGAGGAAATCTCGCGCCCCACGGCACAGTCACCTTCAGTCCCATGCTCGGGCTGGAACCCACAGACAGGTGCCCAGCTCACAGCAGCAGCCCCAGCACAGCCAGCGCCAGGCTGCCCTGCACAGATCTGGGTTTGAGTGCCATCGTGAGCTGCCCCTGCAGCCACGTACCCTGGCAGCGGGGAGGGTGGCAGAGCTCAGGCATCGCCCAGGGCAGGCAGGAGGGCAAGGGGCCAGGGCAGGACCTGCCGCAGCCACACCGGGCTGTGTGCGTCCTCCCAGCCGCTGCCGCCAGCTCCTGAGCACCCCCGTCCCGGCATGGCACCCAACACCGGTGCGGGGCAATGCCACGCCAGCAGCCCGGTGCCCAGCGGTCCTGCCGGAGCTCAGCGCTTGCGGAAGCCTCAGCCTGTGGAGGCCGGGGGTGTGCGGGGGAAGGAGGCAGCGAGAGGAGAGGACTCTGCGTGCCGCTGTTGGCAGGAGCCATATGGAGCCGGAGCTCTGGGCTCTGCCGCATCTGCTGGGGGGCCGGGCGAGCAGAGGGGGGTCACAAAGCACCTACCTGCCTTGGCAGCCACCGAGGGGCAGAGGAAGGCCTGGAAGCTGGAGGCACAGAGCTCGCTGACTGTTCCCATGCTGCAGAGGTCCCGTGCCGGACGCCACCAGCTCCGATGGGGTAGGCAGAGCAGGCAGGGGCCTGGCAGGGGCTCCCTGGTGCCAGGGCCCTCGGGCAGGGTGCGTGCAGGGGAGCTGGAGGACTCCCCGCTCTGGCTGGAGCCGGGGAAGGCGGCTGTGGCAGGGGAGCTCCAGCTGCAGGAGCCCACGCGCCAGCCCCAGCCAATCCTCGCCGCTCCCGCACACCAGCGCGCTCCGCTCCCCGCTCCGGCCGGCGCCTCAAAGCCACTCAGAGGATGCGGAGTTTGGGAACTCCCCGGCAGCCCCCCCGTCCTGGGCCGCCTGCCCCCCGGCCACCCCTTGCCCCCGCGGGCGGACGGCAGCGGGGTATTTATAGAGTGGTTTTATCCCTCCGAATTAGAGCATTAAGCATCAGGAGCCGGCGGTCGCGTAGCAACCAGCACTGCATAAAGGAAGGTGCACCAAGAGACAAGGCGGCTCCGGCGAGGCGTGGGGAGCGGGGGGTGCCGCCACAGCCGCCACTCGTGGGGCGCAGGACCTGGGTGTCGATCCCAGCACAGCCCCGACAGGCTGAGCCTGCCCCACGCGCCGTGCTGTGCCTCCTGCCAGCCCCCCGGCCATGCCACGGCAGCAACAGAGGCGCCTCCCGTGCCACCACGGTCCTGGGGTGCTGGGGGGCTCCTGCAGCAGGAACTGGGGGGTCCTGCCCTGGGATCCCGGACTTGAGGCCAGCCCCCCCCAGCCCCACAGGCGCTGCGTGAACCCAAAGCAGAGCGACAGCTCTCTCCCTCAAGGCAGGCGCGGTGGCCGGGCAGCGGGCACAGACACGAGTAATGAACCCCAGAGCCTGTGGGGGCAGGAGGCAGTGTCCTGCGGACAGCCCAGCTCCGGAGCCAGCCGGCAGGCACCGGGAGGTGCCGAGCCAGGAGAAAGCCGAGCGGGGCAGGCAGGATCCCCGGCAGTGGGGAAGGGCGCCCTGGGAGCAAACGGCCCTCGGGGCAGGATGGGACCCTGGGTCCCCGGAGCAGCACGGCTGTGATGGGAGGAAAGGCGGAGGAGAAGGGCAGCTCCTGAGTGAGGGCAGCCAGGCGCTCGCCGCTGACGTGATCTGATTTCGGCACCACTTCCCCTTTCCTGGGGCCGAAGCAGTGGCGGCCACGTCGCCGAGAGGCACAAGGGAGGTGAGAGGAGCCGGGGATGCGGGACTGAGCTGGGCACGCGGTGTGGGAAGCGCCTGCCTGGGGCCTGGACTGGCACCTGGAGAAACCCCCATGCAGCAAGGGCACCCATGAGTGCTCCAGCTGGCTGAAGCAGGGCCAGGCAGCATCTCCCACGCTGAGCGATCCTCACACCCTGCCCGGGCAAGGCGGGGTGTTTACAAACACCCCGGGGTTCTGTGAACCACAGCTCCAGGCCCCAATCCTCCGCCTGCCCGAAAGTGGGGTCTGCAGAGCAGCCTCCCCCTCCCTCAGGCCCAGAGCCAAAAGTTCCAACCCTGACCCCCCCCCAGCACAGGGCACAGAGGGGCGAAACAGCCACTCGGGGCCCCGCTGCACCCCTGACGTGCAATTGCTGAGTGTCAGCAACGCGGCTCATCGCTTCGGCACAGGAACCGCTGCCTGCTCTGCCCAGCGCCCACTGCCCGCGCCCCCCGGCTCTGCCGTCCCAGCCTGGTGCCATCCCTGCGCCATCCCTGAGTCTTCCACCTGGATGCCCCAGAGCTCTGCAGAAGAGCTGTTCCCCCATCTGGGCCCAGTGACTCATCCCAGCTCACCCCTGCGTCACCACCAGCCCCCCCGGCAGTGTCCCCCACTGGCCCTGGTCCCCTTGCTGCACGCCGCAGTCCCAGGCTGCCAGGGCCTGCTGGCAAAATAGGGCTGTGCAGGCTGGCAGGGAGGAGAGGGCAGGGACCCCCCCTCTGTGGGGACACCCCAGCCTGCCAGGGGACCTGAGCCCACCCACCCGGCCATCCTGCCCTGGCCAGCGTGGCCCCCCAGGCACAAGCCGCTTTGGGGGGCGCTGCATCAGCCCTGCTTAGAGAAATCCCTTAATCCCCGGGCAGCGCGGGCAGTAATCCCTCGGGTGAGCACTGCCCGATCCCCTTGCACTGGGGCTGCACGCGGTGCCAGGATGGCATCGTGCTCCCTGCGGCCACTCACGGGTGCTGCGGATCGGGGGGCAGGAGCAGCTGGGACGGGTCCCCACCACAACACCGCACGCCACCGGGCCAAGGGTGTTCGCTCCCGCGCCCCTCGCTCGGTCAGCTCTGGTCTAGGGATGGGTTCAGCCCCACTGCCGTCCCCGCAGGGAGATGCTGGGAAGGGGGTGGGAGTGCAGCCCCGCGCCCTCGGGAGCAGGGGGAGCCCACATCTGTGCCGCCAGCTGCTCACCCCAGGATCTGCTCCCCGCCGAGGCAGACGGATGGAGAGGGGCCGTGTACGGCGGGGCAGACACTGGTGTCAGCACAGTCCCACCCGTGACAGCCTCGGGCTCCCACCGCACAGGGCCTCAGCCAGCAAAACCAACAAAGCCCAGGGGCTTGGGGAGACTGCAACGCCCCCGCAGCAGGGACAGCGGGGGGTTTGGAGGTGGCCGTGCCGCCCGCCCTGTGGCACGGTGAGCGGGCGATTTCCGATGCCAACGGATGACCCGGGACACCTTCCAGACGATTCCGGGAAGCAGCGATGCTGCTCACAGAGCCGCTCCCCGCAGCACTCTCCCGCTAACGGGCTGCGTCCCACGGCGCCGTGCTGGGCACGCACCAGCGGGGCTGGGCACCTGCACCTCGTCCCACCCAGCAACACCCAGTCACTGCTGGAGGGGACCAGCAGCCGGCTCACGGCGGCCTGGCACAGCCGCAGCAGCAGGAAGCTGCCCCGTGAGCCAGCACTGCCGTCTCCGCCGGCGCTGGCAGCGCTCGGTGACCTCAGCTCCTGGGGTGAACAGTCACCAGCGCAGCTCGCAGCGCTGGGACCTCGGTTCCGACCTCCCCCAGGCTCCAGCCACCCCCTCAGCAAAGTCCTCGCTGCAGGGAACACCTGCAGACCCACAGGAACCACCACACAGGGTCGGGGCAGCGCCCGCCTGCCCGGCCCTGCTCCTGGGCACCGAGAGGGAACGCGCCGCGGACACGGGGGGAACCGATCTGTGTGTGCATGAGAGAGGGGACTGCAGCCCTGAGCCTCCTCGCCCTGCTCAGCCCGCCCCGAGAGCGGGCCCTGGGCACACCGCGGCACGGCTGCGCCGGGCGGACGCGCTCTGAGCCGGGGCGGTTTGAGACGCTCACCGGGCACCACCGGCACGGGCCGGCCCCGCAGCGCCGCGGGGCCCGGGGGCAGCAGCTGAGGGGAGGCGTGCGGGCAGCGGGTCCCTGCGCCCGGCAGCGGGTCCCACACTCTCGGGGCTGGGGCCGAGTCCCGGGAAAGGCCGAGGCCGTGCCGCCAGCTCCAGGAGCTCGGAGGTGCCGGGGGGAGCAGCCCCCGGCAGCTCTCCCCGCGCTGGCTGTGGGCACCGGGTGTCGGTTTCCTCCCAGCACTTCCTCCACCGCCCCACCCCGGCCGATGCCGCGGAGGCCGCGGACACGCGTGGGCGAGCGACCGCTGTGTCACCTGCGGACGCAGGTCCCGCCGCCCCCAAGCCCCAGCCCGAACCGGAGCCCGCCGGTCCCGGTCCTGCACCCGGGAGCAGCCCGGCCCAAACACTCCCTCCCTCCCGCCCGGGAGAGCCGCCCCCCTCCGCCCCACCGGGGACTCCCCTCCCATCACGGACCCCTTGGCCCCTCGCACCGACCTCCACCGACTGCGTGCCCGGCCCCACGGGATCCGCCCCGGCCCAGTCCCGGTGGGGATCCCGGAGCGCCCCCCTGGCGCTGGGCGCTACCTCCGGCCCGGGCCCACCCCCGCCAGGACCCCCCAGCCCCGCACTGACCGTAGCCGCCCTCCTCCTCCATCCCGCCGCCGCCGCCGCTCCAGCCCCGCCCGCGTGACGAGGGCGCCGAGGCCGCCATGGGCGGTGCCACGTGACGCGGGAGCGGGCGGTGCCACGTAAGCCCCGCCCCCTGTCGGTGCCCACCCCCCCAGCCGAGCCGAACCGAGCCGAACCGAGCCGAGCCGAGCCGAGCCGACACGAGCCGAGCCGAGTGGGGAGAAGTTGTTTATTTCCACTGGCAGCAGCGGCAGCGTCGCCGTCCCCGCGGGGACCTCACCGCCGCCTCCCGCATCCTGTGCGGGGCTGGGCCGGGGGGGCAGAACTGGGGGAGCAGGGTAGGAGAGGTCAGGGAGGGGAGGGCGAGAGGGGGGTTGGAGCAGTCCCGGGGGGCACCCTAAGGAGCAGCAGGGACCAGTTCCAGGCACTTTGTGGGGCTGCCCCCGAGGCTGGGGGGAAGGGGCTGCTCCAGGCCCAGGCAGAGGCACTGAGGTGGTGGGGGAGGCGGGGAGGGCCGGGGAGCGGGTCAGTGCAGGAACACCGGGGGGAGGGCAGGGGACACCAGCAGCTCCGACGACAGCTCTCTTCAGCAGCTGGGGGATGTGGATTGCAGCCTGGGAGGAGAGGAGCAGCGTTAGCACGCTGCCAGGCAGCTGACACCCCCAGTCCCCCCCAGTAACTCCAGCTGACACCCCCAGTCCCCCCAGTAACTCACCTCAGAGCCAGCGGTTAGGTCTGGCCGCTCGGACGGGATGTTTCACAGCGCAGAAGCTGTGCTTGCTGCGCAGCTGCTGGAAGGGATTGCAGTGTTTTCTCTGTTCCTGCTTCATTTTTTTGATCTTCTTTACCTGTGCAGAGGGAGGAAGGCTCTGTGGGTCAGAGCATGGAGCCCCCCACCTGCCCCCAGCCCGGTACGTGGCCAGCACTCACCTTCCCTCTGTCAAACTCCTTGTCCCACTCGTCGACAACAGTCTTGCTCTGGGCGCACACTGCATCCCGGATGGCATCCTGGCTCACGGCCGAGGCCTCGCCCTCCCAGGTCAGGACTGCAGAGCAGCATGGTCAGCAGGGAGCACCCCGGGATGGAGGGGCAGGGGAGAGGTGGCAGGGGACAGCGTGGCGAGCAGGGATTACCTTGTTTGCCGTAAGCCTTGTCCAAGGAGTTCTGGAGCAGCTCCTCCACCACCCTGGACTCCTCCTGTCTGCTGGGTGCTGTGCCACCCCCAGGGTGGGGCTCAGCGCTCGGGGCAGCGGGGCAGTGCTTGTGCCCCTCTCCAGCCTGGCTGTCCGAGGCACACGCTGTCACTGCGGAAAGAGGAGGGGTGAGGACAAGGCAGAGGGAGTAGAGGGAGCTTCTGGGTTGCTGCATCTCCAAGGCAGATCTCGCCCCAGGAGACACTGTTGGGACCAACAAGGTCCTGATGGCGCAGGGTGCTTGGGCACACTGGGAGGAGCTGGAGGTAACTCTTCACCTCGAGGGGCCCATCCCCACGAGTCTGGAGAGGAGCACATCCTCATCCAGGTACAACCGGGCAGCTCTCCTGCATGAGCAGCACGCTGGCCCGTGGGCCTGTCAGCCGAGGACGGGGGGCAACAAGACAGGCACCATCAGCCAGTGGTAGGGACCAGCAAGTACCAGGGACTGGACACCAGTGCTCCGAGGGGGGGAGGAGCAGGCAGCTCTCCCCTGAGCCAGGCAGGGTGGAGGCGCGCGGTCATACCTGGGGTGCCATCTGCAGCATGGTTGCTGTTGGTGAGCAGCTGCTCCAGGGCTGGGCTGCTGACGCCTTCCCTCCCCTTGTGTTTGTGGTGCTGCTTCTTTCTAGCCCTGGCCTCCACACTCTGATGCTTTGGTGTCTGGGGCATTGTCTTGGCCCTCTTGGAGCTGGGGAAGACAACAGGGGTCAGCTTGCTCCAGACAGACCAGAGGGGGAAGAGTTTGAGCTCCCCGCAGGGCAATGGGACACAGGGACACCCACACCCCAGCACTGCAGTCGGGGAGGGGTGAAACCACCCCTGGCATGCCAGTGCTTTGGCTGGCCCCATGGCAAGGTTCTTCTCCCACCAGCAGAAGGACAAGAGGCACCTGACCGCAGCCCAATGAGCCCAACCTCAGGCAGAGCAAAGCTCTTGCGTCACCCTCACCCCTCACCTGCCCGAGGACAGCATCCCAGAGCCATGCTCTTCCGTCTTATCCATTCTCCTCTTCCTTTTGGGCTTGCTCTCCAGGTCCCACCTGTCTGGATCCTTCCCTGCCACCTCCTTCCACACATGGGACACCAAGGGCCCCTCAGAGAGTCTCTTCTTCTTTTTCTTCTTGGACAGACTGTAGTCTTCACCCTTGCGCTTCTTAGCTGGAGCACGAGGGCTTCCAGCTGCTCCCTCCTGCCCCTTCCTTTTGGAAGAACCAGCAGTGACCCGGCTGGGCCCCTTCTTGCTGCAGGGAGGAAGGTGGTGTGAAGGGTGGGCAGTGGAACCGCTGGTCAGGGGGGAGGCTGGGAGCTGAGGCACCGAGTTGAGGACGAAGCTAAAGGCAGGCTTTTCAGGACTTGGCAGTTTGGGAGCAGATGAGGATGGCCTGAAGGACAGGAAAAGAGGCTGACATGATCTGAAAGCCAGATCAGGAGCAGGAGCCCCTCTCTTCCTCCCCGCCCCGAGGTGCATGAGCACAGTGCACACAGTGACCCTGTGCCTGCCCGGTGCCAGCCACGCACAGGGCACACACTGTCCCACGGGGGATTAGGAAAGTGAGTGCTGCTGCAGCACATGCTGATGGTGGAGGTTACAAGAGAGACCCAGAGCAAGATCTAGACCAGGCTGGTGCCTCCTGATCCCACAGGACACTAGTACACAGTCAGAGCCTGCTCCCTCCCACCCTGTGCTGACAGTCAGAGAAACTGGCCTGCTTCTAGGATGCAGAGCAAGCCCTGCCAGCCCCAGAGAGCCCAAACTGCCCCCCGAGCCAGCTGTGATGCCAGGCAGTTGCCTCGTGGAGAACCCCAAGGCTGCTGCTGGCCTTGCTGCCATGCAGGAGCCCGGGAGCGACTGGCACCGCTTACCTCGACTTGCAGAAAGGCTGAGGAGTCGGGTCGGGGTGAATGTTGTTCACGTGGTAGGTCAGCTCAGGAAGCTGTAGGAGAAGTGGTGCACGGCAGTCACTTCTCGCCTTCCGTGGGTTGCTGGCCTGCAGTTATTGACATAAATAAAAACTTGGTGGTCTAAAGAAAAGAGGTTTCCCTGAGCCAAGAGGAGAAAATAAAAAGGGGAGCCCAGAGAAAGGGGAGGGGGACACAGATGGGGGAGGGAAGTGAGGGGTGGTAGAAGAAGGATCAGAAGTGTTTTCAGTCAGAAGCACAAAGGAAAAAAGGAAGGAAGGACATTTAAAGAACAGAAACCCTCTCACACTGTCCTGAGCCCTGGCTGTACCACAGCACTCAGAGGGCCCGTCCCACACCGCTGCCAGGGGAAGAAATTCCACAGCCCTCCAGCCACAGCCTCACCTCCTCCCACTCCCCCCAGGGGACACGCTACCCCAGAAAGGCTGGTGAGGGCCTGCCTCACTGCAGGGACTGGCACAGCCACCCAAACAGCCTGAGCAAGAAGGCAGGAGCTGTTTCTCCTGCATCACTCAGGGATGTGAACACCAGCGGAGACCTGGCCCTGCCCCCCAACCCACAGGAGAGCAGAGCAACGGCTGCAGCTCTGGGGCTGAGGGGCTTTCCCCACCTCCTGGCTTGGCAAGGCACCCAGCATGAGCTCCACGCTGGCCCCCACGCAAGCCCCAGCTCAGAAGGCACGAGGCACCTACTGAAGGCTCCGGGCAGAAGCTCAGACTCACCTTTTTGACAGAGTGTGCCAGCTTCTTGGCCCGTGGCGGTGACACGGTGCTTCTCAGCTCCTGGCCAGCGCTGGCCAGCAGGGAGCACTGCAGCTTTGCCACCTTGGAGTCCTTGGGGGCAGCCGGCTCAATGCCAGGCACAGCAGGGAGCTCCACGCAATAGTCCAGGTCCTGCCAAGCGCACAAGCTACTGGTTCTGCTCTTGGTCTTCTCAGCTGCTTTGGCCATCTGCCCCTCCACACTGTGTGGAAGGATGGCAGCACCATTGCCACGGAAGTCCCCTCTGTCCATGGGCACCTGGGATGCTTTGGCCATCTGCCCCTCCACATTGTGTGGAAGGATGGCAGCACCATTGGCACAGAAGTCCTCTCTGTCCATGGGCGCCTGGCTGGGGCTGGGCTTCAGCAGCAGCTTGGCTGAGGTAGGTGGCTGCTTGCTCTCCTTGGAGCTCTGTCGGGACAGCTTTGCCTTGGCTCTGCGTCTGTTGCTGGTGTTGCAGGAGCCCTGAACCATCCTGGGTGTGGGAGGGAGCTTTGGGAAGGAGAGCTGCTTCTTGGGCCTCTTGGCTGTGTCACCAGGCAGTGCTGTGGCCACGTGGTTCACTCTGACAGGCACTTTGGGTGATGGGGTCTTAGAGGGCAGCTTTGGTGGACCGGTTCCATTTGGCAGCTTCGGCCCCATCCTGAAGGTGCTGCGGTCCACGGGGACTCCAACTTTCTCCGGCCCCAGCGGCTTCTTGCCCCGCAGCACGTTTGGCTT
The DNA here is from genome assembly GCA_028020825.1 of Podargus strigoides. Taxonomy (NCBI): domain Eukaryota; kingdom Metazoa; phylum Chordata; class Aves; order Caprimulgiformes; family Podargidae; genus Podargus; species Podargus strigoides. The sequence goes on from CM051638.1 coordinate 537,369, forward strand.
CTAAACAAAGAGAAAGAGAGGAGTTCAGCGAGGAGAGAACTCAAGGAGCCAAAGACAGAGTGACACTGCCCTCCCCATCCCTCCCCAGGCCCAGGCAGGACCCCTGGGCTCAGTAGGACCCCTCCTGCAAACCCTCCTCTGGCACTTGGCTGCGGCGGGGCTGCAGCCCACCCAGGCAGAGGGGCAGTGGCTCCCAGCTCCGGGGAGCACTGGCCGGGAGCGGCGTGCCAGACTCACCCTGCCCTTCAGCGGGTAAGACAGGTGCCTGTTCATCACAGTTTTCTTGATGCAATTGTTGCCATCGCCAGCATGGCCAGGCAGACTGGAGGCAGCTTTGGCACTGGGCCTCTCCGAGCTCTTCTTGGGGCTGGGGATCCTGGGGAAGGCAGAAGGTGAACGCGTTAGCTGCCAGGCTGTGAGCGACTGGAACGCTTTCGGCGGAGATGCACATAAGAAATGGGAGCCAGGAGCTCCAAGGAGGTGAGGTGCTCTTGATCTACAGCAAAACCACGATGGACCTCTCTGAGAGAACTTGTGTTTTCACAAAGCGTTGTGAGAATCATATTTTTGTAGAACCAAGAAAAACACCAAGGCCTTGTTCACCATGATCCTCGCCTGAGCAAACTTTTTTGGCCTAAAACTTCGTTTCTCACATCTCCCTGCTGCCAGTGCGTGGACAGCGAAGCTGCTTGGGCCAACCTCCTTCCCACCCCCAGGGAGGTGCTGCCAGCCCCGTCCCAAACGCTGAGGGCAGGCAGCAGAGGGCTGGGAGCCCCAGGGTGTTCTCACCTCAGGTAGAACAGCATGTAGGCCTCCTGGCTGAGGACCACGTTGATGTTGCTGGAACGGACAATGTCATCATTCATCTGATACCACTGCCCATTGCTGGCCTGCGGGAGGAGAAGAGAGAAAGGGTTCGGGCTGTGTCCGGGGACCCTCCTGGCATGAAGTGTAGCAGTACTAGAGCCCACCAGCAGAGCTCCTCTCCCCAAAACCCACAGGTGGCCCAGGACACAGCCTGTAACCCCATCCAGCACTCCACACCACACACATCTGCTGAGCACCCTCCTTTGTGCACACCCCAGGGACCCAGGAGCACCCCCCAGACCCCAGTGGGTGCCAAGAGAGCACCTTGGGCTCACCTTGACATAGCAGAAGTAGTGTCCTGCGTGGCAGTCGTACCCAGAGTGTACCAGCACTGCATACAGCTCATACACGACAGGGTCCTTTTCCTTCTGAGACATGAAAGGACGGATGTTCAACAGCTCCGGGTACCCCACGTCCTGTGGAGAGAGCATGTCTCAGGAGCCTGCACAGCAGATGGCTTTCTTGCTAAAGCAAGAGCAGTTCCTCTGTCCTACGAGTCCCACGTCTCAAGAGAGAGGGACCTGCTCTCCCCCAGGCACAGGTCATGGTGAGGAAGACGTCAGGATGAGCCAAACTTGCACCCTGCTCTGGGCAGCAGGGCCTCTGGCTGGGACACAGCCCCAGCTCTGGATTGCCGAGCACTCACTTTTGTGATTTTGCCTCCAGTGAAGTCAGCAAAACGCTTTAGTGAGAGCGTGAGAACGTTGGAGGGCCGGTGAATGGTGAAACACTTGGTGGCTGTCACGTTCTTCTTGCATCTGCACAGGAATAACTCAAGCTATTCAAGCTGTTCCACCCCCCAGATGATTGTCAGCCCCAGCCAAGCACCAAACCCCAGGGAAATGACCTTGCTGACACCAGGCACCACTCCAGGGCACCTGCTCACGGCCACCTCTGCTGGCCCCGGTCCTCCTCACAAGAGCGGGGGGCTCAGGAGTGGCTTCTGTGGCCACATCTCTCATAGGTAAGCTGTGGAGCAGGTAGAGGAGCCCTCCTGTACTGCAGCAGGCTTCCCACCAGGACACCCACGGGTCCCTTCCCACCCGCAGCCCCACACACTCACCTGCCACACTTGTAGGCGTTGTCACCACCCAGCACCTCTGGCTTCACAAACAGATGCAGTGCCTGCATGATGTCTTCAGCTTGCTGCAAGGACAGAGGAGGAGTCAGGGCATGAGCAGCCTGTCCACGTGACAGCTGAGACACTGGCCCCGAGAGATGACCCAGAGCATGAGCACAGGGCCACAGAGCACACCCAGTCTGTCAGCCTGCCACCAGCGTGGCACTGGCCAGCAGAGCTCCTCCCCATCCCCGACCCTGCTGCAGTACCTCGATCTCCAGTGCCAGGTCCAGGTAAAGTTCATAAGTGTCAGAGACAGCCTTGCAGTCCAAGCACCTCACTGCAAAAGAGCGAGCAATGAGCACACCCCGGCACAACACCCGCACCCGCCACCACCCTGGAGGTGCAGGATTGCCCATCTCCAGGTTTGGGCTCCGGGATGACAGCACCAGGATGCACCGCCTGGCAAGGGGCAGGGCTGGGAATTCCGCTGTGCGCTGGGACAGTCGGTGTTGCTGGATGGCTGCCACCATGGGTTCCTTTGCTGGTGGCAATGAGCTGGGGACCCACAGCCAACAGCTTTTCCCATCGCCACCACAGGGGTCATGACCCGCAGGTACCGCAAAAGTGCCCAGCTGCAGCTCTGGGTCATTTACACATGCTCAGCAACTTCCCCAAAGATCTTTCCTGCAAGGCTCTGGTGTACTCACCGCGGGAGCGCAGGTAACCGCCGAAGATCTGGTGGATCAGTGTTGTGGCCTGGGTATGGCAATCCAACCTAGAGACAGCAGCACCAGCTCTCACACCCCTCCTCTGCATCAGCCGCCCCTGTGGGCCACCGCGGTGTCCCCAGGACAGCTCCCCGACACGCTGCAGAGCTCCGGGAGCAGAGGGAAGTCCCCAGCCTCTGCCAGTCTGCTCTCCCAATGCCAGTGCTCAAGGGGTGGCACCAGGCTCTGCCATGCACCTTCCCCTAGGAACCAAAACTCCCAGCCGGAGCTCAAAGCTGGGCACTGCAGACAGCGGCAACGCAGGCGCCCCGCGCTGGAGGGCACAGGGGAGAGCTGCTCATCTACACAGCTGGGGCTGACCTAGCAAGGATGCCTCGATTTCTTGCAGCGGGGACAGGACCCAAACCCACAGCAGCCTTGGGATTTGGGGAAAGAACTAGAGCTATGCTGAAGCAGAGGTGTCAGGAGAAGGGAGAAGGCAAACGACAGCCCAGAGCTGTGTCACAGAGGGGCAGAGAGCTGGGCCATCCACCCGAGGCCCCTGGAGGCAGTACCTCCCTCTATGAGCCCAGCCTGGGGGACACATTCACCCCACGCACAGGGGACACGTAAGGGGGCAGTGGAGACAAGTAGCAATGGGCCATCAGAAGCCCCACGTACTTGGTACAGCCATTCAGACAGGCCTTCTGCATGGCGTCCATGGTGTACCGTAGGAACTCGTGTGCATCCTCCTGCCTGCCAACCTGGATGTGCTGGGCAATCCCTGCAGGAGAGAGAGGAATCAGCCCCAGCACAGCCTGCAACAGATGCAGACTTTCTCTCCCTCCCTCCCTCCCTCCCTCCCTCAGGGCAGGGACTGTGGGGTCTGAGTCCCCTCAACCCAAACCAGATGTCAGACTTGTGCCGGCCACAGGGGAAGCCCCACACAGCCCATGAAGTCACTGGCCCCTGGCAGGCTCTGAGAGTCGTCTCAGAAGAGCCAAGTCCTGCCCCGATGCAAAGGTTCTGCTCCCCATTAGTCCCTGCTCTCCTGCACAGCTGGGGAAGGGGAAGCCATCCTTACGTTTCAGGTTCCGGGTGAAGGACACTGGCTTTATCACGTTGCCAGTGTTGGCTAACACCTGGATGGTGTGCTCCTGCATAGTGCACATGATGCAGAAGCCTCCTTGGACACCTGGAGCGGGAGAGGAGAAGACAGCACATTGGGGACAAACCCAGAAGAGATGGAGGCAGCAGAGGGGATGAGGAATTTGTCAGCCACACTCAGCATTCCCTGTGAGCTCTGTGCTATGGTACAGCTGCGGGCATCCCGGGTACACAGGGACCAGCCCCTGCAATCCCCCCCAGATAAGACAGCATCCATGTGGATGGAAAACAGGTCCCAGGGACTCGCTGGAGGGGCCCACAGGTTGGCCCTGAGGGGCAGATCCTAGCAGAGCCCTACAGACAGGGCTGTGAGCCCTGCATGGTCGCAGCTCAGAGCAGTGCCCACTGGACCCCCTTTCAAAGCCACCCATAAAGAGCACCGCCTGCCTCTACCCTTCTGGCCTGCCCTCACGCAGTCCCCATGGGCAGAGGCTGTTTGGGACCCCCAGCCCAGCCCCCAGGAAGCCAGCAGACCCCATCTGAGTCCTGGCTGTGCCCAGCAGAGGCAAAGCCTCCCCAGACACAGGGAAACAGAGCTCAGGAACACCGCTATGGCCAGGAGAAGCGAGCTGTAGGCAGGAACAACCTCTCAATGGAGAAGCGGGCGGGAGAAGGCACACCCCAACACCCGCACGCCCCAACACCCGCACGCCCCAACACCCGCACGCCCCTCGGCAGAGCCACACACAGAGGTGCTGAGCACCGCACTGGGAGTGGGACAGGCAGGTGCTGCTCCCCACCAGTGCAGTGACCCCAGCCCTGCCACCCTGCAAGCCACCCCTCCCCACTCACAGGTCCGTCTGTGCTCCCCGGAGAGCAGGTAGTTGGCCAGGGGTGGCGTGTAGGTCAGGCACTGCAGGGTGGAGTTGAGGAAACAAGTGTTCCCGAGGTTCAGCAGCCCAGCACCGACCCGGCGGCTCCGCGCCCCCTTCATGGAGAGTTTCTCTGGCGGGAAAAGCACCTTCTGGGGCGCGGGGATCCCGTCCCCCTGGTCACTCGGGACATGGTCACTGCCTGCGGGGAGCGGGGGGTGAGCTGCGGGGCTGCAGGGCACAGCGGGGACCCCCTGTGCCCCTCTACCTACCCTGCCTGGCAGGCAGCTGCCCCGCGGGGCGCTCGGCCGGGGGGTTCAGCAGCACGTACTTCCCGCGGAGCCGCTCCAGCTGCCCGCAGAAGCCGTGTTTGGCGGGGGCGAACTCGATCCTGTGCATCAGCACCTTCTTGGTGGAGGAGGCCAGCATCTGGCTCAGCGGCCGCTGCTCGCCCGGCGGCCGCACCACCGGCGTCAGCACCTCCCGCAGCTTCTCCGTGATCGAGCTGGCGGAGCCCGACTGCGGGGAGGGAGCGGCGGGCTGAGCGGCGGCACCGGGCCGGGACGTTCCGTTACGAGCGCGGGGCCGCGCGTTGCCATGGCAACGGGCCGCGACCTACCCTCTCCCCCCACCCCGTTACAGGCCCGGCCCCGCCGCCGCTCACCCTGAGACCTCGGCGGGTCCCTGCCCGCTGCCGCGACGCCCACCGCACCCCTCCCGCTCCCCGCCGCCACGCTGTCCCGGTCCGCCCGCCCCCACGTGCGGCTCAGCCGGTACCGGCGATCCGCCGCGCCCGCCCCACAGCCGGCCCCACGCACCTGGGAGGGGAGCGCGGCGCGGGGCTCACGCCCCGGCGCCATCCGGCCCCGCTGCCGGTGCCGGTGCCGGTCCCGGTGCCGATCCCGATGCTGGTCCCGTTCCCGGTGCCGGCGGCGGTCGCGGTCCCGGTCCGCTCCACCCATCATCCGGGTCTCCGCCACCGGGCGCACGTGGCGCGGCCTTAAAGAGGCACCGGCCGTCCGCCCGCCGGCCGTACCAATATCTTCCGCGCCGCTCCCTTAAGAGGCGGGGCCGGGCTGGCCCCGGCCCTCCCTCCGCTTCTCGGCGCTCTGCTTCACGGGACCACTCCGCTCTGACTCCGCTCTGACTCCGCTCTGACTCCGCCCACTCCCCGCCCACCCCCGCTACGCTTCTGGTCCAGCCGTGACAATCGGTACAGCTCGCGGCTCTGTGACGCGATAATGGGCGTGTCCCCGCCCCCAGCTCCACTGCTCGGATTGGCTGGCGTTAGGGGGCGGAGCTCCACGGGGCCGTGCGGGTTAATTATGCAGTCGGGCCACGCCCCCTCCCGTTCCACTGCTCGGATTGGCTGGCGTTAGGGGGCGGAGCTCCACGGGGCCGTGCGGGTTAATTATGCAGTCAGGCCACGCCCCCTCCCGTTCCACTGCTCGGATTGGCTGGCGTTAGGGGGCGGAGCTCCACGGGGCTGTACGGCCTGGGTTATTCATAAGCGCGCGGCAGAGAGGCCACGCCCCCCGCTCCATCGGCGCGTTCGGTTCCGGTGCCCAGGTTCGATACCGGTGCCCAGGTTCGGTTCCGGTGCCCAGGTTCGGTACCGGTGCCCAGGTTCGGTTCCGGTGCCCAGGTTCGATACCGGTGCCCAGGTTCGGTACCAGTGCCCAGGTTCGGTTCCGGTGCCCAGGTTCGATACCGGTGCCCGGCAACTGATGAGCCGGGGCTGCACCAGCAGAGAGGGGTGTGGAGAGGGCCCCGCGCCCCTGGATCGGTCCCCCCCCCCGCCCCCCCGCCGCTCTCCCCTGCCGACGCAGAGACAGAAATTACAGCACAGGGACTGCACAGCCGGTGGCAAAAACAAGTGGAAATATTAAAACTCAAAAGATAAGACTACCAGCAGAGACAGGAGTAAATGGCACATATGATATAACCATACATCAAGCGAACAGGAGGTCGTATATGGGACTGATTAGAGGTTGGGGTGGTTTTGTTGGTTGTTTTTTTTTTTTTCTTTGAAATTGCCCAGACTGGTCCAATACGACATCTTACAGGGATGCACAGCACGAAAACACCCCCAGAGAGGGGCTGCGGGGATAATTCCCAGCACGCTCCCACCTGCTGGTGCCACGTCCGTGGGAATGGCTCAGAGAAAGTGGGGCCTGGGGGGTGTGGGAGGGTTCACCAAGGTGTGGGACGGGTGCTGGGTTCCATCCCCGGCGCTGCAGAAGGGGGAGCTCGACCGGCTGCAATGCCGCAGCGCTGCCGAAGCTGCGGCACGGGGTAATGGCAAACACCCTGCAACCACAGAGCCTGAGCCCCCACCTCCAGTGCCCTGCTGAGGGAGAACTCAGCCCTGCCACGGGACCCCCAAAAGGGTCTGGCAGCAGCTCTCCACCCGTGCAGGAGCTGCAGTGGGAATGGACCCCTCCACAGTGAACCCCCCCACTCACCTTTGTGTCCCCATGGGGAGAGGAGAGAGGGGCAGAAGTGCCTGGGTGCGTGCAGGGGGGTCACCCCAGCCATGCTAACGTGCCCCTCTGGCTTTTCGGGACAAGACACCTGTGCAGGAGCCCGTAGCCGCTTGCACTCAGCCGGGGGCTCTTCCACATGGTAAAGCCCCCCAGCGCTGTACCCCAAAGAGAAGGACGGGCAGTGGGTGGGGAGGGGGACAGCAGGGTCCCCACTGCCGCAGCGCAGCTGGGGACTCTGCGGTGGGGAGGGCTGTCTGGTGAGAGCTGCTGGGGTGGCTCCCTGCGGCGGGGGCGCTGGTAGACCGGCTACACAGACGGGGCAGCTCCCGCCACCCACGAGGGTTCGATTCCATCAGAGCTGCCGGGGTGACAGGGCGGAGCATGGCTGGGGGGGACACAGCCCAGGCAGGGGGTGCCCTGCTGTGAGGTGCCAGGTGCCTGCGACAGAGCAGGTCCCCAACTCTGCCCCCTGCACGCGCAGGGCAGCTGCCGCAGCCTGGGGACCCCCGCAGCCGAGCGGATTTTCATGCTGCCTCCAGGAATTGATATCAGCATGGACCAGTCTAACATCTTGCAGGTTTTTTCTACTGGCTACTGGAATGCGCTCGTTTGGCTTAGGGGTCCTCGATGTCGAGAAACTCTTGCTTGGGGGGGGCCATGCCGCGGTACCAGGCGCATGAGCCGTCGCTCCTCTTGATGCAGGCGTAGTGCTTCGCCTGCCGCCCGTCCACGTTGTTCTTCTCCATCGCCCAGTCTGTCCAGAGACACTCGTCCGAGGAGGAGACGAAGCAGGGGATGGAGAGGCAGCGCGAGATCTGCGCACAACAGAGACTGTCACCCACCACCCCGAGGGGGGAACGCTGGGGCGGGGGGTGGGAGGAACTGGGGATGGTGGTTCCTCCGCGGCTCTGCTTCATCCACCCCCCCAGCTCTGGACCAGGGATGCCAGGCTGCCTCATCCCTGTGGGGCACAGCAGGGACGTGACCATGATGAGGGGGCACTGAGGAGAGCCCTGCGTGCGGATCCCAGGGCTGGAGGCTTGGGCACCCTTCCCACATCCCCACCCGTGTGCCATGCCCCCTGCACAGCATCATCCTTGAAGGATGGGGAAGAGCATCTTGCCGTGGAGCCTGCACCTGCCTGGGGCCACAGACTCCACCGGCACGGGGAGGGGGGTGCAGTCCATGCTCGGGGGCTGCCCGTCCGCTCACCTTGCACTCACAGCCCATCTGGTACCGCTGGTTTAGGCTCTTCTTCTGGGTCGGGCTCAGCGAGTCCCAGGTGGAGACCAAGTCACAGAGCGTGATGTGCATCTTGCCGTTGCCCTCTGACTTGCCTGGGGAGAGGTCACACAGAGCACTCAGAGGGTCCCCCACACCCCCAGGACCCCGCACTGGACACAGGGTGCCTGAGGGGCAGCCCAGCCTGGGGGTCTGGCAGTTGCTGCGATCCATCCCTCCCGCCGTGCACCCCGGGGAGCAGAGCCTCGTCCCCCAGCTGTCCCCACCACAGCCCGGGGCCACCGAGGGCTGGTGGTGGGTGCAGGAGGAGGGGGGTACCATGTCTGGGGAGTGGGCACACACGACACAGGCATCTCAGGAGGTCCCCCCCTCACAGCCACTCACCTGCGATGAGATACTCCTTCTTCCCGCCGGTGTCCAGCAGCCGGCCGCACACGGCGGTGGACGGAGCCGTGTAGATGAACTCAATGTCCTTGTCGGGGCCCTTAAACATCTAGGGAGAAGGAGCAGGAGTCAGCGTCCGGTGGAAGGCTGCCCCATCGCCTGCCCCCCTGCCCCCCGGTCCCCCTGCACCCCACGCCCCTCACCTTGATCTGCTTGATCTCATACTGGATCCGTTTGATCGGGTTCCCGTATATATCGTTCCCCGAATCCACCTCTTTCGCAGAGACGGCCTTTGCTCGGATCACTGCAACAGAGAGGTGTTGAGGTCAGTCAGGGTGGCCGGGGACGGTCCCGCTCAGCACCCCCATCCCACAGGGGCTCCCACCCCTGCACGGGGCCAGGTGACCACGCTGCCCTCCCTGCAGACACCCAGCTGCCCACGGAGCTGGCTGTCACACACTGTCCCCATAGGGATGGGGCTCAGGCACACGTGGGATGGTGACGGGCAGTGTGGCAGCAGCACCCTCACTGCAGGTGATAAGGAGAGGTCACCCCAGGACTGCATGGCGCCACTGCTGCCAGCCGTGCCAGACCAGTTGCCCTTGGCCAGGTCTCTGCCCAGCCTCTGCTGGACTCATGGGCACAGGCTGGCCCTGCCCGGGCTCGCGCCCATCACCCAGATAGCACCAGGACAGATAAAACCTGCCAGCAGCGTCCTGAGAGCACCACGGTACTCATCCCACTGTCATTAATTAAACCGGCCTCTGACGAGGGCCTCAGCCAAATGCCCGCATGGCCTGGCCAGGCTGGAGGGGACATGGCAGAGTGAGATATTTTGGGGGTCACCTTTGGGTGCAGAGGGAGGCAGAACTGTGCCCCTGCGGCACCGACGTCCCGACCACTCGCCGCAGCCAGCACAAGCACCAGCGCTGCCCCCCAAGTGCCTGCACAGGCAGCTCCTGCCAGGGACCCCAACCCCACCAGGCTCCTGCCAGCCCCCTGCACCCCCCTGCTGGTCCCGGGTGCCGCAGGGTGATGCTCTGGCTGCTCCTGCCAGACCTCAGCGTGGAGCCTCATGCTGTGCAGGCGCAGAAACCACATCCTCCCGGGGCTGCTGGGTGCCGCTTCCTGCCCTCACTGCCTGCAACAACAACCTGGGGACGCCGAGGGCTGGGGCAGTGGGAGAACACAGCCCGGTGAGGGGACGCAGTGAGCTCCCAGCCACAGCCTGGCCAAAGACAACAGCCCTCCTGTCCCTGCGCGGCCCCGGGGTGGACGCAGAGCTCTGTGCTGAGGGACAAGGTCGGGTGCCCCAGGGCTGGCGAGGTCGTGGCACCCTGGAGCCTGGGGACAGCAACACAGGGACAGCTTGGCAGTGGAAGGGTCCCTGCGGTCACGCTGCCAGCACAGCCTGGAGACACACAAACCGGCACGTGAGTGCCTGGCACGTGGCAGCGACCTGCAGAGCGCCCAGGGCAGGCAGGGAGCAGGCAGCCAGCTCACCATTACTCACCGGCTTGGGACACGGTGACAGCTGCTTCGACGAAAGCCTGCGGCTCCCGGCCCTGCCTGGCTCCCTCCACCACTGCGGGGACGTTGATGGTGCAGGGAGAAGTGGCAGCCCCAAAGCTGCAGCTCCTCACCCTCACAGCTGGGGAGGGGACCTGGCTGCAGGGGGCTCACAGCCCAGCTGGGGACCCAGCTCGTGCCCCCCACAGAAGGGCGCTGGGGTGGGAGCAGCCAGGGACGTGCAGGGGGCCGCCTGCCAGCCTGGCACAGATGAACTCGCCTTCTTTCCCCTGGCACAGCAAGGAGAGGGAACCTGATCGCGCTCTATAAATACCGTGGGGGCAGGCAGGCAGGCTATTCCAGCTGAAGTTCAGGGGGGCACAGCCCCACGTGGGTACCAGTACGTGCCAACAGAGGAGAGGGTGGCCACCAGCAGGGGCTGGGGAAGAGCCTTCCCAAAACAGCCGTCCCTGCTCACTGTGGGCACTCGCCCGGTGCGGGGCAGGCAGACACAACGCCTGCCGGATCCGGGGCTGCACCCAGGGCTTTGCCAGCCGTGCTCCCCTCCCCTGGGGAAGGGCCAGGCTGCCCGGGCACATGGGCATCACTGGCAGCCCCAGCCTCCTGCCTGCAGCAGGGCAAGTCCCTCGGCACAGTCCCTGGCCCTGACCCGGGCTGCAGGAGCTCTGTCTGGCACACGTGGATCCAGTCCCTGCCCGCTGCCAGCACCTGCGCCCTCTCCTCTGCTAGCAATGCGCCCAGGTCACCGCAGGCACCGGCTGCCCCTTGCTCCTGACCCAGCGGCTGCCGCGTCCCCGCGTGCCCGGCCCGTCCGTCGCTGCTGCGTGCCTCTGCGGCGTAACCTGGGTGCAACCGCGCTGCAGAGCCGTGCGCCGACTGCGGCCTCGTGGCTGCAGGCGCGGGGAGCGCTGCCTGCTACAGTGGGCTCCAGCCTTTTCCATTCACGTGCTGATGAATCACTGGACAAAAATGCAGCCCAATTCTAGGTGGATTTGTTCTGAACAGTGCGGCTTTGTGGAGGGGACGGCTGCGCTGCGCTTTCCCCGCCAAGACCCCAGCACCGCAGCCAAGCTGCTCCGCGCCAGCCAGGAACCAGAGCGGCGAGGAGGGCGAGCCCCAGGGATGGCGGAGGGGAGCCCTGGAGGAAAGCCCAGCTGACATCCCTGGGATGAGGAGGCAGGACCGAGGGATGGGGGAAACCCCCGGGCGCTCAGAGACTGGCAGCTGGACCTCCCCAAATGCCAATGTCCCCATCGGCCACATCACCCAGCACTTGTGCCACCAGCCGTGGAAGCCCAGACCCCCGGGAAGCTGAGCCACGGCTCTCCCAGCTCCTGGAGTGCCTGGCACAGCACGACCGAGTCCAACCAGGGCAATGCTCCTTCCCCAGGCAGGACAAACTGCGGCAGGAAGACACACAGCGGGGTGACCCCGTCCTGGCAGGGTGGGAGCCCCACTGCTGAGAACCCCTGCGCCAGCCCCCAGGGCTGCAAGCCGTGGCCATCCCATAATGAGGACCCTGGACCCTTCTGGGGGCAGACCCCTGCAAGGCAGTGGGTCCCCTCGCTGGCCTTGGTCCCTGCGGGGAGATGCGGCAGCCCCGGGTTCTGCCTGGGGAAGGAGAAAGGGGGTTTGGGAGTGGTGATGTGCCAGGAGGGAAAGCTGCAGGGGCTGCCCTGCAGCTGGGACAGATCCTGCCATCGTCCCAGCTTGGGGGAGCTGCTGAAAAGCATCTGCCTGCATGTGCCCCACTGGAAGGGGACAGCACAAGGGGCATCAGCCCTGGGACTCCCCTCTAGGACAGAGATGTGCCGTATGGCCACCCCTTCCTCTGCCATCCCACCCCAGACCCCACCGCGCGGCTGCGGCTGCCTGGGAGCGCTGGTGCCCGCAGACCACGGGAGCTGCTGCCGGGCTGAATGGCCGGGAACAAAGCTCCCTTCTCCAGGGCCACTGGCAGCGGCTGAGCGAAGGGGCTGGCTGCCAGTGCCAGCACTGCCCGCCGGCACCGCCTGCCTGTCCCCAAGGTCGGGGCAGCCCCGGGGTCACTCCAGCCCTGCTTGAGGCTGGCAGAGCTGGGGAGCCCTCAAACCACCCTGGGAGGGACCCCTGCACCCCAGCGCTGCCTGGCACAGGGGCAGCAACCAGCCCACAGGTGCCTGCCTGCACCCTGGCAGCATTGGGGCAGCAGTGGGACACCCCCGCCCTGGCACAGCTGAGCATGGCATCCCTGTGGGGAGAAGCAGCGGAGGTGATGGGGGCTCCCCCAGCGCGTGGCAGTGCCCGTGGAGAGGTGGGAGGCAGCACCCGGGCACCAGGCCCCGCTCGCCTGCCGGCCGCGGGTGATGCCGCCATGGCCGCCTGCGTCACGCCGTCCCTCTGACGGGAGCGGGACGGGCCCAATCAGCGGTGGCCCCGGCAGTCAGCCCACGGCCCTTCCGCGCCACCCCACGGGAAGGCTCCCAGCACCGGAGCTTGGCGGGGTGGCACCGGGGACCAGCAGCTCCCTGACACCGGAGGCTCGGCCGCAGTCCCCCCCGCAGCCATCAGCAAGGACTGCTGTCACCTCACTCCCCAAACCCCCTCCTCAGCCTGGTCCCTGCCGGCAGCCCTCACCGTCCCCGCCCCGCCTCCGCGCTCCCGGTGCCCCATCCCGAGGAACCGTGGGATCGATGCAATGCTGCCAGGGGCCGCACCCAAGGTGCCCACCATCCCAAGCGGCACGCCGAGCCCCCACCCTCCCCTGCCCCATCGACCCTCCAGGAGCTGGCACTGCCACACAAGGCCAGAGCCATGGCCGTGCCCAGAGGGCTGAGCATCACCTCCGGCACCTCCACATCCCCACGCTGTTCCAGAGCAGACCAAGCGGAACTTGGGTCTCCTGCTGCAGCCCCCAGCCCGGCCACGTCCCCCCCAGGCAGCTGAGCACTTCCCGCAGCAGAGCAGACCCCTGGCAGGCAGAGAGCAGCCGCCAGCCTCCGCTGCCCGGGCACGGTCCCAGTGAGGAACGGTAGATGGGGCGGCACCGAGCCCTCAGGCCCTGCAGAAAACTGCTGCCTGTCTCATGACACAAGGGCAGCAGGGTCACTTGTTCCAAGTCACCAGCTCTGGTGACACAGCCCCCAGCCCCTCCAGCACCCCAGGCCCAAGGCAGAGTCACATCTGCTTCCTGCTGCAGGGGCAGCAGAGGAAGGCACAGATGGACGTGGCCGGCACTCCCCACACTATGGAGCAGGGACCCCAGCCCCACAGAGCCGGGGCCCTGCACCACGCTTGCCCAGCTCCCCCCTTCCAAGGGCTGAGCGCGAGCCTTGGGGCTCATCAGCCACCCTGGGTGCACCCAGCACTGTGGGGCATCAGCCACCACCACGCCTCTGCCGAGGGCCTAGGGGGACACGGGCCGCTCCATCCACCGCAGCCGGGAAGGTCCCGGCAGCACCCGGTGCCCCAGGCTCTGTGTGCCCACAGGGAGGGAGCTGGCTCAGGATCCTCACAGCTCCAGAGAGCATCTGGGGGAAGATGAGAGGCAGCAAGGCCAGGGATCACAGGCTGCAGGAGATGGGTCCATGTGGTGTGGGAGAGGAGAAGGCTGGGGGGCTCATCTCCCCAAGCCCAGCGCTGTCCCCAGCTGAGGTCACACGAGACAAGGCAAGGCCAGATGAGCCGCAGAGGGAACTGGTGCTGGTGCCAGGGCTGTGGGCAGCACAGCCCGGGACGAGGCTGCCTCGGCAGGACGGGCCGCGGATGGCTGTGGTACAGGCACCTGCTGAGGGCCGCGGGGCAGCCTGAGCCGCAGGCCACCGCTGCCCGGCCACGCTGTGCCCTCCCCAGATGGCAGGGACAGCCGTGGCTGCCGAGGCAGACGGTGACTCAGCAGCTGAGTCAGGGCTGAGCCAGCACCCCGCGACGGGCAGTGAGTCACCAGTGCCCCGGAAAGCCGAGCCTGGCCAGAGCGTGACGGGAAGCCCAAGCCCCGCTCCCGCAACAGGCACGGGGGATCCCGCGGGACACAGCCACCAGCTCCGAAAATTCCGTGCTCCATTTTGTCTGGAACCCTCCCTGTCCCCAGCGCGCTTGCGGCACACTGCGCGGAGCAGCACGGCCAGGCAGGGCCGGGGCACACGGCGGGACGTACCCCACGGCGGGACGTACCCCCACGGCGGGACGTACCCCCACGGCGGGGCAGTGCCGGGAGCGGGGTCCGAGAGGGGTGAGCGGAGCCTGGGAACCCCTCGGGAGCGCCCCTGAGGAGCAGGGGATGGGGCAGGGCCCCTCAGTGTCTGGGAATGTCCCCTCTGCAGCGCAGGCGGGGAGCAGCCCCGCAGCGGGGTCCGTCGGGACCCGGCCCGGCCCGGCCCGTTGTCTGCGGCGGTGCCGTTTCACAGGGGCGTTATTCACGGGAAGGGGAATACGGCCCGGCGCTGCCCGCCCGCCCTTCCAGCAGCATCCACGCCGAACAAAGTGGGACGGGGAGAGGAAATGCCTGGAAATAAGGAACAGCCGGGAGGTGACCGAGCCGGCGGTGCCTCTCCCGGGCCGGGCGCGGGGCGCTGCGTGCGGGGTCTGTGCCCCGGGGTCTGTGCCCCAGGCCGGTGCCGTGCGGGGGGCGGCCGCGCTCGGGGGGCCCGGACCCCCCCGGGACCGTCATCTCCCCGCGCTGCCACGTACCTCCGCGGTTCGATCAGCCCCGCGAGAGGCCGTGGGTGTCACCGCCCCGGGGAGCGATGGCGGCGGCGGCGGAGGTCCCCCCCCGGGAGGGCGAGACGCGCCGGGAGGGACGGACACACCCCGGACAGACGGACGGACGGACGGACAGACCGCGCATCTCCCCCCGACACACCCCCGGGGCGCGGAGCCCACACCCGTGCGGGGCTGCGGGCAGGCTCGGCGGACCGGGGCGACTCTGCCCCCTCCCCGCCCACTCCCCGCCAACTTTCCGCCCCTGCCCCCGCCGGGACGCTGCGCGGGCCGGGCCGGGAGCCGGTGCTGCTCCGGGGCCCCGCGGGGACAAAGCGCGGGGGCGGCGGGGGGCGCTCACCTACGTCCGCGTTGCAGAAGGCCTGCTGCGGGTGGATGGGCGAGCAGCTGCAGGCGTCGGCCGGGCGGGCCCTGCCGAGCAGCAGCACCGCCAGCCAGGCCAGCAGGCTGGGCAGCGCGGCGGGCATCTTGCGGCGGGGCTGCGGGCTCAGCGACCCGGCCGGGAAAGCCGCATCCACCGCCGGGCCGGGCCGAGCCGCCGCCGGAAAGTTTGGGTCCGGCAGCCGCGGCCCCTGCGCGGCGTTGGCTGCGGGCGCTGCTCCGCTGCCTTCTATGGAGGTGTTTGCTTCCCCTCCCGCTGCCGCTCAGCCTCGCTTTTTAACGTGCTCCGGGGATTTGCTGCTCCTCCTCTGCATGGCGCGCGGCCAGCACGGCTGCTCCCGCCCCTCCGCGCCGCCATCGCCTCCCCCGGCCCTGCCCCTGCCCGCCCCGGGACCCACCGCCCCCGGACCCACCGCCCCGGGACCCACCGCCACCCCGAGACCCACCGCCCCCGGGACCCACCGCCCCGGGACCCACCGCCCCCCCCGGGACCCACCGCCCCGGGACCCACCGCCACCCCGAGACCCACTGCCCCCCGGACCCACCGCCCCCGGGACCCACCGCCCCCGGACCCACCGCCCCCGGGACCCACTGCCACCCCGAGACCCACCGCCCCCGGGACCCATCACCCCCGGGACCCACCGCCCCGGGACCCACTGCCACCCCGAGACCCACCGCCCCAGGGACCACTGCCCCTCCGCCCAGGCAGGGCCTGGCAGTGGCAGGGGGCACGGTACCAAGAGTCACTCTGGGAGCCCAGCACTGAGCCACGAATTATGTTGAGCCAGGCTGTGATCCTGTCTGCGCCAAAGCATTCCCTCCGGCTCCTCCAGCTCGTCTCATCCCACCGCTCCCATCCCCTTGTCCACTCCCTCTTCTGTTCCCGTGGCATGGCCGGACACTGGCCGCACTCACCCAGGGGTCCTGTGCCACCATGATGTGCCCACAGACCTCGGGTCTCTCCCCCTCAGCCTGCAGCCACCCGTCCTGGAGTGCATCCCCAAACCCCGCACCTTGTCCCTGTCCCACTGCACCATCACCAAAGGGCGTCGGAATGCTGCCAGTCTCCATCTCTCCAGCGGTGCCTTCATCCCGGTGAAGTGGGCAGGGAGCCCAGCTCTGCCTCCGGGCAGGGACACGGCTTCCGAGCACAGCTGAGCTGGGCACCACAGGCACACGTTGGCAGGGACAGCCAGCACCGCAGCCACACAACCTGCTCCTGAGCCTCCCCACAGAGCTGCTCGGCCATGGCTGCTCCTGTTTGAGGGAGCTGCTGGACCTTTAGGATCAGAAGAAACAGCGGAAGCGTGGGCAGCCGAACCCAGTCCAAGCCCTGCTGGAGCCAGCAGGGAACCTGTGGGAGGTGACTGCATCCATGCTGCTGGGATGTGGGATGAAATCTGGAGACGGAGCTCCAGGTCCCCAACCCCGCTGCGGGGCACACAGCCTGCAGATGCTTCGACAGCAGTTGCCAGGCGTCCCACCAGCCCGGCTGCCTGTGGCACCGGCTGCTGCGCATGCCCTGGTGCTGCCGGGCGCGTGCGCTGCTCCGAGGGTCTGTGGGGCCGAGGGTCTGGGGGGGCCAGGGGCACTGCAGGCCGGTCCCATTCATAGCACTGCACCGCTGCCCTGGACCCCGGCAGCTTCCCAGGACCCTGATATCCTGCCGGCACGAGGAGGGGGAGATGGGTTCTTGCTGGATTGCCAGGAAAAGGGCCAGGACAAGGGCAGCCAGCAGGACGGGCTGGGGGCACAGGGGGACATGGTATGGGAAGGACCCACTCCCCAGAGACAAGGAGTGACAGGGCAGGGACAGCCACAAGGACAGTCCTGGGGCTAGGACAGGTGCTGCAGAGCTGCCAGCCCCAGGCCAGGAGGGCAAGCGAGGCTGGGAGAGGCTGTGACAAGTGAAACGCAGGCAAAGACAGGGTGGCCGATGTGACCCATGGCCAGCTGGCACCCGGCCTGGAGACATGTCCTGGGTGCCCTGGGCCGGGTGCTGCACGGCCACATGCATGGGCCAATGCCAGGTCTGCCCGCGGCGCTGGGGATGGGTCCGTGCCGGGGGCAGAGCTGTCCCGCGGAGATGAGCGTGTCCGCTCGCAGCCCAGCGCCGGCGTGAGTCATTGTCTGGGCTAACCGAAAACACGTGTCTGGCCTCGTACGCGCTCCTCGCTCGGCTCGCAGAGGTGCCAGACGCTGTGAACTGGGGGGGGGGACAGCCTGGCTGGGCTCTGGGGAGGACCCCGTCCCCGCCAGCTCCCTGCACTGTGTCCTCCACACCAACGGGCCCCCTCCGTCCCCACAGCACACGGTGGTCCCCACAGCGGGGCAGCGCCAGGGCAGGCACGGGGCGGCCCAAGGCCCGGCAGAGCTGCTCGAGGGACAGTGTTCACAGGGACCCCCAGCTGCAGGGGGACACCCGGACAGCCTGAACACGCATTGGTGTCAGCTGGGGGCTTGTGCCTGGAGCTACAAAGCAGCCACTTGTCAAGCTGTGCCTCTGCCTGCTCCCACCCAGCCCGGGTCCCTCCGACAGCAGCTCTGCCACCAGCACCCCTGCAGCACCCCGGGCTGCCGGGAGGTCACCCCAGCATCGCACTGGACCTCGCCCCAGTGCCTCACTGGTGGTTGGTGCGAAGCTGAGCTGCCCTGCAAACTGGGGCAGGGGCTGAGCTGAGCTGGGGAAGCGAGGGCCAGGCCAGGAGCTGCCGTCCCTGCGGTTGGTGGGACAGGAAGGAGGCCCCGGGGCCTGCAGATGCTCGTTTTCCACTTTTGGCTCTCCAGACCTGTGCAGTTCCTCCTGGGGGGCCACAGGCTGCTGCCGCGATTTCACAACACCGCTGGCGAGCTCGCGAAGGGCTCCCCAGCCAGCCAAGCCCGGGGCTGCTGTGAACGCTCCCCAGCTGCTGCCAGGCCTGGGAAGCCAAGCTGGTGCTTCTGGCTCTCCCTCCTGCGCCGAGCGCGGCAGCCCTTGGAGCAGGCACAGCCACGCCGCTCGCCAGCTCCCGGCGGCTTCTGTCCAGGTCCCGGCTCTTTCCAGAGCCGACAGCTCTGGGTCTGGAGGCACCTCTGGGGCCTGAGCGAGCACAGCCAGGGCTGGAAGAAGACACACAGCCAGCAAACCACGTCCCTGCCTGGGGTGTGGGCTGGGAATGGTGTGGGGCCGGGCGCAGCGATGTGCCCACACTATACCCAGCCACGGCTGTTGGCCCCGCAGTCGCTTGGGGCCATGTTGGCTTCCCCCCGCCCCACGGGCAGAGCCGCTGTGCTGGTACCAGCAGTGCCAGGACCGGTCCTGGCCCCAGGCTGCTAAAAGCCTCTTCTCTGGTGCTACTGGTGCTGCAGGAACTGCTGTGTCCCCCTCGGTGACAGGGGCAGAGGGACACTTCTGCAGTGCCCTCCCATGTGAGACTTCCCAGAAAAGTGCCCAGGGCTGACTGTCACCCCAGCCGTCACCTCACCCAGCTTACAGCAAAAGGGAAGGAAAACCAGCTCTGGGGCAAAAGCCTGATGAAATCCCCTGTGGCTACAACATCGCAGGACAGATCTCATCTGCCCTGGCCATGACACCCGTCCCCCCACAACCACCCTGACCCCAGGAGGGCTGGGAACAGGGCAGGATGCAGCCAATCGCACCCTCAAGGATGCTCCTCCCCACCGGGATGTTTGTCCCCATATCTCTGGTACCTTCCCAGTCAGGTGCTGGGGACAGGGATTGGAGGTTCTCCTGCAGGGTGGCCCCAGGACAGGCTGCCAGCGCGGCTGGGTGCCAGGGCCTGGGTCACACCCGCTCCCCTGGGTACCGGGGTGGGTACGGTGCTGCGACTGGACACCCCCTCCTCTGCCCCAGGGGCAACGCGGCATGGTGGGACATGAGGCAGGGCAGCAGAGCTGAGGCTCAGGTTCCTCCTCGGCTGCAAAGCCAGAGCCCGGACGTCACCAGAGCCACCGAGTCACCACAGAGGGCTTCTGTCACAATTAGGGGCTGGGTGCTAACAGCTGCAGAGCGGGGCCTGCCCAGGGAACCAGCACACGGGGACTTTGTCATCCTCCTCCTGGGCTGGGGCTCGCAGCACCCTGTGGTGGCTGCCCCTTGCCACCAGGTGCCACTGCCAAACCACTTGCACCACGCCTGCTGCAGCAGAGCAAACGCTTTACAGGAGACACCAAGGCCAAGTACAGAGCTGGGAGCACTGCCCGGCACCCTTGGGCCCAGCCCAGCTGGGAGGTGCTGCCCCAGCGCCCCCCGCCGCCCTCGCCCCTTCGGTCCAGTGCAAAAGTTGGTTAAATAAACTCAATGCCCTCGTATTTCACGCTCCCAATCCTGGTCTCGGGCAGGAGGAAGCGCCCATCCAGTGTGAAGGCCATGATGTAGCTGGCGATCTTGCCGTTGTCCTCTTCTGATTTCAGCGCCACAATGATCTGATCATCCGTGTCCGGGATGAACTTGAAGGAGGAGAAGCCGTGGGTGGGGACCACCTCACCCACGCGTCCCACCGTCACGTCCCCGAAGTCCTGGGTGGAGCTCAGCAGCAGGTTGGTGCCTCGCCGCTCGTCCGCCTTCTCGCTGTAGCGCTCGTGGCTGGCGCGGCGCGGCAGGAAGAACCAGCGCTGCAGGGTGTCGCTCCAGGAGGCCGACTCGTGGATCAGGTAACCTGCGGCAGGGAGCGGCGGCTGACGGCACGGGCAAACAGGGCACTCCTGCCCCACTGCCCCTGCAGCACCCCACCAAAGCTGGGCAGTGGCACCCCGGCATGGCATCCTCTGCTGAGGGCCTGGCTGCCAGGCACAGCCCCGGCTGAGCCACCCTTCAGCTGCTCCAGGCACAGACAGGGGAGAAAATCGCCCTCCCCACCAGGACCGGGGGAGGTCTCTGCCCTCCATCATCCTTTGAATGTCACACCTGTCCCAGTATCTTTGGGGAGGGAGACCCCGGTCCCAGAGCCCACAGAGTGTGTGGGACACAGGGTGACAGGGAGCCTTGCTCAGTACCTGGGGGTCGGATCCCTGCTGCGGCCCTCAGCGCGTTGTAGTTCGCCACCCAGTTCTCATGGCCCACGTCGCCCTTGTAGCCAATGACCTTCACCCACTCAGGGTTCTCGTTCACCACCTCCCCTGTCGTCGTGGTCCACTCCTTGCCCAGTCCCCCCACGTAGAGGTGCTCGTCCTTCACTGCCAGCCACTCCGCCTTGAAACCTGCAGTGAAGAGAAGGGCATGAGCCGGGGCTGGGCCAGCACTGGGACATCACACCGGCCCCCACTGCCCCGAATGCCACACCAGATGCCCGGTGCTGGGCGCAGCCTCCCCCCACGCAGCCAGCCACTCCCTGGGCAGGATTGCCCCTGTCCCCGACAGGGGACAGCCCACCCCGGCAAGCCACCAAGAGCCGATGGCTTCACTGCCGTGTGCCTGCAGGACAGGATGGGGGAGCTCACCTTTCCCCACTGTGCCATCCCCATCCGGGAGGATCACCCAGGGCACCACCTTGTTGCCCTCAATCTGGTAGACCACTCCCGTCCGGTCGTCCACGGCGTACAGCTTCCCGTTGAAGACGACCAGCTCAGAGAGCTCCATGCCCCTGCCCTTCTCCGCCAGGTGGGACCGCAGCATGCTCTCGTCTTTGTCCCACTCTACTGTCACGCTGTCCCCGCTGTCCGACAGCACCAGGTAGCCCTTCTTCAGGTAACTGAACCAGGTGTGCTCCTCAGAGCCCCGGGACTGCGTGTCCAGGTCCGCGATGACGCCGATGCGGTAGCGCACGCCCTCGGGGTTTCTCTGGGGGGGGGACAGCGGGTAGGTGTCATTGTAGCGGTCCCCCGTCTGCAGGCTGAGCTGCCAGTTGCGAGGATTGGGTGGCAAGGGCCGTGCAGGGGAGGAGCGGTGCAGGCAGAAGAGCAGCAGCACGAACCCCACGCAGGCTGACGACAGCACGATGGCCTTCCAGCGCAGTCGGAAGCGGGGGTCAGCGCCCTTGGTCATGGACGCGAGGACAGGCAGACCACCCACGCTGATCCGGAGGGGGCTCATAGATTCATGGCAGGGCGGGATGGGCATCAGATCAGGGGCGAGGAGAACCTGGCGGCAAGGAGGGGAGGGAGCAGGTCAGAGGGATGGAGCCTGGCGCTGCACCAAGCTCGGGGGTGGCAGAGCACAGCCACAAGGGAGGGGCGAGGGACCCTGTCCCCTCTCCTGCAGCAGGAGAAGGTGCTGCCATGTCACACAGGGCAGAGCCAGCACGCCAAGGGGGCTGCTTTGGTGCTGCAGCCACTCTCAGCCCTTCTCACCCCCCTGCTGCACTCCCAGACCAGAACGCGTGCTGGCAGTCGAGGATCTCAGTCCGGGGTGAGCCCCCGGCACCTACATCAGGGTGTCCTGCTGAGCCACGTCCCCACATGTCCCCCGGGAAGAAGGAGTTTCCCGTCCAGCATCAAGGACGACCCTTGCTGCCTTCACAGCGGCCGCCTGGCCTGGCTCACCTCCCGTGGCCCCCAGGAATCAGCTCTGCCACTACTCGCTGAGGGTGTCCCCGGGCCCCACGGGGACACCGGAGACACGTGGCAGCCCCGCCCGAGCAGGATGCCAATGCCTCAGCAGGAACTGCAGCGCCCAGGTCCAAGGGACACACACCCCGACCTGCGCAGCCTTAAAGCTGCAGCAGCCCCCCCACCCTGCCAGGCTCACAGCCTCTCCTACGGACTCGCAGGAGCCCACCCGAGCTGTGCCCACCCGCAGGACGGGGGGTGCCAGCAGTGTGTCCCCCTGCCACCTCCCTCTGTGCAGCACGGGGGACACAGCAGCTCCTGCAGATGGGCACCCCAGGCTGCGCAGGGAGTCCCCCGGGACTGGAAGCTGCCCCAGCACCACCCACTCTCACCCCGTGCCACGCAGGGCAAGGACCCCAGCCCAGGGCAGGGGAGAGGGGTCCAGAAGGGGCCCCGGTCCTGTCACCGGGCACGGACGATGGTCCCCGCCGCAGGGCTCTCAATGTGCCTTTCAGCGGCCCGAACAGAGCCTGCATTGAGCGTGGGGGGCCGAGCTCCCACCGTGGCCGGGACACGGGAAAACCCCGGGGGGGGCGGCTGTTCGCCCCGGGGCCCCGTCGCAGCGGGTGAGAGACGCGGGGAGGGGGCACCCCTCGGAGCATCGCCCGTGACAGGGCCCGGGGACCCCGCTCGGTGCGCTGCCCCCCACCGCAACTGCAGGGACCCCGGTACCCGCCCCGAGCGCGGGCACGGGGACCCCCGCCGACACCGGGCATCGTCACAGGGAGCCCCCGGTCCCCTGGGCGTGAACACAGGGACTCCGAGGTCCCCGATCCCGAACACGGGGACTCCCGGTTCTGCCCGGCGCGCCCCTGGGGACCCCCAAGCCCCTTCCCCGAGCCAGTTGCCGGGAAGGCGGTGCCCCGCCCAGCCCGAGCGGGGCCTTGAGGGACGCCGGGACCTCCCCAGGACCCCCCGCCCCCGGACACAGCCCCGGTGCTCCTGCCCGAGCAGGGTGCCCGAGGCCCACGGTGCTCCCGCCCCAGCCAGGCGGCGACCCCCGCACTGCAGGCCCGGCCCCGCCCTTAGGGACCCCGCGCCCGCCGCCCCGTGTCCCCCCCGTGTCCCGGTGTCCCCGCTCACCGCGGCGCCGCCCGAGCGCAGCCGCCCACCTCCCACGCCGCCGCGCGCAGCCGCCGCCACCGCCTACAGCTCCCAGCAGCCCCCGCGCGCCGCCACGTCAGCCGGTAGCGGCCAAACCGGAGCGCGAACTACGACTCCCAGCAGCCCCCGCGCGTCGCGGCACACACCGCCCCGCCCACCGCGCCGCGGGGGCTGCTGGGGGCTGCAGTCCGCCCCGCGGCCTGCTCCGCGCCCCAACCGGGCCGGGGCCGGCGGGAAGGGCATGGGCAGCCCCGACCGGAGCGGAATCCCCGCGCACGGGGGTTGTGCCCACCGGGCACCGCCGGACAGCTGGGCACCGAGCCGGCCCTGTCTCCGGTGGGCCCAGCCCAGCTGCCCGGCGGTGCCCGGTGGGCACAACCCCCGTGCAGCCCCCGGTGCAGGCCGGCCCCAGCCCCTGGCTCCTCCAGCCACGCCAGCGCTGGCCTGGACGTGCCCCGTGTCCCTCTGCCACTTGGGGTGTAGGGAGCGGGGACAGAGCCTGCCCAGCGCTGCAGGACACGGGCCAGTGCCTGGCTGCCAGCCTAAGGCCTGTCCCTGCTCGGGGCTGAGCAGGCCCTGGTGCCCCAGGGCTGGGAACGGCCGGTGGCTCTCCCGGTGTGGGGCAGGGCCCTGTCCCGGAGCACAGCTGCGGCTGACGGGGTCCCAGCCCTCCACACCGACTCCAGTGGAGCCCCCGGCACGTGCCACCCCCGTTCCTTGACGCTGGGCCAGCGCTGGCCATGGCTGCGGGCCCAGTGCTGGCAGGCGCCGGGAGCACACATGGTTAACGCTGGCCGCCCGCGCCGCTGGGCTCACATCTGGCAGTGGGAGGGCTGCGCGCCTCGTCCTGCTCCTCCGCTGCCTCCTCCTGCTCCTCCGCCACTTTCCAGAAAGTGCATTTCCGCCCGGGCCCGTGGAGGAGAGGAGGCGGCTGCTCCGCTGCGGGCAGGCTCGGCCCTGCGCCCCTGGGCTGGCCGGGCAGCACCGCGGGGATGCTCTAGGGAGGGAAAGGCAGCGCCAGGAGCAGCCCTGCCCCAGAGGTAGGTGGGGTGGGCTTGGGGGGCCCCTGAAGGCCTGGGGACTGGCGCTCCAGAGCTGCACCTTGTTGTGTGCCCGTCTGTGGGTGCCACTGGTGACGGGTGCTGCGGCATCCGCATGGACTTACTCAGCAAGGCAGCTCTGCCTCACGGGGCACGTGGGTGCCCTGGGGCACATCCAGCGAGGGGGACCCGTCCCTTGCCCTGCTCTGGGTGAGGACCCTGCCCTGCCTGTGAAGGGGGCAGTGGGGTCCCAGGGCAGAGCCTCACCCTCCTTGGCGGGCACAGCCCGACCCGCAGCAGCCCCTGAGGATGGAGGCTGGGAGAGGGCTTGTGCTGGTGCCAGCAGTGCGGGCTTGACCCCGCACAGATCCACCACGGCTCTCCCAGACCTGTGCCCAAAAAAACAGTCCCCACAAGCACATCAAATCCAGGGCTGGGCCACCCTGGGCATGTCTGTGGGGACGTGGTGGCTGCTGGGGTCCCCAGCACAGCGTCTCACTGATGCTGCCACAGGAGCTGGAGGGCTGCGACCTCCCTGGTGGTCCTTGACTGCAGCAGCCCCGTACAGCTCCCACCCTGCTGCCCTCTGTGTCTGTGCTGCTCTGGGGGTGCAAACGGCACTGCAGCCATCCCACCTGCTGCAGCAAGAGGTGGGGGGAGCCATCCCACCAGCACATCCCCAGACACATCCCAGCCCCGGCTGCTGTGGCTCAAGGAGGGCTCTGTCACCCACCCTGAGTGGGGAGGGCAAGGTGGGTGTGCAGGTCCTGCTGCCTCTGCGCTGCCTCACTGCTCTGAGCCCCCTCATCCCTCCCCCAGCGTTTGCTCTTGTTTCACCCTGGTCTTTATCACCACCTGGAATGTATTTCAGGATGTTTTGACTTGCAGCCTCCAGGCTTTAGCAGCCACTGAATTTAAATCTCCAAACCACTCCTGGAAAGCATCCAACCCTGACAGGAAAAACAGCGTCCCTTCAGCAGGACTGTGTATGCCTGTGCGTGTGCAGGCGGGGTGCAGGGGGAGACCTGTGCTCGGGGCCCGGTGAGCCCTGCGTGCTGCTGGCGGGCACACTGGTGGTGCCGCGTGTGCACAGCGCGCTCGCCTCCATTTCCAGCCCTCCGCCAGCCTGGGAACCGCGCTGCCTTTCTCGGTGGGAATTTCCCAGTGAAAGATTCCTTCTCCCTGCAGAGCAGTTCCCTGCAAAGCTGTGGTTTCCCCAGAGCTGAGCCTGCTGCAGGTCCCAGGGGAATGTCTGGATTGACGGTCCCAGAGCTGAGGGAAAGCCACGGGCTTCCCAAAACCCCAGTGGGCTGTGTGCCATGCTCAGTGGCACGTGACTGGCATAGCCCGTGTGGCTGTGCAAGGAGGCCAAGCAGGGAGAAGAGAGCAGTGCCAAGGCTCCCTTGGATGATATCTGCTCATAAGCCCCTGACTGGCCTCCTCCCTGCTTCTATCCATGGATCCACTTCTCCTCTGCCCACGGAGCTGAGCACGGGAGCCAGGCCAGGAAGCAGGCAGCGAGGCTGTGGTGCCAGGCTGCCTGCGTGATGCCCACAGCCCTGCCTCTCCCCACACCCAGCAGCGCCAGCGAGACATGGGCCAAGATATGGGGCAAGAGGCAGAGGGGGGGACAGAGGCACCCGGGCAGTGTGTGAGGGTGTGGAGGGTGTGAGCCTTTTGCAGAGTCTGTGAGCAGTGGGAAAGCCCTTTGGAGCCTTTCCCCATCCCTCCACCCCTTCCCTATCCCAGGGAATGTGACTCATAATCCAGGCATCCCTCCTGGCCTTGGATGCCCTCTGCACCCGGAGCACGCCTGCAGGGTCCCTGGACCCTGCCAGCCCCTGCACTCAATGGGGGGACAACGGGAACAGCCTGCCCAGAGGCTGGTCCAGCCTGACAGTCACTGATTGGGGACCTGAGAGCAGGCATTCACCAAAAGAGCAGGATTCCACCCCAAACTCCTTCCCCATGGCTTGGCCCACCCCCAGGACATGGGGCTGTGCTGCATGGGGCCCTTTGCCCTTGGGGCCGGTGCTCCAGGATCCTGGCAGAGCCCATGGAGCACGGCCAGGCAGCACAGGGGGGGCAGGCGGAGGCTGTACCCCTTTAGGGGGGCACCTGACCAAGACCAAGCAGCCCTCCCCACCTCGGCACTGCAGGGTGTGGGACCAGGCAGCCCATGGGCACCCCAGCACTATGCCACAGGATGCCGAGCGGCTGGGCAGTGCCACAGGCATGTTTGGCCATGGCTGTCCTGGCGCCTTCATGCTCGGCCCCACGCCCCAAGCGGATCTGGCTGCGATAAGGCAGGGAAGGGCAGCAGAGCTGCCTGGGTTGGGCCATGGTGCAACTGGGTACTGCAAATATTAGCTTGGGCCCCACGCAGGACACGGGCTCCTGGGAAGGTTTCTCCCCATGGCGGCTGGGTCCCAGCTGGGGCAGCCAGTCCCCATCCACGTCCCCAGGGAATCAGGTCTTGTCTGCTGGCACACCTCAGTGAGGGCCCAGGCACTGGGGTTGGGGCTCGGACAGTTGGCCGCAGACTGGCTTCCCTGGTAACCCCCTCTTCCACACATGCCAGGGCTCTGGGGGCTGCATGACCCCAGTTCCCAGCTTGGTGAGCCCAGAGCCCCTGTCCCAAACGTGGGTGTCCCTGGGCGCTCACCGCAGCATCACCAAGGCACACAGCCCCAGCTAAAAGCAGGTATTGGGGTACAGATGGTCCCTGTGGCTGCAAGAGACGTGTGTGCCCATGGCACGGGCTCTGCTGTGCCCTGCCCGGGGCTGCGTGTGCACCAGGTCCTGTCCCAGGGACAGCGCAGGGCACAGCCAGGCTGGCACGGCATGGCAGGGCATCCCTGCAGCTCCTGGCTCTGCCAGGCTTTGCCATCCTCCTCAGCCATCCCTGGCATCTCACAGGGCACTGCCACAGCATGGAGGGGCTTTGGGCGCTCGGTGTCCTGCTGCTCTCCTGCCTGCTGTGCCCCCCTGCGGGGAGCCAGACCAGCCCCAGCCCCGACCGGCGGCGGCAGACGGACCCCGAGGAGGCACCGTCCCAGCATCACGCTGCCAGGTGAGGGGGCCCTGGGGCCAGGGTGTTTTGCAGCAGGGGACTGGGCATCCCTGGCACCACAAAGTGCCCTGGCCCCCACCCGTAGCTCCCTGCTGTGCTTTGCTTTCTGCCTTCCCCAGGGCCATGTGGGAGCAGAAGACTGGCGGTGCCCAGGAGGGGCTGCCCCCACGGCCCCGCTGCGTCCGCTGCTGTGAGCTGCCCGACCAGCGCTTCTCCTACCCCCAGTACCAGCCCCTGCCGCAGATCAACATGACCATCCTGAAAGGTGAGGGCTGGTGGGGCCCCGTGCTGTGGCACTGCCCGCAGCCACTGTGGCCAGCCCTGTGGGCACCCTGTGCCACCTGCCTGGTCTGCCAGCATGGCTCCAGAGCCAGCACAAAGCTGGGCTCCCAGTGCCAGCTCTCTGGGGTGCCAGTCTCACACAGACTGGGAGTGAGAAGCTGGTGCCTGTGGCCCAGCGCCCTGCCCAGGCAGCGGGACAGAGACACCCCAGGGCAGGGGCTGCGCCTGCTCTGGGCAGCGGCTCTGGAGGCAGCGTCAGGGCCCGGGGGGCACGGGCTGGGGGGCCCTGCTGTCTCCATCGCCTCTGCTGGGCAAAGGGGCTTCCAGGGTTCAGAAGTGGCACCGTCTGACAGCACAACTGTCCCTCCTGCTTCACCCAGGCGAGAAGGGGGACCGTGGCGAGCGAGGCATGCAGGGCAAGTTCGGCAAGACGGGGGTGGCCGGCAGCAGGGGCCACACGGGGCCCAAGGGACAGAAGGGCAGCGTGGGTGCCCCGGGGGAGCGCTGCAAGAGCCACTACGCTGCCTTCTCGGTGGGCCGCAAGAAACCCCTGCACAGCAACGACTACTACCAGACCCTCATCTTCGACACGGAGTTTGTCAACCTCTACGACCACTTCAACATGTTCACGGGCAAGTTTTACTGCTACGTCCCCGGGATCTACTACTTCAGCCTCACCGTGCACACCTGGAACCAGAAGGAGACGTACCTGCACATCATGCGCAACGGGGCGGAGGTGGTGATCCTCTACGCCCAGGTGAGCGACCGCAGCATCATGCAGAGCCAGAGCATCATGCTGGAGCTGCAGGAGCAGGACGAGGTCTGGGTGCGGCTCTACAAGGGCGAGCGCGAGAACGCCATCTTCAGCGATGAGTACGACACGTACGTCACCTTCAGCGGCCACCTCATCAAGTACAGCGGGGACCCCTGAGCCCTGTGCCACCCTGCTGCCCCTTCCCCGGGGTGGGTGTCCGAGGAGCCCCAGTCACTCTCTCGCCCCAGACATGCCATCCACCATTAAGCTGTTCGCCCTTCCATGTGCCACTGCCCCAGCAGCTGCGTGTGACTCCCCCATCCCCATCCTCTCAAGGCCCACCCGCAGTGTCCGCTCGCCTGGGGAGGGCAGGGAGCTCTTCCCCACCTCCGCCTGCCTCAGAGTGGGGTTCGCTGGGGCACAGGCGCTTGTGGCACCAGCTGTGAGCTGGCACCAGCTGGATGGGTTTGACTGCCGGTGCCTCAGTGTGAGACGCACGCTGTGTTCCTCCCTTGCTCCCTCGCGCCGTGACAAGCTCTGCAGGCTCCTTCTCCTGGAAAAGGGCTGAGGGTGCTCAGCGGGAAAGGCAAGAAAAGCACTCAGGGCCCCTCTTTCCCTCGGCAGAGCTGGGTCCCAGTGGCGCAGGTGCTGCCGCAGGATGCTGGGTGCCCTCTGGGCTGACACTTCCCTCCCGTGGGGAGCGGATCGCGTCAGTCCCCCTCTGCACCTCCCCGCGGCTTTCCCCGCCGCAGCCTCTGCTCGGTGCCGCTGCTGCCGAGGAGCGGCCGGGTCCTGCCACAGCCCGGAGCCTTTGTCCTCAGCCGCTTCCCCCTGGGTCAGGCTCTGCTGGCCAGGCTCGGTGTTTCTGCAGCCGCAATCGCAGCGCGGAGCAGTGGGCGGCGTGCTGACCCCTCTCTGTACAGCTTGTGACCACATTAAACACCCCACTGTTCCCAGTCCTACTCACGCTCTCAGGGCGTCCTCATCATCTGTGTGTGGGGCTCTGGGCAGGTTATTGCTCCCGGGGTGCAGGGGGGGCCCGAGAGCCATGGGCTGGCACAGTGCTGCTGAGCTGGTGGTGGGAAGGGGAGGGAAGGGCAGACCCTCCCTGGAGAGCCCAGGCTGCTCCCTCAGGGCTGGGGAGCTGGGGACAGCAACAGAGCCGCCAGCCTGCGAGCTGGGCAGGGCGCGACTGGGGTTACCCAGAGTCTGGGTCGTCCAGTGGGTCCGCGGTGATGGGGCCAAGATGGGGAGCTGCTGGGTGGGGGTCTGGGTGGGCTGGCCCATGGCTGGGCAGGGCAGCATCCCCCCAGCACAGCAGGGAGAGGAGGGAGGGCCAGGGCTGAGCTTAAATAGAGCCCCAGCCCCACAGGTGGGGGCGGGTGGGGGCCCAGGTGAGGCTGGTCAGGCTGTGGGGGCCCAGGTGAGGCTGGTCAGGCTGTGGGGGCTGGCAGTGCCTCCAGGGCCTGGCACTGCTGTCCCCAAGGGGCTGGTGCCAGGGACCCAGGGGAGTGGGAGGCAGCTGCTGTGCTCACGGCTGGGCCAGCACCCCATCCTGGTCCTGCGGTGGGGGCAAAGCCCCCGGCAGCGCTCGGCAGATGGCATGGGGGGGCTGCCTGCTTGGGGCGGCCACCAGCTCAGGTCCCAGCTCTGTCCCCGTCCCACGCAGCAGAGCCTCTTCTGGGACACATGTCCCATTCCGGGACACACAGTCCATCTTGGGACATGTGTCCCATCCCAGGACACTTGTCCCATCCCAGCACACGTGCCCTATCCCGGAACACACAGTCCATCCCAGCACACGTGTCCTATCCCGGGACACACAGTCCATCTTGGGACATGTGTCCCATCCCAGCACACGTGTCCCTTCCAGGGAGACGCGTTCCTGTCCCGGGACACGCGGGGCGGGGCGGGCCGGCCGCCGGGGGCGGTGCGGGGCCGGGTGCGGGGCCGGGCCGGGCCCGGTGCGGGCGGAGCTCCGCGGGCCGCGCCCCCAGGAGAACGGGGCCAGGCCGGGGCCCGCGCCGCCGTCAGTGCGGGCAGCGGCGGCGGCGCCATGGCGGAGGTGGCGGAGGGGCCCGGGCGGCGCGGGAAGAGAACCGGAACCGGGACAGGGACGGGGACCGGGGCCGGGGCGGAAGAGCCGGTCGGGGAGGAGGCGGAGGCAGAGCGGGCCAGCCGGCGGCGGCGGAGGTGGGCGGAGGGCCGGGATCGGGGCTGGGACCGGGATCGGGGTCGGGATGGGGATGGGGACTGGAGCCGGGATCGGGATCGGAGCCGGGACTGGAGCCGGGATGGGGATGGGGATGGGGACCGGTGCCGGGACTCGGCGGGCGCTGGCCGCGGTGCTGTCCCGGCGCGGCCCGGCCCGGCGGCGGGTGTCTCTGGGGTGTCCCTCGGGTGTCCCTCGGGTGTCTCTGGGGTGTCCCTCGGGTGTCAACTCTGGGTCGCGGCGCCCCTCGGGTCTGCCCGACCCTCACCCCCTCCCCTGGCAGCTTCCAGCCGGCAGCGGAGCCCCGGGGAACCACCGTCCTGCACACCACCATCGGCGCCCACCTGCAGCCCCTGCCAGGTGAGACACCGCGGGAGGGTGGGCATGGTGCCGGTGCCAATGCCAGTGCTGGCGCTGAGCCACACGGGCACTGCTCCCCGCTGACCCTGTCCTCCATCTCCCCACCTGCCCCAGCGAGGTACTTTGACACCGAGACAACAGAGCCCATCAGCTTCTTCTTATCCGGCCTGGAGGAGCTGCTCTCCTGGCAGCCCAACAGTGACGACGAGTTCAACGTCTCTGCCGTGCCGCTGGCCAAGCGCCAGCCCCCGCTCCACAGCAAGAGGCCCCGGACACTGGTGTGCCACGACATGCGCGGCGGGTACCTGGAGGACAGGTACGTGCTGGGCCGAGAGGAGATGTGGCCACAGGGCTCAGCGTCTCAAACCCCAAACCTCTCTTACCCCTCGCTCCGCCACAGGTGGGAGGGAATGGATGGGGTTGGCTCTTGGCACCTGAGCATGGTGACCTTGCTCGGGCCAGCCCTAGCCAGGGTCTGCCGGGGTGGCTCAGTGCCACCTCTCTGCCCAGCATGAGTCAGGCTCCTGCCTGGCCCTGCAGCTGTCTGCCGGCGTCCTTCCCGCATTGCCCAACCCTCTTCCCTCTCTGCCTCTGCAGGTTCATCCAGGGCTCAGCCACACGCAACCCCTACGTCTTCTACCACTGGCGCTACATCGACATCTTCGTCTACTTCAGCCACCACACCGTCACCATCCCGCCCGTGTGCTGGACCAACGCGGCGCACAGGAACGGTGTCCCCGTACTGGGTGAGGACAGGGCCGGCTGCAGGGCTGGCGGCTGCAGGACCGGGCCTGGGGGAGCCCCAGGGGCGCAGGGGGTTTGCTGAGGTGTGTGGCTGACACTGCTGTCACTGCCTCCCCAGGCACATTCATCACGGAGTGGACAGATGGGGAGAAGCTGTGCGAGGCGTTCCTGGCCGGCGGGGAGGAGGCGTACGGTGCTGTGAGCCAGCAGCTGGCCCGCATCGCCCAGCACTACTGCTTCGACGGCTGGCTCGTCAACATAGAGAACACGCTGAGTGTGAGTGGCAGCTGTGCTCTGCCCGCCCCCTGCCCTCACGCTGCTCCCATGCAGCCCCTTGCCCGCCCTGTGCCAACCTGTGCCTGCTCCCCACTGCCAGGCAGCAGCGGTGGGGAACCTGCCCCCCTTCCTGCGGCGCCTGACGGCGGAGGTGCACGGTGCCGTGCCAGGGGGGCTGGTGATCTGGTACGACAGCGTCCTGCAGAACGGCGTGCTGCGTTGGCAGAATGAGCTCAGTGAGGAGAATAGGTGAGGTCAGGCTCTGCCTGCCTCTCCACCTTACCCTGGCAAAACCAGCCCCGGGTGGGGGGCATGAGCCCACCCCAACCCCAGTGCACAGCCCTCGGTCTGCGGGGACAGCCGCAGCGCCCGCCCTGCCACCCTGACCCTCGTCCCCAGGGTGTTCTTCGAGGCGTGCGACGGGCTGTTCACCAACTACAACTGGAAGGAGGAGCACCTGGAGCGCACGTGCAGGCTGGCCGGGCCGCGCCTCATCGATGTCTATGTTGGCATCGACGTCTTTGCCCGTGGGGATGTGATCGGTGGTGGCTTCGACACTGACAAGGTGGGTGTGTCGAGGCTGGGCCAGAGCGGGACCCTGGGCCTCCCCTCGGCGCAGGGCTCTGAGCTCCCACCGACAGCCGTGCTGTGCCATGCCGTGCTGTGCCGTGCCGTGCCATGCCGTGCTGCTGCCGGCCGTGCCGCCGGGGGATCCCGGTGCTGCGGTCCCTGCAGAGGGAGATGCCGCAGCACATCTCCATGGTGTTGTCCTGCCTCACCGCGGGGCCTGTGGGACCTGGGGAGGTGGGGACAGGGCAGGTGACGAGGTGACTGCCTGGCCCGGCCCACGCTGCTCACTGCCCGTCTCTGCAGTCCCTGTGCCTGATCCGCCAGCACGGCCTCTCCGCAGCCATCTTCGCTCCAGGCTGGGTCTACGAGCACCTGGGGGCAGAAAACTTCCTGCACAACGAGAACAAGTGAGGGCAGCGTGGGGGGCTGCGGCAGGGGGACGGGCAGCGGCCGCAGCAGGGGGCTGCGGCAGGGGGACGGGCAGCGGCCGCAGCAGGGGGCTCTGCTCCGACACCCACCTTTTCCTCCAGGTTCTGGGGCTTGCTGGCTGAGTACCTGCCCACGCATGGCATCTGCACGCTGCCCCTCGCCACCTCCTTCAGCCTGGGCATGGGCACCAGCAGATTCCTGGATGGGAAGGTGGGTGTGGGGTGATGGCTCGGCTCCGGGAAGGGGGGTCCCTGCTCCCGGCTCCCCACCCCGCCCAGCTCACCCTGTCCTGCAGGAGGAAGAGGTCGGGCCCTGGTACGACCTGAGCGTGCAGGAGATCCAGCCCCTCTACCCGGAGCACGAGGGCAGGCTGAGCACCAGCTGCTGCCTGCAGGATGCGTGGTGCGGGGGCAGCTCCCTGAGGGTGCAGGGGATCATCCCTCCAGACAAGGAGCACGTGGCCATCCGGTGAGTTGGGGGACAAAGCCCTCTTGCCGCCACCTCCACAGCACTGTGCTGGCACTGTGCTGGCACGGCTCACATGGCCCGGGCAGAGCTGTGCAGCCCTGGGGCCTGGTGGTGAGCGTGCCATGGGGCACTGCCGCACTGCCCAGCAGACCTAACCCGATGCATCTTCTCTTTCTCTCCCCTCTCTGTCTCTCTGTCTCTCTCTGGGTGGATTTGGGGTCATCAGCCTTTTCTCTTTGCAGATGCCAGCACCCCCCAAGCTCTTCCTGACCCTGCTCTACAAGCTGGAGGGGCTGCACCCCAACGAGCTCAAGGTTGCACTGGAGCTCACCACATGTGACTCGGGTACCTGCCACGAGGGCAACATCACCTCCCTGCCCGGTGAGGACCCTGGGCACCCGCTGCGGGGCGCGGGGACAGCTTAGCCCCTCGCCCCCCCTGACCCCACTCCCTTTGGCAGAGCCCAACAGCCGGCACCACCCCCGGTTCCTCCCAGCACCACCACCTGGCCTTGGCAAGCTGCTCACCGCCTGCAACCGTGGCTCCCATGGCTGGACCAGGCGGTGAGTGCCTTGCCCACAGCCTGCCCCTTGCGTGGGTGGGGGCACCCCAGGGACCCCCAGCACCGTGCCTGCTCTGCCCCTTTGCTCTCAGGTGCTATGAGCTGGAGCTGCAGGACGGCAGCCTGCGAGACCTCTCTCTGCTCATGTCCCGCCACCAGCCCAGCACGAAGGAGACGTCCTTCACCTGCCTCCTCGGGGAGGTCCGGGTGAGTGCTGGGAGCCACCCGCCCCGTGCTGCCCCACGCCACGAGGGTTGGTGGGCGCCTGCTGTTCGCCCTGGCCCCGACGGTGCTGTGGTTCCCTCCGCAGGTGCTGGATGCAGCCAGCGTGGCGGCCGCCCCGCCGCAGGTGCAGAGCCTGTCGGCCTCGCAGCTCTGGTGGCAGAAGGGCCCCGATGCAGAGCAGCTCTCGCTCAGCCTCACCCTGCGCTGGACCTTCCCTCCCGGCCGTGCCGAATGCTTCCGCATCCTCAGCCACGGCGCCCGCTGCCCCCGGGGCCAGACGTCGCCGCAGCTGCTGGGGCTGGCGCAGGGCAGCCTGTACCGCGCCGTGGGCCTGGCGGTGCCGCGGCCGGCGGCCGGGCAGTCCTGCCAGCTGGAGCTGCTGGTGGAGCCGGTGCTGCGCGACGAGCTGCCCGTGGACCCTGGCCGGTGGGGGCGGCTGGTGCTGGTCTACTCCGAGCCGGCCGGCGGCACCCACTGGGACGGGCATTAAAGGCGAGCGTGGTGCAGCCCTGCGTCCCCGTCTCCTCCGCCGGCGGGTGGGCTGCAGGCGGGGGGCATGCAGAGCCAGTGCCCGGGGCGAAGAGGGTGGAGGCTGCATTCTGTCGCCCTGGTTCAGCAGGTCCCTCTTCGCCCACCCCCATGGCTGGAATCAGCCCTCACCATGGGAGCCCACTGGGTGCTGCAGTGGGACCCCCCCCAGCTCCTGCAGCCCTCGCTGGGTGCAAGCTGCAAGCGCCCAGGCTGGGGGTGCCTGTCCTGAGACACCCCCCAGTCCCATGTCCGCTCACCTTGGGGACCAGCCCAGCATGAGCAGCAGTGCCCGCTGGCGCTGCCCTCTCCCCAGGCAGCGGCTCTGCGCGTCCTGCCCCCCCCGGACAGCTTACAACGAGAAGGAGAGAAAATTTATCGCAGCAATTATTTTCTCATAGTCTGGTGAGCAAGCTACTAGCAGGCAGGGAGGCGGGTGAGCGCGCTGCGCAGTGGGGTCACCCAGGCCTGGCCCCCCCACAAACAGTGCTGGCTCCTGGTCAGGAGAATTAACATGTCAGCAGCTGAGCTGCTGCTCCTGCGGGGGACTCGCTCTGAAATGAATTACCTGATGGTTTGAGAAATGAAGGGCTCGGCCCAGCCAGGGCCTGGCACCTTGCTCCCCTGCTATGGTGAGGCTGGGGGGCACCAGCGGGTTCCCCCCTCGGCTGCTGCAGGCTGCAGCCCCCTGCCCAGCGCCGCGCCAGGACCCGCTGTGCCAGCTGTGCCAGCCATGGCCCCGCGCCAGTGCCCCAGTCAAAGCCTGAGTCACCCTGGTTGAAGAAAGAAATCTTTATTAATAATTTCAATAATAATAATAATAATCCTTGTAATAATAATAATAATAATAATAATAATAATAATAATAATAATAATAATAATACCGTTTATTAGAATGGTCACACCTTTGAAGCATACAGGATGGGCCGGCGCCAGCCTGCGCGCCGGGGGCCGGCGCAGGGGTTTGCTGTAAGGAAGAAGCCAGTACAGCGATGGACGGAGCTTTGTACAGGGGGGGCACGGGGCTGGGGGGCCGGGGCTATGTACACCGGGAGTAGAAAAGGGGGAGCTCATCGCTGGGGCGGCGGGGGTGTCTGCAGACTAGAAAGTGAGGTTTGAGGAGTGGCAGAGCCACGCAGGGCGGGGGGCTGAGCGCGAGGCCGCCCCATGGGCTGGGGGGCTGCACCCCAGGGTGGGATCCACACGCCGCCAGGCACCGGACCCGGCACAGCTGCTGCAGACTGACCCCGGGGCTCGGGCCAGTCCCCGCGGGCGATGCTGGTCCCCAGCCCGGGGAGATGCAACGGCTGAGACCTCGTGCCGGGGGCTGGCGGGGTCCCGCTGTCCTGGGGGACGGGTCCCGTGCCGCAGAGCAGGCGGGAGCGGGGTGGGGCAGTCCCCGTCCTGGCTCAGCGCAGGGGCCGCGAGCGGCGCCGGTCAGGGCTGCTCCCTGCAGGGTGGGAGCCCCGGGTGCGTCAGGGCATGGAGGGGAAGGAGGGAGGGGAAAGGGTCGCAAGCAAGTTGCAAGCTCCTCTTAACAAAAATTCCCTTTAAAAGGCAGAGGCTCATCCCCTGCAACGCCCAGCGCCTCGGCAAAGCGGCCGCGCCACTGC
Organism: Podargus strigoides; assembly: GCA_028020825.1. Classification (NCBI taxonomy): domain Eukaryota; kingdom Metazoa; phylum Chordata; class Aves; order Caprimulgiformes; family Podargidae; genus Podargus; species Podargus strigoides. The sequence continues at coordinate 573,492 of CM051638.1, forward strand.
CCCGGCTCCGCGTGGCAGCCGAGGCCTCGCACACTCGACACGCTGATGACCGGCAAGCACCGGAGCTCAGGACACACGAAGCCAGGCTCCCCCCTGGCACCCAGTCCCCAGCGCCGGGAAGGGGCGGCGTGCCGCAGCGCTCTGCTGGCACCCCCAGCGCTGCCAGGCCGGGGCGGAAAGGAAGACGTGGTGCCCAGGTGCTGCGCCTGGGCGGGCAGAGGCCCCTCCGGACGCCCCGTGCCCGGGGGCACGCCGGCTCTCCCTCCCTGTCGCGGGACGGGGCGGAGAGGGGCGACTCCGGCCGGTCCGTGCTCGCCGCGGCGCTCTCGGGGTTCGCTCGGTGCGTGGTGACACTATGGGACGTTCACTTGGCGGTGGCCGCTTGGCTTTTTTTTTTTTTTTTTTTTTTGTTGCTTTGCTTTTAATTTTTTACGGTTTTGGTTTTTTTTGTGTGTGTTTGTGTGGACTTTTTTTGCCCTTCCTGGTCCCAGAAGGAAACGGCCGCGGTTTCACTACAACAGAAACAGAGAGGCAGGTCTTTCGCTGGAGCGGCATGCGGCACGGGGCCGAGCTGCTGGCTGGGAGCGACGCGGGCGCCAGCCCGGCCCCCCAAACCCCACGCCGTGCCCCACGCCGGCACGGCCAGCTGCCACACCGCAGCTCCTCCGCAGCACCGCAGTCACCCCCAAAAAGCGCTACTGGTGGGGGGTCTGTCCCGGGGGTCCTGCACCCGTCCCAGCCCGGCTCTGTCCCCGAGGAGCGTGCAGAGCCCCTGCCAGCTCCTGTGTCTGCTATGGGGAGCAGAGGGGGTGCTCCAGGGCTGCTGTTGGCACGGTGCCCCTGTACCCATGGGCAGAGCATCCCCTCCTGTCTCGCGGGGGGACGAGCCCTCTGCATCCCCCGCAAAGGGCAGCACCCGCTGGGGGCTCAGGCCAGGGTGGAGCCACCCAGGGACCCCCACGACACATCTCTGGGAGCGGGGTGCCACTGGGGCCGAGGGCCAGCCCCCGCTCCCTGTGGTCCCCAGGGCTGCTGGGGACAGGAGCCACCCGAGGCCCCGTGGCAGTCGGCAGCACCGAGGCGCCGGGGCAGGCAGACGGCGCGGGAGGCGCGGGCGGGCGGCGGGACGGACGGCTGGAGGTGACCCTAGGGGTGTGGGGACCGGAGGCTCGGCGGAGCCCCCCCAGCCCAGCCCGTGCGGGGCCGCGGTCCCTCCGGAGCCCGGCCGGGGCTGTCTGCCTGGCTGGGTTTGGTGCTAGGGAGCGGCAGTGCTAGTGGTGGGGGGCTGTGTCTGTCTTGCTAGTAGGGAGTGAAGCGGCTGTACCCTCCTCGGTATAGACTAGCCTGCAACATCAAAGATGAAAAAAAAGCCAATCAGTATTCGAGAGAGAGCCAAAGCCCACTGCTTCCCTTTTTTTTTTTTTCCTTTTTTTTCTCTTTCAGACACCAAACCGTTTGTCCTTGGGACGTGAGGGGCGGGCAGGGCTCTGGGATGGCTGCGGGTGCTGTCTTGGGGGGTGCATGGGCTGGGGGCTGCAGGGTGCCCCTAGCCCTGGTGCCCCCAGCATGGCACCGCCGTGGCCAGGCCTCCTGGTGCCTGTGGTGACCACGGAGGAGCCCGTCCCTGTCCCCACTGCGGCGCTGTGCTGGCACCCGCCCTGCCCATCCCCACGGGACAGAGGGACCGCGGCCCCTCGCCAGCAGCTGCCCGGGGTCAGGGTGCCAAGGGATGCTTGGCAGGCTGACCCCGGCCCCAGCCAGAGGTGAGTGAGTTGAAAAAACGAAGAAAAGGGACGGTTTGGCTTTGAGATCCTGCCCACGAGTGGGATTTTTCATCTTTGATGCTGGTTGTGAAGCTAGCTAAAAGCCGCGGCACGTGGGTGGGCTGCAGGCGCTGGCGCACACGCGTGCTCCCTGCGCGTGCTGCACGGTGGGGACCAGTAAGGGGTCCCGGTCCCTCAGGAGGGCCCTGGGGTGCTGCCCAGGCGGCTGGCACAGGGACAGCTGTGCCCCGGGGAGCGGGGTGCGTGGGTAGGACTGCACGGCCGCCGGCTGGGGGTAACGGGCAGGGGGTGGGGGTCTCCTCTCCTGTCTGCCTGAGGACAGAGCCGGGCAGGGGCTGCACTGCTCCTGCCACCACTGACAGCCCCCGGCTCCCTCCCCCAGCCCCTGTGTGTGGGGCTGCCCCCTGCCCCTCGCACCCCGCAGTGTCCCCGGGCTGCCGTGCCGGCCCCCCCTCCCCGGGCTGGCTGCAGCTCGCGCCAGGAAGCAAAAAAGGCCGCGGGGGCTGCTCTTACCATGGTGCCGATGCTGTACGTGGCGGCGGGGCCGATGGTGTGGTGGTACGGGTCTGCCGCTGCGTACACTCTGCCGTAACTAGAAACAAACGCAGTGGTGGGTGTCAGTGACTGGAAACGGGGTGCCCTCTCCCCTCAGCAGCCCCCCCGCCCCATCTGCTGCTTCCCCAGGAGCCCCCCGGACCTTCCCACTCCTCCCTGCCTGGGCACCCTCACTGTGCCACGCGGGGTTGTGTCAGACCGGGGTGCAGGGGGTGAAAGGGGGCTCCCCCCCATCCCCAGAGTGACACTGGTGGGGTGGTGGTGCTTACCTGTCGCTGTACGCTGCCGCCGCCGCCGCGGGCTGGGCGTACCTGTAGGCGGCGTAGCCCCCCTGCAGCAGAGGAGAGACTGTGGTCAGGGTGGGGGGCAGCACCTGGGGAGGTCTGGGGGGGCTGGGGCAGCCGGGCACCCCTGGGCATGGAGCAGCAGTGGGACCCCGCGGGGAGCCGGTGCCCGTGCCACCGGGCGCACAGCAGCCTCATCTCCATTCCCCAGGGCTTTCACAAATGTTAACCTTAAGAAGTTCAATTTCCAGAGGAGAGAATGTCACCTCTGCGACAGCTGTAATGAGGTGTCACGCCAGATAAATCCTTCAGCTGCTCCAGACATCGCCAGGGGCTTCTTAAACACGGGGTTAAACGCTGGCGTAAGGCAGTGCCCTGGGGCTGTAAATCCCAGCAGCGCTGGCCCCCCCCGAGGGGCACGGCTGGGGACACAGGGACCGTGCGGTGTCACCCCGCTTGATCCGGAGGAGCCACACTCATATCCACGCTCATGCCTGTGCTCCGGCAGAGCCCCGGGGAAGGGGTGGCTGGTGGCAGAGCCCATCATGAAGCCACCCGGTGCCCCTCACCCCCCGCCCTGGCACGGGGTCCCCGTGTGGCCCAGACCCACAGCACTTACGTAGATCTCGGCTCCGTAGAACCCGTCCTGGTAGACGACCCTGCAAAGGAGGCGGAGTGTCAGAGCCTGGCCGGTGTCACCAGCTGAGAGGGATCAGGGTGACGCCGGTGAACTGGGGGAGCTGCTTCCACAGCGCACATGTGGGTGAGGAGTGGGCACTGAGGCAGCCTGAGAGGGGCTCCTGGCAGGGAGGGCAGGGACATGGGGACAGGCAGAGGGCACGGCCAAGGGCAGGGGGTGCCACGGGGATGGAGGGCACGACCATTGCTGGGAGCAATGGGTGACACCCACGGCCATGCCCGGCCCCAGAGTGGCTGTGTGTGCCAGGAGAGCATTTCTGTTCAACCAACCCACCCGGCTGGGGCAGTGCCCGGGCTTTGGGGGGCACCCGAGGGGCAGCAGCCTGGGGGGTTCACAGAGCCCAGGGCTGGCGGGCACTGCGGGAGGTGCAGCCCCTTCCCCAAATGCGAGAGCCTGGCAATGCCGATGGCAGTGAACGGACCCCCCCAGCCCGAGGCAGTGCCCCCACCGCTGGGTACTCACGCGCCGTAGGCGGGGATGGGAGGTGGCGGCGGCGCAGCGCGGAAGGTGTTGTAGACAGCACGGCCTCGTCCCCGTAAGTGTGCCCCTCGGTAGGCCACGGCCGTCCCCGTGGCAGGGTATGGGAACCCCGTTACTGCAGGAGGGAGGGGACAAACGTGGGCTTTGTGCAGCAGCTCCCGATGGCGCATGGCTGGGACCCCCGCAGCCACCAGGGGTGGCGCCTGCCTCTGTCCCCCTGGGAATGCTGGGGCGGGGGGAGCTGTGCACGCAGGGGTGCAGGATGGGGAGAGGGGCTGGGGGCTGCACCCTGCTCAGAGCAGTGGCAGGGCTGGATGTGGTGCCGAGCCGATGCTGGGGGGACGTTACCTGTGTAGAACTCGGGGCCGTAGACTGCTCCCACCACCGGGTTCAGCTTCCAGCCTGCGGGCAGGGAGAGACGGTGAGTGTGGGGGCACCCTCCACGCAGCCCCTCGCCACCCCCAGCTGGGCTCTGCGGCGCCACAGCTCCCACCCCTGGGTGGGTGCAGGGCATGGGGGTCTGGGGGGCTGCACCCCCACATCGGGCAGGGAGCAGCCGCCCTCACGTCTGCCCAAGGGCACGGAGGGCATTGGCTGCGGGAGCTCAGCCGCAGCCTGGCAGCGAGCACGTGGGGGTGCCCGGGGATGCCCCCGCCCGCTGCGGCTCCACTCTCCCCGCGCTGCTCCTCACCGTTGGTGTAGGGGTTGGCAGCCTTCTTGTTCGTCATGACCCGGGCTGTGGCATTGTTCACCTGCGGAGAGAGGGGACGGGAGCTCAGCGCCGGTGGGCAGCGGGGCTGGCGAAGCCGCGGTCCTGGGCCCGCTCGGCGCGCGTCGCTGCTGCTGCAGGTGCTGGAGCGAAGGACACCGGCGGTGCAAGGGGATGCGGGAGGAGTCTCTGCCTGCAGCCACCGTGCTGTGACAAGGTCCTGCCCGCAACCCCGGCCAGCCTGGGCCTCCTGGCTCCTGCGATGAGCGTTGGTCGGCTGGTGGTGCCACCAGGCTCGGCCACCTCCTGCCCCCTCCCCACGCCTGACCCTGCCTGCAGGATGGATGCGCTTGCAGCAGGAGCCTGGGTCACTCCTTGGTGGGACTGTCCGCAGGGCATCGCTGTGCCCTGCCAGGCTGCCCTTCCCTGTGCTCAGCACTGCGGGGGACGCTGGCGTCCTGCGCCCTCCACCACGCGCTGGCCATCAGCAAGGTGCTGCCAGCGCACGGGCAGAGCCTGGTCCCTCGGCCTGGCCTGAAGAAAGGAAAGCCTCAGGGGGCCTCTGCACAGCATCCTTCCCTCCGGGGCACAGGGGAGGGGGCACAAGAGCCCCTCTCCCTGCAGGGCTCAGGGCAGCTGCGCAGCGGGCACGGGGCTGTGGGCAGCCGGGGTCCATCAGACCCCTTGGTAACCGGCCGAACGCCGCCAGAGCCCGGCTGGTGCCCCAGCTCTCCCCTCATGCAGGGGGTTCGTTTCAGCTGGATGCTCTTTGTGCCAAACCACCCTCCTGGCAGCGGGCACACGTGCTCCGGTGCCATGTTCACATCTGCATGCACTGGGCAAGGCCTCCCCTGGTGCCCACGGGACAGGGGCTGTCCCCCAGCATCCCCGGCCCCAGATCCTCCCTGCCCACGGTCCCGGGGCAGCTCTGCCCCGCCTGCACCCCCTCAGCAGGCGGAGGGACACACACACACGCAGGCATGGCACTAGCACACTTATCTGAGCACCTCAATCTTCCGTCCCTCTACGATGGTGCCATTCAGCTTCTCCCGTGCCCGGTCGGCATCTGTGCTAGTTTCAAAAGTTACAAACCCAAAACCCTGTGAGCAGAGGAGAAAAGGAGAAAGAAAGAGACAGAGAGAGACAGAGAGAGGGTGCGGGGACAGAGAGAGAGAGGGGGTGAATCAGGAGAGCTGGCGCAGGAGATGAGGCTGCCGCAGTGCAGAGATGGAGAGCCCGGGTCGGGGCCCCCGCTGTGTCCGGGGGTCCCGGCTGAGGCCCCAGCATCGCCCGCAAGCTGGGAGAAGAGTCTGGGAGAAGGGCACAGAAAGCAGGGAAGACACAACAGAGACATCCACACACAGGGGGAGACGAGCTGTCTGTGCAGGGGGTGCAGAGCGAGCCCTCCCCTCCCTCTGGCACGCAGGGACCCGCACGCCCCCCCAGCCGGCGCAGCGCAGCGGGACGGGGGTGCTCCGAGATGGGGCACCCCATGCCTGGGTCCCAAGGGGCAGAAGAGGAGGGGAAAGCAGGCAGAGGAGCCCCCAGGCATCCCTGCTCCACCTGGCCCCCTCCCCAGGGCTCACCGTGACGGCACCAGCCACGGGCAGCACCCACCTTGGAGCCCCGCTCGTTGAAGATGATCTCCACGTCCAGGATCTTCCCGAATTGCTGCAAGCAGAGACCGGAGGGGTGAGGGGCGGGGGGGTGAGTGCCCACACCCGGGGCTGCCACACCTGGGGACCCTGGGTGCTGTGCAGGGGAGAGCCCAAGCACCCCCATCCCCCCCCAGCATCCTCTTCCAGCCCTGAGGAGCATCACCCAAATCCTCGTTAGCCTGCACTGCTCTGAAACCTAACGAGGGCTGGGAGGGGCAGCAGCATGGTGGCACTGGGCACAGGCTGGGCAGGACGGGCCTCAGGACCAGACAGTGCCGGGGTCCCTGCAGTGCCACGGGGCAGTGCCCGAGCGGAGGGCAATGGGACACGGGGGGCTGGACTCACCCCGAACATTTGCCGCAGGTCGGGGTCCCGGAATCGGAAGGGGATGTTGGAGACGTGTAACCTCTTGGGCTGCTGCTTGTCTGTGTTGTCTGAGGAGTGTAGCTGCTGGCTGTCTGTCTGTGCCGCCTCGTCTGTCTGCTGCGGGAAGCACCGCCGGCTGTCAGCCCCCGGCCACGCCAGCTCCGTGTCCCCAGTGGGGGTCTGGCCATGGGGACTGTCCCCCTCCCCTGGCCTTGACCCCATTTGTGCCCAGGGACAGCCTGGACCCAGCAGTTCCCAAGCTCCAGGCAGCACCTCATGGGTCTCTGGTGCAGCGCCGGGGCCGCACTGTCAGGAGGGGTGTGGGGGTCCCAGCGCTCCCTGCACCCCCCGCACAAGTGGTTAGAAAGGACGGGGGGGTGCGAGGGAGCGAGCCGGCGGCCACAATGGGGGCACCCAGCCTGGCACCCCGAGGGACCGCGGCCAGGTGAGCGCTGCTGCCCTGGCACCCCTGGTGCTGTCCCCAGACCCCCACTCGCCCCCCCCCGCCGCTGCCTTACCGGTACCGTCTGCGTCCCTGCTATGGACTGTGTGCTGGCGTCGGTGCCCGGCGGCTCGGCGTGGCTCTGTGCTGGTGTGTAGAGGGTCATGGCGTGCTCCGGTACTGTGCTTTGCCCCGAGTAGTCCTGCGTGGGGTGGGGGTGCGGCGGTGCGTACTCTGCGGGGATCCCGTTCTGGGGGGGCGGGGGGTACTGGGCCGGGGGGTAGGGCTGAGCCATCGCGTCCGGCGGAGCCGTGGCGTCCTGGTTACCCTGCCGAGACAGCGGCACCGTCCCCCTTACCCACCGATGTCCCTGGGGTGCCTGGGCTGCAACCTGCCCCGGGGAGGGGTCCTGGTCCCCACAGCCAGCCCCAGGCCCCCCACACCCCAACCTTTGGTGTCACCCCCCAAACCCAAGGCTGTCTCTGTGCTGTGGCAGCTCCCAGGCTGCATCGCCCACAGCCAAGCCCCCATCCTCTCCCACCCCGGGGCGCTGCTGAACGGCAGCTGGAGCAGTGGGAGGATGGAGCCCCCCACCGCGGGGTCTAACCAGGGGACCCTGCACATCGCCCCCTGCCTGGGGAAGGAAACCAGGGCAGCCCTCGGCGTGGAGCCCAGCGTGGGACAAAGCCAAGCCAGGCTGGCAGCATCGCTCCAGGAGGGCTGCACAGCATCCGCATCCCGGTGACAGTGGTGGCAGTGAAGGGGAGCAGGGCTGGGAAGGCAGGGAGGGGCGACGGGGGAGAGCAGGGATGGTGATGGCCCCTTGGCAAAGACCAGACAGGGATCAATTAACTGCTAAATATTTAATTAGGCTCTTTGCTCTAACGCAGCCGGCCTGGCTGCCCCGGTCAAACGGGGTGAGCTGCGCTATGGGCTGAGGGCTGCCCACTGCCACCTCCTGCACAGCCAGCACCGTCACAGCCCCACCTGCACCCAGGGGCTCTCCCCTTGCACACGCGTGTGCTGCAGCCCCTGCCAGCAGCCGAGAGGCTGCGGACGCCCCAGCCAGCGCGCGGGGCAGCCCCCGCATGGTTCACAGCCCCTGCGCAGCCTCTCGCCCATGAAATACATCTGTGGCTCGGCGCGCGGAGACAAGCTCCTCGATTGTGTGTGTGGCCGATTTACGGTGTGGGGGATGGCGGGGGGAGGCGGGAGCCACGCTGCCAGCTGCCGTGCCCCAGCTGGCAGGGCCATCGTCCCTGCGAGGGAGGCAGCGGCGCCCGCGCTGGGGGCACGGCAGGGACCACGGGCAAACCCAGCGTGGATAATCTCGCTGCAGAACTGCAAGTCACTGCCAGGCTCGCCGGCACTGTCCCATCCCGTGCTGACTCAGCTGCCCAGGAACGCGCCAGCCAGATGCACCGCGCCAGCATGGCCCGGCGCTGCCGATGCTGCGGGACAGCCGAGCCCCAGCCCTGGCACTGCCCCCGAGCTGGGCAGCGGGGCGGCGCTGCAGGAGCGCACCCCAGCTCGCAGGATGGAGGGCTTCCACCCTGCGCTCAGCCTGGCCCCGGCGAGTGCGCAGACACCGAACAGTCACTGCGGTCGCACTCCCAGTGCCAGCCCTCCCTGCCCACATCCCCAGTGCTCAGTGCCAGCCCTCCCTGCCCACATGCGTGGAGCCCGCAGTGCTCCCTGTGCTCTGCACTGGACACTCGTCCTTGCTGTCACCACAGGCAGGATCAGCCACTGTCACAGCGGGGATGGGCACTGCTGCCCAGGCAGGAAGAGCCAGCGGGCAGGGGGATGCAGATGGGTGCCAGGGCAGGGACCGTCCCCACCTGCCCACGTCTTGGGCCCCGCTGGCTCCTGGCCAGCCCGTCCCAACAGCCACGTTCATATCTGTTATTAATTGGGGCTGTCGCAGTGCCTGTCAGCCCGAGGATTATTTCATTCAGGGACCATTAGGTTCCCCTGCTTTGCTGCTCGCTGTCGCTGCTGCAGAGGCGCAGATCTGCGGCCCCCAGCGCCGCCCCCGCCAGCGCTACCCGTCCAGCCCCGGGCACGGCCAGCTCGGCTCGGTGCTGGGGGCTGTGGGGAGCGAGGGCACCACGGGGAGGGGGATGGCGATGGCTTTGGCTGCAGAATGCTTACAACATCAGTAACGTCACGGGGAAACAGCTGCTGCTGCGCCCCGCACCCCGCGCTGCCACTGTCTGCCCCACGGCCCCTCTGCTCCTCCCGCGAGGGTTACCAGGACCCCGGCCCTGCGGCAGCCCCTTCCCTGGGTCCCTCCCTGCGCCGAGCACCTGGGGGTCCTGGGGACCCACCTCTGCACCCCAGCAGCTGGGTGCTCCCAGCTTGGGGTGCCTGGCCCTGCGGGAAGCCTGTGCCCAGCCTGCGAGTGCCAGGGACAGGGGGCTCAAGGGATGTTGCTGCATCACATGCTGCGGCTTTCTGCACTCACACTACAAAAAATTCTGATTATTAATGGCCCATGGCCTTCATTTACTAAACGAGAGAGGAGAGGAACGTGGTGCCTGACACGAGTGCGGAGCAAAGCCGGCAGTATTTATCAGGGCACGGGGGCACAAGCAGCACCCTGCCACCTACGCTGCCCGTCTGCCCAAGCGGGATGCCAGCGGGCCTGTGGCACAGCCCTGTGGGACACCGCTCCCCGTGCCCAGCTCTGGAGGGCAGAGCCAGCAAATGCCAAGGTCCCCTGTGCGGTGTCCCCTGCCCTGCCTGCGGCTCAGCCCCGTGCCACCAGCCCTGCGCAGCGGCTGCCGCAGCAGGCAGGGGGTGGATATCATCTTTAGCTGATTAAATGTCCCTCATTAACGAGTTTCTTTAATTAATGAAGTTTTTTGTTTGCTCCACTTGCTTTCTCCCCGCCGCACTCTGCCTCCTCAGCACAATCCAGGCCATTTCCTCTCAAGTCATTTAGCGCGTGGGGCCGGTTCCTGCCGACGCCGCACTTTGGTGCCGGTGCCCGGCAGCGCGGGGCTGACGCCGCCATTTTTAACATTTGCTCCTCTTTAAGAAAATAACGCAGCAGGAGCCCCCGGCCGCAGGGGCTGTGTCCGAGCAATCAGCCGAGTGCCGAGCACCTGCCCTGACGAGAGGGCACCCGCTGGCCCTGGGCACCCTGCAGTGTGCCACCACACCTCACCCATCACGGGCATCCTGCTGAGCTCCCCTGAGCTATCGACTGCTCACGAGCAACTGGCACCCATTGGCACCCACCTCTGGCCATGGACATGCAACGAGCCGTGCCCAGAATCAGAGCCCCTGCTTGCACACAGCCATGATTTACCACCAGGCACCAACGTGCCCTGAGGCTGTTCCCCTGCCCTGTGACCCCGCCGCCACCACAAATGTGCCCTGAGTTTCCTCCAAAATCCTCACGGCCATCCTGCTGCCTCCGCTCGGTCCTGCCCTCATATCCAGACCAGGGCAAGCCCCCCCGGCCAGCTCTGCCCATGGATGTTCCCCCCACGCAGGGGTGGCACAGCACTGCCTGGTCATGGCACAGCACACCTGGGCACGGCACGGCATCGCCCGGTCACTGCACACGTGCAGCCCGGCTGGAGAGCAGTGTGCTGAGCCCCGGAGCAGCCGGGGAGGGGGCACAGTCCCACCACCACACAACTTCCCACCACCAGCGAGAAGGGAGCCTCGAGAGCAGCGGGCACCGAGCGTGGATCCACAGGCAGTAGTGGGCAGCGAGCCCAGCTCCACCGGGAACCAGCCACTGCTGTGGGGTGCAGCAAGGGGCGGGGGTCCCAACCCCACCACAGCATCCAAGATGTTCCTCCGAAGCCTCAGCGAGCAGCACACCCTGCAGGCAGCAAGCACATCACCCTGCCCCAGGCTGACCCCTCCTCACCACACGGGGGGCAGCCCGAGGTCAGAGCCCAGCGCCGAGGGGGTCGAGGGATTCCCCGAGGGCGCCAGGGCAGCTGCTCGCTGCTGCAACAGGTCTGCAGAACGTCACCGCGGCAGGACACAGAGCTGGGGACGGGAGCCCCTGCCCTGGCACCGCTGCCTCAGAGCAGGGCGCTGCAGCTGTGCCAGGCGGTGCAGGGACAGGCTCAGCAGATATCCTGGTGGCAGCAGGAGGGTCCTCGCATGGCCCCACGTGTCCCCCAGGCACCCCAGGGCCACACAGCCGTGCTGTCACCACACGACAGCCACAACGTCCCCCCTTGGACCCAGCCGCTCGCTCGTGCTGACTGTCCACACAAAACAGGGGCCACGGAGGGGCAGAAAATCACTCCCCGAGAAGGACCTGACTGATCCCTGTCTTCTCTCAGGGAACCACTGACCTGGGAATATTTCATTACCTGGCACCAGCGGGGAGCGGGGTCGGGGTACCGGCTATGGGGACATCCCTGGCCCCAGGAGGGACAAGCCCTGCCTACCACGGGGGACAGCAGGAGATGGCAACGGGTGGCTTCACGTCTCCTCTCCTCCCCAGAATGGGGACCATGGTGGGGGAACCTGGGGGCGACAACAGGGGAATGCCCCCCAGAGGGAGCTGCGGGGGCCGTTTAATGTCTGCATTAGTGAAGCTGGGGGGCTGGGGGGCAGAGCCCGCTCTGGGGGGGCACGCAGGAGCCCTGCGAGGAGCAGCGGGGTGGGGGGACCGGGGGGACACCCGGGCAGGAGCGATGGTGGAGAGGAGGAGCGGAGAGATGGCAGGACAGGCTGCTGCCATGGGAAATGATCCTTTTCCCAACTGCCACACGCCATCCTGGCACCTCCTGCCCCCCCTCCCCGTGCCAGGACCCTGCAAGAGCGGAGCTGCCCCCCAGCACCACGAGCCCGCACAGGCAGAGCCCACCAGGCAGCTGCCAGGGCCAGATGCTGCTTCCCTCTGCTCACGGACGGCCACGGCCACGTCATACCCAGCAGGACGGGGGACACGACACCAGGCCTGCCTGTGTGTCCCCGTCACCTCCTGCACGGGGCAGGGGGAGAGCCGGGTCTGGCCCCAGTTCCCGACTCCGCCAGCCGGAAACTTCGGAGCTGAGGCTGCATGAAATATTCATGAAGTAAATGGTGCAATTTCATCTGCATGCAGCCAACTTCATGTATATTTCAGAGTATTATGAAATGATAATGTTGTGTAACCGAGGCGAGACGGGGGTGCCTGGGGGGGCTCCCGGCCGCCCCTGGCGTGCGCGTGGCTGACACGGCCCAGGCGCCCCCGTACCTGTGCCGCTGCGCGGGGAGGGACCGGGCTGCGTGACGCCGGAGACGTGACAGGCTCAGGACTACAGCGAGCAGGAGGACCGCAGCTCCGGGACGCACAGCACTCCCTCCCCACCCTGCTGTGGGGCCGGGGCTCACCCACAGCAGCTCCCAGGACGGAGCAGCTGTCACCAGTGGGCAGCACCCAGGCCACCAGAGCAACCCAGACCTGGCACACGCACTGCTGGCTGGGATTCCCAGCACTGCTTGGTCCCCAACGGCCACCAAAGGGTCTGGGACAGGCTGGCATGCAAGCCTGGTGACAGAGACAGGCCAGAGAGGACCCAAGTCCTTGGCAGTGCCCACCTGAGCTACCTGCTCCTCCTGAGCCCCACAGGCACCGGAGCGCTGGGTGCAGGTCCCACGCCCCACACGGCTGCTCCCATCGCTCCCAGCACCCACGCACGGCGCTGCTGGAGCCACCGGCAGCCGAGTCCAGCCTGGCTGATCCTGACAGCGCAAGACACAGCAAGCAGCTTCACGCCATCCCCCGAGCACCACCCCTATCCCCACTCTGCCCCCAGATCCCCCCAGACCCTGGCCCCACTCCTGCAAAGCCCTTCGCACCCAGGAGCCCACCGGCAGCCCCCTGTCACTGTCACTGTCACGCCACCGCCGCGCTGGGGCTCTGGCACAGCCACACGTGGGGCTCGCTCGCGCGCAGCCTCCCAAGCGCACGCATGCTCGCAGCGGCCAGCGTGGGCGCGGGGGGCAGCGCGGACCCGCGTGTGCGCCCGGAGCAGCTCTCACAGCCCTCTCCAACAGGAGCGTAATTTTTCCTCTAATTACATATTCAGCACTTCTGAGAAAATGAGATTTTGGTAATTCAATTGGACTGGGAAGCAGGGCTATAATAAAATGAAATTTGTAACAATCGCGCAGTTAAATTAGTTAAATGGAGAGGAAGGAGCTGTGGAAAATTGACCCCTCGATCTCCTAAAGACTGAGCAGACATTTGAACCAGGCTGTGCTAACAAAGCCCCGGGTGCTGCGGCGCAGAGCGGGGGGAAACCGGAGACGCCGCCAGGGAAGAGCTGGAAAACAGCCGGGACCGCGCGGTGCCGCGGGGCGCCCGCACACGCCAGCGGGGGGGGTGAGCCCAGTGGGGAAGGGGCCGGGGCACGATGCTGGTGCCATGCCCTCTGTGGCACCGGCCATCGCCAGCACCCGGCGGCCAAGGCCAAGTGCTGGAACAGTGCTGGACCTTGGCCACCAGGTCCTGGTGGTGGCCAGTGCCATGGAGGCCACTGTCCCCACTGGTTCCCGGGCACACGCCACATCCTGCTGGGCACCGGGGCGTGAGGGTGCACAGAGGGTGGTGGGTGGTCCTGCTCTGCCAGCGGGGACGGCAGGGATGTGGGACGAGCCATGAGTGGGGACAGCCAAGGTGAGGACGCCGGGACAGGGACGGCGTGGCACGGCACACGGCGTCACGCGGGTGCTGGGCAGCAGAGGGGCACCCCGTGAGCTGGAGGGGCCAGCAGCAGGTACAAAGTAATTAGCCCTACTATTTATCTTGTTGTTCGTCTTTTCTATTTTTTTCTTGTGAAAGAAAAGGAGAAAAAGATGAGTTTCTCATTTGCAAGTTAATTAGTCTAATTAGCTCTAATTAAGAGCTCTCCACACAATGCAGATCACAAATAAGCTGCCACTGTCGCCTGCTCCCGCTCTTCTCTCCCCATTTCTGATCTCACATAAGAGCTGTTTGACGGCTGCGGCCGGTGCCGTGCTGGGGAGGTGCTGAGCGGGCGCAGGCGGGGACACGCGGGACCCCCCCAGGCTGGGGGCTGCTCCCCTCTGCAGCCAGGGCCCCTCCTGAGGGACAGCCCCCTGCTGCTCCCCTGGGGGACCCTGTCCCGGAGCCCGAGTTCCGCTCACCCCGTGCTCTCCGACCCTTGCACCGCAGCACGTCCTTCCCTGGGCAGCTCCTGCCTGCTCCAGGGGCTTTGCCCGCATGCCCTGAACGGCCCCGCTGCCAGGGGATGAGCTGGCCGTGCCCCTGGTACCCACATCCCACCGGGCACTGGAGTGGGGATGGAGCCAGCACAGCCTCAGCTCACAGCCTGCACCCAAGGATCGAGCTCTGGCCCCACCAGGGCAGCGTGTCCCCAGCCATGTCCCCAGCCACGTCCCCAGCCAGCCTGGGCCACGGGACAGGGACAGGAGTCTGCCAGTAAATGCCAGCCTCACCCAGGCCTGAAAGCTGCTGAAGGGGTGGGCAGGCGCTGCTGGGGGGACACGGGACCAGCACGGTGCTGGGCACAGAGGCGAAGGGAGAGGCAAGTGGCCAGGGCAGGACAGGGCACACGGACACCATGCTCTGCCACTCAGCTTCGCTGATGTGCCACGTGGCACCGCTGGTGCCCCCCTCTCCCCAGCTCGGCTGGAGGGGGACACGATGGCAGAGGGGAGCACAGGATGAGGCGCTGGGGGCCACCCACCCTGTCCCCCCACATACGAGCTGCGGCGGGTGCGGGGAGTGGTGCAATCGTGCCAGCTTACGTCTCATTTCCTACCCGGGTAACGCGGTGAGCGATCGCTGCGCTGCAACGGGGGACAACTGTGACAGAGCCTGACCTGCCTCACCCCCTGCCACAGGGCCACCACCAGGCACACTGGCTGCCACCAGCCCTACACCCCACTGCCTCACCACCAGTGGCATTTCACTGAGGCAGCAGCCAGGGCACGGCTGGCACTGCAGAGCCCCTGGTCACACACTGCCAGGCACAAGCCAGGGCTCACCAGGTGACAGCCACTGCCACAGGGAGCAGCCTCTGTGCCGAGGCCCTGGCACAAGCTGGGATGTGCAGGCACTGCCTCAAAGCCCTGCCTGACACACGGGTGCCCGTGTGTGCCCTGCGCTGGGGGGCTCGTGCCCACACCTGCTCTGCACCCCCGGGCTCTTGCTGCTCTGCCCCAGCTGCTGTGGCCCCAGCAGGAGCGTGGATATCGTGGCTTTCCACGGGCTTGGAGCCTCCCCCACCCCTGCCCTGGCATCCCAGCACTGGGAGCACAGACCCCCTTTCCAGACGGTCGGTTCCCTCCTGTGCCAGGATGCCCTTTCCAGCACTCCCCGACGCCAGCGCTCTGCCAAGCCTCCCAGCCCCGTGCCTGCTTGCCCATCCCAACGGCACCCAGGGGACTGACGCCCTTTGTGGAGGGGCTGCGGAGCCCCTCGGCGCTCACAACTGAGCCCCATCATTACACAGACACCCTGGCGATGGGGCAGCGACGGGCACTGGTGGGGCAGCACTGCAGGGCGCCCAAGCTCACACCGCGGTTGGTGCCCGCAGAGCCCCGCTGCCAAGGTCCCTCCCGGCGACAGACGCAGTGCGCCCGGGCGCAGGAGTCCCGGCGGGGAGAGCAGCGGGGGAGCCAAGGCACCGCCGTGACTCCGCAGATCCCCAGAGCAGAGAGGAGCTGGGGTGCTCAGCCCCGGCACCCACCTGGCCCCAGCACCCACCTGGCCCCTGCTGCAAACCAAACCCTGCAGCTCTGCTGGAGAGCCCAGGCTCAAACGCACTCTCCTCTTTCCCGCTGGGCTCTGAGGCCGGCGGCTGGGGGCAGCGAGGGGCTGGGGGCGGCGAGGGGCTGGGGGCAGCGAGGGGCTGGGGGCGGCGAGGGGCTGGGGGCAGCAAGGGCTGGGGGCGGCGAAGGGCTGGGGGCGGCGAAGGGCTGGGGGCAGCAAGGGGCTGGGGGCAGCGAGGGCTGGGGGCGGCGTGAGCAGCCTGCACCACTCTCCTCCTTAGCCTCTCTCTGTTGCGCCGTACCCCTCCACCTGCAAAGCTTTACAGGATGACAGATACTAAATCTAATTTCACCTCCTCATTCACCCATCACTCCAGCACTAAAATAGGAATATACCTATAAAAAGAGCATTGCCAGGCAGTGTGGGCCCAAATTACAGCTACTGGGGGAAAACCAGCTTTGCAAAGCTAAAATTAATGTCAGTGTTTTCAATATATTAAGAAAAGGGACCCGTGCTGTTTCTGGCGTGCGGGCGAGGCGGGCGCTGCAGTGCGGGTGCCGGCCGGAGCTGGCAGCCGCCGTGCCGGGTCTCGCATCCGCGCCACGCACGAGCAGGGCGAGAAACCAGGTTTGAAAGGAACCCGCTGCCGCCCCACGCTACGGAACCGCTCGGAATAGACCTGCTCCCTAAAAATATAACAAAAATATAACACGCCAAACTTGGCAGCGGCCCTTCTGGAGAGGAATTTTCCAAGCAGGGTTTTGCAGAGGCTGTTTCCCAGCGGGCCCCGCTCAGAGGAGCCTCCTGCGCCGTGGGCAGCGCGGTGTGACCGCGGGCACCGGGGACGCCCCGGCGAGTGGCACCGCGGGGGCAGCTCTGCAGCGGGTTTCAGCTCACCCGCACACTCACCAGCACCCGCACCCAGCCTGCACACACACCCCTGCTGCACCAGGGTCTGCGCCACGCTCCAGCGCCGACGCTGAGCCTCAGAGCCCGTGCCGGTTCCAGGCCAGCGCCGCGCCGCGTCCTGGAGCCATGAGCTGCTCGCTTGTAATTACAGAGGAGACGTTTTCTGAGCAGCCACCAAAGCCTCCCTCTGCGCACAGGTCCTCGCTGAGCAAGGGCTGAACGTTACCGCCGAAGGACGCGGTGCTCACGCCTGCCCCGCCAGTGCGGGTGCTCCACCATGGGCACACAGCACCCTCCCACCACTCACCCTGCAGCCCCCTCCCCTCTGAGTCCTGGCTGGAGCACGGCAGGGCCGGGGGGCCACTCCTGCCTGCAGCACGGCTGCACCACGCCGAGCACCGCGGCGCCCGCGGCCGAGAGCTGAGCTGGGCGAGCCGGAGGGCACCCACAGCGCCTGGGGGAGCCCTTTGCTCTGCCAGAGCCCACTGCCCGCTGGCCTTTCCCGGCCCCGGGCTAAGCAAAGTTTTGCAGACAACTTCATGTCTTGGTCATTCCTTCGAACACAGCGCCGTGGGGATGGGGAGGTTCCAAACACGAGCAGCCTTCTCGCGACAAATACAGCAAACGTCAACAAGCTCCCAGCGGGGAGAGCGCATGCCCGGAGGGGGTAACACCAGTTACTGCCTGCAGGCTCTGTGTCCCCCCATCTTGGCTGCCCAGAGGTGGGCTCTGGCATGGGCACGCGCCCGCAGGCAGAGGCAGCAGCACTCCCCGCGCCCCTCGGGCGCAGGCGTGCCGAAGGCACGTGCAGCCACGAGCAGTGACCTGGGGGCCGAAGCAGCAGGTGTGCCCATTGCTCAGCCAGGCAGGACGAGGAGCCCGGTGGCAGCGTATGCCCCGGGCCCCTTCCCCATGTGACGCTGCCAGCGACGTCCCTCTGCCCGACACCATGTCATGACACGCACCAGGAACACCCCGTCCCCAAGCGCTGGGCACAGAACCTCAACGAGGGACAAGCCCCGGGAAGAGGACAGAGATTTTGGCCTCCATCACGCTCATTAGCTGGGTGAAAATCCAACTCCAAATCTCTTAATAAAACCCTCCTTCCTGGCTCACGAGCGCGGGGCTGCTGCCAAGGAGCAGGAGGCTTCTGGGAGAGCGGGGAGGGAGACGCCAAACACGACGGCCAAATTAAAGCAAACCGGGGATGGGGGAACCAGGAGCTGCCGGGTGCAGCAGTCAGGACTGGGGTAACGCTGCTCCTTCCCCGGGAGCCCAAAGTCCACCCGTGCACAGCCCGGCTGTGCCCCCCGCAGCCCCACACCGCCGCTGGCCCGCTGCACCCCGCCGCAGCCCTGGGAGCCAGCAGGCAGCACGGCCCCTCCGTGCCGGAGCGCTCCGCAGGGCGAGTGGTGCAGCCGAGCCCCTCGCAGGGGGCAAGGGGACAAGGGGGTCTCGAGGGATGAGGGCATGCCAGGGGACAAGGGGATCCTGGCCAGAGAAGGCATCTCCCGTGCCGCCCCCCGCTCCCAACAGAGGCTCCGAGCCCTGCGCTGGCTGCCAGCTCACAGCATCCTGGGATCCCTTCAGGGGGACAGGGGGGGCTCGGGGACGGCTCCTGCTGGGTGTCAGAGGTTCCTGGGCAGCCAAGCAGTGGCCGTGGGGACCTCGGTGCAGCCTGGGGAAGCCGAGACCGAGATGCAGCCCAGCCCAGCCCAGCTCCCCCCAGCCTCGGTCTGCAGGAGGGTGCCATAAATCACGCACCCGTCTCGGCCGTGCTCTGCAGCAGCCCCTGCCTGAGCCCCGGCCCCACGCACACACCACGGCCGCTGCCACACCGGCTTTGCCAGCCCCATCTCCAGCACGTCGGACGGAGCAACCCTGGGCCTCGCCGTCCCCACCGCCAGCACCGCCCTGGGACACAGGCTCCCGACACCCCGAGGGACCGCAGCGCTGCCCAGCCCTGCCCCGCCAGGGCGGGAGGGTTTGCGCCCGCGCTCCTGTCCTCGCAGCCGGGTGAGCCGCGCAGGCCGGGCAGCGCCGTGAGGATGCTATGAATTTTTAAACTCCTGAAAGCACAAATGGAGCAGCTCGCCTGCCTGGCAGCCGGGATTTCCGACGCAGCAAAGAGGCTTTTGAAGAAAACGCTGCTGTGCCTCCCCCGGGACGAGGAGCCCGGAAACGTGGCGCGCTGGGTGCCGCGCGGGACCTGAGGGCAGCCCCTTGGGCACCACGTCCTGGCCAGGAGTTCAGGACTAACCCGATGGCCTGGGGACCCTCTGGCTGGGCTACCCAGTGCTGGGGCTCTCCCGGACCCGCCGCCCCCAGGCCCCTCTGCAGCACCTTCCCACCAACAGCGAGACAAACCCACCCTCACTCGACCCCGCGGCCCGGCTGCACACACGTATGACGTGACAGCACACACACGTGTGCACACGTGTGTGCATGCACAAGCTCATCACCTTCCCTTCTCCCCGGAGGCTGTTCAGGCCACACCAGAGCCTCGTTCCTTCATCCGAGCATCCATCATCGCCCCTCACCTCTGCCGAGCGGCAGCAGCGCTGAGGCAGGGAAGGCGCTGGACCCGCGCCGGCGGCGCTGCTGCCGCACTGCCCACGGCTCAGCCTGCTCCCGGCCCCGCCGTGCTCCCGGCCGCCTCGGCAAGGAAACCGGAGAGACCCCACAGGACCCACGGCAGAGGACACAACGGGCCGGTGCTGCGGGGATGCCGCCGGGGAGGAAGCGGTTACGCTCTGACCCTCCGCCGAGGGGGAACGGCCAGAAACACGTGTGGACCCGAAAGCAAAAAAATCCCCCGGAGAGGGTGACTTACCTGTTGGAGGTAGAGGAAGGCTGGAGGACAGGGGAGAGAGTGAGGAAGCATGCCTGAGTTGGAGACAAGGAGGCAGCCCGAGTTAGCCATGGAGCACAGCATGTGTCGACAGGTAGCGTGAAGCTGCTCGCGGGTCCGTCCTCTTCCGCACACCGCTATCCTCGTCTTCCTGGCTCGCCCCTCGGGCTCTCCCCTCCTCGGCCGTCCCTCCCGACCCCTCGGCGCTACTTAGGAGGGATTCATCTGCGGCAGGCCGGCTGCGCCGCGCCGCGGGAGCACCGCTCGCCTGGTCACTTCGGTGCCATTAGCCACTGGCACTGAGCGCACGGTCTGCAAAGGGTGTGTGTGAGCCAGAGCAGGAGCGGGGAGAGAAAGGAAGGGGAGGAGGAAGGGAGAGGGCGAGGGAGTGAAATAAAAGGGGTGGGAGTTGGAGGAGGAGGGGGAGTCCCCTGTGCATTCAGACATCAAACAGAGCTCTGTATAAAATGAAGAGAATCCGTAATGACATGAGAACAGCTGATCCCGCACTTAACCCCTCCGCCGCCGCCGCTCGCAGATGGCTTCCCCGCCGCCCGGGCAGCCCGCCGCAGCCCCCGGCCACGCGCTGCTGCGCCAGGGAAGCAGGCGGGCAGGATGTGGCCAAGCGGGCACAACCCGCTCCCTGCCCGGCGCTGGCTCCCAGGGGAAGAAGGGTCTTACCGGGAGTTGCGGTGATGCGAGACGGGCACCGCGGGAAGCCGTGCCGAGCAGCCAGCGCTTCCAGCCACGCAGCCCCCGCGATGGCAGCACCTCGCTGCCACGCCGGGCAGCCACGGGAGTCCCCACGCACACACAGCCGGACACGTGCACACGCACCACGCTCTCCTCAGGAGACACACACGCAGACAGGGACGGGCAGGGAGCCATGCAGCAGCCCCAGCTCCACCTCCCCGGAGAGGCACAGACCTGCTCACGCCTGCAGCCCCGCAGCACACACGGCCCCGGCAGCCACGCGTGGCACTGCCACGGGCCCGTGCCACAGCGGGGAGGGCTGGCACCCACGGGCCTTCCCTGCGAGGGGAGCTGCAGCTGCAGCCCCAGTGCTGCCCATGCTCCCCAGGCACCGGCGGCTCGGTCCTGCCAAGCGCCAGGCGTGTGAGCCGCAGGCAGGGCCAGCTCCCAGCAGCCTGCCAGACCCCTGGGCAAGGGGGGCTGGGGGGAGCTGGGCACCCTGAGGTGACACAGAGGGGTCCTGTCCATGGGTGCTGCCTTCCCCGCGCTCCCCAGAGCAATGGGGACCCCCTGCCCCAAGCACCTCCCAGCGGCAGCAGGCATGGGGATGCCCTGGCAGAACTCGAGAGGCTTTTTGGCAGCCCTGACACACCAGCACCACGCACATCTCTGCCACAGCTGCCACGGCAATGGCCCGTGTGCCGGTGCCCACAAGGGACAGGCGGTGTGAGCACACGTGTGCTCCTTCAGGTCCCCAGTCCCACCTCGCGCCTCCTCCCATCGTGGCCCCGCAGCAGCCCCAGCACCCCTGGGTGCTGCAGAGCCTGGCGCTGCCATGGGGTCCCTGCCCCGGCACCCCACACCACGGGCGCTGCGTGGCACCCGAGCTCAGAGCCGCGGCCAGTGACAACGCAGCTGGGAGGGCGCCGCGCGCAGGTACGTGGGGAACGAAACCCGGGCTCAGTTCCGTTTCCATCCTGGCCAAATGTGATGCACAAAGGCAGGTCTGTGCCAGCAGCTGCTGCTGCTCCGTCTCCGCCGGAGCCTCCAGCACAGGAGCAGCCCTGCTCGGAGGCTGGGATTTTCCACAGTATCCCCAGACACAGCGACACGCTGCAGTGTCCGGGTACACTCAGCGGCTCCCGTGGCTGCTGCAGATCCTCACGGCAGCGGTGTGTGGCACCGCCGGCCCGAGCGCTGGGGGGAACAAACAGCTCTGGGAAAAGCCGTCCTGAAGAAGCATCAGCTGGGGCCATGGGGGTGCCAGCCCCACCACAGGGTCCTGCTGCTGGGGTGACACGCTCCAAAGGGACTGCAAGGTGCCAAATCGGGTGGGGACACCAGGCCAGGGGGAGAGTTTCTCATCGTCACTGCCCCACGGTGCTGAGAGCCAAACGGAACCTGGAGCAACATCCACCACCAACAGCGTCCTGCGGCCACCAGTCCCGGCACGGAGCTCCCGTGTCCCACCACAACCGCTCGCCCTCCAGCTCCCAAGGGACCACAAGGGACCCCGATGCAGGGGCCGGTCCTGCACCCCTCGGTGCTCAGCCCCCACGCTCCCCGCTTGCCTTCAGCTCCCCTCCCCCAGGGACTCCCCTGGCTCTCCCACACGCTCCAGCACCCAGAGCAGGACACAGGGCAGCTCTGCAAGAGCTGGGGGACAAGCACGTCCTCCCACAGCCCCTCAGGCAGCTGTGGGAGAGGAGGGGTCTCCAGCAGGCACCCACATGCACCTGAGCACAGCACAGCCCTTTGGCACAGGCTGAGTGATGTCCTGGGCAAGGTGACGGGCACCTCCAAAGGCCCCTGGCTGGTCTGGCTCCACCGCCGCTCCTGCTCGCAGGCAGAGGTGAAAAGCGAAGGGCACTGCCCGGTGCTCTGGGCTTGCGGTGCCCAACCGAGCAAACCACGTGAGCCAGGAGCCAGCTCCAGGATGAGGTAATCTGCCCGTCCTCCCCCGCGCCAGGGCCTGGCTCCGGGCAGGGTGACTCAAAGGCGTTCCTGGCCGGTGGCAGCACCGCGAGCGCTGGCACTGCCCTGAGCCAGCAGCCCACGTCGCGGGAAGGTCCGGGCTGGCTCCAGCCACGGGGCAAGGAGAGACACTGCTCTCCCGCAGGGCGAGCGCGCGGAGCGCCGTGCCAGGCTGTGCCAGGCCCCCTCTGCACCTCCACCAGCGGCAGGAACCGGCCGTGCTTCCCCAGGATAAACACCTCGGCACTGGGGGAACTGGGCACGGCTCTGGGAGCTGAGGAGCGTTTGAGTCTCCTCTCCCTCCTCCAGCCATCACCAACTCCTGCCTGGCTGCAGGGACACGGTGGGACACCGGCACGGGGGGGCTGTGCCAACCCACCCACCAGCTCCAGGGTGGGGAACGCGTCCCCAGCCACCAGCGGCTGATTGCCCTCGCCCTGCTGCTCCCAGTGATGACACCGTGCTGCAGCCCCAGCCGATGGCACCAGTGGTGGCCCCAGCCCCATGGAGCTGCAGCCCCGGAGGAACCCCTCCAAAACTGAAGTCTCCTGGAAGGAAAGTTTATTTATCTGTTTAATTAAGATGTGTTCACCAGGCGCACAGACCCCGCTCCATCTGTCTCACTTACAGCCGCGCCCCAGTAAAATTAAACCTAATAAATATCAGAGGAGGGAAAGCAAAGGGCACATGTAAGATATATGATCAAAGGCAGAAGTTGCACAGGGCTGCAGTTCTGAGCACATCTTTCTCTCTGCCCTTCGGGGATGGGTTGGCGATGCGCTCCATGCACAGGATGGGGCTGGCTTTCCCTCAAATCAGCACTATTTTCATTTTTTATTTATTTTAAATGAACCCTTGAGGGCTCCTTGGTTTTGTTTTCTGGAAGAGGGAGAACAACACAGCACTGGGACAGGAGCGGCCTCGGCCGCTGGTCCGGAACCCAGTGAGGTGCTGGAGCTGAGGGGCAGAGCTGAGGGGTGTGCACCCCCTGCACCACCTTCGCGCTGCTCCCAGCGCTGCCCGCAGGCTGCACCAAGCCCCTGAGCACGTCAGACCCGCTGCCCACCGAGAGCTGCCCCAAACACCACATCCAGCCCCGCAGCCCAGCCCTGCACGGGATGCAGTGGGAAACCCCAGAGCCCGGCGCTGCAGCCATCACCAGGACACTGTCCCACACTCTCTCCCAGCAGAGGGACGACGCCGTGGCCCACGGACCTGCCAGGGATGCTCCGAGGGGACGCAATGCACAGCCACAGGTGCTGCAAGTGCCTGGTGTTTAACAGGACCCCTCTGGCACCCCCAGCACCCTCCTGCAGTGCAAAGTGGGGCACCAGTGCAGCCGCTGGGGGGAGCTGCCAGGGGGGCCGTGGCTCAGGCTGAGGCGCAACCCCGGCTGCAAGGTTGGGTGCTCGTGGTGGCGCCGGGGTCAGCCTGTGAGCACAGTGCCATCAGCCCCGCAGCACCCAGGGAGGGGGGCACCCGTCCAGTCCTCTCCTCTCACCCACTCCAGAATGCCCCCAAGCCACGGCATTCATTAACTAAAAGCTCATTAGTAGTTAGTCATAGACATAAAGCGATTAGATGAAGGCACTGCTGGATCTGAGCTGCTGCGAAGCGAGGGGAAGGTCCCGCGTGTCCCATTGGAGCCACCCAGCACTGGGCACAGACCAGGACAGCAAGAAGGGACTGATGGAGGTGACGGGCGAGAGCACCGCGTGCCAGTGGGCTGTGATGGGCTGTGGGGACAGAGCACCCAGCACCAACAGCACCACCCAAAGCGCTTCCTCCTGCGGCAGCTCCCAGTGCCACACAGTGCCCCGTGTCCCCGCACGCTTTCCCATCCCCGCAGACAGCCACGCAGCCGCCCACAGACTCCTGGCTTCGTGCTCCCTCTCTAAAAGCCAGATGTGGTTTGAACCAACCACAGGAGTACTGGAACCTGGCACAGCCATTACGGAACAGCCCTGCCCGGGCACGGGGACCCCCGGGCAGCACGGGGGGGATGCTGGGGGGGATGCCCCAGCTCCCCTGGGACACCCAGCTGAGCCTCCTCTGCACCCAGTTAAACTTCCCCCCCCTGCTTCATCCTCCTCTGATGCTGCTTGGGGGGCCACTGGAGCCCCCCCAACTCTGAACTCCCAAAGAAGCCGGAGTTTGTACCAAAAACCTCTGCCCTGCCCTTCCCAGCACCTTCACTGCCGCTCACCCAGACCCAGGGTTGCATCTGCCACAGCGGCCGTGAGGTCACACCTGCAATGTCACCAGCGCCCCTCATGCCATCCCCCTGCTGCCTGTCAGCCAACATGGGAAGTGCCATGGGACCCTCAGTGCTCCCCACAAAACAGCCCGGATGGCAGCTGTGCCATGAGCTGTGCCAGCAGGGGAGCTGGCAATCCCCTGTCACCTGCCACCAGCAAACGGTGAGCAGGGATGTCCCGCCGCCGGCCACATCTGAGCTCTGCCCTCACTGCAGGACTCCCGGCAGCGCCCCTGGGGACAGGGTTTACCCCTCTGGTCGGGCAGGACGAGCAGGAGCCCATCACTGCAGCGGGGAGAGCGCCTGGCTCCTCGCCTTCAGCTGCCACCACCCTTCCAAGAGCCCTTTCACGTGACAAAATTTTTACGTGAAATGGCAATTAGGTTCCCTAGACTTAACGAGAATTAAGGCGCAGGCAGCAAAACCACGACAGAACAGATGCTGCTGAGCACCTCGAGCTCGTGGGCCGGGCGGGCAGCGCCGGCAGGGCTGCACCGCGCTCGGCAGAGTGCCCCACACCGGTGCTGCCAGGGCCAGAGCCACCGCAGCGCCCAGCGTGGGGTGGAGGGTGGCACGGGAACGATGGAGGGTGATGCAGGGAATAAGCAACTGCAGACCCAGGGCCCTGAAATGCCGCATTCCCAGAGCCCCACCTCCCCGAGACCAGAGCTGCTGCCCAGCGAGGGGCTCCCAAGGAAACGCAGCCCCCCAGGCTGGCACAGCGTGGCACACCAGGCTCACAGCTGCCACGGGGGGCTTCAGCAGCAGCCCCTGGGCCACCAGCACACAGGGCAGGGTGGGACGGTCGAGGCGGCCCGGAGGGGGTTTGATGCATCCCCAGGCAGGGTTGAGAGCAGGGGTGTGCACGGCACTGCACGGCGCTGGGATGTCACCAGGAGCAGCACAGGTGACGTGGGCAGGGGGCAGCCGGGCAGGAGGTGCTCTGGAAGCAGACACTCAATCCTCATTATAAGGCTCTTTGAATGCACAGACAGGGTGTTAGCACTTAAACAGGCTCCAGGACAAACTTTAAAAATCGTAACATTTACAGACCCCTCCTTCCACTCGCCCCACGCTCTCCAGTTCGCCTGCAGTCACTGCTAATTTGAAGACATTTTGCTTTGGCATCTCAGGCTGTGGCGGTGTCGATCACCCACTGCCACCTGCCACCGCAGAGCTCCCGACGGCGGCCACGCTCCCGCCACGCAGGGAAGCCATGCCCTCCGCTCCCTCCCACGCCCGCGATGCCAGGGAACGCTGCTGGGCTGCTCCCGGGGAGCACAGCCCTGAGCCCCGGCTGGGCTGGGGACACCGCTGCGCCCTGCGCAACGCCCAGACCCGGCCACCCTGGGCTCGCTGGCCACGTGCACCGCGCGGGACGGGGAAGGGAGACCCTGGAGCTGCACTGCCCACTGCCCCAGGCAGCAAACGCATGGCAGGGAGCTGTGCTTGGAGCTCCACCGGGGACGGGCACCCTGGCACTGCTGCCCTGCACCGGCAGGAGCTCCACAAAGCCACGCGGTGCTTACGGAGCCACAAGCGGCCACTCCCGAGCAGTTTGCTTCCACAGCCATGGTGGCTCAGTAAGTCCCTGGGCAGAGTTAACATCCTGGCAGGAAAAGGCCCCACGAGCCCCCATGGGCTCCTGCCCGGCGGGCACGGCTGCGGCGAGATCTCCCATGACAAAGCACCTAGTGCCTGAAAGCCGCTTCCCCGAGAAACAACGAATTCGCATCATCCTCCTCTGCCCCGAGAGCTCCTTGCTCCACATCC
This sequence comes from Podargus strigoides, assembly GCA_028020825.1. Classification (NCBI taxonomy): domain Eukaryota; kingdom Metazoa; phylum Chordata; class Aves; order Caprimulgiformes; family Podargidae; genus Podargus; species Podargus strigoides. The sequence goes on from CM051638.1 coordinate 599,652, forward strand.
CCCTCCCCCGGCTCTGCCCTCCCTGCTCCTCACTCTGAAATCCAGGGGAGTGCAGCTCCCCGGCGTGTGCAACCCCCCAAGGGCCGCCGCAGCCCCCCGCTCCCCACCAGCATGGGAGGAGGTGGAAGGAGCTGGTGCCACTGCCTTAAGCCCTTGTTCATGGGCTGGGTGCCACGGGGAGCCCCTTGAGACAGCACAGAGCCTGATGCCCCAGCTCCTGCACCTCTTGGGGGGACATGCAGCCCCCCAGGACTGCAGTCCCCTTCCCCTCTGCTCCCCACCTGCATTCAGCATCCCATTCCTGGGAAAAGTGCTGGGACAGACCTCATCATGTCCTTCTCCTCCCTGTCCCCACTTGAAGCCCCTGGTATGGCCAGGGGGTCTCAGCTGGTCCCCTGCCAGCCGCCCCCCTGGATGCAGAGCCTGACCCCCCCCTCATCCAGCTGTGCCCCCCAGCTCCAGCACAGCCCCATGGGCTCCAAACCACCTGGACAGGGACCACGGTGCCGCAGCTGCAGAGGGACCTCAGGGTCCCCATGGGTATCCCAGCAGCCTTGGACACCAACTTCAAACTTGGGGTACAAGTGTGGGGGCCATACTGCGAGCAGCCTCCAGATCCTGGGTGGGCACAGACCCCCAGGCTGGCTGCTGCTCCCTGCAGACCTGTCACCTTGACGCCTCATTGCCACCACAGACCCCCATCCCTCCAGCACAGCCCCCAGCGTGGGCGCTGGAGCCCACCTCCCACCAACCCAGCACAGCCGAGCGGGCACTGGGATGGAGGGAGTTTCTGGGCAGCCTCTGGGTGGGCGGGCGAGGGGACTGCTGCCTGTGGCCAGCACTGGGGAAGCTGGGAGGGAGTGGAGGGGAGCAGGACAGAGCCCTGCATGCCACTGTCCCATCCTCCCCGGTGCCAGGCCTGTCTTCATCATCGGGGCCCGTGCCCTGCCCGCTGCTGCAAGCCGGGGGGCAGCGAGCGTCTCGCCAGAGGAGGAGAGCCCTGCCTGGCTCAGCCGGGAAGCAGCGACGGCAAGAAACGAACCCGGCTCTGAGCAAAACCCCGGCAGAGGGAGGGGAATCCCCACCCTCAGTGGCGGTACCTACCCAGAAATACATCATCATGCCAGCAGTGGGGTGCTGCGGGGCACGGCGGGATGGGCAGGGGGGTGGTGGGCTGCTCCCCGATGGCTGCGCTGGGCACTGCTCCTCCTCAGTGGGCTCGCTGCCCTCCGGCACCCGCTGCCCAGCCACAGTGCCACGGGCTGGCACGGCTGGGTGCCCTGCTCGCTCGCCTCCCTCCCCGGCGCGGTGTGGTCACTCGCTGCAGGCTGCCACACGCTTCAGAGCCAGCTGCCGGTGTCTGCCATGCTGCTGGTGGGCTGGGGACGGATGCGGGGGTCAGGGATGGATGCGGGAGCAGCCCCTGGGGTGCACTGCGGGCAGGGGCTGATTCACCCAGGGAGAAAAATGAAATCCTCCCTGGTGTCTTTAAAAGCAAAGGGAAGGGCAAGCGAGGGGGAGCCGGACCCACTCCCCAGCTGGAGCACCCGGGCGGGGGTCTGGGGCCGGGTGGGCGTTGGGGGCGGCTGGCGGCGGCAGCGGGTGCGTTCGGCGGCGCAGCGTGGGCTCCGGCGCTGACACTCGGAGGAGCCGATGTCCTGCCTCAGCATTTTTCAACCCACCCTGTCAATAAGGGAATCGGCCGCTCTTGCGGTTAACCTGCGAGGTGCCAGCCCGCTCCTGGCACCCCCGGGCAGGCAGAGCTTTGCACGGCCACCCGCTGCCCATCTCCGCTCCCGGAGGGCAGGGATGCTCGGCCAGGGTCGGGCAGGCCCCACTGGGACGCGCTGTCCTGGGGGGTCCAGCACCACCTCTCTGCAGGATGTGGCCGGGAGGTGATCTGAGGGGGGCAGAGCCAGCAGCCCCCAGTCCCCACACGCGGCAGCAATGGGGACGGTCCCTGCACAAGCTGGCTGCCCTGCAGCACGAGACGTGGCTGCTGTTATCTGCATGAGAAGGGCATCCAGAAATCCTCACCCACACTGGGGCCATCTCCTGCCCCCCAGCAGCACACCCCGGCAGCCCCCCAGGACTGAGACTGGACAGAGCCATGGGACTGGCCGAGGTGCCGCCGGGTGGGTCACGGGGACAAGGCTCGTGTGGGCAGGGGGGCTCCAGGGTGAGAGGGACCTTCCCCACAGGCAGCGAGCTCCCAGCACACGCCGCAGGCACGGGGCTCGGCAGCCACTAAATCTCCGTCCTCGCGGGGCAGCGCGGCCGAGGAGAGCGAGGGGACGGCGTGCGCTGACCCAGAGGCGGGAGCGAGGGAATAAATAAGAATCAGGGAAGGCACAGGAGCACGAGGGGTGGCAGATCGGTCCCTGGGGCCCGCCTGGCTCTGATATCTCCAGCCCTGTAATCGTATTCAAAGCAGAGCCAGGCTGAGGCATTTCTCCTCCAGCACAGCAATAAAGGAAAGCAACACTCTCAATAATTCAGCACCAGGAGAGGGTGATAAAGCAGAGGAGCCACCACTGCAGGCAGCCAGGGCTGGGGGGTCCCCACGCCCTCTTCTACTGCTGTGACCAAACCCTCTCCTCTCTCTGTGCCCTGCAAACGCAGCGCGGCCGTGGTCCAGGACCCCGCAGCACGCTGCACCCCCAGGCTGCTGCACAGGGGCAGGGCTGGCAGCGAGAGCGCTTCCCCAGCCCCGTTTCACCTCCTCCCGCCTCAGCACCCCCAGCCCCACACGCGCCCCTTGGCAGCCAGCGCCCCATCGCCCCACAGCCACATCCCAACTCCCCCATCCCAACCAGGCTCTGAGAATGCTCAGCCCCCGACACCGACCCCGCGGCGGGGCACATCCCCTCTCCCGATGCAACCACACAGCCACAGCCTGGCACCGCAGCCCACCACAGCCTCACGGACCGCCCCAGTGCCACCCGTCCCCCGCACACAGCCGGACACTGGGAGGCGTGGAGCCCTCACTCAGGAGTTGCAGAGATGTCGGGTCAGACAGATGTCAGCTCCCCACCAATGCCTCTTTTCCCCACCCCTTTTGCACGGTGACAGCTCCCCAGTGCCCAGCGCCACGCCACCCCCCAGTCCTGCTGCTGCACAGGGACCTGCGGAGCAGTGCCAGGGATGGATGCGCCAGTGCCCTCAGCCCCTCCTCTCATCTTTGCTCCTCTGCTTTACTGGCTTAGACAGGGGGGCAGCATGGGCTGCTGCTGTACTCAGCTGTACTTTGGGGGGGATACGGTCCCCCAGTCCTGCGATGGGACCAGGGTCTACTGTCGTGATGCCCAGTGACATGAGGTGGCAATGGGAAGGAGCCATCCCTGTCTCCCTGTGGGCACCAGGCTGGCAGGGGACACCCACACCGGCCACCCCCTTCACATGTACCAGCCACCCCCTGTCCAAGCTGAGTCTCAGCCAGGGGGACACCGTGAGTGTCACTGGAGTGACACCTCGCAGCACAGGCAGCAGGACCCTGGGGACAGACATCCCCCATGGTGGGCAACTGCTGGTTCAGGGCCAAGGCCTGGGGCTGGTGCCACCCCAATAAGGACAAGGGTTCCCCAGGGACTGCTCCTGGGAGCCGCGCAGAGCACAGACAGACAGACAGCAACAGCAGCACACACGGACAGCTCACAGACACTGCAGCCCTCGACGCTCCTCACCCGGGACTCACGTCACTCACGTCACGCCTGCACGGGGCTCAGTGCCCAGTGGGTGCTGGGGGCTGCTGGTGCAGAGGGGTGGGCAGACTTCCTCCCAGTCCCCCCAGCACACGGCTCTGCGGGCAGAGGGTGCTGCCCTGTCCCACCCAGCCCCACGCAGCAGCACCCATCACCTCCCCTGCACATGCAGATCCCATCGTGCTCAGAGGGACCCTGGGCCCCGGGAGGGGTCAGCGGCTCAGCCTGCACAGCCCCGGGTCCCCAGCAGCCGCTGCCCGAGCCCTGGGGCAGGCACCAACACGTCCGTACCTTTTATTGAGCCCAGCTCCTCCCGCGGTGCTCGCGCCAGACTCTCTAAGGGAAGACAAGAAAGAGGAGGAAGAATTAAAATCAATGATCATCATCGCTAACCTGCTGACAGACGATGCTGCTTGCTCACTGACTGGCAAAACGCTGGAACACGAGTACGGCCGTGAGCGGGGTCCCGCGGGCGCACCGGGAGAGCTGCTCTGAACCCCAACACCGGGCAGCAGCGGCACCCTGCCTCCTGCCTCCAGCTCTGCCAGGGCACCCCGAACCTGACCCAGCTCCCGAGGACCACGGGCCCGTCCTCACCCTCCCGGGACTCTGCAGCCCCCAAGGACGCTCCTGCGTTTCTACCCCTGGCAGTGCCCGTCCCTGCCCCTCGCTCCCCGGCGCAGTGCCACGCCAGGAACGAGCCCTGCGGCACACGGCTCTGCCGCTGCCATCCCGGCTCCAGGCACTTCTTGGAGAATATCACTGAATTTCAAAGAAAACTTCCTGAAAGCTGCACTTCAACTAATTGGCTTTTGCAACATTGCCAACCCAAATGTTCATAAATCATGTCAGACCCTCAAAAATAATGAGAACAGTTACACATCACAAGGGGTCTTTATAAAGGGTTGTTTCTGTTTGTCGACTGCTGCTTTGGGGACCGGGAGGTGCCGAGTCCCGCGGTCTCCCCCTGCCCAGAACGGACCCACTCGTGGCAGTGGGCACTCATGCTCCCCCAGATCCCCCTGCCCCAGGCGACAGCACCCCAAGACAAGGCAGCCCCAGGCGCTGGGACCCTGCACCCAGGGCCGGGTGAGCAGAGGCTGCTCCAGCCCCATGGCCGGTCCGGAGGCTGAGCCGCAGGCAGTGGCAGCTCAAGAAGAGCAGCGCGGGTTCCCAGCGCTGCTGTGAGCAAACACCGCTCTCAGCCGCACAGCGGGATCATCAATTATGGTAATTCCTGCCTCCATGAATCAGATCCACGGAGGAGCACAGCTCATTAGGCTGGTGCTGACTTCCATTAGGGCTCTTATGATAAAAACCCTCCAGAAAGCTCTCGCCCAGCCAGAGGCGCTCTTCCAGCTCGGGGGTCTCGGCTCCCCGGCCCCCCCAGCCAGGGCACACTCAGCTGTGGGACATGGGTGCCCTAAGAAAGTTGGCTGGAAACTTGCCGGTCCCCAGCAGCAAGGGGACATCCCTGCACGGCCACGGGCCCCGCGGAGCCTCCTGCCCCCCAGCCTTGCCACAACCACTCCGAGGTCTTCCTTGGCTTTGCCAAAGTGGCGCCCACCCGGATCCCTGGCAGGGGAAGGCAGGAGATGGCAAAGTGGGAGCAGAGAACACCCCCATGTGCTGGGGAGGTGTGGGTGTGCTGGGAGCCCAGGCAGCCTGCACGGCGATGAATAATTGAAGGGCGCTCACTCTCCCTGGGGAGCGACAGTGATGGGTAAAACCTCATTTCCCAAACACACTTCCCAAGGAAGGCGCCTTCTGAGACGCTCCCCAGAGCAGCCTGGGGCCCCGGCAGCCAGGATGCTCCATGGGGAGCTCCCTGAGCCCACCACCAGCCCAGGCAGACACCTCCGGTGGTCCCCGGCCCCGCAGGGACCGGGATGCTCGGTGAGATCTGTCCCACTGCATGCGCCAAGGTGGGAGAGGAAAAGCTCGGGCTGGACCCCGAGCAGCCTCGCGGGGACCTGCATCCAGCGCTGCCGAGCCAGCTCAAGCCACTGGGATCTGACGCAGGCGCCAGCACGGGACCCCTGGGAATGCAGCCAGTGTCACCCAGCCCGGCAGCTGCACCCCAATAACCCCCACCCCACCCTGCGGCCGTGGGGTGAACCCCGCGCCTAGCGCCCGCTCTGCTTTGCTGGGAAACTTCTCGGTAGTTTTTCAAAGTACGTTTTGACGCCCCCCTTCCCTCCACCAAAAATCCTAAATTAATTTCTCTTTTAATTAAATTCATTAGCAAAGATTATCTGGCTGAGGAAAAATAATATCCTGCCCCTCCCCCAGCAGCCCTCTCTATTTATATCCCCTATATACATAAGCAGCAGCGAATATTTCTTTATGGGCCATTAAAGGTTTAATGTTTAATTTATAGCGGCGTTCTCTGCCGGGCGGGATGGCCAGGCACAATGTCAACACTTTTAATTAAATCAGAAGGATTTTTTTTTTGTGACTCGGATAAAACACCCCGTTCCCAGCGGCTCCTGGGGGAGGGTGGCAGAGGGGGCTGGGGTATGGGCTGGCACCCATGGCACAGCTCTTGGGGTGGCCTTTGCCACTCTCCGCCTGCTGCAGAGCCGGGGCTGCGCTGCTGACCAAGAGCCACAGGCAGCGCCCAGAGGAGCGGCGCTGGGTGAGGGGCTGTCACCAGGCCGGTGTCCGGTGGCACAGCCTGGTCCGTGCGGGACTGGGCACCTCCTGGGGCCACTCTCGGTGCTCTCGCAGCAGCTCAGCTCTGGGCAGTGGGAGAGCACAGCCCTTCCCGCCTGGAACCCGGCGAGGGCCGGCTCTGGGCAGGCAGGTTCCCATTAAGGGAGTGTTTTATCTTACAGGAGAGATGAAATCTCTGTACAGAGGCGCAGAAGAGCTGAGTCAGCAGCTGGCTGGGGGGCGGCAGGTTCAGCCATAAGCGTTTGGCTCCAGCGCAGCACCTCAGCACTTCGCCCTCCTGCAGCCACGCTCCGCCGGGCACCGCCCGCCCTGTCCCCCTGGTGCCACCTGGCAGCCCCACACTGCTCCTCTACAGCGCTGCCGGGCACCGAGCGAGCCAAGCGCCCAGTGCCACCGGTGGGCTGCCTCCCTCCCTCGCCATCCTTGGCACCGCAAGGACAGGTTGGCAGGAGGTGTCCCAGTATGGCTGCTGTGCCCACAGGAGCGTGCCAGGGCACCGGGATCCACACCTCATGCCGGGCACAGCCCTCAGTGGGCAGCACAGGTCCCTGGCCCGTCCCTCCCCAGCACGCCCTGCTGCCCGACGCCTGCCCTCGCCGGGACGGGGTCCCCGTGCCGCACTGTGCCCGTGCCAGCGAGTCTCATGTCCAGCACGGGTCTGCGTTGGCTACGAGGCCAGGGAAGAGGCAGAGTGGCCCCTGGCTGCTCAGGCACCCACAACCGCACACGCACGCGCCCAAGGGCTGGCCACCACGCTGCGAGCCAGGGAACAGCGCGGGGATGGCACTGTGCCGCTCACTAAAAGCATGAGTGTCACTAAATCAATAATTCATTTACTTTAATGAGATAAGTACTTTGAAAACTAATTGCAAACCTGCTCCATTTACTCCAACCCGTTACAGCCTTTAACGCAAACGGCGGAGAGGCGGCGGGAGGAAGGGGAAGGGCTTCGGGGGGAGATCGCCGTATCTGTCACACCCAGGGGCAGCAACTGGCCGGATCATCCCGTGGAAACGCCAACGGCAGACTGAGGGGAGCACCCAGCCTGCCCCCCCCAGGGTCACCACGGAGGGGTCCGCCAAGAAACCACCCCCCAAGGACTGTCCCCAGCACCGGGGAGACAGCGAGGGGCAGCAAATACAACAGGCAGGCAGGGGGTGCTGAGCGCCACCGTGGCAGGAGCTGCTCTGCCCAGGTGTGACCAGCCCAAGTGCCATTGGCAGAGCTGAGGGGCTGCCAGGCAAAGGGAGAAATGGCATCCAGAGCCTGGCCCAGAGGGGGGGGACACTTCCCCATGCCACTGCCACCGCTGCTGTCCCAGCAGTGCCAGCCTCAGAGCGCTGCCCTGGGCAAGACCCGACAGGGCTCCCCCAGTGCTGGCAGTGGGGTGGCAGAGGGGACGGAGGACGGAGGGGATGGGGCACTGCTCTGTCCCCATGCAGCAGCACCCCCCAGACCCCCAGCTGGCCACTGCACACACTGCAGGTGGTCACTGCAACAGTTCATGGCTGGTTCTAAACCCACCACCGTACCGCTGGCACAGCATCCTCCATCGCAGCAGCAGCTGCCAGCTCCTCCTGCCACCGCCGCGCTGCCCTTCCCACCCCTGCAGCGCCCACCAGCCGGGGCAGGCAGCACGGGCAGAGGAGGGCACAGCGCCCGCACGCCCAGCCCTGGCACTGCCGGGAGCAGGGGTGGGCAGGGGTGTCCTGCCAGGCCCCGGCACCGTTCCTGAAAAGGGGCGGGCGGCTCCCGGCAGCGCTGCCGAGGCATTCCTGAACGGCAGCGGGAGCTGGGCGCCAAGGGCTCTCTCCTCGCTTGCTGGAGCAAATGGCAGGTCATAAAAAGGAACCGTGACAGAAGAGAAAATGTTCCAGAGTCCACAAGGACCAGTCCAGGGTAAATCCATCTGCTCAGCAATTTAGCTAGAAAATCCTTTCCAATCATCCGTGCCGGAGGTCCTTCACCCCCCGCGCGCAGCTCTGGCAGCCGCCAGCAGCTCACACAGCGGTCCTGGCACTCGGTGATCCCATGTCACCTCCCGCAGGGACCCTCGGGGAGGGGGTCACACCGCTCCTCGCAGGGCGCCCCAGCCAAGCCCACGCTCCAGGGACGCTCTTGCTGTCACTGCCGCAGCTGGTGGCAAGGGGGGACCCAAACCGTGTGCCCACAGGCAGGAGGGACGGTGTCCGGGCAAGCAGCAGGCGGGTCTGGACAGGACTGATGGCAACACCGGCTGTGCCGGCTCTTCCCCGAGCTGCACCACTGCTCCTGCATCCACTGCAGCATTTGCGGGATGCAGGAGGGCTACCGGGAAGCCCAGATCCCACCCAGAACCCCACGACCAGCCCTGCAGCGCCTGCCCCTTGTCCCCTCCTGCAGCCCGCCCCGGACAGACAGGACAACCCCTCCTGGCAGAGGACTCGGCCCCGCTCAGCCCCTCGCTGCCGCCGCGGCACAGACGGCCCCGGCGATCTCCCTGCAGCATCCCCGCGAAGCCCCCCGCAGCCGCTCCCGTCTCACGGAAAATCAATGGCAAGCATCTCAATTAATCACACCGGGGGCAAATTGATTAGGAACCTAAATAAGGTCAACATGGTTGTCTGCTTATAGGGTAGGACCCCTTAATCATCATTTTATCTGCAATAGGCTGCGGACCCTGCAATCACACTGCCTGGGGAGCACGGAGGGATTTTTCACTTCTCCCCTGCAACTGCCAGGGCTGGCAGAACAGGAGCCAGGGCTGGGCCATGAACAGGGCAGCTAAATCCCAGCACGCAGCAACCACCGCGCGAGCCCCCGCAGCCCACCGAGCTCCCCCTCCCACGCCGGGCAGGACAAAAGCAATTAAGTGCTCGAGGTGCAGCACCGTCCCTCCTGACCCCAGCCCAACGGCTCACACCCGAGATTTGATTAGCCCTGTCATTATCTTGGATTGCACACCTGAAAATATCGTTAGTGGTGACAACGGCACTGAACCTTTGCAGAAACCCAGCCACAGGTCCCCCCCGGGCCACCCCTCTGCAAACCCGCCGTGCTCGGTGCGGAGCAGCCCGCTGACCCCGTCCCCTCCAGTGCACGTGGGACAGGGTGATTTACACAGCCCCACGCCCCTGACAGGTGCTCTGCAGGGCCAGCACCGCCACAGGCTGGGATTGGGACCCCCAGTTCCCCAGGGGGAAGCACCCCAGGAGCACCCCAGGGCAGTGTAGTGGGTGCAGCCATCTGCTGGGCATCCCCTCCCCACCACCAGTCATGGCCCACTGTGCCCAGACCCTGCTCACCCCGAGGGCTGGAGGGGAAAGCCAGCAGGGACCCCTCAACCTGTTGCTGGGGCAGAGGGGGGTCCCCCAGCTCCATGGGGATGCTCCAGACAAAGCCATCTGCAAGCCATGGGCCGGACTGGCACGAGGGACAGAGCTGAGGCCATTCCTACAGTCCCCATGAGCCACCGTGCGCTGTCCAGGACCCCTCCAGCACCGGTACCCCCCCACCTCACCTGCACACTGCAGCCCCAGCAACACATCGCTCCCTTTTGTTGTAAATACAGTTATAAATATTATAATTTGGTTTAATATTTAATACAGTTAGGTTAAATAAGCATTCCCAGCCCCATAAATAATCATTAACAGAGGGTTCTAATTGTGCTGTTGGGATCCTGCTTCATGACTTATTTAGAGGGCAGACGCTATTCCCATCCCCATTCCCCTGTAAATTAACCTGCGGCTCAGCCTCTCCAGTGGGAACCTGATGGGACGTGACAACAGGAGGCAGCTCCACTCCGGGGGTGACCACTGCCGAGGTCACTCCATGGGGAGCCAGGGAGGGATGTGGTGGCCAGGGGCACGGCTGGCACCCAGCCGGCGGGGACAGGGGGACCGGAGCCACCCGTGGGAACACCGAGCAGCCCGCAGCGGCTGCAGCAGGGGCAGAGCCGTGCGTATCGGGGCACCCGCGGCCACAGGCACAGGGTGAGCCCTGGCACAGAGGTAGGTGACCCGCGGACGAGGGGTCTGTGCTGCGGGGGGCATGGAACGCGGCAGGGCGAGCGGCGGCGGGGGAGGCTTTTACCCTAAATACAAATCTCCTGTAGAATTGCTGGGAAACAACAGCAAAAAAAGAAACGAAACCCCAAACCACCAAAACCCAGAGCGCGCGGGGAAGTGGCTGGGGGGGACGAGCGCTCTGAAAGCGCAGGCGAGCGGGGGCGCGGAGGACGAGTCAAGTGCAGGAAAGCCTCCCTGTAAGAGGGTTTTCCCCTTAAGGGCTCTGTTGATGCACGGCTTTACAAAAAGCTTTGTGCTTTGCTCTCTAGCTTAATTTCATCTTGAAATGAAAAACTACAAAAGCAAATGGAAAGTGCCCTCTGCACCCAGCCTGGTCACTGCCTCGCAGCCACCGCGCTGCTGTCACTGGAGACAGTGCCCTCTGCGCTGTGCCAGGGCAGGGACGCGCACCCAGCTCTGGATGGACACACTACCGCAACCTGGGAGGAGGGGGGACACCGACGTGGGGGGACACCGGACACTATCCTGCTCCCCAGGGAGGATGGCCACGTTCAGGGGTCTGTCCCCAAAGGCACCCCACGCCCTGCAGCCGTGTGGGTGGTGGTCCAGGGCAGCCCCACACCGAGACACAGCACTCTGGGGTGGGCACACCGGGGGCACTCCTCCCGCCCCCCAGGAGCGGCACAGCGCGGGCGCTCAGCGGGCTGGCACCGATCCCTCTGCCGGGATTGAGTCCCCATCGTGCTGGGGCAGGGACGGAGCTGGGAGGAAGCCTGGGGTTTCCATCTCATCGCCGCACTGGTTTCCTCTGCTCAAGCCAGTGCATTAATCAAAGAGACGGGCCAAGTATTAACGCTAACGAATGGCAGTGGCGCAGCTCTCGCGGGGTGGGGAGCCCCCCTGCAGCACCGGGCACCAGTGCCAAGGGCAGAGGCGAGGGGCAGCCCGGCCCCTCTGAGGGCACAGAGAGCTCCCCAGGAGGTTTCCCAGCCCCAGGGAGGGACACAGCAGAGGGGACACATGGGACTGGAGGTGACAGCCCCTCAGGAGCAGTTTTTGGTGTCTCTGGCACATTTCCTCCAGGCCCTGCTCAGCCCAGCATGTCCCTCCCGGCAGAGCCAGGGGACCCTCCCCATCACCCCTGTGCGCAGGGCAGCCCCCCACCAGTGCCAGCCCCAACTCTGGCCCGCAGCTCTATGGAAAATGGCATATTTTATCTTTATGTGTCAGGATTTATATAAAAAGGGGATAGTTCAGCTCTAAATGTAATGAGTTGGAAGAACAGCCCTCCAGTGGCTTCCTCCAGCTCGCACTGCATCAATAACATCGATTGCTAAAAATAACCAATAACCGCGGCCAGGAGCGCTCCGCCCGACACGGGGTCCAGAAACCACCCCCTGCACCCACGAGACCCCCGCGCACGGGGCTGGCCGGTGGGGACTGCGGGACCTGGGGAGCCGCTACGGGACACGACCCCGCCAGGCTCTGGAAACGGCTGAGCGGGGACTGGCAGAGTCCCAGTGGCCGCTGTCTCCGATCCCTGTCTGTCCCACCACTGCACATTCCCGGAGAGGCAGAGGGACACAGAGGAGAGACAGGGAGAGCTGCAGGGACACCCCGGGGTCCCCGCACAGGTAACCCCACGCTCTGCTCCTTCCTGAGCTTCCCAGAGAGGGAACAACCACCAAAGAGGGAGGGAAAGGATAAACTGCCAGTCCGGAGCTGGGGGAGAGAGTTATTTAGTCTGTTGGAAACGAGTCTAACTTAACAGAGAAGAAATAAAGTGATTCTAAAATTAACGACACGGATGCCAGCGCTGATCGGGGGATGTGAAACCATACGGTGATTTGAGTGCCGTCACCCACCTGCCCACGCCTGGAGCTGGAGCGAGCATCGGCACCACGCTGCGCCGGGGTGGCACCAACAAACGCTGACCCTGCCCAGCAGCATCACCAGCACACCCCGAGCTGCTCCCCAGCCACTGCCAGCCCGCCTGGCACACCCCCCCGTCACACCGCGAACCAGCCACCCATGGGCGCCCGGTGTCAGGCAGCTGCTGTGTGGGGCAGCAGCCACCCACTGCCACCAGCCACCCACTGCCACCAGCCCTGCTCCCCGGCGAGCAGAGAATACCAAACCCCTCCCTGCTACCTGCCAGGCGCAGGAACGGGCTGGGTGCTCCCTCAGCCCGGCGAGCAAAGGGCACCGGGCACAAGCCGGGCCGGTCCTGGTGGCTGAGCAGCAGCACCCACCCCTCCTGCACCAAACACACCCAGGAGGGGAGAAACACGCTGCTCCTGTGAAAGGAATTCTAAACACCCCCCGACTCCTGTCCTGATGTTGGCACAGACTCTGCCAGAAACTGGCACTGAGACCAGCCCAGTCCATGGCGCACAGCACCGCGCGAGCGGGGTCCCTGCGGCGGGCAGCTCTGCTACCCTGGGGAGCATCACACCGAGTGCCACAGCCCCGGCGGCGCTGGAGCAATGGGTGGGTGCCCCACGGGGCACCGACGGGCACGGGGGGTGCGCGGGCATGTGTGTGACGGGACGGGGGAGCGCACGCGTGTGGACAGGGCACGGTGGCACAGCAAGAGCACAGTTATTTGTAAATAACCCTTAATTAATGCGAGCCTCGGGAAGAGGTGGCTCGGCGTTACTGCAGGCAGGGGCGATGGCAATCTCCATTCCTCCACTTCTCGATCCCCTCCTCGGGGAGGGGAGCAGAAAGTGGCCAGGGTGAATTAGAGAGACTTTCGTCGCGTTTCATATCAATTCATTTCCCAGACTGCTGACGCAGCAGGATTTCACAGCGCGGAATTTATGGTTCTGGTGAGAGACATGCGCAAAAACGGGGGAAAAAACACCCTGCCATCAGCACAAAAACATCAACTCCCTGGGGAGGGAGCGGGGGCCCAGGGGGAGCCCTGGGGGTCCCCAGGGAGCAGAGCCCAGCACGGCAGGGTCTGCAGCACCCGGCCCCTCGCCTGCAGGAGGAGCACACCCAAGGCTCCCGGGAGACCCAGCGCTGTCCCCTGGCCAGGGTGCCCGTGTCCCACTGCGCCAGCTCCCGGGTCCCTGCCGGCTGCCCCTGGGCAGAGGCGCTGGCACGAACGGAGCCGTTATTACACAGCGTTATTCGGCCCCAAGGGGGTTTTATGCACCATGACACACAATATAAATGACTGTTGTAAACAGAGAGTTTAATAAAGGGCTGTGTGCGAATTTACAGCCTCCCCAAGGATAATTAAAATTATTTATCTACTTACCTAGCTAGCCGCCGGAGCAGTCTATTAATTATTATCTATTATAGGCGGCCTGCTTTGCATGCTGCCCGTGCGCCGCCTGCCACCACCGTCCCACGCGGCCGCACTGCAGCACGGGCAGAGCTGGGGCAGCTGCCCACCGGCCGGGCTGCGCTCCGGTGCTGCCGGGCCCTCGCCAGTCCGCTGCGAGCATGGGGTGCTCCCGTGCCAGCCTGGGACACTGCCTGGTTTTATAAAGCAGCAGCTCCGTGCTGATGGCGCGGTTCAGAGCAGAGGCAGAGCCCCGGCGGTGCAGGACGATGCCCTCCCAGCCCAGCTCTGCCACCACGCAGCCACACGCACCAAGGCACAGGTAGGGGAAGATGCCACCGACATCCTCAGCGCTGCGCAGCCCCCTGGGGCCCAGCAGCCTCTGCCACTCCATTCCCTGCCTGCCCAGAGCGCAGAAGGGACGGCGATGGCAGTGGGTGCCGCACAGTGGGCAGATGGGGAGAGGCAACGGCAGGGCCCCCGTGCCCGGTGCCAGCAGCCTGGCGCAGCGCTACCTGCTCCGCTCTATTTATTAGTGTGACAGAGCAACCATCAGCACAGAGGCACAGGGATCCCCCGGCTCCTCTCTGCACATAAAGAGACCTCAGGGGGCTCTGGCATGTGGACACTCAACATAATTTTATTAGCTCAATAAACCCAGCCAATGCTGCCAGAATCTCCAAACCGGCCACGAGCCCCCTCGCCACAGGAGCAGGGAGAGCCCCGGTGGCACCAGAGCCTGGCTGGCACCGAGTGCCCACATGGGGCTGTCCTCGGTGGGGCACAGCCCCGATGGCCCAGGGCGCCCAGAACAGCTTGTCGGGCACAGAGGGTCCAGCTGCTCATCGCCACCTCAGGCACCACGAGCTGTCAGCTCCCGCCAGCACACCATTAATCACCGCTGCAATTGCTCGTCCTGCCCGGCTCCCAGTGCTGCCCTTGGCAGCCCCAGCATCAGCGTGTGCAGGGCTGCAGTGGCACCTGGTGCCACTGCCAGCACTGGACCTGCTGGGGTCCCCTGCACTCCCTGGGGATGTGATGGGACAGGCTGCAGCCTCAACCACTGTGCAGCCAGCAGGACTTTTCCCCCCTCAGCTGACAATGCTCCAGCGGGTCTGACCCCTGGCACACAGGTCCCAGCTGGTGGCACAGGACAGGATGGCCCCAGGGGTTGGTGGCAGCTCGGCAGAGGAGCACATCATCTTCCAGCAGCCGGGCTGCACTGCCTGCATGTGCCCGCTGGAGCGTGAGAGCGGCTCCATCATTAGGAGCTCCCCCTGCAGCAGGTTGCTGGGGTGTTCCAACCCGCCAGGGTGGCGAGGGGCTCCTCTCCCCCAGCCCTGCGGGTCCCCACGGCGGTGCCTGCTCCGCTTTGATCCCACACAGTTACACTGCCAGTCTCACCATCTAATAAAAGCCACGTGATCAAATTCCAGGTCATTACTCAAGGAAAGAGACCCCTCCCCACCGGCAGCAATTGCTTCAAGCCAACGAGAGGGAGCCTGGCGCTGCCGCCTGCCACACGCGGCCCCGCTCGCAATAAGATGCAAAAACGTTCACGGAAGCGCCTGACGGCCGTGCCTGGCAGTCCCTGCAAACGGGCACGCGGCGAGGCGGGCGCTGCTGCTTGGCCGCAAGGCAGCACCGACGAAAGGCAGCACCGACGAAAGGCAGCTCTGAGCTCTGCACGGCTCTGGGACGGGCGGCTGGGAGCAAAGCTCCAGTGTTTCCTCCTGGAGCCCTGGGTGAGCATCCCCGACGCAGCGGCTGCCAGCGGGCAGCCTGGCACAGCGGCTGCGGCTTGGAGGAGGGGGGGAGCGAGGGCTCAGGCTGTGGGGTTCTCAGCCCCGGGTCTGCTCCCCTGCCCGCTCCCAGGACCGGTGGTGGGGACAAAACCCCGAGTGGGAGAGGGCTTGGTGACCATCACCATGCAAGGGACAAGGTCCTCAGCACCGGCAGAGGGAATCCAGCCCGGCTCCATGGTCCTGGTCCACCAGCCACCCGTGTCCCCTGGCACTTGCAGGCACATTTCAGATATTAAATACCAAACAAAACCGCCGTAACCAAGCCAGAATTGACTCCGGTGGGAGAGTCAATACAGACACTTAGCACCACGGCTGAGCATCGCCGGCTCCCCGCGCCACGGCCGCCAGCATCAACACATCGATGCAGGTCTGCAGCGGGGAGGGGGACAGCAGCCACACGCAGCCCATGGCTGAGGAGGGACCGACTCCTACACCCCAGGCAGCAACCACCACCACGAGACGGAGCCTGAGCCGCGGCGCTGGGCAGGAGCTGGCACCATGTGTGCTCAGCTGCTGGCACAGGGATGCCCACCAGCATGTGATGGGTGGCACCAATGGCCCATCCACCCAAATGGGAACGAATGTCACCAGGGACACCTGCACGGTGCCACGGGCTCTGCTACGCGTGGAGGAGAGAGGGGTTCTTCCCCCCTGCCCACACATCAGCTCTCGCTTCCCTGTCTGGAAGCAGCAGCAGCTTTTTGCTCAGCCCAGATTGTCCCTGGCAGCGCGGGCACACTGTCCCTCCCTGGGCTGGTACTGCTGCAGGGAAGAGCACAGCACAGCACACTGCGCTCCGGCCAAGCACGCAGACCCACAGTGGCAGGAGCGGGGCTGATGTCCGGTTAGGCAGATCCTTGCCGCGCTGCCACCCCGGGAGCCGGGACAGCCGCTGCTGGGAGCTGGCGTTGTTCCCAGGAGGAGCCACGAAGCACCCAGGGCCACAGGCACAGGCACCAGGGACTTCAACCGACGCTCCTGCCCAGTGCAGAGCGCGGCAGCAGCCTCCGGACCCCCGAATCCCCTGCCCCGGGGTGACGCCACGCTGGCCAAAGCCGGCAGTGCAGGAGGCCAGCCCTGGCCCCGCTGCCTCCCAGCCTCGGGGACATTTATTGTTCCTTCCCTCCTAAATCAGGGCTGACGGCGGGGCTGCTCGCACTCCATTACCCAGAGAGCTCGCGCCGCGGCGCAGTTCCGTTTAGCTTGCAGAAAAAGCAGCCTCAGAGCAGAAACCCACCCGGCGCTGGGCACGGGATGATGGACGATTATGGACCATCTGCACTTCCAGGAGGGGGGAGATTTACGAGCGGCGCAGACAGCTCGAGGAGTGTCCATTACTATAACTCACCGGCCTCTTCAGAGATATTGTAATCAGGGCCCGCCGCCGCTGCAGCGGGAGAGCCCGGGTTAAGCGCTGGCAGGAAGGAAAATCAATTATGTTTTCTTAATAGAGTGCTGGCAGCGGGCAGGGGAGGGCAGCGCGGGGCGGGGGGCTCTGCTGTGCCGCCGGACCTCAGCTCCCAGAGGAATGCAGAGGAGCCCCAGGGGAACAAACCAGTAGCTTCAGATCACCGCGGTCACACAGTCTGAAGGGGCCGAGGGGCCCTCACCATCCTGGGACTGCTCCCCCCATGATGGGGGGCTCCTGCCATGGCTGGGGGGCACAGGAGCTGTGCTTCCCCCAGGTCCCTTGGGCAGCCAAGAGCTCCCCGATCAATGCATCCTGCACAGCAGCCAACACTGTTGTTTTTTCACACAACAGAAGTTGAAAAAAGGAGAAATCATTACACCGGAGCACGTGAGCAAGAACCGCCCAGAGGAGCAGCCGAGCCCATCGCTCCTGCCCGGCCCCCCAGCGCTGGCAGGTAGCACCTGGGAAGGCAGCAGGACCCCACGGAGGGAGGGATGCTCCGCTCCTGCTGCCGGTGAGGTGCAGAGCACACAGCCAGAGCCTGCACCCCTTCAGAGGATGCAGATGGGATACAGGAGCACAGCAGCACACGCCTTCCGCACACCCCAGCGCCCACCCGGGCACGCAGCCTGGCACAGGGAGCTGCAGCTCAGGAGAAAAAAGCTTTGCAAAGCCCTTATCCAACAGAAGTGATTTCCCAAACTGGTTTTTGCCTCTGCAGAGCAGCTCTGCACCAGGAGTCACGGGCAGCCGAGGAGAGGGGGTGGCTCCCCCTCGTTCCCGAGGAGCTGGCGCACACCGAGCCAGCGCACGCTCCCGCAGGAGTTCCCGTACCAGCTGTGCTGCCCGTGGGCACGGCGGCTCCCCGGCACCCACCTGGCACCGCTCGGACATCCCCATCTCCCTCCCTGCCACCCAGAGCGGTGCCAGAAGCGGGCGGTGCTGCAGCCCCCGCCGTGCTCTCCCTTGGCACCCACTGCTTCCACCCCGGTCTCTGCCAGCCAGAACAAGCGAGCAGCAGCCGCGCGCCCCACGCGTGTCCCGGGAGCGAGCGGGGTGGAGGGAGGCAGCAGATGGGACCACGGAGCATCGGAGGGGAGAGACACACATGGAATAACAATGGTGAATTCCCCTGGGCTTTGGTGTTTTTAATGGTGGATTACACTGTCAGGCAGCAATTAAATGGCGTAATAAAAAGCTCAGTGCTCGTATTTCAAGGCTCGGCAGAGGTGTGGGGCAGGGGGCTGCTCCCGCTCCCCACGGCGTCCAGCCCGGGAAACCCAGGGAAGACGGAGGGACGCTGCAGAGGTCTGCACACAGTTCACACAGACTCTGCCAAAGGTGGGATCATGGCACATAAACACACACAGCCCCTGAAGGAAAGGCTGCTCCTGGGAGCCGCGGCCCAGAGCCTCGCTCCCGTTTCCCTTAAATCGGATGGAAGGGAAGGTGCCTTTAAATCACACTCCAGCCCATGGAAACTCCATCTCTGCAGACACCCTTTGCCATCACAGCCTTCACTACTTGCTCTCAAAACCAAGATATTCGAGAGGCGTTTTGTGCCACGAAATGCAATAGCAGGGGATGTCCCTCCAATGCCAGCAGCACCCCAAGCTCCTCTCTTCCCTCCTGCACCCCCAGCTGCCTTCAGCAAGGCCAGGGCACAGGGCTGAGCCCACCCCCCTGCCCAGACCCCAGGCAGGTCAGTGCTGTGGGGCCACGTCCTTGGGGACAGCGCGGCAGCTCTGCCACGGGCACTGGCAGTGAAGCCCTGGCAAACCCACGGCAGAGAAACAACGGTGAGGGAACACCATGCACAAGAGGGACTTGTCCATGGCTACACCCTACACAGCCCCCCAGGAACAGCAAAAACTGGGGCTCCCAGGGCCAGCAAGGCTCTGGGAAACCCCTCAGGGGGACCCCAAAGAGCCCAGGACATTCCACAGCCAGGAGAAGTGCTCCAGGTACAGACCACAGCAGCGGGGATCCTGCTTCCAAGGTGTCCCAGCAGGGCTGGGAGCAACCCTGCAGCCCCAGCCCCCTCCCTCTGCCTCAGGGGGCTGCAGATGCTCCAGCCCTGCCCGTGCTGCCTCTCCCCATGGCAGAGCACGGCCAGGAGTGGGGGATCTCAGCTTCCCCTCTCTCCCGGGGACCAGAAGCATCCCCGGGGCGGCTCCCCCCCGGCGCAGGATTAGGTGTGATGAACATCACGTGCTTTCCTAACCTCGTTGTGCGGCGTGTTTAGGGCCCTTGCTTGATCAGTTTTTATCCCCTGTAATATTCATCACACTGGTTTATTTATGGGCCCCCTCTTCAGGAAGGTATTTTTCAGGCCTGGTGAATAAAACATAAGCCTTTGCTGCTTGTCAGAGGGAATGCAGCTCCTCTGATGTCAGCCTGACGAACGGCCTTTGGTTTTCCCCAACAACTGCACTTTGAGAGAAATTTATTTGTATTTGGGTTCGCGCTGGTCGGGGAGATGTGAATTCTGTTCCCTGCAGAACAAATGAAGTTTCCACTCCCCGCGAGGGGTGGGAGCAGGGCAGGCGAGGGCAGACCTCCGGCCCCGAGGGACAGTGCAGGGGGACCCCAGCACACACAGCCCCCCCAGGCCCCTCCAGCAGCCGTCCCGTGGGAGGCAGGGATGCAGGACTGGCTGAAGCAGCAAGCCTGGCTCTTCACACTGCCCTGGCACTGGAGGAGCTGCCATCCAGAGCCCTGACCACGCTGCTCAGCTTCCCTGGCACCACTGCAGAGCCCAGACCCCTCCCCATGGCACCCCTGCACGCAGAACCCCCCTCCTTTGGGGACTCCCCTCCCTTGGGGCTGTGTGCCCAACGCGGGGTGCTCCCCAGGCTCAGAGCAAACATCAAAACGTTCACTGAGCTCCCTTCCACTGTGAGGACAGCAAGGACCATGGTGCACACTCCATGCTGGCAGCATTTTACACCCGCTCTGCAGAGATGAAGCTGTCACCTCACGCCAGCAGCAAGCGGAAGGAGGCACAATCCTCCTTTGCAGCAGAGAGCATTGCAAGCCATCACAGCAAACACCAGCAGCAGGCTACAGCCCCCGGCACCCGCCGAGATCGCCGCTGTGCCAGGACTGGTGCCCACGCTCCAGCAGAGCTCTCACTGCTGCCCTCCCAGAGCTCTCCCTCCCGCCAAGGCCACCACGCTGCACAGCAGCGAGCACTGGTGCTCCCCTAAAGCTTCCCTTTACACCCTCCCACCGTGCAGTGCCAGCACCCACAGACCCCAGCACCTCTGGCAGCAGAGCCCCACGTGCACCTGCACGCTGCCAGCACCCACCCACATGGCACAGCACGGCAGAGCCAGGCGGTCACCGCCACATCGCGGGGCAAACCCTTCCCTCTGCCGGGTGAGGAACTCCTGGCTGTGACCCAAAACTCCTATTAACAAATCAAACTATAAAACCAACAGAAGCAGCCAGGAGATTTCCCTCCGCCGTCTCCTCGTTCACAGGGTTACTGGTGTCAGTGGTTTAAAAGAAGCAAAATTCTATCAAAAAGCCACTAAAACCCGGCGCTGTGCACTCTAAAACAATCACAGACACTCCTCTGCAAAGGCTGCTTGGGATATAACTCCTTGATGTTTAATTATTAATACTCCAGGCAAACCAGTTGAATTCTGCTGAAGAGAAGCAGCAATCAGAGTTAGAAATCGGCTGAAGGAGCCGCACAAATCACACTGGGGAGCGCTTTGCACAAGTCCCACTGGAGCTGCGTGTGCCGCAAAGGAAGAGGGGGTCTGCGCGCTCCAGGGAAGGACGGGAGGAGGGAAGGGGCCCCCGAGACAGGGACAGAGCTCTTCCAGCGCCCGGCCGATCCCCGGGCAGACAGGGAGCGGGCGCAGGGACCAGCACGGCGGCTCCATCCTCACGGGACGCGGCCGCAGCTCTGTCGCCCCGCTCGCTCTCGCAGCGGCTGTCCCGCACCGCCATCCCAGCCGGCGCACACCGCGCTCCGCGGGCTCGGCACGCTGACACCGATCGATGCACCGCATCGCCCGCACTGCCAGAGGAGCTCCTCCTGACACAAGTACCTGTACTACCTGGGGACATCTCGCCGGCCCTGCAGAGCCCACCTGCCCCCCTCTCCCTCCCTACTCAGCACCCCCAGACCCAGCGCCTCACCGGGTTCTCAGGCACCACGTACCGGGGCCCCTCGGGTCCCGCACTACTGTTTTCTTCCCCCTCTCCTCTCCCTTTGCAGTTTTATTTCACTTATCCAGCAGAAAACAAGAGAAGCCAAGGCTTCTTGCTGCTTCATCTCGATCAGTCACTTTTATCTCTCACAAATGCACACGCAGATTTCTCCGCTTCTTTATTTGTTCATTAAGACTCCAATAAAAATGTTATAAAAATGCCCCTTTTTTGTTGTTAATTGCAATTTCTGGTTTAATATGCAAGTGGTGCCAGCCCTCCTCAGAGGCTCCCCAAGCCTCTCTGTAAATAACACAGCCGCCCCCGCCACGCTGCTGCTTTACCCGGCCGGGGCGATGGTTCCTCCCGCGCCGCCCAGCACGGGGCGCCCGGCAGAGCTCCCGCTGCCGCCTCACCGCAGGCATCGCCGCCAGGGCACCCCGAGCCCCATGCAGGGGCAGCTCAGAGGGGCCCCCCATGCCCACAGCATCTTCATCCAGCCCAGCGAGACCCCTGGCACCGCGGCGCAGTGCCCGAAGCAGACGGCCGGGGGATCCAGGGGAGCGCTGCTGGAAGGGGACAGCACATCAGGGCAGGAGCACGCTCTGCTGAGGCTGCCAACGCCCCGCTGCACGTGGCATCCCCCAGTGAGGGGCCAGGGCGATTCCCAGGCGGCAGGGATGTCACCGGGAGGCCCACGGTGTGTTTCCAAGGGCCATCCCACCCGCAGGGATCCTGACGAAGCCTGGGAAGACACTGGGGACCCATCCAGCCCTGGGGTGCTACATGGCTCCACAGACTGTGGTGCTGCCACTCAGTGATTCCCCAACACTTTAAAAGCCCCTACCAGCACTTGCCCGTGTCTTCAGGCAACACAGGCACTGCACTCTGATGCTCCCCCCACCAAGTGTCTGCCTCAGGCTGAAATTTTGAGGGAAGTTTTAGCGAGAACGGTTGAAACACCTCCAAGAACAAGGCCATGGAAAATGCTGGTTTGATATATTAAAATAACTAAAAAGTTCTACAAGCCTAAGGCTCAGAAACTTCCGTACACCTCAGCACCAGAGGGTTCCATCCATCAGCAGGGTCTCCCACCACCCAGCGTGTCCCATCTGGTACAGCGAAACCATGCAGCCCACAGCCCTCCCAGCCCTGCCACTGCAGTCTGTGAGAATCAAATGGCTGAGAATGGGCACGGCCACACACAGGGAAATGAAGCTGTCAGAGACTCACACACATTAAATGGCTGTGATAACCCTTTAACAGCACATTTAATTCATGCCACATTCCAGGGGGGCTCCGACAGACGCCCCCACGGCACCCACACGAGGCGCAGATAAACGAGTTGTACTCAGCGCCGAGACAACGAGCACCCGACAGCTCCAGCACAGTCACACACGAGCTGTGTTAACAGAAAACAGATCCCGTGATGTGATCACTGCCACATTCGATAACACATCCCCAAGAGACAGGTCCGGAGGGACGGGGGCTCCTGGGTGCCCTGACGGCAGTGAGCGGGTCCACGCCTGCAGAATTCACAGTGTGAGGAGGAGCAGGGAGCAGCGGGGCAGGCAGGGACAGCGGGCTGGTCAGCAGCAGCATGGCAGGAGAGCGGGTGCTTGCTTGCAAAAGGAGAATTCAGTAACTGGCAGCCAGAAACTCCAACTTCTGGAGTGCAAACAGCTCCTGCCAGTGCTGCTGCAGCAGCAAAACAAACCCAGGAATGAGCTTGGCGTAACTGCCACTAACAGCCTCCCAGTCAGCAGTAAAATCAACTTTCTGGTTGCTAATTCTGGATGATTGGATTGCGCAAAGCTTAAGATTTCTTTATGCCATCATTTTTCACTCTCAAAAAATTCCAAGGAAACGCTGGGCTCTAGTGGCAAATGCCCATTTTGGAAGAGAGCTGCTCTTGTGTATCACATTGTGCTGGTACCGCATCACAATCTATCAAAGTCGGAGTCCCCAGAGCAAGAGAAATCAAAACATCATGAATAAAGTGCAACTTTAAAACTCCAGCAGCCTGGCAGTGTCAGACTAAGCCTCCCAACGTGCGGCACTCCATCGATGCTTTCCCCTAATAAAGTCAATGCTGGCCGAGCTTCACTGCCTACAGTGCATTTGCTCAATTAGAGGAGAACAAATAAGGCAACAAGCCAAGATGGAAGCGGTAAACACTGCACCGAGCTCGCAGGGGCTGCTGCACCCAGACCACAGCTTTGGCCCTGCCCGCTGCCAGGGCTGGGTGGAGGGACACGCGCCTCCTCCATCCTCCTGCCCCGGTGCTACGGGGTGAGCACCCACCTGAGCAGGCACAGCACCCGCCACGGGACCCCGCAGCTCAGGGCAAAGGTGATGCCATGGTACATTACCCAGACACAGCCCCGGCTCTGCAGCCACTTCAGGACCCCCCAGTCCCCAAATCGGGACCACTGCTCGTCAAGACGGGGACACAAATGCAGCACTGGGTCTCACTGCTGCCCCTCCCAGCCTTGCAGGAGCACCCAAGTCCTCTCTGCACCCCAGCACTGTTCTAAGGGTGGTGCACCCAAAGCTCAGCTCCCTGTGCCGCCGGCGTTCCCAGCACGCCGTGAGCAGCACGCTCCGGGTTCCCAGGCAGATCACTCTGATCCTCCCCACGCCTCCCTGCCTGCTGCGGGCTCTTCCTGCCTCGCGTGGTGCCTCTGGCGCTCCGTTAGCGTTTTAACGGCAACGAGAACAGCCCGGGACGTGAGATCTGCCAGCTCCAGCCGGAGCGGCCAGGCAGCACCAGAGGGTCACGCTGTCACACCTCTGCTGCTGCTCAAGCCACCATCTCGGTGCAGGGGCTGGAGCAGAGCCCCTGGGAAGGGCAGATCAATACTCGATCCACCGGCACAGCCCTGTGGAGACGGGCAGGGCGCCCGTGTCACAGATGGGAACGTGCGCTGCAGCATCCAAGCAGCCAGCGGTGCCCAGGCTGCAGCAACACACACTGACCAAGCACCTGGCCTCACTGGGGAGGCACCTAGGGACCACCCCCCCACCCCCCTGCTCTGCCCAGCACACCCTGGGGCTGCCAGAGCGGGGTTCAGCCCTGCCACCTCCCTCAGCCGACACCAAGCATCCCCCAGCAGGTCCCTGTCCTCCCACTGCCATCTGTGCCACCGTGAGCGCTGTCACTGGGAGCACAGGACAGAGGTACCCAGAAGAGAACCCCCCCTGCCAAGAACGAGTGCTGGGGGAGCCAGGGTGCCGCTGCCAGGGCCAACCAGCGCGCGATGCCACGGCTGCGGCACACGGACCTCGGAGATCCCTCCTGAACTCTCCCTCGCTGAAGGCCCCTTCTCCGCTCCCGCCCCAGGCGGCACACCGGCATTTTTCTGCACATCTCAAAGCTCTGTCACATCCCACTGAGCTCCTTCTCTCACCACCAGCTCTAAATCCACAGCCCTGACTGTGGGATTTCCACCCGGCCACAGCCCCGGCAGCGCAGCGGGGAGGGATTACGGCACCTCGGCTCCGCGGCAGCGATAATCCTCTGCCTTATCGGCGCGGGGAGCAGCGGGCGAGAAGGACGGACGGAGCTCACACCGCTCGCCCCAGCTCCCAGCAGCAGAGGGGGGAGCTCCTGCCCGGCCGAGGGTGCCAATCCTGCAGCAAACCTGCTCCGGCCGCTGCACGAACTCAGCCACCAGCCGAGATCCTCCTCACACAGCGGCAGCCCTGCAGGTCGGGGCGTTACCCCCCGAGATCTAGGCTGGGGGGGACCAGGGGACAGCGCCGGGGCAAGGGGACGGAGCAGGTACAGAGCTGCCTTCTGCATGGAAGCCAGTAGTTAAAGTCAGCACTGAGCGAGTAGTGTTTGCTACAGCAGAGCTTCCTTGCCTCTGCCCCTCACGTCATCAGGCACACGCACCCCCTTCCTCCGCTTCGCTCCCCGCACGTCTCAGCCCTCTGCTGTCCCGTAAAGCCCCTGCCCAATTGCTGGGAACGTGCAGGGCGCCAGTACAGCAGAAGGATTTAATTGCATGTCAAAATTAAATCTCTTTTGATGAAGAACAATTCAACTACGGCTCTGCCTAATCAAATTAACAAAGTCTTTTTTGATTTTCAATTATCTTCTTCACTGGAACACTTTATCCCGAGCTCCTGCGATACCGCTGACAAGCCCCGACTAACAATTGAGGTGTTTCGCTCTGCTCCACCAAGGGCGACCGCGGGAGCAAACGCACGAGGCTCAGCAACACCTGCAGCCCCTCGCTGTGGCACAGCCAGACCCTCACCTCCAGAGCCAGGGATGGACCAGCTCCTCTCCTGGCCAGGATGCCATGGAAGGGCTGCACCAGGACCATCCCACCCACAGCACCCACAACACCCTCCTGGAGGGCTGACAGGGTGGCAGGGAGAGGGGACTCGAGGGAGCCCACCCACAGCACCCTCCTTGGGAAGAAACCCTGCAGACACAAGCACCCATGGCTGCCCACCTCCCCAGGGCACCCCACCTGCCACACCGGGTGCTCCCCAGCCCGCTGGAGCATGCCAGTCCCTGAGCTGCAGCAGCAGGGCTGGAGCCCACCGAAGGGGAGGTCAGCAGGACAGGGACTCCTCCTGCCAGGGTCCCACATTCACTGCAGCCCAATTATCACTGGGGCATCACACCTAAAGGTCACTTAAGGAAGAGAATCGACTTGTGGGGAAGAGTTAATGGAGAGACTGGTGCATCCCTTGCAGGGAGAACGCCCGCCTGGCCCCGGCAGGGGATGCAGGGGATGCAGCCGTGCCGAGCCCTGGGGCTGACTGACCCCGTCTCCAAGAGGAGCAGCCAGGCGGGGGCGAGGAGGGCAGGAGGTGTGTTGGCAGCACGCCTGGCAGCGGACGGGCAGATCCCAACAATCTGCAGGCAGCAAACACAGGCACTGAGGCTGCCCAGCTCCAGGCTCCATCACCTTCCCCTCCTAGCAGGGACATCAATCTCCTGGTGAGGATGCAGCTCCCTTTGCGCCCCCCGACAGCCCCCAGGGACCTGCAGGAGCTAATGGAGGGGACCCAGCCCAGCACCCCAGAAAGGGGGGCATCCTGCCAGCTCACCCGAGCACCCCGATGCCAGCGGGGCTGTGCACACCCCACGGGCCCCGAGGAGCTCTGAGCTCCCTGCAGCTGGAGAAAGACATCAAGCTGTGATGGCAGGACAAAACGCATTAAAAGATGCTAATTTAATTAAAAGAACACAACAACGGCTAAATTAGCACGCAGAAGAGAACACCTATTACTAAGAGCAGAGGGATGCGGCGATGCCCCACAGCAGCAGCAGGACGGGGTCCAGGGACCATCCCACTGCCCACACCCCGCCGCGGGCAGCAGCTGCCACCTGCCGGCAGCGCGGCCCCCGCCAGCCCTCTGCTCCCCCCGGTGCCCCCCGGGCTGCAGCAGCCGCTAACACCCACCCGGGGGATCCCCCAGACCCCCCATCTGTCCCCTCTGCCCCTCCCCGCGCACACGCTGCCTGTCACCAACCGGCCCCAGCGCTGACGGCTGCGACAGCTCACCCCGGCAGCCCCTTTGGAGATGGGGCACCTGCTGCACGGAATCACAGAACTGTTTGGGTCCAAAAACACCTCTCGGATCACCCAGTCCAACCATTAACCCAGCACTGCCCAGTCCCCACTACCCCGTGTCCCTCAGCACCTCATCTCCACGGTTCTGAAATCCCTCCAGGGATGGGGACTGCCCCCCAGCCCTGGGCAGCCTGGGCCAGTGCCTGACAACCCTTTTGGTGAAGAAATTCTTCCGAATACCCAATCTAAACCTTCCCTGGCACAACCTGCCCCCATGCACAGCCCCCCATGTCCCGTACCCTTTAGAAGGGGATGACACGGCAGAGGGATGCGCACGGGGCTGTGTCGGATAATCACACACATGCCAGATGCTGGGAGCAGGAGGATGCGCAGCAGGCAGCGCGGGGCCTGGACCAGTTCAGGACAAACACCCGTGGGACCCCCAAGCCCAGCCAGCACCAGCAGCACTCCCCAGCTGTCCTGGCGCAGGAGGAGGGGGCTGAGCAGCAGGACAGGCACCCTGGGAGCCCACCCAGCTCTGCAACTGCAAGGGCACAGTGCAGCCTCGGACAGGACAACGCACCCCGATTTTAGGGCTTTCCTTACCCTTGGGGTGACCTGAGCTGGTGGGCAGGAACAGCAGCCCCATCCCTGGGAACAGCAGCAAGCATGCAGAGGAGCTGGAAGGACACACGGACGCTGCTCCTCCAGAACATCAGCTGCTTCCAACGACAGCATTTGATTCTCTCTTCATGGATGAAGGGATGGGCTCCCATTTCCAGGTCTCTCCACTTCCACTCCCTTTTGTGCATTTTCCAAAGAGGGGCTGATCACATCCTGGCAGATGCTGGGAGCAGACGCCTAATGGAGGCCATCTGCCACATTTCACAGGGAAAATTATTCAAACTCGCTAGGACTTTAATTCAATCAGCTGGCGCTGAAGTGGGCACTGGGCTTTCATGTGAGCAGGTGTGAGCACAAACCGGCGAAGGCAGCGGCGGGCGCTGGGTCTCCATCCAGCGAGCCCACGAACAGGAGCGAAGGGCAGCGCTGCTCACAGCTCGCACCGCGCCTCCGCATCCCGCTGGGAAAGCTCCTCGAGTAACCCCGGGGAGGACTGAGTGCAGCTGATGTGAGACCAGATGGGACATCGGTTACAAGTGCACAGAGCTCAGCCACCTTCCATCCCCTTCCTGTCCTGGATGAAACCTCCTTCCCCCAAGCGCTTCCAACACACCAGGTGACAGAACGATTTACCACAGGAGGCACCAGCCTGGCACCTGGAAAAGGGGACAGGAGGAGAGGGACCATCTGTGCTGCATCGAAACCTCTGCCTTTCCCAAACACCAGCAACTTCCCCACGCCCCACAGCTCTCGGCTCGGACGCTCCTGGCACACACGGTTACTCTCAAGAAGAGATAAAAATGTGTCTGCCAAAGGCCAACAGCACAGCCTCTGCCCGAGGCGTCTGCGCAGAGCTGGGATCTCGCCAAGCACGTGGCGCCTCCTCGCTGCCTCCGCCACAGCCCAGAGGATGTGCAGGAGCATCCCACTGCAGCCACCCCACGAGTGTGCAATGCCCCACAAGTGTCCTGCCGCGGAACGAAAGGTGAAGCGACACAAGTGCAAGATGGCACAGGGAGGGAGATGGGGACGCAGGTACTCAGAAGGGTTCATTAAAGGACCTCATTAAAGTCCTTATTCAATCACCGCCAGCAGAGCCCACCCCACCGCAGAGAAGGACCAAACCTCCAGCAGACCCCACCAACGTGACCTGGAGGAAAAAGTTCTTCCTGACCCCGAGCTGGGGGCTCGTGTACAGCCAAGCTGGTAATTATGTCATCTCGTGGAATTACAGGGTGCTTTCCATGTTCCCTCCCACCAATCCCATCACTTTCTTCCCGGCACTGCAGCATGTCCAGACTCAACAACCAAACCACGTTTTACTTTGCCAGCAACAGCCCCACGCAGACACCACAGACCGCTCTGCCACGCTGGTGGTTACCACACAGCGAAGCCCCCACGGGCACCACCTCCCCTCACATCACCCCCGTCCCTCCCCGGGCCGCTCCAACCTGCCCACCCCTGTGCACACACAACGGAGCGGCGCTGCCTGCCTTTTGCAGCAGGCACCCAGAAGCCTGGCACTGGGGGTTCCCCAACTGCCACAGGCAGTCCGCTGCCCCCCGCAGTGTGCCACCACATGCCCCTCGTCCCTCACCAGCCCACGCGCTGACACCATGGGCTGACACCACGGGATCACTTGGCTGCAAGCCCCAAGCCTGGTCCCAGCAGGACCCTGCCACAGGCAGGATGCAGTGTGAGCATCCCAAGCAGCCAGAGCCTGTCCCCCCATGTGTCCCCCCTGGAGCAGCAGGAAGGGGCAAACCCAGGTTCTCATCCCTGCAGCTACTGGGAAACTTCACTCACCTGCCTGCTCAGGACCCTTCCGAAAGGTCCCGCTTAACTGGGAAATCCATGGAGCTAGAATGGAAGTGGGCAGGGAGGGAACAGGGACAACTTGGCAGCTGCTCACATTTAGTTTGCACCTTCTTTGCCAGTGTGGAAGGAAACAAACGACCTGTGAAGGGAATGGAGCGCAGTGATTCATTACCCCTGATGTGTGATGATGGCTTAATTATTTTTCTAACTGGGGAGAGATGCTTTCTGACAGCAGGTGCAAATTAATTCTCCACTGTTTTAAGGAGTGATCGGCCCAGGACAAGCAGAAAACTGGAAAACCTAATTAAATCAGGAGCTGGGTGGAATAAACGGAGCAGGGAGTTTGTTTGCACGGTGCTGATGGATATTAACGATTGCTGGTGAAGGCACCAGGGCTCCCAGCAGGAAAGCAGAGCTGTCTTAGTGCCCTCACATGCCTGGCTGGGTCTGACAGGTTTGGGCAGGAGGTGTCACGGTGGCCACAGCACACGCTCCTCCTGTGTGGGAACACCAGGGCTCTCCCTCTGGAGAGGCATCTCCTGCGATGCAGGGAGGAGGACAGTGTTAACAGGCTGTCAGCCAGATGTGCAGCACCTGGGAGCCCCCAGTCCACATCCCTCCAGAGCAACAGGGCCAGCACCCAGTTCCTGAGCTGGCAGCACCCACCCGGGCAGTGGGCAAGGAGTCTGTCCCGTTTCTGTGCCACCAGAGCGGTGGCAGGTTAAATATCCTTGGAGGAGCCAGCACTCTGCCTCCAAACTTCCAGCACAGGCTTCCAGAACCGAGAGAGGAGCCAATGCAGCTCTTCCCACCCTGGCACCGCTGCAGAATGGCGCCTGTGCCCAGTGCCAACGCTGTGTCCGCTCCTGCCACCAAGTGTGACAAATAACCAAAGCCTGACGGGTTTTGCCACGGGGGGGAGCAGCCTGGACTGATCCGAATATCGTTTGCTCCATGAGCAGGGAGGAAAGAGTTTCTGTTGAACAGTTGCCATGGAAACACTATTTATACTTCCCTGCTGCTCCACATCCCGGCTCCCCCAGCCCCACTGTCCCCCTCGTCCCACTGCCCTGGTGGCACAGCCCTCGCAGAGGCTGGGGTCTCCATCACCCCTCCCTCTGCTCTCGACCCCCTTCAGTGGGATCCCCACATCCCCAGGGGCTGCCCCTCAGCTGCCCCCCAGAGACTTCCAAGGGCAGCAGTGCCTGGAGCCTGCCCTGTCCCATGCACACACAGCTGCCCAAGACCACCCACCACTGCCCATCCCTCTGAAGGGCTGGCTGCCCCCTGCCCAGCACACCCACAGCCAGAGAGCTTTCAGAGCTCAGCACCTGCACAGTCCCTAGAGAGGAGCCAGGCAAGCCCTCAGAGACTGCTGCTCCCCAGCACACACGCCTGCCTCTACAGCACCCGAGTCCCAGCTTGGGTGATGCAAAGCTGAGAAGAGGGGAGATCAGCAGCATCAGGAGGTTAAATGGGTGCCCTGCTCTCCCTCCTCACCCTCCCACCCAGGGATGCTGCTGCTGGAGGAGTCAGCATGTGCCTGTGGCTCATCCCATCCCACTGCTCAGGGGTCCCTCCTGCCTCCCCCCAACTCCCCAGCCTGTTGGGCTACTCTGCTCATCACCCCCCCTCCAGCACACCAGGAATGCTGGGAAAAAGAGCCCTAATTGCTTTTTGTTTTTCCGTTTCTCCCATCATTAAATCCCTTCTTCATCCCTAATAGTTTGGGATTCTATGAAGGTTAATAAGTTTCAGGTTCCACACAAGTACAGCTAATTAACAAAGAGTCCCCTCAATTCCCTTTAATGCCTACACATGTAATGCGATCGCTGCAATTACCTGCTTCCCAGAGCCATTACAAACCACAGAAAATTAGCTGGAACAGGTGATAAAAACCTTCTTTTATTGGTTCATAAAAGGAGCTGATCCCCGGGCAGCAGCTCCCCACTGTGCAGCTGGAAGGGAGCAGCACCTTTCCCCAGGAGCCCAGCTGGGATCACCCACACTCCCTGCTCCCAAGGGGCCCTCAAAGGCCATGAACTCCATCCTGAGCTTCACCCCCTAGGGTGGTTAAGCCCAGACCTGCTGCTTCACAGCACTGGGAGCCAGCCCTGCATTCTGCTGAAGAAAACAAGCCTATAATTAAAGCAAACCCCACCCAGATGCCAAGGGTACCCCAGCCCATGGAGCATCCCACAGGACACCCTCCTGTACTTGGTCACACAGGGTGACAGCAGAGCCAAAGCCAGTCCTGGCCCAGGGTTTGTCACTGTCCTGAAGCAGAGCTGAGCCACCATCCCTAGAGACAAACAGCTAAGGTACCTGGGGACAGGCAGAGAACTGTTCACTCACCCCTGGAGGGAGAAGGGAACCTAAACCAGGAGAGCCCTTCTCCACCCCCCATCCTCCCAGGAGGAGCACAGAGCTGGGGAGGGACCGTGGCCGGACCCCCTCACCCTCCCGGTGCTCTCTGCTCTGTCCCTGCAGCCATCAGAACACTCGTGGTTAAACTACTTCATGTCTGCCTCAGGGAGCCACAGCAGGAGAGACCCCGTGCCAAGGACCGCAGTGAGCTCCCAGCAAATCGCTCCACTGCTCTATTAGCCCTCGTTAAAAACCGGTACCTATCAGGAGAGTTTCAATTTCCCGACTGGATCTTGTTGTGCCTGCGCCTGCCAGATGGAAGAGCTCTCCAATAACCAGAGTCTCCTCTGCTCCATTATTTCCACTGCAGCAGCGATACGCTGGCTCCGCAGCCTGCCCGGGCACAGGGCTCCCCCACCATGAGCTGCAGCCCGGCGGGCAACGGCAGCAGCACCAGGAGAGCACCGAGCCGTCCTCGCCCAGCGCCACAGCTCCGGGGATGCCGCAGCCCCCAGATCCCTCTGACACCGGGGAAGCCAACCCCTTGGGGCTGTTCACAGCGAACGGGTGGGCTTCCCTCCTCAGCACAGTGGGGTGGGTGGGCACAGCCCCCTCCCCCAGCCCAAGCATCCCCCTGCTTTCCACAGGGACTCAGCTCCCTGCTCCTCCAGCACGGGCACTGTGCTGCAGGTCCTGCTGGGCAGAGGCAGGCAGCATCCCTGTGCCAGCGGGTCCCTGCACCAACCAGCGGGGTCACCCTGCAGCTCCTGAAGGCAGCTGTAAATCTGAAAGTCTCAGGCTGGTCCTTAGCAGATGTTTATCCATGTCACAGCCACCAGCGCCACGTGCAGCCCTGCCCAGGGGACAGCAGGGATGCCACAGGTCAGGGCATGGTGCCCAGCCAGGTGCCTGGCTCTCGGAGGTCCTGCTCATCACACCGCATCCCACAAGTGCCAGCCGGCCTCTCCACAACTGCATCTTATCCTCTAAGCATCCTCCCCGCCTGCCCAGAGCACCCTCCAGTCCTGGACCTCCTATGCAAGAGCTTCTTATAAATGTAAATTGGGAACAGCCTCACAGCACAGGAGGAAAATCACTGTAAACAAAATCTCCGTTGCTGTGGAAACCATTAAAAATAGATTCCCCACGCTCCCCCTTTTGTGCTGGGTATTATACAGCTGGGTTCCTTCATTCCACATTATTATTACTTTTTAATTATGAATAATTTCCTCCTTTCTATAGGAAGATGGGAGTAAAAAACAGAACTTTCCAAACGAGGGGCCTTTAGGATATGTTTCAATATGCAAATGAAGGCAAACATGCATTCTGGAGTGTTTACGCCACAGGGTAAAAACCTTCCTGCGTTAACCCTTCCTGTGCCCCCTCTGCTCCCCTTCCCTTCAGCCAGCAAGGCTGGGGAGCCCTTGGTCCCGTGGGAAGGATGAAGGTGGAGAGCAGCGGCGCAGACACGTGGGGCAACGCTTCATCCTTGGGGGGGCTGTGCCAAGTCAGGTGCGGTGACCTCCTGCCAGCCCTGGGGCAGACCGGCCACTGCCACGCCTGCTGCCCACAGCCCCGGACACCGCGGCAGAGATGCTCTCACGGCGGGGACCAGCCAGCCCTCGATGCTCAGAAATCAGAACAACGTCTGTGGAGCAACCCGCGAGCATCAGGTGAGCATCACACACAGGGCGGGGGGAACACGACACTGCCCCACAGGGATGGGGCACAACGAGTCCCCCTCTCACTGAGAGGACACAGAAGTCACGCTCGCTGCCTCTGCCCCGTGGCACTCCCCCGGATACAGGATTCGGTCTCTTAGCAAAGATGATAAAAATTATTTGGAAAAAATATGGAACCTGGGAAGATGGTCCCATTCCAGAGTCTGACTCAGTCACTATTTGCAGCCCGAGTCAGCGGGAGAGGATGCTCCTCCACCGGGAACGCGGTCAGCCACCAGCACCACGCCGGGCGCCAGCTGCGGACCTGGCAGCATCGCACCGAGGGCAGCTCCTGCCCGGGCCTGCCGCAAGCGGCCGCCCACATCCCCCCCGCGCGCGGGCCCGGCGGAAGGATGCCACGGCCACCGGGTCTGGCTCTGCACAAGTTTCCCGCGGCCGTGGAGGAGCAGATGGACGGCGCTGGGAACCCTCCCAACGCACGCTGAGCGAGCGTCCTGCCCGCTCCGACAACGCGCTGCCCGGCTCCGCACGCGGCGATGGCGGAGGTCAGAGCCCCGCGCCCGCCCGGGGACGCACAGAGCACACGGGGCTGTGGGACAGACACCCGTCCGTTTGTCCTCAGGGACCCAGCTCAGGATAAGGAGCCGTACAAACCGCCAGCACTGATGTGCCCAGGACACCCTATGTAACCGCACTCCCCAGAAGGTGGCCGGGTCTCCCAGCACAGGAGGGAACACGATGGGATTGGACTGCAGGGAAGTTTTCCATACCTCATTTCGCAGCTCTCAGAAGTAAAGCAGAGCAGCAAATCACCCAAAAGCATTACTGAACCCGCACAAAATGGGCTGGAAAACCACAAACAAGCCTGGCCTCAGTGTGTCTGAGCCTACACTGTATTTTCATAAGTAAACACAGTTTTCTCCTGTTTCCTATGGGTACCAAACCAAGACAGAGCTAGGAACGGGTCCAGGCTGCAAAGGCAGAGGCTGCCCGCAGCTGGCAGGCACCGAGGAGGCGGCACCCAGGTAAGGGGCAGTGGTTTCAGGAGAGGAGGAGGATTTAGCACGGATCCCAAGCCAAAGATGAGCACAAGCCCTTGTGCCAGCCCATAGCATCCTTCCCTTTCTGCTTACCCAACCCCTGAGGGTTATTTTAGCACGCTGACGCCTCCTTCCCAAAATCCCCAGAGAGAACAAGATTCCTTCCCCACAGCAACAAACCATCTCAATTCCCCCTTCCCAGTGCTGCAGTGCTCCATCTCCCCTGCCGTAACCTGAATTTTAACCTCGCCCCAAAAGCCACCACTGACCAGTGCCACCGGTTACAGCTCAGGGCCAGCAGCACCGTTACAGCCGGCGAGCGCAGGAGCACGGGGCTGAAGACGCCGTGCTCTAATCCCACCTTCACGCGAGCTCCCGCCTTCCTGCCAGACAGACACCCCGGTCTGAGCCAGAGATGTCAAGCGACGGGGATCCCCCACAGGATTAAGCTGTTCAGTGGTTAATTACCTTCCTCCATAAAAATATGCACTTCATTTCTAGTCAAAATCTGTCTAGCTGGAGCTTTCAGAGCCTGGATCTTGTCAGGTCTCTCCCTGCTAAATGAGAGTGATCTGTACCCACAGGAATCTCTTGATCACAGCCTAAAACAGCCTGCGTCACAAAGCCACCTCTTAAACTTCTCTGGGATGAAAAGTTCAACCTCCTTGAGCTGCATCTCCCACAGGAGAGCACATTTTCCAGGCTACAAACCATTTCCAGGGCTCTCTTCTGCACATTTCCCATTTCACCAGTGGTTTTCCAGCACGGACACCACAAGCATCCCAGTGTCGCTGCTGGCACTCCCGTCACACCCCCCCCCCTCCTCACTCAGACGGGTGCTGGGGAGGGGGAAACGCGGCCACGAAGAGCGGCTGCTCACCCCCGGCCCCTGCCAGCTCCATTTCCGAGCAGGACGGTCCCCAAGCCCCTTTGCCCGGCCAGCGAGCTGTGCCCAGGCCAAGGGGACAGATGAAGCCATTGCCCCCCCAGTGCCACTTCCTCCAGGCTCAGCGGGTCCACGTCACAGGTTTGTCACTGCCGCTCTGGGCAGAGGAAACGGCCCCTGGGGGAGCAAAGCACGGGCAGCTCCAAACCCCTTACAAACACCTTGGGGAGAGGGGTGCTCAGCAACCAGAGCAGGGCACCCAGCTTTCTGCCAGCCCTCCTGGTGCCACCTGAAATGCCACCAAGCGGCACGCAGCCTCTGCTGCCCACCCTGCCAGGGGACTCCGCAGCACCTGAGCCCCCGCCACGCCGGGAGGGCCCAGCTCCGCACGGCTGCGCTGCGGGAAGCGGCACGGGGCTGCGGCTGCCGGAGCCAGGAGCCAGGCAGGCAGCCGAGGCACAGACTCCAGCGCTCACCTGCACCCAAGGACTGGCCCAGCAAACCCAGCACGCACGGACGGGCCCCTGGGCACGCACTCCTCAAGTGACACAAATGCGGGCAGCCCCTGGCCCCAGGGCCAAGGCTGAACAAGGAGACCCCAGCAGAGGACGGGAATACTCACAGGCTGCCTGGCTGCCGTCTGCACGCCCGCTCCAGCCAGCCAGCCACGAGGGAAGGGCTGCACCGGCGACGCCACGACACGCAGAACACCCCAAAACCCCCCCTGGCTGCAGCCACCCTCCCTGCCAGCACCGGGGAGACACAACGTCCCCTGCTCTCCGGCAGGCGAGGTCCTGCTCCAGCCACAACTGCATCCTCGTTTAATTCACAGCAATTACACCCACGTTCTGCTCGACAAATAGATTCTACAAGCCCTCAGTTAAACGTGGATAATTATGGCTGCCTGCACCAGGGGACAGCCCTGCCCGGGCTCAGGAGGAGGAATCGCATCCCGACTCCACTAACGCTGTAAATTAGCAGGGAGCATCCCAATGGCAGCAGAGTAATTACCAGCGACTGCACCCCCCCTTCCTGCAGCCCGCAGCCCCCTCCCTCACACGCCGGTGTTTCCAGGCATATGCTGCTGTTAATGGGGCTGCTGTCACATCAGCTGCTGGCAGAGATTATTTTATCTCGGGAACCCTCTCCCAGCACCAGGGCAGAGGCTTTCAGCTCCCAGTCAGCCACAGGGGAACAGAAAAGGAAAGCATCAACTTTTGGGGAGCATCAGTTGTGCTGGGCAGTGCCTGCCTCAAAGGCAACAACAGCAACGGGCTGGGGGGGACCCAGCAGGACCAGCCCCCACAGACCCCCAGGAACACACCCAGGCCCAGCTGGCACGGAGGGGACACCAGGGAGCGAGGACAGGAGGGGGCACAACCACACAGCTGAGAGCAGAGAAGGATGTTTGGTGCCCAGCTCGCAGCGTGGCCAACGTCGAAGGAGCCGGGGCTCACCCACTCCGCAGCAAACACCAACTACAGCACACTAAACCTGCCCTGTGCTTAACTGCCAGCTCAGCTGAGGCACCAGCAGGAAACAAAAGCAGCACCCAGAGGCTAACGCAAGCGCGACATTCCCACCACGGCCCCACTGACCTTCTCTGTCTGCTCCAGGCTGTGGCACACGCAGGATGGGAGCAGAGCTTCACAACAGCCCCCTCCAAACCAGCCCACCCCCCCCTCCCTGGGGCTCTCATAGGGCAGCAGCGCTGCCCTCGTTACTCCAACCACCGCCACGTGTGCCCGGTGAAAGAGAAAACCTGTGGAAAACGAGGGCAGCCCCGTGGCAGGCAGGTGCTGGGTTCCCTGCCAGTGGCTCTCCCACCACCCTGAGCCCCTCTGGGGCTGGCAGGGGGCGATGCCCAGGGCTGTCCCCAGGCAGGGACACGCTGGGGACAATCCCCACCAGCCGGTGTGACTGCGAGAGGCTGCGCCAGGCGGCCTCCCCGCTGCTCTCCCCGCCTGCAGCTGCCGCAGCGCAATGAAGATAAATAAGAAAAGCAGAATGAGATCCCCACATTTTTCAAACGGAGCTGTCAAAGCCAACCCATGCGAGCCGGCCCCGCGGTGACACCGCCGCGCAGAGCCATCTCTCGCCAGCCCCCCCGTGCACCCAGCTGCAGCTGCAGCTCCTCCACCAGCACCCGAGCTGCCGTGCTCGCCGCCCGCAGTGACGCCGGGGCCGCTGGTGATTTATGGTGACACCACCCAGCCAAAGGGAGGGGGACGTGGAGCAGCGTCGCTCCCCTCCCAGTGCGAGCAGGAGGACGGAGCACCGGGCTGTCCTGCAGTGGGGATGCTGAGGGCCACCTCCACACCCCTGATCCACCTGCAGGGAACCAGCTCGACTCCCCCAAATCCCCCAGGGTCCCAGCTCAAACTCTTCTGGTGCCTGAAGGCAGAGCAGGCAGCAGCTCTGTGACCCCGAGGCCCTTGGAGAGCTCCAAAGCTAGGGCTCAGGGGGACAGACCCAGTGTGCCCCCTCTGCTCCCCAACTTGTCAGACCCCCTCAGTACTTGGGCACTTGCTAAGATGCTTCAGAGCCTGTGTGCAAGCAGGGCTTGGGCTGGGGGTGCCTGGGGAACACAGTGCACCTCGTTAAAATAATTGGTTTAGCATAGACGGGAGGAGGAGAGCGGAGAGGCGACGGTGAGGGGCGCTCCCCGTGTGCTGGAGCCCCGTGTGGGAGGTGGGACCCCACGGCCACAGCGATGGGCGAGTGTGCAAATGCAGATTTACCCGGCACGGCAACGGCGCCTCCTCAGCTCACACCGCGCTCCTCCGGGCGGCCTCTGCTGCGGCTCCACGTGGCGAACCTGGGACCACTCCTGCTCTGGGCAGGAATGCCAGGCAGGCAGCACCGCCGAGCACGGGGCACTGCGCTCTGCCCCCAGCCCCGAGCACTGCCACCGTGTGCCGCAGCATCGCCCGCTGCACCCCCGCGGAGAGGGGGCACCGCTCCACGGCTGGCATGGCGGGTGCTAGCATACGGCAGCTCTGCAAGGCTCCTGCCAGGGAAAGCTTGTGCACTTTACCACCGCTGAGCAGCTTCTGTGTTCCTGAAATATCATCTTCCCCTGGGCAACTTCATATGCAAGGCTCGGGACTCGCCGGAGCATTGAACTGGCATCTAGGTCAGAGCAAGGAATAGCTCAACGCCTCCAGGAAAAAGGGTTTTCCTGTCACATCCCAGTGCCTCCTCCTCCAGCTCCATGCCCACGCTAGGAGCGAGCGCTTCACATGGGTGACCGCTGCAAGCCCGGCGGGGAGCAGGCTGTGGGGGTGGCAAAGGGATTAAAAATACTTCTGAGACCTGGTCTAGAGATAAGCTGCCATTTCTGGAGTCCTCTTGGCTCTTCGTGGTCCCCGGAGCAGCACCTCTGCAGGAAAAGGCACTTGCAGAACTGCCAGATCCTGCGTCCCTCCTGACACAGGGGCCTCACTGTCAGGGAGACAGAGTGCAACCGCTCAAGTGCATCATTGATTTTTAATAAAAGCAAGTAGCACTCTGGAAATCCAGCACTCAGCCCCAATTCCTCTGCCCCCATCACCCCCCTTGCCCCAGCCCCAGCTCGCTCAGGCACTGCCCCAGGGCCGGGATGCAGCACAGACCCTGCAGGGTTGCCCAGTGCGGGGGGCTGCCTGCCTGGCTCCCCTCTGCCCACCCCTGCAGCGGGCTGCAGGGATTCACACCGACCCTGTGGGACCCAGAGCAGGCGCCGCCCACAGCGGTGCTCGCTGTGGGACACTCTCCGTGCTGTCACTTTGCTGGAGATGGGCTCCCTGCTCTGCCACAGTGACCAAACCCCTCATCCAACACCAGCCAGGAGAAAGGGACAGATGTGGGGACACCCGGGCCATGGGACGGGCAGAGGGGACAGCTCGGGGTGTGTGGGCACACTGGGGACAGGGGCCGTGGGAAGGCAGGGCTGGCCCCGCTCTCCTGCAGAAACCCCGGCGTACGGCAGCGCCTGCACCTCTCCCGGCCTGTCAGGATGATCGAGTGCAGGATGCAGGCACCGTAATGGTTTCATCAGCTTAGCTACTTGTTATGAGAAATTTGTTCCAATACCTTCCCGTTCCCCGGCTGCTGTCACCTCAACAGATGCCAGACCAGAAGAGTAATAATCCTGGCAGGGACCTGACCCGGAGCGAGCGGCTTCCCGGGGAGGGGGGCGGGAGGTGGAGAAAGCTCCTTTCTGCGGGCACTCGGGACCACCCTGAGCTGCCCCCGCCTGACGCCGCGGTGCCGGGGGATCCACTGGTGCCTCCTCTCCCTCCCTGGGGGAAATCACCGCATGCAGATGTGCAGTGCAACGCAGTGCTGGACAGAACCCCTCGGCCCCAGCCCCAGCCCTGCCACCTCCCTGCCCGCTGAGCACCTGAAATGCCCCGTTCTGTCCCTGACCCCTCTCGCCCTCCCCTGCTGCTCTGCCCGCTCCCCCAGCTCCGGGCACCCCACACCAGCGCTGGTGCCAGCTGGCAAAGCCCCCAACCTCCACCTCCCCTTGCCCACGCTTGCTCGGGCACAGAGCTGTGTCCCCGAGCACCCTGTGGCCACCCTGAGCACCCACCGCCTTCCCGAGCAGCTCCAGTGCCACCTGCCCGCTCCAGCCAGGCACCAGCTGGCACCAGCGGGGCTCTGGGGACACATGGAGCCCTGACGAGGTCTGAGATGCCACCTTCAGCAGCGATGAGCTGTATTACGGGTTAGGGACAGCCACGGGGTCCCCTGTCCAGCTGCACCAAAGCTCTGCCAGGCAGTGGGCACCAGGGCTGCTCCCCCAGCGCCATCAGCCCTGCGGTGACGGACGGCAAAGCAGTGCACGGCGCAGCACGGGAATACCTCTCCCAGCCAGCCCTCCCCTTCCTCCTCTTCCCCAGCCCAGGGGGGGCTGTGCCAGGAGCCCCAACACCAGCTCACACCTGCCACGAGCCCCCCCTCGCCTGCCTGCGCCGCTCCGGCCATCCTGCCCCTCTGTGGCGGCCACGCCAGGCGCAGGGCACCACGATGCCCTCTGGCACCTCCAGTACCAACTCCTAAATCATTACTGTGCCTGCAGGCACCGAGCAGCCACGTCCGGGCACACTGGCTCGCACGCACCCGCGAGCTGCCCTGGCCAAGCCGAGCCACCGCGATGCTTTTATCCTGCATCTCTTCACCGCGGCATTTAGAGGACTTTTCCTCCCCTTGGGAAATGAAAACTAAGAAGCATCATCAATCTAACGGCGGCGGCAGAGGTCCTTCCCCCAGCAGGCCAAGCCAAACGTTTGGCACTCGAGGGGGCAGCAGCACGGTGCCACCTCAGGCTGTGCCATGGCACGCGTGGGTGGACAGGGACGAGCAGGTCTGCAGGCCCCAGGGACACCCCAGCCCACGCCGGGGGATCCGATCGCTGCACCGAGTCCCTGGGCACCACCGACAGCCGGAGCAGGCGGGGGAAGCGGGACCAGAGCAGCTTCCCCTGGGAGCTAATCTGGGGATTCCCAAGGCTGGGAGTGCCAGACCTGCCCTCGTGCTGCCTTCTCCTGCGGAGCTGCTGCTTTGGTATGAGTCATCGCTGGGAGACGTTTCTATTTAAAGGACATTATTCGTAGAAAATTGAGTTTTAATAACAAGGCATCAAACGAGGAGAAAATACCAAACTTCCAAGCGGAGCTAAGTTTCCGTATGCTAATTTATACAGCAGTCACCGCTCGGAGGAACGAGAATCATGCAGAGAGCTCCTCTCTCCGACAAAGCAGCGAAGGGAGCCCCCTCCTGCTGCCTGCTCCTGCTGTGCCACCGCGTCTCCCGGCCACAGATCGGTCACCCAGCCACGGCCACTGCCACCGGGAGCGATGGCTCCGGGCTGCGAGCCGCCCTGCGCCGCCGCAGCGCTCCCGAGAGCCTTCGGGCTCAGTTTAGCGGCTGGTGGGAGGGCGGGAGGAGACAGCACTGAGCTCGCTTTAAAAATAGATCAAACCCTCTGCTACGGAGCCATTTTATTAGAGCAGCACAAGCTGTCGGGCTGGTGACACCTCTGAGAACGCTCGGGTAAGTTTTCCCTGAGGAACTGGAAAAGCAAGGGAGGGGAAGGATGACAGAGACAGCAAAGTGCACTTGTTTTCCAACAAGAAAAAAAAAGAAGAGGGGGAGAAGCCTGCCCACACTCACACCCCTCACCCCAGCCCCAGCCCACATCTCCCCTGCGGCACCGAGCGCACTGGGACCAGCTCCGCAGCGAGGTCGGGGCTCGCTCGAACCAGGCTGAGGCTTTGGCTTGTCCCAAAGCTGCCCGCTGCCCACCAGTGGCTCCCGTGCCCCCACCTCATCACACACCATGCCCAGCTCTGGCCAACATCTCCTTTAAAGGGTCCAGAAGCACCACTGGGGTCTCCCTGTGCCTCACCTCTGCCTGGTCCTGCTGCCCGGAGCCTTTCCCGGGCCCACCCCAGACCCTGGCAGTGCCACGTGGCAGTCACGGCTCAGGGATGCTGCAGGTCCCAAACCTGACGAGCACACGGACAATCAAAGCAAATCACATCCCACAGCTCTGAACTTACACCAGAGCTCCCCAGTCTGCCGGGCTGCTGGATACAGCCGTGGGAACCACAGGTCCTGGGTGCACCGGGGGCTGTGCTGGTGCAGCCCCCACCCCACGCACCATCGCCAGCCCCGCACCTCACGGTGGCAGCTGAGGAACCCGTCCAGCCTGGCCCGGGTCAGTCCATCACCTGATGTGTCGACTGCCCTCAGCCTCTCCCTCCAGCACCCAGCTCTGCCTCCTGGGGGAACAGGGCTGGGCCAGGGTCCAGCTCCGGCAGAACTTAAAAGGTGATCAGTGACGTGGTCACCTTTCCCTTCTGCAGCTCCCAGTGCCAGGAACACTGGACACAGGCAGGAAAAAATGCCAGAGCACCAGGGGTGCAGGGCTGCTGTGCCCATCCCATCAGCAGAGCGGGGCCACACTCAGGGAGATGCAGGGGGAGGCTGGGGCTGCAGAGGACACCCCTGCTGCTCAGGGACCAGAGCATCCATGGTGCCTCTTGTCACCACACCAGCAACAGCGGGCACAGCTCCGCCCCAGTGCCCAGCAATGCCCCTGCCAGCAGCAGCCCCGCCATGGACTGCCCAGGATGGGGGTCCTGGGGCTCAGCATGGCTGAGGGGGGCAGCTGGTGCCACAGAGGCTCTTCCTGGCCAGGGAGAGCAGAGGGAAACCCTCAACCCCGGACAGGGAGACCCGGCTCTGTGGCTGCTCCTGAGCCCCCAGAGCCTCCCCGGGCAGGAGCAGCCGAGCACCAGGTGGGGACGGATGGCAGCGTGGCAGCTCACAGCCCCAGCGCAGGGTCCCGCTGCTCCCCTTTGTGCACACTACAATCAACTCATTTTTAAAAGGAAAACTAGGAGGGGGGGATGGAAAAAAGCCCCAGAAATGCCTCTGAATCCAACCCTGGCGAAAGCGTGGGAGCACCCAGAGAGGAGGAAAGCACTTTCTCTACACTTCACCTTTGGGCATTTAACCACCACCCCCCTTGCCGCCGGCAGCGAGCGGTGTGGCGGGGTAATGGCCGAGCGCTGGGGAACCCACGGCCAGGCCTGGGGCACCCGTGCTCCCGGGGGAGCAGGTTGTGCCCCCGAACCCCGAGCTGCCTCGGAGAACTTCCGTCCCTGGGCGCCGTTTGCCAAGGAGACGAGCTGAGCTCCTCTCCTCCCAGGCAGCTTCCAGAGCGGCTGGCGGAACGCCAGGCTCTTTTTAGAGAAATGTTAATGATGCCCAGGGAAGAGCTAATCATGTGTCATGGAAACAACTCTGTGCCAGTCACAGGGCTCCACGGCCCCAGCCTCGCGGCCGGGGGACACAGTGGCCACAGGTGAGGGCAGGACTGGGGCTCCCCTCCGTG
Source organism: Podargus strigoides (assembly GCA_028020825.1). Classification (NCBI taxonomy): domain Eukaryota; kingdom Metazoa; phylum Chordata; class Aves; order Caprimulgiformes; family Podargidae; genus Podargus; species Podargus strigoides. The sequence continues at coordinate 642,553 of CM051638.1, forward strand.
GTGGCACCACCCACACTGGTGACCAGCACCCGTGCCCGGCCACGACACCCAACACCCTGAGCCTTGCCCTGGGCAAAGCACGTGCCAGCTCCCCAAAGCCTCACATTGCCTCCTGGATGTCCCCGTGCCCCACCGGGACACCGCAGGGAGCAGAGCACCCGCCTGCCGCATCACCCGGGGACGGTCTTGTCATCGGGCACAACTTAAAGGCAAAAAGCTCAGTTTTTGCAAACCACACCTCTTGAGTTTTTCAGCATTCTGCATTCATTTGCCTTTTAGCTTCTCCCCTAAGGGGCACCATGACTTCCAGCAGGAATCATTCCATGCCTTCATGGCAGCTCACAACGAAGGGCATCACCGGCACCTCTCGGGCATCCCGACACCTCCCGGCACAGTGCGGGCTCCCACCCACGCCCTCCCACCACGCTGGGGGCCTGGCACTGACAGCACTGGGGGAACAGCTGCAGAAAACCCCCTCGGCTCAGGTGGCCCCGTGTCGAGTCACTCCAACACAACAGCGAACAAAAATACAGCTGTGCGCTAGGGCTCGCGCCACGCGTAAGGGCAAGAGGACCTCAGAGGCTGCAGCCTCCAGCTGCAAAGGCAGCAGAGCTTTATTGATGCAGGAGGAGTAAATAAAGTGCTCAGCAAGAGCAGAAAGCCCCCAGGAACAGCCCCAGGGTGAGGGGGTAAATAAGGCAGGCAGCAGGGCTGAGCGGTGCGGGGGGGGTGGGCACAGAGACCCCCGTGTGCCCGGCAGCGTGGCACAGAGCAGGAGGGCCGGGGCTGAGGGAGGTGCTGTGGCACAACGGTAAAAGGTTTGTTACTGCTGTAAATAAAAAGATGACACAGCACGGATGAGTAGAGATAAAACTAACCTGGGTGCTGCCTAGGAACTGACCAAAGATCCCCAGCTTTGGTGAGGAGCCCCCTGTGGGCTGCAGGGATGGAGGGGACAGGAACTGGAGCTGCGGCTGCCAGAGCCGGAGCAGAACTCAAAACACCCACTGAGCTGCCATCAGAGGAATGAGATCTCCACCCCAGACACCCACCACACCAGCCCCGCTCAGCCCAGCCCAGCGCTCCCCAGACGTGCCACGGCACTGGGGCAGAGCAGCACGGACCTCCCCGAACCCCCAGCCCGCAGCACAGAAGCTCCAAAAACGCGGTGGGAGCACACAAAGACCAGGTAAGATGTAACACAGCCTCACCAAAGGCAGCCCATGCCCGAACGAGTTGGAATCCTCCTTCGGACGGGGGGACGCAAGCGGCTGGGGGGCAGCAGCACCTTGACGGGGACATGGGCTGGGTGGGGGAGAGGTTTCAGCCGGGGGGGCTGGCAGACCCCGAGCCTGCAGTGACCGAACAGCAGAGTTCACAACGCTGCACACAAGGACCAGGGGAGAGTGCCTGCTCTGACCTGGAAAACCACAGGGAGAAACATCTGGGTCCATTCCTCAGCTCCGGCGAGTCACCGTGCCAGGACAGCGGAGAGATTTCCCACAGCCACGCCGCCGCGGGCTGCTCTGCCCGGCCGCATCCCGGTGGGGTGGGGTGGGATGGGGTGGGGTGGGGGAGCAGGGCAGGGCTCCCAGGGGATGGGGAGCGCACCGGGCAGCTGGCAGGACAGACATGGACGGATGGAGGAGCTCACCCCACACAGCCCAGCCAAGGCTTCTCTATAAATACACAGGAGTGACTCAAGCTGAAGGACAGTGTGGGCACGAGTATAAACAGGGGTAAGAGGCTGCAAACAGGAGGAGGCAGGAAGGGTGCGTGGGGAGGGACAGACACTGTCCAGGCTGCAGATGGGGACAGTCCTCAGCAACCGAGGAAAGGGGCTGTGGTTGGGATCACAGGGACAGCAGGCACGGGGCTCGAGGGTCTGGGCCTCTTCCTAAAACACACCCTTAAACTCTTGGAAACGCCGCTTGGATGTTTGACCGTTCCCACGAGCAGAGCTGAGGAGCAGGCAGAGCACAGCGGGTTCACCACCGGCACCCCCCGCCGCACCGGAGCCCCTTCCCACCACAGCCCTGGAAACCCACCGGCCAGGCACCCCTGCTCCATGCGCTGCCACATCGCAGCAATCCAGGCTGCTGATCAGATGGAAAGTCTCCATCCCATAATAAACAGAGTGTACTATTTATAAACCTGAAAACATCTTTATTATTATTATTATTTTCCCCCAGAAGGAAAAAAAAACCCCACACCACCACAAGCAAACCCTTGCGCGAGGCTGTTAAACACACCCCACCGAGGGCTCGCAGGTCTGCGGCGCTGGTATCGCCTCCCCAGGCAGTGCCCAGCGGAACAGATGGCAGCGTGGGCGTTAGGTACCAGCCTCCTGGCAATCTGAACATCTGTTACCGTTAGAAAATGCTAATTGCCATCAATCAGGACAGCACCTACCCACATTTACATGCGAGCACAAAAAAATTACGTCTAAATTTCTCCCAGTACAACACTCGCTGCATGTTAAGTAACTGGAGCTGCTCAGATGCTGCACGGCAGGCTGGCACCGGCGGCTGCGGCCACACACCACAGCTGAGCACCCGGCAGTGCCACCATCCCCAGCAGCGCCCACCATCCCCAGCAGTGCCACCATCCCCAGCAGCACCCACCATCCCCAGCAGCGCCCACCATCCCCAGCAGCAGCACCCACAGTCTCCAGCAGCACCCACTATCCCCAGCAGCAGCATCCACAGTCTCCAGCAGCACCCACTATCCCCAGCAGCGCCCACCATCCCCAGCAGCAGCACCCACCATCCCCAGCAGCAGCACCCACAGTCCCCAGCAGCACCCACCACTTCCAGCAGCGCCCACTGTCCCCAGCAGTGCCCACAGCACGAGGAGCAGGGGACCCAGCAGGGCCCGTCCCTTCCTCCCACCCTGCCCATCCCCAGGGCAGAGCCTTCTCACTGCTGCCACCCCCATCCCCGTGGGCACCACTGGCGCGGGGCGGCCCGAGGAGGACGGTCACCATCCCCTCCGCAGACGCTGTGCGGTGCGTGCGCCCTTCTCTGCCTCCGCTGCTCCCATCTCACCCAGACACGCCAGAAGCAACGGGAGCACTTTGCCCCAGCTCACTCCCTCTGGTGAGCCCGGAGCAGCTTTGGGCCCTGCACCCCGACCCGCTGCGCTCACAGACCCACGGGACCCCCCACCCTCTGCTGCTCCCCTGCGCCCTGCCGCATCCCCACGGTCCAGCTCGGCTCGGCTGCCTGGCAGGTGCTGCCACGGGCACGACCTGGCATCCCTCGTGCTCTGCCCCCACACCTCCCTCCCAGGAGCTCAGCATCCCACTGTGCCCAGCACAGCACATCCCCAGGCCTGGACCCACCGCTGGACCACACAGAAGAGCGAGAGGAGCACAGAACCATCCTGCTGCCGAGGCGAAGGGGCCGGGGGCAGGGGATGGAGGAGCCGTCAGGGAGGGCCAGAGGAGCCTCACCAGAGCCACCGCGCTCTTCCCACGCCGGCGGAGCCAGGGATCGCGGCGCACACCTCATTCCCTTGCAGCCACCAGGCTTTGGCTCCGTCCCCGTTCACCCCACGTCCCTCCCGGCCCTGGCTCCCTGACAACCCCCACTGGCACGAGCAGGTTTGGGCTCCCACCTCGCTCAGCAGCCGCGGGAATCGCTCCGCGCCACAAGGTCACTCAAAAACACCATCTGTCCACGCACCGCTCCTCGCCCCAGAGCAGGGCTGACGTTATTCCAGCACGGCGAAGGCCTCCATCCTCCCCGCCACCAGCCCAGCTGCCCACCAGCAGCTCGTGGTGCTTGCTCAGCCCTGGCTGCAGCGAGGGGGAGACCCCAGCATCCTCACCAGGAGAGACCCCCACCCCTCGCACCGGCAAGACAGCCCCAGGCCAGCAGCACCCAGGCTGGGGCAGGGTCCCACACTGGGGAGCAGAGAGCCGCCACATCACGGGGCACCCAAAGCCCCCAGGAGCAGACGGGAAATCCTTCCCGAGCGCCTGGCTGCGGGGTTCGGTGCTGAGGAGCACGGGGAGCCCACGGTATAAACACAGCCACCCCAGGCAGGCAAAGGTGTCGAGCCAAAACACCCCGACCCACGGCAGCAAGCTGGCTGCGGGTCACTGCCTGGCAAGTGGCACGGGAACGGTGCCCAGTCAGTGCCACCCGTGCACATCCCATCACCTGTGCTGCCCAGAGGCCACCACCACCGCCCCAGACCCCCGCCTGGTGGCCCCCACCAGTGCAATGGTGGGGGTGTGACGGTGGGGGTGTGACGTACCCTGGGTGGGGGGCACCAGCCGCAAGGCCACCACGACAGCCCCCAGGAACTGCCTGCTCCAGGCCCCCTCCCTCCAGCACCGCCCGGGACTGTTCGTGGGGAGCTGAAGTCACCTGCACTCGGGCTCTGAAGTCACATTTGTCTCTGCTTGTGCGACTTCTCCTGCGCTTCAAAGTGTCCCAACGCGGGCACGATCCCTCCCACGGGGGTGTCCCCCGCACGCCATGTCCCAGGGGCACTGCTCGCAGCCAGCCGCGTCCCCAGCCAGGAGAGGCACGGCGCGGGGCTGGCAGGGACGGCTGGGACTGGCTCACACCCACCCGCCAATAAATAAATATTTGATTTGAGTTCATTTGCGAACTCCGTAACGGGGAGCACGCCCAAGGTGCTCGAGGGCGCTCGGAGGCACGTCGCCGTGCGCGGGGCAGCGTGGCAGGAGCAGTGCCCGGCTCTTTCCCCTGCAGCGGGCAGCCCCGGAGCTATTTCCCACCTTCAGCCCCAAACCCCGTGGCTCTCCCACCTCCGAGGCCACTGGGCACGGCACTGACAGCAGAGGCGGCCATTGTCCCTGGGGCCCCATCGCAGCGGGGTCACCTGCCGCCTGCCCACCCCTCGCTAGCCCCGGGACCCCACACCACACCCAGTGCCTGGGCTGTCCCCGCAGCGAGCCCCACGGTGCCACGAGATCCCTTCCATAAGGGAGCAGCCAGCGGGGCTGCCAGCTCCCAGCTCCAGCGCTTGCTGCTACATCTGGAACCTCTTCTCACCAGTAATTGTTCTTAATGCTTTAACACGCGGAGTGACTAATAAGACACTAATTGGGCAGCGTAAGCAGCGAGAGACGGAGCGGGGAGCGCGGCTGGCAGTGCCCTCTGTGCCGAGCCGGCGCTCTCCCAGCCCCGGAGCTGCCGCTGTGCCCCAGGTATCATAAATCACTGCAAACCCAAGCGCTCTTCCCGTCCCGGCTGTCCCCAGCGCGGTGGGAAACCCCTCTCCAGCTGCAGATTTCAGCTCTGTCTCGTGGCCACCTGCGCCCTGGCAGCAAGGGAAGGGAGGACACGGGGTCCTCCCCGGCAGGGATGTCTCACACACTGTCCCTTCGCAAGCAGAAAGGCTCCCAGTGACTCCATGACCCCCCCACCGCACTCCTCTGGCACCACAACGCCGCTGCCGCCGGCATCACCTGCCTGCAGCGGGCAGGACGGGCACTGCTGGCCTGGCTCCCGCTTGACGCTGCTCCCGGGTGACCCACGGCAGCATTTGGGACCCTCCCGCACCCTGGAGAGCCACGGGGTGACAGTCCCCCACCGCCGGGGCTGCCCAGTCCTGGGGGCCAACCCTGCCGGGGAGCTCCCACGGGGCTGCCAGCCCGGCCCACGCATCTGCTGGCAGCGCCGCGCTCGCTGGAGCTGCTCGACAGCGGGAAATGGGCACAAATCTCGTTACACACTGGCTAAGCCTCCCTGGGCATGTTTTCTATAAATCTCTTGGAATTTATTATATGATAACTAGCCTGGAAAAGCTAAATTAAATCCACAGCCAAGAAGCTGACTTTCAAGTGTGACCTAATTTACTTGCTCGGGGGGGAGGGAGGGAGCAGGGATCCCGGTGCCAGTCACCCCCGGGATGACCTCCCCGTGCAGCCGCACGCCCCCGGCCGCCCCCTCGCCGTGACCGCGGGGACGGAGCTGCGCAGCCTTTCACGTGGGAGCACATCCCACGCTCACTGGAACAACAGCACCTCGAGGGCTCCTGTCAGAGGGTCCCCCACTGCAAACCCTCCCCGAAGGAGCGCTCTCCTCCCGGGGGGCTCCGGCGGGTTTGGGGAGCGCTGGCACAGGGGCTCCACATCGGCACATTGCCGCACGCTCCGGAGCTTCGTGCACGGCACCAGCACCCGTCTGCAGCTCACGGCCAGCACCCCAAAGCCTTCGTGCACAGCCCTCGCGAGGGAGGCAGCTCTCGGGGGGGAGATTTAAGGGCAGAGGACAAAGCAGTGGGGAGAAAATTTGGCTGGGGATGAGGCTTGGTGGCCTGAGCACGAGCGAGCCCACCTCTCTCCAGGCACCCAGAGTGGGTCCTGGCACCAGCTGGGCCAGACAAGGCACACGCCCCAGGCAGACACATCCCTCCCTGCGCAGGGGCACGGCGTGCATCACTGCCGGGGGAACGACCTGACCCCAAACCCCCGCAAAAAGCAGCACAGCCTCAGCCCCCAAACCCGTATGTGCACCCGAACACCACGAGGTCCCAGGAGGAATTCCCAGCGCTCCCAGTCTGCACAGGGCGCATGTAATGGGCTGGCTCCGGTGCACCATGGTGCTAAGGGGCAGCCCTACACAGCCCCTCTCGCCCCTCCGGCAGAGGCCAGGCAGGACCGTGTGTCCCCTCACGTGCCACCGCTGCCCACCCGCTGGGGCAGGCTGCGCCAGGCAGGAGCGCGGTGCGGGCAGCGCAGGCGGGGCCCGCGGCGAGGGCGACGTGGGCAGAGGGGACCGCGGTGCTCCGGCAGACCCGGGGGTGGGCGCGGGGCTGGCACGCGGGCGCGTGCTGTTGTTCTGGAACGGAGCGCACTGGCAGAGCGGCATGTGGGAAGCTTGCATAATAGTGCCAGCCCACACTACGCCTGCTCCTTCCCAGCATGATCAGCCCCTCGCTTTCATGAGCAATAACATCCACCCAAAGTTTCGAAAAGACAAAAAAAAAAAGCTTCAAGGTGATACACAGAGCTCAGCTGCCTCTGCTGCCTTCAAACCGCTCACTGCCGCTGGGAAATCCATGGTGCAGGCTCTTGGCAGAGGAGAGGCTTCGCTAATCCCCCGCGCGGGACGACCTCTGCCCCAGCGAGGGACGAGGATTCGCGGAGTCCTGCTCCCCTTTCAATGGTTTCTGAGCGTGCAGCTGGGATGGGGCTGAGCAGAGGGGCAGCGAGGTCGGGGGACGCAGCCCCCCAGCGCTGGGACCCCATGGTCAGATGGGGGAACTCACGCTGCCTTCACTAGGTTTAAATTTCAACTGCTGGTGGGGCTGTGCGAGCTGCAGGGCAGGCTGGTGTCACCAGGGGGTGGCCTTTCAGCCCCTGTACCGTGAACTGATGGGGACAGGTTCAAGCCAGACCCAAGGGCAGCCGCGCACGCGGCCGCGGTGGGGCTCTGTGGCAGGGTCTGTGCCAGAGCAGGGTCCTGGTGGGTCTGGCCAGGCTGTGACACACAGGGCTCTGTGTGTGTCACGCTCACGCACTCCCCTGTGTGCTGGGTGACCACCAAGGTCCCACGCACACTGGGACCCCCGCGCTCCTGCAGCGAGTCGGGGGAGATGGCCGGGACCGATCCCCACGGAGCAGCAGGGAGCCCAGCCCGCGGGGCAGGACCAGACCACCCACTCCCCATCCCACGAGGATCGGAGCAGCCGTGGCTTCTCCCCGTGACATCCCCTTCATCAGGTCATCTCACAAGAGCCTGGACCTTGGGCACTTGTGCCAATGTGGGTGGGCACAGGGTCAGTTCCCGGTGCTGGTGCAAAGCACACGCCAGGCTGAACCGGGGGCTGCTGCCCCAGGCATGGCCCACGGGAAGCAGCAGCTTCACCTCAACCAGAAACCGTCCCCATGTCCCCCTTACCTGGGCTGCTCGGTGGGAGCGACGTACCTGGAGGCCAAGAGCGGGGACCTGGTGCTGCGGTGGCAGGCGGGAGCTCACGCTCGCGTTCGCCCCTCGGAGCTGTCAGGAAGCGCCGTTGGGGTCTCACAGCAGCAGCTTCTCAGCCTGAAAGAGAGAGGAGAGGCTCCAGCCCTGTCCCTGTGTAGGCATCGCTGCTCGGAACGGAGGAGGACGCCGCAGAGCTCAGCGCCTCTGAAACCAGGGACTGGCACGCCGCTTGTCCCACTCTGAGCAGCACAATTATCTCAGAGCTGGAGAACAGCTCTGGAGCATGACCCAGCTGCCCAGAGCACACACAGAGGCAGCCCAGCAGGCAGGACCCTCCCCACCAGCACAGCCCCCCAGGGAACGGGGTTTGGCTGCAAGGGGCACATGGTGGGTCCCTGGCTTGGGGGTCCCCAGCGGGACCCCATCCCGGTCTCTGCACTGATGCAGGGTGCTGAAGCTGGTCCAGCACAAGCCCTGGCCTCAGCACAGTGCAGGGGATGGAGACAAGGAAGGACCAAGGCTTCCCCTTAAGGGAAAAAATACCCCTCAGCCCACCTGTTCCCCCCAGAGGCTCCTCAGAGGCACCCCACAGTCCCACGTCACTCTCAGCAGGGCTGGTTTGCTCTTCCCTGACCCAGGTTGAATGGGAGATAATTTACCAGCTTGTCCCCCATTGTAACGGGACGTTTTTCCCCGCTGCCCCGCAGGCAGCCCATCCATCACGGCACCGAGCAGCAGCGCCCACCCCGCGCCCTCCACCAGGCAGCCCCCCCGCCCGCCGTGAGTTATGACGCCCGCGCTGCGCGGCGGGACGGGCTGGGCACGCGGCTCCGCGCCGGGAGCTGAGATTTATCCTCTCGGCGGAATAGGGGGCAGAGGCCGGGAGATAAGTCACAGCAAAGCTGCGGGAGCGTCTCTCAAGGTCCCCCAAGGTTGGCTCATTAAAAAGCAAGGGGAAGAGGGAAGTAAAAAAAAATGCCCGCAGTGTTGTGGCTCACAAATCGCCCTCCTGCCTTCAAATCAGCCAAACCCGAGAGGGAGGTGAAAGGGAGCCAGCAGCCCACCAGCCTCCCCCGAGCCCCCATCCCAGCAGCATCCCAACCAACGGAGCAGCACAGCACGGACGGGGATGCCACCTCCCAGCGGCGCAGCAGCCCTGGGGAAAGGGCAGAAGAGCCGGCAAGTGGCTGGCAGGCAGCCCCTGGGGTCCCTCGGGTCACGACCGGGGGAGGATGTGGAGGAAGATGGCCCCAAACATGGCACAGAACTGTCCCTGTGGCTCCCGAGCCCCCCATGGGAGGAGGTGGCCAGGGCTGCTGGGTGGGCACGCTCCCGCGGCCGCCTCCGTCACCGCAGAAAGGGGACAGGCACACGGCCCTCAGTCCCACATCGCTGCCCCTTCCCAGCCCCAGGGTGACACCCAGCTCCTGTCTTCAGGCTCAGCATCCCTGGCTGCCAAATGGGGACAGACATGTCCTGTGGCACATGTCCCCCTGGCCCCAGGAGCATGCTGGAGTGTGCAGACAAGCTGGGACCGGCGTGGGCAGTCACCCAGCTCTGGGGTGCAGCCACCAGGCTCCGCTGCAGAACCCTGGCACACCAAGCACGCTGCCGGGAGCGGGCACCATCCCCACGACAGGAACCCAGCACTGCATTTGGGGAGAGTCCACAGAAAAACCCCAGAGAAAGCAGAGGAACTCCCCAGCCTCCCCACACTTGCTGGAATTCCCTGTCTGCCTCATTAGTCCTGCTCGTTAGGCGCTGCTCCTGATTAGCAGAGCCAGAGCACAGCTCCACACAACTCCCCACTCCTCAGCCCCTCTGTCCCAGCCCCTTCATCGTCCGTCTGTCCCAGCCCGATCCCCTCTGCTCTCCTCTCCTGATGGCAGCCGCCACCGCAGCCCCTTCCCTCGGATCAGGTGTGTGTCCCCAAACCCCAGCCTGGTGCCAGGCAGCGCCCCGGGGCTCCTCCCCGACACCTCGTGCCCAGCACGAACTCATTCAGCTGCAGCTCCACGGCCCCGCTGCGGGGTCACCCCAAACCCCCGCGCACAGGCGCAGGACACGATGAACACAGGGAGAACCCAACCACATCCCAAAACAAGATCAACACCACAATATTTTTTCAAGGGGGGGTTGGGACTGGGGTGTTCCCCACCGGCGGGGACCTGGCACCCACCGCAGCTGGCCCCGCTCCTGCACCCCCCGCGTGGGGGAGGCGCATCGCTGACCCCACGGGCATCTCCCCCAGCAGCCACCGGCTTTCACCGCACAATAAAAACCTGCGATTAGATCTCCACGTCAGCCCTGGGAAGGCTGAGAGGTTTTATCACAGCCAGCAGCACCCCAGGGAGGAGATGGGAAGATAAAGGCAGCTGCCTGCAGCATCCACAGTCCCAAGGCCAGCCCGGCACTGCTGCCGCGGGGGGGTGCAGGACCAGGGCTGCACCCACTCCTTTTCGGGACACTGAGCCCCTGCTGCTGCCCCCACACCAGGGACACCCCCAGGAGGATGCTTGGCCCCAGCCCAGCACGGTCTGTCGGACTGCAGCATGGCAGTGGGGTGATAGAGAAATCCCCCTCGCTGGGGCGGCGCTGGGGACACCGGGGGGCTGTGAAGGCGGATGCCCACGGTGATTTTCCCCTCGGCTGCGGAGGAGGGGGAGTGCGGGGATGCTTCCAGCAGGAAAGGCACTGAAGCAGCACCCTGAGCCTGTGCAGCCCGAGATACAGCTCCTGCTCCAGCCAAGATCAGGAGCTATTTCCCACTTATCTGCGCCCAGCCCGCTATCTGTGCAGCAGAACACAGCGCTCGGTAATAGGATTTTGATGCTGAACAGAAGATGTTTTTTCCCCGAGTCTCACTTACGTCACACCTGGAGGTATCCATGGTCAGAGAGGTGACACAGAGGAAGGCTAAAGAGTTTCAACTCTTGCGCTGAGGGAGCAGCTTCTCCTTTAGCTGCAAAACAGCAGAATTAAAGCAGTCTAATATTAGCTGCCCCCTTCATGCCCCCACTCCAGCCCAGTCCTGGGGGCAGGAGGGAGAAGAGCACGTCCCTACTGCAGCATCCCCGCAGCATCACCGGCTGCAGCCCCGGCTGCCAGGACCCTGCTCCTGCCCACAGCCCCCCGTGGGCACAGGCAGAGCCCTCTGGGCCCTAGGGGGACCTGCAGCCAGCCTGGCCACTCACCACCAGCTTGGGGGGAGCCAGCGCCCCGTGGCACCACCCGCTCCCATCACTCCTCCGGCCCGGGCTCCGCTGTCAGCTGCATCCCGCGCCGCAGGGACCACCCACGCGCAGCAGCAGCAGCCCGGCTTGGGTGGCAGAGCTGCGCTCGCAGCTGCCTCGGGGAAAGGGGAGGAAGGCTTGTCACCTCCCTGCCACCCTCCTCCTCGTCTGAGCGAGAGGAAGGTCCCACGCACCCCCGCTGCCGGAGCTGGGAAAGTCTCTGCCTGCCACAGACAAAACCAAAGGGATGGGAACCACCCCCGCCAGGCGCAGGTGACATCTCACCCGTGGGAACGCTGCCGGCGCGGCGTCGGGGCTGTCACCGCCTCCCGGGGCACCAACGGGCGGGTGAAGGGCACCCGCAGAAAGCACTGGGCTGGTGGCTCCGAGCTCCCGCAGGAGGCGGCGGGCAGAGGACAGTCCGGCCAGGGCCAGGGGCTCCGGCAGGCTCGGGCAGCTGGGCTGAGAGCACCCATGTGAAGGGGTGCTCACGGGCACGCACTGGGGCGCAGCTCCCACCAAGCCCAAGGTCTGGCATGGGCACCACCATGCCCTGTGGCACGGACAGCGGTGACAGCCCCAGTACCCTGCACCGCCGCGGTGAATGGCACCATGGCAGTGGTGGCCAGCAGCTCACCCACACCCAGGGACGTGGGTGCCCACACCAGCCCCGAGGGGCCTGTGGCACTGGTGGGGAGGGGAGCACGGCACCGCGCAGGCGAGGCCGCCATGGACCCCATCCCACGGGGGTGGCGTTTGGGTGGCACCGGCAGCACGTGCCCAGGAGCCAGGGCGGGCGCAAGCCCCGGCTGCGGGGGGACAGGGATGCCAGGACGACGGTTGCAGCCTGGCTCCCTGCACAAGTGCATTAAGTATTCTGCACAGCACTTTTGCTGTAAATCACTTCCTATTCAGGCTCACTGCTGAGGGTCTCTGAAGGTCGATTTTCCATGGTTATGACAACAAAAACTAAAATTGGGTCAAACCTGAAAGGTATTATCTTCCTCCAAGCTGCTAAATGCACAATAGTAATGAGGTTGGTTAAGCAATTCACCCACAGACTGCATTATTTGCTCTGAAGATGTATTAACCAGTTAAATGAGCGTGATAAGGCAGCTCTGCCTATTCCCCCCCCCCCCCCCCAGATCTGAGGTTCTGGGTCTCCGCATCCCGGCTAATAGCGCAGACACGCTGACAACGGTGGCCAGTGCCGCGCCGCTGCGGGCCGGGCTCTGCCAGCCTGACCCGCCGGAACACAAAGGGGACTTTAAAGGCACCCAGCAGCTCCGAGCCACTTGAAAACGTAATTTTACTTCCTCCCTCCCCTTCTCTTTCTTCTTCTCACACACTGCCCCCCACCCAACCTTCTGATGGCTGAGAACGAACCCGCTGCCCGCCCTGGCAGAGGCAGCCTTTAGCAGCAGCCCCGCTACAGCAGGGGCTCAAAACCCACCCACCCACCAGCCAGTACCTGATGGATGCTGGAAGCCAGCCGTGCCCACCCCACAGCCGTACCCACTGCCGTGGGTAAGGGGCAGCTGGGCAGGGGCTGCCCCAGGGCACCCACCCGGGAGCCTCCACCCGACGGGGCAGCAGTGGTGGCTGTGGGACACAAAGAACATTTGTTTTTATGGGATTTCTGCTGGTTTTCCTAAAACAAACGCCCATTAATGTAAATATAACCAATGTAAACAGGCACGACCCTAAAGCCCATGTGCAGCTGTATGCGATGGGGAGAGGGAGGGAGGAAAAACACGTTAATTAATCCCTAAAATGACTGAGATGGAAAAGCTCGGCCTGCACAGAAGGCATCTGGTGCTGCTGCAGGAAGGGAAGGGGCTGCCCAGGACACACAGTTGTGCTCTGCCACATAGCACCACCAGTCCCCACACCGGCACCAGCCCACTGGTGGGAGAGCCATGGCATGTCCCTGCCACCCGGGAAGGTGCTGCAGGGTGACGGCCGTGCCCCCAGGAGCTGCCCGCAGGTCCCCAGCTCCATCCCCAGTGCAGGGAGGGATTTCGGGGCACTGGGGAGGACCCCCCCAGACAGTCTGTCCCGGTGGAGGGTGGGAGACCACGGAGGAGGCAGCAAGGTTGCACCCCTGGGCAGAGGGGCTCTGCCACCAGCCAGGGAGCACGGGGAGGAAGCACGGAGAAAGCCTGGGCACATCTCTCCTGGTGATCCAGCTGGTGCTGTGCCAGGAGGAAGGAGCTGCATGGAGAAATGCCAGCGCTTTCGAGCACAGAGGGATGAAGGTAGCCTGGAGTGGGATCCCTGTCGAGAGAGGCTCTGGGACCAGCACCACCTCCACCAGCCACCTCGTGTGACCGAAACACGGCTGCGAAACGGTACCTGGGGAACGAGGGGAAGAGAGACCACGGAGCAGGGAAAGGGCTGTTTCACAAGGCTGGGGGGGGGTCAGCTGGAGATGGGATGGGACACAGTGGGCTCCTCCAGGCCTCTGCCACAAGCCATCGGTGCACGGGGCAGCTCAGCAGGAGAGGTTCTTTGAAGCCAAATGCAAAGAAAGTTGGAGCCTTTGGAGCCTTCAGAGCAGCTGCCACTGCACCCGCCCCCCTGCCCTTCCCAACACCGACGGTCCCATGGGAAGTGACAGTGGGAGACTGGAGTGACCTGGCAACTCCACCCCACCATGCGAAAACTGAAGCCATGCAAGAGAGGACGAAGGGAGGGGGCTGCCAAGGGATGGGGTGCCCAGGGCCAACAGACACACGTCGGGACACTGGGTCCCTGCTTGGGGACCAGGCAGATGCGGGGACAGCACAGCATCGCTGCTGGAGCACCCTGCACTGCCTGCAGCACTGATCCAGCCTCCCCCATCCTCCTCCTCCAGGGCTCCTTCCTCCCTTCCCCTCTTTGTCATTCCTCTCAGCTCACGCCTCTTCTCCGCTCTCCTTCAGCTGCTGGCAGCACTAATCCCGGGCACCGCCGCCCCGGCAGATTGCTCCGCGCTGCTGACCGGGGTTTTAATGACTCCCCCGGCCGCGGCAGGGCCGATCCCCACCTCCGCCGCTGCCAGCAACGCGCTCCCCTCTCCTCCTCTGCACACACCAGCACCCAACGGGCCCGAGCGCCGCAGGGCTGAGCAAGGAGCATCCTCCCCCTCCGCATGCCCGCGGGGACTCAGCCCGGGATCTGCTCTCCCCCCGCGCTCTCAGCCGCCCCGGGGACTCGGGTAGTGCCCTCCGAAGCCCTGGCACCACAGGGTGCCCCGGCCCCCCGGGACAGGCGAGTGCAGCCAAGGCCATGGATGCAGCAGAGCCAGAGGGGCCGCGGGCTGATGGCACATCGTGTATTCCTCGGGGACAGGGAAGGGACAACTCGGTGTCGGTGAGATGGATGCTTCTCAGAGAGAGCATCGTGGCACGGGGCTCTGCAGAGGCAGGGACTGGGCAGGGGACCGGAGCATGGGCAGCACCCGGGGCCTCAGCTGCCCACACACTGGCATCTGCCAGCTCTCAGCACAGGCAGGAGTGCCCTGCCAAGGGCCACAGCTGCCACCAAGGGCAGCACTGGGCTCCAGCATGGGACAGAGAGCAGCGAGGCTGGGTACCACGGGGAGCATCACTGCTGCTGGGGGACTCCGTGAGGTTCAGCAGGGAAAACACCGAGCCCTGTCCCCAGAGCAGGAGTTAGGGGAGGGCAGAGCCAGGGCAGGCGGCAGGACACTCAACCTCCATCTGCAATATCCTATTCACCACCAAACCTTGCCACCCACAGCAGCACGAAACCGCAGAGCCAAGCAGCAGCCCCGGCGGCAGCACTGGCAGCGCATCCCTGCCCAGCACCGCGGAGCAGTGGCTGAGCCCAGGGTCACCCTGCAGCCCCCAGCCCAGCCTGACCCCTCGCTGCCAGCGCACCGCTCGCTGCCAGGCTGCAGGGCCCTGCATCCCGTCCGTTAATTAACATTCCATGTGTAAAGTTGGGATTGTAATTACTGCAACTGATTAACAGGCCGAAGGTAGCCCATCTCCGAGGGAGCAGATTAGCAGAGGCTCTCTCCAGCTCTGCTCTCACCTCGGCACTCTCGGTGCATTTTAAGCAGGGGCCCGATGCCCCCGCAGCCGGTGATTAACGGGCGAGGAGGACGCATGGTGGCTTTGTCCCCACGGCTCTTCCATGCTCCCACCAGGACAGGACCGGAATGGGACTGGGCTGCAGCAGCCGGGGCCATCGGGGCAGAGGATGCTGGGCAGTGACTCCCAGAGCCTCCCCCCGCCTGCTGTCAGCATGGCCCCTGCCCAGGCACCGGCACCGGGCAGGGGGAGGCAGGACACGGTCCCCAGGGAGCCAAGGACCCCGTGCACGGGGCAGAGAGCATCAGCTCGGACTGAAGAGCAGAGAGGAGACCCCTCCAAAGCAGCTCCCCGGCGCAAGGGGCAGCGTCACTTGGCCACTGAGTCCTGCCCCAGTGGTGTCACAGCCACCTCTGCCACCCCGGCAGAGCCACAACAGCCTGGGGACACGGCCCCTTCCCCTGCAGGGCCTGCGCCAGGGGTCCCACCGCTGCCCAGCCACCCCCCCAAGCCAAGCAGCATCTCGGTGGGGACCCTTACACTTCTTGGATGCCAAACCACAAGAGAAGATCCCACGGCCCCAGCTCGCCCCTTCTGCACTCACCCGTAGCTCTGGACCCCGCGCCGTCACCCACGCGCGGCTGCACCGCGGCGGACCTGGGGTGTGCGACGGGGAGCCGCTGGCAGGAGCGCGCCCGACGCCACTCCGGTAATTACAAGCAGATAAGGCTATCAGCTGTAATTAACCACTCTCCACCGGCAGGCCCAGGCTGCAGAGACTTTCTTCCCTTTTTTTCCCCAAGACTGCAAAATAAATTATCCTGCAAAGTTAGCAGAGCCTGAGCTATGGAAACAATTAAACAAAAATTAAATCTAATTCATTTATACTCTGAGCACAAAGTGGATAATGTGGGGGTTTTCTTCACTCTCCTCTCTTTGCCTTGGTGTTACAGAGGACTATTATGGGAAATTAATCACGGGGAAAAGCAATGAACGTGATCTATCGCTCCTTAAAAGTGCACTGTAGTGATTATATAAAAATCTATTAGAGAGGCCAGGAAATAGAAGAGTGACACCATTTAAAAGGAAAAAGGAGCCGGGGCTGGTGGCAAAGGGATCGATTGCTGAACAGAGGGATCCGTGCTGGGGAGCGCGAGGAGGTCGGGTCACAGCGCCACAGCCCCCAGGGCGGCTCTGCAGACCCCGGCCAGCCCCGGGGCATCACACCCCAGAACCACAGCACGGACCTCACAGCAGAGCTGGGGCTGCGGGAAGGGCTGGCCCGGGGACTGGGGGTCCCACTGAGCAGTGGGACTGTGGACTGAGTGCCACCCACCACTGCTGGCACGGCCATGCCACTGCAGCCTGCACCTCCACAGCTCCAAGGTTTGCCGCACCGGCTCCGTGCCCCGGCACATCCTCCCCTCTCCCAGGGGGTTCCGGGCCTCCAGCACTGCCGGGGGCGGCGGGGGAGAGCGCAGAGCCCGGGCGATGGCCAGGGCAGCCCCACGGAGCCAGCGCTGCAGAGCAAGGATGCCACGGGAGGGAACGGCACGGCACCGGCCGAGCGCGGCTGCGCGGCCATCGGCCGCCAACAGAAGACACTGAGGAGAGCGCAGTGCCAGTGCCCCACACAGCTCAGGGGGACCCTGGCACTGCCCCCCATCCCCTGCCCACCCTCACTGCATCCACAGCAATCAGGGCCAGCCCCTGCCCAGCCGCCCCCGGCACTGCCAGCTCCCCCAGCCCACGCTCGGCTGTTTAACGGCTGCGATAAAACCTTCGCCCAGGCGGATTCCACCATAAATCCCGTCCGGCAGCGGGGCCGACACCGGGCCAGGCTGACGCTTTAACGACACCATCAATCCCCAGGGAGCTGGAGCGGGGGACGCGTGGGCTCCAGCCCTGGCACACGGCCAGGCAGTGGCTGACCCCCACTGCCCCATGGAGGGGACAGCAGCCACCAGGAGGGGACAGGGCATCACACCAAGGGACCCTGTGCGGTGCCAGTGGGTGCTGCACCCTGGGGCTGAGGCGAAGCAGCGATCGGCCGCTCATCTCCAGGTGCACAGTGGGCAATCCCATGCCAACGAGATCCTAATCCCACCACCACGCTCGCCCGCAGCCACCCAGGGCCATCACCCCTGACCCAACCCTTACAAACCCTTCAGTCCCCCATTGACACCAGCAAACGCCTTTACTGGAATGTAACGGCAGCTTCTCCTCCCCGCCAGGCGGGCGGAGGCCAAACGCAGCCCTCGCCCTCCAGTGCATCTTTCCAACGATTTGGGAAAAAAAAGTGGCAAAGAAACCCCTTTGATCTGAGCAGCCCATTTGTTTAGCCCATGCCAGGATTTAATTGAGAAGGGATGTCCTTGAATAAATGCAGAGATGTCCTCGCTCCCCGGGAAGTCTGCTACGAGTTGTGCAATCCACTGCATGAGGCTTTCTGCTCCTCCAGGGATATTCTGGGACAAAGCAGCCCCAGGGCCACTGCCACATGCTGCCCACCCAGCCCCTGCACCCCTGGGCACCGCAGCGGCGAGCAGGCTGCTGTGCCATGGGGCCAGGCGAGGGATGGGTGCTCCCAGGGCTGGGGGACACCGCTCTGCCCCCAAACCCACATGAGGGAAGTGGGAGGCCAGCTCCCCACAGCCACCAGTGCCCCACGGGGACATATCTGGAGCCTGGAGCAGCCACGTGCCCCCAGGCCAGGTGGGACGAGGAGTGGGGCTTGCTTGGCGCTGGCAGGGGGGCTGCAGGGGGAATGCACCACCCCGGAGAAGCCGTTACAGCGTGACAGAAGGTGAGGGGCAGCCTGTCCCCAAGAGCTGGCACTCAGGCCCGGGGTGCCAGCACCGTCCCCTGGCAAACGCCTTCCACGCTGCCAGGCTTGGCAAGAGTGGAGGAGCCGCAGCGGAGAGCCTGGCGGGGAGCTGGGCACCGCCGGCCGCAGCAAGCAGCTTCCTGCTCATTTCCTCCCAGGCTGCTCCTGCCAGCGCTGGGCACCCCGCGCCCCAGCCCGCTCCTGCCAGCTCCTCATGGCAAGGGACAAACGCATCCCTCCTGCCCAGCCCAGCTTTTAGCAGCCGTAAAGCCTCGAGCCGAGGAAGGGAACGGGACCATCCCACTGAACATCGCACTGCACATCCCACAGCCATCCCACTGTCATCCCACTGGCCATCCCACTGCACATCCCACTGTCATCCCACTGGACATCGCACTGCCATCCCACTGTCATCCCACTGGACATCGCACTGCCATCCCACTGCACATCACACTGGCATCCCACTGCCATCCCACTGCACATCACACTGGCATCCCACTGCCATCCCACTGCACATCGCACTGCCATCCCACTGTCATCCCACTGGACATCCCACAGCCATCCCACCGGACATCACAGTGCCACCCCACAGCCCCATCACCCCCACAGCCAAGCCCCAAGCCACAGCTGGGCAACACTGGGTGCCCGCATGGTGCCCAGGCTGCAGCTGCACCCGCAGAGCGCAGGGGGCTGTGGCCGGAGGGGGAGCAGCAGAGCTCTCAGCCCCTGGACTGCGCTGGCTGAGCTGCGGCAAAAGGCGAGCTGATTAAAGCAATTAGGATTTTAAATAGCAACATCAGAGTGGCTCATCAGCACTGAAGAGGCAGTCAAATGACGAGTCTGAGGATCCTATTTAGGGATCTCAGTTGGCTGAGGATGCCAAGCAAGGCCCCAAGGCTCCGTCCCAACGAGAGGGGTCCAGCACAGGGCGGTCCCCACGGAGCTGCAGCCTCCCCAGCACCCACCAGGCACAGGGAGCAGCCTGTGACACGGGGATGACAACAGGGCCAGCACTGTGCACGCAGCCAGCTCTGTCCCCTGCTCTGCAGCCGCAGCCAGGGAGGGGACCACACGGTGGGGGCACCCTGTGGCACCAGCACCCCGGCCACCCAGCGCTCCCCACCGTGGCTGCGCCAGGCTGTGCCACGCAGGGTGCCAGGGAGCGCCTGGCTGCCCGCTCCTCCCTCCCCGTGCGCTTGTTGTTTATTCTCTCTAATAGAGCCCTGGGAAGGGGACGTGGAAGGAATTCAGCAGCACTCCCTGGCACACCGGCAGCCAGCAAGGACCTTTCCTGACAGATAAAGCGCAGATAAAGGGCTGCCTGGACCGAGCAGGATCTGCCAGGGATTTCAGGCAGCCTGGTGGGAAATCCATCTGGTTTGTGCACACAAATCCTCAGCCCCAAAGGAACCCGGACACAAACACAGACGTGGGAACAGCAGAAACGGCCATGAGATGCTGCATCCCTTCCTCTGCCCTCCCGCTTCCTACGCGCGCCTTCGCTCCTCGCTGCTGCCTCCGGGGTGCAGCCGGGCCCAGCACCTGCGGATGCGGCACCCAGGGACAACGGGAGCAGCGGGGACATCTGCAAAGAGCCTCTTAGTCCCATCCTGATGGGCCCTGCAGCCCAGGACTGGGCTGCTGCTCCAGACCCCCCAGTCCCGCTCCCACAGCTGCATCCCACGGGATGGCGTCACCGCGGAGGGGCTCAGCATCCCCGGGCTCCCTGGGCCTGGGGCACGCGGGGCTGCGCGGGGGAGCAGCGGCACGGGCTGGACCCACTCACCCTCGGATGGGGGGAAGGGAAAAAAGAAATGGCAGGAGAGGGGAGGGCAGGAGCTGCAGCCTCAGCACAAGCCACTTGTCGACTTTCTCGCAAGCTCGGAGCTGCTGTAGGAGGGCACTGGCACAGGCACATTACATTTATTTATAGGCATTTCTGTGGCACTCAATTAAACGCTGTGGTGGAGATATTGCAGCGTGAAGAGTATTTAGAGCCGTTTAACACCTCTGAGTCGGCAAAAGTCCATCTGATTCCTGCAGCAAACTGGGGAAGTGCACACAGCAAGGGCAAGAGCAAGGGAGACTGCCCTTTGCCACCCCACCTCCCCGGGCGAGGGGAGACGGCATCGCTGCACTTGTGGCACCGCATCCCTGACCCTCGTGTGATGCTCTGCTGCTGCCACTAGGTCAGCGGGCGAGGGACTGTGTCCTGCAGCAGGACAGGCAGCCCCAGGGGTGCTGAGCCCACGCCAGCAGCACAGACAGCCCTAGCACCCACAGGCCCTGCCGGTGGGGTGGCACAGCGGGGCTCCTGCCCGTCACCACAGAGGGGCACGGAAATTCCTGATGCTCAGGAAGGGCTCTGTCAGAGCCTTCTCTGGGTTTCTGTTAACTGCTCTGCAAACCCTCGCTGCAACTCATCAGGATGGCGAAGGGCTGAGCCAGTAAATCTCCAGATCTCAGGAAAGCCGCTGGGAGAGAGTTCAAAGGAAAGGCTGACAAGTGCACGCCAAGGTTAGCTCTAATTGCACCGCTGCAATTCACCGGTGGCACTTTCGCCCTCCGATGTGTTTGCCCCCCTCTCCCTCTCTGCCTGCCCGTGTGTCCATCCAGCCTCGTGCCCCATCGCTGCAGCCCCAGGCCACGCCACGGCAGTGAGCCAGGCCAAAACACAGCCGTGGGCAGACAGCGTGGCCCCAGGTGCTGCCAGCAAAGCACCACCAGCCCCTGGGGCTGCTGCCACCCTCAAGGAGAAGCCCATTCTGGTGCCAACCCCCGGCACCAGGAACCCTGGGCCCACCAGCACCCCGGCAGCGGGGACTTGGCTCCAGCTGAGCGTGCGCAGGAGCCCAGCGTTCTGCTCGGCCGGGAACGCGCCGAGGCGCAGCAGCGAGCGCCGTGCCCGGGCAGGGGCAGCACAGGGGCCGGCAGGCACGGGGTGGCCGGGGTTGGTGCACCCAGGATGCCCCCACGCACCCGGGCGCGTGTCGCTTGCAAATGGATGCAATTAAGTCAATACTGCAGCGGGGCCGTAATTGCTGTTTCCTTCACTTGGCAACACGACCCCGGAGCCCCCCATTATCCTAATCACTGTCAGACGAACACAATCGCCCAGCGCATAAAAACCCGGTGCGCTTCGCGGTGAAATACAGCCCCGCAGAAGGCTGAGCCGCGCCGTAAATCCGCTTCGCACTTCCCGCTGCCTGCTAAATGGCCCCGCTTAATTATAGCTCCATAAACACGGCTTTACAGCAATATCGATACAGCCAAAAATCAATCCCGCCGATGGACAAATGGACAGAGTCACGTCCCGCTGACCCCGGGGCCAGGCCACCGCCGCTCCCCGGGGCACGGGCGAGCCGGGCTCTGCGCTCCCACGGCTCGGCGGGGATGCCCGTGGCTGTGCCAGTCCCTGGTGGCTCAGCCCCGCTCCTCGCGCTCATCCCGGGCACGCACAGCTCCGCTGGACCTCGCTCCCACCCTGCCCCGGCCCAGCACTGCTGCCGAGCTGCAGACATTAGCATTACAACCCACACTGATCTTTGTCAATTATGCTACAGTATTTGAGCTCTAACCAGCTTTAAATTGAATCAGGACAAAATCATCAGTATAAAAAGAGCCCGCACCAGCCTTTCAATTCCAGCACTGGGAAAAAAAAAAGTTATACATCTCATAATGGCCTTCTACCCCATAATGAACAGGAAAAATAAATTAGATTCCCAGCTAAGGGTATATTTATACAATTTCATTATGTGCCCATGAGCAAGTCTGGTTTTCACCAAGATAAAAATGAGCTCTCAGCAATGCTCGTACTAAATAAATGGAGTGATTTAACAGCTTAACAAGGAGTGCGATAGAGGGGCTGAGGAACAATGTCAAAAATGGAAAATAAAAATTAAAAAATATTTAAATGCTCATGCTTCTTGAAGAGTGCAGGCATTGCCAGGCTGCACTCCACCCGCTGCCTGTGCCCGGCATCGCCAGGAGAGCGGGCGACGGAGGCACCGGGTCCGCAGGCACGTCCCCAGGCTGTGAGCACGCAGCATCCCAGTCCATCCCATCCCATCCCAATCCATCCCATCCCATCCCATCCCATCCCATCCCATCCCATCCCATCCCATCCCATCCCACACAGGGCAACACCAGGAGACGCCTTCCTCCTGCTCTGCTCACTGCCTGGCTGCCCACGGCACAGCGATCCTCGGGAGCCAACACCAAAGAATCAGGTCTCTGGCGGTGGGACGGGCAGGAGCACGGCTCCCTCACTGCCCACTGTCCCCACCAATGCCAATGTCCTGTGTGCCCGCTGCCCGCAGGAGCAGTGAGGATTTGGGGACTGGAAAGGGATATTTGCAGCCTGGAAGTTGCTCCCAGACTCTGAAATGCTCAAGCCAAGCAAGGCTCCTCTCCCAGTGTCGCCCAGCAAGGAGGAGGATGGCAGTGGCACTGGCCGGCCGCCCCAGCAAGCTGCTCCCATGCCAGGCTGCCAGCACCGACCTGCTGACGGGCTGGGAGGGCACGACACGCTCGCCGTGGGGAAGAGGCACTGAGGAAGCTGGGATCTCACTGGGAGCTCGCCAGGAGCTCACCCTCACCACGTAGCTGTGGCACGGCAGGTCACGGGGGTGAAGCAGCCCTGGCCCCATCGCCCAGCACATCCAAGCCCCTCTCCTCCGGCGCTGCCGCACACGCAGCCCGAGGTCCCTTCCAGCCCATTTCATCAAAGCCAGAGGGAAGTCGCCAACCCCTTCCTCTGA
Organism: Podargus strigoides; assembly: GCA_028020825.1. Classification (NCBI taxonomy): domain Eukaryota; kingdom Metazoa; phylum Chordata; class Aves; order Caprimulgiformes; family Podargidae; genus Podargus; species Podargus strigoides. The sequence goes on from CM051638.1 coordinate 665,323, forward strand.
GCAGAGCCCATTTCATCAACCTCCTGTCCTCCACTTCGGCCGCGAGCCAAAACCTGCGCTGCCTTCTCCTGCTCCTCTTTCAGCCCTCCTGCTCCTGGAGGCTGCAGCGTGTCCCCCCCGTCGCGCGCAGCCAGGAGGGACCTGGCCAAGCCGCCCACGCGTGGACGGAGGAGGCTGGAGGAGCTCCTCGCCCTCTGCAAGGTTATCCGCTCCCGGTGAGGCTCCTCCATCCCACCTTCTGCCGCCACTGAAGAGTGTGGCAGCTCCCCCCGGGCCCCCATCCCGGGCCACACATCCATCTGGGCTCAGCATCCTGTGTCTTCTCCAGCACAGTCAGGCTGATCCTAAATCCATAACCCACACTCGAATAGCTCATCCATTTAACGGCAGATAGCTGCCAGCAGGCAAATCTGTCCTCTCAGCAGCAGCAAAACCAGAGCTAAGCAGTTGCCTCTTTTTTTCTTTTCCCTTTTTAAATCAATTGTGAGGCCACATGGTCCACGGGAGTGAGCTGGAGACCAGGAGCCATCTCCAAGGCAGAGCTGGCTGGCTTGGCTGCCTATCACAGCTCTCCTGCCACAAGGTGACATTTCCCCCTCCATCCTCCCTACTCCAGGGAGCTGGGAGGATTAATAGTTCAGCAGGGCTTTGGAAATGTGTGTGCCGAGAGTTATGAGCCCGATGCATAACAGGAGTTCCCTCCCCTGCGAGGGAGATTAATTGCCAGTGCAAACGCAAACACCATTTGGGCTCGACCGTCCCAAGCCGCGGCGCAGCTGGAGCGGAGAGGAGCACGCAGCCGCTCGCCCGCGCCACCCGTGCCCGCTGCCGGGGCTGTGCCACGCGCCGTGTGCTCGGGGCCTCCAGGACCACGGAAAAATAAGTTTGTGGGGGACAGTCTCAGCTCAAAGCTACCAAGTGCTGCGTGCAAACGTGGCACGAGCCCCGGAGCCTCTGAGCAGGATGAATCACTGGGCAGCCCCGAGGAAAGCTCTGCAGGGCACAGGCTGGTAACGGCTCATTTACCCTTAAACACCTCCATAAATGCAGTGAGAGCCCAAAGTCCTCCCCAGAGGAGCCGTCCCCTGGCGCCCCTCGGCTGCAGGAGCAGTGGGGCAGCTCTGGGGGTAAAGCCCTGCTCCCGTGGGGAGGATTTTGAACCCACAGAGTACCCAGCCCCAGCGGAGCAGCCCCCAGGTCCCCGGAATCCCTCACAGCCCCCGAAGGGCCAGCAAATGATTTTTCACTCTTTCCTTTCGCTTCGAGAGAAGAGGAGCAATCTCGGCTCAATAACAATCAGAGTGAGTGGCAGCTTTCGAGCAAAGCTCACGTTACCACCGCGACACGAGAACGATCTCATCAGACACCGGGTCAGGTCGCCAGACCCTGGACCCTGAAGGAGATGGAACGGCTGGGCTGCCCCGAGCCGAGCTGCCCACGCTGCCCACGGTGCCCACGGTGCCCAGGGCTGGCGGAACTGCGGGCAGGGGAGTGATGGAGATCGCACGGCAGCACAGGCACCCACATGGGGACCCAGACACAGCAGCAGGAACCTGCCCTCACCTCTGCACCCTGCTCAGCCTTCGTCCCCAGGAGGAGGAGGAGGAGGACTCCCGCACCTCCCCGCCGGTGCCAGCAAAGGGCAGTGCCCACTCTGCCACCTCCCCAGCGGATGGCAAGGAAAAGGGATTTGCTTTCCCTGGCTCTGCCCCGCTGCACATCCAGTCTGCTCCTCGCCCCAAACCAAGGGGGCTGCGAGTTCAGTGGGGCTGGATGCTACAGATCAGATTGCATCTGTCTGGTTATAAATAATTTACTGCTTGATGGTCAGAGTGAATTTAATTAGTTCTTGTTCTCCTGATAGAATCAGCCCACCGCTGCTAAAGCATTTCACTCCGAATTAGCCTGAAAAGGACTAACAAGGCAGTGCTAATTTTACACACACGACATCCCCCGCAGTCTCTGAAAATACAGCTCCACCGAGCGCCGGGCACTGCCATCCCCACGTGGGGCTGGGGACAGGGACAGCCGCGGGAGCAGACGGGGGGCAAAGCCTCTGAGGAGGGGTGTGGGGTGGGCAGAGACGGGCACTGGCTTACAGACACTTGTCCCTTCTCCTCCTGCTCTGCCCTTGCTTCCAGCTCCCAGGGGCTGGGGAAGGAGTGTGTGGCCAGTGGAGGTGATGCTGCCACCTGCCACATCCCCTCCTGCCCAGGCAGGGGGTCCCCGCCAGCCCAGCACCCGCCTTGTTCCCCCCCAGCGCCCGGGGTGAAGCCAGGGTGCTCACTGTAGGGCTGCTGCTGCCCTGGGACAACACGAACATGCGTCAGCGCTCCCTGGGGACACGCGCCCGGTCACCTGCCAGGGAGAGGACAGAGGGGAACGGTGGGATCAGCCACAGCCATGAGCACAAACACATCAAAAAGCAGCCTCGGTCCCCAAAAAACAGTGGCAGCGAGGGATGCAGAGGCATCACCATGGTCACCCCTCCCGGCAAAGCGTCGCTGCGCGTTGTCCCTTCGCTCAGACCCTGGGCTCTCCTCCGAGGACGGAGTGGCACTGACCGCAATGCCTTCCCAGCCCTGCCTCCCTCCTCTGACCTACCCTGTCTCCACCACGATTTATGCTCCACATTAGCAGTCCACCACCGCCGCTCCCCGCATCGCCGAGGCGAGGTGGCACTGCAGCCGGCTGCGCCGCACCGAGCACCACCAGGGCACCCCGGGTGACACCTGCCCCAGGCACAAAGCCCTCTGCAGACACAAACCGGGACATATCTGCCCAAAAGTGAAATTCTGGGGACACGGGGACGGCGGGGAAAGGCTGAGCGAGCACTGGCAGCAGCAGGGATGCTCCGGGCTGTGCCAGGGGGAACATGCCTGGGGGGAGCACGTGGGGGACGGGGCTCTCCTGCTGATTTCTGCCCGGAGAGGAAGGAGCCCTGTACCCCAAAATGACCCCCTGGCCACTCGACTGCCGCCCCCCCTCTGGGACAGCCACACTCCCGCACAGCGAACCAACAGGCTCCTTTCTCCACCCCAGCCGCAGGGCTCTGGCTCTAAGCCTCCAACCCAACACGCAGCATCTCACTCCATAAATCACCCTGCTATCGGCAGCTGTCAGGAGCCTGCGGGCAGAACCCACCCGCCGGAGCTCGTGACCTCCCCCTTCACCCCCACCAACACCTGCTGGGCCACCGGCACCGCAGACGGGGACTGCGGCAATGCCATGCGGTGCAGCCAGGGCCGGGGTACTGAGGTGGCCCTGGGGCACTGATGGGGAGCAGCATCCCTCCCTCTCAGAGCTCATCCCCAAGGCCAGCACAGCCCCAGAGCCACTCCCCCCCTGCACCGGAGCATCCCTGTACAGTCCTGCCCTCTCTCCTGTTTCCATGCAAGCTGGGCTGACAACTCCTCTTCATCACAGTGCCAGAGTCTTCCTCAGAAGTCATGCATCTCAAGCAGGACAGCACCATAAATATTGCATAGGAGGTGTTTCTAATCTAGTTATGGGTTCAGCCTCTCACGCTCTTCCATCAGGGAGCCTTGGATTGAAATTGAAGTGTATTAGTATAATTTTATCAGGTTTTATTAAGCCTAGGGTCTTAGGTTTTTGATATATAGCTTTAATTAAGTTTTAAGTCAAAGAATGCACTCGCTCATATTTTATCTTGCTGTGTCACATCAGAGGGAGGCAGTTAATCAGCACGTACAAAAACTTCCCATCGCCAGTGATGAACGGTGGTGAACTTTGCCTGCAGAGATCATCGTCCCGGCCTGACTGAGCCCTCTGCCCCGCTCCCCCCTCCCCAGAGCTCCCCTGCCCTCCCAGGCCAGCGCTGCCACAGGAGCACACACAGGATGGGCAAAGCCTCTGGGCACAGAGGGGCAGAGGGAAGGTGGCCCCGAGGCAGCTGGCACCGGGGGCTGCTCCCGGCTGGGCTCTGCAGCAGCAGCTGCTGCTACCAGCAGGAGAGCGGGCACCAAACCAAGAGCAGGTCCTGGCAGCACTGGCGAGCGGCACCGCCTGCCCGCGCTGCTGGGCGCTGCGAGGGGACGGAGCCAAGGGCGATGCTCTGCTACCCAGAGCCCCCCCATCGCCCCTTCCCTACCAACAGCAGATGGGCAAACCCAGCACACAGCCACCCACCGCAGCAGCCCGGGCAGCGCAGCGGGGCGAGCGATGGCCAGGAGCAGCTCCGGATCCAGAGGCCAAAATCCTGGATGGCTCCCTGCAACTTTGGAATAGGGAATCCCAGCCCTCAGCCCTGGGGGCTCCCCGAGCCCCCAGTGGGCACCCACTGGGTGCAACAGCCCCCCGGGCAGCCACAGGACATCGGAGCTGTCCGGGCTCCCAGAGGCATCACCAGCCAGGTGCTCTTCTCTCCTCTAAAAGGAGCAGTTTGGGGACACAAGGTCTGTGCCTATCTGCCAGCGATGGCAGCAGATGGCATCACAGCTTGCACTGCTGCTGCCCTCACCCTCCCCGGTGCAGGGAGGGCTGCTGCTCCCCAAGGACTCAAGGCTATGGCGGTGGCAGAACGCTCCTGGTCCTTGGGAAAGGCTGATTCATCCCGGCTGGAAGGAGCTGCAGGCACCAGGCAGAGCAGAGCCTTCCCACCAACCGATGTGCCCAGCTGCAAGCGCAGCCGGGGCGACACAGCCCTGGGTGCTCGCTCTGTGTCGGCCCCCGCACACCTTCCCCTGGGTGGAAGCCAACACAGACCCTCCCCAGACAAGCTCAGGTCTCCGGAGTCCCGACCCAGAGCATCCTGCATCCCCCGGCAGCACCAGCCCCAGCAGCAGAGCTGGGGGGAACAGAGCTTTGGGGACACCCCCACACATGTGCCAGCCTTCCCCTTAGCTGAGGATTTCTGGGGACGGAGACAGCGACAGCCCAGAACCCCTCCAGGCCGCAGAGCGCCCCTCGTGTGAGGAGTGGCAGAGCCGTGCACAGACCTGTCTCTCCCAGCTGAGGTGCTGAAAAATTTATCATCGAACTCGCAAAAATGAACTCAATTAAAAACCAGTTTAACGGTATTATGTTAAAAAAATAACTCTCATCTTTCCCACGTCAAGGTTCCCGTCTGAGAGCGGCAGAGCCTCCGAGCGCAGTGTCACCAACGGCGGGGGACGCTCTGGTTTGGGGGAAAGGGACGGATGAGGTGACACAGGCAGGTACCGCAGCCAGCACAACCCTCGGAGCCCCAGTGACACTCACAGCCCACACAGGTTTGCTCCCGGAGTGCTCTGGGTACCCCAGCAGCGGGGCTGGAGGAAGGATGGAGCCCCCCAGCCCAGGCTGGCACTGTCCCATGTCCCCGAGCCCTGCGGGGTCTGCACCAACCATGAGACCCCCGCGGCAGGACCGGGCGCAGAAGGACCACAGCAGCCCTGGGAGCTCACCCAAGCCCCGAGGCAGCCCTGGGGAGGGGGAGCAGACAGTGAGGGCTCTGGGCCCTCAAGTGGAGCCCACTCCCCTGCGACCTGCTCAGCGTCCCACTGGATAACCACATCTTGTCCCAGGGAACATCCAAGTGGTGCTCACGGCTGGCCCGGCGGCACGAGGTGACAGCACCAGCAGCAATGGCAGCAACTGCTTTGGGAAGAGGAGGGAGGGAATCCCAGGAGCAGCAGGAGCGGGTCTGCCCATCAGCTGCAAGGCTGAGAGACTCAGGGGGTGGGGAGCGCGTTCTGCATTTCCTTCCTTCTCCTTTGCAAAGAAACAGAGATTTGGGCTTGGATTTGAACTTCATCCAGGAGAATTTTCCTTGGAAAGGAAGCACTGGATTGCTTAACTCTCTCTGTTCCCACATTCCTATTAAAACGGGGTGAGGCAAAGAGAGTTTCCCACCAGGCAGCCCCACTCCCACAGATCCCCCAGGGGATGGAAAGGATCCCAGGAGCGCCAGGGTGCAGCCTGCTCACGGCTCCTGACCCTGCAGCGCCTGCAAGCACGCTGCCAGCCCTGGGCAGGGCTGTCCCCGCGGGTGCCAGGCTCCCGGAGCGCCTTCGCAGCACCTCCCCTCCAAGGCACTGCACTGGCAGAGGCGTCCCACACGCAGGGCTGCGGGCGTTGCTGCGGGGGGCCGCTGCCTCCCACGCGTGCTGCGCCCGAGCCCCGCGCCCACCGCAGGAACACGCTGTGTGCCCACCCCAGCGCCAGGGCTGTGGGCGCCTGTGCCGAAGCTGAGATCAATCTGAACTGGGCAGCAAGAGAGCAGGGCAGAGCGAGCGCGCTGCGTGTCGCTGCGCTGCGTGTATTTATATCCCTCACCGCCGCAGCATCCCTGTGCGCAGCCAGGAGCGCGTGCGGGCAGGGCTGTCAGTTCGGCGGCACGTTACAAGTGTTTGATATGGAGATTTTGGCAGTGGGAATGGATGTACCTCGCTGAGAGGTTTATGTAAAATGACAGCTTCTGGAGAATGAAGCGCTCAGATATTAAAAAAAAAAAAAAAGTACAAACAAAAGGGAAGAGGCCTTCTGCTCGGCGAGTCCAAAATGGATTGCTCCTCCCACCACCCTGCCAGCATCTCCCCACCGCGGCCACAGGCAGCGCACCAGCTGCACCAGCCCCACCAGCTCAGCTCGGCTGCTTCAGGCTTCACACCCGCGCCTCAGACCGCTGCCCCATTTCCATCCCATCACTCCTCCTCTCCCCGTGCTGACGGGACCGAGCCTTTCATCGCTGCCTGCGCGTGGGCGAGCGCAGGCGGCAGGAGGAGGACGCCTGGAGAGCGCTGCTGCCAGCAGCCCCGGGAGATGCTCCCGCCATCGCAGGGTGTCAAGGGGGAGACGCTGCACAGAGCGAGGCAGCGGCCGATCCCCCCCCGGCACGGCAGCCCCCACCACCCCGGTGCTGTGCCGGGGCACAGATGCCGAGCTCTGGTTGGAGAGCACCTCAGCACACACCAGAGTGGGCACAGCTGAAGGAAGCCTGGCTGAGGCCACAGGCACCACAGGAGTGGGTGAGATCCCACCCCCAGCCAGGTCCAGACCCAGGTTTCCTGGGGAGCAGGAGGGGTTTGCCCCCCATTGACTCCCACCAGCCCAGGAGCCCACTGCCCACCTTGCCTCAAGCGGGAGTCCCAGCACCCCCGGCTGCCCACAGCCCCCTCAGCTCGGCTGGCACTGGGCAGCTCTCCCGTGTGCCCGCCGGGCAGCGTGGGCACCCACGGCCCCGAAGGCGAGCTGAACATCACCCGCCCTCGAGACATCCTCGGTCCTCTGCACCACAGGCGCGCACGGCGCCGAGAGCCAGCGAAGCAGCCCAGCTCCCCGCTGGGAGAGCTCGCTTTCTAATTAGACCGATCACAGCAAATCATGACACCAGCCCACAGTGGGGAGAGCAGGGACTGCTGCTCTGCGGGCAGCGGGAGCTCCGGGCCTCTCCAACGGCTCCACCGCTTGCGCTGCACTCCCTCCCCGCAGCCACCCCCGAGGAAGAACCAGGAGGAGGGAGCCATGGGAGCTGATGCAGGGCAGTGGGGTCACTTCACCCCGCAGCCCCCCGGGCTCACACGGAGCCAGAGAGGGGCCAGGGGAGCACGGGCAGCCCGACTCACCGGCTGCGTGCTGGCACTGGCTGGCATCGCTCCCACCCCACGGCAGTGGGCGGCTGCAGCAGGAGGAGATGAGCAGGGATGCAGAAGGGGGGGCTGTGGAGGGGGTGTCCCCAGAGGAACAAGGAAAACAAACCTAAACCCCAGGGATATTCACGGAGCCACCACGGAGCCAGCGCAGCCACCAACGCACCCATCCGACAGGAGGATCCCGGGCGAGCCCGAGCACCGCTCGGTCCCTCGTCCTCTCCCAACTCTCCTCAGGCAGACGCCCCCTCGCCGTGCGAGGCTCCGTGCATGCGTGCGCATGTGTTTCCAGCCCATGCTTTAAATGAGGTCTTTGCTGAGAATTTACAATTCCCCCATGGCCTCAATCTTGCAAAGATTGCTTTTTTAACACTGTTGGGCTTTAATTCTAATAAGCCTCCTCTTTATTACGGAACCAGGTCACATTGCCTTGACACTGCGAGAAAGTCTTTCATCGGGAAGGAAAACAGAGACGGGAGAAGAGAAATAAAGCAAGGGAGGGAGGAGGAAGAGGGGAGACAAACAAATACAGGCTGCTCACTTCATCCGGGGGACTCTGGGAAGCGGCAGCAGGCGGCGGGCAGCAGCGGGGCTGCCGAGGAGCGGTGCCTTCCCGCAGCGCCGCTCGCACCCCCGAACGCGCAGGATTATTTCTGGTGCGGCTTCACCTCCCACGCAGCCTCCCACCCTCCGCTGCTGCGAACCGCCGAGAGGAGCGGGAGGGGAAGCTTGACAAAACTTTGACAGACAGAATGAGGACAGAGTTCAGCCCTGCCCTGGACAGATGGACGGCATCGCCCGCCCGGCGCAGGGCCCCGCGTTACCTGCCCGGCATGGCGGGCGAGAGCTGCAGCGCCAAGCACCCGCAAGACCCCCACGCCCCCGCCAGCAGAAACCACAGCCCCTCGCCAGCAGGAGCAGGCGACAGCACGGCATCCCCTTCCCACCCAACACAACTGGTCCAGTACTGGTTTCTCTTCTGGAGGGTCCCCCCTCCAGCATCCCTCCCAGTGCCCAGCCCCTCAGCTGGCAGGGGGTGCTGCCCCCTCAGCTCCCCAACTTCTTGGGTTTGCCTGGCTCCAGACATGTTATCACGAAACATCTCCAGTCACTGTCTTAGGTCATGGCCATCGCCATGGAAACGGGCTGATCTCATACCCCACCTCGGCTCCCTGCGCCTGCATCCACGGCCTCCCGGCGCAGGATCGGGAGGGGGCTCGTTCGGGGCTCATTAAACCTCCTGCCTCCGTCAGCTCCCGGACAACGAGGCCCTGTGAGCCCAAACACAGAGCAAGCCGGGACTCTGGAGCATCAGTCCCTGCTCCCAGTGCCTCCCCCACCTTCCCCTTCATCCCGCTCGGGACCACACAGGCAGCCGCGGAGTCCCCCCACGCCCCGCAGGCGCCTCGTGTCACGCAGCAGGGAACATCCCAGCCTGTGCCGGCGCACAGCGGCACCGTCCGCGGCACGCCACAGGAATCCCGCGCTGGCGAGGCAGTTAATCGCTGTCACCAACGGCACGCTGCTGCTGCGGCGGAGCAAACCCCTCCTGCAGCACACGGGGGCTGCGCAGCGATGGGGGGCCACAGTGGCACGTCCCCTGCAAGAGAAGGGCCTGACCAGCATGTCCCTGGTCCCCAGTCTGCTTCAGGGGATGGCTGCAAGGGAGCTCCTGCACACAACAGGCTACGGCCACTGCAGTGTCCCATGCCCCCCACTCACAGGGCTGCCAGGGCCCAGAGAGATGCTGAGAAAGCAATGGAGATGCCCAAGGCCACCTGTGCTGGCCAGGCCATCCCAGCCTGGGACACACTGCAGCATGGGGTGCCCATGTCCGCACCTGCACAAGGCCACCCGTGGCCTCCACACCAAGCCCCCAGCAGCAGCCAAACCCAGCACAGGAGGAGGCTCCAAACCAGGCTGGCAGCACCGGCCGAGGGCCGTGGCTCTGCGGCAGGAGGAAGCAGCTCCACCAGCAGCGAGGTCCCCACTGTCCCAGAGGAGGAGGCAGAGCCCCAGCGCCGGGTCTGGAGGTCAGAGCTGCGGCTGGGGCTGTCACACCGTTTGTCATGCAACGGCGCACGCAGAACTGCGGCCGCACGCGGTGCATTGCTGCAGGGGCAGCTCCGCTCCCAACGCACGAGCGTCTTTCCCACGCAGCTGGGGACACAAACCCACCCCCCCAGTTCCCACTGGGCTGTTTGCTCAGCGTGGCAAGGCAGAGCTTTACTGAGCCAAACAGCCCAGGCACAGGAGCTGAAAACGCCTGCTCCAGGGTCAGCAAAGGACGAGGCTCCCGAACCGCAGCCTCTCGCCCCACGAGAGCACAGCCAGGATGGCAGCGGGGGGGCCAGGGCTGCTCCAAATGTAGATGTTTTAATTCTCAGTGCGAGCAGCTGCACTCAAGGCAGGAGAGGCAGGGAAGCCATGCACAGGGGTAACCATGGCAACTTCACGGAAGTTAAATAAAAACTTCTTTAAAAAAAGATAACGAGGTCCCTGAATCATGCTTTATCAGCTCTGTTGCTATAAAGATCGAGATACAGCCAGCTCAGGATTCCTAATTACTTCTGCAATATACCGTAGATAGCTTTATTTAAAAAAATCTGGCTCTGCGTGCGATTCTTTGGGCCCCTCTCCATACTGGGATTTGCATATTCCATGGAGCACCTTCCCGGTGGATCCGCCTGCGAGAGCCCTCCCGTGCAGCGCCAGCCTGCCCACGGCGCTGGGGACCCCGCGGCTGCACCCCCAGCCCCGCTCTCACGCAGGGGACACAGGGAGAGCCCCACCGGCACTGCCACCCTGCTGGCACGTCCTCCTGCCAGAGCCTCCAGATGGCAGCGGGAGCACCCCGTGCAGGGCTCTGGGCGCTGCAGCAGCAATGTGCTGACATGCAGATTACCTGGGCTGCCTGCAGAGCACCTCGGCGCAGAGCGATGCTCCCAGCAGCAGCCACCATTTGTACGTGCCAAACATCCCCGGCTGCAGCCCCCACCCCGCGCCCACCGGAGAGGGGCTGGAGCACCAGGGCTGTGACACCCCAGCCTCGGGGGTCACCTTGCAGGGCCCAGAACACAGCCAAGGGCAGGGATTGTCCCCAGCTCAGCTAGCAGCTCCCACCAGCCCGACGCCTGCTGCAGAGCTGCGGCAGGAATTCCTTCACTGCCCACAGACCACAACTTGTCAGAGAGCCCTACGCCTTTTCTCCCACAGAACAGACTGGGAGAACCCCAGCAGCTCCTGGAGAGCCAACAGTCCTTCCCAGCCCGCAGAGACAGCGCTCGGCCGTCCCCACGGCCCCGCAGCGCCCATCAGGCGCAATAACCCAAGTGCTCTTTGGGGAAGTTTCATTCAAACCCAGGGTTTCCATCACTCACAGCAGCCACCCCCCAAAACCCTCCACATGGGACACTGGTGCTGTCACCACCCGCCTCCCCTCCCACCACATGGTCTGAGCCCCTAAAAACAGCACCAAAAGCACCCCAAACCCCAGCCCACCCAGCACCGACTCGGAGGGCGCGAGGCAAACCCCAGCACAGTTACCCCAGTTACCCACTTACAATTAATTTTTCTCTCTTACTGGGCAATCCACAAAGCCATCACATTGAACAAAAGGGTCTTCTGCTAAGGATGCACCGCGTGCAGGTTTGTTTTCACTTCTTATGTTAAGACTAAGTGAATTACTCGTATTATTTACTGTATTTTTCAACTCCTTTAAGCTGATTCTGAATGGAAATTAGCATTCAATTAAAATGTGGGGGGAAAGTCAGCATTTTGAAGCAGATTATTAAGCAATGCTACATTAAACACATTGGAAGCATGAATATCTAGGAACAAGTTCTATATTTAAAAGTGGATTTATCCAGCAAAGGAAGCAGCATCTGCAGTCCAGGAATTGAGGAACCAGATATCAAGGTCAAGATTTTATCAGCAGGTCTCAGATTCTCGCGCCTGTGTTTTACCCAGAGCTTGATTAAGAGTTTAGAAATCTGGAAAACTCTCCCTTTTTCTCCCTGCCTTAGAATTAATTGTTTATCGATCCAACAAGAGGAAAATATTCTCTCCTAGCTGCGGAGGAGATGAGCCTCTTGGCAAAAGTTGTTTTATCACTCCCATCAATTCTGGGTGCAGTGACTCGCTCCAGTTCGATAACCCCGGTTTCTCCAGGCGCCCGCCCCGCTCACCCACCCGAGCAGGCGGCAGAGCTCAGGCCATCGCCCAGGAAACCACTTTTCCCAGCACCAAAACCCTCCAGACCCCCTCTCTGCTGCTGCAGGAGCCATCCTCGCAGCCCCCCACCCCCAGAGCCACCCTGGGAAGCTCATGGGAGCAGAAATAGCTTCAGTTACTGAGTAGTAAAGCCAAAAAAATAACTAAGGAAGGAAAAACTCCACAGCATCACGTGGGGACCAGAGTGGCCAGGCTGCCCAGTGTCCCCGTGCATACCAGCCATCACACCTCGCGGCAGTGCCATGGCTGTTCACCACAGCCATCGATCAAACCACGGGACTCCGGTCACAGCAGCCAAGAGCCGCAGAGGGAAACCACAGCCTGAAAGTGCGCCCTGGCCAGTGGAGCGGGTGTCCCAGGATACAGGGGGGTGACAGGCAGAGGAGAGGACAGTGGCACAGATCCCACCCTGCTGCAGAGGCATATCCGTGGCCTGGGGCTGAGAGGGAGCTTGGGGGATGCCAAGGAGGGAACAGGACCACGCTGCCCAGCAAAGCCTGGCATGGGCACGAGCCTCTGGCAGGACAACCCGCACCAGGCAGCGAGGGGGAGAGAGGGGGACACACGTACAAGCTGGATAACGAAACGTGAAAAGGGACCCTGCACTCGTGTGCTCATTTCTACCCATTAGAAATTCTATCTTGTCTAGTCTGGAAAACACAACGATGCCTGGAGCGTGCGCGTGTGAGCTGAGCAACGCGCGGAGCCGGCTGTGGATTGGTCTGTTCAAAACAAAGTTTAAAAAAAAAAATTTGATCTCAATAACTAATGAAATAACAGAGAAGGAAATTTTGCTTTTTCATCTGGTATCACAGCCTGTCGGTGAATTTGCAAGAATGCACATCCCAAAATGCCTGAAATGATCCCAGCAGAGCAGCACGGCACAGCCCCTGCCTGCACACCGAACGTCCCGGGGGAGCATCCCGGCCCGGCCAGGGAACCAGGAGCATCCTCCTGGGACACAGCCCCGGAGCGCTGGGCTCAGGCTGCTGCCCTGCTCACTGGCAGGGCACGGGTGCTCCCAGAGGGTCCCAAGGGCAGCAAATCCCCCTGGGGCGGCCAGAGCTGACCACCAGCAACAGCTGGGGCAGGGACGGGCTGGGGAGGGCAAGGGGGGCACTGGTGGACCCGTCAGCTCACACGCTTGGAAATACATCTCCTTTCCACTCCATTGTGTTCATCACTGAGGAGCAAAAGGCCGCCAGAGCCATTGGAGATAACGCTGCTCCGCAGGTCACCGCTCAAAGCCAGCTGGGACACTGGCTCCACGGCCTCAGCAGAGGCACCTCGCTCCCCCGTACCCCCTCACTCAGATGTGCAAGGAGGAGAGACCCAGCCCGGCACCGCTGCAGGCTCCCAGCGCCGCACGGCTCCGGCTGCACCACCTCACCGCCACCCCTCGGCACCCAGCGCAGCTCCGGCCTCGCCGCCGGCCCCCCTCCCTCTTCCACGGCTGTTTGGAAAGAGCAAATCATTCATTCAAACTAATTATTTGGTGTACTCTCACCCCATAAGACTGTAAATTAAAAGAGAACTCAAATAAATTAAGGAACTTCCCTCATGTCTTTTATTATCTCAATAACCTTCAGAGGCATTTATCTCCCGTCAGCTGATCCATCTGAAAAATGGTGACGACAAACTCATTTAGCAAATGCATACACTAAAACCCCTTTATTTATACCCTGGATTGGCAAATACAGCCTGTGCTGGGTGAGCTGCTTGAGACACGAGTGTGATGGGGACACCTGGGTCCCCCCCGAATGCCCGAGCCCAGCCAGGGAGACCTGGGGAGCCCTCCTGGGCATCGCAGCAAGCGAGCGAACACCCCACCCTGGGGGGGGAGCAGGACCGCTGCGCAGGACAGGGAGGGAAAACATCGGCCACAGAGAGCGCCGTGCGCGGGCTGCCGGGACCAGAACGCAGCCGTGAGGGGCGACGTGTTCCAGTGATGGGAGATGGAGAAATGACATTGGAAAGAATCCCCTTATTTTCAAAAGGAAAATATCCCAGCCCTTGCCAAAAAGGGCCTCTGTAAGCAGGGACACAGAGAGTTCGCCAGGGCTGGGAAAGGGCAGCCGGAGGAGCATCACACGGAGCAGGGGTCAGCATCCTAAAACCTCCCAGAACCTCTCAGCCCCCCAGGGCCCTCTCGCCTTCAGGAGCAGTGAAGGGAAGGGCCAGGCACGCAGCAGCCCCACAGCCAAGCAGGGGGGTGCCAGGGGAGATGCCAGCCTCGTGCTCCTGACAGCGCTGCCGAGCGCACTCCCGGGGAAGACGTCTGTCGGTGACGGCTCCTTCAGCATCTCTGGTTCTGTGGTGTCTGACCCACCAGCTCCTAAACTGGAGGATGGAGTGAGAGCCACAGCCCCCAGGCTGGAGGGTTTCCTAGTCCCATCCTGGTCCCTCTGCACCCTGCCAGGTACCTGCTCTTGGGCTCATGGCCACAGTAGCTCAGCAGCCAGCTGGCCTGCAGACTCCGGACCATGCACCTTCAGTGCTCCAAAGCCACCCCTTCAGCTCCCTCCACCAAATTCTCATCCCTGGGGGGATCCCACAGCCGTGCCCCAGACGCTGCTGCCTTAACCCTGGCAAAGGTTTACCCAGTGCTGCAGCAGAGCACTTGTGTGCCCGTGTGCCACGGCTTTCTATGGCTGCACAATCCCACAAAGCACTTCAGAGGAGGGAGGGGGGAAACCCCTCCTGTATTTTCTGTGGAACACCAAGCAGAGCCTGGCCAGGGCTCCCCAGTGCCAAGAACGAGTTCCCAGCACCCGGCCAGGTCTGGGCAGCCCTGCCAGCCCCAACCCACTGCAATCAGCCTTCCACACAAATGCTCAGCTCCAGGCACGCTCTCCAGCTATTATCCAGAAAAACAGCCTTCGTGTCTTGCTTTGTGAGGCTTTATCACGCCTCAACCATTTCAGCCTGAATCCAGGAAGCTCTTTGGGGAACGGATTGCCTTCATCTCGCACAGCGAGGGCTCCAGCCCCAGCAGCGCCAGGTACCGCTGGAATGCAAACACCACCAGGGCAGGGGAATGCACCCCCAAAGCGCTGCGAGAGGAACACGAGCCCCAGACACCCCGAGAACGCCACGCAGAATTAGCAGGGAAAAAGAGCAAGGTATTCCCCGACCTCGGAGCACACAGCGACCTGCCAGCCCTGGCTGTGCCCCCCAGGACAGAAACCCCGGCAGCAGGAGCCACCCTGCCCACAGCCAGGCTTCCACGCAGGCAGCAAGCGAGTCCCAAACCATCACGAAAGGCAACCAAAAATAGTCAGTGCTGTTAATGTCATGCTCACTGGAGTGAGAAGCCGAGAAAACCCCGCTTCCCCGCTCCCCCCGTCCCTCCGCCCGCGCACCCACGGGCGCTGCCGAACCCCCAGCCTCTGCCACCCTGCTGCCCACCCCCGCGGGGCTGCCCAGCCCCCCGGCAGCACGGCCGCTCCCGGACCCCCGCACCGCGTTTGTTTACTTCAGGCATCCGCCGCGAAGCGGTGGCGGCGGCGCTGCACGCGGTGGGGCCTCCGGCACGCACCCCGCCGGGGACCGCCGGCACACGGATAACGGCCCGGTGCATCTCCCCTGCGCACCCAGAGAGCGGGTGGCTCCCAAAGGCCTTTGCCTCCATCCCTCCCTGCATCCCTGCATCCCTCTGTCCCTCCCCACGCCGGCACAGAGCGCTCACCTCGTGATGGAACTCCCGAGCCAGGCAGGAGCTGAGCAGGAGCGAGCTCGCGCTGGCTCACCTGGCCGTGCCCGCTGGCAGCGGGGTCCCTCACTGCCCCACAGCATCCTCTCCTCCTCCGCCCCGTTAATCTCGACTCCACCTCACCCAACTTTTCCTTACAATTTACCTTCACCCAGAGGGTGCGACTGTAATTAGCGCGATATTCCTGTTAACAACGGCGCCTAATTAAGACATCTGTTAAGAACCTATCACGCAAACTTAATGAGAACTCGTGCCAGGATCCTTTCCCAGGCGGATCAGAGCCGGCCTGAGGAGCCAGGATCGGGTACCGGGATCGGGTACCGGGCTGGCATCACCCGCCGCCGCGGAACTCCGGCCCGGAGAGCAGCGGGAAGGGCGCTGCCGCCGAGAGCCTCCCCGCACCCTCCCGGGGCCGCGAGCCGTCCCCCGGGATGAGCTCCCCGGGGCTCCCGGTGCACCCCCCCTCGCACCCCCCCACCCCCAACCCCGGGGGCAGGATCGGAACGAGCCGCCCCCGCCCGCCCGCAGCCTCCCCGCAGAGCCCCGCTCCCCCCCGCGGTGCCGCCGCCCCCGGTGACTCACGCTCAGCGGTGCCCGCCGCGGCGGCGGAGGCGCAGGGCAGCCGCGGGTCCCCGCCCGCCCAGCGGCATCTCCCGAGCAGCGGCGGCCGGGGCGGCCCGGCGGCAGGAGGCGGCGCGGCAGCGGGCTGGGCTCGGTTCCCCTCCCGGGCAGCCTGGCACACGGCTGCGCCGCCGCCCCCGCAGCCGCCGAGCGAGGGAGGGAGCGCCCGCCCCCGCCCCGCCCCGCGGCCGCCGCCCCCGCCGGGGTACCCTCCCTCTGCGGACCCCCCCTCACCGCCGCTGCCGTGGGGCCCGGAGGAGAGACCCCGGGGGGGCGTGCGCCCATGGCCGGGTCCCCCCTGCGCTCCCACCCAGTGCTCAGCACCCCCCAGCCCCGCTTCGGGCTCCCCCCGGGCTCCCCCCCCCAGTCCCGCACCCCCAGCCCCGAATCGTGCTCAGCGGTCATGCTCCCATCTCTGTTCCGGAAACACCAGTAGCGTTTTCCCCCATTTCCCCCCAAATGACGTTCCCAGAACCAGGAGGGATGGGGCACACAAAGTGGACATCCCCCTGCAGAGCAGCCCCCCGCCACCCCCCAGCCGAGCACGGATCCCACCCGGCGCTGGGTGCCCGAGGGTGGGGGGGACACCCGGGCCCACCGAGGCTGCCCGCAGGAGGGCAGTGAGGAAGGAGGTTTCCATTCCATTGCCACCATTGCCATGTGGGAGCCCCTCGGGCCATCGGGCTGCAGCACACCCCGGTGCTCCATGTGTCTCAGCCCCCTCCTCCTCTTTAGCTCCAATGGAGGGACCCCCCAGCACTCCCACAGTGATGGGAAGCAGCTGTCCTTCGCTGGCACAGCGTTCCCAGCTCTCCCTGTCCTCCTGCTCTCTGTCCCTCCCCGGGAAGCTGAACGCACCTTCCTGACCCCATTTTGCAAACCCCTTGCCAGGGGTCCTGTGCTTCTGCCCTTCCTCTTGCACCCCCGGTTGCCTCCATCCCTGCCCAGCACCCCGAGCGGTGGCTGCTCCGGCAGTGCGGTCCCTCGAGCCAGCTGTAGCCAGGTGCCCCAAACCCCCCCACCCCAGAGCCCCGGGATGTGCCACAGCACGGTGGCAGCAAACTGCTCCTTGCAGAGCTGCTGGAGGTACGGGATGGGGCTCAGCACCTCTTTCTGGTTTGAATGATCCATTTGTGGTTCCCAGTGGTTGAGGCTGTGGCATTCCCTGAGCACCATCGGGAATACCCCCAGCCTGTGCATGGCATCGCTGACTCCCCTGGAACTGCGCACGGGGGCCATCGATGAGATGTCACCAACACCCCACAGCGTCCCCGCGCAGCCCCCCGAGCACAGGCATCCCCGTCCCCTCCTACCGCGGCTTCACTGTCCCCACAAGGGCTTTGAGGAACGCTCTAGAGAAAAGCACCGGGGTTCTGCCGTAACGTGAACGAGGGCTGTACCCAATGCACCTCGTACGTCTCAACATCCATTTTGTATGACAAACGTGTATATTTTTAGCCCTCCGGGATGCAGAAGCGCCTGAGCCCGAGCATCGCCGCAGCCCTTGTTCTCCCCACCTGCCAGACAAAGGCAGCGCTCAGCCCGGGTGGCGCCTGGCTCTGCCCCGCTGGGCCCTTTCCTCACGGTTCACTGAGGCCGAAGATGCTTTAGGCAGCAGATTTGGAGGAGGAACCAGGAACAGAGGAGAGCGCAGCTCTGCAAAATTTCCTCTGCGTTTTGAGCCTCCGAGCCGGGTCCCTGTTGACATCTGTTCCTAGAAATGCAAACTGGTACCCGCAGCTTTGCGACGCGGGAGGCGTGCGTGCGCCGAGCGGAGCCGAGCAGAGGCGGCGATGCCGGGATTGCTAAGCAACCCCGCGCTGCCCGGCGGGAAGAGGCCCCAGCCCACTGCTGTGCGGGGAACACCGCGAGGAACCCACGGGGATCTGCCCGGGGGTGGCGGGAGGGCGAGCGCCCGGCCCCGGCCGGGGAGGAGGGGGAGCAGGGGGCGAGGGCAGAGAGCGGCGGCGGAGGGCAGAGGAGCAGCTGGAAGGAGCACAACCAACCATCCCCTTTTGGCGAGGCTGGAAGGGGAACAAGCACTAATCTGGGAAAAATATTTGTTTTCCTTTTTTCTTAGCTTATTTCACAGGCTGTTTGCCATTCGTTTGGAGGCAGAGTTGTTCAATTACCGCTGCTTTTTGTTTTTATCCGTTAAGGATAGAACACAACGAGGTTTTCCTTCTCATCACCGCGGCTGGAGTGAGAGGTGACAGAGCTGGGGCGGCTCTGCCTGGGGCTCTCCCTGGGGGCAGGTGCTGTAAACGTGGGCAAAACAAAAATGGGCCATTTGCAACGTGGCCAGCTCCAGCACAGCCCCGGCAGCTCGAGCCGGGCCCTGCCGGGGGGTTCACGCGCACCCACCGGTGCCCATCCCACCCACGCAGGTGGCACAGCAGCGCCAGGCCCTCTGCCCGCCGGGGGCACGGTGCCAGCTGGAGCTTTCCCCAGGGAACGCCGGGTACCCACACCGTCCCTGGCTGAGGTGGGGACGGTGGGATGACGTGGCAGGACCCAGGTTTTTTTGTTTTGGCGAGTGCCAGATGCCCTGACCCAAACCACCCGAAGCGGAACGTGCCGTGCCCGCGCGGAGCTGAGCGCACGCCTGGCGCTGGACGCGCTGCCTGCAGAGCACTCCCAGCACTGGGCAGAGAGGGGAGTGCCGCGCTAATCCGCTCTGAAATCATGCTTTTTAAATATCATTTACGGTGGATTTCATAGCTAAGTTACGCAGCGTAATGAGCAAATCTAAAGTGTAATTGTCACTGCAGGTTAACAGCAAAATCCAGCACCTCTGTTACACCAACGAGCCGATTAAATCAGCGACCATTGCATCGCATCAGTCAATTACTGAGCAGTGCCCAGATCAGTGGCACGATCCGGTCCCCGCCGCGGGAGAAGGCGCGAGGGCACGCAACCAGGCGCTGCTGACACTCCGTGCTTCTACACCTCTGACGTGCCACGTCGCCCTGCAGCCCGCGGGCTCTGCCCCCTTTGGACACCATGAAATCCCAGCACCACTGCCGTGTCCCCACGGGACCGTCAAACACAAAATCAGGTGAGCCCGAGCAGCCCTGGAAAGACGTCCGTGCAAACACCTACCACAAAGCGTGCCTGGCACCTCGGTGAAGTGATTTGACACAGCACTAATTATGCAAATTAATCATCGGTAAATCAGGTACTCGTTTATTTATTTATTTTGTGTTTTGCACGGCAGCCAGGCAGGAGGAGCACGGAGAAGAGCTGCTCTATTTCGGCTGAGAAGAAATGTTTGGTAACGTGTTGCATGATCCGACCTCGCCACGCTCTTTTTCAGATTCAGTTCTGAATTGATTTGCTGGTATCACACCGCTCATGGCTCTCAATATGTCATGGCAGCTAATGAACCATGCCAGGGACACATTTATAACCCGCGATTAGTGCTTCCAGCAGGAAGGGAGGGGTTTTTTTTCCCCTCTCTTCTTTCCTCTGAGGTTCTAAAAGTTAAAAACTCAAACCAAACACCTCAAAAAGACCCAAATCACCAGCAGCCGATGTCTCTGCTGGAAGTCAAGCACTTGTGTGGTCTCCATCCCTCCGCCTTGGGACCTGCTTTCAAGTGGGCACAGAAAAGGACCTGGGCAAGTCACCCAAACCCACTGATTCAGGTTCCTGCCCTTCCCCAGACCCCCACCCTCCAGCACCGCAGCTCCATCTGTCTCTGAGCAAAGCTGTGCCCACACCACCCACAAAACCTGCCTCGAACAGCACCCCAGAGCCAAACCACTGGGAGCTGGACCAGAGAGGAGGGGCTTCCACACCCCATCCCATGCTCCCCACTGCTGGAGCTGGAGCAGGATCCCACTGGGAAGCAGCCCTAGCATGGAGTGGGGAGGCAGCAGTGGGAACAGACCGGAGCCGGTGGCCTCCAGCAGCAATCCCAGCACAGACACTGCAGGGAGCGGAGCTTCCGACAGCGCCCAGCTCCCCTTGGCTCCAACCTCTGCAGTCAGGATGGCAGAGACAGCTCTATCGGGGGAACGAGAGCTAATTAAATTTACTGGGATCACTGAAGAGGAAACTATTTAATATTCTGCATGGAATTCAATATCTGGAAGCATGAACAGCCCTGTTTCACCGGGGATCCGTTCCTTCCCAACGTGCCAGTTTACATTTCGCAGCCCACCCTGCTGCCGAGGGACGGGGGAGGACGCTGCCTGCGAGGGACCGCGCTGCCGGAGCCACAGAGGAACGAACAGCGGGAGAGTGGAACGTCACCGGAGCCACAGCCACATCCCCAGGCGCTCCCGAGGGAGCAGCAGCTCCGGCTCAGCGGAGAGCAGCGTCCCAAGGCCCCCGCTGGATTTCTGCGGGAGGATGCTCCTGCTCCCATCCACGGCCGCGTCCACAAAGGGCTGCTGCTCCGGAGGGGTCTCCAGCTCATGACCTTACCTACTGCCATCTAGTCCCATTTTAACAGCCAAAACATTGCGACATTTTAAATCCTTCCAGTTTGCTCCTCTGTCCAGAAAGGAGCCTGGGCTGGGTGGACCGGGATCCCAGGACAGGAGGACATGGCCTGGGGACGTGCCAGCCTCGTACCGGAGACTGCAGAGCTCCCACCCCACTGACTCCCAGTTTCCTTCTCCTCTTCCTGCCCTGGTAATGTCTCTCACTCACACACACATGAAAGTGATTATAAGGAGCAATAATTTTGCTTCTGTATCTATGTCACCAATACCTTCCGCTAATTCCTGTAACTGCCAGCATGGAAGCACTAATACCTCTGCAAAAGACAAAGCAATTATTTCTAAACATAGCTCCCTTTCCTTGCGCCCTCACCACCCGAATCTCCAAACCCCGCGGCCGCTGTCAGCATCTTTAACGAGCTGGGGGAAAAAAAGGTGTTTTTTTCCCAACAAAGCCCATAGGCAGTGGTGCTGAGCAAACAAAGAGCACGCCGTACCCTCACCTCCCCCAGCCCCGCAGCACCCACCCCGCACCCAGGCAGAGCGAGACAGCGTGGGGGGGACACGAGTCTGGCAGAAGGCACCGGCATCGCGCAGAGACAGCCCGGGACGGGGACACGGCCCTGACGAGGGTGAGACACTCCAGTGCCTCGGTGGCAGCACCCACCCCTGCAGCACCCCTGGGTGACAGGGATCCGGCCGCAGAGCCTGGGAGCAGCTCCCCCCAGTCCCAGAGCATCAGCTGCTCTCCAGCCATCCAAGTTCTCTGCTCCTGCAGGGAAGGCCCCGCTCTCCCCAGGTGACGGGAACATGCCACCGCTTGACCCAGACACAGGCACATTAGCGCTGCTCCCAGCGTCTCGCCTGGATGGAGACGCCGTGTCTGCCTCGGGACCCTCTGCAGCACCAGACCTCATCAGCCCATGGGTCTGCTCGACAGAAATTAAAATGAGCCATAAAATGACAAGTAAAGTGAAATAAGGAATGTAAAGAGCGGGGAGAATGTAAATCGGGTCATTAGCACATGTACAGCACCTGCGCAGCCCCCAGGGAGGGAGGGTCCCTGTCCCCCTCATCTGGGGACATGTGCTTCTGCACGGGGGTCCTGGAGGTCCCCTGCCCCAGCCAGAGGTGCTCCCCTGGGCCCCCTCTCTCAGCCCTATGGAGCCTTAAGGGGTTCGGGGTACCCCCAGCCCTGCAGACCTCTCAGGGCTGCACAGAGCCCCCAGCCCCATGGCCAGCCCCGCTGCCCACCAGCCCCAGAAGGGCTCAGGGAGGGAGAAGCAGCCGCAGAGCGAATGAGCAGGCGCAGGCTCCCCACCAAGGGCTGAGATGAGCTGGGACCTGGAGGCAGCGGCACACCTGGCTGACCTACATACCCAGCGCCGCCGCAATATTTAACGGGCTCTTTGCAATGGATCGTGCATGATAAACCTCACACGCAGCAAAAGGTGCATAACGAAGCCTCCGTCCCCGGAGAGCGCCCCACTGCCAGGCCTGGGCTGGCAGAGAGGTTTAAGGGGACCGACGGAGGCTGAGCACGGCCGTACAGGGGCAGCAGCTACATCTCTGCGCTTGGCTTTTGCCATCCCAAACCACGGAATCACAGAAGGGTTTGGGTGGGAAGGGACCTTTAAAGGTCATCTAGTCTAACCCCCCTGCTCTGAGCAGGGACATCTTCAACTCGACCAGGCTGCTCACAGACCCGTCCAACCTGACCTGGGATGTCTCCAGGGACGGGGCATCCCCCAGCGCTCTGCGCAGCCTGGGCCGGGGTCTCACAGCACAACATTTCTTCCCTGGGTGCTCCCTGGGAAAGCGCCAGGGATTCTCCTGAGCCACCCACAGCCCAGTCCGGTCCCCGGTGTGACGGAGCGGTCCCCAGGCAGCAGGCAGGGTTCGGTGGTGCCAGATGGGTGTGTTACACCCACAGCCCCCGACAGCATCAGAGGGGAGGGGACACCAACCAAGGGACACACGGGGACAGGGCAGAGAAGCCAGCTTCTTATGAACTGCCCCAACAATATTTCCATAACATATCCAACCTACAGTAGCACCACCAGTAATTAACAGCTAAGTTTTAATTAAACATTGATTAGCAACTAATTAGTCTAATGATTAGTCACCTGAAGGAGACAAAGCAAAATACTGGGGCTGCCAAGATGGGAACAGGAGAAGGCAAATGATGAAAGATGAGCAGCAGCTTCAGTTCCTTCCCTGCTTCCCTCTGGGCCGAACGTTTTCTCATATTTTGGTCCTTTACAAATGAGGCCTTGGATGTGAATTCTCCTAATTGTGGCAAGTCTGATGGAGTCTCCAGTGAGTGATGTGGAGGAGACTGATTTTTTTCATCTTCCCCATCAGTTCCCAGCCTGCCGACGCAGCTAACGAGCCCTGTCCTGCCAGAGGAGACTCAGCCTCTGTCGCCGTAACAAAGTCGTGGGGGACTTTTGTGTCTTTGGTCCTGCAGCATCCCGCAGGAACACCGCAGAGGTCGGCAGCACACAGGCAGCAGCCATGCTTCCCCTGCCTGCGACAGCCTCACCCCCTCAGACACTGCCCTGAACTTGGCTCTCGAGCTCATGGGGGGCCGGGATGGACCCTGGGCTCTGGGATGGAGGAAGAAAACACCCCAGGAGGGGAAGGCAGAGCCCTCGGCAGTGGCTGGCAGGGCACAGCTCCCAGCCTCCGCTCCGGGGATCCGGGCTGGAGACCTCTCTGCCAGCACAGGGCCACATCCTGGTGCACGCTCCTCACCTGGCCAGGCACGTGCTGCTTCGTGCACCGAGCTCAGGGTGGGTTTGGTACCCAAGCTAATCACCTCCCTACGCCCTGCGCAGGTCACAGCGGTGCCTCCAGGCTGCTGCACACCCCCACCACTGAGCACTGCCCTCAGGACATCGCGCTCCCATCCCAGCGCAAAGCAGCCCTGCCCGGCCCCAGCTGCGCACTTACAAGGAGCCCTTGCGTCGAGCCAGGTCCCAGGAGCAGCTTCTGCCCTTGCCAAGGGCCGATCCGCAGCCGGTGTTCCACCCCGCTCGCACACGGCTCCGCACCCGGGGCTGGACGCGGGGGGCTGCCTGCCCCCCCACCTCCTCAGCTCCACTCACCGCCCGGGGCCTGGCTGCCACGAGGATGTTTATTATGATGCCGTTCCCTTTTGTGAGATAATCCTATTTACCTACATTACTTATGCGTCAGAAAAATCACTTCTGGCTGAGGGTTATGAAAGCACTTACAGCCGCGCGCTCCCCGGCGCAGCCGCCCCCGAGCTCTCTGCCCCCCCGCTCGCAGCAGAACATCCCCAGCAGCTCCGCAGCCTCACAAGCAGCCCCTTCCCCCCACCCCGACCCCAGCTTTTGTTTTCCTTCTGCAAGTTTGAGCCTTCTTGGTTCCTTATTTATCCCCCCTTTTGTTTCCCTCCTCCCCACGCTCTCCCCAGCTCCTCTCTGGAGTTTCACAGGAAGGTGACACAATGATGGAGGTGTGTGTAAGGAGGATGCCAATGGCCAGAGGGTCAGAGCAGCGTGGGCACTGGGCCAGGCTCCTCTGGGGAGAGGCTGGATGGAGAAGGGTGGGGAGCCCATCGCACCACAGCACTGCTAGAGGAGCCCGACGGCATCGGTCCCACATAAGAAACCCCAATAAAACCCCCAAGGGAGGTAACCCAGAGGCTGGGTGGGCTGATGGTGGCTCCATGGGACAGCCAAAGCAGGGGACACCCCGGGATCCATGGTCAGAGGGACAGGCAAAGTTCAGGAGCCACCTGGCAGTGATGGGACCTGAGCAGGACCCCGGGAGCTGCAGGATGTGTGGGATGCACAGCGGGGGATGGAAAGGGTTAAACACCATACCTCCTCCCCACAGCCACTTGCAGAGCTGCAGGTGTATCGATCGCTTCACACATCTCATCAGACTCGATCGCTACCAATCAATGGGGTCAGGTCAGGGAGAGAGGCAGCTGAGGGATACTGATACCCTCCTCCTCCTCCTCCTCCTCCTCCTCTGGGAATGGCACCTGCTGGGAAGCCCCCACAGAGCCGTACCCTGAGACCCTCCTTGGGTCTGTGCACAGGGGATGCTCCATCCCCAGGAGAGCTGGAGAGAAGGCAGAAAGCAGCAGCAAGAGCCTGGCAGCTGCCTTCTCCCAGAGGGAGGGACAGGGCTGGGGTGCCCGCGGGCACTGCTCCTGCTGGGGCTGGCCATCCTGTCAGCCAGAGACCTGGGAGTGCCAGCCACAGCCAGGAAGAGCCCCCACACCCCTGGGCTCCCCGTCCTGCCCACACCCTCCGGACGGGCCAGGATCGCCCCGAGCCCGGGCGAGCTCCATCCGGCTGAGCGCGCGAGCTCTGCTGGCAGCAGGGAGAGAGCGGCTCTGTCTGCGGCTGCTTCGTGCTCCTCTGCAAAGCACTCTGCTGCTCGGGCTCCTCTGCTCTTCCCTCTTACGCAACTGCACAGAACATAGAGGGGAAGAAAAATCCCCTGGATGGTAATTTAACTGAGGAGCTCGGGCAGGTTTGCACAAGGCAGCAGTTTCAGCAGGGAAAAAATAAAATAAGGGAACAGCCATGTCTGAAATGCTGCTTTGGAAACCTGCCCCCCCTCCCAGGACCCCTGTCCTCCCTCCTGGGGACCCCTGTCCTCCCCAGCTCCCCGCGGGGATCTCTGCCTCCATCCCTGCCTCCATCCCCGCACCCTTCTCCCGCCCGGGGGGCACAGCCCAAGCTCCCCGGCAGCACCCCGCAGCCGGGCTGCTCCCCTTTCGTGGGGACCTCTGGCAATTACAGGTTTAGCTGTGCAAAACAGGGTTTAATTGCAGCCGAGGCCGTGGGATTGATTTCTTGTTTTGTTTTAAGTGCAGCTAAAATTTATTTAAATTGATAGGGCAGAGAGAAATTACATTTCTATCTTCTCCAAATGGATTTTCCCGTGTCTGGTGGCCCCGGCGAGCCGACGAGCCAGGCCCAGGGCTCTCACCGGCCTGGGAATATCTGCCTGGATCAGCTTGTCATATTTTTCTATTCATTACTGCCATTTTAGCAAACAACTAGTATAGATTTCTTGTTACAACAGCTCTTAACATGTTAGTTGTGTGTGAGCTGGTACCTGCCTTAACCACTCACAGTAAAGCTTTCCCTCGAGAAAAGCGACCCCCCCCAAACCAAGCCCGTGGGAAGGGCTGGGGGTCCCCAGAACAGGGGCTGGGGTGTCCCCTGGTGGGAGCAGCCCAGCCCAGGGGCTCATCCCGCTGCGAGAGCCCGTTCCCAGCCTGAGGACAGAACTAAAGGACTAAAGTGCCTCTGGGGCTGTGCTGACCCCGGGCGCGAGCGGCTGCTCTGCGGCGGAGCCGGGGAGGATGGAAGGCACTGGGGCTGCACACCACGCTGTTCCGCCTTCGTCAGTGCTCCCTACACGGCTCCCCCACAGCAGGCACAATCCTGCCAGGGTTTGCCCAGTGCAGGGGAGGAAGGGCTCATTCCCAGGCTGCAGCCCTCGCTCCAGGGGTTCTGGGGGTGTCAGGGAGCAGGTAGTGGCTGCTGTGGGCACAGGTTCCTGCCATGCCAGGGCTGCTCCCCACTGGGGCCACCGTGGGACTGCACGACCTGCCCACCCTTCTGTCCCATGCCCCCCAGCAGAGCAGAGACCCCTGGGCTGCACACCCAGCACCCACGGGGCCGGCACCGCGCTCCCACCCTGCCACAGCCTCTCACCTCCAGCTCTCCCTCCCCACGATAACTCCAATAGAGAGGAAATCGCTGTTACTCTGTACCCAGCTCCTCTGATCCATCCTGAACCTTCCCCCCTCTCCTCAAAGCCAGCATCCTGCAGAGCCCCAGGCTCAGGGGGACACCCACCCATCCGGACCCCCCCAGAAGCCCTAGGAGCTGATCTATGACCCCAATAAGAGGTGATAAATAAGGGGGTGGCTGGTGGTGGGCGCAGGAGGGAGCGTAGGGGCCGAGGTGGAGGCTCCTCAGCGGCTGCCCTGCCTGCACTGCTGCACCGCCGGCGCTGCTGCGGAGCCTCCCGCGGCCATCGGCTTCCTGGAAGCGCCAGCACCGTGCCAGATTTCCAGCGGCTGCTGCTCCCTGATCCACGCCTGCTGCAGGCAATCCCACTCCTGCTGCTGTGCCTGCACAGAAAGCACTTGGTAGATTTGATTATACGATAAGGGGCATCAGAAATGCAACTTGTTGCCTATTTCCCAGAGTAATTAATTTCATCTGTATTGAACAAATGACATAATTTGAGGATTTCTGGGTTATGGATTAAGTAAAGACCAGATGAGAGCATCCTCATTGGCTCAGAGATTAATTAACAGCATGAGGTGAAGCGAGCTCTCTCCTCTGCAGGATTGTTTCACCGGTGCATTTCTAATCCACCTGCCCAGCACCATGGCTGCCCCGAGGACACCGCATGCCCTGTCAGGGACAGTGGCACTACCCCTTGACCAGGGCACAGAGCCCCAGCTAGAACTCGTTCCCATACCAGGTGTTTTACCAATCACCAGGCCTAGCACAAAGAACACAGCCAGCAGAAAAACAAACCAGTAACCAGATCCTATTGTACAAAAGAAAGTCATTATATGGGTGATCACTGGGGGTACAAACAAGTCCATCAGATCACACACAGCAGACACCGACCCCAGGAACAATACAACACAGCCAACAAGCGGTGGCACAAACAAAGCAATGAAGTCTCCCATGGCAGAGATGGGAGACAGCCAAGCCAATAGACAGATAACATAGGACAGAGGTAGCCACATGTTCTCACAAAGCCCACGTTCACAAGCACCAAACCTGACCGGGGCCCAGTTGCAGGGAGAGTCAGAAGGTCCTGCCTCAACAGGGAAACTCTGCAGAGTGCATCCACCTCACAGACAGACACTGCACCCATCCTGCAAGTGGTCCCAGCTTTTATCCCCAAAGCAGGACACCTGGCACTCCTTTACCCAGTGCAGGGCACCTGGGGCTCATTTACCCAATGGGGGCACCTGGGGCTCATTTACCCGAGGGCTTTCCCTGCAAGGGCAGCCACACCTTGGAGGAAAGCCAAAAGGCAAACTCATCCCCTCCTCTTAAAGGGCCATGGGGACCACCCATATGTCAGCCTTAATTTAGGGCTCGGGGTTCAGACCCCAGCACTTCACCAGGACACTGGGGGATGCTGGTGAATAAAGCCAAGCTTTGAGGCTTCCTTGAGGCCGCCCGCTCCCTGCCTGGGTTAGCACTGCCTGGTCTGGCCAAGTCACACACAGCCTGCTGCAGGCACAGCTCCCCACCTCGAACCCTCTCCCAACAGGGCAGGGCTGAGACCCTGGGTGTGCCAGGCAGGATCTCTGGGAACAATGGGGACAGCAGTGACCTCAGCAGAGCTCCAGAGAAGCTGGGTGCTCCTTCATCCCACCCTGATGCCCCGCACCCTGCCAGGGCATTGCAGCCACACCATGCTTTGTGTAACCGTGCCAGTGGGGTTGTGACTGCAACCTGCTGCTCCTGCCCTGGGGAGATGTTCTGCCCTGCTCCATCCCCTCCTTCCTGCCCTGCTCCATCCCATCCTCCCTGTCCCACACCATCCCCTCCTTCCTGCCCTGCTCCATCCCCTCCTCCCTGTCCCACACCATCCCCTCCTTCCTGCCCTGCTCCATCCCCTCCTCCCTGTCCCACTCCATCAACACAGGCTCGGGCCAGGGATCCCCCCCCATCCACTTCAGACTCACTGAAAGAAAATGTTCTGAGTGGGGTCAGAAAAACAGGGCTCCGTGCAGCGTTTATTCATGAGCCAGGCATTTCATTTAATGTGCCTTGCGATGCAGGATCAAAGATCCAGAGCAGCACCTAATTAATTATTTTTCCCTTCTTCTGTACCATCCCCTAGCTGAGCACCGAGTCCCAGAATGTAAAAGCCTTCCCTTTCAATGACTCCGCATAATGAGATGGATTTGGACTCCAGCAAATTTGTGCAGTTTTATGGAGTATTATATGAAAATGCTGTGAAATTAAGTTCTGTCTTTGCTATCACGCCATGGCCATCAGAGCGCTTTTATGTGCGGCACTGAGACTAAAAGATGGGAAAGGGAGTCCTTGCTGCAGCAATGTGGCGAGCGGCGAGAGGGAGGAGCTGTGCAGTGGGGATGACATGGTGGAGGGCGAGACGGGGAATCAGGGAGGAAACAAGAAAGCGATGCAGATGAAGAGTTGCAGGCTCAGAGCCTGGAACTGGAGCGGAGGCAGCCAGGAGGCTCCGGCAATGGGGAGGGTGAGGGGAGCTCCCTGCTCCCAGTTCCCCTCTGCAAAGCGCTCCGGCAGCGCTGCTCATGGCACGCAGGCGGCGAATGCCACCATCTGGGGGGGCACACAGGCAGAGCCCCCCGGGGAGGGCGGCCGGGTCAGCCCATGCCCCAGCACAGCCCTGCATGGCCCTGCACTTGGCTGTCCTCGTGCCTGACGCCCCAGTGCGGGCACTTGCCCGCTCAGCGGTATCAGACACGTTGACAGGAGCACAGTGGTGGTGCTGAAGGCCACAGGGAGCCCTGTGGGGAGGTGCTGCCCCAGCCCCGTGTGTTCCCAGCAGACCCTTCCCTGCCCCTCGGTGCCACAAAGGTGCCCAGCACAGATGGTGCCAGTTCAGCCTGGAGGCAGGGAGAGCCCCTGTGTCCCTTCCTAAGCCACCTCCCTGCCCATCCCTTCCTCTTCTTCCTCCCCCCTCCAACTCTCCCCGTCCCCAGCCCTTCTCCCCCTCCTCTTTACATCAGCCCTGCTCCCCTGCATTTACCCCTGAGTGATCTATTTTTTCCCTTGGCAACTTTATAACCCGTTTCTTTGCCTGACAGCAATTAAGTGGATGCTTCACTTCCAATCCCATGGCCTATAAACACTGGAAAAACAAAATGTTATAAAGAAGAAAACAATTGGATCTGCACACAGCTGCCTGCACCCATGCATGGACAGACACGGGGGGACAGATGTGGAGGAGGGGGTGATGCTGGGGGAGTCGTCACACGCTGCAGCCTCCCTGCCCTCCAAAGGCGCGGGCGGAGGGGAGAGATCTCGGTAAGGCAGGTGAAGGCGAGACACAGAGTCACATCCATCAGTCACAGCAGCTCCTCAGCCCAAGCCCTCCCATGCCCAGGGCTGGCTCCTGCACCCACTGCCCCTCTCCTGCCCTGCAGCGCCCCGGCACACACACAAAAACAAAATGGCCAAAACCAACCAAACAAACAAAAAAAGGCAGCAGCCCCTCCTGGGATGTATGGGATTTTTTGGTGCCTCACAGGCCCCCAGCCTCTGGGGGCTGACACTGATAAATGGCACCTTTCAGTTCCCTGCGGACACACTCCGTGTCCCTGGGGGAGGGACTGAGGAATACCGCTGCAGAGGTGAATGCAGCTCAGATAAAATGAGCTCCATTCCCATCCCTGGAGGAGCTTAGGCAAAAACCAAGAAGAAACCAGCAACCAGTCAGCAAGAGAGCACGAAATCCTGGCGATTACTGAAAAGCTTGGGCATGGCTGCGAATCCCACGGCTGCCAACAGTACCCTCACGCTATTAAGAGAAAAATCAAGATGTGGACAGAATTAGATTGGCCATAGGTGAAAAATGGCTCAATTATTTCTAGCGCCAGAACCACAGAAGGACATTTCCCTCCGTCCCTCATCCACAACCTCCCACTCATTAGCAGACCTCGCAGCGAGAAAAATGCTCCGAGCTTCAGGAAGAGCAACAGCTGGAGACCCAGCGCATGGCCTGCGCTGCGTCGGGCATCGCCCACGCCAAATGGCACTGGTCTGACTGGGCTGGCTGTGGGAGATGCTGAGCTGGTGTATGCCCTGTGAGGAGGGCAGCCTGCCAGCCAGAGCCAGCGCTTCCGCCAGCCGGGCGCCTCGGTGACGAGGACTGGCCTGGCTGGGAAGAGGGATGTCCTGCTCCGGCTGCTGTGCCCACGGGATCCTTCCCCTGCTCAGAGCACGGCCCGGCGTCCCTGCCCGTGTGTGTGCCACGACCCAGGGCAGTAACAGCCTGCGGGAGCAGAGGGGTCAGAGGAAGCAGCGGGGATGCGGTGTGTTGGGACCAAGGGGACCCGAGCCCAGGAAGGCACCGAGCGGGACGGCGGAGCAGGGCTGACCCACGAGGTCTGGGCAAAGCTCAGAGCAGAACCCAGCCCAGCTCTCGGGGGACAGGGACAGCCACGGGCGGTGGCTCCCGGAGCCTCTCCCCGCTCCTGTTGTGCAGGGACCTTTTAAATCAACCGATGCATAAAACTGAAAGTAAAAACTTACCAGGAGGCCCTGCCCCCTCCCCGGTAAACTTGGGAACGCGCTGTCATCAAGAAAAATGATGCTGGCAAGAGAGAACCCCGCTGGGGTTGCTGGCAATTTACCCGGCTCCAGCCCCGATGAGTGTTTAGCAGTGATTCCAGGACGTGCCTGTCGCGGGGAGGGACGGGAGCACGGGCGGGGAGAGCGCGGGGAGAGCGCGGCAGCGGCGGCAGCACAGCCACGGGCAGGCGGCGCGGTGGAAAGGAAATCAATTAACGGCTCCTGGGAAACGGGGATTTGTGGCATTACAGGGAAAGGGCCGCTCGCTCGGCAGCGACAGGGAAACACGTGGTCCTCAGTGACACGAAGGCATGGCCACGCCACGGCGAGCTGGCGCCATGGCCAGCTCCGGGCCACCAGCTGCAGCCCCCGGCCAGGCAGCCCCTCGCTCCCTGTGCCCGGCCTCTGCACCCCCACACCGAACCCCGCTAACGCATCCGTCCTCCAGGAGCGTCTCACTGTGCCCGGCCTCTGCACCCCCACACCAAACCCCGCTAACACATCCGTCCTCCAGGAGCGTGGCTCACTGCTTCCCCCCAGGGCTGTGTGTCCCCCTGCAGCGCCGGGACCCGCAGCGTGGCTAACCACTGCGTGAAACAGAGGAAACCCTTTTCTGCGTGGGTGTTCTAAACCTGTTGTCCGATCGTTTCATTTGATTCCCCCCTATCTGTGGGAACACGGAATCTCCGTTTCGCACCACACACCTCTGTCCCACCCCCGAACTGATGAACTCCACCGCAGATCTCCTCTGTTCTCCCTTCCAACCGAGTCCTCATTCACAGTCCCTTCTCACATGGGAGCGGTTCCGTGCCTTTGATCAGCCTTGGCAGCCTCTGCTTTCCCTTTTCTAGTCCAACTGCCTCCTTTTTGTGATTGGGCACCAAAACCACGCGCTGCACTCGCGCTGACGCAGCTGTCACACCCTGGCGTGACGCCGCTGCCTCGCTGGCTCTCTGTCTCTCCTAACATCCACTAACGAGCCGTTTGCCTCCTTTGGCCGACACGGGGCACTGAGATGACATTTTCACAGGGCTGCCCCCAGCCACCGCGAAGTCTCTTTCCCCCCCAGGAAACACGAAACTGAAGGCCAGCTGTGCGGGTCTGTCCTTAGCGCTGTGCTCCCGCCTGCCTGACTCGGGCGCAGCAGCGCTCCCCTCCCGTTTGCCACGCACGCCGTGAGATTCCCCCCCAGCGGCTGTGGATTTCAACCACTGCTGACAGGGGCCAGGACAGGGGGGTGCAGGCAGAGGACATTCGATTCATGGCTCCCTCGCCCAGCTGCTGGGGGGGACACAACCACAGGGACACCCCCACCCTCCTCCCAAGGGGTTTTATTTGAGTACTCGTTCCTGTCCAGGCAGTGAGGTGGCCGGGCTCAGCTCACACGGGGACAATAAGGACACGGCCCTTTGGTTGACGTTTCCTCAGCGCAGTGATGCTCTCTGCGCGGCTTTTCCACCATTTGCTGTTTTCCGCCCCCCAGGCGACTTCGCGCCTCCCCAGGGCGAAGCAGCCGAGCATCCCACGAGCGTGGGGGTCAGCCCGGAGCCGGGCAGGCCCCGCTGGCCCCTCCCCTTGGCGGGCACGGGAGGACGGTACCGCTCCGCGCACCGGCAGAACCGGGAGTGCCGGCGGGAGCACGCAGCGGCCCCGAGCGCCGCTCTCAGCACCACGGACAGCGCCGGGCGCCGCCGGGTCACGGGTGGGCGGGGAGCCCCAGGCCACACCCCGCGGCCGGGAGCAGAAGTCCCCCGGTGTCTGGGCACGGTGTACCCCACGCCGGGTACGGAACACCCCGCTCCCAAGGAGCTGGAGCCCCAAACTGGGCTCAGCACAGCCCAAGGCGCAGCTCCCCCACAGCACCCACTGTGGAAGAGCCACCCAAGCGCCAGTCCACGGCAGGGATGTGCAGCCTGATGCCTTCACGCGTGGGGAGAAGGTGCTCACCATCCCACCTATGCAGGAAAACACCCGCCCTTCCGGCCTTCTCCAGCTCCTAAAACCCTTTATGCCATTCCCCAAGGGAGAACAGCCCATCCTGCAGTGGGACACGGCCCTCGGCGTCCCCACGCCACAGGCTGGCCTCCAGGGACCCACCACGTAACTGCTGCAGGGGACGCTGTTCCCAGCTGGGACCAGACTGGGATGGCTCAGCCCTGCCCTCCCACTGCTTCCAATGACCCTTCTGAAAGGAACAGTTCTTAATTAATATTAATGCTCCGCATCACATCAGATCTTCTCCTGTACTTACGCTCCGTCCCTGAGCACCTTCCCAGCCTGTCCGTCTGCCAGCAGGACGGCGATCCACAGCCTCTGCTGCTGGCTGGTCCTGAGCCTGGTCCTGGTGCAGCTCTAACGGACTGGTGACACCGTTATATTTATGGGTATTTCCAGAGAAAGAAAAAGGCTGCTGGGTGTTCATGTGTTCTTGTTGTATTATTTAAGAGAAGCCATTTGAGAGCACAGGAGAAGCAGTGTCTGCTCCCAAAAGAAGGAAAAATAATGGAGGGGAATATTTGCAAAAAGCTCAGTTGAGTAAATATTTTATGCCCAATAATGTTATGGCTTTTGAATGATGCATGCAAGAGAGTTGAAAGGAGGTGAGGCACAGAGCGAGGCAACGCACAGTGCCTGCTGAGAGTGAAGGTGTTTGCGGGGGGAGGCGGAGGAGAACCCAGGGCCCAGTGCCTCTCCCTGTGGCTGGGTGGCTGCTGGCAGGGCCAGGGCAGCAGGGCACAGCCACGCCAGGCACTGCATCCACACGGCCCTTCTGCGGCAGGGAAGCTGGAGCGACCCTTACAGGGTGACAGTTCTGCCCCAAGCGGGTGACACCAGCTGACAGCCCCAGCGAGGCATCACCCACCGCCCCAGCGAGGGAGCAAGGGGCAAGGAACTGGAAGACAGACAGCAGAGGGATCGTGCTGACCCAGGGGAAGAGGCAGGCAGGGGAGGCAGAAGGAAGGCCAGGCAGGCAGGGGTGGTGGCCCATGGGAGGAGGGCAAGGCCAGCACAGAGGAGGGACATTTCTCTGACCAGAGGAATTCTCCTCCTGGCAGGCAGAAGCACAGGGTGAGCATCTGGCACAAGGTAAGCCCAGAAAGGAGTAAAATACCATTAAGTGTAATAAGAAATGTAGTTAATCAATGAGCTCTGCAGCTGAGGATCAATGGGAGGCAGACACAGCCATTAGCTAAGAAAGCTGAGAAAGAGCCCCGGGCTGTGCTGGAGCGGTCGATGCCGGGTTTAACCCAGCGGCAGCGGAAGGGCCCTGGGTGCAGAGCAGAGCCAGGCTGCAGCCACGAGACAGGGCTGACCCGGCTCTGCTCTGGGGGGCTCAGACCCCTACAGGGAGCAGGAAGGGGAGCCCAGGCCATGCCCAGCGCTGAGCCCTGAGCAGCACCATGGGCTCTGGGACAGGTATCAGTATTCAGCAATGGGAACAAAGGTGTGGGGGGAATGGGAGCACTGCTGGCAGGGAAGAGAAGGGATCGAGCCCCTTGTCATCATCCAGGGACATCACTTGGCTGCAGAGAGCAAGAGCCAGGGGTTTAGCCATGGACCTCCAGTGGCCCAAAGGCTGCCTTGAACTGCAGGTGTTGGCTCTTGCTGTGGGAGCCAGCCCAGGAGGGTGCAGGGGGCGATGGGCATTCCTGGGAGATCACCCGGAGCAGAAGAGACACGCAGAGCCCCACTCGCCGCCTGGCTGAGAGCCGCCTCCTCAGAGAGGGGCTGCAGAGCGCTCTTCCTCACTGCTCCTGTCCCTCTGCCCCTCTCCCCGCCTTCAGCACTGCGCTGCGTCGCTCCCCAGGGGCCGCCACATGGAAGAAGTGCAAACTAGATGGCAAAGAGGTCACCCTCCCAAGAAGGTGTTGCACCAGCGCAGGTAAACAGAGCTGCTGCTGAGTCAGGGCTTGCCCGGGCCCCAACCTTGAGAGATGCCCTTGTGCCCCCCTCGGCCCAGCACACTTGGAGCCCGTCCGGGTGGCGCTGGGCTGAGTCACCGCACACGGGGCTTCCTCAGGAGAAAGTCTTGGTTTTCAGCCCACGAGCACATTTCGCGCTGGGGAAGGCAGACAGCCCCAGGCAGCGAGTGGGCACAGCCCCCAGGTCTCGCTGACGGCGCTGCAGCTGCTGCAGCCCTGGCGCCGGGACCCTGCCACGCTGCTGCCCTGCGCCCCATCGAACCCCCAGCTCTGGTTCCAGGCTCCCTTCACGTTCTCTTCAAGGCTGTCGCCCTCAGTCCTGACCCTGCTGCTCTCCTTCCCACACTTGCTGACCCCTGATGGCCAGAGCGTGGTCAGACCCAGGCCAGCAGAGAGAAGCAGCACTGGTCTCTGTGCAGGGGAGTCTCCAGGGACCAGGCACACAGCAATGTCTCAAGAGCATCAGAGCCTGGGGCTGTGCTTAAGGCAGAGTTTCTGCACATGCCCGTGAAGTGGAGTGGGATAAGCGGCTGTCCCCTGAGGTCCCTCCCAGGAGGTGGCCTCCCTTCTCCCACTGGGGCTGAAATCATAGCCCTGATCCCAGGAGGCTGTTCCTGGCCCCCCTGGAGCACATGACACGTGCTCCATCCTACACATCACTGGATCCTGTCACCGGGGGCTGTGCAAGACATGGTCCTGTCACTGTCCCCTTTCCCAGACCCTGCAGCCCAACAGGGACAGCTGCCCTGCGACTTGGGCTGGGGGGTCCCAGTGCTGCGCCACCTGCCCCTTCTCAGACTCGAGTGCTGACCATGGGTAGGCTGGACCAGCTCAGACCCCTCCTCCCCTCTCCCTCCCACACGTCCCTCTGTGCTCGCATGCTTCCCAGGGCTGCAAACAGGCTGGGCCCCGAGCAGCGCCCTTCAGACAAGCAGGGCTGCTCCACTGCCGGGTGACTCCTCCGTGCTCCTGAGTTCTGTTTTCTAGCCCTTCATCTGCCTTCACTGAGTTAACTGGCACACAGCGTGGGAAGGGCAGGCAGCCCAACACGCCTTTGCAGGGATTCTCTTCCCCAGGTCGGTGCTGGGACGGCCGACTCACGCCCTCGGAGCGTAGCTCATTGTGTGCTCTCATCAGTGCTTCCAAGGATGCAGGATCAGTGCCGTCAGCAAGGGGCCCGTGACCTGGGGGTGCTGATCAGGGATGGGGTGGTCCTGGAGCATCCACGGCCCCTCGGGCACATCTGCTCGTGGGACAAGCGCCTGCGGTGCTGCGGGTGCGAGCCCGACTGCAGCAGCCTCTTTAGCCTGAGATCGTCAGTGTCCCCAGGCAGGGTGGCCAAAGGTGATGTGCTTTATCTGTGCCTCTTGCTTCTCAGATATCGAATATCAAGATGTGCTTTGAGACACTCCTGCGATTAAATATTCCTCCGAGATTAGAGCAGTGCTTCCTCCTCTCCAGCCTCTTCCCTCCCAGCGGAGCCGATGAACACGATAACTTATCGGGACCTTCCCCTGTGCGGTTAGCAATGGCACGGGGACTCATTAACCCACCCCAGAACAACACGCTGAATATTTAGGACTCCTCCTGAGCTTGTAAGTGATAACATCTTTATCATCCAAGCCCTTTAAACCCTCAGTGCCTGGCAGGTCCCTCTGTCCTTGCTGAAAGGACAATAACAGAGCCAGGGCAGCAAGCGCTGATAACAGAATAGTTCCTCTGAACTGCAGTGCTGGGGCTGGCAGAGTGGGTGGCCCGGCCAGCAGCTCCTCTCCCGACACACAGCAGCTGCTGGCATGGACAGACAGACCCCTCAGAACAACCCCTCTGTTCCAGTCTGGCCAAACCCAAACCACTGGTCACACCAGCAGCCTCCAGCTTCGCAGCACCCAGCAAGGCACTCGGGCTCCCCGCAGACCTCCCGCCTCCTCCGTGGCAGGCTGTGACCCTGCTCCGGGCAGAGGGGTCTCCCCTGGGGCTGCCATCAGCCCATTAGCAGGAGGAGGGTGGGCTTGGGGCTCAGCACGGGCTCCATCCCACTGCAGCCTGGGCTTGTTTCCCCTGCCTGCAAAGGAAGTACCTGAGGCTGCGCTCCCAGCTTGTATCAGCCATGAGGTCCCTGGTGGGACCCCTCCAACCTCTCACAATGTCCTTGCATGGTTATCCCATGTCACACCTGGGAAACACAAGCACAGGGGAAGAGGCGACCCTGGGCTGGGGAAACCAGTGGAGACAGCTCTGCTGGGTGAGGGAGGGGGATGGAAGCAAAGCACCAAGGAATAAATCTGGAACCTGAGCAGAGGGCAACCAGGAAAGACACAAAGGTTGAGAGTTCAGACCCTGCAGAACCTCTGTCACCCTCTGTTACCTAAGTCTGCAAATGCCTTAAACTCAGTTTTGCTGGGAGATGAGTAATCAGCAGTGATTAAACTGCAGGAAAGTCATAAAAGCAGCAGATATTGATAAAGTGGGACACTGATATGGCAAAGCTCAGCAGCAGCCAAGAAGATGAGGGTCACCCACAGTGAGAAGCAAAGTCTGGGAGCTGGGCTGATGGGACATGGGGGCTCCAGAGCTGGGCTCACCCTCTGGAGCATCTCTGGAGGTTGCTGACACGGCCAGGATCCAGGAAGAAACCTCCTTCCCCAGCATGTGCCTCCACAAAGCCACACTTGAGGACCTCAAGTAAATCCAAGCTCCGTTCTGAGCCGCCGAGCACCCCTCTCGAGGTGGATGAGCAGCCCTGGGAGGGGAGAAGTTGCCTTTTGAAGCTGAATTACTGGCCAAAGAGCTGGGAACTGAAAGGCAGGAGGGACACTGCTACGGGCTGCAGGGAGCCAGTGAGGGATGAAGGATGGCAGCCGGGGTACAGGGGGGTGGGAGGCACCGGGAGGC
Source organism: Podargus strigoides (assembly GCA_028020825.1). Classification (NCBI taxonomy): domain Eukaryota; kingdom Metazoa; phylum Chordata; class Aves; order Caprimulgiformes; family Podargidae; genus Podargus; species Podargus strigoides. The sequence continues at coordinate 703,063 of CM051638.1, forward strand.
TCCACACCTCCTGCCACACCAACGATTCTTCCCATTCTGAGCACTAAAACAGCACCCGACGCCACTGATGGAGGAAGCAGATTTGGTGTTTGACCCAGAAGGTAATCTCAGCTAATCTGCTTCAATTAGACAAAAAACAGAGAGGCTCATTCTGATACCAACTGATCAGCAACTGCAAGATTAGATAAAAACTGAACTTAGTCCCGTCCCACATGTATTAATGCGAGCTCTCTGGGTGTCTGGGCTACTCTGGTTCAAGGGCACGAAGATGTTCACTTCACTGGGGTTCCTATTTGCTGCCCTCTCCTTTACAGGATGCATCCCCGTGCACCAGGTATCCACCCGCAGCAAAGTGCTCCTGGTGTCCTTCGACGGCTTTCGGTGGAACTACGACCAGGACGTGGACACCCCCAACCTCGACACTATGGCTGTGGAGGGGGTGAAGGCACGGTACATGACTCCTGCCTTTATCACCATCACCAGCCCGTGCCACTTCACGCTGCTGACCGGTGAGTGCCCCGGCCCCGAGCCCCACGGAGCAGCACGGGGTGCAAGCTGGGGAAGGGCCCGTGCATCAGTGGAGGAAACTGAGTCCAGCAGCACACAAAGCTTGGGAATAGCTGGAGTTTGGAAACAGTCAGGGCAAGGCAATAGGTGCAGAAAGTGATAGAGCTGAACCTGTATTTATTGAAGGTAAACAGCACCAGATGTGGTAGGAATTGTGCAGCCGCCACCTAGAGCGTGGCAGGAGTTACGCAGAGGCCACCCCATGGAGCTGGTCCCCAAGTTCTGCTTTAATAACAGATCAGATCAACTCTTCTGTATGTATTTGTTCCTCATGTATTTGTCTCTATAGGGAGCCTGATTTCTCAAGGATGAGCACCTCTGCTCACCCATCCCTGTTTGCAGTCTGGGGTCTCCTCTCCTGGTTCGTTCTCGCAGCCCCCAGGGACCCTTTTTTGTCTGTGTCTGGGGACATTTCCTTCTCTTTCGTTACAGGACAGCTTGTAGGTAGAGTTTACTTATACTTCCCTAGCTACCAGAGTCACAAAGCAGAGTAAAGTACAGTTCATGCAGCCTAAGGCTTCATTTAAGTGCTAAGCTCTGGCACAAATCAGTCTCTCACTACAACATCCTCCCTTTGCTTTTATCAGCATACCTGCATTATTTATATTATATAGGTGCCAAACAGAGATACCCTCTGATCTGTGCACATACCTGAGTACAACACATGCTACAGCATCGCAAACACGCAAATATAATTACAAAGGCATGGACACAAAAAACCATTCCATACAATATTCTCCTAATCCAGAGTCCCCAGTCAGCGAGAGGCAAGGCAATAGCTGCAGAGAGGGAGAGAACTGAACCTGTATTAATCAAAGGGAAATAGCACCAGACCAACCCAATAGCCGCCTTTGATAAGACAAATCATTCTTTAGACAAGAGAGATGCACTAAATTTAATCTTTCTGGACTTCGGTAATGTATTTGATACGGTGCCACACGGGAAAGCATCAGTTAAGATGGAGAAGATGAAGATGAGCACAAAATGTGTAATGTGGGGAAGTGAGGGGCTGGGAGGACGAGGAGGGCAGGCGATGCCGAGAGGAGACTGTCAAGCTGGAGAGAGGGCAACGGGGAATTCCCCAGGAATCGATTCTGGAGCTGATCTTATTTAAGATTTTCATTAATAACCTTGGCATAAAAGAGTGGAACAGGATAATGAAACCTGCTGATGAGAGCAGGCAGGGAGGCGCTGTCCACACAGGAGAGGATGGGGGCATCAGGCAGAAGTAACTGTGCAGTCTCCAGAACCAGAATAACAAAAAGAGCATGAAATGGAACAGTACCAAGCACAAGTCTTTAATTTCTAATGGGAATTGCTGCTGCACGCTGATGGTTGTGAACGACAGAGAAAGGGAAATGCCAAAGCAATCGGCTAAATGCGGGCTAACAGTGAGCCCCCCGTGCTGAGAAGGGCAGGAGGAACTGCACCGGCACCTCCAGGGGTGAGGGTGCCCCAGCCTGGGGTCTGGGTGAGACCCCCTGGGAACAACCCACCCGTGTGAGGAGCAGGCATCCCCCCAGCACTCAGTCCCTGCCCTGGGAACCCCACTTGGTGCGAGGCAGGGGGAGAGCTGGGCTGGGGGACAGGACACAGGAGCTCCTTGCCGGATCGGGCCCATTGCCTAGCACGGGGTGAGACCCCCCCAGTGCAGCCTGGCTCACCCCCACCTCCTTCCTCTCTCCTGGCAGGGCGATACCTGGAGAACCACGGGGTGATCCACAACATGTGGTTCAACACCAGCACGGGCCTGAGGCTGCCCTACTACAGCACGCAAGGCGTGGACAGCTGGTGGGACAACGGCAGCCTGCCCATCTGGATCACCGCCCAGAGACAGGCAAGTGCCGCAGAGCCTCCCCCCCGCAGCCCCTGCGCCCACCCCTCCTGCCTGCCACCGCGCAGCGCGAGCCGCGGGCCAGCCACGATCTCTAGTGGCCATGAGCTAACACCCGCTCTGCAAACGACGGCTAATTAGACCCGCTAAAAAATGGAATCCCCAGACGCCGGCAGGAATAATTATGATCATGCTATTAAAAATAGCGAAAAATAACAGAGGCATCTCAGCTTTATTAAGACATTAATGAAACAGGTTCTCCTTCTCCTGTTGAAAGAAACCTCAGCTGGTTCCTTGGGAAGTGTCACAAGCCCAGAGGTTTCGCATCCCTCATTCCCACAGCCTCACCCAGGACCTTCTGGGTGGCAGCATCAGGGGCTGGTCCCCTCTTCCCTGGGGACTGCAGCAAGGCTTTCCCACACCCCAGGAGGCTTTGAATGTGGCCCTGAGACAGGACCTGAGACCTGGCCCAAGACACATAACTTTGCCTGTATTTACCTGCAAATTGGCCCCACTGACCTCAGGGCGAGTGCATGTATGGTTGGAGTAAAACACCCCTATGGCCATGGTCAAGAGCTGCAGGGTCCATGCAAGGGACAAACAGGTCACCGTTTCCAACGTCATAACTAGTGTTACTAACCAACATGCAGGAGTTCTGGGAAGTGCAGCACTTCCAATTAATCACTTTTAATTGGCAACGAGCGAGAAAATCTCATTAGAGACAGAGGTAGACATGAGGAGGGCGCATGAACTGGCAGCGTTGGTAGGTGGTTGCAGTGACAGATGGAGAGACGCTGCAGAGCGAGTTCAGGTGCGTTCACGCAGTGTCTCCACTAACAGGGTTTGAAGACAGGCTCTGTCTATTTCCCCGGAGGGAGAGCGAAATACCAAGGGGAAGAAGTGAATATGAAGTTGGTGGAGCCCGCCTTGTTCAGCTACAGCAACGAAACCAACTGGAGGGAGAACATTGACATCGTCATGCAATGGTTCACGGTGAACAACCTCGACTTCATCGCCCTCTACTTCGGTGAGCCGGACTCGGCGGGACACAAATACGGCCCCGAGTCCACACAGAGGAAAAACATGGTCAAGCAGGTGGACAGAACCATCGGCTACCTGAGGCAGCGTATCCGGGAGAGCGGCCTGGAGTCAAACCTCAACCTCATCATCACGTCTGACCACGGCATGGAGACCGTCATAAAGACCAACGAGATCCACATCGGGGCCATAGAGAACTTCACGTTCACAGACATCCAGTTTGAGCTCTTAGATTACGGACCAAATGGCCTGCTGGTGCCAAAAGAGGGAAAATTAGAGCACGTGTACTCAGTCCTGAAGAACGCCCACCCAAACCTACACGTGTACAAGAAAGAAGACTTTCCAAGGAGGTTCCACTATGCCAACCACTCCCGGATCACCCCGCTCCTGTTGTACGGCGACCCAGGATACGTCATCCATGGGGTAAGATGTACACACAGACATATCTCAGTGTCTCTGGGGACCTGCCCCTCTCCTCCTGTGCTTCCCACAGCACCCCAGTGCCCACCCGGCTTTGTGCCTCCACATCCATCCCTACAAATGGATGGAAACTCATCTCTTTGTGTGAGACCTTCTCTGCTGTTCAGCCAAAAAGGGGTCCAGAAGCCTTGGAGCAGGACTTGCATGAACACCAAGTATCAGTTGCAGGGTCCTCTCCTAGCCTGGCATTACGGGAAGGCCCAAAGTCAAGGCCAGCAGGCAGCTTCCCATCGTGAAGCTCCTCAGAGCAACAAAATTCACATGACATTTAGGGAGGGAACTCATGAGGTGTCACTGAGAGCGGTGACAGGCAGCACCTCCCAGCTTCTCCAGAGTTTAACATCGTCAGATCGACTCCAAAAGAACCCAAGCAGCCCGTTAAACCGCACGGGGAGAGGTGGTGGCACCCGGTGGTGCCGCTGCTTGGGTGCCCTGCGCGGGGGCGCTGAGGGCTTTGGGCGCTCACCGCCCCTCTCCCCTGCAGAGGTACAAACTCCAGTTCAACACAGGGGAGCACGGCTTTGACAACGAGGCCATGAACATGAAAACCATCTTCCGTGCCGTGGGGCCGGCCTTCAGGCAGGGGCTGCTGGTGGAGCCCTTCGAAAGCGTCAACGTCTACGCCCTCCTCTGCGAGCTGCTGGGCATCACCCCCGAACCCCACGACGGCTCTCTGCGGGCCGTGAGCCACATGCTGCGTGAGTCCGCGGGCACCGGGAGCGCGCGGGGGGACCACGGGCACCGGGATGCGCTGGGATTCCCGCGGGAACAGCGACACCTGGTGGCATCCCTCCTCCCCTCCCGGGTAACCGGGAAGGTGTCACGGTAAAGCGGCGGTGTCCCCACCACCGAAGCACAGCACCATCCCGGGGGGAGCGGGGTGGTCGTGCGGGATGCCCTCCACAGGCCCCCCCGGACCACAGCCCGCCGCAGGGACAGGGACAGTGCTCAGCGGGACACGGGGACGATGCCCACCAGGGCAGCGGCCGGGCTCCAAGCTAACCCCACCCCGCTCCTCTGGGCACCGCAGGTTCCAGCGCTCCTCTGCCTCCTGCCAGGAACCTGCCGGTGGTGCTGGGAACGGCTCTTGTCCTGGGATGCTGGGCAGGAACACACTAACCCCACCACAGGTAACTGACCCCCAGGACCCCCCGGCAGTGCCCAGGCAGGAACGTGCCCCATTTGTTGTTGGTCTCTCCAAGTTTTGTCCGCCTGTGGGACCCCAACCAGCCACTGCCCCCAGGGCACAGCTGCCCCTTTGCACCTCAAGCAATTTTACTGCCCAGGCCTGCATTGACACCACCCAGGGCACCTGTGACACCACCCAGGGCATCTGGTGGGTGACACAGAAGGGCTGGACACCCCAGCAGCCTCCTGCCTGCCACCGTCCCACTGCTCTCTGGCCTCTGTGTGCGGCTGGGCTGGGCAGGAGGGCAGTCGGGGCATCACGGGGCACAAGTGCTTCACTGCTTGTGGCTCTGCATGTGCCTGTGTGCGGTTGCAAGAGGGACAAGGACCTAAGTTTGTTGCTTGCGTTCACTGCACACACATGCCTGGAAACCCAGCACAAGTAATTCTTGTTTCCTGGCCCCCCCAGCGCTGGGCACCCCCAGCCTGCATGCACAGGCTGCACACACAGAGGTAAGTCACAGCAGCGCTGTGCTCTCCTGTCTCAGCAGCCTCCGAGTCCCAGGCAGCTCTACCAGCAGCGTGTGGAGAGATGAGGAAGGACAGAAGGACGTGGCTCACCAACACCACCAGTCCCGGTCTCAGGGAACTGCATACAGAGTTCCCAAAACCTCCCCAAATTCCTGATCTGCGTTCCTCCAGAATGACGGAGTCCCGGGGGGAGATGCCTCCCCTGAGCTTTGGGGTGAGACACACCACTGTGGAAGCTGGCACCCACATACAGTCTGACCACAGCGTCACCCGTGTCTGCGCTACCCCACCTTCCCTGACTGCTCCAGACAGAACAACAGCTCGGTTTGGACCAGGGACAGTTAACACTCACTGAGCAATTAAAAGTATTTGTTCCGAGTGTGCCAGGACCTCCTGGGAATGGTGCTGGGCTGTGGCACAGGGTGGGCAGCCTTGGCACACCCAGAGGCACCAAGGGCTGGTGTCTGCCGGCCACAGGCTGGGCTGGCTGCGGCAGTGGTGCCAGCAGAACCAGCTCTGTTCCAGCAAAGGCAGCCTCGGAGGGACCCCAAAGTCAGTGAGTGCTTCCAGCCCCTACCCCGAGAGCCCTGGGTGCCCTCAGCACCGTTCTGCTTGTCTCATAAAATTTTTCTGTCCCTTATGGCTGTCATAAAAATGTGAAATACCACCTACACACCCTGAGCTCAAAACCCAGAGGCAGGACAGGCCCTGGCTGCGCTGCTCCACAGCAGCACCCATGAGACTGCACCCGCCTGCAGCCCTGAGTCACCTCTGGGGAGCTCTGGGAGGGGACACCGACCCTTGATGGATTTTGGAGAAACAGAGGATGTGGCAGCGACACAGCCAGGGCCCCCCAGCTCAAACTCCCATCCCTGCAGCTCCCAAGCCCAGGGCCACGCAGAGCCTGCACCACCTTGTGCCACCCGTGCGATGCCCCCTCCGCAGCGGGGCTGATGCACCCTGTATGTGAAAGGCCCTCGTACAAAGACAAACTTCCCTCTGCAGAAGCACCCCAGGATCCCTCAGGGGGGCAGGGAGCAGGACCCCTCCATCCCGCTGCCCTGGTCCCGGTCCTCCCAGTGGGGCAATAGCATGGTGGCTGCCCCAGACCCCATCCCAGATGCTGAAGTGCCTCTCCCCAACACTGTGCCTCATCTCAGGGGCTCGATAAACATCTGTTGCCATAGAGACTTGCTCGCGCTGCCTTCCCGGCATCACCCAACGAGATGAAACAAGAGACGCACGCTCCACTCGGGAAAACAGGAAGAAAATGTTTGGCTTGAAACCGTGCTGGGGGTGGGGGTCAGGCCGGCAGCACGCAGCGCCAACAGCCCGGCAGCAACAACGGGGAGGCTCTGAAAGGGGAGCTGTGCAGGCCAGCGCTCCAAAAGGCATTTAAAATGATATTAATAATAATAATAGTGCACAGCAACTTTCCCAGTGAAGTTCACAGGCAGAGGCAGAGGCAGCCAGCTTGGCCACAGAGCTGGTGTGCCCCAGAGCCCCCCCCAGCCCCACACTGCCAGGCTCCGTGTGCCCCGTGCCAGCATCCCCAGGGTGCCTGGCAGCCGCCTGTGACAGGGACAGAGTGGGATGCTCCTAGGGCTGATCCCAGAGCAGTTCCCAGAGCCACACAGGCAACACAGAGTGGGCAGCAATCAACCTCCTGAGTGAGTCCTTCCCTGACAGCTGAGCTTTGCGTCACCCCTGACTGGGGGGCGGTGTCAGTGAGACAGGGGCTCTGTCAGAAAACCCCCCTGTGATGCTGATACTGTTCTGACTGCAGACTGAGCCCCACAGCCCAGCTGGGAACATCCCACTGCCCCGGGAACTGCGCCTTGCCATCAGGTGCATCCTGGAGCGGCTGTTTGCACTCGGAGGGGGAGAGAAAAGAAAGCATTAAACACGGTCCTTCTTCAGTCCAACCGCATCTACAGCACAGAGCATCCTCCGAACCTTGTGGCTCTGAGCACCGCAGGAACTGGGAGGACCCCGCTCCCGGTGCAGTACCGGCAGCCGGCGGGCGATGGCTCCCGAGCCGCGCTCACCGCCCGGTGCCCCTGGGACAGCCCGGTACCGGCGGGCCGGGGGGGGAGCAGCTCATGATGCTGCCGTCGGGAGCATCCCGTTGGCTGTGGAACTGGCGGTGCCCGGAGTTACCGGCCACTGCCCCGGGGCGATACGCTGCCGCCAGGTCCCGGTAAGGCCCCGGCAGCTCCACGGGGAGGAATCCCTCTTCAGTGCTGCTCGGTAATAACACAAAGCTGAGGCTCTCAGCAGAGCGACCCTGGGATGCTTCCCCAGCACTCAGCACCCATCACAGCTCCAGTTGCACCAGAACATGCGGTGCCTCCAAGTGATGCTCTGGAGACGTGTGCCACACACATCCTTAAATCCTTCCTTCCTTCCCTGCCTCTGACCACACAGCCCCAGAATAATGATGCTCGAAGTTTCCCCCCGTGGGTGGGAGGAGGTTTAACCCCACAGACGCAGAGCTGTGACAGCCTAAACCGTCCACTGAGCCCCTCCCCCAGCACAGCCTCTGCCCAGGCAAACCCTGGAATCCAGAGGACACTGCTGAATTTCACGTGTCCTCCTTCGAGTCTCGCCCAGCCCTTCCCGCTGCACCTCACACCCTGTGCCCTTCTTCCACCCACGTTTCCCTGGCAGACCACAGCCTGGCCAGCAGAGCTGGCACTGGTTGGTGCTGGTGGAGGCGTCACTGCCCGACGCGCCCGGGCTCAGCCCACATCCCTGCTCCCCCCGCCCTCCTGTCCCCCCGTCATTCATCCCCCACCGCCCCCCTCCCGGGGCTGGGGTCACACAGCGGGGAGAGCCCTGCTCTGTATTGCATCCCAATTTGCTATGCATTTCCACACCATTTGCTTCCCTTTCTTTCTCCTGCACTGGAGAGACGCTTGCTGCCCAGGGGTCCCAACTGCTGCGGGATGGAAACAGAGCAACAAACATCCACATGCACCTATTTATTTATGGCATGCACAGTTTGCAGGAAAACTGCTGCCTCTCGACATGCCCGGTCTGGGGGTGGCACGTGCCCCTATGATTCCCACATGGGGCCATGTGGCCTGGACACAACGTGCCCACTGGCCATCCCATCCTGCGAGCACACAGCTCCACACCCGGCTGCACTCCGCTTTGGTGCCCAAATGATATGCACATCTCTCCGCTTCAGTTGGCTGATGCCTTGGGAAAACAACCACCATTTGCCCACAACAAACATGGCTACCGTGGCCCAGCAGCTCCCTGGGCTGGCCCAGCTTCAGCTTTGGGAGTTGGGAATGTCCCACGCACTTGGCACCCCTCAGCAAACCCCATCACGCTCAACCCCAGCCCAGGAAAGCTGTGAAAGCTCTTTGCTCTGCAAGCCCCCCAGGAGTGGCCGTGTCCCTCGCTCCTGAGAGGATGGGCTCTCACTCCTTGCTGATCCCAGTCCTGCATTAATTAATCAATTAATATCATTCTAAGTGATGCTTGCAGCCCAGCTCATACGCCTGCTCCAAGCCTCTGCCCCACCAGAAGCCCCACTGACTCCCTCGGGGAGGGTCTGCTCTCCGGGTGAGCACAGCAAACCTCCACCCGCCTGACGCAGGGTACGCGGCATTCCTGGGATGTCTGGCATACTTGGGAAGAGCTACAGAATTGTGTTCCACCGGATTAGTTCAGGAGTCTGACTCTCATTTTTAAGATGCCGAAGGTTTTCTCAGCGGCTGCGGAGTTTATTGGCTGTGCTCTCACGCGGCTGGAGCTGGGGATGTGGCAGCCAGGACATTCACTGCATCTTCCCAGCTCCTCTGAGAAGGTGAGGTCTGGCAGGGATGGAGAACTGAATCCAGCCCGAAGGCGCTGGCAGGTGGAGCCGCAGCTTCGGGCGGGCATTTCCCCTAAAAACTCCTGAGATCCCAACATATAAATAAAAGCAGGGTTTTTTTACTCACTCCCAGTTTTTGCAGATCTTCAAAGCCACGAGTTCAGACTTTTTACTGCTTTGAGTGATTTGTTCTCTTCCCTTTTTCATTTATCGCACGGCTCCATCAAAGACACCAAATAACGGGGCGAAGGGGGACTCAGCCCCGCCGGCGCGACAGAGCTGCGCCCCCAGCCCCACACCCACTCCCAAGCACTGCACACACTCAGTCCCCAGGGAGACCCCACCGCCGGGGGCTGCTCCCGCGCCCCGGCCTCGCTCTGCACCTCCGCTCACACCGGCCTTTCCTCCCTCGCCCCCGGAGGAACAGCCATTCCGTCCCCGCGTCCTCGGGGAGCAGCGGCCTGAGGGGCGGCTGGGAAGGAGCCCAGGCAGCATATCCGGGGGGGGCTCGTTCCCATGAGCCCGGCCCGGTGCCACGCGAGCCCCACGCCGGTCCCTTGAGCCGCAGCCCTGTGACTGCCACACTGTGTGCACACGGCTCAGGCGTGCGGGGACGGAAAGTCACACGGTTTTTAACTGAAATTCAAGGCGTGCTGCGCACAAAGAGCGGAGCTGAGGGAAGGTGAGCTAACTCTAGAGAAAGGCGGTGCAGCACGGGGTGACATCTGTGTCACCTCTGGTTAAAAAATGCCTCTGAGGGTTCTGGTCAGCGAGCAGCCACAGTCAGTGCAAAAAAACCCAAAGGTGATGGCACTCGAGTTCGGAGGACGACACAGTACTGACCCGGCACCCCCAGACCCCGACTCAGCCCCACTCCACGCACGGGGCGGCTGTGTCCCCTCCCAGCAGCGGCGTGGGACAGCCCCACACCAGCCTGGAGCTCCAGCTGCCACCCGGCACCCACCGCCACCTCCCGAGGGGGCAGCACGGTGTGCGCGGTGCCCCCCGTGGGACACCCTGTCGCCCGCCCCGCCGTGGGCACGTGGGGGCTTCATTCCCCACTGGCCCCCGCACCCTTCACCCGTGGGACTGCCTCAGCCCCCCCCCATGCCTCCACAGCTCCCCGTTTCATCGCTCCACACCTCGCCCCCCGCCGTGGTGTGTTCGTTAGCGCGGGTGGGACGGGACCGTGGGTCACGGCCGCACGTGGCCCCCAGCCCGAGAGCCGCTGCACGGGGGTGAGGAACACAACCCCCGCCCCCCGGGAGCGCGCTTTATTCCACAGAAACAACTATTTGAAGCTCAAAAACGCGCGGGCACTGTCTGCTCGGGTCCGGGGGGGGACCAGGGGGAATGTGCCGGAGCTGCCCCCCCCCCGAGGCCGCCCCACCGCTGCTTTGTCCCCACGGGGTCCCGGGCTGCCCGCGGAGCCGGTGTCGGGCTGGGGACCGCCCCCCCCAAACAAAGCCCCAGTCGAGGGGGGGGGGGCGTCCCCATTGTCCCCGCGGAGCCGGGCCGGGACCCCCCCGCGCGGGCAGGAAGGGGAGGGGTCGCGCGCAGACAATGCCTCCCCCCACCCCACCCCCCCGCCCGCACGCCCCGCCCTCCGCTCCCCATTGGCCGGTGGGGAATTTGGGGAGCCCCCCCCCGCCCCTCCCGCCGGGGGCGCGCACGCCGCATTGTGCCGGGGGGCGCGCGGGGATGGGGGGGGGGGCGGCGGCGAGCGCGGCCGCTGTCGGGGACGCGCCCGGGGGCTCCCCTTGTGTGTGTGTGTGTGTGTGTGCGCGTGTGCGTGCGGGGCCGGGGCCATGGAGGAGCTGAGCAGCGTGGGAGAGCAGGTCTTCGCCGCCGAGTGCATCCTCAGCAAGCGGCTCCGCAAGGTGGGACCCCCCCGCAGCCCCACCACCCCCCCGCACCCCCCACCGCACCCCCCGCCGCCGCTAACGCCCCTCTCCCCGTCTCTCCCCGCAGGGCAAGCTGGAGTACCTGGTCAAGTGGCGAGGCTGGTCCTCCAAGTGAGCGGGGCTGCGCGGGGCGGTGCGGGGCGAGGCGCGGGGATGCCGCCCGCCCGCCGCTTTTGTTCGGGTCGCGCCGCTCCTTTTGTTTACAAATAAGCGCGGTCACGGCCCGGCCCTCCCCCCACCGCATGGAGCCCCGGTCCGCCCCCCCCCCCCCCCCCTCAGATCCCCCCAAGGCGGGCAGGCAACAGCCCCCGCCCGCCCCCTGGAACCGGGGCTCCCCCAGGATGCGCGTGGTCCCCTCGCCCCGTGGCGGTGTGGCCGCCCCCCCGCGATCTGCCTCCCCCGGCCTCTTCTCCCCGCAGCACGAAGGTTCCGTTTGTCCTCGGATGAACTCCCCGGTGCGGTCCGGTAACGGGGGCGGTGGGAGCACCGGGCCCCCGCTCTCGCCCAGCCCGTGTCTTCTGTTGCAGGCACAACAGCTGGGAGCCCGAGGAGAACATCCTCGACCCGAGACTCCTCCTCGCCTTCCAAAAGAAGTGAGCAAACGATAAATATTCCTAAGCGAACGATAAAGTCAATTAACTCCTAATTGGCCGCGCGTGCGGGGGAAGCTGTGGATGCAGCAGCCCGGAGCTCGCCGGGCCTTTTGTGGCACAGCCCTTTTGTTCGGCCGCGCAGCTCGGGTCCGCCGAGGCGGTGGCTCCCGCGCACGGTGCGGTGCTGCGCTGGCCCGGCGGCGGGGTCTCATCCCCCGTCCCCTGCTCAGGCTCTGGCTGGGCTTGGGGGTGTCAGCAGGTCCCGGGGGGGGAGATGGTGTCTGGGACTGCAGAAACAGTGGGCTCAGTGGGCACCAAAATATATTTCCACAGCCACGAGAGGGGCAAGGAGGTGACCAGGAGGTGGCCTGTGGGAGAAGATGGTGCCCTCTGCCAGGGTCAGGGCCGCTGCCCAGCGCCAAGCAGGGAACCACAACCCCTCTGCAGCTCTAACACACCGGGCATCGCACATGGGGTGCGAGCGGCCAGCTGGCGATGGCAAGCAGAGTGCTGCCAAATATTCTGGCTCCATATTAATAAAAATCATTAAATTTTATGATAGGATTTAATTATAACTCACTTCTAGATCCATTTTTTCAAGACTGGGACCTGGTGGTTAGTGCAGAGGCGGTGTTTAATTAGCCATACGCAGCGCAGCTTAACACCGTCCTTAAGCAGAGAAACGGGAATCAGCACAGCGACCCGCAGACACTCCCTGTGCCATCACCGGGGCCCACGGAGTTTCCCAGGAATGCCTTTTCCTGCACACACAGGCTGTGCCGAGGGAAGAGCAGAGGGAACTCACATCCGTGAGTGTGTAACCAAGGCACAGCCTAGCAGCGCCAGGGCGGATCTTTGAGCCCCGTGCACCAAAATACCTGCAAATCTCCCCAAGAGCACTGACGCGGGATGGGTAACGCCATGCGGTCCATCGCTGACCCACGGAACCTGCTTGCTGTGGGGGTGTTCCTGCAGCAGGCAGGGATGTGACCAGGGATGCTCTCGGCACAGCACAGCCCACCTTGGTTCCCCCAGCGCTCTTGGGGCGGCATTGCCGAACTCAGCGCCTCCCTTCGGAAGGCCTGTGACTGGCACCAGTGGGACAGAGGGGCCAGGACTGGGTAACTGGCAAGAAGGTCCTGCATGGCAAAGGATTTTGGCTCTGCTGTAACTGTATTTCAGCCATCCACGCACTTCAGGCCCCTGCTGTACGCCAAGAGTTTCTCTTTCACCTCTCCTCCAGTAAATGAGGGCAGACGCCTGCTGCTGAGCCAGCTGGGCACCCTGACATCCAGATAGCTGTCCTTGTTCCAAGGACACCATTTTTATAACCCTTTCCTCACTTTGTAGTTCTTTTTCTTGCACTGCATCATGTTCATGGGCCAAGTGTTCCAGTGAGCTGTGCTGGTCCCGCAGGGTAAACGAGCTGGGTGCCGTGTCGGAGAGGCTGGATTGCACGAGTCCCCAGGCTTCCATACAGTTCTTGGGGCTCTGTGACTGCACTCGAGTGCAGCGTGCCCGTAACAGCCTGGGCTCAGGTCGGTGGTGTGCTGGGAGCCTGCGAGACTGTCACATGTCTGTAGGGGTTAAGGTCACCTCCCAGCCGCTGCTCGGGTGCTCAGACAGGAGCTGAGCCTGCACCCCGGGCAAGGAGGGGTTAATGGCAGAAGAAAAGGAGGAACCAGAGTGATTTTGGATGTTTTTTCCTTCCCCGCAAACATTGTTCTTAATCATTGTTTTTTCAGGGAACACGAAAAAGAAGTGCAGAATCGGAAGAGGGGGAAGCGGCCCAGGGGGCGGCCCCGGAAGCACGTGGTGAGTCCCAGTGGCGGTGGAGATCACAGCCCTGGTGGCACTGGCACCGGCGAGTGCCTGCCCGCAGCGCAGGGTGCGGCGCATGCTCAGCCTCTGGAGGACGCCGCAGTGCCCGCAGCCCCGCGCTAGGGTGTTCGAAGATCACGGTGATGGGTGGGGTGATGAGGGTGCCTGCAAGGAGGCACCGCTGCTCTGGTGATGCCGTATAAGGAGGCAGAAGATTCCCTGGCACCAGGGTCCTGCCGGGGATTTGAACCTGGCTGGGTTTGGACGGGACACTTTCTAACTCATTTCATGGCAGAGTGGCTCAGCCAGCGTGGAGGCAGAACCTGTGTGTGTCTGTGGCACGCGGCTGGGCGAGCTGAGGGACCTGCCATGCCCAGAACCGTTCTTTGGTAATTTGTGTTAACTCTTTCCCTGTCTCTCTCCATTGCTCCACAGGAACCAGAGATGCCTGCAAAAACCAAGTCAAGCAGCTCCTCTTCTTCCTCATCCTCTTCTTCCTCCTCCTCTGATGAAGAGGATGAAAGTGACCTGGAAGCCAAGAGAGGTCCCCGCAGCAGAGAGACTCACCCAGTACCGCAGAAGAAAGCTCAGATCTTGGTGGCAAAGCCCGAAATGAAAGACTCTTCCAGGAAGAAACGTGGGCGGAAACCTCTTCCCCCGGAGCAGAAAGCGGCTCGAAGGACGGTGAACCTGACAAAGGTGCTGAAAACATCCCGGAAGGAGGTGGGCAGCAGCGCCAAGCTGGTGGGGAAGCTGCAGCCCCAGCACAGCACACAGGGCTCGGGCACGGGCGTGCTGAAGGACCCTCCGGGCACCTTGGCCGGGCTCAGCTCAGGGGGTTCGTCTGCAGAAAACCTGCCTGGCATGATGAAGAGTGGCTCGGCGAGCCCGACCCGGGCCATCAGCTGGCAGAGCTCCATCGTGCACTACATGAGCAGGATGTCCCAAAGCCAGAACCTGGCAGAGAGCTCACCCCTGGGCAGGCTGGCACTGAAGTCCCAGGCAGGCAGCAAGAGTGGCTTAGGGCTGGACTTAAAAATGAGGAACCAGAAAGGATCTGGGGAGCTCGGGCTGAGCGTGCAGGGACCCAAGGCTGCCAAGGCTCCCAGCAGCGGCGCCGGAGGGGACCAGAAATCAGGGTTTGCCACGGGAGGCCAAACGCTGCACAATGGCAGCAAGACGCCAGCGAGCTCATCCGGGGCCAGCAGCCAGCCCACCTCCAGCCAGGAGCTGAACCTCCAAGCCCTAAACCTGCAGAGCGTCAAGAACGGGCCAGGCACGGCCAGCGGGAGCAGCCTCCCGCGCCACCTCTGCAGCGCCCTCTCCAAGGGCAGCGGCGCGGCGGCCAGCGTGGGTGCCGGCGGCGCCAAGGGCAGCACGGCAGGTGCCGGGCTGGGTGCTGCCAGCGCCGGGGTGCTGTCAGGGGGGGATGGCGGCAAGAGCGAGAAGCAGGCGCACCGGGCAGGTGACAGGGACTCGGCCAAAAGCAGCGCAGGTGGCACGCAGGAGGGGCACGTGGCCGCGGAGAGCCACAAGCCGGCCGCGCTTTCCGAAGCGAGCACAGGCGAGGAGACCAGCTCGGATTCGGACCGGGATTCAGCTTCCTTCCCGGGCGTGGGTCAGAACATGTCTGTCTCTATCCAGACCAGCCAGGACTGGAAACCCACCCGCAGCCTGATCGAGCACGTCTTCGTCACTGACGTCACCGCGAACCTGATCACTGTGACGGTCAAGGAGTCCCCCACCAGCGTCGGGTTTTTCAATCTGCGGCAGTACTGAGCACGGGAGGAGGGGGCGTCCTTCGGCCTCTCCCTCCGCTCTGCCCGGCTCTCCCATCAGGTTTTTCTTCCTTTGAGTGAACGTGGAGACCTCGTGAGAGCTGCTGGGACTCACCTCTCAGGCGGTGAAACCCGCTCAGAACTGCCAGCAGGTCCATGGATCCCCCTGGCTTCTCCATCCTCTCCAGAGCCAGCGCCCGAGCGCAGGTGGCGGATGCCGCTCTCCGGGCACAGGGGCACCGGTGCTGCCGGGCTGGCACCTTCTGAGCCAGGCTTCACTCTACGTGGGTTTCTTTGCTTTACAGCTTGGCACAGCAGGTGATGAGTTGTGTGGCTCTGGCAGCAGGGAGAGGGTGCGGAGCTGCTGTGGGCCAGGTGCATGCTCGGGAGAGGAAAAGGAGATCCCTTTCTTCCCTTGGGGCTCCCGTGGATGTGCCCCAGAGCTGTGGGGAGTCCCAAGTCAATCCAAATGCGACAGGCGCTGCTCCAGCCCTCGGGGTGCTGGGGGGCGGCTGTACACGGGGGTTTTTCAGGGTACACTCAGCCCAGCCACCCCCCTGGGCAAGGTCACTTCCAATGATGGGGAAGTCCATGACGTTTCCGTTGTGGTTT
Source organism: Podargus strigoides (assembly GCA_028020825.1). Classification (NCBI taxonomy): domain Eukaryota; kingdom Metazoa; phylum Chordata; class Aves; order Caprimulgiformes; family Podargidae; genus Podargus; species Podargus strigoides. Next base: position 719,178 of record CM051638.1, read on the forward strand.
CCAGCAGATAGGGAAATATTGTTTACATTTTTTTTTTATTAAGGAAAAATCCTTTTTGTGAGGGAGGGAAATAAACCCAGCCTAGGGAAGACTGAATCCTGGATGCCACTGCCCATAAAGGCACCCAAGGTGCCTCTGTCAGGGCACGGGGCTGCTGGCAGTGGGCACCTCCTTGCTGCCCGGGGAGGGCCCTGCCCTGCCGAGGGTGGGAGCCAGCGAGAGCCGATAGCTTCTCTGCAGTCACTTGACTCTTGGAGGAAAGCGAAGCCCAAATTCAGCCCAGGGAGCCCCAGCTCAGCTCCTCTGCCTCGTCCCAGCAGCACCAGTGTCTCCCGTCCCATTCCGCAGTTTCCAGGCACTCACAGACTGAGCTGGGGAATAATTTTTAACCTTGCAGAACGTTCCGCAGCAGGTACGTTGGTCCTCGGGCTGCCAGGTGTCTGCGAGGTCAGTGCTGGAGTTTCAGAAGCAGTGCCTGGGCAGAGCCAGGGGTGAGCGAGCCCTCCCTGGGTTGGAATTGCACCAACCAGCCCTGGTTTTCTCCAGCCCGTGGGCTCAGGCTGGTTGAGGTGGGCACAGGTGGGCTGGAGCGGTGGGGAGGGGCAGGGCCGGGCAGTGGGTGCCTCACCCCTCTGTTCCCCAAGGAGCCCGAGGGATGTGGCACTGCTCGCCTTCCCCTCGCCGTGCTGTGCCAGCAGCCAGGGCATTCCTTTTGGCTTTTTTAGAGGTCTTTTTCCCTACTGTGCATCACTCTTACAAGCCAAAATTAGCAGCAGTAGTTCAGGCAGAGTTCAGTAGCATTCGAGGTCACTTTAGTTCTGTTGAAGCTGAACTCCTTTCTCAGAGGAGATGAAAAGCCTGCAGGCTGCCCGGGGTCGGTGCGTGCTTGGGAGGTGCTGTCCCGCTGGTGTCTCCATCCCTGGGGTGGCTGCTGTTGTGTGTGGGCACAGGCACGACTCTGGGGTCACCGCTTCTTACTTTGCCACAGGTGGGAGCACTCACTGTGTCATCACACACAGGAGTGCAGAGATAACCAGACCAAACTGGGGGTACAGGTACCTCTGATCCCCCAAATGCATCAGCCCGTGGCGGTCCTGTCTGCTGGCAGCGGCGCAGTTCTCAGGTGGAATGAAAAGCCAGCGCTGGCTGCATGTGCTGTCTGGGCATCAGGGGATGAGTGGTTCCCTGAGCAGTGGCTGCAGCCTCTGCTGGGACACGACAGGGATGCTCTCCTGTAGCTTCTGTATTTAATCCCGAGTGGTCCTTCTGAGTGGCTTTGAGTCTGTTGTGTTATGGAGCTGGGCACAGCATCCTGCGTGAGCTGGCAGCGTGGCGGGTGGAGGTGTGTCACTGCCGTGCAGCAGGACCTGTGCAGGCTTCTCTGCCAGCTCCAGTCCTGCCCCGGTGCAGGCAGGCAGCCTGGGACGTCACCTCGCCACAGTGCGGGGTGACCCGGGGCAGGGGGCTGCAGGGGACTGGTGCAGCTCTGCTGCTGCCCACCCAGCCCAGCAGCGTGTCCTGCCAGGCACAGGGCTGAGGGGAGAGGAGGGAGCGTTGTCCACAGAGGAGGTTCCCAAGGACAGAGTTTCTGTCGAGCTCCATGATGCCAAAATGTCCCAGTCTGTGCTGTTTACCTTCTAGTCTTTAACTTTGCCAAACGAGCTACGGTCGCTTTGAACAGTCCAGGGAGATGTTGGCTGTCAGCAGAACCCAGTGCTCGGGGCATGGGCTCTGCTGGGCGTGCTGCTGTGCCAGGGTACGAGCGGCTGGGCGGAGGAATCGCAGCATCTGGGAGCACAGGGGCAGCGCTCTGCCACACACCAAATGTTTGCTACTTGGCCTTTGCAAATCCAAACTGAACAATGTGCCTTTCGGACCGTCCTTATCTCAGCCTCGTCTGCGACACCGGTCCCACGACAGGTTTGTGCCTATGCAAAGCGGGGTGGTCACAGGGGCTGGGGACAGCTGTGACACGGATGGGAGTGGTGCCCTGGTGCCCCATGGGACGCCCAGCTGTCACGCAGAGCCCTGCGCAGCGCTGAAGGCAGCTGAGGAATGCCCACTGAAGCCGGGCTGGCAGGGATGCTCTTGCCTAGAGCAACAGGAGGTGGGAGCTGGTGTCCCCGAGGGGCAAAAAGCATCTGAGGATGCTCCAAGAAGGGGTCGGGCACCGAGCGCCCACAGAGCGTGCAGGACATGAGCTGCGACACTGGGTGCTGTGCTCGCTGCACACTGGCTCCAAGGTGTCTGCTCCTTCCAGAGCCCCCGTCGAAGCTCACGCATGTTTCTCCATGCGGGGGCTTGCTCCTGCCTCCTGGCCACCCTCCATCGCCCGCCCCTGCCAGGTGCGTCCCCTCCCGGTAGCGGCAGGACTCTGCTGTCACCACTTGCTATTGTGCCTTTTGCTCACCCGCTGGTTCCGTTCCAAAGGTCTAAGGATGGTGGAAATGATAATCCAGCATTGTTTCTGACCCCCATCTCCTCCTGCCCCTTCCCCAGCCCCTGCCCCACCTCGCGGATCCGGCTCTCAGCTCTCCCAGCAACGCTGGGGTGTCGGAGGGAGCGGCTCCTGGGGGGGTTTCCCTCCCCAAGGCACAGTCTGGGAGCGAGTTACTGTAAGCTTTTGTGGCGGGGGGTGAAAGCCGGAGCAGACCCTCCAAACCAGTCACTACCATTAACATTCCAGGTCTACCTTTTATTTTTACCTTTTCTTTTAAAGTTTGCTGCTATAGGTTGGGGCGTTCAGCCGCGTGTCCAACAGGCAATTAAAGGTTTCTCGCTTGTCATTCTGGAGGGGGGTTCCGATGGGGGAAGTCCTGCAGTGTTTGTGTAGTGAATGCGTATTTTCTCCAGGCATAAGCTGGTGAAGGATACTCGTCGTTTCCGTTGGACTGGAAGAGGTGGCCCATGCAGCCATCTTCCCTAGAAACGTAGTCTATTTTTATAAATATATTTTGTACCAAAAAAACTGGAGTTTGTGAATGGATGGGGATGGTTCCTGGGGTTTGCTTCCCTCTCAGTTTCTGAGCTGGGTGTGAAGGGCCCCAGAGCCAGAGCGAAGGATTTTTCTGAAGGAAATCAAGGGATGGGTGAAAACAAACAATTGTTCTTGTAACTTGTGCCAGTCACTGCTCTGATTTGTGTGTTTTAATTAAAGAGAGAGCCAAACCGTTCCTGTACCACACACAATTGCTTTAAACTACAGCTGGTTGGTTGCTTTTATTTCCAGAGAACAAAAGTGGGAGATGTCATCACCCTGGGAAAGTGCGAGGGCTTTGGGGGCGCGGGGCTGGGGCAACCATCACCACTCCCGGGGCAACCATCACCGCTCCTGGGACCCCCCCTCGCTCTCCCGGCGGTCCAGGATGTGTGTTAGCGCCCCGGGACAGACACCAGTGTAGACCCACAGCCTCGAGGCTGCTTTTAATTTATTTGCAGGAAGACACGAGGAGGTGGTTACGTCGGGGAGGGGGGGGGGGGGATGTGTGTATAACTTTTCCACTGCTCTTTTTTTTAGCATATCAATAAATATTTTTTTAAACTTTTCAGCCTGGTGTGGTCACTGTCCCCAGGGGGGGTGTTCCACCCCCGGGGCTGCCGGGGCTCGGCAAAACTGGGACCGGGAGCTGCCCGGGGAGGGCGCTGCGCGGCCGCGGAAGGCAGCGGTGGGGCGGGGGCCGAGCGGTCCCCTGGGCTCTGCCGTCGGGGCTGCCGTCGGGAGGGGGCTGAGCCCCGGGGAGGGGCACGGGGCGGCTGCGGAACGGGGGGCAGGGTCCTGCGGGAGCCTGGGGCGCTCCCCATCCCCGTCCCCTCCCTCCGCCGCCCCCCGGGCCCCCCGCCGGGCCGGGGTGAAAGGCGCCATTGTGCGGTCCTCGTTCTCCTCCGGGACTCCCATTTTCCGCTGCCGGCGCTGACAGCTCCACCGGGCGGGGGTCCGCGCCGCCCCCGGCGGGGGGGAGAGGAGGTGCAGGGGGACAGCTCAACCCCACCCCGACCCGGGAGGATTTGAGTACAAAGCCCCCCGTCTCACCCCGACCCGCGCCCCCGCTGCGCTGCCCGCCCCGTCGGGACGAGGCCCGGTACCGGCGGCGGTCCCGGGGCCGTTCTTCGGAGCGGAGCCGCACACGGCACCCACCCTCCCATTTGGGCACTGCGGGCCCACCGGGAGGGGTCACTTGGACACCCCCCGCCTGCCCCATCGGGTCCCAGCCCCAACCCTGCACAGCCACGACTCCCCCCCCCCGCCGATGGGGACACAGGGCCGCCTGTCCCACCGGGGCTCCCACACAGCCCCTGCGATGCTCCCGACCCTCCCGGCCCCACAGCCCCGCTCAGCCCAGGGTCACCAAGGGAAGACAGAGACGTTTCTATTTACAAAGTATATATTTAAACTGACATAAAAAGCAGGTCTCATACAGACATTCACGGCTGGCAGAGGACACGTAGTTAAGCTTCACTTCCGAGACTGAGATTTAGCCAAATCAGTTTTGTACAAGTCTTAAGATTTAAATAATTCACGCACACACACCCCCACGCACACACACTCGGGATATACGTCGCTATATACATACACACATATACACCCACATGTATGTTTTGCTCCATATACGTGTGTGGACACACACACATGTTCACAGGGCTGGAGGGAAGCACCCCACATCCCCAGCATGTCCTGGGGGGCAGGAGCGCAGCTCCAGGCTCTTTCCCAAAGAGGCAGCTCAGTCCCACCATCATCCCTCCAACACCACACATCTCCCGTGGCAGCCGCCCCCGGCACCAGAACCAGCGCGTCGGTTCTTTGTACAAGCCAAGTAAAAAATCTCAATTTTACAAAATGTGTCTTAAAAAAAAAAAAAAAAAGAAAACCAAAAAAATCCCACAACAACTCAACAAAAAAAAATAGGAACTTGCAGCCATGGCTCCCTTTGTACAGTCAATAGAGCATCTTCCTGCCAGGCCAGCTGATGGAGGTCCCAAAATGATGGGGAAGGAGATGGAGCATGGGGGAGCACAGGAGCTCCCCAGGAGCTGCTCCTTGCCTCAGCCCCTTCCCCACCCTCAGTCCCTCTGCCCCCACCCCTCGACCCTTCGGGAGCTCGGTGGGGCAGCGGGCAAGGAGGGACAAGGGTGACCTGGCCCAGCCCCGGCCCTTGGGCTCTGCCAGACAGATTTGTGCTTTCCAACCCAGAGATGCTCAGAGCGACGCGTCACGACGGGGACACCGCTCCCCCTCAACCACAACCACAGCACATGGGTGAAGGACCCACTCCCCACTGGGATCAGGCTGCAGCCCCGCATCTCCCCCACCATGGAACCCCGCAGCCGAGCCCTGCCCCAGCCTGGGGAGGACAACACAGGGTCCTCCAGCACCAGGGGGAATAACACAGGCAAATAAATCCCCAACAGCACCCCCAGGCAGCGGGGCTGCTCCCACACCGAAGTATCTCACCTCTTGGCTATTGTTTAACTAGGGTAAGAAAAGGGAAATATTTATTGTCTCTGAATGCAGAAAGGTGGCTCTGGGATCTGTCAGAGATGTGGATTTTACCAAACACCTTATCTGGAGTCTTCCAACAGGCTGAAGTGAAGTGTGTGGGGCAGGGAGGGAATAAAAGAATCCTAATCCACTTTCTATAGCGGTATAAAGCATCTAAATATGAGCAGTGACATCCCACCCTCCCAAACCTCTCCGGCATCTCAGGAATGTAAACAGAGGGGTTTTTTGATATTTTTTTTTTTGTTAAGTGGGTGGGGGAACAGAATCAAGCAACCAGACAAAAATGAAAACAGATTCTCAGCTCAGTCCCATCTCCCACAACTGCTACGACAACTCTATAAAGTGCATTTCAGTATCACCCCTCTCAGGAACCTTACACACACAGACCTCCTCCGCCTGCGCAAGGAACGGTAATTCAAGTTAATACTCTGCGAGAACACTTTCAGCCTTTTTATGGATTTCTGCTCCCCCCCTCCCCACTTTGTAGCAACATTATTTTCTCGGTTAGAGCGGAAACACCCCCTCCCCAACAACACTGTAAATTCAAGTGCTTACTTCAACTGTCACGGGCAACAGTTCTGGACACAGCACACTTGATTGTACAAGCAACACCTTCTATCACAATCAAGAAATGGGGGCGCTCGGCCCTCCGGGGGAGCATCGCCTCCCCCTCCACCATCCACAGCATCATAGGAAAAATAATAGTTAAAAAAAACCCCGAACATGATTCGCTATGAACATGGGTCGGTATGTACAGCGGCTCCTGCCACAGATGCGTGAACTCCGTTAGGTCTCAGTTTTATTGTCCTTTCTAAGAGCAACTGAGCAGTCACTGTTGTCTCCATTTAAATAAAACAACTCAGAGTTGAAATATATATATATAGATATATATATATAAGCATTTTTTCTTAAATAACATATTTACATCTAATAGAAAATATAACTCTAGAGATAATCTTTCCAACAAAATGAGAAAAAAAAAAAAAAGGATGAATGAATGAATTTAGGACAGTTTCTAAATCCTCTCAGGGCAAAATAAAAAAAAAAATAATAAAAATTTAAAAAAAAGAAAAAAAGAAAAAAAAAGGAAAAAAAAGGCCCACCAAGCTGTAACCAAGCTTTTGTCTGGATCTGACCAAAGAAAACCCCAGCACCACCTCCGACAAACTCATCGCTTCTCCTTAAAGAATCCTTGGTCCGTGCTGCTCTCCTTGATGGTGACGGTCAAAAAGTTAGAGGTCACATCAGTTACCACCACCTTCTCCAGGTTGTTGAGAGAGGGGCTCCAGGACTCCTCCTCGGGGTCCCCCAGGATCCTGGAGACGGGGATCCTGGCGATGAGGGAGGGCCGCCCCGCTGGCCCCCCCACGCCGTCGCGGTACAGGCTGCCCACGGTGCCCGGGCTCACGGCGCCATGCAGGAGCTTGGGCCCGCCAGGGTCCAGCCCCCCCTGCCCCTTGGGGTCCAGAAAGTCTGCCCGGTGCTTGGCCAGCCGTGGAGGGTAGGTCTCAGCGGGTCCCAGCTTGGCGCCCACCTCGGCTCGGTTGGGGCCAGGGAGGTCGGGGTCCTGCCGCCGGGCCAGCTGGATGACGCTGTGCCCCGAGCCGAACTTGGCCACCCCTGCCGCCGCCTCCTCTATCTTCCTGGCCTTCAGGTAGTCCCCCACCTTGTCCCCCGGCTCCCCCAGTTTCCTCTTGGACGCATCCAGACTCTCCGCCAGGTCCTTGTAAAGCTCCTTCCTGGGCTTCGGGCCTCTCTTTTTGGGGGTCTCCCCGGGTTTCTCCTCCACGCGGATCACCCGGTCCCGGATGCCGTCTGCCTTGGGGGTGCTGGTGCTGGAGCTGCCCTGGGGGGCCAGGGCTATGTTTCTCAGTCCTTCCCTAGCCCGGGACGTGGAGCCCAGCTCCTGGGGGGACCTGCCGGGATACGGCACCCGAATCCCCCTGGAAGAGTCGCTGCGGAATTCATAGGTTTTGGCTTTTGCTTTTGCCTGGGCCTGCAAAGAAGATAAATCAAGCGGTGACTTTATTATCCTGCTGTCCGGCTGCATAATTACAGCCGGGGAGAGGAGAGGCCGCCTTCACCAGGAGCATCCTGCCCGGGGGCCGGAGAGGGACCCGCAGCCCTGCCCAGCGCCGGCGCACGCACGCAGGGCTCCGTCCCCCTTACCTTGAGCAGGAAGGTTTTGGGCTTGGGGCCTCGCTTTTTGGGCCCGTATAGCTCCATTTCTCGCTCCCTAGAGGTGTTAAAAAAACCAAAGCTTCAATTCAGCATAGCTACGAGACAGCAACACCTTTACAAGCGCGGCAGCTACGGCTAGTCAAGGCCTTGTACCTCTCCTCGAAGGCTGCGAGCAGACGGGCGTCCAGGATGTTCTCCTCGGGCTCCCAAGTGCTGTACCTGGGGGTGGGCACGGGGTAAAATAAATACAATTAAATACAGGGGGCATAAAGGAAGGGCCCCCAGTGCCCTCTCCGCCCCCACGGGAGAGCGGGGCTGCGGAGCCCCCGGACGAGCGGCCCACTTACTTCTGGGACCAGCCCTTCCATTTCACCAGGTACTCCATGCGCCCCTGCGGATGCAAAGAGAGATCAGACCCGTGCGGGAGGGGGAACGGCGCCGAGCGCCCGCAACAAAGATACACCCGCAGTTCCACGCGTGCCACAAACGCGTGTCAAAAACACCCGGCGGGGGGGGGGGGAGGAGGAGCGCGGGGGGGATGCAATAAAAAATAATGGTTGAAACCAGGCGGCGGGGAGGGGGTGGGGAGCGGCGGAGCACGCCCGCCCCGCCGGCGGGGAGCGCCCGGGCATGCGGCGGGGAGAAAGAGCCGCCCCCAGCGGGCGCCCGACCGCAGCCGGGCCGGGGCGCGGGGCCGCCGCAGCGGCGGGGCCTGGGGGAGGGGGGGGCGTGGGGGGCCGCGCGGGGCCGGGGGAGGCGGAGGGGGGGCACCTACTTTGCGGATGCGGCGCTTGAGGAGGGCCTCGGCCGCGAAGACGCGCTCCCCGACGGCCGAGAGCTCCATGTTTACGCGGCCGCTCGCAGCACACAGGCGGCCGCCAGCGCAGCCCAGACCATAATACTCCGCCCGCTGACGTCAGCGCCCCGGCCCCCCCCGCACTTGTTGCTGGCGGAGCCGGGTGGAATATTCCGCCCGCGCCGCATTGGCCCGCGCCGCCGGCCCCGCCCCCCGACGTGCGCTGCGTCCCGATGAGCGCGGGGGCGGGGCCGGCGGCGCGCGGGGAGGGGAGGCCACGCCCCCGGCACGCCCCTTCACGCCACGCCCCTCTCCGGGGGGCGGCCCCGGCGGAGCCGGGCGGGGGGCGCGGAGAGGGGCGAGGGGGAGCGGAGCACAAAGGCGGCCCCGCAGCGCGGGGAGGCGCTGCCGCCGCCCGCAGCACCCGGACGGGCTGGGCCGGGCCCTGCGGCACCTGGACGGGGCGGGTCGGGGCCGAGCGCTGTTCCCCGGTGCGCCGGGTACCGGACAAAGGAAGCGGTGTCAGGCGGGAGCGCTCACGCACGAACCGCCCGGTGACCGCCGTCCACGGGAGACACGCGGTCCCGCGGGTCGCTCAGCGCCTCGGCTCGGACCCTTCCCGGCGGCGCGGCATGACCGGCGCAGCGGAGCTCGGCGATCTCCGGTGCAGAGCCGTGGCCCCGAGGCCACCGGAGCAGCCCCACGCGGGATTCGGTCCCCTCCCCGCGTTACCTGTCAGCAAAGCGGCGGGGGTGCCCGGGTGGCACTGCCCGCCGGTACCGGGACCCACCCGGACCCCTCCCCGGCTCTGCCTCTCGCCCCACCGCACCGCGTCCCGCCCGGGAGCCGTCGTCTTCTCCTGTTCCCAAGGCGGCCACGGGAGACCGAGACACGCGCGGGGAGGGCTCCAGCCTCCGGGGGTCCCAAGAGACCGGTCCCCCGCCCGCAGCCGGGGAGGGTCCCAAACCGACCCCTGGGGGGCATCGGCAGCGCTTCAGACCCGTCCCCGCGGCGTGAAACAGTGCCCGCGCCCGTGGCTACCCCACGAGTGGCATTCACATCACCACGGCCCGTCCACGCGAGACGTCCAGGCGAGGCCTCTCGTGGACGTGAACCCGCTCTCCTCCGCTAAGGAGCTCGAAGCCAAGAGGGAGCAGACCTCGGCAGCCGCCACGGTCATGCGTGGGAGACCCCACCATGGACGAGGCCCCGAGGATCCGTCTGTGTCTCCCCGGTTGGAGCCCCGATGTCTCCCGGGACTCCTGCCTGCCGCCGCGGGTATGGACCTCCACCCGCGGTCACGGGGGCAACGGTTCCCCTGCAGTGGGGGGACACGGGTGGGGGCCCCACGGGGGACTCGCGGGGCGCGTGGGTCGTGTCTCCGCGGGCAGAGTCCTCCAGTGGCCTCCGCGCTCCCGGGAACGGATGGGAGATTTCCACCCAGCGGCTCCCGTGGGCTTCCGGCCCCACGCTTCCATCCCCGCGGGTTTTGCGCGGCGTGGCCGACCCGGCCCCTGCGGAGCGGAGCGGGGCTGGTGCGGAGGGGCCGGGAGGGAGGTGCGCACCCTCCGCACTCTCCCGGCCCCCGACGGGCCGCGTCCCGGGGAGTTTTTCGTTAATGTCGAATTAGTTGTTGTTGTTAATTAAGGCAGGTGCGGGGGTTGGCGTGGACGCGGTGGCCCCGATCCCGCTCCCGGGAAGGCGCCGCGCACAAGACGCGGGGGGAGCGGTCGTGAGGCCCGGCCGGGGGGCTCGGGGGGGTCACAGATCGTCCTCCCGGTCCGGACGGTGCCGCCGCCCCCGCCCCGCTCCACTGCTCGGGGGTCCCACGGCGAGCGGAGCCCATCCCCGTGGCCGCGGGGGGGCTGCAGCGGGGAACCGGCTGCTCGCCCCGCACCTCCGGTCCCGGTGTTCCCGGTGCAGGTGGGATGCATGCTCCCGGGACCGAGCCTCCCCGCACCGAGGGCGCACGGGAGCCCCGAGGGGCCACGGAGCTCCCGGCTGAGAGTCGCTTTGCCCCGCCGCCTGCGCGGAGCTCCGCGGGGCCCCACAGCCACGCGTGGAGTGGAACCGGGAGAGACCGCGGCTCTGGCTACCTCCCGCGCGGGCGTCAGCGGAGGGAACCGCTCCATCCTCCGCCGGGACCCACGCGGGACCCGTGGCTGTGTCTCCGGTGGCGGCGGGGGGGGGGGGCAGGGAGAAGGTGGGACGCAAACGAGAACGGCGCGGGGAAAGAAGCGAGGAGCGACCCCCGCTGCGTGGAGGTCCGCTCGGAACACGGGCCATGGGTGAGCCACGGGGGGGGCAGCGGCCGCCCGTGGGGGTCTCGGGCCGGAGGGAGAAGCGTGACGGGGCTTCCCCGGCGCCGTGGGACGAGACAGCGTCGGGCGGGACTGGCCACGGGTGTCCCGGGCAGTCCCCTCCGCTGCCCGAGGGGGCCCGAGGACCCCTCACCCGGAGCCGACGGCGATGCGGGGTCCCTCCCGCCCGTCCGGGACATGGGGGGGCAGGAGCGGAGCCGGGGCACGGGCCGCTCCCTCCGCGCTCCCGGGGTCAACGGGAGACGCTGCCTGGGCGCACCTTTGCTGTCCGGGCTCTCAGGGGGGGCGCGCCGCTCGCCCCCGCGCACTCTCCGCCTCCCCCGCCCGGCCTCGGCCCTGCCCCGGGGTCCCGAGGCTCAGCGAGGGCTCGGGGACGGCTCCGTTTGTGCCGCCGCCCCAAACCCTATTTCCGTCCGTTTGAACCCAAATCCGCCCCTGCGCAGCCGGACCTCCGCGGCCCCGGCCCTGACTCGTGCGATGAGCGCCTCGGGGCTCAGCGGGCCGCCGCGGGGCAGAGTGTCCGCACCCCCCCCTTGTTTCTTGCTGTGCGGGGGCTTCCACGGCTGCGGGCTTTGCAACGAAACCGGAGGGCTGCTGCCCCTTCTGGGGCCGCGCGTGAGGGCGGCGGGGCGAGCACGCGTGTCTGAGGCGGGGGCTGCGGTGAGGCGGGGGGGAGCTGGCTCCAACCCAGCCGACGGCACGACCGATCCTCTCGTCGCAGCCGGGCTCTTCCCCGCGCCTTCCCGTGTGCTCCGTGGCCGCGCCGTTCCGCCCCACGGGTACCCGCCCCCGTGTCCTCCCCATAGCGCCTGCTAGCCCCCGCACCGACCCTCCGTCCGGGCCGGACCTTCTGTCCCGGGAGAGGGGTCCCGCAGCTCGGTCGGGCGGTGGGTATCGCCGAGAAGGGCAGACCGCGCCCCGGAGCACCATTCCACGCGAGCTCCCTGCGTGCGTGGACACCTCCCGCACCCCCGGGGCGGTCGGTACCCGGTTGCCGCCCCGCCGGGCAGTTCGGTTCCGAGCACCTCCCGTCCCGGTCCCGTTCCCAAGCCAGGCGGGAAAACGGTTCCCTCCACCAGTGGATGAACGGAGCCGGGATGAGTCCCGGGGCAATTCCTACCCCCGGGGCCGGGGCCGGGCTGTCCCGAAGGGGCGGGCGCGGACCCGGGGACCTCGCGGCACCACCGGCCCCCGGTTCTGCCCAGGGGCACCCCACCCGCTGGCCGCTGCCTTTCCGTTTCCGAGCATTTCCGGACGGAACGGGGAAGCAGCGATCGGTCCCGGGCTGCGGCACCTGCACCCCACGCGGGAGGGGGCGGCCAGGGCAGGACCAGCCCCCGTGGAACTGAGGGCGAGGGTGGTCCATACACGGAGTCGCGGTCACGCGTGGGCTCGCTGCCGGCGGGAATGCCGCTTGCCTTTCCCACTTCTTTTCCCCGTGGCACCGCGCTGCCGTGTCGACCTGAGCCTCGCATCCCCCGGTGCCGTCGAGCGGATCCGCTGGGGCGGCCGCTGTGCGGAGCGCGGGGGCTCCCCGGCCCGGGGGCGGCAGTGCTGAAGGACAGCAAAGGCCCCGACGGCCGGGACGAGCCCCGTCTGCCGCCCTCCGGCCCGGCCCGGCCCTCGGGGACGACGGGCGCAGTGGCTGGCACGGCCTGGGCTCATCCCCGGGGTACCGCACGGTAACGCGACGTTACCGGCCCCGCCGCCCCATTAATTCCAGGTGCTTTCCATAGGTGGCACCGTCCTACTGGAAATGGCGGATGAGACCGGCGCGGAGCCAGCGGTGCTCCCGCCACCCCCGGGGGGCACTGCCGCCCCTCCGCCACCCCCGGGGAGCGCGGCCAAGCACTCTCAGTAAGCCCCGGACCGGTGCGGGCGGGGAGGGAGTCTCCTCTCCACGGTTCCCACGGGGGGAGAGCAGCCGCCGTCCTCCACCGGACCACGCACCCGCGAACCGTCGGAGAGTCTCCCGCGTTAGTATCGCGCGTGGGAGCCGCTCCACGCGTGTCCCCGCAGCCACTGATGCACCTTCCCCAGCAAGGCCGGGGGGGGCGGCGTGCCCCGAGACCACCCCCTGCTCGGGGGTTGGCCCCGCTGGGGAGCGCCCACGGCAAAGCACCGATCCCCAGTTTCCGGGGACTTTCCGAGAGCCGCTCGTCGCCCTCCACCCCGCGGCCGACCCCCCCCCCCTCCCCGCGCACCCACGCAGCCCCCCGGGGCGCACCGAACGCCCGGTGCGAGGGAAGTGCCGCTCCCACGGGCGGGGGGGGGGGGGGTTACCCGCTTTATCGCCCCGCTGCGGGCTGCGAGCACAAAAGCCCTTTTGTTCCCGGGGAGACTGAATTGCTGATTATCTGTAGGAACAGAAATGCGGGGGGGGACACGCGGGACTGATCCGACCGCCGCGTGGGGCGCAGAACCCTGAACGCTCAGGGGTATCCTCCCACCCCGCAGTTTCACCGGAGCGCCTCCGTCCCGCCGCTGTTCCCCACGGCGGGGCCGCGCTGCAAGGACGGCGGAAGGACGGATCTGCTCCCTCGCGGCTCCGGCTGCAGCGCCCACGGAAGCGCCACGAGTGGGCAGGAATCACCCGACGGCCCCGACGGGGCGGGACGGACCGCGCTGCCCGGGCCCAGCGGTGGCGGTGGCCGTGCCGGTGGGGGTGTCTCAGGTGGGATGTGACAGATGACACGGGGTGCGACCGGCCCGGCCCTGCCCCTGCCCACCCGCCGGTCCTGCCCGGCCCCGCCCGCCCCCGCCACTCCGCTTTTAACAAAAGCAATTAGCGGTGAAGCGCGGTCCGTTTCCATTCCACCTAACGACCGGCGGCGGCTCCCCCCGGGCGGGTGGCGGCACCTGCGGCGAGGCCCGCTCCGGTCCCCGGTCCTCTGGCCCCGCCCCGTCCCACCGCCCTTGCCACGCCCACCGCCCCGGCCACGCCCACCCCGCGCAAGGTAGGTGCTGTATTTAGGTTCATGCCCTTATATGGCGATGAGCGCGGCGCCCCGCGGACGGCGCGCACCATATAAGGCAGCGGTGCCCGAGCCCGGGGTGAGGTGGTGAGCGCTCATTGGCCCGTCCGTATCGCAGCAACCGGCTCTCACGAGCGGAACGGCCCCGCCCCCCCGCCGGCCCGGGACCCGCGGGGTGCGGGGAGGGAGGCGGCACCCCGCGCTCCCACGGGTGACTCCCGACAAGACCACCTCGGTGTGACACCCCCCATCGGGACCCCCCCGCCCCGCCCGACCCCCGGTGCCGCCTCGCAGCCCCTTCCCACCGCGGGGGGTCCCGGCCCGCACGCTAAGGGAGGCGGGGAAGCAGCGCCGTCTTCCGTGGGCACCGACGGCACGCGAGCGCCCACGGTACTCCCAAAGAGCGGCGGTACCTCCCGCCCCCGCCCTGTGCCGGTGCTCGCACCGCGGGTCGCGTAGGGGACTCCGTCGGTCCCACTCGCGGTGGGGCGGACGGGTCCCCGCGGGATCGAAGAGACGGCGGGACGGGGCCTTCCCGTGAGGCGGCGGCGTCCTTCGCACCGTGCGGGGCGCGGACGGCGGTTTCCGCGTCCTGTGCGCGCCCCCGGCGCGACAAAGCGCCTTCCCGTGTCCATTCGCCACGGTGCGGACCGGCAGCGGCCGCTGGCCCCGGGCCCCCGGGGGAAACGAGCCCCCGGCTCCCGTGCCCGCGTTTTAGGGACGTCCCCTCCCCCCGCGGACGCCCGCGACCGCCACCGGCGAGGAGCGAACCTCCGCCGGTGCGAGGGGGAGGCAGCGCAGGCGCCAGCCGCGCTCCCACGCGTGACCGCTCCGGCCCCGGGGGCAGGCGGCACGCCGCGGGGACGCGAGGGCGAGTTTTCGTTGCGGTTCTGCCGCGGAGCCGGTGCCGTGTCCGTCCCCACCCCACCCCCCCGTTTTAATTTTATTTATTTTATTTGTATTTTATTTTAAACTGGGCAGTGTGGGAGCGGCTGCGGGGCGCGGGGCACCTCCATCGAGGCGGGATGCGGGCGGTGTCCGGTCCGCCCCTCCGCCTCGGCGGGCACCGGCGGGGGCTGCCGTCCCGTGCCGTCCCGGTGCCGCGGCGGTGCGGGAGCGATGGGGGCGGGATGCCCCGCACCCCGCACCGCGCCGCAGGTGAGGCCCCGCCGGGGAGGCTCCGCCTCCGGCCGCCCCACGCACCGCCTGTCCCGGGGGTCTCAGGGGGGGCCGCGGCCGGCGGCGGGGGCTGCGGTGCCTCCTTGCCGTCCCCGTCCCCCTCCATGGCAGGATTCCGCCGGCTCCGCCGGGCAGCCATTTTCTGCAGCTGCGTCTCTACCGGAGCTCTGCCGGGCGGCGGGGCCGGGGGCGGCACAGCCCAGGGACCCCCCCGCCCCGCTGCCTGCCGCCGTCACGGACGCCCCGAGCCCGGTCGGGCGGTGCCGGGGGCGGCCCGGGCTGCGCTGCAGGGCTCGCCATGACAATCCCACCCTTTCCCCGCCATTTTGTTACCGTGCTGGCGTTTTCCCAAAGCAGAGACAGAGCGGGAGCCTTGGGAACGGCCCCCGTGGTGGCGGGGGGGGGGGACACCTCCCGGTCCGGGGCCCCGCTCCCCTCCGCCCCCGCTGCGCCGCACCGGGCACCGGGGTCGGTCCCGGGACGCCCGGCTGCCGCCCGGGGCTCCTTCCCAGCTACATCGTCCCGCTCCCCTTCGCGCCCCACGCGCGCAGCAGCCGCAGGTCGTGACTGTCTGGGTCCACGCAGGACACGGTCACGCAGGGCTGACAACGATCTGTGGGCCGCTGTCCCCAGGCGAGAGGGGCCGGAGCGCCGTTACCACACTCCCTTCCCGATGGGGACGCGGGGCTGGTGGCCTCCCCTCGCCCGCCCCACTGACAGCTCTAGTGCCTCGACAGCCGCGGGGACCGTCCCGTCGGGGGGGGTCTGCCCCGGGGCCGGTCTGCCTGGCACAGCGCCCCTCAGCCCGGCCCGGTCCTGGTGGCGGGACCAGCCCGTGGGGACGGCGCCGGGCAGTGCGTGTCCCACGCGAATTCAGGGGGCTCAGCGGGGCGGACAGCACGGCCAGCGCGGCGGAAAGGGCGGCTGGGACGATCCGGGGGCGCGGGAGCAGGCGGGCAGGACGGCGGATGCTCCGACGGGGCGGGCCGGTGCCTCCACCCGCGCGGGGCTGATGAACGCTGGGGACAGACACCAGCCAGGGGACACAGCGGCGTGGGTAGGTGCCCCCTCGCCGCACAGCTGCATTCGCGGGCCGGGGGGGCTCCGCTGTGGCAGGACACGGGACACGCGGGTGCGGCTCAGATGCCCCGTGCGAGCGGGAGCGGAGCGCGGCGGCGCCGGTCCGTGCCTCCGGAGCAGAGCGGCGGCGCCGGGAGGCGAAGGGAGCGGGGAAGGAGGGGGCTCCTGCAGTGCTGCAATGCAGCGCCGCGCTCAGCGCCGAGCCCGTCGGCCCCGCACTGCTGCAATGCAGGTGCGAGCACCGCGCCGCGCCGAGCCGGGCCGGGCCGGGCCGGGCCGGGCATCCCCTGCCGCGCCGGGCCGTCCCCTGCCCCGGCCACCCCGGCCTGCGCCTCTCCCCCTCTTTCTCGGCTCCGTTTCGTTTTCCTCCCGCTCCTGCCGGGACCGCGGGCCGTTCCCTCCCGCACCGGGACGCCGCCGGTCGGTGTCTCCGGGACCTCCCGCCCGCCCTGTGTCTGCCCCCGTTACACCCCGCGCATGTTTGCATCCCCCCGCAGCCCCGGGGCTGGGTGGCAGCGCGGCTCCGGGCGGTGCGGAGCAGCCCCGGGTTTATCCTCCCGCACGGATTTTCCCTGACGCGGGGAAAATGGCACTGCTGCTGCGCGGACCTCAGCGGCGGCACCCGCTCCTGTCTCCGTTTATTGCACGAAAACCCCTGAATTTCTTCCCCGTGCAGAGGTTTTCGGGCTGATCAAAATGGCCTTAACGTCCTCGCTGGGACACCGAGCAGCACCCCCGCCCTCCCGCGCCCCTCCCGCCCTCCCCGCATCGCTCTGCCTCTCCCCCGGCTCCTCTTCAATATTTCAGTGTCTCTTTGGAGCTACCGGCGGCTGTCACACGCCAGAGCGGGCTCACCAGTGCCACACACCGAGGCAGTACCGCCAGCCTGCTCTGCCGTGAACCTCCGCTGCCAGCGCGGGGATCCCTCCTCGTGCGGTGCTGCCCCTGCCCCTGTCCCCGCTCCCGGCCCCCCGGGTGGCACTCCTCCGGTGCCCAGTGGCTCGCGGGGCCGGGAGAACGGCTGTAAGCGATGGCCGCTGCCCCGCAGGTTTGTATTTGAACTCCTCCGGGCAGGCTGCTCCCCGCAGCGGGATGGATGCGGGTACGGAGCCACGGCTGACCCCGCACCCCCTGGGTGCTGGTGGGGAGCAGCTCCCGGCCGGGATCCCCGGCCCCCCGGCAGGTTCAGCCCTCGGCTCCTCCAGCCCGTGGTCCCTCTCCAGGAGAAGGGAACGGGGGAGCACTTTAGGAGCCCACCCCTCCCCGGCGGGGGGACATCCTGTGGTCCCCGAAGGATGCTGCACCCCGCAGCCCCGCACCAAACGGCCGCCGGGCGGGTTCTCTGCAGCAGACCCTCCACTCATCGCTTGCCGTTTGGTGCTCCACCATCCCACGTAGATTCCCCGTCCCGTGGAACGCCAGCTCCCACGGAGCCGTGCCAAGCCCCTCGGCTGACCCACGTCCCCGAGGGTGCTTTTATTCAGGGCCTCTCTGTGCCATCTACTGCCTCGGCATCTCGCTCTCCGTGCACACGGGGTGTTGCACCGGGCAGAGCATCCTCAGTGAGGGGAAGGGAGGTGCACAGGGCTGAGGTGAAATCGCCTTTCCAGGCAAAGAAAGAGTTGAGCCTGTCAGGAAAGACAATGTCACAGCCAAAAATTATTTCTCACACACTCAGGCGGGAGCTGGAAGGAATCCCTGTGATAATAAAGCTCATCTCTGCTCAGCCGCTGCACCCCGAACTGCAGCAGAGCCCGTGGGGATGCGACGGATCAGATCGGAGGTGCTCCCGTCGGGTCTCTGCACCGCCTTTCCTGGGAGTTATTCCCGACTCCTAAAGCATCTTCAAGAGGCAGAGCATCAAACGCTGGAGGAGTGGGTCTGCCTCGGGTGGCAGAGGGGCAAAGGGGAGCATCGGGAGAGCAGAAACGAGGAAGCGAGGGAAGGATTTTTCAAAGCGGAGAGGGACACCCAGGGAGGGCTCTTCTCCCCGCCCCCCCGGGTTAAAAATGGCTCAGGGTCAGGTTGAGCCCTTCAGCTCCAGATAAGGCATCATTCCGTCAGCCAGCCAGGGACACCTCTGGGACCGCCACATCGTCCCCCCCGCATGACCCACAGTGAATGTCCCCGGTTTCTCTGCTGCTGCTGACTCCGCCTGGCAGAAGGACACGGGTGGAGGAGGGAGGGTGTCACGGCCGGACCCCACACAGGGGCTGTACCACACACCCCCGACGGTAAATGACACCGTGCGGGACATGGCTGGGTACAGTCGGGGAGGCGGCTCAGCCTCCAGTTTTGAAGCCGGGGGGAATCAGTAACAGATGTGAAAATTAACGTTTACTAGCAAGTGTGAGAATTACCATTTATTTTGTGCTTTGAGATGCTCCGGCGGCTCCCTGATCCCGAACAAACCTTCCTTCTCCAAAGCTGCTGTGTGATATTTAGAAGAACCTGACGCTCTTAATTTTTTATTTTTATTTTTTAACACAAATATAAATGATTTCTCTGCTGAGGCCCCCGTGGCTGTGAGCTGTGACAGCTCCACGGGCAGTGCCTTGGGGAGTGCGTTCCCCACCCCAGCCCCCGCAGTGGGAACGGGCGACCTCCCCTCGGGAGATGGGGACATACCCCGGCAGAGACCCAGGAGAGGGGAACCACCCCCAGTCCCCTATCTTGTGCAGTGACCGTGTCCAGGCTCACACAGAGGGCACTTTGCAGCTTTCCGTGCTCCTCCCAACGCCGGGGGAGCGCTGCCCGCCGCTGCCTGCCGCCGCAGCCCCTTTCCCCGCATGCTATCAGGGGGGTTAACCCTTGTTGCCTGGCAGAGCTCACGCCAGCAGCCGAGTGGGGCCACTGCAGCCCGCAGGCTCGCCCTCCCTCCCGGCTGACAGCGGCCTCGCTCGCCGCCCCCCCCAGCTCTTTGCCCCTGACCCCCAAGGCCGGTGTCTTACTCTCTGAAGGAGCTGGGGACTGATCCTGCCTCGGGATGCCCATGCACCGCAGAGCATCACTGGTCCAGCCCAGTCCCACTGGCCATACCAGAGCTGGTGGTCGCCACCACCGGCACTGGGCAGGAGGGGAGCGTTGAGTCCAAATTTCCACCCTGGCCCTGCTGCTCCCAGCTGTCCCAGCAGCTCCTGCTCAGCAATTTTCCATCCTCAGTTTCATCTGAGAGGCGGCTTTGGAAGTTTGAGTCACCCCGGTTTTCCTATCCTTGTGCTTCGCAGATGAAAGTGGCACAGCCACCATGCTGGGCACGAGGGAGAGGGGAAAGGGCAAATGCTGTGAGCCAGGGCCCTTCTCTGGGGCAGCCCCAGGCAAGGGCAGGGGGTCCCTCGGGAAGATCTGGGCTGCAGCTCCTTCCACGGCTGTCACCAAACACCACCATTCTGTGTGTCATCCCCAGCTCGTACCCACTGCAGATAAGGACAGAGCGTCCAGTGGCTGAGAGCGGGAGAGGTGGCTTCACATTGGCACAAGAATATTGTGCTCATCACAGTCTTTATATCCATCACTAAATACATGTTAAAGCCTCCATCAGGTCAGACTCCCCATTCAGGCTGCCCATTAATGCCTTTATAATCATATTTAAGTCTTTCTAATTTATTTTCCCTCTCTGTAGCACTGTTCTGCCCTGGCTGCTCCAGCACCACAGCAACACCTCCCAAAGGTCTGGACTGTTCCCTTACCCACTGTGACCCATGCACTCCTGGCTGAAGCACACTAAGGCACAGAGGCTGTGTCCACACTCGGGCCACAGCAATGTTTAAACCCCTGGAAAACAGGAGTGTGGCTGCACCCCCTTCCCAGCACTGCCCTGGGACAGAGAGCCCGTAACGCAGGCAGAGCTCTGCCTCAGAGACTTGGCTGGGTCCAGATCTGTCCCAACTGGTGCCAGTGCTGTCCCTTGCAAAAGGGTCCTGGTGTTTGATGGAGATCCCGGAGGGTTTGGCATTTGGTGATGGAGTTTCCTCCTCTCCCTGCGCTCAGACCCCATGGAGCAGCTATCAGCAGGGCCAGCACATGGCCCAGCGTGCCGAAGCCACGACTCCCGGGACTCAGTGCATCCCGTTGGGCTGTGCTGCACTGCACAGCGTGTTTTATATGCCTGCTCCTTCGATAAAAATAAATCTTCATGTTTGCAGTTTGCTCTAGACTACATCAAGGTGTCAGCTGAACTGACGGCTCCCTCTGAGAAACGACTCCAGGAGGTGCCAGCAAATGGCTCCTGGGTGAGCCTGGGATCTCACCCTGCGATGGGGGACACCAGCAGGTCCCAGCCCCAGGGGGGGACACCCCAGCTGCCTTCAGCCCCTGCCAGTGCCTGCCCATTGGCACCCAAAGGTCCACCACGCTGGTGCCCACGAGACTCCACGCGTGGGCACAGACCCAGGGATGGCTCCTGCGAGTGGCTGCACCACCAGCACCCTCTCCCCTCCCGGTCCCCCCCCGCTGGCTGCACAGTGCCCATGGCCCCTGTCCCACCTCATCCAGCCCTATCCCGTCACTCCCCGCAGCAATCAGCTCCCCAGGGTGAGGGGGGCCTAGGAGCTGAGCCCCCACCTCCGCCATCCCAACGCCGTGCTCACGCGGCCGTTCTCCCTGACCCTGGCGCTGCCAAGGCCGGGCTGTGCCGCAGAGCCGTGTTGGGGTCAGACGTCGCTGGTGGCCGCTGCCTCCTGAACACATGAGCTGCTTCGTTTTGCCTCGAACGGGGCTCTCCCCCGCTCAGGGTGCAGGCAGGAGCCTTCCCGCACGCAGGGGACCCTCTGGAGCCGCTCGCCGGGGCTCTGGGAGCACCCGGAGATGCTCCAGGCTGGGCCAGCACTGCGGAGCCTTTTTCCTCTTCTGGTGGAACCGTAAACAGAGCAGCGTCCTTGCAGGCGTCTCCTCCTGACAGGGATCTCACATGAATCTGGGCTGAATCCAAATGATCTTATCTGCGGAGGAGACTGAGGATTTCCTACCGCCAGGCATTTTTGACTGTTCAGACCAGAGGGATGGGGGAGGCGGGGGGGGCCGGGGCAGAACCAGCAGTCGCTGGCGATGGAGCTCAGCGAGGGAGGGCTGGCGGCTGGGTGCCACCCCAGCACTGCTCTGGGCACCGCATGGCCGCGGAGGGGAGAACCTGAAAGCAGCTTTACAGCACAAATCACAGTCCCTCCTCTTATCTATAGATGGATGCACCAGAACCTTTCGGAAATGCTCCAATACAAACACAAATTCTCCTCTTAAATCAGCAAATGTTTGTCTGGAATAAATCCAAACCAAGCAGAGGTTAACGCATTCCTGGGAAAGACATTAAACGCAGCGCACGCCCGTCTTCCTAATGGAGCGCGGTGACGCTCCATCTCGTCCTGGAGCACTTTGATAACCATTGGAAGTCAGAGTGGACTTCACATTAATTTGCTCAGTAACAGGCATTTAGGTTTGATGCACTTAATGCCGTATGAATAAGTAATTCATATCCCGAACGCTTCATCTCTCGCGGCCAACTGGCACAAAGCAAGGGGAGGGCGTAGTGTTTAAACCAGTAACTACTTATCACACCTTCCACTGCCCAGGAAGCTGCTGGAGTTGTGATAAACATAATCAAACTATTAAACTCACAAATATCTGGTGGTGTGGTTTCCGGGAAACGGTGCCTCAAACAAACCACAGCTCCTGCCAGCACAGACAGCATTTTGGGTGCTTCTCCGGCTCACAGAGCGGCGGTGGGCGTAGGGAGAGGAAGCTCAGAAAGCACACGCTCAGAAGAACCTTGTTTCCTTATAACTGGCGACACAATCCAAGCCGTTTTTAAACATGCTAATGAGCCGAGCTCAGTGTAAACCTGCAAACTGCCAGGAGTCTCGCACACCTACAGACCGGAGGAGGAAGCTGCTGACCCGACTGACGACAGCAGCAGCGATGCTCAGGCTCTGGCCAGGAGCCTGCACGTTTGGAAAACACATCCCAGTCTCTGTGAGAAACCCCGATGGTTCCATCCACCTTTGTCTGGCTGAAGAAGAAGTTCTGCTCTCACAGACACGCTGCCCCAGAGCGAGCTGCCTGCCCGCGCCTGGACTGGCTCCTGCCGCTGTCTGTCGCGCTGCACTTCCCCTTTCATAAATCATGTTTTGCATTCTGAGCATGCGTCTCCTCTTCCATGCCATTTTTGTTTTCAGATAACCATTAGCTTAATTAATCAAGGGAAATGCATCATTTCTGATTGTCTGCTCTGCCAGCTAAGCCTGGGATGGCGAGGAAACGCTTCCCCCCAAAGCATCCCTGGGCACCTCCCTGGTGCAGGCTGGGCTTCGCCTGCCCTTGACAGCACCCTCAGCACCCGCTGCCTCTGCCCATCACTCGCACGGCCCTGGTGAGGTGTACAGCTGATTAAACCCTCCTAAGATTCAGCACAGCTAACAAGCAAAATGTTGATTTAAATCACAGTTCACCTATTTCCACACATGCACTCAGGTTTTGGGATCTCCATGCAGGCAGGTGGGAAGCACAGGCACTAAACACATTGCACAAGTTTCCATTGACTTTGGAGCACCAACTGAAACGAGATGAGCCGAGCCCTCAGTTTGACCTCATCCACACCAAGAAGTTTGACCAGACAGCTGGGATGGAGCCAGTGTCCTTGTGCTAGCTCCCAGAAGTCATTCCCACCGCCGCAGGAGCATGCTGAGCAGCAGTCCTGAGCTATGCCAGACCAAAACCAACATCTGGGACAGCGTTGCCCAGATTGTTCCACTTGGACACAAGTCTCCATGGCTGTCCCAGCTGAGGAGGTGGCATCCACACACTCAGCGGTGGCTTTTCCTGCAATTTAACCCAAGCTGCCTCAGAGAAGCACTCTGGCACGAGAACATCTGTAGCAAGACTTGGGCTGAGACAGCTCACGCGGTTGTTCCCAGGGCGAACAAGCCCCAGCAGATGACACCGGGCTGGGTGCTGCCCCACCTTCCTGCCAATGCCACATCATCCGCAGCGTTTACAAGGGAACAGTTGCCAAGCTGACTTTGGAATTTATTTAAACCAAGTGAAGCCTGGGAAGAGTCGGTGGCCCAAAAAGTGGGCAGCACGAGGGAGGGGTTTATTTTTGCTTTGGGAACAGCACTGCCTGGACAGACAGACGCCGTGGCACAGCAGGACACAGGCGCTGAGCCCACAGGGCACGGCCCACCCCTTTGGGCTCGCACACAGCAGGGGCAACTCGCCCACGTCTGCAGGTAGCTCCAGAGCAACTGCAGGGTCCACCTTACCCAAACCCATCAATTCTGCTCCTCGCAAGCCTGAGGCTCTTGTCCACACACATTAATGTACCATCAATGACAATATTTCAACTAAGATCTTTTCTGGAAGAGAAACCAACTTCAGGAAAAGCCCAGGACGAGATGGGCTGGCAACTGAGCCCTCTGGGCAAGCATGAGGCTTGGGGGGCAGTTACTGTGTGAGCACTCGCCTCTGCTGGGGCATGGCCCAGGGACGCTGGGGCAGTGGGGACCGAGCGCGGTGTCTCAGCCACACGCAGATGGGCACCACGGGCACGCCGTGAGGTTGCCACCTTCCTGTGAGCCATTTTGTACAGAGTTAGCCCTGCACTGTATTCGCAGCGCACTCCAGCAATTATTAATCTAGTTCAGAGATGTCTGCAGGCTTTTTTGTGGAATTTGGACCATCTCGCTGTCTGGAGAAGTTCAACTCCTCATCCAATCACGATTGTCCCCAACACTGAGGATGACGCCGCTGTGGTGGCAGCGTCAGGCTGAGAACTAGCACTCGCCCCTCCATTGCCACCACCCTCCCTGCCTGTGCTCCCAGAGGAACGTTCCGTCCTGGTCTCCCACCGCAGACCTCACGCCGCTCGTCCGCCCTGCCTCAGCACTGCGGGGCAACACCCAACCACCGGCTCCCGCCGCCCCGCTGCCCGCCTGGGTGGCACCGGGAGGGAGCGGGGTGCCCTCGCCCGCCGCAGGCAGCACACCCTCACCCCCACTCTGAGGAGCAGCCACAGCTATATTCCATATGTCACACTCGGGGCCGGTGTGACCCTGTCAGCGCCCACCGCCCGGGCACCGCCTGCTGCGCCCTCCGTATGCCGTAAGAAACGCACTCCGAATCCTGGTAGCTTTTGTAAAGGTTTATAGTCCTTCGCAGTGATTGCATGATACATTTCTTCCCCGTGACACAGCCCTCGGACCAGGAAGCGCCGCCGGCGGCGCGCGCTCCACCTCCCAGCAGCCGGGCTTTGCAATCCGATCTACGCTAGCTGCAGAACATCAAATGCACTTTCAACATCTCCATTTAATATTTACATTCAAGCAATTAATAATTGGAAGCTTATAGTTTAGACATTTCTAATAGCAGCAATTTCTATAATAGCTTGTTTAGCTTTAGATAACGATTTTTTTTTTTTTTTGCACATAGAAACACCACATGTGTACAGTATCAAAAAATATATACCAGGGATGGTCCTGCGGGCAGTGGGGAGGGCGAGGGGATGAGACTAACAAATGCTGAATGGTTAAAAAGGAGAACAGAAAATATTCGTCTGATATAGTTTATAAGGTGATCTAGGGACTCCATAAATCTAGGCTTTATATTTCATTATATAAATACCTACAAATAAATATATTAGCGTGGCCAGAGAGCGACCAGCTTTCAGCTCGAACAATACATTTCAAGAACACCACGTACAAACGGGAGCAAGAACCACTCGACAAGTTAGCACTGTTAAAATATAATACTATAACTCTGAGTACCTGGCGGGCCCCGTCCTCGCCTGTCCCAGCGCCCGCAGGTCCCCGGGCAGCCCCCGGGCACGGGGCAGGAGCAGCGGCAAGGACACCCTGCCTGGCAGGGATGGACGCCGTGCCCAGCCCTGCCCCGGCATCCCCTTGGCGGAGAGGGCGAGCTCGGCCGCCGCGGCGTGGGCAGGGGCGCGTGGGCACCGGGGAAGGGGCACCAGTACCTTGGAGGGAGGCTGGGGGGCCGCTGGCCCCACGACAGGCAAGCGGCTCCCACGGGGAGCAGCCGCCATCCCACCTCACACCGTCACGTACTCCTTGAAGGTCACGGTCAGGCAGTTTGCGGTCACGTCTGTGATAATTATATTCCCAAAGAAGGGCTTGAATTCCTGCAGGGACTCGGCCTCCTCCTCCGCGGCCTCCCGGGGCTGCGGAGGCTCCGTGGTCGGTTTCTCCGCCAGTGCCGGCGGCACCTCCGGCTTCACCTGCGCCAGGGCCAGCTCGCCCTCCGCCCGCGGTTTCACGCAGCGCAAGTCTATGGGCTCGTCCAGGTCCGAATCCAGCAGGATGACCTCCGGCTGGGCGGGGGGCTCCGGGGCCGGGGGGCTGAGGCAGGTGGGGGCACTGATGCTCCGGGACGTCAGGCGCTTCTTGCCCGGCTCCCGCTCCACGTGCGGCTCTGAGAGGCAGCGCTTCCGCGCGCCGGGGCTGGAGAGGTTCAGTCCCATGGAGGAAGGGCTGTGCTCGCAGACGGGACTGAGGGACCAGGGCACAAGGTCGGGCTTGGTGGTGAGCTGCAGGGGCTGCTCTGCCGCAGGAAGGGGCAGCTCCTTGGCCAGGGGAGTCTGTCGGGGGCTTTCCTCGAGCTCCGCGGGGGGCTGTCGGCTCTCGCCCTCTGCTTTGCTCAGGGCATTGCTGCCCACCACCCTCTCCTCCCCTGGCTTCCTCCAAGCCTCCAGCTTCTCCTCCCCACCCTTCTTAGGAGTCCTCTCCTCCGCAGCCCGCTTCCGGGGTGGCTCCCCGGACTTGATCTTCACCGCCTGCATCCCGTTCTCCATGTACTTGCTCATGACGATCACAATGCGCCCGTTCTTGTTTTTGTTCTTGACGATCTTCATCTTGCCCCCGAGGCCGTTGCTGGTCACCCTGTCCCGGGGGGGAGGCCCGGTACCACTCGACAGGTTCTTTTCTGCCCCGCTCTTGCTCTCCGCAGCGAGGTTCTTGACCGGGCCCAGCAGGTTTTTGGCGGGGCCGTGAGCCCACTTGTCCGGGTGGGTGACCAGGGGGCTCTTGTTGCTGTCCAAGCAGGGCTGGCCCTGTGGCTCCTTGCTGCTGGGCTGGTAATGGGGCTCGTACATCTTGGGGTCCGGCTGGTAGTGGTGGTGCTTCTTGCTGTTCAGCTGGTAGTAATACTTCCCCTTGCTGTGGGACTGGTGCTTCACGCCGCTCTCCTTGCCGTTGGGCTGGTACTGGTGGTGCTTCTTGCTGTTGAGTTCATACTGGTGCTGCTGGCTCTTGCCGGAGGAGCTGAGGTCCAGCTTCGGCCGGTTGTCCACGGCAGGGTCCTGCAGCCCCGTGAGGATGTTGGAGCGGCGGGCGAAGGAGGGAAGCTGCAACACAAAGCCAGGGGCCTTGGTCAGCCAGGGCCGGGGAAGGAGGCGCCGGCAGGTGCCAGAGACACCGGTGAAACCCCCGCCCCTCCGGCAGCTCTCCTTACGGGACGCTGCATCACGGGGCGCCGCGTTCTCGCGCAGGCAGCCCCAGCCCACTCACACTTACGGGCTGCGCATTGCTCCAGATTAATGAAGCAATGAAAAGAAGAAAAGCACCCTTCAATCAGCGCCCTGGGAACGGGGGCCAAGCGGCACCGCCGCTGCCGAGCCTGCGAGCAGCCTCCTAATGGCGCCCCGGCGGTGGGCGCAGCGGGTCTGCCCGGCACCCCGGAGGGAAGGGGGGCTGGGGCCGCCCCCTGAGCTCAGCGCTGGGACTGGGGGGTCCCCGGGGCATTGCCAAGTGCCCGGGCTGCGCACACGGCTCCTCAGTATGATGAAACCCGGTGAAAGCAGCTCCCCGGGGACGGGCCGCGCTGCCAACAGGCGGTGCGGGGGGCGCGGGAGGCTCCAGGGCGCGTTTACCTGCACGACCAGCGGCTTTGGCTTGGGCCCTCGCTTGCGGTACCCCATCAGCTGCTCCTGCCGCTCCCTGCGGGAACACAGAGTCACGGCAAGGACCCCCGGGCTGCACCCCTCCCCTGCACGGCTGCGGTGCCGGTGACCTCCCGTGGGCGCAGCGAGGGGCGCGGGAGGGGGGCCGTGGCCCTGCAGGTGCGGGGCGAAGGGCCGGGGGTCCCGCGGGAGGCGACGGGACAGGGGCACGGCCAGCCCACCGAGGCAGCGGGTGCCTGGCGAGGCGACTTCCCCGCTCCCGCCACCCCCGGCTGCGGCGCGGGGCTGAAGTTTACAGTTTGCGCCAAAACAGCACAGGAAATAAAGGCACGGGAAGGGAAAAAAATAAAAAGGCAGAAAAAAAAAAAAAAAAAAAGCACACGAAGCCCGTCCAGGCGCAGCAGCGGCCGCAGCGCCGCCTCCTCCCCTCACCCGCATCGCATCCCCGGGCGGCACGGCGTGGGGGGAGCACGGTGCGGGGGGACCTTGGGCCCGCACCGCCGGGGCCGTGCCCCCCCAACCCGGCCCCCGCCCCCAGCCCCGCCCCCGCCGCGGTGCCCCCCGCGCTCACCTGTTCTGGAAGGCGATGAGCAGCCGGGGGTCCAGGATGTTCTCCTCCGGCTCCCACGTGTTGTATCTCGGGAGAGGGGAGAGGAGCGCGGCCGTGAGCGGCGGGGTCCCGCCGGGAGGGGCCCGGGGGTCCCGGGCAGGACCGCCCCGCAGCGGCCGTCGGGGCTGGGGTCCCGGGGGCGGGGGATGGGCGGGGGGGGCGCGGGGACGGCACTGTTTATTTAGCGCAGTTATTATTCCCGAGGAATTCCAAGCATGTCATGATGAAATTTCCCAAATCCCCTCTCCCGGACCCGGGCGGCGCGGAGGAGGAACCCGACCGAGAGCGGCCCCGCGGCGCGGACCCCCCCGCCCCCCCCCCGGCACTGTCATGCAGACCCCGCACGCTGCCCTCGCTCCGGTGCCTCCGCGGGAGCTCTCGGGGTGCGCGGGGCGGCGCGGGCGATTTTTGCGGTTATTCCCCCCCCTCCCCGCTCGGTTCTGCAATATGGAGCCCGGCTCCCGGGGAGGGAGAGGGGGAAGGAGCCATTTTCTGGTGCACATCAGCCGCCGCCTGCCCGCCCCGCTCGGCCCCCCCCCGCCGCCACCACCGCCGGGCCCCGCCGCCGCTCCCCGCCGCCCGCCCGCCCTGCCCGGGGCCCTGCCCGGGGCTCGGCCCCGCCGCCCCGGCCCCATCCCCGGCCCCGCTCGGTACTCACTTGGGCGACCATCCCCTCCATTTCACCAGGTACTCCACTCTGCCCTGCGGAGCGCGGGAGGCAAAGACACGGCGTGAGCGGGACCCGCCACCCCCGCAGCCCCCCGCCGCCCCCCGCCCGCCTCACCTTTCGGATCCGCTTCTTCTCGATGCTCTCCACCGCGAAGACGTGCTCCCCCACCGCCGGCAGCTCCATGCCGCAGCCGAGAGGGGCCGCGCCGGGCCGGGCCGGGGCTCCGCGGCCGCCGCTGCAGCCGCGCCGGGCTCGGGCTCCGGCAGCTCCCGCCGCCCACCCCGCAGACACTGAGCCGCGGCCGCCGCCGCACCGCAACCCGTGCAAATCCCGGAGCGAGACGTCAGGGAGGCGGCGCCTCCCGGGCCCGGCTGCCCGTCAACGGCGGGGCCGGGGGATTGGCGCAGCCCTGCCGGGGAGCGAGGCGGGGAGGGGGCGGGCGGGGGCGCGGGCAGCCCGGCCCCCGCCCCACGCGTGACTCAGCACGGGCCCCACGGGCGCTGCGGCCGGCGGGGGGCGGCAGAGCCCGCGGGGCAGGTGCACGGCCCGCACCGACGCGGGAGGCGGGTGTCGGGAGGGGGCTGAGCCCACGGGAGGGCTCCGCGCCGCGCCACGTCGCGGGCCGTCCTGGCCCCGGGCCCGCCGCCTCCTCCCGTGGGGCCCGGCCCGCGGCGGGTGCGCGAGAGCGGCCCCGGGCCCGGTGCTGCGCTGCTCGGCGGGTCCCGGCGGCTGCGGGGAGCGTGGCTCGGGGTCGCTCGGAGGCGATGACCCCCCCCGTGGCACGGCGGCCCCGGGGGAGCGGCCCGGGGGAGGAGGCGGCGGCGGTTCCCTCCCCCGGTGCCGGAAGCCGCGCACGGCGGTGGCGTGCGGGGACGGCGGGGAGAGCGAGGCGGGCGGCTCCGCGGCCCCGCGCCTCGTTTGAGCGGAGGAGAGCGCGGTCGGGCTCACGCGTGGGGACCCGCAACCATTCCCCGCTCTTCTCCGGGAACGGCAGGCGGGCACCCTCCCGGGCACCCCGCGGGGCAGGGCGAGGGGCGCGGACACGCGTGGGGCTGTTCCCGGGGGTCTCGGCTCCGGGACCGGCCGAGCTCGGTCCCCGCAGGTGCCGGGCTGTGCCCCCGAGCTGGCACCGGAGAAGGGGACACGCGGGGTGCTGCGGAGGAGTGCGGGACCGGAGCCACCGCGCCCGGTGCACAGCGAGGCCGCCTCGGGGCGGGGATCCCGGTGCCGCCGGCTCACGGCTGCTCCCCGCGGGACGGGACCCCCATGCCCGGGGCTGTCAGCAGGGCTCCCGGCAACTTCAGCCGGGTGCGGGACCGGGGACCGGGGCGGCTCCTCTGCCCGGTCCCCTGAGGATGCTCCCGGTCCTCCCCAGCGCCCCATCCCGCAGCATCCCCGCGTCTCCGGGGCCCTTCCCGGTACCAGAGCTTCGGGGGCAGCACCGGGGAGGCCCCGCTGAATGTCACCGCGCTGGGGACCATAACAAAGACGCGGCCGCTGTGACCATAGAGCGAGCCAATAAAAAGCAAACTGATATTACAATTTTGATTTCCCTGGAGGGCCGAAGGGGCTTAATGTGAGAATTATTACCCATTGTGAGCGGCAGCCGAAAGCGAGCGCAGACGGGAAGATTTAAATTTTTTATTTTTTTTTTTAACTTAGCGGTTTTCCTCAGAAACATCCATTCACTGGGACTGATGCTGGCGGAGTTTGTTAACCCTCCCCTTTGACATTTCCACCTTCTCCTGTTGCCAGAGGAGACGAGCCCAGCACAAACCACTAATGCTGGCAATAAAACTCCGTGCCCAGGGACGAGCACGGTTCCGTGTGATTCCCCTCCGGTCTGGGTGAGCTGTGGAGCAGCGACAGCTCCGGGCCCAGCCCGACTCTTCCTGGGACAGGAGAAGACCATAGGAAGGGGCGATAAGGAGGGCAGGCTGGCAGCATATGTATAGATATATATAACATATATATATATTTTTAAATGTGTGACCAGACGTCCTTGGCACCTCTGTAGAACCTGCCTTGGGAGCAGTGCGAGAGGCCATTGATGAAATATAATATATAAAAATAAAGTGAAAGCACAGTGAAACCCAATATTAACAGCCTTTTAATCATCGCCTGGCTGGTGCCTCCCCAGCTCAGCACCAGCTCCCGTTCCGTAGGGTTCTGCAGGATGTTCACCCGCTTTCCGTTACCGGGCTGATTGCACATGATTCGCAGTAATGATGGTAATGGTGGTGATTTGCTCTCTCTTCGCTTGCTCGGAGAGCAGCAGTTCACGAACTGATCTATCTCTCCCTTTGTCAATTTGAAAGAGGACGCCTTATTTGAACCATATAAAATATCCTAAATAAGGAAAGTAGGAAACACTTCCAACTGCTGCCTCTTCCCAACCAGTCAGGGCTTATCACAGGGATGAGGACAGAAAAAGCCTTTCCAACCAAAAGAACCAAGAGCCAAGCGCTGCCTTTTGAAGCCAAGAGAGCAGTAGTTTAATGCTGTGCAGTTTGCTTCTG
Organism: Podargus strigoides; assembly: GCA_028020825.1. NCBI lineage: Eukaryota > Metazoa > Chordata > Aves > Caprimulgiformes > Podargidae > Podargus > Podargus strigoides. The sequence goes on from CM051638.1 coordinate 749,909, forward strand.
ACATGCCTGTTCAAGGCAGGCACGAGGGGCAGGTACACGTCCTGTGGGAATTCTTCCCCTCCACCACGCTCCTGGGCAAGAATTCAGATTCCTCTTTATCTGCAGAGCATCATCAGCCGGGGCACTGCTCCTTGCTGCAGGACCGTGTCCCTGGCTGAGGTGTGGGCACACCGAGTGTGGGGGTTCCACCCCCCCCGTGTTCCTGTGCAGCCCCGTGAGGGCCTGGTCCTGAGTGGGGGTGCCAGGGTGCAGCTGTAGGACAAAACCTCTAACAGCCAGAGGCAGATGGGCTTCCTGCAGGTGCCAGGAAGCACACCAAGGCAATCCCCCCTCAGATACTCGCTGGCCGTGTTCCCTCCTGCTACCCAGAGCTGGTGTCTGTCTCAGTTTATTCTTTTCATCATTATTTACTAAGTTCTTCGCCCCAGAGACTGTGCCAGCTCCGTGGCAGTGCCGTGCTGGGGTTGGGTTCTGCCTCTCCGAAACACAAGTGGCTCCGCTTCCCCGCCCCGCACACGCCAGTAGCTCCTGCAGACCTGCTGTGTGTTTGCTAGCGAGCAGCACTGATTGCACATGCCATCATTGCTGATGTAGCTCATTAGTCTGTATCGTTATTAGCAATTCAAACCAGCAATTCTTTTTCAGCTGTAATCCTCCAATTCCACCCTGGAGACTCCAAGGCTGCAGTTTGGGTGCTTGGCTTCTCCCCTGCCCCGAACAGGCCAGGAGCACGCCAGGCTAAGCACCAAATAACAACAGAAAGTTAAGTCATGAATAGTTACAGCATTTCCTCCAAGGCCGCTCTCACAGGCGGCCAGGCACGGACTTTGTGACTCCTGCACGACGGTGTCCTTGGAGGGAGGGGGAGGGCGCTGGCCCCATTCATTCCGACCTGGCTGCCCACGGCCTTGGCCAGCTGGACTCGTGGCTTTGCCCTTCTGCTTTTGTCAGCTCTGGCTTGCATTTGAAGTTGTGGCCAGTCAAAACCAGGTTATAATATAGCCCTTGGTGAGGTCAACACCGTGCCAGAGAGAGACAAGAAAAGGATGAGTAGGAAGGCTTGGAAAAAAAAAAAACCCAACACAAACCCACCCCCCCCAAGCCCCCAAACCCACCCACCCAATCAATAGGATGCCACGAGGTAAGATGCACACAATGAAACCCTGTTCCAGGTTGCCAAGGCAAATCTGTCAATAGAGTATTGAACAAGCAAATCTGACTTGCAATTATCGTCTCCTCCTGGATGGGAGCTGCCCCTTCGCCTCGCGCTTCCAGCCCAGGGCTGGTGCTGAGCAGCTCAGCGACGGCTGGCCAGGGCTGCTTTGGAATGATGAGGGAAGAGCCAATGCTGCTGGAAGCTGGGCTGGAATTCACTCCAACACATCCTAAAAACCCCTGGAGCGTTCCTGCCACCCTCGCTCCTGCAGCTGAAGTGACGTGTGCCCTGCCCCCGTGTAACGGGCTTCTACAGCAGAAAAACCCTTCGCAACAAACTGTTTACTCTGCAAAGTGTTCAGTAAAATATACTAGAGTAGGGAGCGCAGCAGAATGTTTTCAGATACCACTGCAGAAAGAAAACCAGTGCAGAGTGCCCAGTGTTCTGTAGTGCTCAGGGCTGGGACTGTCACTGTGGAGCAAGTGCAGTGGCCTTAAAGCCACGCGCAGCAGCGGGGTCTGGAGCTGCCACCACCCACCCAGAGGCAGTGGGGAAATCCAGAGGCAAACCCAGCCTGAACTGGGTCATCACGTGGAGATGTAAATGGCTTCACGAGCGCAGCGCTGCTGCGGGTGCATACGGGACCACGCTGGGTGAATTCTCTTTCCTGGAGCTGCTTCCAGCACAAACCAGGAGCGGCTGCACGCAAAATCCGCACCAAGGCACTTGTCAGGAGTACACAGCGTGCTCCCACGGCCGTTTGGCAAAGCACCGCGGAGCCTGTGGCTGAGATGCAGAGTCCCCGTGGCACTGTTACCCAGGGCAGGTGTTCTGGGGGCACAGCTGGGCTCCCCTCACCCCCAGGACCCCCCCACGAGGAAGGGGGCGACAGCCCTGTGCTGCAGAGCCACAGTCAGCACAAGTGGGGAGGGCAGCACCGACCAGCAGGTTCCCAGGAGACTCAGATGGGAACAACCCCCCTTCCCCAGGGCCCTTTTCTGCTGTGTCTTCACCCCCAGCCTGAAGCATGGGTGCCAGCAAGGGAGCCTCAGAGACCATCTGTCTTTAATCTTCTTAGAGCCAGGCAAGGCAGGAGAAATCCAGAGGAAAGAGGTGCTGAAGTCCCCCTGTCTCTGGCTGTGACCCTCCTTCCGTGGCACAGCGCTCAGCATCCAGCTGGCGGGAGCAGGTCCCCCTGCCCCATGTCCCCAGAGCAATGCAGGCTGCCTGGGACACCCGGCTGAGCTCTGGGAAGCATTCCCACCCAGGGCATCCCTCGGCTGGCTGTGGCTCTGGGGCAGGGGGACATGGGAACCCCTTCCCTGCACACCCCAGGCAGCCTGCAGCACCGTGTCTGCCTCCTCCTGCCCTGCGCCCTCGCCGCCACCCCCTCGGCTCCTGGAGCCCCCTGCAGAGGGCTGTGCTCGGAGCTCCTGTCACTTAAGCTGATGCTGTTCCTTGGCAGCTGAGTGCAATTAAGAGATTTTCTCCATCAGAACTGGGTCTGTGTGTGTCCCCTGGTGAGGCTGCAGCTTGCTGGTGGCAGTGGCAAGGAGCTGCTCCGCTGCCCAGCGAGTTGTGAGAGGATTGAGATGTTTTGTGCATGCTTCTCCCATCTTCTCCATCCACTGGAATCACAAAAACTTCCATCAAAAAATAAACAGTGCCAACACGCTGCGAGCCCCAGGCAGCTCAGCTTTCGAGCCGCTCCACAAAATCAAACAAGAAGCTACTGGAGTCAGATTTAATTTTGGACACAAAACCCCCAAGTAAAAACATATTGAACAAAGGTTCCTCTGCAACAAAAGCCAGACTGGGAACACTGGAGTCCCGCACACGGGCCAGGAGCTGGGATGGCTCCGGCTGGCTCTGGCCCAGCTATAACAGCCCAGAGGTGGCTCTGGGATTTCCTCTCCCCTCTCCATTCTGCAGGGAGATGGGCGCTGCGCTGCCGCCTGCCCCGCGCCTGCTGCGGAGAGCGTGAGAAAGTCAGAGGCTCCGGGACATCTTGTTGAGGAGAGCAGGTTGGGGTGGTGACCAGGGTGGTGGTTTGGACATGCCATCAACAGAGGCACTGGAAATACATCGTTCTCTGTGGCTTCCAGAGGGCTTTTCCTCATGTGACTCTCCAACATGCTCGAGAGGAGAGCAAGAAATTCCCTTTTTCTTAGGAGCCAGGTGGAGAAGCTGCAGCTCATTTTGCACTGAAGGAGCAAGGACGAAAGCCTCCAGGCAGCTCCTTCCACCACCACAGCACACAGCCTGGCCTCCAGGCACGCTCTCCAACAAATAAACCCACCAAAGTACTCCCAGTGAAGGGAGTCAGAGCCCACACCTCGGAGACAAAAGGCTCCACGTGGGCTTCACAGGGCACCACGAGCCCAGCGGACCCAAAGGTGCAGCCTGGCCACCCCTTCCCATACACAAACTCTGCTGGTTCCCACCCACCAGGCAAGCTCTTCCTGGGAGGGATGAGTCTCTGTACGGCCTTCCCCAGCCGCAGGGCAGCTGAGCTGCTCATGCCAAGCTGTTCAAGTGCAGAGATTGATTGATTAATTGATTGACTTGCTAAGATGACAGCTGAGGAGAGTGTGCCTACAGCCAGGTGCTGCCACCAGCTGCCAGTGATGGGCAGGGTGACTGGCACCGTGGGAGCTGCTCCAGGCATCCAGGGTGTGAAGAGGAGGGAGAGGACGGGCAGCGGGGAAAGCTGCAGCCCTCCCATGGCACGACCCGTGCTCTGAGCTCTGCACCACGCAGGGGCTCTGCTCCCACAGCCGCCCGGCAGCGTTTGTGCAGCGCCCAGCACCGCCGAGCCGTGGCTCCAGCTCCCACCCGCTGCTGGGACCAGCTCCCCTGGCAGAGTGGTGACACACCACGTGGCACTGACCCAAACTGACACCTGGCCTGCCCTCCCTGGGCAGCACGGCGACGAGATGGGTAACTGCCCACAGACAGCAGTGATAATTACTGGTTTGGGCTGGGACAGCTCCGGGAGCTGCAGGAAGAGGAGAAGGCGAGGGCCTTGTGAGCACACATGGTCCGGGGGTGGCACGTGGCAGAGGGTGGCACATGGGTGAAGCACTGGTGGTCACAGTGAATTGCACATCCCTTCCCGAGCGTGGCAGAGCTGAGCCCTGGGCTGAGCTGCTGTGAGCACTGCGGGGGTGCTGACCACCTTCGGGTGCTGGGGGCTGGGAATCACCTCGGGTCCCTTCGGTGCGCCCAGGGCTGCGATGTCCTGGCTGGTGGCACCGTGAACTGCAGCTCCCGTGGAGCAGCTGGCACATGGCACTGTGGCCATGCAATGGGTGGCTCTGGGGCTGTGTTCTTGGGTCTCTCCTTACACAAATGGCTACAGCACCCTTGTCCCCAGTTCCCTCCAGAGTGAGCTGGGAGCTACTGGGATGGATCCGGCATCTGTGCCATGGGCAGGGAGATCGTGCAGCCTCAGCTCGACCGAGTGCCGCTGCGTGGGAGCGAGGGCTGCGGCCGCTGTGCTTCTCCCCTCCGGCGGATCAGCGCCGGCGCCCAGCACCCCGAAACGCAGCGCCTGGCTCTGGAGGGGCCCGAGCAGCGCGGCGGGGACTCTCGCCTGCGTGCAGGGGGCTGCTGGCGGCGGCGGAGGAGGAAGCGTGCGCAGCTCTGCGGTCAGGCAGTTTCCATCCTCCTGCACCTGAGCCGCTGCAGCCCTTCCCTCCGCCGCCCGCCTCGGGCTTCCTGCCGCCCGCCGCCCCGCAGCATCGCCTCGCCACGTTCAGCTCTTGATGGCAAGATGGTTTCACTGTCCCCGTGCCTGCCCTGACATTTTATCCCCTCGGTGGGTTACACCAAGTATTTACGTTTGTAAAGGTTTCGGAAGGATTTACTGGGCGTGCTGTCACCAGAGAGCTCTCTGCTGGAAAGCTGCTTAGCACAGCCCGGGTGGGACTGCGTGAAACCCACGAGGGAGGGTACGTGCTTGCCTGGGGGTGGGAGCCCGTCTGTGTTTCCAGGGCAGAGACCCGGCGGGTCGATGGCCTCAGTCCCCGCTCGCTGCTGGCTGTGCACTGCGCAGCGGGGGGGCTGCTCTGCGCCCCCGCTCCTGCCGGGCTGTGGGGCTCCAGCACCCACACCCAGCGTGGGTCACTGCCACTGCAGAAAGCTCAGCCCTGGGCCTGGGTGTGATCGGAATTCCTTACACCAAAGGGCTGATGATTTGCAAGCCCATCACACACGTGAGCAGGGCAGAGCAGGCGCTGGGCTCCCGGCCGGCCGTGGGTGCTTCGGCTCACAGCAGGTTTGGGTGGCTGGAAACAGCCATGCAGGAGCTGGGTGAGCATTACTGGGGAGACAGACTGGTTAGACTGGGCCCTCCATCCTGTGTCTCTCCTTGGACTACCCATATTTGATCATCTAGAGCCGAGTGTTTGCTGAGGGACTCGAACTGGACTCCTGGAATCCTGCCCTCCTCCTGCCTGCAGAGCTGTCCCGTCCCACAGTGACACTGCCCCGGGCTCTGCGGGGGCCGGTGCCTGGCCCTCAGGTGGGTTTTCATGCTGAGTGTGCAGGAGAAGGCACTGCAGGACAGACTTTGCAATTCACACATGGGAGAGTGGCAAAGCAGCACCGTGAGAGCCGGGTGCTCCTGTCCAGGGAGTCCTGAGAAGCCCCCACACCAAGGACCTCTCGGGGCAGGGGAAACCTCTGCTGAGTCCTCTCCTTTTGCTTGTCCTTCCCTGGGATATTTTACGGGGAACGATGTCTTCTTAGAGAAGGGATGGCAGCTCCATGGGAAGGCTGGGCCCTCTGGGCACCGTGTCCCCAGGGTGAGATGCCAGGATGGCACGAGCACACGGAGTGGATGCGCTGCTCTCACCCTGGGCTGGAGGAGAGGAGCCCAGCACGGTGGGCAGGGGTTACAGCACCATCCAGGCACCCATGGGCGGTGAAAGGGGCCCAGCACTGGCCACCCTGCAGTGCTGAGAGTCACCCTTGGGGAAAGGGCAGCAAGGGGAGACCTTGGCACATCCCTGGAGAGCAGTTAGCAGGCGAAGGGACAGAGCTCCCTTCTCACTTCCCCTTCTCTCGGGTGAGCGCCTGTGCCCTGGCAGCTATTTTTAGGCTGCTGCTCGCTGTCTGGTTTCCCCTGGGGATGCTGAGCAGGTTCTGGGAACTCCAGCTGTCTCTCGGGCAGCGCGAGAGATGCTTCACTTCCTGGGCTCGCTGCTCTGCTCCTCAGCACGTGCAGCAGCTCTGCTGCTCTCCTGCAGCCACCCCAGCACGGAGACCCCCCTGCACACCCCTCACCAGGGACAGCAGTGCCAGCGCTCCTGGGACGGGCAGGACGGCCTCATCCAGGGAGGGGGGGTTGACCTTCACCTCAAGTGCATTTTCCCACTCCAGGGGTCTGCTGGGTTTTGTACCTTGTGGTTGCTGCCTTCTCTGGGTCTGCTCACCCCCACTCACACGCCGGGGCTGGGGCAAGTCTGGGATGGGGACGCGTGGGATGCCATTTGGGACACACGGGTTCTCATCACCACGTGTTCACACTCGCTCCCCATCACTGGCGCTGTCTGAAGGGCAGCCCGCGTGCTGGGGCAGCCCATGCCAGTGCCAAAACACCCCTGTGGTGCCTGGGAGCCACGTGCTGAGGACCCAAGGGAATACTGCGCTCCCTCCTGTGCCCATCGCCCAGCGGCACCAGCCCCGACCCCAGCTGAGCACAGGGCAGTTTCCATTTTGACCACGGACCTTTGCTGCCCAGAGGAAGGGGTCGAGAGCTCTTGCTGGAAACATGCTCTCTGTTCCCAGTCACAATGGGGACAGTTTCTGGCTGTTGGATGCGGTTGGGTTTCCCGGTGACGGTGAAGGAGCTCCCCTGGCCTGCAGGAGCATCCTCCCAGGCTGGCAGCGCAGGCGGCGGTCAAGGCTGCGTCACTCCCCTGCCTGACCGCTCGCGGGGATAAACCCCTGGCACCGCTGGGGACTGGGCCAGCCTCAGGCTTCCAGCAACTGGGAAGAGTCAGGAAAACCTGAAACCAAAGCAGCTTTGCCACTTTGACCAGTGAAGGGCAGCAGGGCCCTTGTGACAGTGAGGGGACGCAGCAGGGTGCTGGCCCAGGAAGGGGCTGTGGGTGCAGCCTGGGTCCCCGGGTGCTGGGGGTGCTGATGATGTGCCCGGGCAGACGGGACCTCAGGGTGTGTGGACGACTGCCACACTGATTCATGGAGCTCTGTCACTTAAAACACAGCCACTGTCCTAGTCCCCAAGGATTTACTGCACACCGCCAGGAAATACAGCAAATGCAGCCTCTCTCCCGCCGGAGGGGACAGCCAGGAACCCAGGGGCTCAGTCCCAGACTCCCTTTGCACAGCCCTGTACAGCCCCCCTGCTCCTGCTCCGCTCCCTTTGCTGCTCCATGCTGAGCCCACGCCAAGGTTCCTGGGCCCCGGGCACGGCTGGCACTGACCGGTGAGGTCCCACACGAGTCCCAGCCTGTGAAGACCCGCGGGGCAGCCCAGGCTCGGCTCAAGCCTGGCAGGGTCTGTACAGGAGGCAGGGAGCTGCTGGAGGTGACAGGCAGCAGCTCTGCAGGCAGAGCCCACTCTCGGGGGGTGACACTGCGGGGACAGTTGAGTCATTTGGTTTCTGACACACCCCGTGTTGCTTGGTGGGGCACACCCTTTCCTCCAACGGGGCACCCAGATCACCTGGCCACAGGCTCCCCATGAGCCCTGCCCAGGTGCCAGGCGGGAGGAGGGTGCCCAGGGCTGGCTGCGTGGGGCAGGGATGGGGCTGCGTGGGGCAGGGCTGGGGGCTGTGTGGGGCAGGGATGGGGGCTGTGTGGGGCAGGGATGGGGGGCTGCGTGGGGCAGGGATGGGGGCTGTGTGGGGCAGGGATTGGGGGCTGTGTGGGGCAGGGATTGGGGGCTGTGTGGGGCAGGGATGGGGGGCTGCGTGGGGCAGGGATGGGGGCTGCATGGGGCAGAGGAACAGGGCTGCAGAGCTGCAGGTGCTGGGGAGCCCCCAGGTAAGCGGGGTGCTGCCATCACGGGGCACTTGGCTGCTCAGTTGTGGGTCCCCAAGCGCGGCCACCCAGGTGGGGTCTGTCCGTCTGTCTGTCCGGGACAGCCCCAGGGAGGCTCCCAGCCCTGCGTTCCCGCAGCCCATCTTTGGGCCGTGGCTGCAGCAGGGCCATAAAAGGCAGCATGGGGAGGGTGCTGGCGTGGGGCCCACGGCACCGGGACCGCTGCACTGGGGGCGTCCCGAGGAGCTGCTGCTGGGAATTGGGGCTGGGGGGCTGTCCCGTGGAGGGGATCCTCTGGGCCTCCCCCAGCCCGTTGCTGCTCTGCAGAACAGCCCATGCCCCTGTCCCCACGGGCACCCCCCACCCCAACACCCGTGGGTGCCCGGGGTGCTGGGGAGCACATCCAGCTCGAGCTCCAGCTGTGCCCCAGCTGTGCACACAGCTCTTATCTTCCTCCAGGTCTGCTCTTGTCTAACGTCATCCTTTGCAGGGTGGCAGTGGCAGTCCCTGGCGCAGGGAGGGCGTTTGCAGCTGAGACTGACTCAGGAGGTGTTGTGGATGCCAGGACATGGGAATCAGAGGGACCAGGGGAGGCTGGCACGGGCTGAAAGCACAGGGACAAAATCCAGGCTGAAGCCACACCGCTGATCCATCCCGGGGGATGCTCGGGCTCACAGGCGTCTGGAGGGGGAGATGATGGGGCTGGAGCTGAGGCAGAGGGGAAGGGGCAGCAAACTCAGGAGTGCATCGAGGTGGCAGACGTGGCAGTGGCAAACTCCAGGCGAGGGTTTGGGCTGTGCCGAGCTGACGAGTGACCTCCTGCAGCACCAGCTGAGGACCCGAGCTGGGAGGGGTTGGGTGAGCTGAGGTCCAGCGGATGGGCAGTGAATGCAGCCACACCACCCAGCTCAGGAGGGCAATCACAGGGAAAAACGTGGAGGCAGTGAGATTTTGGGGTGATGCGGGACTCATTCCCTCTGGGACTTGCTCCAGCTCATCCCAGGGACACCCTACAGGGACTGAAACGCTGCCCAAAGCCCAGGGAGAACAGCAGAGGGGCAGAAACAGACCCATCAGAGCAGGGACTAATTAACGAGGCAAGCCCCGAGGTGCCGGGGCGCTGGCGGGCAGGGTGGGGTGTGAGCCAGCCCGGAGGAATGCGGGGAAGATAACCGGGAGGGAAGGGCGATTGCCCAGGTATGGGGTGGGCACCGCCAGCAGCAGGGCAAAGGGTGACACCTGGAAAGCCGGGGCCGTGCATGGGGACAGCCTGGCGGGGTGGGGGTGTCCCCAAGTGGCATTTACTGGGGCTTCCCAGTTGGGCTGGGCAGGGGCTGGAAGGCTCTCCTGGGATGGGGAGCGGGCGCAGAAGCGCTGCTGGTGCTCCCAGGCAGCGGCCAAGAAGGGCTGTTGTGGCTGCTGTGTCCTTCCCAGCCATGTCCCCCCCAAGCCATGTCCCCAGCGCCCCATCCCCGCACACCCAGCAGCTCCCTTGCCCCCCAGCAGCTTGCAGGGGGGGTTTTGGCAACGCAGGCGTGTCACACTGAGCCCAGCTGCAGCCACTTCACACCCAGCAATAGACAAAGCCAGGTGAACCCCCACTCACGACACCCCCTGGCAGCCCACCCCGGGGACTGGGGGCTGCAGGTGAGCCCTGCACCCCCACACCCCCCGCGCTGCAGAGGACATGGGGCTGATTCATCTCTTGCCTTGGCTTCTGCTCACGTCTGTTCACACTGCTCCTTCTCTGCCTGAATGGCTGAATTCAGCCCGGCAACAATGGGCCATCGATTATCCCGTTCCGTTTCCACCGGGCCCGGCTCCACGGCTGGCAGCGCCTGTGCTCCAGCAGCGATGCACCTGCAAGGGACAGGACCCCTGCTTGCAGGGGGACATCCCATCCCTGGAGGGCTCTCGGGGCCATCCCAGCTCTGCCAGGCTGGGGGCTGGCTCCAGCTGTCGGTATGGGCCTGGGGGCTGTGTCCTCTCTGCCCCCCGCTTTCTGCGGGGCTGTACCCCCTCCGAGGTCCCCCTTCTCCCATTGTTGCTTCCCCCTGGCCAGCCACGGCAGAAGCACTGCCTGCCTCTTCCTCTCCTGTGTGTGCCTGTGAAACCCAGGAGAAGCCAAGTGATGGGGTTCCATGAGTGCCCTCATCCCATCCTGCCCCATCCCATCCCCATTCCCTTCCCATCCCATCCCTATCTTCATTCCCATCCCATCCCATTCCCATCCCCATTACTTCCCATCCCTATCTTCATCCCCATCCCATCCCATCCCCATTCCCTTCCCATCCCATCCCTATCTTCATTCCCATCCCATCCCATCCCTATCTTCATTCCCATCCCATCCCATTCCCATCCCCATTACTTCCCATCCCTATCTTCATCCCCATCCCATTCCCATCCCATCCCATCCTGTGCAGGGGAACAGCCCCAAGAGCCCCAGGTGGCCGCTGGCCGTTTCTTCCCGAGTCACCAATTTCAGCCTTGCTCATTCTGAGTCTTTTTATGACCCAGACTGCTGACGAGTGATTTTTCAAGCACAGGAAGGTCAGCATGTGTGGACCCTCCTCAGCTGCCCTGCAGTGCCCACCCTCCTGGCAGGGCTCTGGCTCTGCCCCACACCTCCGTGATGCTCGTGAGCATCCAGGTGCCACGGAGCATCCTTCCAGCAGCAATTTGCAGGAGAAGGGCTGGGTCAGGCCATGTTTGTGGCAGCAAGGAGAGAGGTGGGCACCCCAGTGGTCCTGGGTGACCTGGGCAGTGCCATGTGGGGTGGCAGCCCAGGGAGGGCCCCCAGTCTGTTCCCTGCGTGGAGCTGAGTGTGTCGCCCACTCCCCATGTGCTGCTCCTGCTCGCGGGGGGAGCTCCGAAGCAGAGCGGGGACGGTGACGCTGCTGTGTCTGCACAGGGATGCTTCGCCTGCAGATCTCCTACCTGCGTCAGCAGCTGAATTCCCTGGTCTCATTCCCTGCTCTAGCAGCTCCTTAACCCTTTCCTGCCGGCAGCAGCCTTGCAGGAGGCCTGGCTGAGCACACAGGCTTCTTGGAGCTGTGTCAGGGCAGTTGTGACCCTCTGGGCGCAGGCTGGCAGCGGCAGCCGGGTCTGACCCTGTTCCCACATGCCTGCAGGAGGGGAGGCAGCATTTTCCTGCTCGGGGAAGCTGCTCCACACCCAGCTTGGTGTCCCAGCTCTCGCAAAATTCACGTGGCACCCCCGTCCCAGCGTGGTCCTGGCTGTACCGCATCCCTGCACGCCCCTGGCAGGGAGCTGGCGGTGCTGCCGGGGCTGGGGGCTGCTCTGGGGGCCGGGCTGTGCTCTTCCCCTGGCCCTGATCCCCGGGGAGAGCCGGGGACACGGCGGTTGCTGCTCACCGAGCACCGTCCCAGCGCTCACCGCTGCAGTGCAGGCGTTGGGGCAGATTTGTCACCTTGGCAGAAGGCCTAAAGGCCAGCTGGGCTTTGGGCTGTCTCCGGGGTCTCCAGTCACCCACCCTCCCATGCAAGTCCCACGTGGGAATTGGGCTCCTGGAGCTGGGACCTGGCTTTGACACGGGTGGTACCAACGGGCTCTGTGCACGGGCTCTGCCCAGGGCTTGGGGTCACGCGGGGGCTGGGATCACTCTGCCGGGGTGTTCGCCCTGTCCCCACAACATCTGGGCTCCAGCAGGGCCCCTGTGCCTCCCCTGCACCCTGGGGCGCAGCGAGCCGGAGGGGAAGGGTGGCTTGGTGCTCCTGCTGAGCTTTGGAGGCGACGGTGGCTTTAGCATCCCCGCGTGCCTCGAAGGAGCCGTGGGAGTGCGAGTGGTGGCAGAGCTGGCCAGTGCTGAGCCCTGAGCGTGCGGGCTGGCTGGCACAGCCTGGCTGGGGCTTGTGAAGAGCACGGTGGCTCAGCACAGGCAGGACACAGCAAACCCCCGCCCCAGCACTGTGGGTCTCTGGCCTCTCCAACACATGAAAGCACCCAAGAAACCTCGGGAGAGCAGAGGGCTTGGTGGGTGCCCAGTGCCAGCCACGGCGGCTGAGCCACCTCCCTGGCCACCTCTGCCACCGCCAAGGTTAGTCAGGCACCAGCCCCAGACAGAAGCAGCTGAACTTGTTTGTGGTTCCTGAAAGACAAACCCAAGCCAAACAAAACCAAAACTCCCAGGAAGAACCTTTAGGCTGCTCCTTCCCCGGGTCCCTGCTGCTGCTTTGCCACACGGAGCTTTGGCTGGCACTGAATTCGGAGGAACCTGGCGTACCCAGACACCACGGAGGGTCAGGGGAGGCTGGAGGATCTCTACCAGTCAGCAAAAAGCACCACCTGAAGTGCCAGCTGCCACCAGGTCCCTTTTGCGGGTTAACTCTGCACCCACTGAGTTGCTCTTACCTCCTTGGGGTGCACCTCCAGCCCCCCGAGTCCAGCAAGACACGGGAGGGGATTTCGTGGTGCAGGTCCCAGCGTGAAAACAGATCCCAGCCTGGGTGTTCTCGCTCACGTCGTGGCCCCAGGGACTTGAAGAGGAGGATGCATTTTGATTTCACCTTGTTTTTCTGCTTTTTGTACCACTGCACCACAGCCTGGCTCTATATATTTATTTATTAGCTGCGATGCCGGCCTGCTGAGCAGAACACAGCCAGCTTGCAAGGGGAAACAGAGGAAAAAACCCAGCCCTTGCCATGAGGCTGGCTGGGGCTTTGTTTTAAAGGTGAGCTGCAGAACATCATTTAACTGCCAGCAGCTTGCAGGCAATGGTGGCTTTGGAAACAAACCACCAGAGCCACGGGGGTGGGCAGGGATCCCCTGCTTCCCGGGGGCTGGGGGCTGAGCCCAGCCGTCCAAGAGGGGGAGAAGGGGCTGGGGACCATCCCTGCCGGGCTGACTGCTCCTCTCTCCCAGCCCTGCTGCCCACGCCTGGCCAGCTGCCGCAGAGCTCCAGGGCTTCCACGGCCAAACTCCACTCTCTGGAGGATCTCACCAGCACTGACCACTTCCATTATTTCCTTGATCAGTTTCAAGCACAACACTGCCCATTGCCCCTGGGCTGGAGCACCAGGGTGGTGTTTGCCCCCCAGGGCTGGTGAGGGGGGTTGCAGCGCTGTGGGACCACGGGTGCTGCCCCAGCCCCACCAAGCAGAGCCCTGCAGGTCGCCTGGGCAGGAGCTCGGTGCATTCAAGCATCTCACCCCAAAACCAAACCAGCCTGTTGGGCTCATTACCCAGGCTTGTTTCATGACAACATTGCCCAAGTATTTTCTTCGTAAAGCCAGCAGCGTCCTGGCACACACCGCTCCGCCTGGCAGGTGGACGTGCTCTTACAGACCTGGGCTGGAGAAGCCTCTCCAAAGCACGGGGTCACCACATGGGTCTTGGCACGGAGAAGGGACGCGGGATGCCCCGCTCGGCTGCAGGCACGGCCCAAAGGGAGGCTGGAGCTCAGCTCTGGGACCTGCAGAGGTTTTGAAGTGGGGGAGCCTGAACCTTTGCAGCAGAACTATTTTTCAAAGCCCTTTTTACGGCTGAGCTAAGAGAGAGTTGCCTTTCACAGCCAGAAGAAATGAACTCCATTCAAAGAGCAGCGATTTTCGGGTACTCGGATGATGCTGAGGCTCTTGGCTGAAGCACCCACTGCAATAAAATTGGCCACAAAAGTATTCAAGGAGCTTCCTCTACATTTCCAGCCTTGCAGTTAGAGCAGCCTGGATCTGGGGAGAGGGGGAAGGGGGGACCTGGCACCTTTTGGGGTGTGACTTGGTTTGGGAGGGGGCTGAGCTGTGTGCTGCAGGAGGAAGACTTCCCACCAGAGCTGTGTGGCTCTGGGATGGGCAGTGCCAGCCTGGCTGCTCTGCAGGGACCTCCTCGCATGGCAGTGCCATGGTGTGACCAAGCTGGCACGGCCAGCACAGCTCCCCCTGGCCTCTGCTTTTCTTCCTGGGTGAAGCTTCATCACATGTTGTGTTTCTAAATGTTTAAATGAGTGAAACAAATGGTGTGCAGAGCCTTCCCCGCAGCGCTGAGCAGGGCAGGGGATGGGACCAGGAGCTGCAGCCGGCCAGACTGGTGTCATGGCCCAGCCGAGACACGGGGATGAGCTGAGCTGGGCTCTCAGCTCTTTGGTGCCTGTAATAACTCAGGTGAGTCTCTTTGTTCTTGGAGCTGTAATTTTGCATTTGACAGAGCATCCCTTGAACACAAGAGCCGAGCAGCCACGTCCGAACACACTCCGTGCCCGGGCACAGCAACCCAGCCCCGCCACCCCTCTGCCCCACTTCCCGCGCAGATCTCCCCCCGGCGCTGGGGCTGCGGCGGCCGCTCGGCTGCTCGCTGCGGGGCCTTGGCCGCCGCCGCGGTTGATGCTCAGTGCCAGGGCAGGTGAAGCCGTTCCATCGCGCACGCGGGTGTGGGGCGGCTGGCGGCCCCCTCCCGGCCCCGGGGTGGCGTGAGGCAGTGCCCCCCTCTCCTCCTGTGCCCCGGCTGGCACAGCCCAGTCCCCGTGCCAGGAGGTGCCGGGCTGAGTGGCTCACACCAGTGTCCTGGCCTTGCCAGACGCAGGCGAGCGTGTTCCCCGCTGGGATTACCGCGCACGGCGTCGCCGCTGCCAGCACCGGGGACTCGGTTTTCTCTTTCTCCCGCTCCCCTTCGCCCCGCGCCGGGAGGCAGAAGGATGTCGGCTCACGCTGAGTCTGAAGAGGCTTATGTTGGGTATTTACCTTTGCAGGGGTCTATTTTTGGCTCAGCTGCACTCACTCAACGAACAGGGCAGCGATTCAGGAGAGAAGCCACGTGAGGGGCATTGTTTCTGGGATCCACTTTACTACTGGGGCAGAAACCTCACTCCTGTTTTGTTCCTCGTCTTTTTTCCGACGGTGAAGAGCATCACAAAGGCAAAGGTGATCTCAGGGACCTCACAAACCCGCTGCTCTGTCCAACACTTGGCTTGCTGCCTTTCTTTCCTGAGCTTGCTCCTGAGCCCACCCCGGCTGCTCCAGAGGGCTCCCGTGTGGCTCCACACCCCCCCCAACCCACGCTCCCACCCAAAACGAGCTCGGGAGCTTCTGTGTGAATTTAATAACGGCACTGGGAGTTAATGAACAGGCTGAGCCTGGAACCGAGCCAGCCAGGATGTGACCACTGCTGGCACACGGGAGCAGCCGGGTCATCAGCTCTGTCTCCATCGCTCTGACTACTGCAAAGTGGAGGTGGGCGCGTGACAGGAGCTCGGAGAGCTCCTGATGGTGACACCCAAAATGTCCCGCCACAGTGGGACCCGCAGGGGCCAGCAGGCACAGGAGCTGGCCGAGGGGCGGTGGGCACACCGGGCGATGCGCTCCCACCACCTGAGCACCACTTCAACAAAACAGCTTTTCCCAGGTGCTGGAGAGCTGCAGCGCAGAGCCTTTAACCAACCCAACCCTGAGTGATTTCCACACTGCTGAATGACATCGTAATAGTGGGAAAATAATGCTCAAAATTATCTACTTCATCTCTTCCTATTGTCTGCTACTGCCTGGGAACAGCTGCAGCAGCAGAACCAGCTCTGGATGTTCTGGTCGGTGCCTGCCGGTGCCTCCCAGCCCGCTGGGGTCTGGTGTCCCCTGCCCAACGCAGAGCCTGGCAGAGCTGCCCCCACACTGGCTGCTCCTCGTGCAGCGCTCCCTGGGATGCTCCCTGGGATGCTCCCTGGGATGTTCCCTGGGATGCTCCCTGGGATGCTCCCTGGGATGCTCCCGGCTGCTCCTGCACTGGGATGAGCCAGGGTGGCACGAAGGCCCCGTGGCAATGCCCACCCTGCACGAGGGGGCAGGTGGCAGCAGGTGGTGCCTGGCTCCTGCGGTCCCCACGGGGAGCTGGCACCTGCCCGTGTGCCACCAAGCTGCTCTGCGTTTTCTGGCATGGTTTTTCTGGCCCCAGTTCAGCCACCGCCACACCGAGCTCGCACGGCGATGGACACACCGAGCGCTGCCACACGTCCCAGGCTGAGTCAGCAGCGCCCGGGGAGGGCAGCGCAGACCCAGCCCCCAGCCCGCACCGCGCCACGCAAACGCCTCACACAAACTTTTATTATTCACTGGAACATCATAAATCTCGATGAGCTCTCTGCTTCACAGCAGAGCAGCCACCAGCCCTTAGTGGAGGTGCCACCAGCACACACCCGCAGCCTCGGCACCTCTGGAGGCCGGGCTGTGTTTGAGGGGTGCAATCCTGCGCAGGGTTTCACCACTGCTCTCGTCAAACGGGGAGGTTTGCATCCTCTGAACTAAAGGCACGCAAGTCAGGAGCCAAACTGCCCTTCTGCCACACAACAGCCGGGCTCTGGCGTGGTGCCTGCACAGGGGCAAGCCTTCTTCCCCTCACTGGTCTGGGTTGGTTCCACACGAGCATCCCCGCTGCCAGCTCCACGCCAGCGGGCACGGGACACACGGGCTCCAGAGCAGGCGGTGGGTAAGGCCTTGCAGAAGGATTTTCAGAGCAATTTGCTTGCTGGATGCAGGAACCCACTGCAGCACGATGCACGAGGACACGGGGCCTCCCACACGTGCTGCCAACAGGACAAACACCGTGACAGGCAAAGCTGGGGAGTGAGCAGGGACTTTCCCCCTGCCAGACCAGGCCATGGCTGTGTAAGAGCATCAGTGTGGTTGAAGTGAGGGGGGTGAGAGAGCCGGGAGAGGCTGCCACACTCCCCGTGCCACGCAGAGGAACGCAGCAAAGCCAGCACAGCCTGCTCTCCTCTCCTCTCCTTTTCCATCCCTCTGGCTCTGTTTGGCACAAACGCTGGCTCAGGACACTCCTTGGGATGCCACTGAATTTGGTAAGGACATTTGGCAACACGGCTGTGCTCACGGCCCCAGCTCCACTTCGAGCTGGCAAATTTTATAGAAGAGGAGAAACATGCTGTCCTTTCAAAAACACTTCGAGGGAAACCTTTATGGGGGTGGAGCTCAGCTGCAACAAACCGAGTTTCACTTTCAGTTTGGGATGGGGAAGAGGGTGTGCAATGGGCACCACCTGAGAGCCTAAAGCCCTCTGGGGGTCTGTGTGCTGCAGCCTGTGGCGCAGGCAGGTGAGGACAGTGAATATTCCATAACTGAGAAGAGCCAAAGGAAACACATTGGGAAACACTGGAAACAAGAGCCTCCCGTGAACAAGAGTCCGGAGCCTGTAGCTGTCGGCACACAGCAATGGCTTCGCTGCGATGCCGTGAAGGAGTAAACTTTGGCAGGTGCCTGTGAAGTCCCCTGACTACAGAACGTGGCGCTCCAAGGCCGTGGCTGTACACTCGCTGTGCGAAAGGGAAACAAACCCATGGCAGCCAGCACAAAACCACAGAGGTGAGAGACAAGGCCTTGGGTGAGCAGTTCCTCCTGGCCAGCAAAGCAGACACCTTCCCTGCAGTCCCAATGGCCTGCAGTTTTATTTTTGGCAGATGATAATTAAAATGGTCTTTATGGCTTTAGAGAGAAGCCACTAAGCTGCACGTTTTGGTTGAAGCAGAGAGCGCGTGCGTGTGGCAGCGCTGGATGGAGGGACACGGCAGAGAGCTCTGGCCACAGCTCTGCCACTGCCACCCGACCCACAAACGCCACCGCTGGCGCCCACCTCCCTGGGGAGTTCTCACTTCTCATCAGCACGTAACAAAGTTCTGGTTGCTAACCAGTCCAATCCCAGAGGCAGAATAAAAAGTCCTTGTTAAGACCTAGAAAAGCTTCACGTTTCTAACAAATCCAGTCCCCACACGTGCAAACACCGCTCCTGGTTTGCTGTGCTTGGCTCGGGTTCCACCACCAGCGCACTGGGGTTTGCTTTCCCTGCAGACTGATTTCATTCCTCGTCCCTTCTCCACCTCTCACTCTCCTCAGGAGTCCTGGTGAGCTATCCCTCCATTTCTGTCCTCCCCGCTTTTCCCTGTGCACATCCTTCCTGCCCTTCCCTCTTCCGCTGTCGCGCCCTGTTCCTCTGCAGCTATTTTCGGAAAGCGAAGGCGTCCCGTGTTTTCGAGCCTCTCTTGCCTTCGCTTCCTGGTTTCGGCGCAGACCCTTCGGCCAGCCCCCCGTACGGGCAGCTCTCGCACTCGGGGTGATGGCCGGAGCACTCCACGGCGGGGATGAAGCCACTGTCCCACATTCCTGTCCCACACAGCTTGCACAGGTCGTGCAGGCTGCAGGGGATGCAGGGCAGCAGGTGGAACTGATAGAGCAGACTCCGCGCCTGGAGGGGAGAGAGACAAAGTCATTCACTCCTCGCCAGGGGACGACCGCAGCCTCCTGTCCCATCCTCCTGCTCGGCTGCCTCAGAAGAGTGAAAGCTTCAGCAAAGGAGCATCCCTCCTGAAGGTTACAGAGACACCAGGGACACTGCCAGGTCGCAGGAACTGCCCCACGCTGCAGCACATCCCACGGCCTGCAGCCACTGCCAGCCCCAGATGGACTGGGGACCGTGGCACAAAGACCGACAGCTCTGCCTGCTGTTTCCCAGAGCACATGCAAGGGTTATCCCAGCTACACCGTGACCTCCTAAGCACTCTACAGCTGCCTTTTCTTTCTGCAAAACTTGTTTCCAGGCTAACAGCAGCACCCTGCCCTGCCAGGCTCCAGACAAGCAGGGGGATACAGAGGTGTGGAGAATTAATCACCAGTCCCTGGTTTTCTCAGCGCTCCAACTCGTCTCTTGAGCTCAGCCCACATCAGCCCACGGGCATTTACCTTCCTGAGTACCAGTTCTCCGTTCATGTGCATAGCCAGGTTGCCGAAATGCAGCAGCATCTGGTCAGTGGCCAGCTGTTGTTCAATGACGTCGTCCCCGTAAATCACCACGATGGCCACACAGATGAAGAGGTGGAAATAGTCCGTCTGCAAGGAGAAAACAGGGGCTGGAGTACAGCAGGTGGAGGCAGAGGTCTGACTTAACCTCCCCACCCTCCCCAAACATGTCCTTAGCAGAGATTTTGTGCTCCTGCCAGTTTTGCCTAGTGATATTCAGAAAGCGACTGATGAATTCTGAATCCAAGCCTCCTGCCGTTAGAGCGCAGGACCACGGCTTTCAAAGCAGACAAGTGATTTCTGGGAAGACATTTTCCAGCTGTGTAAAAGTCTGAACTTCAGAAGTGGATGTTCAGCATGTGCTGAAAAACCTCCTTCTGAAGCCTGGACATCCTCAAGTAGGAGAGGCAGGTGTCCATCCTCCTGCTACACATAAACCTCTTCGATAGTTACAGACCCTCTGTCCCACCTACTTATTCTGGGCAGTTTTCTACCAAGAGCCTTTATGGAAAGAGTGCAGCACTTGCTGAGACGGCAAGGACTCAGCGAAGGACGCAGTGTGTGCGGTGCCCATCGCCAGCTCTCTGACCTGGTAGTGAGCCCAGCACGCTTCCCACATGCGCAAAGCCTCAGCATCTGGAAATTCGCGTTTAAAACAGAGGAGGATCCAGCGGTGGCAGAAAAGCATCTGCAGGCCATCCTCTCCCAAGGAAGAAAGGTGCTGGTAGAAGCGTGGGTGCATGAGCCGCAGCAGCTCTCGCAGGTACATCTGGAAAAGATGCCCAGAGCTGAGCCACTGCCTCCTGCACAAGGACTTGTGCTGCCCTCACCCCCACCCCAGGGAGCCCCCCACTGTGTGCCAGACCCAGGCTCCCGCTGAGCTGGCCACGGTTCTCTTCTCTCACAAAAAGCTCCAGCTCTACAGCTGTTCGTTACAGCACAGCCAGCAGCACATCACAGCTATCATTAAAGGCCGGAGCTCACGGCAGCTTTTTCACAAGGAAGGATGGAGGGTGAAAAGAAAACCCCGTGACAGTGACATTGTGAGAAGAAAGGGGAGAGATTCAGGCTGAGGAAAGTGGCGAGAGTCTTCAAAACTGGAGAAAAGAAAGGGCACTGCTATCTGTGGCAATGTCTCACTGCAGCAGAGGCTGAGCAGTACGGGGGTGATTTCGGAAAGCCTGACTATACAGTCACACTGCAGTGCTGAAATCTGCACACTCACTAACTGTACCTCACTAGCAGCCTCCCAAGGGGGTTCCAGCACAAGTTTACCGTTTTAAATTGGTGCCATCATAACCTGGACAGGATTGTTCAGATCAAATGCCCCAGGATCAGGTCAAAACCAAACCAGTGAGCTTTCACTGCCTGAGAGAAGTGCAAGGAAAATGCAAGCAGCATCCTAAGTAAATCTGATCAGAAAAGATTCCTTGAATCAGCACCCTTTAGCATAGCCAAGGTAACTTTACTCTGACAATTTATTGTCTATAACTGCCTCTGGAGTGCCCCAATCACCCCAGATTACTTTGGGGTGTCATTCGGCATGCTCGAACCCAGGGGCCCAGGTTACTGCTTGATGGCATTCTTCTAGTTTGGCTGGGGAGAGGAGAAGCTAAAGACAAGATTAAAGGGAGCTCAGCATTCAGCCTCACCAGCTGTTTCTCCATATCCTCATCCCGGGGTGAGCTGACGAAGATCGTGTTCTGCATCAATCCTACAAAGCACCAGAAAGTATCCGACTCATCTAGGACCTCTGCCAGGAGTGGGGCAACCAGGTCGGACATCCCCTGGGAGTATCCGATGGTTGGGTTAAATACTGCATAGTTCAGCAGGATCCTCCTGGAGAAGAGATGCAAATGGAGAGGTGAGACAGGGAGGGGGCACATCACAGCTCAGCGCAGCACCCTTCCCTTCCCTGCCAGCCCCCCCAGACAGGCTGAGCCAGGCACAGAGCAGAGGAGCAACAGATCACTCCTGCCATCTAAAAGATCAACTTGCAATTGCACCCATGCAGCACATTGCATCCCAGAGAATCACTTTCCCTACAAAGAACTGCATCCAGAAGCACAACAAAGGTACACTAACACCACACCTCACTGGAACTCTCAGTTGTTAGGATTACAACATTTTGCATTGATCCAGAGAGGCTGTGGATGGGCAACAAGAGTTCTGACCAGCAGGCAGCAGCCTAAGAGATGGATTTGAATCACTAGAATCAGACACTTCACCTCATGGTTTCCACGTTTGGGTTGTCCTCCCCTCGAAAAAACTGGTTGCTGCGGTCAGTCCTCACAACATCTTTATCGACCGTGAACTGCACGTTACGCCAGAAGTCCTTCTGCTCATCCTGGGACATGGACAGCCTGGAAATTGAGCAGCAGTGTGTCCAGAACAGCAGATTTTCTGTCCAAACAGATTCCTAGAAGGAGCCTCCCGTGTTATAAATGGGGTGACATGCTGTGTTTTCTGCAATAAACTCCACTGCAGGAGCAGTCAGACTCTGCTCTTCACTGCTCCTTGTGGGTGGCACATCAGAACTCATCACTCTGTTCTGATTGCCTCCTAATTAATAATACTGCTCTCCCTCTCCATCTTAAGTGTACCCACAACTAGTTTACAACATACAGCTCCTGCAGTAATAACTTCCTTGAATTGGATATCCCATCTTCTTCCCTATTGTACTGACAAGTCGGTGTCAAGAACCTAAGAAAGGCAAGATTTTGAGCTATGCCCTCAGATATTGCCCTCAAGCTGTGCCCCACACACCTCCCTTACCATCCCTCTCACTTCTCTACTCCAACCAGCTTCTCCTGAAGCGGAGGAGGCACAGACTCCACACGCCAGCAGTGGTACTACTGTGACATCAGGAATACCACCGAGGAGAGGAGCAGGAGAGGATGAAGCTGGGCTGTTACCTTTTCTCCTGGATCTCAAAGTATTCTTTCTTCTTCTGCAGCCTCAGCGCCTCCCTCTCTTCAGAGGTGGACTCGTAGCTGTAGTAGTGCAGCAGAAAGGGCCACACCTCCCCACGGATGGAAATATCAATCCCACCAAAGAAAATGGCCTGGAAGAAGGAGCAAAAGTTACGACTGGTCCAGTTTTAACGTTCCCAAACACAGCAACAAGAAACTGCCCCTACTGTGCTCTGGTGGCTTTGCAGTTCCTGCCTGACAAGTGACGCCTTGATTCAAGCTCCTGCAATTTGCACATGTTTAGAGGGAAAGTGCTGGCCTTCTATTCCCAGACGAGACACAAATCGGGCTCATTTCAATGTCAATAACCCCCCCTGGAGAGGCTCTATGATTAACGTGTCGTTCTCATGTCACGGCTTAATCCCCAATCTTGGAGACACTGCATTTCGCTGCAAACTTCTCTCTCAGGACCTGGACCCAGTGCTCCCCTGCAAGCTCTGCATTATTTCATACAGTAATCTCAGTTTTCCTTTCTTTGGTTTGTCCACACTGCATTTTGCAAACACGTCTGGCACTGCACACTTGGCTTTCCTAACTCCAAGGGGGAGCCGAAGGCGGCCAGCTCGCCCTCCTCAGCCAGGGGGATGCTCCACCATCCTGCCTGCAGCACACACCCCTGCAGTCCCAGCAAGACCTCCAGCCAAGCACTACACACCAGTCCTTACACTCTCAAACACACAGCTCTTGCCCCAGCATGAAAGCAAACTCTTGCAGCTTCCACCTGGGGACTCGTGCTCTGCGGCAAAACGACTCCGCCACCCCTCTCACCTTCTGCAGCTTGTACTCCTCTTCCACCTGTCCGGATTCATTCAGGTGATGCAGCCAGGCAGACACATCAAGACGCCTGTACGTGTTCTCCTCCGGGTGGGTTTCCGAGGAGGGCAGCTTGGGACGGCGGATAGAGAACTGCATGCAGGTTTTCTCATCGCTCAGGTGCTGAACGGGGGAAAGAAAACAGAAAACTGGAGGTCAGAGCCAGAGATAGCATCAGGGGATGAAACCCAGTGATTTTCCGGGCAGGAAAACCTTTCTGCATGGTTCACCTAGAATTAAGTGCACTGAGGCACTGCACTTGGGGAGGGGCTTTTTAAATTCCAACCATTACAATAGCAAGAGTCATTAGAACAATTAAAAATCTGAGTGCCGCAAAACAGCTTCATCTTAAAAGAAAAAAATTGTTTCCATTCCTCCCCCAATCTTATCCCTGACCTGGAACTGAATTAATGCTGCTTACAGCAAAACTTCACCCTGCCAGGAATGCCTGCAATAAATTACATATGATTGGCCATATACAAAGGGATTGCTGTTAGGCAAGCAGGGAACTGCACTGCCAGGCTCTCTAAGGGCACTCATGATCCCAGTGCAAGACTGCAGCTGACATTTAATTTAAAAATCAAAGGTTGTTCAATGCAAAAAGTGAGCCCATGCGACCATAATAAGAAAAGCAGCAGGGGGCTCTGTGGGAAGGATGGAAATTTAAAAATCACTGTTTCTAATAAGCACATACAGTATCTTAAACAGATAATTAAAGAGCTCTTATCACATTTGTATGTAGATTGAACAAAATATGGCAAGATGCCTTGTCAAAACATTTTCCAATGCAGTGTGCCACGCTTCACAAAATGGATGAACGACTCTGACAGAATTCCAGAGCTCCCGGTGCAGATTTCCCAGCCACCTCACACGCCTAGAGCACAGTGCTGACCTCTCGGGTTACCATGTCGAGCAAAAGAACTACCTAAGCAAGTCTTCTGGATTATCTTCCCCCATATTCCACAGGCAGAACAGGAATGGGTGAGGACAAGCAACTACAAGACAGACCTGGTGTCCGACTCGCAGTTGCATCCCAAGCAACATCCAAGACATCGTAGTTCTCTGCCTGCCTTGGTGACATGGACTCACAGCTTCGTTTCTCCTGGCTAAAAACCCGAGTGTGGAACATCTGCTGGAAACCCCTCTTTGCCCCATGGACCTTGCTGGGGTACCTGGTCCTTGAGATGGGTCTCGGTGCAGTACTTCCATTGCTGAAACACCTCGGACAGTTTATCCAGGCCACCATGGTGAAAATGGAAGATCTTGTACTGGCTCTCCCTGCTCGCCACCACCAGCTGCCCACTGGTGCACGCCTCGTCGCTGTGGGACAAGACAACAGGGGAACAACCTGCACTGATTGCCTGGGATAACGAGGGGCTTGGCGGGAAGGGGGAATGTCAGATGAGGGGGAGTGGAAAGCAAATGACAAAGAAGTGTAGCGCCGAGCTGCCCCTTCAAACAGGGCACAGAAGCAATTTTACAGCTCTGGGACTTGATGATCTTTATGGGTCCCTTCAGCTTGAGACGTTCTCTGACTCTGTGGCACGGCCACAGTGACCATTTGCCCCAAGAAGCTCCACCCATGCCTGTTAGCAGCACTCTTTCAGCCTCCCATCACGTGAAGAAATTAAATATTGTCTTCCCTGGAGAACAAAAGCCCAGTAAGTCTGTCCCAGCAACATTAAGGCAGTATACAAAGTCAGCTCCTAGGGATGAGCAGACTTGGTCACATCCAGCATTGTCTAAAGAAGCAGGGAGTGAGCAAAAAGAGCAAGTAAAAGTGTTTTTAATGACTTTTGCAATAATTCAAAAGACAACTGAAGAGGCTAAGAGCAGCAAGCCCCTAGAGGAGCCCCAGTGAAGGGCAGGTGAGGGAGAAGGTACCAGAGATAGAGATGCTTTCCGCACTTCCAGGTTATTTTAAACATTTTTGGTAAGAGAGCTGAGAGCAACCTCTACCTTACAAAGGAAAAAAATCCTTTTAGGCCACATAACTGTAACTCAGAGCTCTCCTGGGGAAGGCTGACACTGCCCCCAGAGCCCACAAGGATCCCAGGCAGTGACACATTACCTAAAGAAGAGGCGAAGGGATCTCATTTGTCCCAGGTCCACTCGAAAGACACCACAGACCTGCTCGAGGGCAAAGACTTTCTGCTGTTCGTCCCATCTGGTGCTCTGTGTTTGCCCGTTGTGCTCCTGGAACGGGGCACTGGTGTCCAGGCTGGAGGCAGAGCTGGTGGAGCAGGTCATGCGATTGTCACACGTGTCCCTGCAGACAGGAGAGTGGAGGAAGAGAGCCCCATGAGACATCAGCCAAGGACTGCAGTTACACACAATGACCACAGATGCTCCCAAGTTAAAAATCCTTTGACAGAGCTCTGAAATCGGAATTCAGAGCAGGTCTAAAGAGTCAATAACCAACAGCCCACATAGGAGATTAAACAATTTTATTTAAATTAACTCCATACTGTCTCAACAGATGATCCAATTTTTGGTCTGTTCCTAAAGTGCACACGGAACCAGGGAGAGCCAAAACCATTTGTCAAAACACTGACCTTTGAGAAGGCAAAATTCAGCAGCCCAGCATGGGAACAGCCCAGACTGCTCCAAGGAAGGGCCCGTCCCCTGGTCCCCTGGTCCTTCACTGCTGCACCAGGACCCGTCTGGGGAGCCAGCACAGCAGGCACTGGGCTGCCCTCCAGCCCACGCCACAGAGCCCTGAGCTGCAGGACCCCCCTGAACCACTGTGCCTCTGGGACTGGTGACCCCTTGGGATGGAAAACATGGGGCCATTGTAACAACACGACTCAACAGGCTGCTTCGGCAGCTCCGGCAGCGCTCGGCAAAGAGCTTCCAATGGAAGACACTCAACTGCTCTGCGCCCGGCCGGGGACAGGAGGAGTGAGGCATTCAGACAGCAGTATGGATTAGGGATCTCATCTGGGAAATGCCCTCTGTGACCAGTAAGATCCAAAGATATTTCCCCTGGACTCCAGTTTCCCATTGTGCCTTTGCCAGTGGACCTGATGAGCCTGGACTCATGTGTATGAACTTCAGAGAAATGGTTTCCACTTGCAAACTTGAAACCTTGGAGAGTTAAGGAGAGGGAAATCACACGTGAGCTCTTTAACCCACTGCAAAGCAGCGAAAGTGAACCCAGCCGTTCCCCAACACGCTTGGAGCTCACTGCACCCCACATATTGATCTTCAAGAGTAACCTGAGTTTAGATTAAAAAACCCCACATGCCCGCCACCAGCCCTGATCCCAAAAGAAAAATATCACTGCTTTGAGAATTAAGTGAATCTGAAACTGTGACCCCTTGCTTCTTAAAAAGGCCAATAGATGCGAACAATCTCAGCGCAAGCTCTGAATGGGCTCCGCTGTGAAATCAGGGTTTGCCAAACAAGGCGAGTAGCAGGTATAAAGACAGCCCCCTGCAATGCCACTTTATGCAATGTTTTCTAATCCGCTTATCTCACAATGTAGGCACTGAACGCTGAAAATCACACACTCAGCATGCATCTGCAGCACACCACATCAGTATGCTTTCCTGGCTACAGTGCCCCTTCCACAGGGCCCAGCCTTGCTTGCAGCATATACCCACGGTTCAGGTCGTGGCATTCCAATGGACAGCTCTCCGGACATCCCAGTTAGCTGTGGGGTAAATTTTTAACCCAGCCCCAGCGAACCGCCCAGTTCAAACGTGTGACTGGAAACCTCAGTGCCCACACGCCCGGGAAATAAATCCCCGAGCCCCCTTCTCTACTTCTGCAGCATCATGGAGATGAGGGAACTCTTTTACTTGCAGCTCTAAAAGTGCCTTCGCTACTCTGTGGGTGAAGTTCTGCTGCTCCATTTTCTGACAGAAAGCATCAAAGTAAAACTTAGATTCAAGCTGTTGGGAGTTTGAGGTCCTAGAAGTGACAAGGCAGTACCGCCACGTGAGCCGGGACCGCACGATGTACCCGGCTCACTCGAAGGGAATGACAGTGGTTTTCCTGGGGCAGACACCAGGACACTGCCAGTCTCCCACGTGCAGCTACGTGCCATCACCTGCACCTGAGCTCTGCCACGAAAACTGGGCTGGGCTTGGTGAAAAACCATGCATTACTTTCTGATAAAGCTGCAAAATATACCACTTTCCCTGAACACTCAGTATCTCATGTCAATGCAGAAGTAACAGGAGTCCTGGCAGGAGACACTTGGGCTGCACTGCTTGCTGTAAGCAGCTGGTATTTATGGAGCAACACTGGGTAACAGCCACAGCTGGTTACACAGGATTCTCCTGGAAGAGGTGACTCAAACCAGCTCAAAGGCTAAGCAGAGGCAACCGACTTTCTAAAACTCTTGCAAAGATGACCTGGTCCGTACGACAAAGGGCTGGAAGATGGGTTGGCCATGAGGATCCCTCTCCTCGGAGGCCAACGTGCCTGTTCTTCAGGAGCACCATCTCAAACGACCAGCGGCAGAGAGACGGCTGCCAAGAAATGATGGTCAGGGGCTGGGCAGGCTCACTTGGATCCCAGGATGGATCCCGGGAATCGTGTGGCTCCTCAGCACAGAATGCTATTGCCAGCTGCAGCTCCTTCTGTACGTAACCAAAATCTGCCTCAGATACGTGAGTAGGCACCCGAAATCTCAGGGGCTGGCGAGCCCAGTACAGAGGTGCTGGCAATGGTATGTCTTCTGGAAATGCTTCGTCAAGACAAACATTTACCGTCCCCATTTAGCCACTAATTACCAGCTTGCACGCGCATCCAGCACACACAGCAACACCTGTCAGTGGATCTACCCAAAAAAGCTGGTCAGTGTAAGCCGGGTGCCTCGCAGTGTGCAACCCAGGGAAACTCCAATGCTGTCGTTGATGTAGAAGATGAAATTTGAAAATGGAAATCTGTGCACCCCATGCCCTTCAGAGAGGTTGATAAACATATACATTCATATATAGTATAGATACAGTGAGAGTAACCACCTCGTGCACTGGTGCATAATTAGTCACTGTGGAAATTAAGAAAAAAGCCACCTCACTGTGTTTAAAATTACCTTTGCCTGTATATATTGATTGAAAAAAAATGAAAGGATTATAATCTATTGGACTACTTTGAAAAATAATCTTAATATTAAGATCATTCTCTACTTAAGTAACACGTAGTATGATCAATGCTAATTTTGTGGATTTTGTGTAGCTCTCTAAATATGCACACAAGATACACAGATGCAAGGGAAGGATTCTCCAAGTTATTATTTATTAAAGTCAGACTTGTTTCTCTTAGATGAGGGATTATACCAGGGTGCCCTGCAAAAGCAGGAGCTGAAGCACTGCAAGGCAAATAGCTGGAGGAACATTCCAGAGAGACTTTGGGTTGTGGGATCCAGGAAAAACAAAGCGCCAGCTAGTATACAGCACTGCTCAGCAAAACAAGAGAACAAGTGCACTGGTCCACAGGAATGAAAGGGACAGGGGAAAAAATAAGGAGGATTAGCAAAACCTGAGGCAGGAAACCCATGGCTGTACTCATGATTCCACTTAAGCATTTTCCCCTTACTGAAGTCCCATTACTCTTTTGTCTCAAAATCCATCTCATTTTTGCTGGTGAGCAAGACCAGGTGGGGATGTATTTGCTCCACTCAACAATCAACTACAGCAATCGACCATATCTACATTCCTCGAGCTTTTGTAGCCGTATGAAGGCGAGCGCTTGCGTAAGGCAGGCACCGTCCTCCTCCCCCTGCGCCCCAGCCACGCCAGCCCTCGGCTGGAGAGACTTCCAGTGTGCAGCAGTGTGGCAATGGGACCTGATTTACTCTTTGGTCAGAGCATTTGTACACACCTCCAGCATAAAAAGAGATAAACCCAATTATTATTGCAGAGCCAGGGTAGAGACCTGCACCAATTACAGGGGAAGACTATTTCAGCAACAAAGATGGAATAATTCATTTTACGACACGATGTGACACGTAATTATAAGAGGGAAAGGGGCTGAGGATTATAGCCATGGTGTGGCAGTTTCCTAAGCTGTCAGCGTGCACCACCCGAATCCCAGAGAGCCTCCTGCGAGTGCCAAACCCTCCTCTGCCTCTGTCACCACCGTACCCAAGCACGCCTTGGCTAACAACAGCCCTCCTCACAGCCCCAGCTTCTCCTGCACGCTGGCTTGTGAGGCACCATTTACAGACAATAAGTATCATCATAATGGATGAGCATCCATGTAATGGGAATTACATGCCCCTTTTCCTCCCCAGGGGTTAGCATTTCTCTGTTTCTCCACTGTTCCCCACAGGCACTGACCTTCTAGGTTCCTCTTCTTTCCAGCAAGGTGAAATAGCTCACGGCAGCATCAGCTGCCTAAAACGTCAGAGAGCTTCAAATAAACAATCCGTCAATAAAAGTTCAAAGCTATCCTGTAGCGTCTAAAAATTTTGTGTAGTGACTGTACCAAGTGAGGCAATATGGGGCAGCTGAAACCCAAATCTATTGTTCTGATTTAAAAAAACGTGTCCTTGACAATATCCATATATTTTGAATTGTGAAACATGCTGGCTCCAGACGTGCAAAAGAAAAACGATTGGTAATTTGGGATTCAAAAATATTTGTCAAAATATTTCTGGCCGTTCCGAGTCGCTCTGCAGAGCAGGACTGGCAGGACACGGCGGGGTGGCACCAGCTCCTGGAGCTGATGGTGCCGCGCTGCAGTCACACCAGCTCCTCACATAGGGTCAGCACAGAGGAGTACCTGGGTTAGGAACTGTGTGAAATTCACCCTTTGGCTGAAAATATTTGGAACTCGAAGTTCCTTTGCCTCTGAACAGAATCGATGCACACTGACCTCAGTGAACAGGGAAAAAGGCGTTGGATAGTCTGGAGGAAAGCCCAACCAGAATTTTGAAATTAAATGTCAAAACATCCTCATGTGGATGCGCATCCACGTTTCCTGCAAACACACCTGGAAACAAACCCAACAATTCTCCCCATTTGCTCGGGAAACCTGGGGAAGCTGCCCAGGGCGCTGCGGGACAAAGTGCGCGGATGTCGGCGTGGACTTTCCAGGCGCTTGTTCCACAGCCTTGCCATTGATCTGTTTGCTTTCAAAACATAAATTTCCCCACGCTGAACTGCACTAAATGCTATTTAGTAGCTAATTAACTTTCTGTGCTGAAAACCTCCTGTAATTGAACTTCTTTCACCTTTTTTAGCCTGTGTCCTCCAGGGAGCTGGAGCTGTCCTACGGCATTTGTTCTGCTCATTTCTATCTCACAGGCACAAGTTCCTCCCTGACACCCGGCTGCCAATCACGGCAGCAGAGGTCACCCGAGACCGAATTAGGAGCACTCTGCCTCTGACAAACTTGCTTTGCTTAGCTTGCCGTAAAGGGAAAATAAAAGGTTATGAAAAATAATTGTATCCTTTCATGCCTGGCACCAGGAAGCGGATGCGACCGTGCTAATAAAAGGCAGCGTATTATTGTGAGTCACTCCTTGCATCGTGGCTGCTATTAACGATATCCAAAGCAGCAGCTGTTTACATCTGCACCGCGCTGGAATCCCTCCCTCCCTGCCCCGTGCAGGGTGGGCTGTGGCTGCCAGCCCGTCTCCACGCCGGGCACCGCGCCGGCACACGCGGCGGGAAGGGCAGCGACTTCGACGTCCGCCCTCTGACCTTGGGCTGTAACAGCAAGTTCACGACCAGGGCTGGGGCTCTGAATTAACATCAGCTCTGTAAACACAAGCCCGACAGAGAGAACATTTTAACACAACGAAAGGAGGGCCCGAAGGAACTCGATTATGCAGCTTTGCCTTCCCATAGGCATAATTGGTTTGTCCTTGAGAAACAAAGATCAAAACCATTTGTTATGCTTTACGGGGCTATGGCTTCTCCAGCACCCTGCCCAGAGCACCCCAATCCCCCAGCACCGCCCCTGTGCTGCCGCCCCATCGCCCCAGGCCTCGGGGGACAGAGGCCACGCCGTGTGCCCCGGGCTGACCCAGCTCTGCAGCGGCGCTGGGTGCTGCGTCCTGCCCCGTGCGCCGAGGAGGGCGGCAGCTGCGCGGAGCCGCACTACACTGGGGGCTTTGTTGCTCCTGACTCATTCCTCCAGGTCCTCGCGGCCTGAAGGGAAGCCGAGCGATTTTAGCCAGCGAGAGGGGGCATTAGAAAAACACCTCCAAAGGGTTCCCCCCAACTGTGGTGAATTAAACAAAATAAACCCAGGATTCTGGAGTTAATTATTTTGAATGTGAATGGGAAGGGGGGAAAAAAAAATCAGAAGTTTGTAGTGAATTAATGTGTGTTTTAATCCCTTTTACCCCACTGAAGTCTGGAATGTGGCACACGTACACCTTCGGTTCAAAGACAAGCAATCTGTTTTTCACCGGTGAGGCTTCCAGACAGGTGTAGGCTCCTTAGGTAAAACCCCAGCACGGTTCTCTCTGTGACTTCTTGTTGCGCTGAGGTAGAGGGGCAGAATTAGCAGCTTGATGCTTATGAATAAAATACACATAAGCTCCCGAGACGCCAAACACAACAAATCATTTAGAGCCGAGTGTACGCTGCTCAAGGATGCAAATGTTACCTTCATTTGAAGGAAGGAAAATATTCCAAAAGCTGAATGGCAGATTTTTACAATCCATCCAGAGAAGGGGCACCTCATGCCGAGGCTTGAGCTCATTAATAAATCAATCGAAATGCAACACTTAAAAAAAAAAATAAATTCCTTAGATGGAAAAAGTGATTTCTCAGCAAAGCTGGAAAAAGAATGTTTGCTTTTCAGCCTATTCCAGGCTGCAAAAGGGGACCTTTCTTACCAGTGTTTATTTTATATTTAAAATCAATGGATTATTTTGCCTTTTTTTTTTTTTTCTTTCAGTCCTCTCCATGCAAACATAAAATTCTACACTAATTATGCTAATTACAATCAAGCCTTCCAAAGCCCGGTCCCTGGAAGCCCTGCAGATTACCTTTGTTCTGACATCCTCGGCTCTCAGCAGCGCCCTGGGAGCGCGGGGGGACCCGTCCGTGCCGGTGGCAGCTCACCGGGACCCGTCCCTGCCGGTGGCCGCTCACCGGGACCCGTCCCTGCCGGTGGCCGCTAACCCAGTGCCCCGGACCGCCGGCCAGCGCCACCCGGGGCGCGCCGCGCCGCTCCCACGAGACAATGCCCGCTCCCCACGGGGACAGCTGTGCCCCGGGAGCGGGGAAGGGAGAGGGAACCAGGCGAGCTGACCAAAAGCGTGTCCCAGGGTCACTGCAAATGCTTACTGCTGTCAGGACTGCCAGGCACACTTTGAGAGGGGACCCAGTCACGGCAGTTCTTCCCCCACGGAGCCGTGGACACCGGCCGGCCCCGCTCACCGCTCCCAGGGCGGATTTCGGGGCGTTACGACGGGGTAAATGGCGGAGAAGCACACGAACATCTCGGGAAAGGCCCTTCCCGCAGCGCCCACGGGAAACGGGGCGCGATGGGCACCGGGGAGCGCCGGCCGAGCCCTCCGCCCTCCGCCGCCTCCCCCGGAGGGGCCCGGGCCGTGCCCGGCGTCAACAGCCGCGTGTCACCGTGGCACAGGTGACGGACACGGCCCTCCCCCCTCGGGCCCAGCGCTGCCCCCGCCGCTCTCCCGGGGCACAACGGGGCGGGCGGCACCCGGGCCCGCAGCTTTACCGCCGGGGGACGGCGGCGGGGCCGGGGCTGCTGCGGCCCCGCCGGGCCGGGGCGAGCGGAACGAGCGGCCGCCGGGGCCGGGGAGCGCTGGGCCGCGCCGTTGGGCAGAGCCCGACCCCTGGCGGCCGCGGTGTGCCCTCCGCCCGGCCCCGGGCCCACGGCCCCTGCGCACCGCCACGGCCCGGCCCGGCCCGGCCTCGGCCGGCCCGATCCCGCGCTCACCGCCACGGCCCGGCCCGGGCCCAGTCCTCTGCCCCCCGCCACGGCCCGGCCCGGTGCCCCCCGCCACGGCCCGGCCCGGGCCCAGTCCTCTGCCCCCCGCCACGGCCCGGCCCGGTGCCCCCCGCCACGGCCCGGCCCGGGCCCAGTCCTCTGCCCACCGCCATGGCCCGGCCCGGTGCCCAGCGCCACACCAGGGCCCGGCCTGGCCTCCCGCTCGCCCCGCAGCCCCTGTGAGAGCGGAGCTGCATCCACAGCGGAGGTCAGAGCCTCCCCGTCCTCCTGAGCAAACCCCCGGCACCCCAAAAGCGCCCGGGGCGGCACAGAGCCGTCCCTCCATGGCTCGCACTGCGCGGTGGTGGGATCTGTTCCTTGGGATCGCAGCCCTCGGGGTCCCTTCCCCCTGGAACCCCGACAAACAGCCTCACAGTCCCGCTCCCATCTCCACTGAGCTGTCACCATCTTCTTCCACAGAAACCTGGCAGTGAACCAACGGAGGGAGAAAACCAAACCTGCTATAATTAATGTTCTTGCTGTTCAAATATTTATATAAAGCAAGACAGAGCCGTATGCCTCCGCAATCTCTCGGATCTGTCCAAACTCCTCAGCCGGTAACGAATTTTATGGATTACACGGCACTGCTGACAGCAAACATCTCGGGCAGCTCCTCTTCCCTGTACCCACTCCATGCAGACTGCCTGAAAGATGCCTTAGATGAAGTTTACACCTACCCCACAACTCAAAGAGAAGAAAAAAAAGGACTGTCCTTCTGTTGGAAGAAGGATTTGGACATTGGTTTGGGTACAAATGGAATTAGGTGCTCCGGTGTCTTACATCAGAGGTGGCACTGGGTCAGGCACAGTCCTGGGGAACTGGAGCCCGAGCCATAAGCAGCGAGCACCCCACGCACTCATCCCCAAGGCTGAAATCACCAGAGGACAGCATGACACAAGACGCTGCAAGAAGTTACAGGAGATTTGGAAGTCTGTGACCAATTCCCCTGGCTCTAAGAATATAATCACTTCTGTTCAACAGCAATGAATCCCCAGCCTCTTGGTGACTCCAGAGCTCCTGCCAGTTCACGCTAATTTCAGCTCATTTCCCCTATAATTTTGCCTCCTGTTTATTCTGCAGAGCGCTGAACAGCACTAAGTCTTTCAGGTGAGCTGCCAAAACAACATGATGCAACACCATAGGCTCTGTTACCACCCGCTCCGGCAGCTGCTGCCGCCCTCCGTAACGCGGCGCCTCCGCTCCCTCGTGAGAAGGTAATTTACTGATTAGCTCCCTGGGAAGAGGCTCAACAACAGGATGTGCAACACATCTGTAAAAATTGCATCAACTGTGACACCAAAGGAGTTTCTGCTTGTGTTGTGTGCTCTGCCCAGACCGTCTGTAACAGTGCTGTTGTGGGATCCCGTGTCTGCTGAAGGACAGGGGAACTGTACTATCCTTTAGCCTTACTATGAAAATCTTTCATTATTTGTAATTCTGGCTGCTAAAATTATCACCTTCTTATGAAAGACATTTCGTTCTTGCCTTGATATTCATGACCACATCGCTTCTGCTCGTCCTTCAAAGCAAGTGCTGTGGAAGCACGAGCTGGTGCCTATTCCATCACCTGCGGGACTGTTCGCAGCGCTCCAGCCTCTGGCCAGATGTTGCCCAAAGCTCCACTCGTACGATTCCACCCCTGGGACTTCTCAGTCCAAATTCTGACTGTATTGACCAACATCCCAACCTGAAGTTAGTTAAGGAACTAGTGCCACCATTTATTTGTCCTCTTCAGCATGTTGGTACGGTGCTGGTCAGGGAAGAGGAACTACAGTTGATGACCGCACTGAAAAGCCTTTCACAGCCCTGCCACTCATTGCTAGGGAAAGCTCCCGTTAGCCAGGGACCACTCTGGCACAGCACAAGAAAAACCCCAAAACAAACCCCACTTACAGAGCACTAAGCTCTTCCACAATTGATTGGTATAGATCTGATGTCGTGGTCAGTTAAAATAACTTCAGAAAGACATTGTATAGGTGTCAGATGCTATTTGGTCACCAGGACAAACAAAAAGCTTTTAGTTTCACTTTACTGAGGGGGAAAATGGGAGATGAGTAATTTCACAGGGTGGCAGCAAGCCAAAGCTGGGTATAGGGTACAGAGCACTGAATTAGTGCCCTTCAGACCACGAGGCAAATGTTCCCTGACAGACAGCAAACACTTTCCTCCAGCAATGCAGTCACTGACAAAGCCACTATCAGCACAGCCATCTCTCCTTCCTGCAGGAACCACGTCCTACGAGCAGAAAGGGGCCCCCAAAGGTACCAAGGACACAGAAACCAAGGGAGCAAAGCCACCTTTCCACCAGAGATGAGCCCCCCATGCAGCAGTGCCAGGCGTGTCTAAGAATAGAAGCCAGAATGTGCATGCTGGTGCTGGGACACTCCCCTAGCTCCTAGCCTGAGGAATTGTGTAAATGGGAGGAGAGCATCGATCGCTGCATGGGATCCCTGGCAGCCTTTCAGACTGAGAAGCAAAGAGGGAAAAAAAAAAAGCAAAAAACAATGGATACGTTTTTATTTCCTTATGTTCTACAAAGCGAGTTGTTGACTTAAAATGACCAACTCGTTGTGCAACTCAAATGCTCCCAAGCCTACGTCCCGCCTCCCTCCCTGTCCCTGTCCCTGTCCTGCACGCGCCCGTACGTGTTTGTTGGCTCCTTTCTGCCCAGGAGGCCAGGCCACCTTCTCAGAGGATGCTCCAGGAGGCACAGGGGACTTGTGGCACCTGGTCATACGGGTATTTTGGCAAGCAGCTTACTGATCCCCTTATCTCGTCGGAACCAAGTCTACGTGTACAGCCTAATTCTTCCCCAATGTCACTTTTTTCCATTTCTGACGATATC
This sequence comes from Podargus strigoides, assembly GCA_028020825.1. NCBI lineage: Eukaryota > Metazoa > Chordata > Aves > Caprimulgiformes > Podargidae > Podargus > Podargus strigoides. The sequence goes on from CM051638.1 coordinate 785,377, forward strand.
TAACTGCACGGAAAGAAAGACAGCTGGACTGGAACACCCATGCAATGCACTGCTTCGGGTTCTGAAACAATCACGGGGAAAAGCTGAGTTCTTTTCACAACAGCTCCCCATGGCAGAGGGAAATAACCAGAAACAGTCGTTCCTCTTTGCAGGGAGGAGGTGGTGACCGGGGGGTAGGGAGGGAAAAAGAGTTGAAACAATCTGCCAGCAACACGAACTTTGTTCGCACTCCAATTCTGGCTCAGATGGGAAGCAGCCAGCAGAGAAAAACCAAAACAACAAACCTTAAGAAACAAGGAAGTTGTTCTCATGCTTGTAGTGACTTCTGAATCAGCATCCCCCACCCCTGAAATGCTGGGATGAATGCAGGAAATAAGAGAACATTTTTTTGATAAGACTTTTGCAAAGTATTCCATGCGAAATCTCTGCTTGGTTGGGAAGATCCCACAGATACCATGCAAGGGGGCTCTCAGACTGGCATAAAAAACGGGCACACTGGACAAAAGCCTTTCAAGTCTGAAGTCCCAAACAATGAAAGGTCTGTTTTATTAATCTGCTGCAAATTATGAGTGCTGCATACACTGCACAAGGCTCCCAGACTGGTGCCAGAGGAGTGAAAAAAAAAAAAGAAAAGAGAAGTCTAGCAGGAGCAGCGTGTGTGCAAAGCCAGACTCTGGCTGCTGAAGCTGTTAGGATGAGAGAGCCTGCGAGGAAAGCCGGCAGAGGGCTCGCCCGAGCCAGGGAAAGCTGCAGGGATTCACAGGCGAGGCAGTGAAGATGCAATAAACTGCATTTCCTTCCTTCCCTGATGCTATTAGCAGCTCAGAGCCCACGTGTTGCAAACCAGTTAAACCACAGTGCTCCTCGCCTGCTTGCTGTGCCCTGAACACTGCCCTGGCACCCTCCTGCACCAGCTCCTCCTGCTGGGTGCAAAAGCCCCCCAAGACCTCTGCACGCCTTGGGCAGCACACGGCCTTGGGGTGCAGGCCAAGGGCCAGGACTGCCCCAGGCTGAGCTCAGTCGCCTGGTTTCCAGCAGCTAGGACATCATTCTGATATTTAATCATGCAAAGGCCTCCCTGTAAAATTTTTTGAAGGTGTGTTTCATGACATTTATGTAGCTTCCAAAGCCGTCTACATTCCTATTAACACTTGTCACAGAAGACTGTCAGGCATTGTGTTTAGAGTGCTAAAAGGGACACTGTCAGACTGATGGTGTTCAGCACAACTTGGAAAACAAGGCCCATCCTGGGCACTGCACGAGTGCTTTGCAATGCCCCTCTGCAGGCAGAGGAGAGCAGCAGTGGGATGGGATGGGATGGGATGGGATGGGATGGGATGGGATGGGATGGGATGGGATGGGATGGGATGGGATGGGACAGGTGCTGCTCGAATCGCTGCCCTCCCAGCTGCTGCAGAGCTCAAGCCCACAACACCCTGTGCCCTTGCAGCTAACTGGAGGTGTACTGCTAGGACAGATATCAAACGCAAAGCTGATAGGAAGTCCGGTGCTCTGCGCAGGCAGCACACCCATCCTCCCCACACAGAGGGGTCACACACTGCACAGAGCCCGGAGCAGGAAGCCACAAGCACTGTGCAGCAATGCCCTAAGTGATGCAGGCCTCCCACTGCTCATCATTCCACTGCCAACGCACGCTCTTTCCCTATGGAGAGTTCACTGCAGGTGCCATTGAGAAGTGTTAACATTTGGATATACCACTGCTGACTAAACCATTCAGATTAGACATGTAAGAATTAATATTTATATATCTTAAGTGGGACCATGTTCAGAACACCAGCAAAACAAGCTCATACATGCAGACTTCATGTCAACACAATGCCTTGCAGAGGCCCCCCCAGCTCAGAGAACTCAGACAGGCACTTTGATGTGGCTCTCCACAAGAAGTCACTAGCACATCTCCTCAGCAGGGCCAATCAGAACAACAAAGGAGCTTTTTTAATTTAGTAATGCTGCTTCCAGGGCTCAAGACAGTTCACCTGAAAGGCTGTGCATATACAGCCCTGAACATTTGGGGCCAGGGTTCACTGACCAGCAAACAGTTTCCTGTAGATTATACAGATGTCTGCAATACATCTGAAGCAGGACAGGATATTGAGCTCAACACCACTGTGATGCTTCTCCATTTTCTTCAGCACCTCCACACTCAGCCACCAGCACCCCAGCTATTCACCCAGAAACTGGAGAAAAGGATGCACTCACCTGCTGTCGTTATCCAGAAACACAGAACTACTGCTTTTCCCAAGGGCTTCACTATGGGAGAGAGAGCAGAAGGGGGAGAGAAGGCATCAGAATCAGAGTCAAAAGTACTGTCCCCTGCTCACGTCCTCAGCAGACAGCTCCAAGGAGCCCTCGTCCTCCCCTGGCTCTGGCCTGCAGTCCAGGCCCTCCTCCTTCCCTCTCCACCGACAGCTCCGACCTGTTCTGCTCCTCCTGAGAACTGATTGTCGATAGGATTCCTGAGTCGCTGCGGGTGGGCTGGGGGGACCGGCGGGGAACAGCACTGGGACAGCTTCTCCCCTTCTGAAGAGGGGGAGCTGATGTAAGCCACATCTTTCACGAGCTGTGACACAGTCAAGATGTCGTCTCCTCTCAGGATCACTGCCCCTCTCTGCTCGGTGGGGGACACCTGCCGGGCAGCGCCCAGACCCTGAGCGTGGCGGCCGCGTTTGCGGGGGGCTTTGCGGACAGGGGAGCTCTCAGGAGTGATGTAGCGCAGGGGCTTCTTCGTCCTGCCTCTGGATGCGGGAGTTTGGCACCCAGGCAAGGATGAGCGTGGTTCCCAGCAGCTCATCCTTCTCCATGTACAAGCACAAATAGCCTTCGAGAGAGCAAAGGAGCAATTGGTTACAACACAGATTTATTCCAAGGAAACCGAAATTTACCCTTCCCTGTCTCCCCCCACTTCCCCACCATTAAACATGGGCAAAAAAACTCCTTTTGTTGACCAGGAGAATTTTGCCACATGAATTGTGGAGTGCTCAACATTATTCAGTATTTACCAGTAATTTCAAGTCTGCATATGGCTTTTGAATAGACTAAATCCCCTCTGGCCTGAGTGGACACAGAAACGACATGCAAATACTTCAACTTCCTGGATGGATTACTAAGCAAGAGTAAGTTCTGAAATACATTGCCACATTAAAAACTTCTACTGTTTGTTAGTTAAATAACTTCAAGTGCCAGCTAAACATTTCTTTCTCAAGAATATTTACCTTAATGTAGCTAAAGGGTGACAATTTTCATGGAAAGCCAATAGAAAAAAGAGTCACACACACAAGAAGGGAAGCGTGGGTCAGTGTTCACAGAATAATGAGTTTTGTGAAGCTAAGGCAGCGCCCACGGCTCTCTTTGATGAGAACATGAAAGAGCACAGTTACAGATGAGAATAAAGGTGCAGGGCTGTATTTATCTTCATTTATTCCAGTGCATGCAGCCACAATCAGGTTTTCTTTCTTTTCCCTGTACCAGTGGTTGCTGGGGCCACTCCAGCAATGACAGTTACAAGATGAAACTTGGCTTTCCTGAACAATACACGTATTTAAAAGAGCACCAGAAGTTACTGTCCTCAAATGGCAACTGCCCATCTTCTGGCAATACAAAAGGGCTTACTAACCCAGGTAAACCCATGCTAGACCAGAAGAGAAAGGAGAAATATCATTGATTTTCCTACTAAAAGAAATGCTGATGGATCAGCTCGTGGATGGCTTTCTTTACTCCTCCATAAGGCTGCTGTGCCCTGTCCCCCACTGGCACCTCTTCACTCTTTAGAGACCAAGATGTAGAATTTAATACACACACCCCAGGAGAGAGAAAAAGAGTGAGCGAGCAGTGCCTGCAACACCCCATCACCTGGATGGTGCTCCCCGATGCCTTGCAGCAGCTCAGGTGGGTGGACACAGACATTGTTCTTAGAGTAGATAATCTCCCCATCGAGTGTGGAAGACGAACTGTTGTCACCAGCAGGATTCAAGGTCAGGAGGTCGGAAGCTTTTGAAGAGGCACGTCGGAGGAGTCGCCCCAGAGACATCGCCGAGGAAATGTTTCCATTATCCGTCAGCTTTAATCAGGAGCCAAATTCAGAAGATCTGCCAAGAAGGTGGAAAGAACAGTGTTAGAACAAATATAATGACAGCACAGCCCATGCCCACCGCTGTCTGAGAAGGAAGAGGTCTCCCACCAACTGCTGCATCAATCCTACAACTCAAGCAAGAGCCTCCAAACACTCTGGATCTGGAACACCACCTCTGCATTCTAAAGATGCTGAAGTACAGAATCCTGGGATGATTTTCTCTGCAACGAAGAAATATGAAAGCAGCAAAAAAGCACACTTTAATAGTTACTGTGGGGAGGAAACAGAAAAGTAATGTTTGTCACGGAAAATTGCCCATTAAGGGAATAGCTCAGCGACCCAGAGCTGCCCGATGGATCACCGTCCTGGGGATGTCAAAGAGAGTCAGAGTAGACCCTGGAGGATTCCTTCAGCACAGAAAAACTGCTGAGACCATGACATTAAACAAGGGGCTGCTGCCTCATCCGCCGTAAGCATTCATCTCAAAACAACATCAATCAAAACAAGCTCATCTTGTGCTTACCAATTTTTAGCATAATCCTGCTCTGCATTTGAGGTTTTGGGGTTGAGGTTTTGGTTTGGTTTTGGGTAAACAGAGTTTTCCAGAATTAAGTGCCAAGAGACCAGTGTTAGCAGAGCGGACAACAGCAGTGCATAGCAGGGCAACTCAAGGCAGTGATTTCACCTGTCAGTAGGGAACCTCAGCTAACTGTGGGGTACCACCCTCAACTAATCCCTGAGGGAGCTCTGTACTCAGATGGGACGTGCCCCTCATCAGGGCTGCTGCTGAGGAGCTCTACAGTGAAGCCAGAGGGGTCAGCCAAGCTGTAAACTATTTAGCAGACAGATGAGGAAGAAGACTTGGTGTGCTGAAAGAGCAGGTGGGTGTTGCACAAAGCAGTCCCACAGACAGCCCAGCACAATTCAACGCAGAGCAGGCTCTCCCTGCTGCTGCCATCCCTGCGCAGGAAGCAGAACATCAGAGGCACAGCAGTTTCTGTTCTGCCAAAAGTACATGAGGAGAGGAAACATCAGCTTCTGTTCCTTTGTATTTACACAGCCTCACTTGCTTGTGAACAGGCCAGTCCGACCTGGCATGCACCACACACCACCACGGTGCCAAGTCCAGGGGCAGCACGTGGAGAGATCGGCTCAGCGTGTTCCTCGTGAGACCACAGCACGGTCTGCAGAGCACACCACGGGGGAGCCAGGAGGGAAAGGCAGAGCAGACAGGCCCTGACTGGTACTATGAGGGGCACTGAATGCAGGAAACATTCAGGGGCCCAAAGCAAGCATGGTCACACACTGAACGGCTCCGATTCCTTTAAACACAGCTTCAATGGCATCTCCAGACACAGGAGGAAGCGAGGAGGCAGAGAGGGCAACCAGAAACCAGTGCTTCCCAGTGAGCAGAGTGAAACCTGCGGGGAGGGAACATGGCTGTCCCAGTTCTGACAGATTTGTACGTACAGAAGATTGCGCATGAGGCTGCCGAGCAGTTGACAGAGCTTTCATCAAAGGACAAACTACTGGTTTTAACTGGCAATCACTTCATTTGTCAGCTTGAATCACAGCATAAGCAGTTTCTGCGTTTAAGTCTTTGCTGGAACTTGATGGAGAAGCCTCAGCCCTGCTCTGTACTGCGCCCAGCAAGTGCTTAGGGTAAGAGAGTTGCTTTGCAAGTCCTTCACACCCGTGTCTCCTTCTAGCACCAAACACAACACCTACCTTCACGTCAGCCCAGAAAACCAAACGCCAATGGAGCTCTGTGCTCGTTCTTGTCTGGATCGTCAAAACACACACTTGTGTTTCAGGCTCTGGGTTACATCTTGGAGAAAGTCATTTGCCTCAACTGTATTTACAGAGCAAGTCACCTTTCCTCTCCTTGCACCCTGCAAGAATACAGAGTAAACTCTGCTGCAATTCTTCCCATCACCGAGTTACAACACACCATTTCAACACCAGGTTGAGGGAGTCCGGAGCAGTGATGTGGAGCAACCTGTACGGCACCGGAGGCCCTCAGCCCCCAGACATCTGAAGAGGATCATCTGTCACCACAACGTTTTGCAGCAGCACTGTCTGCTCAGCTATGCCCCATTGCTGTCGAGACCGAAGCCAGCCTGGATGCCCAGAACTTTAGCTGTGCCAGCTCTTTCCTCAGAACTCTAAAAGCACAAAACCTGCAGGTGCAAAGGAGGAAGGTGGTACCACGTGCCTGCAGCTGCTGACCAGGGAATGCTTCCTCAGAAAACACAAGCGAGCTTTTCCTGCTAAGGACAGCAGGCAGAGACACACGTGTGAAACAAGAGCTTGTGTGATGTCCTACTGCAGCTCTCCAGGGGCTCTCTGGAATGCAGGCAGAGGTGCAGGACTTCTCTGCCCACAGAGGCAACATTTAATTAGCTTTTACCTAGCAGAGAAAGAACAGAGCAGCAGGTAAAAGATCAAAAGCTGCTCCCTGGAAAGCAGGAAGGATTTAAAGGGAAACCCCACTTTGATCCTGCAGAGCACCTGTACTCCAGCACTGCCCTGATGTGCAGGTGGACGGCGCTGCAGGTACGCACAGGAACACGCTGGCTGGAAAGAGGAAACAAAAATGAGACAGGAGATGAAGAACATGGTGTCCTGCCAGCACAGACATTCAGTCTGTTGCATTTGTCTTGCAGAAGAGCTACACATCAGAAATCAAAGAGAGTCCACTGCAAACAAATAGCCAAATATACTGAGATATGATATCATCAGCAAGGCTCCAATTAATTCTTCCACCATTGCCACAGGCTAGGGACTTCTCTCTCGCTTTGGTTGCAGCATGAAAGAAAACCAGATGCAAGTCACTGGACAGTTTCAGGGAGAGTGACAAGAGTGATCTGGAAAGAGATAACCAAGGGAAGGTTAAAGAAACGGAAATGTATTTAAAGTCTTCATATATGTGAATTGTGGCTGCCAAAAAATGGAAGAGCTGTCTGTGGAGGACAGGAGAAGTAGTAAGGCAGTTAAACTGTGGCAAGGAATATCTGGTTTAGTCATCCTAAGAGCAGGGATAATGGTGTACCAGAACAGGACAACCTGAAGAAGCCATTTCCATCACTGGGGGGTTTCGGAGACAGATGCCAGTCAGTCCCAGCTAGGGCCAGGTCATGGACTGGGCCTCTAAAGGCCACCTCGTCTACTCATATGACCCCAAAAGCCTCTGAACCACAGCTTGTGACTGTGCTTCTCCTTCCCAGAAGACGGGAGTTCATACAACACAAACCAGCAAGTAACAAAAAGATGAATTCTGCAGGGTTTGCTCTGTTCTGAGCCCCCTTCTGTGTGGGACAAGGTCTGCACACACAGTTGGAGGGGCTGGGTGGTGAGGAGCAGCAGGCATTGCTGCTTCCTCTCGTGCGGGCTTGGAGAGGCGGGCAGGAGCCATCCTACAGCTAAGTCAGCATTAAACTAGCACCGTTCAAAAACTGTATTTTTCATATTAATTTTCTATTTATCCCCTGATCTGAAGGGATTCTTTTTGATGTGGCAGAGACAACCCAGCTCTCCAGAAGCTGAAGCACTGAATTAGCTGACAAGCTCTTGCTGAGTGCCAATATTTATTAAGCACACATACATTTTCTTCTCCCACACATCAACTGTCGCCACTAGAAATCTTTGCTACAGCTACCGAGTCTGTTGGCGCAGCCCCTGGCTGCTCTCCCAGTCAATGCCAGCACTTCCCAGCTACACGAGGGCTCAGGAACAGGCTGGGGAGCCAACTCCTGACATCGCCCTGGGAGTCTCTTCACGAGAGCCTGACCAGTTCCAGCCAGCAGCATCTGAAATAACACCGGCTGCTCGCCTCCCTGAGAAATGCCCTTCCCCTTCTCACAAACCGAAACCCAACAAACTCCTGTTTGGCTTGGCAGATCACAGCCTGGCTTGGCAGACGCTGCTGGACCAAACGGTGCTGCCTCCGGCTGCACGAGATTCTGGCGCAGGAGGGCAATGCAGGGCTGCTGCTCGGGCTGGCACAGGCTCCAGTGCATCACCCCAGCCTGCGCAGCACACACCGACACCGGAGCGGTCCAGGAGCACACAAGGATTCTCTCACAAATGAGTTCAGCCCACGGAGGTGTGTGACACCCTGCACTTTGGGGTCAGCTGCAGCCAGCAAGTTGCACGGCTGAGCGCGTTGTGCCTGGCAGTGGGTCTTGGGGCTCCAAGGGCAAATTTGCTGTGCAGGAGTTTAATAGATTCACAGGCAAAATAACCCAAGCTGCACGAGACCTACAGCATGTCCTGGCACAGAGGAGAAACAAGAGCTGTGGAACATCAGCACCAAATTTCAGCATGGAACGCCATGAGAAAAACGCAATAGGCCTTTTTTCTTTTTCCCCTTAATAACTTCAATTTGATTGTACATATTTAAGGGGTACAGAGTCACTGCACTGGGGGGGTCTCAAACACCACACAAGTCCCTGTCTCTTCCTTCCCTTGGGGAGGGCGGATGCCGGGTGTGCATCTCTGGCCGCTCAGGCCAGGGTTACAGTGGGCTGGAAGGCAGTGACGTGAGACAGAGTCAGGACTCACAGCTTCTTTCCAGTCCTCTGACGAGATTTTCTGTGCAACTCTCAGCTAGTCACTCACTTGGTCTATACTTCTCTGTCTATACATGAGAGCTCTTGTAATGACCTGCCCTTTGTATTGCAATACCCCTACGCTGGGGGGGGGGAAAGCAGGTTTCGAAGCTCCCAGCTATCAGCTGGAGCTATTTAAGGTGACCTAGCCAAATCAAGGAAAACTGTTTACCATAGGGAGCCATTCTGAAGTCATCCCATTTCATGGGGAGAATTATGTAGGTCACCAAAAAGTCTTTCATTCCGGAGGTGGTGGTGCAGTGGTGGCACGCGGAGCTCAGAGCAAAGGGAACGCCACGGCAGTCGCCAGCGACGGCGGAAACCCCGACACCTGCACAACTCCAGTTCCAGTCACTTCAGTGGGACAGACTTTGCTCGGATGCATCCCAGCTGAGAAGGTAAAAAAGGGAGAGCAGACTAAATCCTGCGAGTTTGTGACTCAGAGAAAAAAAGGGAAAGGAAATGCTATTGTTGGAGCCTGCCAGCTGCTCCAGCCACACCTGCTCGGGCGTTACAGAGCAAACAGAGCTCACTGCCCCCGGCGCTGAACACCTGCTTTGGCCATGAGGAATGGTTTATGCCATACGTCCCTCCATCCCAACATGAAACGTCATTTCCTGTTACTTAACTGCGGTGCTGGAGCAGCAGGTGACACTTGGATGGCTTTTTATTTCCAGTGTCCTGCAGCCATGGCCTGGTAATGCTCACAGGACTGGATCCATACAAATCAGCAACTAAAACACCCCAGGAACGTGGTTTCACAGCTGAATTGATGAACTGATTGCAAAGTCTTCTCTTAACACACCAAACATCAGAGCGTGCAGCTCTGCCACACTCTGACACTTTTCAGCCTGCCACGGGCAGGACCGTGCCCCGCTCCCTCCTTGCCAGCCCCACTGAGAAAGCAGCAACGCTCTGTCCCATGCTGCAGTGTCACACCGACCCAGGCATCACCAAACCCAGCGCTGGGGCAGGAAAGCTCTCAGAGACACCTCTGGTTTTCACCACATTATCACTGGGACAAGAATGAGCTCCTCTAAGGCTACAAACCCAAAAGAGGCTTCTACAAAAGCGGCAGCGAGCCCGAGATCTTTACCTGGAGCTGTCCTGGTCTTAACATTTCTACTATTTCCTCTTGGAATCACAGAATCACAGCACAGCCTTGGTTGGAAGAGACCTCTAAGATCACCCAGTCCAACCATTAACCCAGCACTGCCCAGTCACCACTGACCCACGTCCCTCAGCACCACATCTCCACGGCTCTGAAATCCCTCCAGGGATGGGGACTGCCCCCCTGTCCTGGGCAGCCTGGGCCAGTGCTGGGGAACCCTTTGGGGGAAGGAACTGTTCCCAGTATCCAATGTCACCCTCCCCTGGCACAAAGGTCTCATTTGGTCACTCCCCATTCAGTGGTAACTAAGAACATCCCACCGATGGAAGCCAGGGCGTGAGTCCGCGGACAGAGGCCGGGCAGACCTCGGAGGGGAACGAGTACAGTTATGGCACCGAGTGTCAGCAAGGCAGCGAGGGACGCGTCACCCACAACCCCACTATCAGGTATCACCCGGGACCCCGAATATCGGGGTCACTTGAGGGGAACCCACCCCCCACCGTAGGGAAATCCCCCCCGGTCGGAGCCACTCGAGTGGCACGGGATGAAGTTTGAGAACGATTTGTGCTCTGCTCTCTGCGGCCCCGAGCACAGCCCACCGCCCCGGGGGCTCCGGGGCACGGGGGGAAGACAAAGAGGGGGATAAACCCGACGGGGGCACAGCAAGGGACCGGCCGGGGCACCGGGGGGCTCCTCCCGGTCCCCAACCCGTGTGACAGCCACACGCGTGACAAGCAGCGGGCCCGGGGGCGCGGGTGGGCTGGGGCAGCCGCTGCGGAGGGCAGCTGGGCCCCGCGGCTGGGCCCCGAGACACGGCCCCGGTACGGCCCCGCTGCCGCCCACCGGAGCCACGGCCCCCGCCGACGCCCCGCGCGGCCCCGGCGCTTTTACCGGCAGAGACGAGCCGGGGGAAACTTCTGTCGGCTCCCGCGGCTGGACGGCCCTGGGCGGGCTCCGAACCGCCGACCCCGCGGCCCCGCCGAGCCCCGCTCCGCCCGCCCCGCCCCCGGCCCGGTGGGGGTGTGTCCGCCCCGGCCCCGCCCCGCCCGCCGCCGGCGTGACCCGTGGGTGCGCGGCCACCGCCTCGGGCGGGGCAGCCTCGGTGAGGGAAGGGCATAAAGGGGCGCCCCCGCTCCAGCACACCCCTTACCTGCGGCCCCGCACCGGGGCTGGCGCGGCCATGGCGGCCGGGACACCGCGGGTCTCGCCCGGGCCCGGCGGGCGGAGGTGGTGCGGCCCGAGGCTCCCCCCTCGCTGGCCGAGGTGGCGCGGCCCAGTCCCCCCTCCGCGCGCTGCCGTGGTGCGGCCCGCGGCGCTCACGTGACCGGCTGTTGACGCGTTGCCCGGCAACCGGGAGACGGCACAGGCGGCGGCGGTGAGTGCGGGGCTGGGCCGGGCGGCTGCGGCCCGGGCTCCCCGGTCCCGTGTGTGCCTGCTCCCGGCCCAGGGGCGGCCTGCGGGCCCCGCGGCGGCGGGCGCTGGGCCGGTGCTCACCGTCCGTCCCTCTGCTTGCAGGCCCAGCCCCAGCACCATGGAGGAGGACCCCGGCGACACAGCGGAGGGACCCGGGGCGCAGCTCGGCTCCGCTGGGCGGGGTGTGATCAGAGTTCCCTCACACCTTGCTATGGAGGTGATTTCAGTTCACAGGGTGTTCCACGCGCTCCTCACACAGCAGTGGCTTCATGGAGGCAGTTTCATGAGGAGGGAGTAAAACAAGCGAGCAATTATTGCAGTCTGGCCTTGCCTATGAAAAAAGGCCAATAAAAAGTGAATTTAGTTACTGTCCTTTGTGTCAGCAGCATCTTGAAACATGTGTTTCTCAGTTCTTACACGTTTCTGCTGCAGACACTTTAAGAAGGACGTTACCACATTTCACAGGTACTCGGGCTCTGGTCTTGAGGTTTGTTGGTGATCTTCCATTGTTGCTGCACAATATTTGAATTTAACAAATGATGATATGGAATAAACCAGTGCCTTATTAAAAAGAAAGAAAGAAGAGAACAATTTGGCTACGTGTAGTACAAGCTGGGTTGATTTCTTTAATCAGTCCCTAAGGGCATGGTTTTTTTAAATAGATGTGAGCTAGAAACACATGTGAAATTAAAAGTAGCATGCAGACTTTTTGTCAGGATCTTTTTTATGTTAATGCTAGCTGGGTGCCTGTTTAACTTCTGTGCCCTGTGACAAAAAGCAGTTGTTACAATACCATAGCATTAACATTAGACAAAGTACACAGCCCGTTATAATGCTGCTATTCTGCTTTCCCCCTCTGTTGTACACTAGGGAACAGAGGCAGACAACGGGAACGACAATGAAGGGGAAGGGTCTGTTCCTCTGGAAGACCAAGAGGAGACGTTTGCCCCAGCAGAAAGAGGAGTCTCTGGAGCCACAGAGCTGTTCGTTGGCTCTGCAGAAGTGAGGCACTATAATAATACCATGTGTAATCACATTCACAGAATACATGGCCAGGATTTGTAACTTCAAATTCTCCTGGTGCAGTTTTATTGCTGGGAACAGAAAAACAATCAGAACTGGGACAGAGAGGAGCTAATTGGTCAAGCACAAAGTATACAAAAACTGACAAAACTGGAGAGGTTCCCTTGTTGTGATGTATCTGTGTAAAAGTTTTGTCAGGAGTTACCCAGCTTTGCCCATGTATCTGTGTGCTGATTTAAGAGCAAGGCCGTCTTGTTGGTTCTTTGTCTGCATTGCTCATGTCTCATGATGACAAAAATAAGCTGATTTTTAGGGGCAAACAGAGTTAGACTGAAAAACTGTTTCAGAGGATGGATTCTGTGTTTCAGGAACAATCTCCCGAGACTTTCTTGGAGAAAGTGGAATTAGCCAGTTCTCCTGCACTGGGTGACATGGAGCAGCCAACAACAGACAGAGGAAACCCTTCCCTTCCCTCAGCACCTCCTCTGCAGGCATCTGCGGAGCTGGACGGCCGCACAGAGTCAGGTATCCTGCAGTGCCTTATTAACAGTACAGCACTTGATACTATCTATCAAGCATGCTTTCCAGTTTTCTTCCTTTCTGATCTTTGTTAATCCAGCTAGAGGCATAATACTATGAAATTCAAGTATTTTTCTTTATCTTTTTCTTTTTGGGGGGGGGAGGTCCAGGTAACATTGGAGAATCCATTTCTCGATGTTTAGAGTCTGTCTTTGAGCAATCTGGTCAGCATAGTGAGCCAAGATGGGAAAAGGAATGCCAGCAGCATGGAGCTGAGGAAAATGAAATAAGTGGAAGAAGTGAAGAAACCGTAGAAGAGAGAGAACTGGTTGTTTTGGATCCAGAACATGTGAGAAGTCCTCAAATCTTGTCATTCTGCTTTGCAGACTTGCTATTTTTATCTGTATAAAACGTGTGGGGTAAATTGTGAGCAGTGGCTTAGCTGTGTGCTGAAACTACATCTTTAAAAATTGCTCTTGCAAAAGTACTGACTCCTGATGTGTCCAGTCCCTCCATATTAACCCCAAAGTTGCAGGTTCAGGAACGAGCAACACAGTGGGGCAAATCTGATACTCCTCAGTACTCCTGAAAGAGGAGTACTTGCAGCAAGAGTGGGTGGATGGGATCTCAGGTGCAGCTCTGCCTGTGTGTTTCTGACTTTCAGATATTCTCAGTAGTCACTTTCTGGTGCCAACAAATACCCACTGTATATCTGTTGTCGCTTGGAACAGTGAGCGTAGCTAAAATAAGAATGCAAGTGTCTATGGCAGAAAATACAATGTTTTATTTAATAGTGGGAGTAGCAGTAAGGTTTCTTCATAATTTATTTACACGAGTATGTTAAAGTTTATCAACATCCTATTTCTTTACAGCCTCTGATGAGAAGATTCCAGGGTGCCCTGAAGAATTACCTTACTAAGCAGATGGAAAAAGTGAACCTAGAGCTTCAGGAACTGGTATATATGGCATTCTTTCTTTGCCTTCCCACAGCAGCCTGTCTCTGTCCAAGCTGAAGTGAGATAGCTGGTTTCCTCTTGTGTTTGCAGAGGACAGCAACAAAGAAGGGCAAAGCACAGAGAGAAGAGCTTGGGGTGATTCTTTACGGGGTGCAGCAGCAGCTGGCCCATCTGCAGGTGGAACTGGAGAAGAGCCACAGCCACTGTTCTCAGGCGGCTGCAGCACGTCAGCAGCTGGAAGAGGAGCTGGAGGGCCTCAGGCTTACTCACAGGAAAATGTGTCAGAACACAGATGATGAACGCAAGAAAGGTGACCAAGGCAGTCCTTGTAGTATTTCCTAATTCTAGTACTATGTGGAGAAATGAACTTGAATATATGTCCAGTGTTGGATTGAAAAATATAGTAAAATTCATCAGGAATAATGCACTCATTGAAAAGCTTCACAGATATTCCTGCTTGCCATATAATTTCTATTGTTTTTAAGACCACATTGCTACATTGTACTTCTAAGGTCTTTAGGAGTAAATAAGCTGTTCCTGGCAGGTGGGCTGTTCTGTGACTTAGAAGGAAGACAATTCCATCGCTCTGTTCTGTTTGCCTGTGTCTCTAAGGGTGTGATGAGATTCAAAGGTTGTAGGTCATTAGGGGCATCCAGGAGTATGGGAGCAGCATCCATGGGGCAGCCCATTCCAGCCAAAAAAAGGGCTTGACTCATTCTTTTCGTGTTGCAGGATAAGAAACAGTAAAATGATTTCAATGGCAAGGGTAACTGAGCGTTAAAATAAATAGCCTAGGAAGTTTTTGCAGGTTATTGAAAAAAATCAGAGGAGCATTCAAGAGCCTGAGAAAGAGACAGTTCTGTTTTGGGGCAGGATTCACAGCCTCCTGAGGGCCCTTTATGATTTCCTGGGATGCTGTGTGCTGGGAGCCAAGGAGTGGCTTACTAAGACTTTCAGCTTTGCTTGTGGAGCTGTACTGCAAAGCTGATGTAAATTCTCATTTCAGGGAGGGCTGATTTAGCTGGCATGTGTGTGGGTTTTGCTTTGGGTGCTTCTAAATTTCTTTCCCTTTTATCTCTGTGTAAAGTGTCCTGTAAACATACTTCTCTGTAAATATGTTTCCTCCCCAGTTTCTGCAACACAGACCCAGGTTGAAAACCTGGCCATGCGTCTCTTCTACATGCAGAATATGGACAAGGATATGTGTCACAATATTTTGCTAATGAAACAGTCCACAAGGAAGGCTGGGGCAGAGAAGGTCCAGGCTGAGCTGGAAAAGAAAAAGCAGGTAAAATTGCCTTAAAATAAATAAATATAGATGTCAGTTAGTGGTGAGTCTTAGGAGATGTGCTGCCTTGTCAGAAGGAAGGCTGTAGTGACTGAATCAGGGAACATAGGTGGGGATATTTTTCCCCAAATAATTGAAAAAAAAACCCGAAACCCCACAGACTTTTCTAAAAATGAGAAGAATCCCCACCACCAGGATCGTGGCATGTACTGCCCAAAGGTTTTTGACAAGCCTTATAATAGTAAATCACTCTTCACTCAAGCAAAGGGGCTCTGGGGACAGGAAGATATTTAGTGGAAAAGTATCATATGTTCAAGTCTGGAGAATTGTTGAGTCACAAGGAGTTTCACAATGAAAAGGGAACTCAGAAAATGAACTGAGCGGGTTGGTGTGCTGGAGCTCCCTCTGCTGCCTCCTGCTTGCAGCCGGGCACGGGCTGATTATCATTGGTACAGAATTGTATGCAAACAGATGAAATCGAATGGATTTAGTTATTTTTTAACAAAGTATTTTAAAACATAAATTATTAAGATTCCCAGCTGCTGGAGAGGTGGCACAATATAACCCGTGCTGTAGGAATGAATGCTGCTTCAGGTCTGAAGTGTCAATTTACACTGCAAATGGAACAGTAAAAAAATCAGCAAAGAAGGTCTCGTTCTCTGGAAATTTGTTGCTGCTGCATTCGTGAGTCATTTGTGTATCAATGGAAAAGTTCGAGTAGGAATCAAATCGAATGCAGTTGCCAATTTAATCCCTTTTCTAGCTTATGTTATTCTTGTAGAATATAGTTGGTTAAGACTGATGCTGTGTTGCTCATCCTGAACTGTTTGGCTCTGACTCTTCAGGATCTTCTCGTAGACCGCTTGACGAGCAAAGCCTACGAGCTACAGGAGCAGATTGCTCTGTTTGAAGCTCGGTTTGTGGCCCAAGCAGAGGACACAAAAGCAACTCGGCAAGCAGTAAATGAGGTAGGAGGGTGCTTCTTTTGCTTCTGGTTAATATTTCCTTCTGGAGGGGCTGACTGCTTTGGCTCATGCTCACATGGTATGTACAATCTAGGCCAGAGGTGTATGGTTTGTTCCTCTTTGGAGGAATGAAAACTTGGGTTTGGGTTTTTTTTTTCCTTTGTCCTTAATAACTACCTATAAATCACTTCCCCACCTTCTCAGCACATTTTTTCTTGGAGACCTATGCTCTGTGGTCTGTGACGATAAACCAGACATGTATTAATTGAAGCTGTTCCTGCCCAGCATATTATGAACAGAAGAAAAATATTGCATTGTAACATGAATTTGGTTTTTCAACCCAGTATAGACCATCCTGACTACCAGTTCTCTCTTCCTTAGGCTTGTATGGAGGTACAGGCTATTAACATGGAAAAAAAGCGATTGATGAACCACTGGAACAGCAGCTTGGCTGGAATGAAGCAGAGAGATGAGGCCTATATTGACACACAGGAGTTGTTGAGGTGTGGTATCTGAAAACAGCCCCAGGAGAGACCTCCAAGAATTTGGACAGGAGGGGTTCCAAAAGGGGCAGCGTGTTGTCTGTCAGGTTTCTTACTGAGTGTGCAGGAGATGTCAGGCAGGACAAGTTTGCTGTTCTAAAGCACATAATAAGGTTAAAGGAGAAGTATAGTTCTTTGTTACTATTTATCCAAAACACAACCCTCTCTCAAAATGGATGGGTTTTTTAAAGCTGTTTAGAGTTTCTCTATTCATATTTTATTCCTTTAAAAGAGTTCCTTCACTTTGCAGCATCTCTCAATCCAGAGAGCTAGGCAGCAAGAAGGATTTAGCTATCACTTTTGGTTAGGATTTTGTGATGCCTTTAGAAATCTTCAGGAAGACCAAAGGAAGTGTTTATTTGGTCTGGAGCCTTAAAGCTTGACTGATTCTCTGAGAACAAACAATATGCTTTTATACAGCGCCATCCTGGTAAGAATGGGAGGGTGGGGTTGGGACTGGAAGGAGGAATTAATTTTCCTACATACTTTTCTTTTTAAATCTTAACATCTCCATCCACTTTCTGATGACTCTGTGCTGTCACAGCAGACAAGCCTTTATAAAGATCCTCCTTCTTGGTCAGTAGTTGCTGCAATAGCACGTTTGAAAAGAGGAATTTGTAGATGACCGTTCAGCACACGAATCACACCCTGTGGTGATTTTCCATCCTTTTTGCCTCTCCAGCAAGTACAGACATGACCTCAAGTCCCTAGAAATGGACATCCATGGCTGTGGAAAGTTGAGCAGAAAGGAGGAGGAGAATAATGAGTTGCTTGTCACCATCCTGAGCCGGTCACAGAATGATGCCAACACGACCAAGAAACTGATTGCCCAGTGCCTTTCCTGGCAGGAGGCCTTGAAGGTTGAATCTGGCACCTATATTCGTGTACTCCACGAGACAGAGCAGGCCCTCAAAATGACTAAGATGGTGAGAAGAGTTACTTGGAAGAAGAACCCTTTCAAACTGGGCATGGTTATTTAATCCTCTTCCCCAGACAGTTGTTGTGATCCTGTCTCTGTCTCCCCTACTTTTTAGGATCAAGCTGCTCACCTGAATGAGTTGCTGTCTATCAGTAAGGATATAGAGAAGGGGACTGGTGCCAAAAAGCAGATAGAGAATGAAATCATGGCAAAGCTTCAGGACCAGATGATATCCAGCAAAGCCACGAAGCACTTCTCACAGCTGGCTGCAAAGCTTCATAACAGAAAAACAGATCTGGTATGGTATCTCTTCCATGTGGGAGGGCAGGGAAAGGAAAGAGCCTAGAGCAGTGTTTCTCAAGTGCGTTTCGTCAGTGTCTTCATTCTGGTTTGCAGGGCTGCAAGTGAAGCACTGCTGGGTTTGCAACTTCAGTTTAGTTCTTCCTTCCTGTGATCTTACTGCAGGATTCTGGTGTATGTGAGAGGGTTTGACCAAAAAGGCCTGACACAGCATACTGTTCTTTACATACAGTTGTTAGGTGAGGGATGTGTTTGTCAGGCATGATGGAGAAGGTACAATATGGCAATGTCCCACTGTTAGCCAGGTATCTAGAGACATCTGGGCAGGGGAGATAATTGCAGAAGTGATGAGTGTATTCTCTTAAAGGGTTTTGGGAAGTTAAGGCTCCTTAATGCTTTTCCACAGCCTTATGGCAGAGGTAAATGTTGCTATCTCCTATTAACAGATGGAGAAACAAAGGTACAGAGAGGGTAGGCAGCTCGCTTATGGCTTCCAGCACAGACCTGGGGGTAGAATCTAAATCCCGATTCTTGTGCTTTGATGAGTGGGTGCTGCAAATCAATGAAGTGCTGGTGGTGACAGTCACTTGTTTTCTGTCTGTTGATATTCCTAGGAGCTGCATTTTTCTAAGGTTGAGAATGATATTGCCCAGGTTATTCTGAATGCAACTCATACCAACTGCAGGCTGACAATTCTCCAAAAGACTCTCTGTGACCTGGACAAGGAAATAAAAAATGTCCATGATATGATCAGCCACAGCGAGAAGGAGATTGCCAAGTGCAGCCTCCTGCTGGACAGCAAGCAAAGGGTCGTCAACCAGTACAACAAGAGGCTGGAGGTGATTCTTTCTCAGCAGGGGGTATGTACCTTTATGTTTCAATCCCAAACTTGATTTTATTCTTTGTGGTTGACCACAGATGCCCTTGATAAATGTAACTGCATAAAGGCTGGATAGTTAAAACTTTCAGGCATCAGTACGGTGATTTAAAAGTGGCACTAGTTAATACCAGTATTTATATTTGTTAAACAGTTCTTAATGCATGTGGAGAGGAGCTGGCATTAGGGAATTGTGAAATGAGGGTGTGCCTAGCACAGATTTCTGCAGGGAGTTGTTTACACCTGATGAAAATGTTGAATGACATCGATACTCTGGGAGTAAATAGGATCTCATTATAAAGTCTGCAAAGACTGTATAGTTGAAGTATTCAGTAGACATCTCAGCAGCTGGACTGGTCTGCAATGATGCTATAAACACGTGCTCCAGCAGCTTCTGCCTGATCTGTCCCAAACCTTGCTTTTGTGCAGGGACAAGAGTTGGGACCACTGGAAATTGAGATCAACAGGATGACCAAGCAGATAGAAGAATATAATTCTGAGGTGATGACACTCCAGAAGTGCTGGCTCAACCTGCAGAAAGAGCTGGTGAAGTTAACACAGGAACGGGAGGGGCAGACTGCCTCCTTGGATATGTTAAAGAAACGGATCACAATAATGCAGCAGAAGAAAGTGCGCACTGAGAGTAAGTCATTCCCTAACTCACTCTTAAAGTGTTCATCCATGGAGGAAAAAGAGAGTGAAAGCTTACAGAGGGCTAGTGCTAGACCTTCCCCAAAGAATGCCCTCAGTGCTGGGTAGGTGTGTGAGCAGTAGTGCAAACACCCAGTGCTGTACGTGGGGTGAGAGCGGGGCCCCTTCTGCTGCTTTACGTGTTGGCATTTCCTGCAACAATCGATCCTGCTGTTCAGCTGGCACAGCTGATCCCCAAGTGACCGTGTCTTGTGTTACACTTCTTAAATAAAGTTTGCAAGTAGTTGGTAGGTAAATGTTCCCACTAATGACAGCACTTTCCCTGGCCAAAACCAACTCTTTTCCATAGTAGTCTCCTTCAAAATCTTATTTGATTTCTGGGCTTGTGGAAGAATGTTGTGGCTGGGAACGTGGGACACAGGTGGCCTCGCAGTGCTGTCTGGTCCAATGGCAGTTTGTCACACCTTGCCTGTATTCAACCCACTGCTCCTGGGGAATTTTAACTTTCTTCTGTTCACCTGTAGATGAAATTGAGCAGGAAACAAAAGAACAGAAAGAAATTGAACGTCACAAGAAGAACATGTTAAATGACTCGATAAAGTTGAATGTATTGATCAACAAGAACAGCAGCAGCTTCGAGGAGCTGCACTATGACAACATCATCACAGAGAACGAGTTTGTGCGCTCTCTCAAGGTACATCTCATTCCCAGGCCTCAACCTCCCTTGCAGGTCAGAGGCAAACAGTGATCCTGTGAGTCTTTCTTGGTCTGACAATGTTGTAATGTTTTATGCTTCCCAAATCTAGGTAGCAGAAAAAGAATCAGTTGAGCTGCAGGAGAAGCACAGTCAGTTGACTGAGGAGAAGGAGAGACTCTTGAACAACCTGGTGGAAGCAGAGTAGGTACCAGAGAGATTCTTGCTTTGTGCCACAGTCTTTGAACTTCTGTATGTGTGTTACCTTCTTCCTCTGGTCATCAAACTGAACCAGCAGCAGCAGATGTGCTTCTGTCCTTGGAGAAGATGGAAGGGAGTTTAATGAATTTTTGAAATGCAGAAGCTGAAAGGTGCTTTAGCCATCTCTGGAACCAGAAAGAGCTGCAAGGGTGTTGGCTTTGAGGACTCCAGCATGCTGGTGCTGGGTGTTGCTGAGATCTGTATGGGAAGACTCTTGCAGTAACTCAGAGCAAGTGTGCTGCACTGGGCAATTAATTGGGGTCCATCTAAATTGCAGAGCTTCCTCTCTGATTTCATGCTGCTCTGTTGCTGCCCTTTTACATGTGCTGTATGCAAATTCTTATTCTCTCTGCATGCATGCAGAGAGAGAGCATCCTCTCTGCTGCTACAGAGGCACTGCTTTCCCTTTCTGTCACTGCAGGCATCAAATCATGCTGTGGGAGAAGAAGATCCAGCTGACAAAAGAGATGCGGGCAGCGGTGGATTCCGAGACAGGACAAGGCATGATCCAGGCCATGAGAACAGAGATTCATCGGATGCAGGTAAGCCACTGGGGAGGGGAGCTGCACACATCGTATCCAGCTTTGGAGCTGCTGAGATGTAAGGCAGGAGATGAGAAATGGGCTGGAGAAGTAGCATCTTCAAGGTCGTAGCAGCATTGTGTATCTTACAACTCCGCAGGCACCAGAGCAGTGGCACCCTTACCACCCTGCAGCTAGGCTGAACAAGACACACCCAGCATGCATGCACTTTGTGTTCCTGCTGCATGCTCTGGAGCAGGCTGCAGCAGAACCTGGATAATGAGAAGTCTTTTTAAAATGTAGTATGTCTGCCACCTTATTCTGTGACCCCAATTTACAAGCAACAAAATGTTGATTCTTCAATACTGCATCATCTTAATCACTGGTTAGGGAAGTTTTCTGTCTTCTGGCAAAGCAACTCTTCCCTTTCATCCCAGGATACTTCTGCTCTTCTGCTTTTGCTGTCGCGAATGAGTTTCAGTGGAACACTTTGAAGATTACTGTAGCCAAGTTGATAATCCCACCCTTTGCTTTCCAGATCCACACAGGGCAAACTAGGTTTGGATTTAGAGCAGATTTGGCTTGCCAAGGCCCATGTGTCACGTGTGTCTGGTTTATGTTGATGGGATGTGCCACACAGAAGACTTCAGTTAGGTGCCATTTGTAAACATTCCTTATTTCCAGTCTTTTTTTATATCTTGACAAATGGCAGATCCGCTACGAGCAGCTGATGAAGCAGCAGGAGAAGATGATTCGTGATATGGAGGCATCTGTTTCTTATAGAGAGGCGATAGCGATTCGTGGAGAGGGTCAGAACAAAACAGACAAGAAACGTATCACCAAGAGCGACTTCCACCGCAAGAAACAGGAGCTGAGGCAGAAGATCAGGGAAACCCAGAAGGTGAGCGAGTAACGCGGGGCTGCGCGGGCCCCGGGGCCTGGGTTTGCCTCGCTGTGAGCACAGGGACACGGGGTGTCCGTACGCAGTCGCTGCGCCTGTGCGGGGGGCAGGCTTTGGAAAGTCATTAAAAATATACATATTACAAAAAATAATAGCTGTGGGAAGCTGGCCAGGAATGCATCCGGACCGAATGACCAGGATCTGCCCTTCCCTTCTCTTCCCTTTACTAGAACACTCAAGACTGCACCCAGACCATCCTGGAGCTGCAGAGCACCCAGGCGTCCCTTAGCGCCTCCTCGCTGGCGAAGCAGGAGGAGCTGCTGCGGCTGCAGGTGGAGGTGGCCGGGCTGGCTGCCCACATGCAGCACCTGCGGGACACCAAGCGCTGGGTGAGTGCGGGGGGTCTCAATGTGGGGTTGTAGCAACATCCAAGTCAACCAAGCGGATTTTGGGGTCTCGTGGTGGTCCTGAGTTGGTGCTGGAGCTGCAGCCTCAGGCAGGCAGCGTTCCCCTGGAGCCAGCAGCCTGGGGGACACCGTAACGAAGGGACACTTATCCTTGTGAGCGCTCGCTGGCCACCCCGCAGTATGTGACAAATTTGACAGCCAGCTCAGGGCTTGAATGACTTCTTGCAAAGTTTTTAAGTTGGTGAAACCCCGTCCTTGGCAAGGGCTGCCCTTATATGTGGGTATTTCCCTGATTTATGTGGTTCTGTGCCATGGCTGTACCTCTGCAGCACGCGGAACTGGGGGGGGGGGGTGTCACAGCCCCCTTTCCAAACACAGTGGTGCAGTGCTGTCACACACATCCCATCCAGTTTAGTTTTTTTCTGTGTGCACTCTGCTGTCCGAAATTTCTATCTTTGCTTTTCCCAGAACCTGCTGGAGATTGTGGCCCACCAGAGCCGGCAGAAGCACCTGCAGGCGCTGCGGGAGGGGCGGTACAGCCCCCTGTGCCGCTCGCAGCAGGCCCGCCAGGACCAGCAGCAGAAGCTGCAGCAGCGGCTCCGTGCCATCGCCGCCATCGTCCAGCAGCTCCAGCAGGAGCAGCCCCAGCACCAGCGGGTTCTCCAGTGGCTCAGCCAGTGCCTGGAATCCAGGCAGGGCTCGCAGGAAGCCCGAGAGACATCACCAGACTCCACGTAGCCCTCTGTGTGTTCCTCAATAAAGCAGAGGTGGCGCTGGGCTGGTTCTTAGAGACCTCGTGTCTGTTTCTCCCCCCCCCCTTTGGCCGGTGCTGCAGGGACCGCGTCCTCGCCTTCCCTGCCACGGCTCCCGGGCTCTGGGGCTCCGGTGCGGCCTGAGGCGGCCGGGCCCCGCTCTCCGCCGGCTCCCGCTGGAGCTCCGGCGCAGGAGCAGCACGGCAGCGGCGCTGGGAGCCGGGGCGGTGCTCGGTGCGGGGCCGGTCCCGCCCCCGCCGGGGCCGCGCGTGACGTGTGCCGGGACGGCGGGGCCATGCCGGGGCCGCGGGTGGCCGCTGTGGCCGCGCTGCTGGCGCTGCTGCTCCCCGCCGCCGCGGGCAGCCCCGGGGCCGCCGCCGCCTGCGAGGTGCCCCCGAGCGCCCGCTTCGACTGCGGCCCCGAGCGGCTGCTGGCGCGGGCGGGCTGCGAGGCGCGGGGCTGCTGCTACGCACCCACCGGCCCCGGCCCCGGGCCGCCCTGGTGCTTCTTCCCCCGCGGCTACCGCAGCTACCGGGCGGAGAACCTGACGGCCACCGCCACCGGCTACACCGCGCGGCTCCGCCGCGTCACCGCCAGCTTCCTGCCGGGGGACGTGGGCAGCCTGCGGCTGGACCTGGCGCTGGAGACCCCCACCCGCCTGCGCTTCACGGTGCGCCCCGGCCGCGCTCCCGGCCCCGCTCCCGGCCCCGCTCCCGGCCCCGCTCCCGGCCCCGCTCCCGGCCCCGCTCCCGGCCCCGGCTGACCCCGCTCTGCCCCCGCAGCTGCGGGACCCGGCCCAGCAGCGCTACGAGGTGCCCCTGCCCACGCCGCGGGTGAGCGGCCGAGCCGCCTCCACGCTCTACGGGGTGCGGGTCAGCCGGGACCCCTTCGGCCTCGTCGTCTCCCGGCAGCGCGGCGGGCAGGTCCTGTGAGTGCCCGTCCTGCCCCGAGAGGGCGAAGGGTCCCCTCGCCTTCCCCAGGGATTCGGTCTGGAAGCGGGACCTGGCACGGGACCTGGCACGGGCCCCAGCGATGCGCGGGATGGCAGCAGGGATGTGGCAGGGGACACTGGTGGTGGCAGCAGGGTGGCTGTCAGCGACGCAGGGGCTTTGCTTTGACCCCCCCTGCAGTTCGGTGGCTGGGAGGGGAAGCAGGAGTCCCAGAGCTCCACTGAAACCCGTGGTGACGAACATCCGTGTCCCTCCCCAGGACTGGGGGTGCTGCCGCTCGGTGCCTCTGTCCCCCTCTGGCCGCCGGGCACTGCGGGGCCGTTTGCCACCGCCTCCCTCTCTCTGCAGGCTGAACACCACCGTCGCGCCCCTCTTCTTCGCAGACCAGTTCCTGCAGATCTCCACCTCCTTGCCCTCCAGTTTCATCTCTGGGCTGGGGGAGCACCTGACGCCGCTGGTCCTCAACACGACGTGGACCAGGGTCACCCTCTGGAACCGGGACATGGCGCCCGTGGTACGGAGTGGAGCTGAGAGGGAGGGAGATGCCTCATCCGTGCTTGCTGGGATGGCCCTGTGGCCTCTTGTGTCTTGTTTGGGGCTGGGGAAGGGTCTCTGTGGTGGGTGAGCTCTGCGACCTGGCCTCACGTCAGGCTTTGTCCCCCCTGGGGCTCTGCATTGCTCAGAAGCTGCTTTCCCCCGCGTGGCGCAGGGCTCTCGCTTGGGGCAGAGCTCTGCCGACTCGGGCAGTGTTTGGGGCCGCCAGCCCTGGGTTTGCACCCGGAGCCGTGGCAGTGCTGTGGGTGCTGTGCCGGGGTCTCCATCAGAGCCTCGCCGGCACCGCGCTGTGCTCTGCTCCAGCCCCAGGTGAACCTCTACGGCTCCCACCCTTTCTACCTGGGGATGGAGGATGGTGGCTCGGCTCACGGCGTCTTCCTGCTGAACAGCAACGCCATGGGTGAGTCCCACAGAGGCGCCAGGCGCGGGCTTGGTCCCTGTCCCCATCCCCGTCCTCAGGTTGTTCTCCGGCACTTGTGCCTCCCCAGACGTGCTCCTGCAGCCCAGCCCGGCGCTGACCTGGCGCACGACAGGTGGGATCCTGGACTTCTACATCTTCCTGGGCCCCGACCCCAAGAGCGTGGTGCGGCAGTACCTGGACGTCATCGGTAGGGCCGAGCCGCGGGCGGGGGGCAGGGTGCTGCGGGGACGCTGCGAGTGGCACCGTGGGGGAGCGCGATGCTGGGCCGTCCCCGCGCCCGCCTGGCCAGCACGCACCCTCCCTGCTTCCAGGGTTCCCCTTCATGCCCCCGTACTGGGGCCTGGGCTTCCACCTCTGCCGCTGGGGCTACTCCTCCACCGACATCACCCGGCAGGTGGTGGCCAACATGACGGCAGCCCGCTTCCCCCTGGTGGGTCTCCTGGGGGACTGACGGGAGCCTCTGCAGTGTGGGGGCCCGGGGGTGGCGTGTGGGGGTCCCTGTGGCTCCCCAAGCACCGATGCCGCTGTCCGCAGGACGTGCAGTGGAACGACCTGGATTACGCAGACGCCAAGAGGGATTTCACCTTCAACAAGAAAAGCTTTAAGGACTACCCGGAGATGGTGCAGGACTTCCACCGCCGCGGGCTCAGGTACATCATGATCGTGGTGAGTGGCGCCCCCCGCCGCACCGGGGCTGGCACGGGGCTTCCTGGCTGCGCCCCGGGGCAGTGATGGAGGCTCCTCCGAGGGAGGTGGGGAGCCCGTTCCCTGTCCTCGCTGGTGAAGCCCCGGCATTGTGCCCCACCAGGACCCCGGGATCAGCAGCTCGGGGCCTCCCGGCACCTACAAGCCCTACGACGAGGGGCTGAAGCGAGGGGTGTTCATCCGCAACGCCACGGGGCAGCCCCTGATCGGGAAGGTGTGTGGGGAGCAGCCCCTTGCGTGAGGCTGTGGGGGGACACCCCGAGAGCTGGAGGGAAACACGCAGGGGATGCCGTGGTGGAAAGGGGGGTGGCACGTGGGGGCTCTGGGGCTTTGCCCGTTGCTGCTTCCATCCCGCAGGTCTGGCCGGGTCCCACGGCCTTCCCGGACTTCACCAACCCGGAGACTCACGAGTGGTGGCACGACATGGTGAAGGACTTCCACGACCAAGTGCCCTTCGATGGCATGTGGATTGTGAGTGGCCCTGGCAGAGCTGCCGACTGCCGCTCCCCGCTCCTGCCCCACGTCTGCTGCGCCCCAGGGTGGCAGCGAGGGCGTCCATTCCCTCCCCTCCCTTCCCTGCCCAGGACATGAACGAGCCGTCGAACTTTGTGGAGGGCTCCCAGGACGGCTGCCCCAACAACAGCCTGGAGCAGCCCCCCTACGTGCCAGGTACGGCGAGCGGGTACCAGCCCCTGCCGGGGGTGCGGGGAGCCCCGGGAGGAGCTGGGGATGCTCGGGCCCGGCTGAGCGGGCTCCGAGCCGTCCCTCGCCACCGCCCCTCCCCTGCAGGTGTGTTCGGGGGGCGGCTCCAGGCCGGGACCATCTGTGCCTCCAGCCAGCAGTACCTGTCCTCCCACTACAACCTGCACAGCCTCTACGGGCTCACCCAGGCCATCGCCTCCCACCA
This sequence comes from Podargus strigoides, assembly GCA_028020825.1. NCBI lineage: Eukaryota > Metazoa > Chordata > Aves > Caprimulgiformes > Podargidae > Podargus > Podargus strigoides. Next base: position 811,715 of record CM051638.1, read on the forward strand.
GTAAGCCTGGGGCTCCTGCTGCAGCTCCTGCTGCCCCGGAGGGTGCGCATCCCCAGGGATGCCGGAGCCAGGAGAGAGACGTCTCCCCATGCTGTGGCGTGGGCAGTTTGGGCACGGGGGGCGTTTGGTGGGTGGGTGAGGGTTTGGTTTATAACACAGCGTGCTGCCTGCTGCTGCTGGCCTGGCACTGGAGGGCGCTGGAGCTGATGCAGTGCGGCTGGGCTGGTGCCTGGGCTGGGGTACTGTGTCCTGAGCGCTGTCCCTTGTCACCTGCCCCATGGGCAAGATGGCACTGGGAGTCTGCCCTGGCACGTGCTGCTGCTGGGAGCTGCTGGCAGGGGCTGAGCCCCTTTCCTGGCCGGGCAGTGCTAAGCTGACCCCGTCCTGCCCACAGGGCGCTGCTGAGGGTCCGGGGCAAGCGCCCCTTCATCATCTCGCGCTCCACGTTCGCTGGGCACGGGCACTACGCGGGGCACTGGACAGGGGATGTTGGCAGCGACTGGGAGCAGCTGTATTACTCTGTTCCAGGTAGGCCGTGGGGCTCTGGGGCTGCATCTGCCCCCACTTCCCCCTGCGCCTCCCCTGCAGCCGAGGGCTTCTCCGTGGGCTCCGTGCCCCTGGCACCACGTAGCCCTGATGCCCTCCGTGCCCCCTCCACAGAGGTGCTGCTCTTCAACCTCTTCGGGGTGCCGCTGGTGGGTGCCGACATCTGCGGCTTCGCGGGCGACACGACCGAGGAGCTGTGCGTGCGCTGGACCCAGCTGGGCGCCTTCTACCCCTTCATGAGGAACCACAATGACCACGGAGCCCGGGTGAGCACCAGGAGCCCTCGTCCTGCCGGGCGGACGGGGCAGGGGTGCCCTGGGCTGTGCGAGGCGCTGCCCTGCCTGCGTGGGGGGGCGGCTGGCGCAGCTGCGGGGCTGCGTGCCGCCGGTGCCAGGCTCGTGCAGCTCCAAAGGGCGCCCACCGCTCCTCCCCGCGCGGTCCGAGCATCCCTCTGGCCTCCCCCTGCAGCCGCAGGAGCCGTACGCCTTCAGCCCGGCTGCCCAGGCCGCCATGAGGAGCGCCCTCCGCCTCCGCTACGCCCTCCTGCCCTTCCTCTACACCCTCTTCCACCGCGCTCACTCCGCCGGCGAGACGGTGGCGCGGCCGCTCTTCCTCGAGTGGGTGGCCGGGGCCGACGGGTGCCGGTCCCGCGGGAGGTGGGCGCGGGGGCTGCCTGGCGCTGCACTGCCCCTCCCCACCTTGCCCCAGGTTCCCCAAGGACCCCAACACCTGGGCCGTGGACCGCCAGCTCCTGTGGGGCGGGGGGCTGCTCGTCACGCCCGTGCTGGAGGCAGGACGGACCAGAGTCAGCGGCTACTTCCCGGCGGGGACGTGGTACAGCCTCGCGGGGGTGGGTGCTCCCCGCTGCCCCACGGGGCTCGCGGGGGCTTTGCTGGGGGACCCCACGTGAGGTCCTGCCCCTCACCGCCGGAACCGGTCCCCAGGGCTGTGGCCAGGACTCGTCCCTCGCCTCCCTGCGCTTGTGGCTCGTCAGTGGCTGCAGCGCTGGGCTGGGACCCCCTTGGGCACGCTGCACCCTACGGCGTCTCTGTCCTCTTGTTGTCACTTAGGACTCTGCCATCCGCAGCAGAGGGCAGTGGATCCTCCTGCCAGCTCCCCTGGACACCATTAACGTCCACGTCCGCGCAGGGCACATCCTGCCCCTGCAGGTGGGTCCCCTCCTCACTGCGGTGGCACCGTGGTGGCCTCCCTTGGCCACCCCCTGCCCTGCACGGGGCTGCAGTGCAGCGAGCCATGAGCCTGCGGGGCTGGGGCTGGGGACAGTGACCCTGGCAGCACTCTGAGCTGTGCCTGACCCTGCGCCGCAGGAACCCGCGCTCAACACGGCCGAGTCCCGCAGGAAGGGGATGGCCTTGGTCGTGGCGCTGACGCCGGATGGCTTCGCCAGGGGAGAGCTGTTCTGGGACGACGGGGAGAGCTGGCAGAGCTTTGAGAAGGGGGACTACACCGAGCTCCTCTTCCTGGCCACACATGTGAGCGAGGGGGGGCTGCTGCAGGGGGCATCTGGGCACGGGTGTTTGCTGCCACGTCCTGGTGCCCCTGGGGCACACGCGGTCACAGGTGGCACCGTGCCCTGGTCCAGCCGAGCTGCATCGTGCCCAAAGTGCCAGACTGAGTGGCTACAGCATGGTGGGGTCCCACAGCAGCTGTACCCCCCCAGGACCCTCCTCAGGAGGGGCAGAGGCTGTGCCAGGGAGCTGGGCGCTCTCTTGCACCCACAGTTGCACAGCAGCAGATGCTCTCCGGCCCCATCCCTCTGATAAGTGGCACTGTCACTCTCCAGTGACCACAGAGCACCCATGCCCCCGGGCTCACTGCTCTGCAGATGGGCAGCGTGTTGGGCAGAGCAGCCCTGGGGGGGTGTGGGGTGGCTGGGACTGGGGAGCGTGGGGTGACAGCCCCCTGTCCCCCCAGGGTGCTGTGCTCAGCCAGCTCCTGCGGGCGAGCGCCCACCTCGATGGGGTCCTGCTGGAGGCTGTGACCGTGCTGGGTGTCACCAGCCCTCCCCAGCAAGTCCTGGCCAACGGTGCCCTCGTGAGTGACTTCTCCTACCGCAGTGACACCCAGGCGAGTGCTTGTCCCCACCGTGGGAGGGGGCAGCAGTGGGGGGAAGCTGTTGGTCCGTGGCTGGGAAGGGACTGGGGGCTCAGCCAAGGGGCTGGTGGTGTTTGGCCCCAGTGGTGGCATGGTACCCACTTTGTTGGCACTGAGGAGCATATAAGGCTGCCCAGCATGGGCTGGGTCACTGCCCTGGGGCAGGATTAGGCCATGCAAGGGGGCGAGAGTGGGGAGATGGAGGATGGAAAGGACACGTGGTGATGGGGCTGGAGCTCTGTGAGGAGCAGTGGCACAGCTCTGCCCCCAGGGCTGTCTTCCATGGGCACCCATCCTGGGGGGATCTGCAGGACCAGGGCCATGCTGGGCTCTGTGTGCACCCCGGCGGGGCAGGACACCCCCTTGGCTCTGTCCTGGCTGCTTCTCGCAGTGCTGACCCTTCCTTCTCCCCCTCAGGTGCTGAGGGTCCCGGTGTCGCTGCCGATGTGGGAGCAGTTTGTGATCACGTGGTCCTGAGCGGGGAGCGGTGGTGCTGCTCCCCCGGCCCGGGTCGGATCCATCCTTTGCAGAACTGGAGCTGCCGCTGCGCTTCCCTCGCATCGCAGCTCCTGGGCTCTGGCTTCCTTCAGCCACCGTGAGCTCACTGGAGATGTGTGCACGGGACCTGCATGGGGAGGGGGCTTGTGCAACCCCTGGGGACGGGGAAACCCTCATTTCCTCCAAAATGGAGAAAAAAAGTGCCTTGTGAGACAGCAAAGCTGTTAAGGTGCCGGACTGGTCACCTGGGGGCTGTGCTTTTGGGGAGGGGGATCTGTGCGGGGGGCGAGGGCGCAGTGCTGTGAATAAAGTCGCTGTTTGCTGGGAGCAGGTTGTGTCCGTGCCACTCTCCGATGGCTCCTGGCCTGAAATGTGCTGCTGAGCCCTGGCTCAGCCCCCCCTGCCTGAGACCCCCCTGCTTGGTCCCAGCAGGACCACCTGCACCCCTTGCAGGCTTCACCCCCTTTCCCAGAGCATCAGGGGACCCCGGCTGTTCCCGCAGCCCTTGCTGTGCTGCAGAGCCCCTTGGCCCCTCCATCACACTGGCTCTGAGCCCGGGGACTACCACCCTGGGGGGTCCTGGCCCCCTCTCCCACTGGGGGGCTCTGGTTGAGCCCCTGCTGTGCAGGGAGGGAGCAGATGCTGGCACCCCCGGGCACCTCAGGGACTCTGGGCACTTTGCTAAATTAAACCATACCCCTGCCACCGCCTTGCTGGTACCCACTGGCCCGTTCCCCTGGGGATGCAGCCCCCTTGGCAGCAGGGCTGGCAGTGGGCATGGCGATGGTGGCACTGGGAGCTGGCAGGGATGTGCTCAGCTCCAGGCAAAACCCGAGACCTCTCCTCCAGAGGCTTTATTGAGGAGCAGCTTGGCTCTGTGGCTCCTCTGGGTGAAAGTAAAGGCACGGGGATCCCTGAACGCCCCAGGGCCAGGTGGCGTTTGTGATACAGAGAGCAGAGCCTGGGGGTGTCACCCGGGGCTTTGGGATCCTGCTCTGACCCCGTCCCATGGGGCACAGCTGCGGCTCACAGCTCGTTGTGCAGCGGCCGGCACTGGGGGCTCAGTTTGTCCTCCAGGACAGCGTCGGGGGCACACACCCAGGGGTCACCCGTGTCCCACTGCCACTTCAAGAGCTGCGCGCGGAGCAGCTGGAAGACGTCGGCGTAGCGGGGGTCGGGGGCCAGGTTCTGGCTCTCGGCGGGGTCACGGCTGCAGTCGAAGAGCTCCCAGCGCTCCCTGTAGTAGTACTGGTGCAGGGTCTTGTTCCAGCGGGTCGGCCGCCCGGCCCTGGTGCGGTTGAGCAGATCTTGGAAAGTGGGCGAGACGTAGAAGTCCTGGTCGATGGGAAAGGGCATCCTGTAGTTGAGGTTGTGAATGAGGCGGAACTGCTGGTGCTGGATGGCTCGCATGGGGTAGTACATGGTCACCTCGTGGTGGCTCTGGCTGCTGAAGGCGGTGGCCCAAGGCTGCTCCGACTCCAGCGCTGGCAGGAGAGACTTCCCGGTGAGCTGCACCCGCTTGGTGCCGAAGATGCTGTAAGAAGGGTAGGGGATGGAGAACCAGTCCAGGATGGTCGGCGTCACATCTGGAGGGGAAGAGGAGGGTGAGAGGAAGAGCTGGTGCTCATGGAAGGAAACTCAGCCCCGAGAGGTCCCTGGGATCTGCTGCCATGTGGAGTGTGGGTGCTCCTGGGATGGGCTGCAGAGCTGAGCCCTGGGATGACGTCCGTGCAGGGGACCCTGCTGCTCCATCGTCCCTCCCCTCCCTGCCCAGGGCTGGCCATGCCAGTGCTGAGGGCTGCAGGCTGTCCTCTGCCAGAGGACCCTGGCTTTGGGCACGGGGAGGGTGGGGAGCAGCTCACGCCCCCCAGCACAGCTCTGCACGCCTCTGCTCCCTCCCAGGGACAAGGGGCTCTTACCCAGGAGGGTGGCGAAGGCCTGGCTGACCTGTCCCCAGCGCTCGGTGTGCTCCGGGGAGGAGATCAGCAGGGGCTCGGCGGTGCCCGACCGGTAGAGGTTGGTCCTGCCGCTGGGGAAGGGGATGCCGTTGTCGGAGGTGTAGATCACCAGCGTGCTGTTGTGGAACCCAGCACGCCGCAGCTCCTCCAGGACCAGCCCGATCCCTGCGGGTGGGGGGGCAGAGCTGAGGGGGGGCGGGAGGGACCGCGGTGCCCAACGGTGCCAGCCTGGCCCCCGTGGCTCCCACCTTGGTCCATGCGCCCGATGGTTGTGTACTGGGCTGCCAGGTCCGCCCGGGCAGCTGGCGTGTCTGGAACAAAGTGGGGGACCTAAATGGAGAAAGAAGTCGTGGGTGTGCTGGGGTGGCCTTCGCCAGCTCTCACCCTTCACGCTGATGGCAGTGAGCGGGGTGGGGGCCAGCCTGTAGCCACCCTGGCTCTGGTGGAGGCTGCTGTCACATGCAGCCCCCACACAGCCCCACACAGCCCCCCCACAGCCCCCCTACAGCCCCCACACAGCCCCACACAGCCCCCCCACAGCCCCACACAGCCCCCACACAGCCCCCACACAGCCCCCCCACAGCCCCCCACAGCCCCCACACAGCCCCCCCACAGCCCCCCACAGCCCCACACAGCCCCCCAGGCTCCCACCTGCACTTGCTCCGGGCGGTAGAGCTGTGGCTTCCAGTCGGGGATCCAGCCCATGCCGCTCTCTCCATTGCCAAATTTCTCACAAAAGGCCCCGTACTGGGGCTGGGAGTGCCCGCAGCGGTGGGGGTCGTGGAAGGCGACGTAGAGGAAGAAAGGCCTGGGGATGGAGAGGCTGGAGGTGGAGGTGGCATAGCAAAGGGCTGCCCGTGCCCCCAGACCTTCCCTGGGCTGTGCAGGGATGAGCTGGGCTTGGCGGGAGTTCTCCCACCCAGTTTGGGCTTCTGGATATGGGGTGACCCAGAGACAAGGTGTCCCTCCAGCGGGGACATGGAGACATGGCTTCGGCAAGGCCGGGTTCCCTCTCCTCTCCTGCGCCCCTCGCAGCCTGCCCGGGGACGCGGGGTCCGTCTCACCTCTCGTCCTGGCTCTGCAGGAACTGCCGGACCAGCGCTTTGATTCGCGTGATGTTCCTGCCCACCTGCAGGACGGAGCTGTTCTCCTCTGTGTAGGCGAAGTCGAAGGGGTACACAGCCTCGGGCCCAACGTGCTTCTTCCCAACGATCCCTGGACGAGCGCAGACGGGCGGTGTGGCCGAGCAGCGGGAGGACACTGCTGCTGCCCTCTCCTCCCTGGGGCTGCTGCAGCTCATCTGCTCCAGCACGGGCTGCGCTCAGCAAACGCTGCCGAGAGCGGAAGATGCTGCCGGCTTCTCCAGCCATTGCTGCCACTTCCAGAGGCACTTCCACATCTGCTCAGAAAAGGGGACCCAGCGGGGGCCGCGCAGCGCCAGCTCACAGGCGTGGGTCAGTGCCAGAGCAGCCAAGCAGCCCAGGTGGGAATTTGGGTCAAGCACAAACCTTGTGTGACCCCGGATCCAGGGAGGAGCAGGATGGGGAGCAGGGCAAGGGGGAGGTGTAAGGGGGATGGCGGAGGAGCAGCGGCAGGGGGAAGCGAAGTGAAACCCGGGTGTCAGCACAGGGCAGGTGGGTTACCCACAGGCTCTCCTCCCGAGGGGTTCGGTGCACGGGGTGGGGGGGTCTCCCTGCCCGTGTCCCTTCCCCTGGGCTCCCTACCTGTGCGCACACGTGCGTGGCTGAGGAGCTGCGGCAGGCTCCGCACGCCGTCGAAGGAGTTGAAGTGGTGCAGGTCCTGGTGCAGCCCGTACATCCCGTTCTGGTGCTGCAGGCGGGGGGACACAGCACGGTTGGTCGATGCCTGCTGGCGCAGCCCCAAAACAACTCCAGCCTCGCGCCAGGGGTGCGTGCTGGGCTGCAACGGGGGGCTGCAGCGGGCGGGGGGAGAGTGGGCATGGGGGCACTGCCAGGTCCTGTGACCATGGCCACTACCCAGTGCCCACCGCGGCGCCCAGGCAGCGCCCAGCCGGTGCGGTGCCCGTACCTGGGGTAAGCCGGTGAGGATGCTGGCGCGGCTGGGGGAGCAGCTGCTGGCCGAGGTGAAGGCGTTCTGGAAGCGCACGCTGCGCCGGGCCAGCGCGTCCAGGTTGGGCGTGCGGATGGCCGAGTTGTTGTAGGCGCCGCTCTCGAAGCCGCCGTCGTCAGCTGCAGCGGGAGGGGCACGGGGTGAGCCCGGCGGCGCCGCGCCCGACCCCCGGTGTGTCCCCAGCCGAGCGGGGGGACAAAGCCGCGGGGATGCTCAGGACCCCCGCAGCATCCCCGGGCCGGTGCTGCGGCGACCGTGCCCGCAGCGGGGATGCGGCGGGACCCCCGAGCGCCGGTCCCGGTGCCCGCGGTGCGGCGGCCGCGCTCACCCAGGAGGAGCAGCACGTTGCGGGCCGGGCCCGCGGCCCCGCCGGCGCGGAGGGCGCCCAGCAGCAGCGGCAGCGCCCAGGGCCGCATGGCGGCGGCACCGGCGGGCAGCGGGAGCGGAGCTCGGCGGTTCCTGGGGCCGCCCCGGCCCCTCCTCCGGCCCGGTCACATGGGGCGGCCCGGGCGGATGCGGGGAGCCCCGGCCCGGGGGGGGGGGAGCGGCGCGGCCATGCCCGGCGCGGGCGGCGGGCGGCGGTGCGGGGGGGTGCGGGACGCGCTGCCCGCCCTGCGCTGGCTGCCCCGCTACTCCCTGCGCTGCCTGCAGCTCGACCTGGTGGCCGGGCTCTCCGTGGGGCTCACCGCCGTGCCGCAGGCGCTGGCCTACGCCGAGGTGGCCGGGCTGCCTCCGCAGGTGGGTGGTGGCAGTGCCCGGGACGCCCGTGGCACGGTGCGCGGTGACACGGTGGCACGGTGGGCGAGGGCTGGCCGCTGCGGGCACCGTGTGTTTGCTCAGGGGTGGCTGCGGGACCTGGGGACATCCCGTCCCGCCCGGCATGTCCCCGCTCCCAGCCGTGTGCCAGCGCTGCCCCTGTCCCCGTGCAGTACGGCCTCTATTCCTCCTTCGTGGGCTGCTTCGTGTACTGCCTCCTGGGCACGGCCAAGGACGTGACGCTGGGTCCCACCGCCATCATGTCGCTGCTCGTCTCCTCGTACGCCTTCCACGAGCCCGCCTATGCCGTCCTGCTCGCCTTCCTGTGCGGCTGCGTCCAGCTGGCCATGGCGCTCCTGCGCCTCGGTGAGACGCCCCTGCCAGCCCGCTGTGTTCTTAGGGCATCGCTGGGCATCCTGGAGTCCATCCACCCCCCTCCCCTGTGCCCCCCGGGGTTGTCCTAACGCTCGTGACAGCTCTGTGTGCACACAGACGCCCTGTGCTTACTGCCACCTGTCCTCTGCAGGTTTCCTTCTGGACTTCATCTCCTGCCCGGTCATTAAAGGGTTTACGTCGGCTGCTTCCGTCACCATCAGCTTCAACCAGGTCAAGGTAGGGTCTGCTGCTCTGCTCCGGGCCGGCGGTGCTGCCGAGTGGGGTGCTCGGTGCCAGGCTGGGTGACGTGCTGGGTGTGAGAGGAAGGAGCCCCCAAGGGGACACGGGTCCCCCCTGCCAGCGGTTCTGGGGGGTCCCCGAGTCCTCTGCTCTGAGCAGACCAAGCCGAACACACCCTCTGCCTGCCACCAGCTTGTGGCATTCAGGACACCAGTAAAACCAGGACACTTGATGTGGTCACTGAGAGGTGCTGGGTGGTGCCCTTGGCACGGTGGGTTTGCAGCTCTGCTGGTCCCTCACTGGGACCTGTGGCCCTGGGCTCTGGGCTGCCGTGCTTCCCCTGTGGTTAACCAAAACCAGAGGCGTGGGGGGACGGTGTCGGGCTGTGCCAGGAACCAGCGGCCGGCATTGGGTAACGGCTGCGGTCGCAGCGGGGGCTGCAGGGGATGGCAGGGCTGCGTGGGCTGGGGTGAGAACCCTGAACTGGACCCGTCGCGGGGGCTGCGCTGTCGGGGTGGAGGCATCTCAGGGCCTGGGAGCGGGGAAAAATCAGAGCATCTCCGAGCCCCTCCTGCATGGAGCCCCAGCGGGAGAGGGAGGGCTGGAGCATGCGGAGCTCCCCGCCAGCAGTGCTGACACCGTGCGTGTGCCAGTTCCCCCATGGCACCCGGCAGCTCGGGCTGTGCCAGGCTGTCACCAGGCTTTGTCTTCCTGCACAGAACATCCTGGGGCTGCAGGGGATCCCCCGGCAGTTTTTCCTGCAGGTGTACGAAACGCTGCGGAGGATCGGGGAGACCAGGTCAGTCCTGTCCCTGCGCCTGCCCTGCTCCAGCCCCCTGCAGCTGTGGGGGCTCAGGCTCTGCTGCTTCGCTCCCCCTCTCTTGGGTCACACCTTGCACTGGTTTCGGGGTCCCTGCCCAGTGCTGTGACACAAGTACCCGTTCTCTGCCGCTTCCATTTGAGCTGGAAATTTGAAGATGAGGGTGCATGTGGGCTCCCAAGCTGCCCAAGGGGAGGGGTGGGGGATGCCTGTCCTGTTTCCTGCCCCCAGTTAGGTACCCCAGGATCCTGCCAGCCCAGGGGCACATCCTTGGGACTGTCTGTGTTGTCTTTTAGTCAGTTGTTCTGTCACCCACTGACCCCTCCCCATGCGAGAAGGGGAATTGGGAAAAGGAAAGGAGACCCGTGGGTTGAAATGGGAGCAGATTTAACAAAATAATAATAAAAACTAATATTAATCCCAATACTGATGTAAAGGACACGAAGTTATACTCAGCCCGTGTAGCGGTCGCAAGCTGCGCGCTCCCAGCAGCGCGTGTCAAACACTGCGGCACCACGGCTCCCGTGGGAGCGAGATGGTCACAGCAGAGTGGCCTTGGAGTGAGGAGTGGGACCCCCCAGGGATGGTGGCCATGGAGGGAAGAGCTCTCCCCAGCAGAATTCCTAACTCATAGTTAGTTTATGGTATGGAGTGGTGCTGGTGGCCAGCCTGGGTCAGCTGCCCCAGCTCTCGCCCCTCCCAGCCTCAGCGCTTGGCCAGCCCGGGACGGCTGAGGACCTTGATCCCTATGGAAACCCGCGTGCCACGGCTGGCCACGAGCTCAAACAAAGCCTCTTATCAACTGTGTGCTCGCCGAGCCGGGTGCTGCAGTCTTCTCGAGTCTGCAGCTTTCCCGGGCAACAAATTGATCCTATGACTCTGTCCGAGGACAGTCCTGAGTGCTCCTCCAGCTCTGGACAGCACAAGAGGACATGGAGACGCCCCCGTGCCCCCCACCTGCTCCCGTCAGCTGCACCCGTGGCGCGGGGTCTGTGCCACAGCCTGGTTTCACGTGCAGCACAGTGACACACAGGGTGGCAGGGTGGCAGAGCACCTCCCTGCCTGGCTGCGAGGGGCAGTGGAGGGACGCAGAGGAGGCAGATCCCACCTCACGGACCCTGCCTGTCGCAGGGCACCTTCTGCCCTGGTTATGAGGAGCCCACAGACCCATTAGCATCGCAGTGCTGCCTGGGGGACACCCCCTCCTCCCTCGCCAGGGGGGTGATGCATCTTTCCGGTGGCGCCACAGCATCCCTGCCAGGTGCCACGAGTGCCTGGGCTCTTCCTCCCGTGGGGCTTTGCAGTAGCTCTCCCCGTGCCCCGCAGCGTGTCTGGGCTGACACCGATGTGCCCGTTGCAGGGCTGGGGACGCTGTCCTGGGGCTGGCCTGCCTGGCCGCGCTGGCGGGGCTCCGGGCGATGAAGAGCCGCCTGCCCCGAGCTGCCCGTGCGGAGCCGCTGGCTGCCAGGGTCAGCTACCTGATCGTCTGGACCTCGGCCACGGGTGCGTGGGCCATCCTCTGCCCCTCCCCCCCGCCACCGTCCCCCCTGGGCTCTCGGCTCTTCGGGGCGGGGAGGAGACACCCCAAAACTGGTAATGCCCAGGCTGGCAGGAGCCGAGACCTGGAGGTGGGTCGGGGAGGACAAAGTCCCAGGGACAGTCCTGCCACTGCGCATGGTCCTTCCTAAGGCTTGGGGACCTCAGCAGCCCGGGTGCCCACCTCCTGCCGTCCCTCCCGCCGCCCGGGGCTCCGGGCACGTTTTCACGGGTGCTCTCTCTGCTGCAGCACGCAACGCCCTCGTGGTCCTGTTTGCTGGCCTGGTTGCTTACTCCTTCCAGGTGAGGGGCTCGCAGCCGCTCACGCTCACCGGCAGCATCCCCCGGGGGCTCCCTGCCTTCCGGCTGCCGCCCTTCTCCATGGCCGCGCCCAACGGCACCGTGCCCTTCAGCACCATGGTGGAGGTGGGTGCCAGGCTGGCCGGCAGACGCTGGGCTCCCCGTGGGCCACCGTGTCCTGCGTCTGGTGGCTGCCCACGCGGTGGAGGGGGCTCTGCTGTGGGATGACCCTTGTCCCTCGGTGACAACGCTCGCTGTGTCCTTCCCTCCCAGGACATGGGGGTCGGGCTGGCCGTGGTCCCGCTCATGGGCCTGCTGGAGACCATTGCAATTGCCAAGGCTTTTGGTACGGCCGCGCCAGGCTCCCGCACTCTCAGGGGGGGTCTCTGCAGGGGCCTGGGGTGGTGGGGACGTTGCTGTTCCCAGGGGAGCATGGGAGGGACTGGGCTGCCTGTGCTGAGCCTGGTTCATAGTGTGGGCTGCAGGAGGGGTCCCTGGGGTGCTGCTGACCCCCTCCTCTGCCCCGTGCCTGGCTGGGGAGCGGGCTGGGGGACTGGTTCTTTGCACGGCTGGAATTTGCACGGGAGCTGAGCATTGCCTTGGGCTGCTCGGGGGGTGCTGGGGTGGAAAGGTGCTGGGATGAGGGGGTGCTGGGACAGGTTGTGCCTGCGGGAAGCTCGGGGTGATGCTGCTTGTCTCCTTTCAGCCTCACAGAACGATTACAGGATTGACCCCAACCAGGAGCTGCTGGCTATGGGTAAGAGCTGCTCGGAGCAGGAGGGCAGGGGGTTGGGATCTGGCCTGAGCACTGCTGTGTGTCCCACAACTACCAGAGATCCCCATCCCAGCAGTCCCACCTCTTCCTCAAGTTTCACCTTTCTCATCTTGCATGGTGCCCCCCAAGCCGTTCTCACAGCTCAGCAATTTCCAGAGCAGCCTGAGCCCAGCTCACTTGGCTGGATGGGCTCCGGTCTGGCCCTGGGTACCCCTGGGGATGGAGGAGGGGACCACAGGAGCACAGACTGGCCATGTGGCCCCAGGCAGTGCCCCCCATAGCAGCTGCATCCCCACCCCTCTCCTTCCCCACTGCAGGCTGTGCCAACATCCTGGGCTCCTTTGTCTCATCGTACCCCATCACGGGCAGCTTTGGCCGGTGCGTAACCAGAGGAGGAGGGGAGCCCCAGCCCGCAGGATGCTCACTGGGGCTGTGGGGTAGGGGGGCCCTGCAAGATCCTGGGGAGAAGGTGGTGCAGACCCCAGTGGGTCCCTGAGCTCATGTCCTGGTGCCCAGCTGCCCACCCTGGTTGCCAGGCTGTGCATGGGTTCCTTGGTGACCTTCCCAACCATCTCACGTGCCCTGCGGTCCTGCTGCAGGCTGGGAGCTGTGGGCTTGCTTGGGTTTCTCCCCGGTGGGATCTGACAGGATGGGTGGTTTTCCTGGGTGGGCTGGGGTCTCTGGGCAGCGGGTGGGGACAGCTGCCAGCCCCAGTGCAGCCTGGGACAGCGCCTTGGCTTTGCATTGCAGGACAGCGGTGAACGCACAGTCGGGCGTCTGCACCCCCGCGGGGGGGCTCGTCACAGGTAGAGCCCCCGACCCCCCCGTGGGCTGCTCTGCTGGCCCCTGTGCCCAGGACCTGCTCCCCCCGGGACCCTGGGCAGCGGCAGCCCCATGGCTCAGGTGCTGCCCGTCACCCACAGGCACCCTGGTCCTGCTCTCGCTGGCGTACCTCACCTCGCTCTTCTACTACATCCCCAAAGCGGCGCTGGCTGCCGTCATCATCTCGGCTGTGGTCCCCATGTTTGATGCTGGGATCTTCAGGACGCTCTGGCGGGTTAAGAGTGAGGGCACGAGCCGGGGGCAGTCGGTCCCCTGGTGCAGCCCGGCTCTGCCTGCAGAGCAGGCGCTGTCCTGGAGGGCCCTGTGGCTCGAGGACAAGGCACAGCCGAGCCTGGGTCATGTCTCTTGCAGGGCTGGACCTCGTGCCCCTCTGCGTGACATTCCTGCTCTGCTTCTGGGAGGTCCAGTATGGCATCGTGGCCGGGGTGCTGGTCTCAGGGATTCTCCTCTTCTACTCCATCGCCAGGCCCCCAGTAAAGGTGAGCTTCACACCTCCCCTTGGGTGTGCCAGGGCCAGTGGGTCTGCGAGGGAGCAGGGAGCTGGGAGAGGGCTCCCTGAGGGCAGCAGTTGGTGTGCAGGATGCTTCTGTCCTGCTCCCACCCTCTCCCGTGTCCCAAGCCTGCCAGGACCCCTTTCAGGAGCACAAGGACAGGAGTATCCCAGGAGCCGAGGGCAGGGGAGGGAGGCATCGCTGTCCCTGTTCCCGCTGACGCTGGGGGGTGTGCGGAGGGGGATTTCCGTGAGGGATGGAGGCTCCCACGTGTCCCCCTGCAGCCAGAGGGACAGTGCTTTGGTTTGTCACATGGGCAGTTGTCCCCACCTGGGGAAGGTCACAGCCCCCAGCTCCCCGTGACTTGTCCCCCTCCTCCGGGGTCTCGTGCAGGTGTTGGAGGGGGACGTGCTCCTCGTGCAGCCTGGGAGCAGCCTGCACTTCCCAGCCATCGAGCACCTCCGGGACGCCGTGTGCAGCCATGCCCTGGCAGGTATGGTGCTCCCTGGCCCGCTGGCTTCTCCTGGGCACCTGGCTCTAACCCTGTGCCCGCCCGGATCGCTTCTGGGGGCTGGCAAGTGCTGCCCAGACCTGCAGGCTGCAGGTGCAAGCAGGGCCAGCTCAGCATCCCTGGCTGCTGCCACTCTTCCGAGGCTGTCCCACCCCTTCCAGCTGCAGCTCTGGCTCTCAGGGCCGTGTCCCCTGGGCTGGGCATTTCTGGACTCATCAGGGACATGACCGCGTGCTCCTCTTCCAACAGCATCCTCACCACGCTCCGTCATCCTGGACTGTCGCCACATCAACAGCATCGATTACACAGTGGTGGTGGGGCTGGCAGAGCTGCTGCAGGACCTGCGCAAGCACGGCCTCTCGCTGGCCTTCTGCAGCCTGCAGGTACGTGGGACACCTCTTCTGGTAGCACCTCCATCACCTCAAGTGCCTCCATCTCCAGGAGGTGGAGGCTGCAGCAGCTGAGTCCAGCTGGGGGATGCGGGGCGGTGGGGAAGGGCTGCATCCTCTGCCCTGGGCTGGCTGGGGGGCTTGCAGCCCCACAGGGCTGGGAAGGGGCCAGCAGCAGGCTCCCCTAGCCCAGCTTTCCCCTCAGGACCCTGTTCTCCAAGTCCTGCTGTCTGCAGACCTAGAAGGATTCCAGCATTTCCCCAGCAGGGAGGAGGCAGGTGAGGCTCTGGGGTGCCCTGGGGACTCTCCCAGGGCTGGGGTCCCCGAGGCTGCTGCTGAGGGGGGCTCTGGAAGATGAGCCCGGTAGCCTGACAGCAGGGTCACCCCAGCCTTGGGGATTCCTGCTGAGCCTTGGCTTAACTCTATCCTGCTTCTCCCCTTTCCTCTCTCAGAGCGGTGTGGAGGAGCGGAGTCGGGGGGCGGTGAGGCAGCCCCCTTCACCAGCACCAGTGAGAGCTCACTGTCTCCCACAGGGCTCATCCAGTGACTCCAGGAGCTGCCTGGGACCTTCTCACAGGCGGCGTCTCCTCGCTGGCTCCTCTCCTGTGGTTTTGTGCCAGGCTGTAGTCCTGTGCCCTGTGGGGGCTGCGTGTCCTGGTTCAACCCCAGCCGGCACCTCAGTCCCACAGAGCCCCCGGCGGGATGGGGAAGAGCATCAGAAGAGTTAAATTGAGAAAACCTGTGAGCTGGGACAAGACAATTTAAGTGACGGAAAAGCTGTGCACGCAAGCAAAGCAAACCAAGGAATTCCTTCGCTCCTTCCCACCTGCAGTGCCAGCCGTCCCCAGGACAGCAGCGCTCCGCCACACCCAACGGTGGCTCGGGACGACAAACGCCGTCACTTCAAACGTCCCCCTGTTCCTTCTCCTTCCCCTGGCTTTATATCCTGAGCGTGACACCACATGGTCTGGAACATCCCCTTGGTCACTTGGGGTCCACAGTGGCCTTCTCCATGGGCCACAGTCCCTTCAGAGGTGTCCCTGCTGCGGCACAGCCGTAACCATGGCCACAGATGTTCGGGGTGGATTATCCACAGGTCACAGTCCCTTTGACTCACGTTCCACTGGAGTTCCAGCCCGTTCCTGCAGCAGCACAGGAAGAGCAGCGATGCCCTGGCCATCTACCAGTGCCAGCCCATCACCGTGGCTGCTGTCACTGTCCTCAGGTGCAGCAGAGTCCCACGATAAGAGCATGGCAAGCAGCGAAAGCACAACTCAGCCATGAAGCAGCACAAGACTCTGATTTACAGGAAGCAAGCCCCGTGGCGAGCGCAGGAGCCTGTCGGTTAACAGCTAACCAGCAATAGCTGTTTATTCAATTGCAACCAAATCTGTCATTACCTTGCACCCATTACTTGGGCAGACAAATGCCAGCACTCCAGATGTCCTCCTGTCCGTCTCCTTCCCCCAGCTTTGTGTGCTGCACATGGCGCCACGTGGTGTGGAACATCCCTTTGGTCAGCTGGGGTCAGCTGTCCTGGCTGTGTCCCCTCTGGCTTCTTGCACACCCCCAGCCCATCCGCTGGTGGGGTGGTGAGGAGCAGAAACGGCCTTGGCTCGGTGTCACCCTGCTCAGTGAGAACAGAAACATCCCTGTATTGTCAGCGCCGTTTTCAGCACGAATCTGAAACACAGCCCTGTAGCTGCTACTGTGAAGAAAACGAACTCTATCCCAGTCAAAACCAGCACACTGTGACACCCCTGTGACATCCAACCAACACCCTCCATGGGAGCTGCCTGCTCCTCCCTCCTGGGGAGCTGTGGGATGGGATGGGATGGGACTGTCCCCGTGTCCCACGCCGGAGCGAGCAGAGCGAGGCCGAGGACAGATGGTCCATGGAAGGGATCAGTGGGGCAAAACCATTCCCTGTCAGGGTCATCAGGACAAAGCCATCCCTCCTCCAGGCCTTCCCCAGCCTCCAACCTGCTCTCTTTTTTAAATCAGCTGTTTTAATTCTGGAGACTTATTCGGGGACGCACTGAACTCTGAGGCAGCGCGTCCTCTTGCCAAAGCGAGTTCGAGGATGCTGGCGCTGCCCTCCAAGCCCAAGGGGATGCTGCAGCTCCCAGCCTCAGGCTGCTGGGAGACGGAGAACATCCCTGGTTGTGCTCCCTACGTCCCTCGTGGTCTGTGGGGTGTTCTGCCAAACACTGGGCTGTCCCCCCATGGGCTCCTGCCAGGCACCCAAGGGGACAGGCACCATGCCATGCCTTTGTGCTCGCCTTGCTGGGCAGTGGGTGCAGAAAGGAACAGCGGTGCCAGGCTGCGGGGGGGCTGCGGGCAGAAGTCCTTTCCCTGCACTGCCCTTGGCTCTCATCCCGTAAGAAGGGAATAACACAGCAGTAATTGCAAAGGGCTCAGTGTGATCTCTGCCTGCCTTTGGGGAAAGCTTTTGCTTTTTGTGCGGGCAGCAAAAATGAAGCTTTAATTCCTGTATGTGGCTGGGCAGACCAAGGAAAAGAAACCGAAACCAGGCTGAGGGTGCCTCTGCTCCGTGCTGGGAGGAGCCCTCCAGACAGATCCTCCTGCCAAGGCTTTGCAGGGGCGGAGGTCCAAGAGGTTCCCCTGCCAGAGGCTGGAGGAGCGCTTCTGCGGGTGCCCCGCGGTGCCGGTGGGTGCCCCGGTGTGCCGGTGGGTGCCCCGCGGTGCCGGTGGGTGCCCCGGTGTGCCAGCAGCAGATGAGTGTCTGCAGGACTGGAGGGCTCTCCGTGCCCGTCCATCCACCTCCCGTGAACCGGAGTGACGCGCACAGAGCCGGAGCGGATCGGACCCGGTTGCCGTCCCTGCGCGAGGCTGTGCTGTGAGCGCTGCTCTGCGCACCTGGAGGGGCTCAGGTAACCCCAGGGAACCCCCGCCCGGGGACACGGAGCGGTGAGCGGGATTTGGGGGTGAAAAGGGCCGGGGGTGTAAGTAGGTGTGTGCTCCAACCCGCGTGCGGTGAGCGTGTGAAGATCAGGTCACGCCTCTCCGGCGTGATCCCCCTGGATCCAGGGATGGGGTGACAGCCCCGTCCCCCGTTGGCGGCTGGCTCCAGCACGGTGTGTTCTCCTCGGGCCCTGTCCCGCACCCCTGCGCTCCGGGGCGCCCCTGCAGTTAATGGGGGTGAAGGGTCCCCCGGCACCCCCGGTGCTGACACAGCACCCCTGTTTGTGATCCGGCTGTGTCACTGCAGCAGGGCAGGGCACGCGGGGACAGCTCGGGGTCCTCCCCCCCCCGGCAGTGGCGAGGGGGCGACATGTCAGCACCGCGCCCGCCGCGAGCAGGAGCCGGGGGGGCTTTGCTGGGAGCTGCTGGACCCCGGCTCAGGAGGGAGAGACCGGGGCTGAGCTCCGGGCCCGTCCTCACCGGGATGCCCCCCCGGCCCCGGGCGGTCAGGGAACAGCCCCTCCCGAGCCCTCCGCCACGGGCCGGGCGATGGACGGTCCCGGTGCCGAGGGACGGACGGGGGAGCGGCGGGGAAGCGGCAGGGCGGGACCCGGCGGGATTGGCCGGGCCGGGCCGGGGGCGGGGAGACCCAGAAACGAAACTTGGCGGCGCGGCGGAAAAGCGAAACTTCGCCGGGCGGGAGGCGGCGGCGCGACACGGCAGAGCGGGACCGGTCCCTGTCGCGGTCCCCGGCCCGGCGGTGAGTTGCGGTGCTGCGGGTGGCGGGCCGGGGCACCGGGCCTGTGCTTGCGGGGGGCTCCGGTGCGGGCGGCAGGGGGGGTGTCACCTGCCGGTCCGGGCGAGGCGGTGTGATAGCCCGGTGCGCCAGGACCTCCCCGCGGCGCCCCGACCCTCCGGTGCGCCCTGAACCCCCGGTGCGTCCCGACTGTCCGGCTGACCCCGTGCACTCGGGGCTCCCCACGCCTTTGGTGATGCCGGTCCTCCCCACAGTGCGCCCCGGCCGTACCGGTGCCGCCCGGTGCCCCCCGGTGCCCCGGTACCCTCGGTCCCCCCCGCCGCGCAGGACGGGAGCCGCCGACAGCCCCGCCCCCTGCCCGCCGCGCCTCATCTAACGGCATCGTTTGCATTCCTCCGGCTCTTCGCCACGCCATTGGCCCATCCGCCCGGCTCATTTGCATATCTAGCCGGGGGAGGCCTATCCCAGGGCGGGAGCGGCGCTCATTTACATACAGGCTCCGCCCAGGGGTCAGCCCCGCCTCCGCCGCGGGCGGTGCAGGTGCAGGCTGCGGCCTGCGCTCCCCCCGGGCCCGGCCCTGGCGGCGGCGGCGCCCTGCAGGCCTCGGGCTGGGCCGCGGGGAGCGGGGCATGGCTCAGCCGCGGCCGGGTCTGCTGTGTGCCCAGGTGCCTTCCATTTGAAGAGGTCTCTGCGCAGAGTAGCGGTTTTTGTTTATTTTTAAAGCATTTCTGGTTCCCCCAGCCCCTGCGCTGGCCCAGCTGAGGGCCCGCGGCCCTGGTGAGGCCCCTGCAGCCCAGGGCATCGCCCCTCGGTGCCATGGGTTGTTTCCTGAAAATAAAACCCGAGCTGGAGAGTGCTGTGACAAAGGTTCCTTCCTGCACGGTAACATTTGTCTCTCTCTCTCTGTCCTGGCCTTTTCTCTCCCTCCGTGGCTCTGCAGAGCTGCTGGCAGTGTGTGCCTGGGACCCATGGAGTGCCACCCGCGTTGCCCCGGTGCTGGGGATGGTTCCCCCGGGCCTTGCAGCAAGTGTGGGGCCCCGCTGGCTGCCGGCCGCGGGGAGGAGGACTCAGGTAGGAGGATGCACTGGGGGGTGGCTGGACAGGGCGCTGGCGAGCCCTGGGGCTGCACGGTGACCAGAGGCCGTGGGTGTCCATGGGTCCTTCTCTTAGCCCTGGGGCTCGTGTAGCTCTGGGCTGCTCTGCTCTGGGCAGGTCATGATGTGCTGCTTGTCTCAAACTTCCCTTGTGTTACTGGCCAGAGACGGAGCTTTCCTTGTTTTGTAGGGACTGGTGGGAGATGGAGAGGGAAGCGAGTCAGTTGCTGGCACCTCCTACACACACTCTGCACACTCACATCTCCAGTGTCCAACTGGTTTCTGTTTTGCCAATGAACCGGTGCCGTTTTTATGGAATGCTGTGTAACAAAGATCAGTCTAGTCCCTATCAAACCATAATTTCCTACCTTCAGCTTATTGTTAGGTTTAGAATTCACTCCCTGAGTTCCTGTTTGACAGCACTCATTCTGCCTCTATGAGCAGCACCAGAATCAAGTACACAATTAATGCAGTTATACTGGGGGAAACATTTCCTAAATCTTTATTTGCTTAAAGAGAGAATGTCCTGGACCACCAGAACTGCTTTTGGTTTGTTGATATGAAGAAGTAGGATCCTAAAAGAATACACTAAATCAGAAGTAGCCTGCTGTAGTCCTGACAGGATCAATTCTTAGCAAATCCCTCTGCAATCCAGAATGACAAAGTAACAAAGCTGGCATCTCTAGCTCTTAAATGCTGTAGGAAAGATATTCAAAGCATCTGTTTGGTGGTCCAAAAGCTTTGTCCCTGCTTCTGGCAATGATGAAAGGTGGTGGAAGGAGCTGTAGTGTTTTGTTGGGTAAATATGCCCTCTGTCTGGGGGAACAGAGAGTTCTACCAAGTGAACATGTGCCAGTCAATCTTTGTCAACAGAGTCACTGAGGAGCAGGAAAAGCTTGGGAAAGAGTTGCAGCTCTTTAGATAATGGCATGATAGTAAATGGATGTGAAACAATATTGCAAAGGGTGCCTGCTTCAGATACAAAGCAACCCACTGTCATCAAGCATGGTGCAGCCTTTAGGCTGTAGTACTTGGAGGAGCTCTGAGCTATGATTCACTGTGATTTTTGTGCTCCTGCTCCTGAAAATACCTAGAGGAAATCAATGTCTCTTGGTGTTGGTTGATCTCCACTCAAAAAGGTTAACAGCTTTTGCTCCTAAAATTGGCGTGGAGGCAGTGCTGATGAGCCTGTGAAACAGGCCTGCAGGAGGCAGAGGTCTGCTCTGATGCCTGATGCGGAGCTGAGCTGCCTTTTCACAGGTTTTAAGGACTGGATAAAACTGTTGAAGATAAAAAGGGAGTTTCCTGTGCCTTCCTGGCCACAACACTCAGCTGTGTGGTACAGTCACATGGTCAGTCTGGAAGGCTGTGAAAGCTGAGAAGTGCTGATGTACTGTCCCTGCACGTCATGGGGGTCCTTGAGCATTCTGACAGGAGTTGTGGTTCCCTGTGCCTGCTGCTTTGGCCAGTAGCACGTTAGCTGGAAGTAGGGTAGGGAGAGGTCAGCACCTCGATACAGGGGTTTACTTATCTTAGTTATTGTGCTACTGACTGCAGGGGCCTTGGTGAGGGAGGGAGGCTGTGCTGGGGAGGATTGTGTCATTGCTAGTGGTAGCTGTTGAACAGGGAACAACAAAGTGGCTCCTGTGTTCAATTGATAGATTTAGTCAGCA
Organism: Podargus strigoides; assembly: GCA_028020825.1. NCBI lineage: Eukaryota > Metazoa > Chordata > Aves > Caprimulgiformes > Podargidae > Podargus > Podargus strigoides. Next base: position 832,408 of record CM051638.1, read on the forward strand.
GCAGACTCTGCTTGCTCCCCACCAGCTGGGAGCTGTTTTCTTTCCTGACTCGTTTAACAAAGAACCTTGCCTCCATTGCAGAAAGAAAAGAGGTGATGCTTGCTGCAGTCCCTGATACAGGAGCAGAGCCTGGAGATGTGAAGGGAGAAGGTGCTGATGAGCCTTCTTCCACCCTTGAAACAAAGGAGGAGGAGGAGGGAGGACTGCTGATGGAGAACACCAAAGCTCTGACCAGTACCTTGGAGACCACACCTGAATGCACTGCAGGTGGGCCTCCTTCCTCTGCTGAAACACAGGAGGAAGAGCAAGAGGGAACATCACTGTTGGAGAGTGGAACAGCTCCAAGCAGTAGCTCAGAAACCACAGCTGTGTGCATGGCTGGTGATTCTTCTGAGACGTCACGGAAGAGGGTAAGGCTTTCTGTTGGTGCTGAGGAGCAGGAGTAGCAGCTAACTGGCTGCTCTCTTCTGTGAAGCAGTGAGGCTGGGCTGCATGTGGATGCTGCTGCCTGTGTTCCTAGGCAATCTGTAGATGTATTTGCTTACGTTAAGGGTTGTGTATGTGCACAGCTGATGTGCTGAGTGGCGTGGCTTCCCCTAACAGCACCTTTGCTGCATTGAGGGAAATGGTACAGAATTCAGCTCAGTAATCCTTCTGATCTTGTTAGTGAGCATCACGCTCAGCACTGCTCTGTGTTGCTGAATTCTCAAGAGTTATTTGCATGTCACCTACTATAGAAGATGGTAGCTTGTCTTGTCCCTTCTCCTCCTGATCGTCCTCCATTAACCCAGCGTAGCAGAAGATGTTGGTACTTGCTGCAGTGGAGGAGGTGACAAAGAATTTATCTTCAACAATGAATAAACAGATGTTGTGTTGTTCCTTTTTTTTTTTTTTTTTTTTTTTTTTTTTATAATAGAAGAAGAAAACAAAGAAGAATAATGAAGCAAAGAAGGATCCTCCCAGCTCTGGGGAGCAGGGCTCTCTGCCTTCTCTAAGCACAGAACCAGCTCAAACCGCAGAACTGCCTGATACTTGTGTTGTTCCACAAGAAATCCAAACCCCGAGCAGTGAAGTGGCCAAACCGGCTGCTGCTGTATTTGCTGGTGACAACAGAGGCACACATGAAAGCAACAGGGCATTGGATCACTTGGGAAAGGAAGCTGGAAGTCTGGAAGCAGTGGCAGAAGACAGTCACAGCAGTGTAGATGTGATGGCCCCACCAAAGCAGAGCAGCACAGATGATGTGGCTGCTCCATCTCCAAGCTCTGCAAGCCCAAAGGAGAAGGTTGGGGGTGAAAGAACCACAGAGTGTGGAGAAACAGTCAGGAGTAATGTGGAAGCGAGCAGTAGTGCCCCTGGTGCTGGCCAGCCTCCAGAAACCAGACCAGATTCCCAGTCCTCAGGTAGCAGGAAGAAACTGGCCTCAACGGGAGAGAAAGCAAGCGTTTCCTCTGGGTTGTCTCCTGCTATGGGAGCGCCTAAAAGTAAACCTGCAACTCCTTCTGCTGAACATGGAAGTCAAGAGACAGAGACTCCACCTGTGGTTGCAAGCTCGCAGGCTGGAAAGGATGAAAAAGACACCACTGGGAAAGTGAGCTGTTCCGCTTCCAAGGTGAGCGTGTGAGTGAAGGCTCTGGTGAGGATTTCATTGACTTGGGCAAAGTTTCCCTTTATAACTGTGACTCGTTTGTGCTGTCAGTGAAGCTGAAGACTCTGAGCCGGGGGTGTGGGGAGAAAGCAGGGAGCACAAAGTGTTTCTCTTGGGTTTTGCTCTCCTGTGTTAGTTCCAGCACAGCTCTCACTGAGCGGTGGCTCAGTTTCCCCCAGGAGCTGTGAACTTGTCTCTTCTCCAGCCAGCTCTTCCAGTGAGCTTTGTTGGACCTCCTCTGACGAGGAGGTCTTCATGCTTTGTAGATGTCTGTGCTCCACTCACAGGCAGGCCTGTGAAGCTGTAAATTGCTGTTGGTTTTCTTTCTGCTCCGCCCTCTGGGGACCTGTGGCTTTATTGACCTGACTTCTTGCCAAGGTGTTTGGGTTGGATTCCTCTTGCAATCCGTGCATTATTTTCCTTAACCAGTGGCTTCCCTCAGTAAAGGATTAGTACATCCAGAAGTATGAAGCTAGCTGGTATGCTGTGATTCCTGGATGTTCCCAGGCATCTGAAGAGAGGTTGGATACTCCTCCAGATGTACTTCCAGAGTCCCCTGGTTCACTGGGCTTTGCCTTTCTTCCTGTTGCAGAATGCAGACGCCAAGGGGAAGAAGATGACCCCAAGTGAGAAAGTGCATGAAGTAACTGAGAAGAAAAGTCAGACCAAAGGACCGGAGGTTGCTGGAAAGGACAGTGCTTCAGCTGGGACAGACAGCTGCAAGGACAAAAAGCAACAAAAGAACCAGAAAGCCATGAACAAGATTAAAGAAAGGTGAGAACACCCCTGCTGCTCCCCCAGCATTCTTCACTTCCAGGATTTGGTGTGAGGGCAACCAGAGGACTCCAGACTAGGCAGGAGATTGAAGTACTGAGATTAGGGCTGCATGTTTCGTGGATATGTGGAAATAGAATTGCCTGAGAACTGAGGTAGACTACTGCTAGAGCAAGAGAGAGCCAACGTGTAATCAGGAGTTGCAGCAGGTCATGTACTGAGTAATTTATGTGGTACTTGAACCTTTTGGAGTATCTGATGAATAACAAAGATTGCTCTCATTTCTTACTCTTACAAGCACATTTGCTTCACACATGTAACTCTTTAATGGTGTGAAGAGCTATTTTGATTAGTGTAACTTGACTTGCTTACTGTGTGTGAGCTGGAAGAGGGAGAAAGCGCAGCCGTTCCGGGGGACCCTGCTGGGTGAGGTGCTGCTGTTGCAGTGACCGAGGTGTACGTGGCCAGGATGCTTTGGGCTGCCTTTAGGAGCCCGCTTTTCCTTTTTGCACCAGGCTTTACACTAGGCCTGCTAGGTACCATCAATTTGAGTGAACTGCTGACAGAGCCTGTGGGTCTTACATCCAGTAAGCTAGTGGCTTAAATCTTACTTGTTGTTTATAATGATTTGTGTTTCTATTTTCCTTCTGATTCTTTCTTGTAGTTCTGTGAGCCGAAGCGATGGCGTTACAGTATATTTCCATGCAATATTATCCAAAGACTTCAAACTAAACCCTGAGACCCATAAAGTGTTCATCAGGGCTGAAGGCGTTTCTCCCTATGCAGACTGGAAGGACAACATTTGTGAGCTGAACTGCTCCAAGTACGTACCTTGAGTTGTGCAGAGGCACGGGACTGTTTTGGCTCTGGAGAGTAAGATGCAATGTGGTACTTCATTTAATTCGTAAGGCTGTGGCTCTGTGTCCATAGGTGGGTATTGCCACAAAGGGTTTTCACAGTGGAGATGAACTATTCTAAAACTTTCATCATGAAGGAATAATCACCATGTCTATTAGAAGTGATGCATGGAAAAAGAACTCTATAGCTTAGCTGACATGTCCGTTGCCTTCCTTTGCTGTGTTTCCCAGGCAGCTAGGAGAACATGGATACCTCATTGAAGGCGCTGTAACTCTTGCCAAAGAAAATGTGAATAAAAGCATTCCTTACAAATATTGGGTTACCTGTGGTGGAGGGCAGTATGAATTTATTTACAAGCGTCCAGTATCACGGAATCACGTGAATCGCTGCTTATTCATAGGAGGTGACCTCCTCAACAACGGAGGTGAGCTTTTCTGAGTCTGCATCTTGGGATGATCCATGGTATTTTTCTTGGTGGGAGGATCTCTAGCTTCATATGGCCTGGCATTATTATCAGACAGCATTGTGTGAAGCTGGAAACTGAATGGGTCAGTGGGGGTGTTTCTGTGGACAGCTGAAGGAGTGAAGGTGTGTGCCAGTGTGTGTGTTTCTCCAGTGACCGTTTTCCTTTGTCCTCCTTTGTGTTGCTTATTCTAGAATGGCACCAGTATGATGATATTGTGTGTACAAAGCCTTCTATGGTGCAAAACATTTGGAATATTGTTTATAATGATACAAAGAAAGACGTGGTGAGAGGGAAGAAAATTGCTGCAAGTATTATGTTAGAAAATATCTTCAGCGTTCTTGGAGCCTGGAGTTCCAACAACCTGAGAAACTTCCTCTTCCAGCTGAGACAGTTCTATTGTGTTACGTCAGACCCGTGGGTATATGAGGGCTCGGCAATGCAGTGGACAGAGTTGGACTTTGGCAGAGAGCAGGTAACTGGTTTTCTTTTTACAGATACTAGAAAACAGACATTCAGTTACTAAAGACAGCACTTTAGTTTTGCTGTTGACCTTGTTGGGTTCGTTTTGCTTTTCCAGTCAAAAAGTTCAGGCTTCTGGAGTCCTAAACTTCTTACCTAATATAATAATGAAATACTGCAGAAATGTCTCCTGGTGAGGCAGGAGAGGCCACAAGATGGCACACACACCCAGCTCGGCAGAGCCCACGGGTTTTCCTTGCTGCTGGTTTTCAGAACGGTGATTTTAGTGTCACCAAGCACCACAGTACTATAGACCCTGGATGTTGAGTAGCTTTTGGAGTCTGTGGGTGAGGACAGAAATCTCTCGCCCTTCACTGACTCCCAACCAAGCCTGAGTCCACTGGGAAGCTGAAGTCTGCTGAAGGAAGGTGACTGAAGGCAACACTTGGTGTACAACTGCTCAGTGTGCTGGTTCCCTTCCCAAGATCTGCCCTGGACCCTTGATGTTCCCCAGCTCTGGGCATGGGAAGGGTGCAGCAGTAGCTGAGCAGTGGGAGGTGGTAGCACAGAGGGACACCAAAGCATCACAGGTACTGGGACCACACCTGATGTTCTGGTGGTGGTCAGTACCGCGTGTGCTTAGATCCTGGTACCACCACGGTGCCGTGGGATGTACATGGATATCAAGTGTCCTTGCTGTAACTGGCAGTTGAAAACAGCTTCAGAAGAAAAAGACTTGTTGGGGAACTAATGCTGTGGCTGGTTTGTTTCTTCCCTTCTCTATCCTAGGTGAATGATGTGCTGCTAACATATATAAGGAAAATAGCTCGTCCTTTCCTTACACCAGAAGGTGTGAAAGCATCGCAGGAGAACACAGTAATAAAAAGTAAACTGGCTCTGGGGTTCACCATTCTCCAAGTAGTTGATATGCTCTTTCTGCCAGTGTCTAAAAGCAATCTGGCTGAGCTGTGCAGCCTCTTGTGCTTGGATAAGGAGTCACAACAAGCCATACGGGAGGAAATTCAGGATATCAAAGAGGTTTTCGCAGCAGTTACTAGGTATGTATGTTACTTGGGCAGTTACAAGGTAACTAACTGGGCTGGTTTTGCTGCAAGCGTAGCAGCCTGTGACAAAGCAATACGGGATTCATCTCTCTAGTGTTAGACAATCAGAAATAAAATCAGATTGAAAGGTATCTTTGGAGGTCTCTGTTCCAAACTCCTGCTCAAAGCAGAATGTCCAGGCAAGGTGGCAGGTTGAGTTCAGAAAAACTCCAGGGATGAGGACTGCACAACCTCTGGGCTCCCCTTACAGTCACAAACCTTTCTCAACATGAAAAATGTTGTACTTTTGGCCAAAGAGAATTTCCCTTATTGCAACTTGTCACTGTTGCCAGAAGAGTAAAGTGAGTTACAATTATTTAGTTTTCTTTATATATATAAAAAAATAATCTTCGGTTATCCTTTTCTGTCAAGCAGTTTCTACCTTCTTACCCATCTGCTATTCGTACGTACACACTCCAGTGATTGAGATCATCATGTGTTTACTCCTTTAATTTTAAATGCCATATTTGGAGTCGTCTTCTCTCCTCTGACGTGCAGCATTACGCATGGGGTTTTTGTGTTGGTTTTTTTTTTCCCCTCAGAGTGCCTGCTTATTAGCCTGCTATCTAGCTGCTTCTCTGGCATTCAGAGTCCTGGTTCTTCACTTCCACAGCTACAGCTGTTAAGTTTCCTTTTGGAGACCTCTGCAGTACTTCAGCCCAACCGAGGAGGCTGAGAATTGTCCCTAGAATGTCTGGCTCTGGGCATCTGTGTCACCCCATCCCTGACTGAGCTGGGGGGGCTCACGTGGAAACTGTAGATAAAGTATTGGCACTTCTGAGTGTTGTGTTAGCAGGGTTTGTGCAGGGAGATTCAGGTAAGATTACAGCTTTAAGTCTTAAACTTTTACCACATATACTCTTCAGTGAAGATAAGATTGAGCTAAAATAATTACCAGGAGTTAATTGAAGTGAGATTGAGATGTAGCCTTCCTCCCTACCCTCCCCCGAGGTCAGTCTTGAGTCCTGTAAAAATCTGTTCTTTCACTGTGTGTGTTTGCTTTGGTAGTTATTTTAGTTTGAAGTGGCACCTGACAAACTTGTGCCAGAGATGCATTGATGAACAAGTAGACCAGTGGGTGTGGATTCTTCCTCTTCTGCATTTCTGTGCTGCTCCTTTGCATCACGACCACTTCCTGATGGAAGAAGATGCCTGGGCGGGCCTGGAAGGGCTTCCATTTGCTGAAAGAAGGAAGAAGGAGGATATGTGAGTTGTCCAGAATTACTAGTTACATCCAGTGCCTTGGCACTCACCTTACTTTATCTCTTTTTTTTAAAAACCAAGAAACGTAGCATGTTGCTGGTGGATATTTGGGATGTATGAACACAGACATACTGGTTGCTCAGAGATGATGGTGTATAGCAGAGCTATGCAGTATATTGCCTTTCAGACACAAACAACCCCTAATTCTGCAGCCATGGAGCAGCTCCTGTGGTTGGTGATGATTGATGTGAGTTAAAGCAGCTCATGATAAGCCTTGTGCAGAATCTGAGCAAGATTATTTTCCTCGAGTGTCTCTCCTCAGTAGTTTGACACTACTTCTGTGGTTACTGGGTCTTGGGGTCTTCTACTGATCTTCAGCTGTAAATGAAAAAAGCACAGGAGTGAGAATAAGAGTGCTAGGTGGGCTGAACAAGCTCGTAGCCTTTTGTACCTTGAAAACGTGAGGATTTTGGTTTGTCTTCCCAACAGGAGGGCCCTACTGAAACTAATGAAAGAAAAGAAATACTTGATGGAATTGGATCCGACTCTGGTCAAGTCCTGGATCTGTGTGCTGCCCCTGGAGAGCCTGGCTGAATTCATAAAAGACTTCTCCAGTGATTTTTTAGTTACTCTTCGAGGTGTTTCTTACAGATTAGAGAACATTGACCTTTCGTGGAAGAGTTCTGAGGTTTGTCTTCTGGCATTTTTACCCAGCTAAGGGATGTGGTGTGCCTTTTAGCAGAACTGGCTGACAGAAGGGAGTGTGCTTGGGAGCAGGTCAGGGCTTAAAACAGCCAAAAGCAAATATAGTTCCTCTGAAGTAGGAGACTCCTGAGAGGAGAAGACAGGGTGTGTCTGTAGTGCAAGCTGTTGTTGGCATTGATGAGAGAAGGGTCTGCTTATCTGGATTTGGTCTTAGTCACTGGTGGCAAATATTTTAATCCTGAGGAGCTCAGATGCTGCTTGAAGCTATTTTTTGCCCTTTGGGGGGGTTTGAGAAATTTTCCTGCCTGTTGTGAAAACACTTGTATTTGTGTGAGGACAGCAGGAACTGGACATTGCAAAGAATAATCATACATTTTAGACCCCTAGATAGTAATAAGTGCAGGTTTTGTTTGTACAAATAATAGCTGACTGTATGTTGTCTGACATCCAGTAAATAATTTTTGCAATTCTGTAGTGTATTGGTGATGGAGAAGGCATGGGAGAGTACTGAATTCCCTCTTTCAGAGCATCCCATCAACCAATGAGAAACCAGTCTGAAAAATTCCTTCCACAGGTTAATTTTTCTATCTTTTCATTCTTAGGTAGTAGAGAATCTTCTAAAGACAGTGCTGTGCACCTTGGAGGAGAAACAGGCCAGGTGTGTGAGAGCATCATCCTTTTTATTTATACCACGTCTGTGCTTGTAGCTTGAATGTGTGCATTGAAATCTATACGAAAAAAAAGAATCCTATATTTCTATTCCTCTGTCAGATAGCAATGTGTTTCTTTAAATGCATCTGAAGGGGAGATGGTTTGTTGCCACACTGTATTGAATTTGGTGGAGTTTTTCTTATTTTTTTTCCCTCTGAGCAGAAAAATTCTTCTTTCTCCCTGTCCTTCAGAGCTCTGGACACTCACTCTTGGCAGTCCTGCTTGAGGTGTTGCCTCAAGCTGCACGAGAGGGTCTGCAAGGCTGTGAGGTGGGTGAGGTGGTTCAGGATTCCTGCAACTTCTGCCATGCTGATCTCAAAGGTTGCCGAATTTCAGCCCACAGCAGTGAGTACCGAGGAACTGTTCATGGGTTGATACAGGCAAGATATCTAGATATAGTACCAAATGGTGTACATCACTCTCCTGTTGAACTGTTCTTTTTTTTTTTCCCCCCCCCCCCCCCCTTCTGCTGTGTGTGTGGCAGGTTCCAAAAGATGCTATGCAGGAAGTTCCAGTGGTGGAAGTATTCAACGATGCTCTGAGAGGCACTCGAACCTGGTTCAAAAATGCTTTAGATCAGAAGCTATTGAAAGAACACCTGGAGCATGTGACATTCTCCTTTCCTCGGGAACTTTTGGTTTGTCCTCTTCTAATAATATGAATAAAAAGGTGTTTTACTGTAGCTTGACCATATGGTCTTGAGTCTAATGGCTCTTTGCTCAGAACTGTAGCTGCTGTGGCTGGGTGAGGAATTTGATGGGGCACGCAGCAGCATGGGCTACAAGCTGAGAAGCTGTGTTGTTATAAACACTACTGGGCTGCAAAGTGAAGGGCTGTAATTGGTGCTGCTCAGCTCGCCTTACTCCTTTTTCTTGGCTGTTCCAAGAGGCACTGCTGGGATTAGGAGTTGCCCTTCGTTGGTCTTTAGCTGGAGCTGTTGTCCTGCTCACCCTGTATGTCCTTCAGGGCTTCCAGCAGGCAAGGCACAGAGCAGCTCCTTACACTCTTACACTCTGCTCCCAGCCCTCCCTGGGGCAGTTTCCAGCATCAAGGTGGAAGTGGTTCATCCAAATGTCTACTTTAGTGACTTGGGACATTTTGACACTGTTTGGGCTTAAAAGTTGTCTCTTGCTGCTCTGGGAGTGCTCTTTTTCTTCTGATGGAAACACCTGAAAGGATTGCAGTCTGAGGAGCGTGGGGCTTCTCCTCAGCATAGTTCCTTTCGTTTCCTTATTTGAATGTTAAGTCTCAGCACTTAGTGTTTTGGGTTTGTCTGCTTCTCACCTGCAGGCCTGGGATGAATTTGTGAAGATGAGCTTTCCAGATGAACAGTTCACTGAGAAGTGGAAGAGGACTTTACTTACAGATCTGAAGAGAAGAATTCAGGAGGTAGGGGGGGACTGCAGGCAGACACTGCGTGCCAGTGGGCCAGGTTCAGAGTGGATAGACAGTCTTCTGCTGTGCCTAGAGAACAGCTTCTAGAGCCTGAATGGGGATGTGAAAATACTGTGGCTTTGGTCATAAAAATTGCCATTGCTGTTACAAACCATATTCTGGAGGCTCAAAAATTGGGCATGAGACTGTACCACACTGTATTCTTGGCATCAGACTCCAGCAGCCTGCTAGCCTGGCTGCAGCAGGGTCTGTTTCTAGCAGTGACTGATGTCCTGGTGCTCTGAAGGAACCTGCACAATTTAACCAGTTGCCATACCCATAGTTTTAAGAAACAGTGGGTGTCAAGTAAGCACCCAAGGACTTACACCAGCAAAGTTGGTGCTTGTCTCTTTCCTCTCCCCCCATTCATTAGTTCCTCTTATTGTCTTAACAACAGCACTCCATGCTTTCAGAAGAAACTTTAAGTTGATAAGCAATCTCCCTTTTGCCCCGTAGGAGCCTTCAGTTAACCAAATCCTGGTCTACTGCTGTCAGCACCCGCAATTAACAGAGCTTGACTCTTCCATTGACTTGTGTTTCTGTAGCTGTGCCACCGAGGCTGTGACTGCGGCGTGCCAGGTATTGTATTTTCCTTCAAGGTAGGAAAAGTCAAATGTCCTGTTACAAAGAAAACCTGTTGCATAGTATAGGGGAGTGTGCATTGTGTTGGATGATACTTGCATATTCACTCTCTGGTCGTGCCTGATCCTGAAACAAAGACAGACGCAGTGTAAATCCAAACCACTGATGTATTCCTCCCCTCTGCCTTGCATGCCCTGTGCAGACTCAGAGCAATCTCCTTGAGAAGATCTCTCCCTACAACATGGCCCGATTCAGCCAGCTGGTATCAACCATTATTGTGAAGTCATGGCCCATCAAGAGTGGGCAGTCTGAGGATAATTTTGATGAGATTTTGCACCATGTGCTTACATGGCCTGACCTCAAACATATCTTCAGCTTTAATGGTATGTCTCTTAGCTATATTTATAGGAGTCTATAAAAGGCTGTTCTCTGTTTTGCCATTCCCACTTTGCAGAGCAGCAAACAGATATACAAAAATTGGCCTGCTCTTGTTTTGTTTCCTATCTCAAAGAGGAGAATCTCCACAGGGTTTGGGTATGGGCTCTCCACGGGAAGGTTTGAGTTGCTCTCCTGAGATCCTGGCTGTTTCTGTTCAGAAAAACTGGAGAGGTTGGAGGGTGGTGTGATGAGTTCACAGGCTTTTTGGTAGGGATTCACATGGGAAATGAAAGGGGTCTGTGTCATGGCACTGAGTGGTTATTGATTCTGCCCAGTCTTTGTGAGGCAGGGCTGATCTAGATTTCGCATGCTTTGTTTCTGGAACAGGAACAAACACAAAGTTCCTAGAAAAACTTACAGATGAAGCAAAGAATTTAATGGCTACAGCGGACTCTGTGTTTGTGAGTGTCACCAACCACATGCAGAAAGGGTTTATCCTTGTGAAACATCTGGAAGAGATTTTCCAGCATAAGCAACAGTTCATCTGTATCTGGGAGACAAGTAAGAGCACCATTCAAAGGTGGCATTGTTGGCTCATTGTAGTGATCTATGGCCTAGTCTGTTAACCTCTTTCAGTGATTAGTAATGCTAATTAGGTGCTTCAGCAGTTAGCAGTGCTTGTCCCTTGTCTTTCTCCTTTATATGGAGCTCCTAGCTCCGGTTTGATGTCTGCATTTCACTGTGTTGTTTGTGACTCTGCAAATCCAAACCTGAGTTAATGGGTGCAGGGGGTGTAAAGTATCTGCCTTGTGACTACAGATAAGTTTTCTTTCAGAGCACCAGCAGCTGTCAGGTGAAGATAAAGAACTACGGCAGAGAGAACTGAAAGAATTGCTGCAGAGGAGACAAGAAGAATTAACACTTGTCAGAAAAGAGAAAAAAGCAATAGGAACCTTTCTGAGCATGTGTCGGAAGGTGCAGGCATCTGTGAAAGGTAGTGCTTTGGGGGGGAATTTGAAAGTGGCAACTCCAGAAGACACAATTTTCTTTGAAAATGGCTAGGCTTTGTAAAACCTTTTTCTTCTAAACCATAGCAAGGATGAGGGGTGGGAGAAGTAAACCTAAAGCATTTGAGGGATCAAGTGAATGCTTATGCATCAAATGGTATTTGTAGGAGTCCATATGCCTGATAGCATGATGTGACTTCGGTGGGTTAGGTGAGGTAAGCTGGACACAGGTCAGACATCTGATCTCTCTCCGACCTATCTCTGTTTAAAGTTGATGTAGGTGAAGTAGAATTTCAACACTCGGAAGATCTTTGCTTAAAAAGACTAAATACAGTTGTGAACGTGGGAGAGAGACCCCTACAGACCTACTACAGTTTGAGCCCAGAGCTGAAAGTATGTGCCCAGGAAATGCACTCTTTTAAGGAAAGCCTGATCTTCCAGCAGTTCTGGGAGGAAGCAGCAGAGAAGGTAGGAAGAGACTGTGGAACTTCAGGAATGGACTATGGAAGTTCAGGAGAGAAGGAGGAGAGCGTTGTTCCTGAATTGGACCAGGATGATGTTTTCCACAGTCTAATCTGCCCTTGTTTTATGAGCTATGCAAGGTTGTATGATGATCTCAGTTCTGGAAGTCTCACACTTTCTGCAGTCGATACCATTTTTCAGCAATTCACAAATAATCCTGAAGATATCAAAAGTGAACTGAACACCATATGTGAGCTCAGTCCTGGAGGAGACAGAGACTGGGTTGATCAGCGATTTCAGCAGATCCAGCAGTACCATGAAATGCACTTAACTTTTGATGCTGCCAAGATCATTGCCAATGTCAAAGACAGTTTAAACCTCTCTGGTGACTTCACTATCCTGGAAAACTTGTTGGACATAGTAAGTATCCCCTTCTTCAGCCCTGTACTGTCAGGGTGTTGGCCGGAAAACCTGGGTAAATCTGGACCTTCCCACAAGTGTGTCCTAGTCTGTCAAGAGCTATTCCTTGTCCCAGAATGTTTCTTTGAGATAAAAAGTGTTCAAACAAGTGTTTTTTGTGTAATATTTCCAAAGAGAGAGGAGATGGTATTCCTGTTTGGGGTGTGGTTTTGCAGGGGACTTTTGTTTCCCTGCTGGAGAACAGGTTGCATTTCCCATTTCCAGACTGAATGTTTGTTTGCACTGCTTACTTTGTAGATAGAAAAGCTGGAGTCGTACAAGACACAAAAGTTGAACTCCATCAGCCCTGAGCTTATGTCTGCCAAGAGTCTGCTGCAGGGGATCACTGTGAACCGTCGTGAGTGCCTGAGGGAGCTGGCCCAGCAGAAGGAGTTTGTCTGCTGGGTCAGAGAAGCACTGAAAGGTGTGTGCTGCTCACCCGGGCATTAGGCAGATGGTGCTAGAAGGAATGCCAGTTTGTGGTGGGGGGCAGAAGGAATGCCATGTCCCTGACCTGTCTGTTATCTGCTTTGTGCCTTCAAGGCTTCTGGTATTGATAGTTACAAGCATCTCTTAGGGGTTTTTGTATGGAATGTGCTATGAAGTAGTCCCTTTAAACATGTCCATGCCACAGCAGTTTTGTGCAGCACACGGTAGCTACCCTGGGCTCAGTCTGAAGGTTTGTGGTGGTTGCCACTGTTCAGTTCAGACCTGTTGCTTAAGAGAACAGAGGCTGTCAGTTTAATGGGATGGCAGTGATCTGAGTTGTGTGCCTGCCAGCTTAGTTGTCTTATATCCACAGAGACACACACCCTTTGCATTGCTTCCATCCTGGCTGGGAATCTGCTCTTTGTGGCAATGCTGAGAAAAGCCAGGGCCAAGGATGTCACTAATGTGGATGAGTAGCCTAGTAAAGTTGCTGGCAGGATGGGTGGAGGGAAGTTGCACAGGAAATGCTGCTTAAAGGCATTCTTTCTGCATCTTCTGTGAAAGGTGATGATGTGGAATTGCACTAAAGCTGCCTCGTTTGTTCATTCATGTGTTCTCATTTAAGATATAAATGAGCTGAAGGTGTTTGTAGACTTGGCCTCCATCTCTGCTGGGGAGAATGACATGGATGTGGACCGTGTGGCGTGTTTCCATGACACAGTGCATGGCTACTCTTCCCTGCTCTATGAGCTTAGGCAAGAGTCAGGGTTTAAGGACTTCATGCACTGCTTGAGGAAGCTGTGGCGAGCCCTGGAGAGTGATGAGAATCTTCCCAAGAAACTGGTGAGTTCCAGGTCCTCTCCTCATCCTCTTGTGTTTCCGCTTTCTAAGAGTGGCTGGAAGATTCACTGCACAGGACAATTTGCACTTGTGTGGGGACATCACAGCAGCTCTTGTTATTGGCAGAAAAAAGTCTTATGTTTCCATGGCACAAAAGTTCACTGCAGCAACTGTAACTGGTATAGCAGGGATTTTCCCAGAGTGCTGCTGAGGCTTTCAGGCATGGTATAGCTTTGCTCTTGCGAGAGTTTGAGTGATGATGCAGAGGAGGGAAGGCAGATGGATAGGAGCTCTGTCTTATTCTTTGCAGCAGGGCATGTTTCTACAGCAAGAGGCATTGAAGCACTGTGGGCTCTGTTCAGCTTCCCATGGTGCTGGTAAAGATGAGCTGTGCAGGAACCATCAGGCTGTGACCTGTAGTCATTCCTTTCTTCCTTCCTCATCCCGAAACTCTTATGCCAGCCCAAGCTGTTTGTCCTGGACACAGATGTAATCCTAGAAAGAAGTGCCAAGTCGAAGCAATTAGGGCAGTGCAATGTCTTCTCTTCTCACAGCGTGCTTCAGCTCAACACTTAGAGTGGTTGAAAACAGTGAAAGAGAGCCACGGGTCTGTGGAGCTGTCGTCGCTGTCACTGGCAGCTGCCATCAACAGCAGAGGAATATACGTTCTCAGAGCACCAGCTGATGGGCAAAAGGTGAGGCTGCTTGGCTCCCCTCCCTCCTGCAGGTAACACTGCTGTCACGTAGGTGACTCGGAAATGTGCTGTAGCTCTTCTCCCACTTTCACACTTCCTTTCTGGGGCTGCTGCCTCTGAAGTGCTCCCTTTGCTGGGCACAGCACTGCCTCAGGAGTGGAACTTCTGCACTGATGACTTGTTCTCTGGCAGGTTTCCTTGGACAATGTCCTGCGCTTCACCCTCCCAGGGAGCTCTGGGGATAACGAGGCATCGTGGAAATACTCTCTGGCAGAGCTCCGTGAACTGCAGCACAAGCTGATGCTCATGTCGACAAAGGGGGAGCAAGGCTTGGAGGTGGAGAAGTTCTCTGAGGTCAGATTTCAAACCCAGTGGGTTACTGAAATGAGGCTGGGGTTGGATTTTGCCTGGGATATCAGCTCGTTAGACCGGTTTACAGCTGAGTTGCTGGGGATGGATAGTAGCAGATAGATGTTCTTACCTGCTTGGTTCCCTCTTAAGGTGGAAGCAAGCTGGGGACTGGAGAGTGGACTGGTACCCTCATCCTCTGGCTCCACTGGGGATACTCCTTGCCAGGAGGGTTGCTGTGTTTTTGTGGCAAGCTGGGGATTCCTTCCTGGCTTCCTGGGGATCCTGCTGTTAAAAAGCCACAGTCTTTCGTTACTGCACCAGGCCTGACACTCCTCGCTTGGGACCTTGCTTTTGATTGAAAGTCCTTCCTGCTGTTTCATCACTGGGACTTGACTTGGTAAATCAGCTTAGGGTTTTTTTCTCTCTCCTCTCTTCTCACACAGATCTTTTCCAATGTCCAAAGACTTGCACAGGCCTTTATAGACCTTTATTCAGCTGGGAACATGCTCTTCCGCTCCTGGCTTGCTCATGTGTATTGTTCACCCGAAAGAGAATCCTGTGTTCTTATAGACTTCTCTTTGGGACTGATCCCAGTGCTAGAAGGGCAAGGAGATATGGCAGTTGTGCTCCCAGGCCTTTGCAAGACGATGGAGAGTTTCCTGGAGAGCTGGAAAAGCTTCATGTATGAAAAACGATTCCAGCATTTCTACTTGAACTACTACACTGCTGAGCAGCTGGTCTATTTGTGCACACAGCTGGGGCAGGGGATGCCCAGCCAGGGTGCCCTAATGATGCTGTCGTTCTTAAAACACAACTGCACTGAGCAGGATGTCCTTAGAGCCTCCAGGAGTGATGTTCCTACCAGCTCGAGGGAGGCCATTTCTGACTTGCAAGCGGTGCTGGATGAGGAGAAGGACCTGACTGCACGGCTGAAGTGCATCTGGGAGTGCTACATGGACAACATGGACTCCTTCCTTCCAAACTGCCTGGATATTGATGGGCTTGGCGGGTTGCTGAAGAATCTGGCCAGCTGGGAAAGAGAGCATGTCACACGAGACTTCCTACGAGATCTTCTGTATGTCGGGCAGCCCAACCTCATCACGTGCCCTCGCTCCGAGGTGCTCACATCTGCTCTGGCTATTTACATGAACAGCCCCAACCAGCCCCTTCCCACCTTTGATGAAGTTCTCCTGTGCACTCCTCAGACCACTGCTGAGCAAGTGGAGCTTTTCCTCAGGAGGTGCTTCATTCCCTGTAGCAGAGGAGAGAAAATTTACACCATGCTGTATGCAGATGAGCTGAGTTATGATGTGAGCTGCAGAGCAGAGGAGCTGTTCCAGCACCTGCAGCACTACAGCAGCACCTATCGCCTCGTCGTTCTGTGCAACTGTGAGAGGGAGCACAGCTACATCCCTTCTGTCTTCAGCCAGTACAAAGTGCTCACGATACCCCAGAGGTCACTAACTGAAATCCAGCAGTACCTTCAGCACCACTACAAAGTGGCTCAGCCTTCAAGCTCAGCTGCTTGTGTGTTCAAGGACAGTATGTGTGTTGGGATTGTGTCCTCCAAAAGAGCTGGCATGGGTAAGGTGTCACATGCAAAGCAGGGTCAGCTGAGTGTTACACAGAGTGGGGTTCACCTTGCTAGGATTTCTGCCTGAGTGATAAGCATCTAGTCAAAAAGAATGATTCAGACTATAGTCAGTGGAGTGAGGTGGAAGCTGTAAGGACAGCTCATCTTGCCATGAGATAGGCATCTCTGTAGATGGTTCATCTTGCTAATCTGACACTCGTCTCTTACTGACGTACATCAATAATGTAAACTAGAGAGCTCATGCTGGATAAGATGGATCTGACCTCCTGAGGTGTTCAAATATGCCCACAGGAAAACAGATGTGAGATGGGCCGAGGGTTGTACAGCCTGCCTGTTTTTCTTGCATAGGAAATGATTGTTGGCTGTCTCATAATGCAAAGAGCTGGAGGACATTAAGTAAAACTACATGGCAGGCTGAAAAGCAAACAGAAGGTGGTTCTTCAAACAGTGATTAGTTAAATTGTGGAACCCAAAGCTTTACACAGACTTAAAACATTATTAGATAAGGTCATGAGAGAAAATGCACATGAGACAGCTTTACCCAGACACCCATAACTGGGAAATATTTGTGGGATGAACCCACCACAGCCAGCTCCTGCCCTACATACAGTGTAAAGGGCGTGATGAGATGTGCCCAGTGGACATGGAATGGTCTTTCCATTCCCCATGTTAATCTGGGGAACAGCAGATGCAGACTGCAGCCAACCACAAACAACAAACCCAAGTCACTGGCAAAATTAGTTTCTACAGGACAAGATAGGAAACTTGAGGGTGCTTTTATCTTTGACAACAATCATTTCCTGCCCCCTCCATGTTTTGGCTTTAGAAACAACCACATAATAGGACTGAAGTCCTAATAAAAAGCAAAGACTTTCTTATGTAGTCCAAGCAAAACAAGCCATGTGGCCATGACAGCCTTCAGTAGCAGCAGCAGCAATGGCTTTGATTCCAGGCTGCAGCTGATCTCACCAGACTAAGGCTTTCTTCTGGAATGCCTGTTAGGAAGGTTCAGGGTTTTCAGAGGATAGGGTACTTAAGCATTTGACTTCCTTCTTTCTGTGATGACCTTAATATGATGTATTTGATATTGATGGCTTTAATTCTTTTGGTGGTTTTTATGATAACAGGGAAATCTCTGTGTGTGAAGAGGCTACATGAGAGACTGCAAGAAGAGCAGCTTGACTGTACAGAACTTCTGCAAACTATCAGACTAATTGAACCGCAAGTGAATGAAGATAAAGTGCTAAAATCTCTTCTGCCTTTTCTGGAGAGAAAACACCAGAGCAAGCCCATGATATTCCATTTTGATATCACCTCTTCAGTAAGTACATCCCTCCCACAGCTGCCTTGTCCTGGAAGTTCTGTGTGGATCCTTGCAGGACTTGTTTCTTTAAAGCTTTTGTTTCTTAGTAAACCATTTCACTAGGATGTGTTTTCTAATTATTGTGTAAGTAACATAAACAACTCTTTACCATCAAGGTGATTGAACTCTGGAACAAGTTGCCCAGAGAAGCTGTAGAGTCTCCAGCCTTGGAGATATTAAAAATCTGACTGGATGTGGTCTTGGGCAACCTGCTGTAGCTGAGCCTGCTTTGAGCAGGGAAGTTGGACAAGATGATCTCCAGAAATCCTTTTCACCCTCAGCTGTCCTATGATTCTGTGAAGTTACGATGAGTAATAAAGTGGAAGTACCTTTGTGTCTTTTCTTGTGATAGGTACAAAGTGGAATTCCAGAGTTCCTATTCAAGCTGTTGGTTTTGCAGTATCTGACAGATAATAATGGAAATATGTGGCTACGACAGAAGTGCCATTTGTATATCATTGAAATCCTTGAGGTGTCACCAGTGCCAAAGAAAGCAGCAAGATATGTATGTACACAGCAGTACTCGATGTCTTTGAATTTCTCAGTCACTTTGCACATGTTTGTATATAGCTGCACATGAGTTGTAGAGATAACTGGAACCCTAGCTTAGGAATTCCCTGTTTGTATCGGGGTGTGCTGTGCATCTCTATCACAAAGTGGTGTCCCTGGTGTTGTACAAAGTGATGTTAAAACCAGAGAGTAAATTATACCTGTCGTGGTTCTCTTGGGTTGATAATTTCTGAAGGCCTGTTAGTCCAAGCCTCCCTGTCCCTGCACTAACATTTATAGGAAACATAAAAATGCAAAATCTGATCTCCCTGATGTTACTTTGCATGTTTGAAAGTACTAGAATGTTTGTATGCAGTTATGAGAAGAGTGTGTAGAAGTGACAGGGTTAAATAACAGTTTCTTGGGTTTAGTTTTCTTTGAGGTAGCACTGAGAAGGGGCTGGATGTAACAAAGCACTGATGTTGCAGGAAGGAGACTGTAGGAGGAAGTAGGATTAATTGTTGTGATGCACTTTAAGCAGAAGTGATGCACAGGGGGAAAACTGTCGTGGCTGTATAGGCTAGCTGCTGTTGGTCAGTTAGGGCTGTGATTTTAGGCAAAAATACTGTTAGGAACAGATCAAAGAAACCGAAGATGATTAGGGCTACAGCTTTGTGATGGCACAATTTCTTTTCCTATGTTCCAGATGTCAACAAGCCAGAAGTATAATTTCTTTGATGTGTTTCCTAAAGTAACATGCAAGACTCCCAAGGAAGTACTAGAAAGGGAGACACTTGGGAACCAGTCTGGGGATGTTTCAGACCCAGGAATGGACGAGGAGGAATTTTGCAGTGAGGCTTTCCAGAGACCTTTCCAGTATCTGAGAAGATTTGACCAGGGGTACAATCTGGACACGTTCTGTTACGAAGCACGCTCTGTGGAAGGGAGCCCAGCAGAATGCCTGCAGCAGTTCCTCCTGCACTGTGGGATCACAGACCCATCCTGGTCAGAACTCCGAAACTTCACATGGTTTCTCAATGCTCAGTTGAGAGACTGCGAAGCTTCTGTTTTTTGCAACCCTGACTTTGTCCAGGACACTTTGCAAGGCTTCAAAAACTTTGTCGTTACTTTCATGATTTTAATGGCAAGGGATTTTGCAACACCCTCCCTAAACATTTCTGATGAAAGCTCAGGAAGGCAGTCCTTCAACCTGGAGGACGTTGCAGAAGAAGATCTTCTTCCTTTCCGCATTCGGAAAAAGTGGGAGTTGGAGCCTCATCCATATTTGTTTTTCAATGAAGATCGTGTGTCCATGACATTCATTGGTTTTCACTTCCAGCCTAATGGCAGTGGTGGTGTCGATGCCATTAATCCTTTCAACGGCAACGTTATCAAGAGAAACGTCATGACTTCACAGCTGTACAACGGCTTGTTACTCCAAAGAGTTCCCTTCAATACCCCATTTGACCAGTTGCCTCGTCACGAGAAGCTGGAGAAGCTTTGCATGGTTTTGGGAATCCCCTGGGTAATAGACCCTGATGAGACGTACGAACTCACGACAGACAATGTGCTGAAAATCTTGGCTATTGAGATGCGATTCAGATGCAACATCCCCGTTGTCATCATGGGAGAAACAGGCTGTGGCAAAACCAGGCTTATAAAGTTTCTGTGCCAGTTACGCAGAAACTGTGTAGAGGCAGAGAACATGAAGCTTGTAAAAGTTCATGGAGGTACAACTGCAGAGATGATTTATGCCAGGATCAAAGAAGCAGAAGACCTTGCTAAAGCCAATAAAGAGCAGCATGGGTTGGACACAGTCCTATTTTTTGACGAAGCCAACACAACAGAGGCTGTAAGCAGCATCAAGGAAGTTCTGTGTGACCACACAGTACAGGGGAGGCCTTTGGCCTCTGGCTCTGGCTTGCGGATCATAGCAGCCTGCAACCCTTACCGTAAGCACACACCAAAGATGATCCAGCGCCTGGAATTAGCTGGGTTGGGCTACTGTGTCAAAGCAGATGAGACAAAGGATAAGCTTGGATCTATTCCACTGAGACAGCTTGTGTACCGGGTCCATGCACTCCCACCCAGCATGATCCCCTTGGTGTGGGATTTTGGGCAGCTGAACAACTTGACTGAAAAAATGTACATACAACAGATTGTACAGCGAGTTACCAACCACGTCCCAGTGAGGCAGGGGGAAGCTGAGGTAATTACAGAAGTGCTCTTTGCTTCCCAGCAGTACATGAGGCAGAGGGATGATGAGTGCAACTTCGTCAGCCTGCGGGATGTGGAACGCTGCATGGAAGTTTTCAAGTGGTTTCACAAGCGCAGTGAACTCCTGCTGAGAGAGCTGGAGAAGTACCTGGCTGAGAAGAGAGCTCCAAAGAGCACCACTGAGAGGAACAATGTTATCTGGTCCTTAGTGCTGGCAGTCGGGGTCTGCTATCATGCATCCTTGGAAAAGAAGGAGGCGTACAGGAATGCTATCAGCCAGGTCCTCCCCAAACCTTACAATACCCAGAAAAAGATTTTGGAAGAAATCTCCCTGATGCAGGACTTATTCCTGAGTGGTGTGCAGCTCCGAGATACCATAGCAAGAAACTTGGCCTTGAAGGAAAATGTCTTTATGATGGTCATCTGCATTGAGTTGAAAATCCCTCTTTTCCTTGTTGGGAAGCCTGGGAGCTCCAAATCCCTTGCAAAAACCATTGTGGCTGATGCTATGCAGGGCCAAACAGCTCAGTCAGATTTGTTCAAGGACCTGAAGCAGATCCATCTAGTGTCTTTTCAGTGCAGCCCTCTCTCCACTCCTGAGGGAATCATAGGCACTTTCAAGCACTGTGCTCGATTCCAGGAAGGGAAGAACCTGGAGGAGTACGTCTCCGTGGTGGTTTTGGATGAGATTGGGCTGGCAGAAGACTCTCCCAAAATGCCCTTGAAGACTTTGCATCCACTTTTGGAAGATGGCTGCATAGATGATGTCCCTCTTCCTCACAAAAAGGTTGGCTTCATCGGGATTTCCAACTGGGCTTTGGACCCTGCTAAAATGAATCGAGGCATCTTCGTCTCACGTGGTGACCCCAGCAAGGACGAGCTGATGGAAAGTGCGAAGGGGATTTGTTGCTCAGCACCAGGGGCTTTGCAGAACATCAAACACTATTTTTGTCACTTTGCAGATGCATATGAAAATATTTGCAAGGCCCAAGACAGGGAGTTCTTTGGTCTGCGTGACTACTACAGCCTCATAAAGATGACTTTTGCCTTAGCTAAGAGCTCCAAAAGTGAGCCCACACCTCAAGACATAGCTGAAGTTGTTCTTCGTAACTTCGGTGGCAAAGATGATGTTAATGCCTTGGAAATATTCACCTCACAGCTACCAGAAAAAGGAGAAATACGTGCTTGTGATATCAGTAGAACCGAGCTAATACGAAAAAACATTTACAGCAGTGGTGAGGATGGTGACTGCAGGTACCTGCTTGTGTTGACTGAGAACTATGCGGCACTACAGATCCTCCAGCAAGTTTTTTTTACTGCCCGACAACAGCCAGAAATTATCTTTGGCTCCAGTTTCCCAAAGGACCAAGAGTATACCCAGATCTGCAGGAACATCAACCGTGTGAAGGTCTGCATGGAGACTGGCCAAATGGTTGTGCTCCTCAACTTACAAAACCTTTATGAAAGCCTCTACGATGCCCTCAATCAGTACTACGTGTACCTTGCTGGCCAGAAGTATGTTGATCTGGGACTGGGCACCCACCGGGTGAAGTGCCGGGTGCACCCCAAGTTCCGTCTCATAGTCATCGAGGAAAAAGACGTGGTGTATAAGCACTTTCCCATCCCACTGATCAACAGGCTGGAGAAGCACTACCTGGATATCAGTACTGTCCTGGACAAGGGGCAAAGAGAAGCTGTGGAAGAGCTGAAGAAGTGGGTGCAGGAATTCACTGCGGCCAGCACAGAAGAGCATTTCATCAGCGAGCAGAAATACAGCCCTTGTGATGTGTTTGTGGGCTACCACTCCAACACCTGCGCCTCGGTGGTCCTGCAGATGACGGAAAGGCTGAAATCAGTGTGTCCTCCCAGTGAGCTCCTGTCCCACGTGAGGAGGGAAGCCCAGCTGGCACTGCTGAGCTGTGCCACCCCCGACTCTGTGATCCGCCGCTGCGACTCCATGGGGTTGTTCATGGCAGGGTCTCTGGCCAATACATACTTCAAGCAGCAGCAGCACACGTCTTTTGCAGATTTCCTCCGAGCTCACGTCCGCGCTGGGGCTGGGTACCGGACGGCCTTCACAGAGGTGAGTGTCTTGCAGCGTCCTCTCCACACCCCCCAGCCTGCACGGAGGTGTGTGGTTGAGGGCTGATCACGGCTCCACGTGCAGCCCTGCTGCTCAGTGCCCAGGTCTGCAGAGCTGGGGGTTTCAGCAGGGGTGGTGTTGGGTCCTGAAGAATCTTATACCTCCGCTATGTGTGAAGTGGTTTTTGGAGCTCCCTGGCAAGCAGGGGTTTTAAGAGATGCATCAGCTGCCCTAACTCACTTTACTTTGAAAGCAGTTCTGTCTCCATGAGCACAGCCAGCAAAACAGGCTGCTGGCTGCAGAAAAAGTCACCGGGAGCCTTTGAACCTTCATTCCTTTTTGTCTGCCTCTGTTCTTAAAGATACAAAAGATTTTAACCCAGCTAAGCTGCAAACAGCTGGAAATCTCCTCTGCCTTTGGTGGGATAGCTCTGGTTTGCTTTTGCGTAGTACCAAAACTAAAGAACTTCAGTTGAGATTGGCTGGAGGGTTTCTCCCTCTCCTGCCTCACATGGAAACAGTGTGCTTTCCCCTGAGGCTGGACATGCTGCTCCTGGGGAGCAGGGAAAGCACGCTGCGGGGCTTCATGAGAAGCTTCTCAAAGCCTTGGCTGCCCCTTCTCTGGGAGCACCAAGAGTCGTATCCAGCTGCCCAGCAGTGGCCCTGAGCTGATGTGATAGCCCTTTGCCTACCTGCAGGCCAAATAAATGCTTTTGGGGTGCAGTCCAGCTCTGCAGCAAGGTAGCAGCACCTGGGAACACATGAGTCATTCTCTGCTGCCTTCCTACTGCATCCCTGAGCAAAGGGTAAACCCACACCTTGCACTCCCAGGTCACCACCTTCTCGAGGCTCCTCACCAGTGCTGATGCTGCTTGTCTGGAGAGAGAGCTGCAGGGTAAAGCAGAGAGGCCTCAAATCCTGTTCCTGCAGCAGTTTGACACAGAGTACTCCTTCCTGAAGGGCATCCGGTGAGTCTGGCTTTGCGTTATCCTGCTCTGGGTGGGCTGTCATCTGGGTGGGCTGTCATCTGGGTGGGCTGTCATCTGGGTGGGCTGTCATCTGGGTGGGCTGTCATCTGGGTGGGCTGTCATCTGGGTGGAAGGTGCCTGGGCAGAACACTTGCTTCCCTTCTCCTTGGGGTCACTCCACGAGGCCGTGCTGTGCTGAACAGCGGGCTGGCTCGCTGCAAACTGTGTTAGTGCCATCGTACTGAGATGGGTTTTCCAAGTTATACCATCCCTTCAGGGTGGGTGTTTTAATCTCTCCTCCTGCCTGCAGCAGCCAAAGCTAATGTGGAGTGACTACTTCTACAGTCTTCAGTGTTTTGTCTTTACACTTAATGGCTTCTTTTAAATCTTCTTTCACTCTTTAGAGATTTTCTTGATGCCACATCAGGAAATAAAGTCCTCATTATTCAGACAGACTTTGAGGAGGGCTCTCAACATGGCCAGCTTGTTGCCTCAGCCAAGTAAGTCAAATGTGAAGTGATTCCCAGCTAGCTGTTCTGCTTGGTGACTCCACACCCCCATTTGATTATTAGTGCTGTTTTGGGGATTTCAGAATCAGGAATGTGTAATCCTTGGTTTATTCTGTAGTGGGATCAATCTAGAAGCACTAATTGTATTTCAAATAATAATTCATAACCCAAGTCATAATAAAATGAATCAAATTACCAGGTGATCCCCTCTGAGGTGTGACTGCTTGCCCTTGGCTGCAGTAGTCCTGAGGAGCTGAGGGTCAAGGCTGTCATTCGAGGCACAGCCAGAGGTGGTGGGCTCTTATGTCTGTATGGGGGAAGAATTGTGCCCTCTCTTGCAGAGGGAGGACTTGTGGCCATGAACCTTTGTCTTTGATGCTGTCAACAGCATTTCCTCTTTGTTGTAGGTACACTGTTGTTAATGAAATCAACAAGGTGGACCTGGGAGAAGTCTCTGTCTTTGTTTACTTTATTATGAAGCTTTCCCGCGTGGCAGGAGGAGCGTCCTATGTGGGGTTCCATGGAGGTGGGTCTGGCTCTCCATGGCTCCTTGCTCTTTAGCTGGCCTCAGGCAAACGTACCAGAGCAGCATTTCTCTTGTTCACCTTCACCAATGCTTAAACTCTGGAATCAGTGTGTCCTGTGGGTTGTCAGAGCTGTTTCCCTTACCCACAGGGAGTGCTCCTGGGGGAGGTCAGTACCTTGGAGACCTTGTCTCCTCTGTGAGAGCACCTTGCCTAGCCCACTGACAGATGGATCCTCTTTCTAGTCAACTGGAGAGCAGCAAACAATGCTACCTGTGTTTGCATATTGCTGTTCAGGAGGCTCCTGAGTACGTGCTTACATGTTCTGCTTTCAGCAGCAAGGCTCCTGCTGTGTGTGGTGGGTTCTCAGAGCCTCAAAGTCCTGGCAGTGTGCATGTCCTGTCAGGGTAGTGTGAGTTACCATGTCCCATGTGAGTTCCTACTTTCTAGTGAAGAAGTGAGAGTAAGTGAACTCTGAATGGGAACTGCTAGCTCACAGGTACTGGGAGGTAGTTCTTGGGAAGCTCTTCTAGAAGAGCATGCTGCAGGCATGAAATAATGTAGTTCTTTTGTCATCTGCCTTTAGGACTGTGGCAGTCAGTGCATATAGATGATCTCCGCAGGTCCAAAGACATGACCTCTGATTTGACTGCCCTGCAGAACCTCACCATCAGCCAGATATTCTGTGAGGATTCAGGTAAAGCCAAAGGTGAGTTGCATGCTGGCTGTACCAGCCAGTGGTGTTGATGTGCAGGTGGGGAAATGGGGAGATGTGGCCTCAGACTTGGTGCTAGTGGAACCTCTGCCTGGTACAACGTACCTAATGATTTTCCTTGCTCAGCATCTGTTTTTTGTGGGGGGTCCCACATGGCTACCAACTTATATCTGTATTTAGTTCATTACTGCAACTTTGGGTTGTCAGTTAAGTTAATTTGGTAGTTTTCCCTTTTTCTCCTGACAAAAACGTGCTGTTTGCTCTGCTCAGCACCCTGAGTGTTCTGTCTCAGTGCAGGAGGCAGCAGATGCTGCATGGCGGAGACCCCTGACACGGCATCACTCCAGAGCACGTTTCACTTGCATGAATATAGATCTGTTCACCTAAACCTATAGGAAGGTTAGAAAAGACCTTTTTCTTTCCCCTCAGTGTTTTCTTACGCTTTCCTTTCACCATAGTGCCTTACAGGATTCTGGTAGAGCTCAGTGTATTAGCTCCAATTTCTTCCAGTTCTTGCTGCATGAAGCTTGACAGCCCTAGCAGCTGTAGCTGTGTGTAGAGCTGGATCTCAGCTACTCATGTAGGTGATAATGGACCTCTGACAGATGTTCTGCTGTCATGGGATGCAGTTGCTAAATAAGCTCTTACCTAACTGATGCAGAAGTGTATTTCTTTCTAATAAAAATTCTACACCTTAGCTGCAGCTCTGCCTGGGAATGGAGAAGAACAGGAAGAAAATGAGACAGAGGTTGAAACACCAGTTCCAGAAGCAGAGCACTATGAGGTCAGTTCAGAATGCATTTGTTCGCTTCTCAGCTGTCACTGTGGGCTCTGCCCTCTGTCATCCATAGCTGCAACATGCCTTCTGCATCCCCATTCATTTCAAATCCATCAGGAATATTATTTGCATCATGAATGTTAATGAGCAGACATTGCTCCCCCTCTCTCTGCAGCCCAATCAAAATCAGCAGCATTAAAGGAGGAAACCGTTCTATGGACCCTCCAATTCCTTATAGTCATTTCATACTCCTAACTTTTATCAATCAGTTTTAAAAGCATCTGTTGTCTTTCTACACCCTGAAGCTCGGAACTGCTGGAGTTGACTGTGGACTTGGCTGTGCTGCAGCCATGTGGAGTGGCTCATGTTCCCCTGACAGCAGCAGCTGGAGGATGCCCAGTACAAGGGTGACTGGATGTGGCTTTTGCCCTGCTAGTGCCTAATGGTCCCCCAGGGAGGGCATGTTTTTGCTAGCCATGATTATAACTTCCACTTTTTTCCCTGAACTGACTGCTCTTATCTTAATGCAAATGCTGTTTTGTGTGCCTGTTTGAAAGAGCCACAGAAGCTGTCATGTGCTTGAGAGCAAAAGAGCAACGTAGATTTGCAGCCTGAGATGAGAAGAACTAGGAGATGGGATGCTGGGGGACAGACCCTTTCTGGAGAGCACAATGATGATTTTAAGAGGGATGTGTTGGGGACAAGGGTGAAAACTGAAGAGTAATGAACTTGTTTTCACGCTGCTCCTGGGCAGGGTGAAATCCTGGACACCACTGTACTCCTGAGGACCTGTGTACAAAGTGCTGTGGGGATGCTGCGGGACCATAATGAAGATCTTGGTCGAAGCAGAAGACGAATTGAGATTCTCCTTGGCCTTCTGTCCAAAGAGGATGACTTGAAAGGTATGTGCTCCCTGGCTGCAGCAGGCAGCGTCCCTGAGCTTCTAGGGGACCACCAAAACATGTAAGTTAATTCACTGGGCACCCAAAGGTCAGTGGTCCTTGCAGTAGTGTAGACCAGGCGGGTCTCCCAGGCAGTCTCCCAAGTGTGTGTGTCTGTGCTCCCCTCTGTTGCTCCTTTGGCTGTAGGGCTTTCCCTGGAGTTCAGGTTGTGGCTTTTTCTTTGGCTGTGCCAGCTCTGCTGGCTGTTTTCTTCCTTGTTTGAATAATTGGCCAATTATAAAAGGCTGTGCTCGGTGTGATATTTGGGGTTGGATCCAATGCCAAGAGAAGAGAAAATGCAAGTTCCCTGTTGTTTTCTAGCCTCTTTCCTGGCGATAACAAAGGCTCGTGTCTCCAGCCTCTTGAAGAAGCAAGAAGAAAATTCCCTTCACCCCGAAAACTGGGTGCTTCGGGAGGCTTCCAACCTCAGTGCTCTCCAGGAGGCAGGCACCTTCAGGTGAGGACAGCAGCAATATCTTGTAACCTGCAGGCTTCCAAGAAAAGTCTGCAAATGGCAACTGTGCAGCAGAGACAGCAGTTTTTTTTAATCTGAATATCTGCAGTGTCAGTCTCCAGTCTGTGCTGGAAACTCTCCAAAGGCAGTTGTGTCCTCTCCTGGCCCCTGAGGGAGGGTGGCTTGCAGCTGAATGGGCTGTACTGGGACTGCTTTGAGTGGAACAGTGGGATTACAGGGTGGGTGGTGGTGTTTTTTCTCTGTATAGCAGGTTTAGGACTTTCTCGCCTACAAATGTCAGCAACTTTTCAGGACAACCACCTCTTAATTTGCTGCTGCTGTTGCTGACCTCCCCTCTGGGTTTCTTGGTCTCTTTCTGCCCCCAAAGGCACACCCTGTGGAAGCGAATCCAGAACATGATCACTCCATTCCTGGCTCTCCTGATCGCTGTCATAGACAGAGATGGCAATCTGGAGCTGTTGGTCAGGCCGACAGATGAGTGGGTGACAAACCTGTGGATGTTCATCTTCAGGGATACAAAACTTCTGACTGTCCCTTACGGTGTGGGTAAGAACAGGTGAGGCACTGGAGAGAGCAGCAGGAGAGCTTGGCTGGCAGCACTGCGACCAGTCCAGCCCTGGCTTTAAATCCACATGGGAGATCCACACTGTTGGTTGCTCCCCTGTGCTGTGCCAAAGGCAGCAGGGCAGCTCTTGGTGACTTCAGAAGTCTGCTCTTTCTGCCTTATCCCCAGTACTTCTGTGCTTTGCTCTCTAGCTCTTGGCATGCTCACTCTTCTCACCCAGCCCTTGAAGCCCACATGTCCTGCCATTACAGCCCTTTTGCTGGGGAACCTTACTGAGTAAATCCTAAAGCTACATGATTGTCAGGATCTGCTGCATTAATGAGTCCTTCAGTTCTTTCCCCTTCCCTCGTCCCCTTCTAGGGCTAATTCCTTGCTTTCTGCAGCTTCCTGCCTCTGTGGTCTGAATGTGTTTCCCAGGCAAAAGCCCAGTGCATTAATGACCTTTTAATCTCCTAGCTCTCAGCCAGAGGTAATTCTGGTGCAGAACAACATGATGGTGTCTGCTGATGCTGGGAACAAGCTGCCCTTCAGCTGGAGGATAAAGGAGTACTTGGATGAGATGTGGTTGGAAGCTCAGTACATCCAGAACACTGAAGGTGAGTCTGGCTTGAGCATGTGACAGAGCATCTCCACCTGCCCTGCAAACTCTGGTTTGTGCCTCTACCTTTCTGTGACCCTGGAGTTGCTGTAAATCCCTCTATGCTCATAGGAGCCAGCAGAGCTTTGTGCAACTCGCTTTTCTTTGTGCTTCTCACTGTTAGTCTTCCTTGCATATTCTGTGCCCTTGTCTTCCAAATGCTGTGGAAATGCCAAGAGTCAACGACAAGATGAGATTCCATAAACATGACCCTGGTGCCTGGGCTGTGAAGGCTGGGCCTCAAATCCCTCATTAGTGCCCTGAATGGGGGAGTGCTGTATGCATCAGTGATTAATTAGGGGTCACTTTCTTTAGGGTACAAGCTGTGTCAAACCCAACCTCCTCCTAATACTCAGCTTTTCTCTACATCCTCGTTTTCCAGACCAAGCTGAGAAGTTCGTGGATATCTTCCAGAAAACTGCACTAGGAAAATTTATCTCTGCTCTGACCGAGGAAGACAGGCAGATGCTCTTCCAGTGCTATATCACAGACTTTATTGTCTTGACCATTGGTGTGTCCTCCCCAGAGGAGCTGCAGGTCAGTGTCTGGAACAAGAGCTGCGAAGCCTTTGGGTGGGGAGAAGAGCGTGATGCCCATGGACATGCCCTTGTGTATCAATCTTGCCTTCTCAGACAAAAAATCCCCCCCTGAGGCAGACTGACAGCAAAGCAGCCACAAAGGAGATGCATTTGGCACTGAACGGCTGCTGAAATTGCTGAGACCTTACTCAGAAAAGCACTTCCATAGCAGCACCTATAAAAATTGACATACTATTTAAAGCTATCTTTGGAAAGTACCGATTCTCTTCTTTTTTTGCCAGGATTTCCAGTACAAAATGAGCTATCAAAGTTCTCTTTTAATTTTGATTTTAATTTTTTTTCCTAAACTTTCAGTGTCTGCGAATTGCGTTCCTGTCCTGTGTGGAGGAATGGAAGATGACATCTCCCAGAAGAGAGGAGATGGTGCCATCCTTGCCTTGGGTCCATGTTGGATACAATCGGTTCAAGAGCCGCTTGCAGAACTTCTCTAGGATCCTGGCTGTGCACCCACGTGTGGTTGACTACCTTATCAACCAGAATGGACACGGAGTGCCTCATACAGAGATGGTAGAGTCACCACAGGTGTTTTGTGAGCCTCAGCCCTAGCAGAGAGCTCTCGCTTCACTGAAGTAGCTGATGTTCAGTTTCCTTTTGATGTCAGCAACAGGAAAGTGGGAAGCACAGGCTCAGTCAGGATCCTCAGTATTAGGAATAATCTGCTATGTTATCTTTGTTACTAGCAGGATTTAAAATAGTTTGCCCTGCTTTCACATCAGTTAATAGGATGTGCTGATGATCCCAGCCATAAGCATGAGAATTCCAGAGCTTAAGATAATTAAGTAGAACATTATTCAGTAGAATGTGTGATTGAGAGCCCACAGGTTCATAAATAATTCTGAAATACAACTGTTGTGTTACACTTGCACCCTGTGTGTGTATCTAGGTTTTGGATGTGTTAGCTGCAATGGTATGTGCTGAAGAGCTGGAGAACCAAGTGCAGACAGCCCTTCCCGAGATCTGGCTGCAGAAAGTGAGGAATCTTCGTATGCCCATTGAATTTCTTTGTAAAGAGAAGGATTTACAGAGGCGTGGGAGTCGGTGCCATCAGCTGCTAAAAGAGCTCGAGTATGTACCACAGATCTGCTCCCAGTCTTCACTTTTTGCTTTGCTGTTAGTGAGAATATTGGTACAGCTGGAAGCTGCTCTGGTGCTGCCTTTCTCAGACTTTTCAGACCTTCCCAGGTTCCTGCTATCCCCAATTCTATAACAAGCATCGAGAGCCAGATTTTCTTTTTTTCTTCCTCATCTTGTATAGATTCCCCCTCTAACTCTGGCAGTATCTTCCAGTGCATTCCAGCTGGGTTCAGGGCTTCTTTGAAACTCTCCTTGGATTCCTGTTAACCAGCAATGTCTCTCCAGTACATCCCATGTGCATAAGGACTGTGAGAGCTGGGGAACTTTACTGCCTCTAAGATGGAGTTTTGGAAGACCAGCCCTGAGAGCTACCCCAGCTTCTCACAGACCTTCTGTGAAGAAAGTGTAGTTAATTGTGATTATTCCTTTTTAAAAATTACTTCCTTTGATACAAGAAGTTAGAGGTGTGAGAAGGCCTTTGTAGTGATCTTAACTCTGCTGCAGTGCTGTCCCTGGGACAGGCTCCTATGCCACAAGCTCACTGCGTTAGGTGCTGGCACAAGTTTTGTCCTTGACAAAAAGCCAGGGCTGATAACCAAAGGACAAAGCAAGAAGTTGCATGAAAAGTGCCCAAATGCTGTAGTGCTGAGCATGCAAAGCAGTGAGGTCGTTAGGCTGGCCTGAGGGGCACTTCCATTCCTGCTCCCAGCTCATGCAGTCACACTTTTTCTTCCCACAGTGTCTGCTGGAACCGGGTTTTCTCCATGTCTCTGTTTGTGGAACATGTGCTGTTTGGCATCAACACTCTGATGCCACAGTTTGAGGATTTAGTGAAGGAGTACACTCTGCGTATTGCCAAGGTAAGCAAAGATGTGACTTCACCTCTTCCCTGTTTTCTTCTGCTGATCAGGTGAATTTTTTTCACGGGTATTAGAGCTGAGTCATTCACCTCTGTCCTTTCCCTCCGCAGTGTTTTCAGCATGATTCAGACATGAAGACTCATCCAACTTTTGTTGCAGTGATGAAAGTACTGTGCCAATGCAAGGCTGAAGTCAGTGACAGGCTCTACAGGTACTGACACTGAGACAAGTTGTAGCATCTAGTAGGAGTATTGCCCATGTTGCCAGCACATTCCTGGGTGTAGGCAGTGCTGCATGCAGTGTACTGAAAGCCAAATGAAGAGCAGTAACTTCTGGTTTATTCTGCACCCTGAAGCTAAGCAGTGAGCCAACGGGTCTTACTCTACTTCTTCTTGGTCTAGTTGCAGATGAACATCTTCTTAAAGGCTTTTGATAAGACAACATTGAAGTAATTGTGTTCATTGCTGTTTCTGAATTACAGATATGATCTGAAGTCATGTGCGATCTGCCTAAGAGAGCCGAAGGATCCAGTCTGCCTGCCTTGCTACCACGTGTTCTGTCAGACATGCATCAAAATGTGGCTCGTACCAGCACAGATGCACTGTCCATACTGCAGAACTGACGTGGAGGATGTTCACTTAAGTGTCTCTGAGGAGCTCAGGTACTCCACCCTGTCCAAGGTGGAAGCATTGCAGTGGGGCTGGTTGTATGAGGAAATTCTGATTCACTGCTCTGAAGCTGTCAACATGAGTGGAATGGGTGGAGGGAACTCTGCTCTGCTCTCTGGAACAAGGACAGGTCCTGTCTGTTTTCTCTTTATTGTTTCGGAAGAAGGGAGGAAGTTGCCTTGGCCCTGTAAGAAAACTAATTACAAAACCCTATCAAGCTAAAGCACTGTCAGTGGCTGAACTGGAGAGGGGAACTGCTTGTCACCTTGCATTGCTTTGTGACAGCAAAAACCAGTTTGCCACTTGTGATCCTGGTTGTCAGTGAGGTACAGCCTTTGCAGACAGTTCTGCTGCCTTCTGGAAAGCTGGAGAAGTGTCTCACCGTGGTGACTTCTGCCTGTGTCTGCTTTGCTTCCTCCATTATTGAAGTGGTTCTGTATTTGAACATTGTCCTACTGCTCTTTACCCTTCTAGAGATGACATAGCAAGAAATGCCCTGTTCCGGCAGAGGTGCAATAATTTCTTCATAGATGTGGTCACTACCATGTGCTTCAAGGACAACGAACCCCCTGAGGCAGAGGTGATCCAAGAGCTCCTTAATCTGCTGTTTGTTCACAGAAATCTCCTGAAAGGTTCAGGTGAGCTCCCTTCATCCTGATGCTCAGCCTCATGGACCTGATTCTCTTGTCACTTTCTCTCACCTGCCAAACTTCTTCCTATCTCCACAGCTCACCCTGCGATCTGCACAAAACTTCTGTCCCCATTTAATGATGAAGTGGATGAAACTCCCGTCATCCGCTCGGTAATGCTGAAGCTCCTCTTGAAATACAGGTGAGCACAGCCAGACAATTGATGGATGTTACACTGGGGGTGGTTCAGCTTTCGTTTTCATGACCTTGTCAAGCCAATGGGATTGTTCTCCTCACTTCCATGCTATTCACTGAATTCGAATCATTAGAGGTGGAATTCATCCCATGCCTTTGTACTGGTTGTGCAACTTGGCTGGCTTGCATGTAGCTTGTGTGAGTATCTGACCAGTCTGTGCCAAGGTTTACCTAGCTGTTCTTAACCTAAGCCTGTGCTGAATGTGGATAGCATGGTTAACCTAGATAGCTGACTAATTGATATGCTCTAAATCAGCAAAGCAATACCCCTCATCCACAGAGATTTAACCAAGAATGATCTTTTGTACGCTTACACAGACCTCTCCATTCACACGAGCTCTTCCAGCCTCCCTCTGCAGTCAGGGCAGTGGTAGTTTGATCCTGATTTAGAAGATAAGTAGTAACCATCAGTGTTGCAGTTGTGGTAAGGGAGTGTTTCTCTCTCCTGTAGCTTCAATGAAGTGAAAAATGATGTGCAAGACTACCTGTCCCGGGTAGAGCACAGCAAGATCCTAGAGAAAAATGATAAAAAAGAACTCTACTTGCTTTTTGTCAACTGCTTAGAGGTAAGAGCTGGGTGATAAAACTGTTGTAGGAATAAAAAAAGTCAAGAATAGAAATTCTTCTGCAATTTTAGGCAAGTTCCTTGTGCATGTAACTAGCTGCCCAGCTAATTATATCAAATCACCTGGTCAGAACCTGCCCTCCAGTGACCAGCCTTACTTTTTGAGGTAAGGCTTATATGTTTGCAGCATTACATAAATTCTTCTTTCTCCTGGACACCTTGGGCAGGGGTCTGTGTGAAGTGAGGCCTGGTAAGACTCAAACTCCAACGCAGGAGTGCAGAGCAAGCAGGGGAGTTTCTAGTGGCAGTAGCCCACTGCTGGACTGCTTTCTTGTTTTCACAGACACTTGGTTTGCAGAGGCTCAGATTGTTATGCTGTTTGGCTTGTTCCCTTTCTTCCCCAGCATAACTCTAATGCTTTGGACAGCTTTAAACAAACTTGACAGCGGGGGCAGAGGTTTCATTCCTTATAGTTTTCATTAACATGGTGACTTTGTAGACAAGATCAAAATTTGTATTCTTGCTAAGGGAAAGACGGGTAGAGCTTGGCATCTCAGAACATGTGATGTGTGTTTCCACATGTGTGTGGCCAGTCAGCATGCTCATAACTCTCTTGCTCAGCTTAGGAAATATTGGGGAGAGCCTGGGCATACTGCTGAGGAAGGTGCTTGTTGATGTGGCAGAGCTTGAGGATAAGCATGAGGGAGGAGCTAATGGCAATGGGTGGAGGGTGCTAAGACATGAAAGCTTAATGTGCTTCCTGTGGTGTGGATGCATTGGAGATACCAAGTACCAACGCACAGCACGTCTGCTCTAGGTGGTTCAGCCACTCACAAAATATTCTGTCCCATCTTTAGGATTCTATGTGTGAAAAGTCTGAGGGCAGCCTGGGATGTGAGCGTATAAACTCCCTGTCTGGAGACAGAGGCTTTCCAGAGAACTATCTCCCAAGGAACAGTTGTGAAACTCCTCAGGAATCATCCGTGGAGTACCTGCAGGCGGTGGCCAAGGTTCGCCTGTACCTGAGTCAGGCTGCAGAGCTGCTCTTTGACTTGCATCAGTCCCCAGGTAAGTCTGATTGTCCTGCTGTCAGGTGGAGATGGGCTGGACACCGCCAGCGCACCGGTGCTGTGCTAGAGCGTGCTCCAATGCACGGCCAGGAACGAGGGCACCAGCCCTTTTCTCTTTCATGAGCAGTGTTAGTCATTATTTGTCCTCTTTCCCATGTGTTAGAAGAGTTCTATAACTAGTAGCAAGGCTGTGCTGGTGACCCCCAGGGTGTGGTTCTGTAGCAGTTGCACCTTTGGAAGGAGATTTATTTTATCCTCCAGATGCTAACAGTGAAATTTTATTTAGAGCCAACTAACTTGAACTTCAATGAATAAAGCAGAAATGATGTTTCACATAAATGACTGCTGTAAGGCTTAGTGTTTCATATGAACGAGAGCTCTGCACAGCTAAAAAGGATGAAGAGATACTTCCAAAAACATAAGCAAAATAATCTTTGAGCTGATTTGCTGACCCAATAAAGGACAACAGTGTGTGGAGAGTCTCAGATACTGACATAGTCCGTGAAGCATTGAAGTGCAGTAACATAACGAATTCCAAGGGCCTTCAGTGTCCAGCCCGTGCATCGAGGATGTCAGGCTAGTGAAATGCATCCCAGGAGATCGTTCTTAGGGAGCACCATCACCTTGGCAGTTGGGACAATGGAAAGACATTACTGGGCAAGATGGAAGAGTTCTGAGAACGAGCTACCAGTAAATGGAAGAGAAGGGAATGGAACTAGAGTATGTCATCTTCTGTTAAAGAAATGAATCATTGTCTAAAATCCAGCTGAGGAAGGAACACTCTAGATAAGCATCTGAGGAAGAGAGGGCTCTCAAGTTCTCCTGCATAGTCAGGACTAGTAAAAGGAGCTTGGTGCTACACAGCTAGTGCTGACAGAAAAGTTTTACGAGGTACGATGTGGTTTTGCCTTTTTTTCTGGTGTTTTTTCCCCCTCCAGAGCAAGGCCAGGTAAAGGAGAAGCAGCGTTACCTGGCAAACGTGAGGGCGTTCTGTAGCCTCGCCAGGAACGACTGGCACCGCGTTTACCTGGTCCGGAAAATTGCCAGTCAGTACGGGATGGAATTTGCTCAGAAGCTTGTGACAGAGGCACGGTTTAACTGGGTGTTCCCCGGGGAAATTCTGCAACAGGTAAAGCAGAGGTGTCTCCTTGGAGATGGCTCTGGTCTCCTCTTGAGTTTGTGCTGCTTTGGGGTGTTTCTGCTGTGTGGCTTGTGGGGACTCACTGCAGTGGGCGTAGTTGTGAAGATGCCCTGTCCTCGCTCTCGGAACGGGGTCTCTTGTGGCAGTGAGGAGCCCTTTGGGTTGCCATGCCTGCCTGCTGCCTCTGTGAAGGCTGAAATACCACAGTTCTTGGGAGGAAGAGGAGATTCTGCCTTGTCCAAAGGCTGGCTAATGTCCACAGTGTTCACCAAGGGCTTTTCCCTTTGTAGGTACAGAACAGCCAGTCTAATCACATCGATCGGTACCTGGCATGTGGCAAGAGTTACAGAGCCCTGCGTGATGCTGTGGGGAAAGCCATGATTGAATGTGAGACCGAGGGCCTTCTGGAGGCAGAGAAGGTAGGGCATGTTCTCTCCCCACAATCCTGTTGTGGGTTCTGCATGGCCAGTGTTTAAGCTTTGTGTTCCTGTTGGCAGTGTCCCTCCCAGTGCAGATGCCTGGGTTGCCTGTGCTTGGAAGTTACTGTGGCTTATGCTGGCAGACACGTATATGTTTGCTTTACTTTCTCACCTGTGTTCTAGCATAGGTGACTCAGGTTATTTCTGTTGTTTGCCTCATTGTGCTGTTCTCCCCTTGAAACACAATCTATGGCAGCAGTTTGGCTTACAGTGAGCAGTACAGGCACCTTGTAGCCAACAGGCTGGAGAGTAGGCAGATAATCAAAGAAGCTTCATGCCCCCTCCCTGCCTGCCCAGACCTGCCTAGCCACATGTCTTGCCACGCAGAACTCAAACGGGTCATTTCTGTTTAGCTGTAACCCTTCTTCCAATATGTATTCGGTGTATGAAAACCTTCAGAAAGAAGTTTACAAACAGTGCACCTTTGAATGTCTCAGTACCATCCATTTTACCCTGGCTGTGATGACTTTTTTCCCTTGCCTGTTGATTTGATGTGAAGGCAGGCACGTGCAGGCTGCTGGCTAGTGAGATCGCAGTTCTGACTGGATGTTAGAAGAATAAAATACTTGAGAGGCTTCTGATGTAAAACCCTCAGCTTGAGTGCTGTCAGATTACTCCTGTATTTATGGCTTAGACAGCCCTTTCTGTACTATCCCCCTTCATTTGTGGGGAGAGCTTTACCACAGCCTGCATGTCCAGAACCAGCTGAGACCTCGTCAGACGTTAGCTGTGACACCAGTAGCCTCTTCTGTCCCACATCATCAGCTCTTCTCTTCTAGGTGTCCACCAGCTCCCTGGCTGTGCAGTCTGTCTATCTGCTCCTGGCTATTTTCCGAGAGGTCACTGCCCTGTATGGAGTTAGTGACTCCAGGCTTCATCCCAAACAGCAGGTAAGATACCTCACTTGAGAAGCTTGTGACAAACATGCTTCATTGATAAGGATGAATGCTATGTAAATCATCAGTGGAAGATCCTCTTGTTCTTCTGCCCCAAATAGTTATGTCCTGAGCAGAGCAGGCTGAAAATGCTTTCAAAGCAGGGGCAACACAGCATGGGAAGCAGCTGATAGTCCCCTTCAGTTTGGTGGGCAATATCATGCTGGTTTTATCTCTTCTCAATATGTGCTTTCAGCAAACAGATGCTATGGCTAAGTTCATCCAGAACTCCAAAGTCCTGAATTCTCCAGACCTGCAGCAATTTGCAGCTTCTCTTGTGCTGAATGCACTGCCATCTCTGGCAGTGGATCCTCAGAGCTGCAGCCACAACGGAGCACTGATTGAAATGGCTGTTCACAGCGCAGCTGTCCTGCTCTGCGGGCAGAACCCCATCCTGCGGCCCCTGAGGAACCTGGCGTTCCAGCCACACACCATGGAGGTAAAGAGATTGAACTCACATGGCAGTTCAGCAGATTGCTACTTCCTGCATGTATCTGCTGGATCCTCTACAGCCTAACCTTTAACACTGAAAGCACCAACTTACTGTTTGAACTGTGGATTACTGATGTATGATTACTTCAGTGTAGTTGGGACTGGTCAGCACAACAAGCTCTGGACTGGTTCCTTTTCAAGGTTCTGCTCATCCTGGGCAGTATCAGGCAGAGTTTTGCTGATATTTGAGTGAGCAAGTCTGAGAGCAGCTGGCAGGCTGTACTGTGGAGACCTGTGTGCTCAGAGATAATGGCTTATGGAGCTGAGTCAGCGTGGAGGGGTCTGCTGGTGTAAGGAAACGTGCTGGTACACACCAGGGTACACCGGGCCACCGAGAGGAATCCAGCTCAGGGGGTCTGGAACACCAGGGTACACCGGGCCACCGAGAGGAATCCAGCTCAGGGGGTCTGGAACACCAGGGTACACCGGGCCACCGAGAGGAATCCAGCTCAGGGGGTCTGGAGAGTGCACGTGCAAGGCTTAACAATACTGACAGTGCTGAAGAGTGGATTTTCAAAGGCAGAATTTGAAAATGCATGTGTGCATCATCTGCATGACCTCTGCTTTCAAATGTCTCTTGTTCCCCATCACGATTTATTTATTTATTTCTCACCTTTTTTTTCCTTTTTCCTCCTTAGCACTCTTTTCTGCCTACAATGCCAGAAGATATAATGGCTCAGGCGAGGGCCTGGGAAGGAGTTGCCACTCTGCACTGGTACAGTAAGTATTCCTGACTGGCTGTGAAAGAAATGGAAGGCTAATCCTTGCTTTTGAATGAAACTGTTTCAAACATGAGGACAGACACACTCCTCAGCGTGACTTACGCTTTGTAAATTAAGACTTGTAGCTGTGATTTACACGGGCAATGCACTAAAGTGCATCGAACTTGTGTTCAGTCTCGAGTTCGTAGCTGTTAACAGGGTTTGAGAGTGCAGAAATCCTGTCCTGTTCCTTCTGGCAGTGTTCAAGTGGTGTGAGCAGAAAGGGAGCACTCTGCCAGCTTTCAGCAGTAGGATCTTGCTGCAGATTAGGAATCCAGGGCTGGGAGCAGTCATGCCTGCCAGCCCATTTGGTACTCAGTAGCAGAATCTTTCAGGCTCCCATTCCTTGTTCCACCAGGAAAGGAGCACTAAAAAATTCCTTGGGTTTCTATGAGGGCCTACTGCCCCTTCACCTTTGGGACCAGTAGTGCTTTTGATCAGATCTTGAAGCATTTTCTTGCTCAGAGATGATGGTCTCTATGAAAGGAAGTAACAGTGGCTCTATGAATGTCTGTCTTATAATACTGTCTTGTTTGTTTCTCTTTCTTGATACAGAATGTCCGAACGGGCATCCCTGCACTGTAGGAGAGGTAAGAAGTTGAGATGGGTGGGCTTTTAAGCAGTTGATGCTTTCAACAATAAACTGTTTTACTTTACTCACTGATTTCTACATTCTATTGCACAGCAGTTTGTTTTCTAAATTCTCTATATTAATAATCATTTTGTCATTGTAATGTGAAATGTAGAGAAAGTTTAACACCATTGGTACCATAGATCTGGGAAACGAGAGGCAGAGGTCCTTTGCCCAGTATGTGGCAGTTTTCAGATTAACCAGTTACAGCTTGGACTGGTGTTTCATTCTCTTTCTCTGCTGGAGAGGCTCTTACTCTGGAGTTCAATGTTCTCATTTTGCTTTTTGCTAGTGTGGCCGTCCCATGCAAACCAGCCGCTGTGTTGACTGTGGTGCCCAGGTGGGAGGGCTGCACCATAGAACACTGCCTGGCTTTCAAGAACTCCGGTACGCTTTGATTCATTAACCTTTTCAGTGCTAAACCATGTACCACTTGCCTGTCATGCTTTCGGGGCAAAAGGTGCCAACCACTTCATGCTGCTGCCTGAAAGCTGGTGGGTGGGATTCCCTGTTAGCTTGGAGGGGAAGAGGCTCAGCTGTTAGGAGTGCTGGTATAACGCTGACTTTGCAGAAACTGCCTTGTCGAGCTGCTGGTTCAGGGTTTTTCATCTCCCTGCTCATCCAGGCTGGTATGGGTGATGTGGTTCTACACCAGCACACAGTAATAACCAACACTCTTGAAAGGATCAGCATGATTGAAGAAATGGTTTACCAGAGCTCTGGTAACTATAACTTGTGCTGCCTCCTCCTTGGCTCTCTGGGTTACCACTCGCAGCCCTTGTGTAAGAATGCTGAAGTTAATAATTCTGACAGCATTGGCTTCTTGTCCATCCAGCATGGAGCAGGCTAATCTTGCCCTACAGGGCTGGACGTTGCCTCTTTCATAGAAAACTTATCAGGGAGAGGTGTCCAAGGAAGAGTAATCAGCCAGCAAACCCAAACAAATTGGCTTATTTGTGTACAAAGCTTACTGGAAGTCCTCATTCCCTGTAGCACTTTTATTTGGCAGGTTTTATGGCATTCAAAGAACTTATGGATCAAAAAGACATTTCTGGGTATCAAAGACATCTCTTGTGTGTATTTTGTCAAGGCAAAAAAAATACTATATATACACTTTCCAACAGGAGTAACGAAGACAGAACTCAAACTGGCCACATACTTGGAGATGTAGAACACAGAAGAGCAATGGGAGTGTCTGATCGGGCCATGTCCCCGGTTGTCTTCGTTCTCATACGCTTGCTCACACACTTGGCAATGTTGCTGGGAGCCACCAAAGATCCGCAGGTATCCTCCAATCACAAACCTGTGTATGATGCTGTCCTTTTTCATCATCTCTCAGTCTTTGAAGATGCAAGACCCAAATTCACTTCCCCTCCTTGCCTAGGAGTGATTTTGGTTCCTTCATGCACTTGGACGCGTGCACATGCATGTATAGCTGCCTTTGTTCAGGTGTAGGAATCCTGTAGGGTGGGGCTGAGACTTTGTGGTAAGACTGCAGCTCTGCATGCCTTGTGCTTGATCTGGATGTTACTGGCTGTGCTCCATCCTGCCCTTTTGTTTCTCTTTAGTCACTGCAAAAGATTATCAAGCCACCGGTGCACAACTCGGTGACTTTCCTACAGCAGCACATCCAGGAGGACTTGGCACAGCTGACCAAAATTTTGGGGAAGAGTGTGGATGAGACTATCAACATCCTTCATCTTATCCTCAGCAGCCTCCTCAAGGACCCCCATCAGCATCCAGGCCAGTGTAAGGAAAACTACCTGCCCTATATCTGCAAGCTCTGCCAGCATTTCAAGGGCAGCAGTTATTTAGCTGCTTTGCCAATAGACCATTTCCAACAGGCAGTAGCTGAGCTGATGAGGAAGATCCAGAAATTTGAGGCTTGTTTCTTGCTGTAGGAAGTGAAGAATTTTTGGCTGTTTCCTTTCTTTCTGTTGAGTATGTGGGGTTTGCAAGGCTTGGTACATAATTCTGAAAAGGAGTTATGGAATAAATAACCTTACGACACATCGAGAGAGCTTTCAGCTCACAAGCAGAGGTGCTACTCAAAGCACAGTAGCTCATGCTGTGTATAATCTATATACAGCCCTCTAAATGACTACCAAGAAGCTATGTGGTAGCAGAGGGATGGCAGAGTATGGTGCACAGGAGAATCTGCAGTTCAAGTTGACACATGCCTTGTGTCACAGCAGGGATTTATGTGTAACAGCTGCATTTTTAGTGTGACAGCACAAATGGGTATTCCAGGCTCGGTTCTTTGGTCTGCCATTGACCATAGTCTGACCTTAGACAACTTGTTTAACCTTTCTGGGCTTATGAATGGCTTGTATAAATGTCCACATCATTCAGACAAATGACTGGACTGGTGCTTCTGGAAGCCTGTGATCACTGTGTGCTGTTTTGGGTGACACTCTCCAGCTAGACCAGGATACTTGCTGAGCTTCTAGGACTTCTGGACTTGCTCTTGGCTCATCATCGCAAGGATGTCACATCTGGAAGCTTGGGGAATCTATGCTTGCTTTTAATTGAAATATTGCAGATGTAAGAGACTAAATAATCCTGTTGCAGGGCCAGTTCGGTTCGATGATGTGCTCTCCACCAAGCAGATGAGAAACAAATGGGAAGAAATTGTCACAGACACAGTTATTGTTCCTGAGCTGGAGGTGAGAAATTCGCTATATAAAATTTCAGTAGTTGAGCAGTTCAAAGTCCACTTATTTGGAAATCTGACCTGCTGTAATATCTGTGCTGTGCTTTTCACCCAGCTGCTCCTAGCACTAAGCCATCCAGGACACAACTGCAGGTTAGCTTTAAGTGTGAGAGCCAGCCAGCTTCATTCCACTGTGGAAATGAGTATCTGGGACTAGAGTTGTGCTATGATGATTTTGTATAGCTGGAGAGGCAGAAATGTCTTGGCTCAGTTTAAAGTTTTTGTCCAATTCAGCATGTAGTTCCCCCAGATGAATCCTGTCTGACTTTCCCCCCCCCCCCCCATACACATCACCTCAAGAATGGAAGATGTGTGAGTTGGATGAGCTGGAGAACAAAGAATAACTTTATGGTATACACAGCAGTTTGTGTTTTACTTGCATTCCCTAGGAGTTCATCTTCTGCTTTGGCATATTTCCATCTATTGAGCTATTAGGGAAGCAGACTCTAGTGGAGGTTCCACATGGCAGGACACCGCCAGTTCTGACATAATTTCTTTTTTTTTTTTAATGCAGGATTTGGATAAAAAACTTCTGAAGTTAAACAGACAAATACAAGAGGATGAGAGAATTTCTTCCAATCCAATAGTGAAAATAGTGTATGGTGACCCGGTCACTTTCCTGTCCCAGCTGCCCAAGGACAGTCACATACATCATTCCAAGATGTGGAGCTGCCGGAAGAGGATTTCGGTGGAGAACCTGGGCCACGTAGTCCAGCAAAAGAATGCCAAGGACACTGTCCCTCTCCTTTGGAAGTTTCTGCAGAAGGTGGGTGTGATACAGGGATGAGAGACTGCAATGTGCAGAGGTCAGCTCACAGAATCACAGCCTGGTTGAGGTTTGAAGGGACCTCTGGAGGTCACCTGGTCCAGCCCCCTGCTCAGGCTGGGTTGCCTCCAGCCAGTTGCCCAGGATCAAACCACTCTTGGATTATACAGTGTCTTTATTCTCACAACTTTCTAAAATCTTGAGAACTGTGCGTGTAAAATATTTTTTTCTTT
Organism: Podargus strigoides; assembly: GCA_028020825.1. Classification (NCBI taxonomy): domain Eukaryota; kingdom Metazoa; phylum Chordata; class Aves; order Caprimulgiformes; family Podargidae; genus Podargus; species Podargus strigoides. Next base: position 874,700 of record CM051638.1, read on the forward strand.
TAAGCATTTAAAAAGTAATTCCACAAAAGTATTCAAAATGGGTTTGTCCAAGGACAACCTTACTCATAGACCCCCTTTCCTCTTCCAGGAAACAGAACTGAGGCTGGTTAAGTTCTTACCAGAGATTCTGGCTCTGCAGAGAGACTTGGTGAAGCAATTCCAGAACACTGCTGGTGGCAAGCGCTGCTCAATCAGAGACTTCCTCAACGAACCCCTCTCAGGTGAGAAGCCTCTGCCAGAGCTGTAATCAGTGAAACAAAAAGCATTGGATAGTCCAGTGGCAAATGAGGGTTAAAACTTCCCTTGAGCTTACAGTCTTAAGCCTCATATTTTCCTTTTAACTCCCAAATGAATGGGAGACCTTAACCCTGGAGTTATGCTTGGAAAAGTCATCAGATGGCTTTCATGAGAATTAAGGACAGGAAGATTGTTCACAAGGGGTGGGCACTCTGTACAGAGATAGGCAAGATAAATCTCCAAATGCAGCAGTGGGTATGTTGAATTTCTAAGCTGTGCCCAAGAGGGTGTGCCCAAGAGGTGGAACAGATGTCCTTCCCTTCCATTTGTGAGCAGCATACAGACATTTTGTGGCAAAAGTATTTAAGTAAAATTACTTATGTTTTTAAGTACTTATGGAGAAGTACTTAAAGCCATGCTGGATCAGACCAGGGATTCATCCAGCCCTGTAGCCTGGGCCAATAGCAGACAATGGAGGAACATAAACAAAGCAAACAACTCTGGTAACATTAGCAAACTGTTCCATGTCTCTGTGGTCTCTTGGTCTGTTTGAGTGGACACCTGGAGCTCAGTGGTGTGCTTTGAAGGTGTGTGTATATTGCAGAGTTCTGTGGTGTTGCCAGTAGAAGGTGTTTGAAGGGTTTGCCTGTGTTATTCCTCAGATGTGATGAGGGACCTGTTGCAGAGGAGAGTGAATGTGTTTCTCTCTGTTTGGAACAAGCTGCGAAGCTCGCTGGACACCAATGGTAAGTGTACCCTTCTTTCCCAGCATCGTTTGGAGCCTGATGGAAGTCAGACTTGCCAGCAGCTGGACAATGCTCCTCTCCTGCTGCCCTTTGACAGTTCAGGTTCCTCCTGTCAGTGGTGCGGAGGCATCACTCAAAACTGACCTTGGCCATTAAAGGTTTAAAAATATCTAGGTGCAAACGGAAGAATTTGTTTCCTTCTTGTAGTATTCTCACCTGAACTTTGCTCCTTTTACTCCTTATGAGTAATGGGAAAAGTGCTGCTTCTTTCAGGTTGTAGACTTTCTCCTGACCTGGGTCAGCTCAGGAGAGGCTGGCTCATCAAGGGCTGGCTCTGGGCCACCTCAAGCAGTCTTCCCTGCCTTTTATTTCAGGGGAAATTAAGCTTCCTAAAGGCTACTGTGATGCTGACCTGACCCTGGACAGCCAGCTTGAGGTCCTCCTGCCACGTCGACAGGGGCTGGGCCTCTGCTCCACAGCCTTAGCCAGTTACCTCATTAGTCTGCACAATGACTTTATCCACTCAGTGAACAAACGCATCAAGGAAGATGACAGGTATGTTACTGTCCCAGCGAGGCATTTTTCCTTTGGCTCTGTTGTATTGCCTGCTACCACACAATCAGCTTTCCCTGCTTTGTAAAGGCTTCTTGCTCTAAATGGAGACCGTTTGCTCTTCTGCAGGTACTTCGTCAGTCCGTCAGAAGTGGCTGACCTGCACTTGATCAGTTATGAGGTTGAGAGAGACCTGATTCCTCTCATCCTGTCCAACTGCCAGTACAGCATGGAGAAGGGAGGGGAGACGTTGCAGGACTTTGACCTGGAGAGGATCCAGCAGCAAGTCATCAGCAAGTTCCTGCAGGGGAAACCACTCATCACCCTCACGGTAGGAGAAGGCAGCTACATTTTCTGCACACAACTTCTTGGCTGAGGTTGGAGCCCTGCAGTGTTTGCTGCAGCCAGGCATGCACTGTAGCAGGGGTAGCAATGTTACCAAAGCTTTACAACCATGGGTTTCTCTCCTGACAGGGGATACCCACCCTCGTGTACAGACATGATCGGAACTATGAACAGCTTTTTAATGATGTCAGGAATAAGCTGGATCAGGTGGGTTTCTGCACTGGAGGAAACAGAGCAAGGATGTGACCGTAACATCCCAAGAACTTAGAGGTCTTCTGACACTTGTTCATCTGAAGGCTTGTCTGCTAATCTCCCAGCATGCCTTGACTATGTACAAACTGGTCATCTTTTGTCAGTCAGGATTTATAGAGGAAAGGGACAGAGTGAAGCATTTTGAGTTTCCTAAATCTGGGGCTCTGCTGTCTTCCATGACTTTAGCAACATGAGCAGCAATAAGGAATGGCTCTAAACTAATATTAGCAACTGCTTTGATTTCCTGGTTTTCAGAGTGCTCTTCCCAGTTCTGTGATGAACATGATCAGTGGGGAACTACAGTCTTACAGTGACGTTTGTGATGCTCTGTCTGTCACTGAAATTACCTTGGGATTCCTGGCCATGGCTGGAGAGAATCCTGAAATGCTTCTCACTGACTACATAGAAAAAGTTCTGCAGATGGGTGCTCAGACAAACCCTCATGTACTGCAGGTGAGTGCTGAGAGCAAAGCTCTTACTCTTACAGGATAAAATCTGCACTGGTTTATACTAAATCTGGCCAGTCTGATCTCCAAGCCCAGCAAAGGTTCAGCCTGAAAAGGTATGTGATAGAATTTCCCCCCACCATATTGAACACTAGGGGGGAAACAATTTTCACTTCCCCTGCGACCGGTGTTTGCAAGGTGGGAGCATGTAATCACTTGTGGTGCTCAGCAAGCTCTTGCAAAACCCCGCAGCGAGGTCAGGTGTGGGATGTGCAGAGGCAAACTCTTCTCTGCAGATCCGAGCTTTTCTGTCAGCACCAGGAAGGAGAATTCTCAGTGAGTGTCAGCATACTTAGTTGCAATGCTAAAACTGAGAAAAGGGAGAACTTTCAATTCTGAGTTAGCTTTCAGTGGCACTGGTTTGCCTGGTGCTGAGCAGGGTTGAAAATATCCTGTTACCTCTCAACAGTGGTGACAGGGGAAGGTTTTCTCTCCTAATGATGCATGAAAAGAGGCCCTTTCCTGATAGGGGCTAAGGCACTATGTTATGACAGGTATGTGTGACAGCCCTATCGCTTTCCCACTCCCTTTTGTGATACCAAAACCATGGATTATTGAAGGCAAAATGGGGAAGAGGCAGAGAGAAACCTATTGCAGACAGGGTTCTACACCCTGGTTAAAAGGGCTCAGTGAACTCCCTGCTGAACTCTGCGCCTGTGCTCCTGGGCAGGTGTGGGCAGGTCTGGCAGGGGTGTGGGCAGGTCCCTAAATACATCTGTGTTCACCCTGTGTGCTTTTCTCTCAGGCCCTCAGGCGATGCCACCTGAAGCACAACATAGCCCTGTGGCAACTTCTCTCTACCCGCAAATCCGAGCAGCTTCTGCGCCTCAGAAGGGTACGGTGCACTGATAACCGCGGTCTCTGGTCGGCCCTTTCCTCTCCTCTAAATGAAGTTGCTCAAATGTGTATGGTTGGTTGTTTTTTCCCCTCACTGCATCTTTAGGACCCTTTTGTAGACATCAGTACAGCCTACAAAGCTGAGCTCAGTCCAGAGATCGCCAAACTCCTCAACACCTTCCTTGTCCACTCAAGGCTGGAAACCTTCCTGCAGGAGCTCCACGAAATGATTGCCTTGAAGCTGAGACGTGCCCAAACTGCAGATGAATTCAGACCCACATGGAGGTAACTGAGCTGTGCAGCACAAACCAAGCCTCAGTTGTCATTCACTTAAACCTCTCTGGCTCTGAAAACACATGTGATGGGAACAGTTCCCGTGGGAAATCCCTGTCCTGCTGGACACAACCACCAGCAGTAATATGCACCCCGGTCTGAGACACACCCTGTGTGTGGCTCTTCATCTCACACAAGCTAGTGTGGGACACTGCTGGAGTACACCAGGAGCTGCTGGGCACTAAAGACAAACACAAGCACTTGTCTCAGTGCACAGGGCCTGTTTAATCCTTCTTGTTATACAATACACATGTTAAAACTCTGTGTACTTAACACTGGTGTGTTCCTGCCACACCAAATCCTGTGTGGCAGTTGCAGTTTGCTGGACACCATCTATTAATACTACTTCTGCTCTGTTTTCCAGCCTGAAGGAATCACTCATTCCTTACCTCGATGCAAAAAACTCTGAGTTAGCCCTGGAGCTGGAGGAGACGTTCCCGGATGAGATCCTGCTCTCGCATGCTACTGCTACCTGGAAAGCAGCTGCTGTCTTCAAGAGAGAGCGCAGGGAAAGCTAGGAGCAGCCCCAGCACTCACTGATCTTCCCCCTGCAGGGGGGGGTGAGGTTCTGGATCCGTGGGGGTTTTTTGGGGGGTGGTGTTGTTTATTTTTTTGGATTTTTACTAACTGGTATGTTTGCTGTGACACGAAGATGAGATGCTTTCATGCATCAGAAGGCTGCTGGCACAAGAGGAGGCTCTGTCTGTGTACGAGGTTCTTGAAGGCATTATGAGAAAGAAGAAAACCCAATCATGATGAAGGATTTTTTTAAGCATCCTCATTCCCACTGCTGGGAACGGTGGATTTCTTTTGCACTTTGCATTTCTTTTGCCACGGGACTGTCCCCGAGCTGCACCCCCGGCTCCTCCGGGACCGCAGAGCCCCTCCGGCATCGCTGCAGAACCGGGACCAAGCTGGAACCCAGCCCCGGCCGCCGGCGGCCGCTGCTCCTCCCCTCCCCGCCGGTGTGTCCCAATAAAACTCGTTGTCGCTGCCGCCGCCTCCTGCTCGCGTTGGGTTCCGGGGGTGCCGGGGGTACCGGCGGTGACGCACATCCGGCGCGGCGCCATGGCGGGGCCGCTGCCCGAGGCCACGCTCCGCCGCTGGGAACGGTAACGGCGCTGCGCATGCGCGGGGCGGTGGCCATGGCAACCGTGCGCGGCTGTGGGCTCCGGGGTGGGCCCGGTGCGGCTCCCCCCTCCCGCTCGGTACCGGGCCAGCCGCGGCGGGGTCCCCGTCCCTCCCCGCGGGGGGAGCGGCCTCCGCTGAGCGCAGGGTGGGTCCGGGGCTGCTGGGGGTGCGGGGCGAGGCCGGGAGCCCCGGGGGAGGGCCGGCACCTCACTGCCCTGTGCCCAGCGAGCAGGCCCGGCTGCAGGCCCGCGTGGTGGAGGAGGACACGGAGGAGTGGCAGAAGGACCCCGGGTTTGCGGGACTGGAGAGAGTGGGAGGTGTGGATTTGTCCTATGGCAAGGGAGACGACGCCAGCGCCTGCGCTTCCCTGGTGGTGCTCAGCTACCCCGCGCTGGAGGTAACGCAGGGCCGGGTGCGGGCCTGCAGCGGGGCTCAGGGACCGTTGGCACCGGGGGTGTCCCCTGCCGCGCCTCGCGGGACAGTGGGACGGTACCCACAGTGGGACATTACCCACGGGGGGACAGCGGGGCCTTCAACGGGGGAGGGAAACAGAGAAACACCCGTGAGGGTTTGGATGTGACCTTAGGAGGATGCGATGCAAACTGCTCCCACCTGGGCTGGGGTTGCAGGGACACGGAGGGACAGGTTTGGGGTGCACTGGAGTGGGTTGGGGCATCAGAAAATCCGTGCTGAGCTGGCCAGCAGAGCCTGGCGCTGGTTTGGGTGTGCACTGGGGACAGTCCCAGCCGTGGCCCACATGGGGACACCGGGACCGTCGTTGTTCAGGCAGGGAACACGTTTGTGGCGCAGGAGCAGCAGATGTCGTGTTTGTGACTTCTTGCTGCAATCAACTCATGATAATGGCACGTAACACGTAAAAGCCTTTTCAAACCACCACGAATCCCACATCCCACGATCCTTTTACATGAATTAATAAACACTTTTGGTCTCTTTCCCAGCTTTCAAAAGAATATAAAAATTACCTTTAACTATAAAACCTATAATGAGCAGAGAAATAAAGTTTGATGTTGACTGCTGGGATTTTTATGAACTGAATTTCAATCCTGGATTTCCTGATCCTGGACTTGCCCTGCAGGGCTGGGTTTTTTTGCCCTGTCCTGCAGGGTTTCTTTTGGCCTGTCCCCACACAGAGACAGGAGCCCTTTGATGATGCTCTGACTGGGGGGACTTTGAGGTCCCCGCTGTGTACTTGAATAGCTGCCCTAGTTTTGTTTCAAGCAGGGGATGGCAGGTGATGTCCAGCCCTCTCCTGTCAGCAGGCCCTTATCCACAACAGTGACACAACCCAATGACCTTGGCTTTGTGGGAGAGAGCCAGCAGCAGAGTATTTTAAAAAAAGATGAGAGTAAGGGACATAAACCAGAGGAGGTGCCTCTGAAGCAGTCAGGAGCCAGCCAGCCGAGTCCTGGAGGTCACTGCCTGCGCTGTCCCGCCGCTCCCAGGTGCTGTACGAGGACTGCCGGATGGTGGCGGTGAGCGCCCCGTACGTGGCGGGGTTCTTGGCCTTCCGAGAGGTCCCGTTCCTGGTGGAAGCTGTTCAGAGACTTCAGCAGGAGCAGCCCGGGCTCAAACCTCAGGTGTGGCACATTTCTTTGTCCCGAGCTGAGTTGTCATGAGGGTGCAGAGTACTGCTGAAAAGGGTTCCTCGCTCTCCTGAGGCCACACTGCCCGGCTGTTTTCCACTGGCAGGGTGGGAATTGTGGTGTCGAGGTCGTATTGAAGCATCTGTTGGCCTTTCCCTAGGGAGCAGGGGTGCTAAGCCACGAACAGCCCAGCCTCCCTTGGCAGTGGGAGTCTGGATCTGTGTGCAGCACTGGTGAAGAGCACTGCCAGCCACTAAGAGCTCGTGCTGCTGATTGTTTAAGTGTCATGTGTAGGCAGCACCACAGGAAAACCCCTACAGAGAGAAGTTAAAAGGCCTGAGATACACTTCACTGCTTGCCTGCTCAAGTGGCTCTCAGTGCACAGGAAAGAACATTTCTTTTTTTGCTTTTTCAGGTACTTCTTGTAGATGGGAATGGCCTGCTCCATCCCAGAGGTAGGACTTTTCTGGAGAGCCCTGCCTTCCAGGGTCCCTGTGCTGCTGCTTGAGACTCCTGTTCTCTGGTGTCCTGCAGTTACAGTGACTTGTTGTTGGCAGGGTTTGGTGTGGCCTGTCACCTCGGAGTCCTCACGGATCTGCCGTGCATTGGAGTGGCCAAGAACCTCCTGCAGGTGGATGGCTTGGTCAGGGATGAGCTGCACAGAGAGCAGGTTAGGCCAGGCTGGGAATTTATCTGCACCCTTTGATATCCCAAGAGAACTGGGACAGCTGCATACAAGTACCTTCTAACCAGCTGACCTTGTTTATCCCTAGGTCCGTTCCCTGCAGAGGGGAGGAGATTCATTCCCCCTGAGAGGCACTTCGGGGAGAGTCCTGGGCATGGTAAGCTGCAGGGTGTTCCCTACTCACTTGGCCATCAACTTGTGATGTAGCTGGGAGCACTGGAGGACGTTGTCTCTGTAGTGGGACTGTCTCAGTGATGTTAGTTCAGGAAGACACGGTGTGAACGGGTGACCAGTAACACTGCTTTCCCCTCCTGTGAGCTCAAACGTTTGTAGAAAGAGTTGACAGTTCAGGTGTTGGCTATATCCACATCCATGGCTATGGCATCTGAGGTGCCACGCTCCAGCACCCCGTTTGTGAACCACGGTCAAGGAGAGGTGCCAGTTCTGTAGGAGCTCACCAGGATGAAACACAGGAGCATCTGACTGGAGTGCTGGGCAGGAAACAGGCAGATGTAAGGAACTTCCTGTGTCTGCTGTTATCTCAACACCCTCAGCAAGTCTTGCTGCTTCCCAGAGCATCTGGGGAAGGGCCACAGGGGTCCGAAAGGGCAAACAGTCCCTATGAGGAGATACTGGGAAGTAGAGGATCAAGAAGGATGGGAGTTAGCAAATACAGAGCCACCATCCCACCTTCTGAAAGCACCTGGCTAGCTTATAATTCACCTGCCACTCTGTATTTGTTAAAATAAGCCTCTTAAGTATTTGATCTTTCTTGTTTCTGAATGCACAGGTCCTGCGTAGCTACGAGCGGAGCTCTAAGCCGCTGTACGTCTCTGTGGGTCACCGGGTGTGCCTGGAGACAGCCGTGCGTCTCGTCAGGACCTGCTGCAGGTACCGGATCCCGGAGCCCGTCCGCCAGGTACAGAAGCAGGCAGCTGAGGAAGGGGACGCCCTGGAGCAGGGAAGCACACGAGCAGGCAGTGGAGGGGGCTGTGGATGCCAAGCCTATGGTGGTGTTTGAGAGCCTGTTTGCCACTCATCTGCAGCTGACAGTTCTGCAGTGGGCACCCTGCAGAGGTGGTCCACAGAGAACAGGCCACCCAGCTGACCTGTTCTCCTCAGCCTGTTGTTGTTCACGTGGTAGTTACCTGATCCTTCCTTCTTCCTTGCTTGTTCTCCTGCCTCAGTGCCTGGAGGCACATGCAGCCCCTACTGCAGACCCAGCCTGACTGATTTCTTGGTTCCTCTCTGCAGGCGAGTTCTGTGATGCTGATGTTCATACCCAGGAGCTGGAAATGCAGTTTTCCTGGGCACTTTGAGCCTAGCACAGACTGCAGTGCTGCTCCTCTGGGCTTTTCCCCGCTACTGCACTCCGCAGGGAGCTGCAGGCTCTGGGGCGGCAGCCAGCCAGTAGGTGACAGCACTGGATCACCATCAGTGAGCTGCAGCTGCCACCGAGGCTCAGCTTCAGACTAATTAAATCGCAGCAGGGCTTAAGGAGAGGATCTGGAGAGGCGTAAAGCCTCGGGGACTTCTAGCCTGACAAGTGCTCCCTTCCCTCAGGGTCACCCCGCTGCTGGCGGCTCAGGCAGGCTGACCCAGCGGCCGTGCAGGGAGCAGGGCCCCTTCGGCCGGTGTTCCCATGGCCCCAGTGCTGTGTGCAGGTGTCTGCCCCTCGCTCTGCAGCTCCCCAGGTGCTCAGGTGACCCTGCTGAGGGCTGCTCCTGTCCCTGCACACAGGAGCTTCTCGGTGGTACTGCAGTGTCTTCTGAAAACATTTTATAGTTACAAACCAGACAAAATTCTAACACCTCAGAGCAAAACAAACCTTGAAGTGTCCGTAGCAGAACTGGAGTTTCTGAGCTCATAAAGCACTACCTGCCAGACGGGAGTAGGCTGAGAGATCTCCTTATGCAATCCCTTCCAGCAAGGGACAGATGCCTCCGCAGAGCTCTGAGCTAGCTCTGCAGCTCGGCTTGTTCCGAGGAAAGGGGAAAAGCATTCCCTTGGAAACAAAAAGGTGTCTTGGAGCTTTTCATCACTCATTTCATTTCCATCTCCAGTATTTGGCTGTGTTCTGAGACTCTTCCAGTTCTCTACCTACCATCTTTATTTAAAGTGATGGAATGAATTGTTGTCGCTTTCATTACAGAGATTAAAAATCCCAAAGGGAGGGTGTTTACTGTAGAGGCAGAAGAATGGCAGGAGATAAGGACACTTAAACCCTTCCAGGGGACTTCTCCCTGTCACAGTTCCTCTGTGTGGTAACTGCCACAGATCTTGACACAGGGCAGTGCTGGAAGCCTCAGCTCTTGAAGCTGGAGTTAGGAGGAGAAGGCTGTGGGGAATCCTGCCATGAGTGACTGGCTTGGCCTTTTTGCTATGGTGTGTCCCCAGAACAAGCTTTCAGGACTGATGGGTGATGTGCTTATGGCTTTTCCAGTGTCATGAAAGACTTCTGGATCAGTAACTCTTAGTTTGTAAGTTCTGGTAGCCCTGGAAGCATAACGCTCTTAAGAGAGCTCAGCTGCCCCTACCTTCCTGAGGCTGTTTATGGCTGGTATGAAGGCAGTACTGTGCTGGGGCTGTGGGAACTCAAACCTTCTGCTTTCCTGGAGGTGTGGCTGGTGTATGTTGTGCTTCTTGGGCACGCAGCACTATCTAGGCAGTGATCAGAAACAGTTTGATTTGCATTCAGCCCACAGTGTGGTCATACTGCCAAAGGAAGCGTGGCTCTGATGCAGGTGAGAGAAGTGTTCTGTCAGAGAAAGCAGAGGGAAGTTCATTGTTGCCTACAATCAGTATTTAAGCACCAGGCCAGTCTGGGAGAATTTTGCCTGCATGGGGGTGAACTCTGCCGAGCCAGCTTGTGAGATTTTGAGGTTCTTCTGCAGGGAGTTGGTCATTTGGAGCTACCCAGATGGGGAGTGAGGTAGGCAGGAGCTGTCATCCTAGAATAATAAACCAAGCATTCAGACTGAGTGGCAGTGGCACAACACCAAGCCCTCCTGAGAGCCTTTGCCTGCTCCTGGCAGAGGTCAGAACTGCTCTCCAGCGTTTGCCCACGCTCCAGGCCTGCTCAGACCCAGGGTCCCCGTGCACAGCAGGGAAGCAGAAGCTTTTAGCACTCTCCAGCTGACGAGGGTTGCACTGGGACCGCTTCCTCTGCTCTCGCTCCTTCGGGTTCCTGTTGGCTGCGCGCCAGCCTCCCGCTCACTCCCCGGTCCTTTCGGCTCCAGCTGGCACCGTGCCCTGCTGGCTCAGGATGTGGCTGATGGGACCGCCTGCCGCTGCTCCAGCCCACCGAGAAGGACAGCAGTCAGCCTGCCCAGAGCTGTGAATCGCTGCAAGTCACTTCATGTGAAATATTAAACACTTCCCCTTAGGAGAACTGAGCAATAAGCCATCATCCCTCTCCTCTCTGGGAACAGCTCCCTCTGCCCAGCCGGGAAATCAGCAGCTGATATCCTGAAACTCCAGACTCCCTTCAGATGTACCCCCACTGCAAGCCTGCTGTGTACACAGGGACCACCACTGCCCCTCGTAAAACAGACAAAGCAACAATGCCAGGCCCTAATGCCAGCACTAGTCCTCTCCAAAAATAGAAACAATCTGTGAGGATTATTACGGGACAGTTATCCATCTTATTGATGAGCCCCTTGGTTAATACGCTGGGTTAAGCTGTCTCTCAGCACTGCGTTAGGAGTGAGGACTGGCAGGTAACTTGCCACCTAATCAAGCATTAGCTTATGTTATCAGCAGAACGTGGTTAGGGTTTTTCTTCCCTAGAAAAAGAGTTTGTCGATGTGACTCTTGCTGCCTTGGTCTCCCAGCAGGGACTATTGAACAACCTCCTTCCCTTGTTATAAAATACATCACGTAATCTCTTATCCTGAAGAGTGATCAAAGTTATTTGTCAGTTCTGTTATGAAACTGTCCAATTATAGAGAGAAGGGAAAAAAATCTCCCAAACAAACCACCCCTTATGTAACTATTCTTCGTTCCCGAGCTGGCAGAATCGTTGAGCAGTTGTGGAGCTGCCTTTCCAGCAGCAGCAGGCAGAGCCTCCCCCCGAGAGGGGCGCAGGATGGAGGGGTGCTGGGGAGCTTCTGGAGGTACAGGAGAGACTCTTCAGAAGGAGAACAGCGATGAGAGTAGCCAGTGCTTCAAGGACAGCCCCTGGGGCTGCATTAACCCACTTTATTAGCATGATCATCATATGCTGTGGAGCTTTTCCAGCTGGGAAGGTCACATACTGCTTTTTTAAGTGGGGAGAGAGACACTCTGCCTTTGAGGTGGGGCACAGCAGCTGTGCTGAAATGTCACAGCAGAGCAGTGGTTTTAAGTAAGGAAGCTTCTAAAAAATAAAAAAAAAACAGGGACTGTAAAAATCAATTGTCAGTCCTCAAAGCTGTCCAAGAGCCCAGGATCTGTGTGCTTGTGATAGCACCTGAGTCTTCTGCACTGGAAAGCTGAACAGTAACACTTCTGGGGGACAAGGACATCCAGTAAATGTCCAGCAACACTTCCTCTAGCTCTGGGGTTTGTTGGGTGTGCTCCTTGCCCCACCCTGCCCACAAGCAGTGCTGGTGGGACAAGGGACAAGGGACACCAGCCTGGTTCTCCTGGGGAGCTCAGGAGGGCTCGTGTCACAGGAGGGTGTATCAGAAGATAGGGAGGAACTGGACACTTGCACAGGGATGGGCTTGATGAGGTTTGGTGATGGCTCCAAGCTCAATTTCAAATGAGGAGGGCAGTAAGCCATGAATTTGGGAGACTCTCAGCATTATTCCTTGTACTTTTGGTACTGGAAAGCTGAGCCCAGAGCATGGATACGGGCTGGCAGCTCTGCCTTTGGGCTCATGAGGTGGGACAGCGTGGAAGGTGTGTCAGCCACTTGCCTTGCAACTGCTACCAAGAAGTGATAGAGCCAAGGGTGTGCTTGTGTCTTGTCTCTGCTTTTAGTGGATGTTTTTACCTGCTTTAGCTGCGTAACTGCCATCGCAGAGCCAGCCCGTCAGGCGCACAGGCAGGGTGAGCCGAGCTCCTGCCTAGGGAGGAGGATGTGCAGCAGGCGAGGGGTGTGCTTCTCCATCTGTTGCTGCATGGCACAACTGCTGGAACAGAGGAAGGAAAGGGATGGGTACAAGAACAGGCAATGCCAGCTTCTCCCTTTTCATCCCATGTCCTCTTGAGAACTCACCTGCTGGGTTCCCAAGCTCTTCGCAGCCTGCTCCACAGCCTTGCTCCCCCTCTCAATTTACAGTTTCCTCTGGAGGGCAGAGTCCCATTTCTCAGCTGATTAGTGACCAGAAAATCTAATCCTTTGGGAACATGACAGTGTCACAGCCACAGTCCAGGGATGATCTTGGAGTGCTGTGAATGTCATTTCTGCTTCTGGAACAGACTGCACTCAGTATGGCTGTTAGGTCCAGGACCCTCTGTTCCTGCACGTTAAGCCTTCATTCTCCCAAGCAGCTTGCAGTGAGGCACAGAAACCAAACAGGGAAAGAAACATGCAGGTTCCTCTTTGCAATGCAGTCGTACAAGAGGAATTTGTGATGTGCTGACATAGGGAGATAACAAAGGGGAGGCACCCAGCAGGCTGACCAGCCCATTTCACTCCTTTTCCTCCTTTATTCCAGGCTGATATTAGATCGAGGGAGTATATTCGGAAGCAGCTGTGTTCACCACTGGAGGTTTCATCTGCTGGACCAGAGAGGTAGGTGTGTGGGCAGCCCGAGCAGCTGCCTCTCCAAGGGGATCTGCTCATGTAACGATCTTCAGTAATGGCATTAAAGGGACAGTCGGGGTAACAGGGTGAGCTGGAGTGACAGGGGACATGTGCTGCCTCCACAAAGGGTGATTTCTGGTAATGGTAGCCATGCTGCCGCCCAGGTTTCTCGCGCAGAGCGCTGTGTCCTGGGCTGGGGAAGGTCGCTGGGGATTTGCTGTTCCCAGCGCCTGCGATAAGCAAAGCACCAACGCCTGCAGCTGTGACAGGGGCCGGGCAGAAATACCCCGCAGGGAGCTGGGCTCTGCCCCAGAGAGCAGGGGGGGTCAGATTCCCCCACCTTACACAGGGGAGGCCAGGGGCTGCTGTTAAACCCCGTAAATCCATAGCGAGTGCACCGAGGCACAGGAGCTCCCCGGGCTGTGGCTGCGCTCCTTCTTCAGCATCGTTCGTGTTGCTGGCTTCCCTGAGAGCCCCGCCAGCCCCAGGCTGGGCAGGTACCGGGCAGCCTGGCCCGAGGAGCTGCTCAGGATGGATGAAGTGTGTCAGGACTCAGAGCCCACTGTGCTCTGAGAGCCCTGAGGGACCGAGGGAGCGAGGGACTGCCTGTGCTGACCGAGGCAGCTCCTGTGGATGCCTGGATGGTGCAACTCAGCACGCTCTGCTCAGCTCCTCTGTTCTTTGAGTTGTGCAGCCAGAGGAAGAAGGGACTTCCTCTGCTCTGGCAGTGGCAGGTGCAGTGTGGCCAGGCCATGGGGGCAGCACTGTCCAGTGCCAGGCTGGGTGTTCCCCGTTTGTGCTGGGCTTCATCTCCAACACCCTCCTGCCCTGGCAGACGCTGAAGCTCACACAAAAGCTAGCTCGTTTGGAGGCCTGTGCAGCAGCAAAGCCAAACTCATTCCATTTATGACCACGTATCTCAAAACCTGTGTGTCTGAGCCCCTTATTCACCAGGTGACAGAGTTGTTTGGTCTTCTTGGTGTCCACCTTTTTCTTTTAAGTCTGTGACCTTTGTTTTTGTTCCTAGCAGGAAAAAGGAGGCTGAACTGGATGATTAGTCTGCTGCCAGGAGAAACTGCAGGGCTCCTCTTCACTGGATCCTCTGCTCCACTGAGACTGTGGTTCCTCCGGGTGCCACCCCGGGGAGAGCGGAGCGAGGCCGTGCCAGCCGCTGTGGGTGGTTCTGTTCCAGGGTAATGTTTAGAGTATATTTCTCAGGGTCGATTTTTAAACATTGTAAAATATTTGTGTAAGCAAAGGTAGGCTTGTAAGTTTGCCACAACCTCCTTGCGTCCTTGGGCAGTTGCAGGAGGTGATTTACAGAGAGATGCTGAGGCACTTCACTAATTTACATCAAACTCCAGAGCTGGCCTTTGGCTCCCCCCACACCTCTGTGGCACAGAGACTTCTCTTCTTGTTTCTGGAACAGCTTCCACCCCTCGCTGCAGCCTGTGCTCTGACATTCACTCTGTGTCTCCGGGGAACAGGAGCCCAGCACAGCTCCGGCTGGGCCTGACAGACGGGCAGGGGACGCCGTGTTTCAGGTGGGCGTGTGACTCACGAGGGAGGGGACGGAGCCAACAGTCTGCTGCGGATTTTGGAAGAGGCTCGGAGGTCTGAGCTCCGGTATCAGAAGCTTTCTGTCTGTCTGGGGTCAGAGGCTTCTGCCTGCCTGCTGCCTTGGTGCCACCCGCCCTCTCTGTCCCTGTGCTGGGTGGGAATGTGCCCTGCACTGCTGCTGAGGCACCATGCCGTGGGAGGGCACTGTGGCACCCAGACTCACATGGTGTTACTGTCACCCTCTCCACGGTGACCGAGGCAGGGGGCTCACGGTGCAGACCAGCCCTTCCTGAAGGAAAAACCACCTCAGGGGAAAGGAGAATTTCCCATCAAGAGTGGGGAAGGTCCTTCCCAACAGACCCACCAGTCAGGGTGCCCAGATCCCAGGACTGAGTGAGTTTTTGCGGTCTGAGTGGACCAGGAGCACTCGGGTCGGGTTGGGAGGAAGCTCTCTGTGCCCAGACACTTGGACCAGCACCCACCAGTTAAGCCATTTGTGAAGCTTTGCTTTAGCAGCAGAGCACAGAACAAACAGTTTCTATCCCTGAACCAATACAATGAGTCTTGTCCAATCTGCAGGGCTGAAGCTGTTCCTGCAGGGCGGGGGCTGCTGGCTGCGTTCGGTGGGTTATTCCTGACCGCTTCCCAAGAACAGGAGCAGCTCTGTGAGTTGCTGAGCACAGCCAAACCTCTGGCACACCGACTGAAGAGAACACGGCTGCGTAAGGTCCCAGCCTGGAGGGGAAAGGCCGTTCCCTGGGATGGGAGCGGGGTGCTCAGGGTCGGGACGCCCCTGGTCTGTTTTAAATGCTGCCAAGCACTTCACTCCTGCATAAATTCACCTTACAGCTCTTGTTGCTCTTTCCTCGCTGCGGTCTCGGTGCTCTGTGGGTACAGAGGAGGTTCAGCCCCTTCCGTGTGTCTGTGCAGCCAAGCCTGGGGTGCTCCTGCAGCGCTGTGCCCCGACACCCGCGCGGGCAAGGGGGGAGGCAGCGAGCTTGGTGCCCCCGGGGCCAAGCTTTGGGCAGCTCTGTTGGGATGTATTGAAGAGGGGGTAGGTGCTGGCAGGGTGCTTCCCAAAACTCCTTGCTGATGGATATGGTTTAGAAGGCAAAGCCAGAAGCAGTTCTCAAACCCTGAGGAGGAGTGTGCCGTCCCCCGGGAGCCTCTCACACGGGAGTTTGTGAGGGGGGTGGGCAGACTGGGAAGGGAAGAGCGCCGCAGTGGCACCGTGCTCCCTGGGTCCGGGTGCTGAGCGTGGGGCGCAGGGGCTGCCCGAGGCCAGGGGAAGGGGGAGCGTTTGGGGTCGTGTGGGACGTCGGCTCTGGCAGGGGACAGGGTGCAGGAGGCTGGTGGGGAGCCCGCCCCGGCCGAGGGGACACGAGGGCCACCTCACCTCGCTCCCAGTGCCACCGACACAGCGCCTCTTCTGACACTGCCATGTCCCTTGTCTCGAGGGAACAGCGTGGAGACGGAGCCTTCTAAAAAGCAACCCCATGGCCACCCTGACTGCCAGCTTGAGAAACCAGTGAAGCAGCCCTGAGAAACCAGTGAAGCAACCCAGTGCCGTGGGAACAGCCTCCCCCATCCACTGGGAAGGCACCGGAGCTGCCTGGGATGCAGCGGGGGGGCACCAGCCGGGCCACCTGCTCCCCTGGCCCAGGTGTGACGACGAGGGGACCCTGGCAGGGACCTCTCGGGAGGGAGGAGTATGAGTTGTGTAACTGGCAGCAGTGGCCCAGTCCCTGCAGCAGGAACCAATGTGGCTTAACGAGGAAGGGCTGGCTGAGCACAGCTGTCTGCACTCAGGGGTCTGCTGGGCTGGGACCCCCACACCCCCTCCTGTGCTCCCCCCTCGGCACACGCCTGGGCACCTCCACCCGAGCACAAACACCCTCCCTTCCCTTCCTGCCAAAACTCCTGGGCTCAGGATAAGCCCTGCAGGACCCCCCTAATTGGTAGGGGCAGGGGTATTAACCAGTGAGCTCTTACTGGGAGGAACTGGTCTGGGACCTTCCCTGGCTCTTCCCAGGAGCTGTGGGACCCCTGGCAGCAGCAGTTCATCCATTTCTCATTCCAGCCACGTAAAGCAGCAACTTCACTCGACCATGGGGACAGGCTCTTGCAAAGGCTGTCACGACTGCAGGCACAGATGACACACCGTGGGCAGGGGACAGCTGTTTCTCAGATCTCATGGGCAGAACACCAGAGAAATCCATCTTTTTTTTTGCTGATTGCCTTGGCCTGCACTTTACTGGCCTGGGAGCAGGATCCCCGTGCCAGGGTGCCCCAGGTCCAGCCCCACCCAGCTCATCCCAGGCCCTGGGTCACCTGCTGCAAATTCACCTGGGGGATGCTGGAGCACCTGGTCTGGCTCCGCTGTGCCAGGGGAGGGACTGGTGGGGAGGGAGCAGCTCCCACTCTGGTGATTGCCCTGGACAAGGGGTCTGGTCCTCAGCAGATGGGGCTGGAGCTCCTCCTGACCTGGCTGGCACCTGAGGTGGGTGAGTGTCTGCGGTTTTAAGCTTTTTTTGATATATTTGGTGATTTTGTGTGCTTCTGGTTGGTGTTTGACTGCGAAAGGGTTGGGGTGTGCTGGTTGGTGGAGGTTGTGCAGTGAAAGCCATGAGCTGGGCTACGCTGAGCCCAGTTTCTCCCCAGGAAGGGGGGGCTCTTGCTGCTGTGGGTCTGCAGCTGGGGGTGTCCTCTTCCTGCTGGGCTCTGCTGTGTGCGGCTGCTGCCGTCCCCCTGCGAGGGAGCTGGGGCCGGTCACGCCGCTCTGCGCAGCCCTGTGCTGCCGAGGAGATGCCTCTGCCTGGGAAAAGCCACCAGTTGGGTAAAAAACAACAAAAAAACATCACTGCTCCGCTTCCCCCTGGGCATCGCTGCTGCCACCTCCCTCTGTGTGAGCTGACACGTGTCTGCACTCTTCCTGCTCTGAGTGCAGGTAAACTGCGGAGACAGGTGACTCTGGATTACAGTCACCTCTCCAGAGCTTAGCTGGAGGGTGGGTGCTGCTGGGCAGGGGCCCCAGAGCAGCCGAGGGCTCCGTTCTGTCGGGTCTGGGTTTCCCTGCCCCACGCCATGCTCTCAGCTGCCCAGACCTGGGGGGCGTTAAACAAACGGCCTAAGCCCGTGTTTGGTGTCTGCCCGTGGCTCTCTGAACACAGGGAGGGATTAACGTGGTCTTTGTCTAATTGGTTTATAAACTAGGGAAGGGAAAATTGCTTTGTAATGCGTGAAACCTCCTCCTAACAGAAACTCTGAGACCAGAGCCTGAGTGCCCTTCCTCAGCAAACCCTGCGCATCGCCTCCTCTGTAACTCTCCGCGTGCTGCACAGCGCCTTTACTCGGTGTTACATCTCTGTTCTCCTCTTCCCAGCAATGTGCTGCTGACTTTTTATAAAGCCTTGCCTTTTGTTATCACCTTTCTCTTTAGCATTTCTCTCTGTGACTGTTCCGGAGTCTCTGACCGTGTCTCACCGCGGGGTAGTTCTGGGGCTGAGCAGGGTGTGGGGCGGGGTGGCACCGCTGTGCCCTCTGCGTGCTGCAGGCTCGGGGATGTGGCCGTGCAGCGATGCCTCCTGGGTGGCAGGCAAGGGGCACAATTGTTCACTAGTGCTAATTGCTGAAGAGAAGTAATTAAGGGCTGGTGCAAACCTGGGACACGGATGAGAAGGAGTAAAATGAGCGAAGCCAAAGGGGAAGAAAATGGAAGGAGGTTGAGTCTTCTTTCTGGGTGCAGCAGTGGCTCTGTAAGAAGGAGAAGGTTGCTGGGACAGCTCTTTAGCTCCTCACCAGTGAAGCAGTGCACTGTGACACAGTCCTCCCCCTCTGCCCTGTGCTTGGAGGGTGGATTAGGGCTGACTGCCTTTGATTAAACTAATCTGCTGCCTTATCGCTCAGGCGGTGCTGCCAGGTGGGGCTGTGGCAGTGGCAGTGGCATCCTCCTGCTCCGGGTGGCTGCTCCAGAGCCCGTGCTGCTGGGACACGCCGCGTGGGTTTGGATTTCCTGACTCCCTGCTGTGCTCTCAGTAAGAGATGTGGCACTGAGACAGCTCTGCAAAATGATTCCTGCTGGAGTGGTGCTGGGGGTGTGGAGTGTGCCCAGTCCTTCCCCTGCCTGGGAACATGCTGCTGGGAGGGGATGTGAGTGGGAAAGCTTGGACCAACTGCCTGTTCTTGGGAATGCTTGGATCAGCCTGGCCTCTGCAGCCTCCCGTGCACGGCAGCTGTGTGTGGGGCACGTGGCCCGGTGGCTTTGCAAGCTGGGACAGCGAGGGGAGGGCTGTGTCCCCCCCAGGGCTCCCAGTCACTGCCCTGATGCCAGCTCCTTCCTCCAGGAAGCTGGTAATTAAAGCAGGAACCATCTCTTGGCTCTGCTGGTGGGGAGGCTGGAGGGAGCCACTCACCCTGCTGAGATGCACATGTTGGAGAGCCCTTCCTGGCTGGCGTGCCTCGGGCTCATCAACACACACAGCCTGCACTGCCTTAATTAAACCTGAGCCGCCCCATGCGGAGCCTCCTCACGCATCCTTGGCTTCGGCAGGTCCGGCTCAGCCCTGCACACACCTAGAGGCAGATCAAAGCCTTCTCCAGGCAAACCTGAGCTGCCATAAGGAAACAAACCCCTTCCCTTCTGAACTGTGCCATCCATCCAGGGAGGAGCTTCTCCCCTGCCTCCTGAGAGCTGCTGTGGCCACTGGTTTTACAGCTCTGGTTGCCCCCTGAGGGCATGGAGGGAGATGGAAGATTTGTGCCAGTCAAATGCTGAATGATTTGTTCTGCTAGATTCTCTGGATCTGCTTCCCCTACGGCTTTGTGGGCACTTAGGAAGGTCTCTGCCTGTGTCTGGGGTCCCTTGGTAAGGGAGAGAAGATGCTTTAGGGTGCAAGTCTGTATTTGTTCTCTGATTGTTGCAGGAGTGTGGATGAGTGATGCAGTCACAGACACCCAGCGCTGGCTGAGGTGGATTCCCCCATGGCAGCTGAGCCTCATCGGGGCATCCAGAAGCCTCTTGTGCCTTGGGTGGGCTGTGGGTGCTGGCAGACAGGGCCTGTGTGTGCAGAGGGCACTGGTGGGGCTGGGAGGCATCGCCACTCCCTTGCAGTTGTCTCCTTTTGTCCTATAAACAATTCTTCACCCCAGCCACTCTTCCCTTTGTTGGTCTTGGTTGATCCTCTCTAATGCTGATGCAGACACCTCTTGCCAGAGTCCTGCCAGCCCCCTGGCTTTATTTTAAGGTCATATTAATTAAAAGCAAATGAGTGGAATTTCTCTTGACATCCAAATTAATAGCAAGTGAGATAATTATGAGCTGTGTCATTAGGGTGATGGAGCAGCTTGTACAGGGCTCAGCCCACAAAAAAGCAGCAGCTCCGCAGTGCAGACACAGATCTGCTGTGCCCAAGCAGAGCCATGGCTGGGGACATGGCTGGGGACAGGAGGGCAGGATGGGGTGGCAAACAGAAGGTGAAGTGGGGCTGGCTGCTGTCCCAGAGGTGCAGCCCCCCCAGTCCTGTGCAGGTCCCCGCGCGCACCGGCTGCCTTCCGTGCGAGCGCGCTGGGAGCACCTCTGTCCCCGAGCTGGGGGCTTGGGCAGCTTTAAAAACACAAACTAAAGGCCACAAAATCAGCCTGTAATTAATTCTTGGTTTAGTTCCCAGCTCAAGGGCTCGATGCAGAATGTTTCCTTAGGAACGTGCTTTTTCTTGCTTTTCTTGGACTCGCTGCTTGGCTTGTTGTACCTCTGCCTGCAGACCCCCAGCTGCTCACACCCCGCTGCTGCTGCTTCCCAGCTACTGCATTGATTTATTTATTTTTTAATGTTATATTTATTGAGTACTCCTGAGAACCTTGTGCATGGGAGGCCCCCGGTGAGCGCGGGGACTCCTGCCTCGCACCCTGCCTGGCGTAGGTGGCTCTGCTGGGGGGGGAACACGACACACACCAGCATCTCCCAGCTGATGTTGTGACTGGAGCCGTTTCTCTGGTGTGGAAACAGCTCCCAGTTGTGTGCTGCTGAGGAGGATGTGGTGTGCTGTGCCCGGGCTGCGGCACGGCTGGCGGGAGGGCTGGGGGCCTGCGGTGGAGAGGAAGGAGGAGAGGTGATGCTGTGAGCTGGCTCTGCTCCTGTGTCATCACCTGAAAGAGAAATACCTGTCTGCTTCCCAAAGAGCACTATTGCCCACTAAGAAAATACCAAACAAATTCTTGAAAGAGCGTTCAGGATCTGAAAGCCTGTGTTAAATCTGGTGGCTTTGTAACTTGCTCACAATTATGGTGGGTAGCAATGTAATTAAAGTGCTCTGATTAACGCACAAACCTTGTTTGTAATGAGCAGGATTGGGAGGGTTTGGGAAATCCAGCTGGCATATAACAAGGTTTCTCCAGCAAATTACTTGGATATCAATTAGTTTGCTAGGTAAATGTCACCTGGTTTCTCTTTGTTTGCAGTAATCTCGTATCCAATTAATTTGATGAGGTTATTGCTCGTGACTGACACCACCCTGGCCATGCCCTGCCATCCCTGGGGATGGGCACCCCTGGCATGAGCCATGAGAGCTGGCAGTGCTGTGCCAGGGGCTCCTCTCCCAGCCCTGGGTGCCTCCACAGAGCGCATGAATATGAACGGCCCCAGCATCTGGGTGGGCTGGGAAGGAGCCGCAAACGTCGCTGCTTGTGAAGCACAGCCCATCCCAAATCGAACCCTGGTGCAAGGACCCCCCGTGTCTGGGTGTAGGATGGCACGGGGGGCTGGGGGCTGGGGTGAGCTGGGGCTGGGCACGGGGCGCAGCCGCTCGGGGCTCTGCTGCAGAGTTGGGGTCCTGCTCCCCCCTCGGGAGGGAACTGGTCAGCACAACTGTGTCCCCTTGGGGCTTTGCCCACCCCCTCGGGGCACGGGGGCGAGGGGCCGGGTGCACAGGAGAGGGGTCTGTGGGTGTCTGGGGTGAGGCTGCTGGTCCCCGGCTTTCACAAGCACTGAGTCAGCGGCGTGGTGGAGCCCTGCACCCCTCCCTGGCACCAGGGCACTTGTGGGGTGCTCCAGGCCTTTGCCCCCCTCCTTCGCTGTCCGCCAGCGGGGCCGGGGGCGGCCGCTGGCGCGGGGCTGCCCTGTGGCACCTCTGACTTGCATGGGAGCCTCGCCGGGATGATAAATGTTAAAATCTGCTGCAGGCTATCGCTGACCTAATTTCCAGCATCGCTGTGGATCTTGTCATCTGTTGCTTACAGCCGGGATGCAGATGGGCTGACAGGGAGCTGAGTGTGGGACAGGGGGTGTGGGGACCCCTGGGCTGTGCTGCCCAGTACCCCCAGCCCCGGGCAGCGTGGGGACCGGGGCAGCACAGGGTGGGCTGTGCCCCCGCTGCAGCGCGTCCCGCCGTGGGATGTGCCTCCTGTGCCCAGGCTGGGGCACACAAGATGCTGAGGGTCCAGCTGACTCCCTGCAGATTTCTGCTAAGCAGAAAACAAATGCTAATTACAGAGCATAATTAGCGAGATGCTGCATCTATTTTTAATCAGCTTTGGAAGATGTATTCTTCCTTCTGCTCCGTGCTCACCATCAGCCTCTCCCATGGAGCAGTGCTTGGTTGGGGACTGTCTGATGGGAAATTGGTTCCCCTCCTGGGATCCCCAGCCTGAGGAGCATCCCCCCCCCTCAAACTCCTTGATGGATCCCAGCTCCTCCGTAATCCATCAGGGATGGATGGGAAGGACGGAGGAAACCAGCTCAGCTCTCTCAGGGTGGTGTTCAGCAGCAGCTGGGAAAATTGCAGGAGGAGGAGCCTGGGAAAAGGTTGCAAAAATATTCTGAGGAGGTGAAATGAGGGAGCAGCCCCCCTTTCCCAGCAGCTCCCTGCCCTGCTGTGGGTGGGATGGGGTCTCCCCACTGCTGGAGGACACCCCGTGTCAGCCCTGGCTGGGGAAGGGTCGCTTCAGAGGGAGCTGCAGGGTGCCAAGAGCAAACTTGGCTCTGAAACGTTGAGCAGAGAGATGCAAAGTGCCATTCAGCGGGCACTGCCAGGGGGCTCCCGGTCCTGCGGGTCCTCGGGCACTTTCCTCCTGCACCTCTCAGCTCCCTGCCTTGGGGTGAGCCTGCTGCCAGCACACCGGGTGTCCCTGCAGCCCAAGCTGCTCGGTGAGCTGGCATGTCCCCATTTCAATCAGCCTGTGCAAGCAGCCTTCCCTGACCTGCCCACCCCATCAGTGCCCACCCCGCCTCTGCCAGCCACGCGCTCGGAGCCGCGGGGGTCCCGGCTGCCACCCCTCTGCTGCTCCAAGCCATTTCCCTCCCCAGCTGCGCCCAGCGCTGCCACGGGACACCATCACTGCCCTGTCCTGGGGTTCACCCACCAGGCACCCCCCAGCTCCATATCCCCACCCGCCTCCTGGCACCGCGCAGAAGGGCTGGGGGCCGGGGTGGCCCCAGCTCTGGGGGGGACACGGGGATGCTCGTGCAGCAAAACCTCCCCACGCGTCGCCCCGCCGCCTCCCCTGCCCCACTCGGCCCCGCGGCTGCGGGGGGCTCTGCTGGGCCCTGCCAAGAGGGAAAGTGGCAGCACTGGGTCGTTTCGCTCCCTTGTGACCAAGGGGATGCTCGGGGGGATCTGGTGTGGTGGGAGTGGGTGAGATGCACAGGGCTGGGGCTGGGGGAGCTTGCAGGGGGCTGTGCCTTGGGGCCAGCCAGTGCATCCCTACGAGTGCTGCGGGCCGATGTGCCCGGCGCTGCCGTGGTGTCCGTGGGCTGGAGATGTGCTGCAGGACCTCTGCAGGGCTCTGCCCCTGGCCGAGGCTCCGCACACCTCACGGCTTTGAACAAACCCTGCAGCCACCGCGAGCCTGATTAAACCGTGGGGTCTGGGTTACCAAAGGGCGCCCCTTCCAGGGAGTTCCCTGCTGCAGCCGGGACCCCCGGGGCGCAGGGTGAGCCCCCGCTCCCCCCTTGCCTCTGCTGACCCAGTTCCCCTCCGGGGAGGCTGCACAGGGGCTGGGGCTGGTCCCACACGCCGCTGCAGGCTGCTGCTCGTGTAGCCACGGCTGAGCAGTGTGACACGGCGTTTGCTCTGCCACGGCTGTTTGGGCAAAGGCAGTTTCCTACCAGGGAAGGGGTGTCCTGTGCTGTCCCGCTGGGGTGGGCATCGACCCGGGATGGCTGGTGTCACATCCCATGTGGGTCGTGCCAGCTGTGGCTACAGCAGTGCAGAGATCAGCAGGAGCTCACAGCCTGAGTGCTTGGGGACCTTGGGGACATCTTGCAGCCTGGCTGAGGTCTGAGCTGCCGTGGCTGTGCTGGAGGCCGTGGCTGGCTCGCTCAGGAGGTCTTGGAGCTGTTGTCTTAGGGGAGATTTTTCATACTACAGATTCATCACCTCTGCCGCAGGAACAGTCTCTGCAGGGTCCTGGGAAAAGATGCTGTCTGGCCAGAGTTTGTCTCGCTGTGCTGAACAGATGTGCGTTCCTCCAGCCCTGCGGCGCGGGGGACGGGCTGGGGCTGTGCTCTGAGCTCTGCACTCTGTGCCTGCCCACAGGCACCAGCCAGGCACTGCTGGCTCTGCTTCAGCAGGGCCCTGGCCAGGTCTGGTGGGGTTTCCTGGGGGAGGAAGGGCTCAAGGAAGCCCCTTCCTTGGCTGTGCCTGGAAAGGACGCCCGGGCAGCGCTGCAGCTGCGCTGCGGAGGTGTGGGGAGGTAATGTTCTGCCAGCGAAGGCCCCTGAGTGGCGTTTGAGGGACACTCTGTCACTAGCCATGACTCATGGCTATGACCAGAACGATCTGTCAGCCTTGACTTTGTGCCCGGGGTCGTGTCCAGCCCCCTGCAGTGACCCAGCTGGTCCCTGTGCTCCCGCAGCAGCCGCACGGCTTGGCTGCAGCACCCGCAGCCCAGGGTGCTCTGGAGCACTGCTCCTCCTCCTGCCCTGTCCCTGCAGGGGCCCTGGGATAGGGGGGACCGATGCTTTCCCTCCCCAGGGTGGGAAATCCTCCCAGCCCTGCCCGGTGCCCTGAAGCAGTGTTCTCTGCCTGCCTCCCCGCGCTCTTCCTCCTCCCGTGCCTCGCCACACAGCCTGCGAGTCACTGACTTGGAGCTGTGGACCTGGGGGACCCCAGGCTGGCGTTTGGTGGCCCCGCTGCAGCGGGGAGCCTCTGTGAGCAGCCACAGAGGTCCTTGGTGCCAGCTGAGCTCCCAGCCCCGTGCTCACTGCTTGGGGTGTTTGTGTGCAGGTTGGGGCTGCTGCCTGAGCCCTTGGCTCTGCAGGGAAGGATGATGCCAGCACTCCAAACCCCATCCAGGAGCCCTGCCGGGGAGGATGCTTCAGCCTGTACACCTCTCTTCCCCCCCAGTTTTTGTGAAATGAAGACAAAGAGCGTTTTCTGTAGGGATGTGCCAACGCTTCCGTCGTTTCCCTGGCACAGCCTTGCCTGGCTCGGAGCTGAGCCCCCCTCGCTGCTCCCGGGGGCTCTGCCCGCTATGGGCTCCCTGCTCCGTGGCCCATGCATGTTTGATCCAGGTCTCACGGAGCCGCGTGCTCCCGGCACACCCGTGCAGACTGGGCGTACGGCGTGACACTCTCACTGCTCATTAACTGCGCGTTAAGTGCCTCACATGCCCTTGGCACTGCGTAGCAGGGATGCTCTGGGATGTTTCCAGACCCAGCGCTGCAGGCGGCTGTTCCCCCCCGAGGGCTCTGTGCCCCCAGACCCCCTGAGCGGGGCAGGGATGCGGGAGAGGCCATCTCGGGCCGTGCTGGGGGTTTGGTGGCTGTTTTGCTCTAAAACGCAGCCGATTTAATTTTGCACTTAGCCCGTGGCCCCCTCCCACCTCTGGAAAGCCCTCGGTGGCGCCGACCTGTGCCCACGGGGTGGGGAGGAGAGGATGGGCAAGGGGGTGCAAAGTGCTTTCTCTTCCATGTGAGCTGCCAGTGGAGTCGGATCAGAGCTGCAAATCCCAGCTGTATCCTGCCCTTAAGAACTGTCCCTCGCCCCCGTCCGTGCTCCTGAGCCGTCTCCCGAGCCACGGGGTCTGTCCTCGCGCAGCCCGAGGTCTCCATCTGCTCTGAAAGCCTCCTGGGTTTAGTGCAGGGAGCGCTCTGCCTCGTCCCTGCGCTCGCAGGGGACACCAGGCTGGCTCCACCAGGGCAGGGCTGGTGCCACCGGACACCTCTCAGCCCGCAGCAGCAGTTTGTGGTCGCAGGGTGAGGTGTCAGCAGTGACTTATTGATGGGCCTGTGCTGCTCATCTCTGCTTGCAGGATCCTCCTTCCCTCCCTGCCTCTGCCTGAGCTGGCGTCGCTGCGGTGGCAGCGGTGCTGGGGCACGCAGGTCGCACTGGAGCTGCTGCTGCCTGCTGAGTGGTGCTGGCAGTGACAGGGACAGGAGGGACAGGGACAGGGATGGCCCTGGGGCTGCTCTGCTGCTCTACACGAGTGTAGGCATGGGGGGCTCAATACCCAGAGGTTTCTGTGGGGCTGAGGGGCAGATGGAGGGTCCCCTCGCAGCCCTGGGGAGGTGGCAAGCTGGGAGGTTTGTTGCCCATCTCGTGGCGCAGAAGTCTCGGCTCCTCCAGCTCCAGCCCCCTCAACCATCACCCACATCCCACCCTGCTCTCGCCCGCAGCCTCCCACCCCCTCTGCCCCCGCCATCCCGCTGCCGCCCGCTCGGGGAGCGAGACAGCCCCGCTGCCAGCGCAGCAAGGTTTTCCAGCTACCAGCAGAGAAAAAAAATACGCCCGTTAGCATAATTTTTGTATTGCAGTTTAAATTGTGGAGCAGCACACGCCTCCAGCTGAGGGTCTGTTTTCCCTCTCCTGTGGCAGCGGGTGGGCACCTGGGATGGCCGAGAGCAGCTGAGGTGACGCTGTCCCTGCGGGCAGGGGGCTGGGGTGGGCTGGTGGTGGTGGAGAACAATACAGGAGCTGCCACCCATTCCCTGGGTAAAAATAGCATTCCCCTTGCAAAGCTGTGGGCTGCTCTGGTGACACTCACCCAAGCAGGCTGTCCCTGGAGCCGGCGGGGGGAGGGAGTCTGTGGCTCCAGGAGAGCTGCTGGGGAAGGGGCTGCGTGGTGGGGGACATCGCAGGGCTGGAGCATCTGTGAGGCTGTCACGGTGCTGATGTAAATCACTGCCACACCTGGGGGATCTGGGAGGGAAACACTTGGCTGCACCCCTTTGCAGCGCCCGTCTGTGTCCTCTGGCACCGCGCCCCTGCCCTGATCCCAGCGCCTGTGCTCCCCATCCTGCCCACCCACGAGCCTTGGCTGGGGCTCCCCTGGCAGCCCATCTGTGCCTCCTCTCCAGTCACCTGCAGGAGTGACTGATGAGTGGCATGTCACACTCTCAGCCTGTCCCCCGTGGGGCTCCGTAAATTGTCCGAAACCAGTTTTGATGGATCGTTTTACCTCTTGCCCTGGGAGGGTGCCCAGTGCTGACCAGCCCCTGCCAGCGGTGCCCGGTGCTTCTAATTCTGCATCTGCTTCCGTGCGCGGCTGGTGGCACGGGGACACACGCCGGGTCCCCAGCCTCAGAGCGCAGGTAGGCTGGGGCCATCCTCCCGCTCCCTCCCCCTCCAGCTCTGGGCGCTGCTGTGGGGTCACGACTTGAGGCGTCTGCAAAGGACTCGGAGCAGTCACAGGGGCAAAGCCTCCCGAGGGAGAGAGGCTGGGTGAGGGACTGTCCCAGGACAGGGACACCCCGGGGTGGCTGAGCTCTGGCAGCTGGAGGTGTGGGAGGTGATGGGTGACCCGTAGGGGTGCAGCCAGCAGGGGCTGCAGACCCTCACCAGCCTGGGGGCGCAGAGGGCCACGGGGCACAAGCGTGGCAGCAGCCAGGGCTCTGCTGAGGTACCCAGCTGCGTCCCCCTGTGCTGTGTCACCGTGTCCTTGCGCTTGCAGAGGAAGGAAAGGTGCCCAAGGCAGCGGCACTGAACTGGACCCACGTAGCTCCCAGTTCTGGCTGCAGTGGGGTGGGGGGAGTTACGGGGGGAATTGTTTCTGGTTATGAGGAGCAAACAATGGTTTTCCTACTCGTATCTGATGCTAAAAGCAATTAATCGGGCAAGGCTGGTGTGCAGCAGACGTGTAACAAGTGGGCATTCACAGCACAGACCGCCCCGAGAGGCACAGCCCTGCACCCGCCGCCACCCAGCCCAAGCCCCAGCACCCCCAGAGCCCAGCGCCCCGCTGTCACCTCCGCGCTCCGCGCTGCTGCCTGGGGCGATGCCTTCCAGGAACGCGTTCGGAGCCCAGCCTGGCTCCCCGGGGATGAGCGAGATGCCCCGGGTGCAGCTCCTGCCTGCACCAGGACCCTTTGCTGCAGAGCTGGAGGGCATGGGGCACTGCGGGGTGGCACTGGCCCATGGCTTGGGGGGGGACAAAGAATAATGGGTTTGTATGATGGGGCGGGATGAAGCAGGGAAGGAGCGAGGCTGGCAGGGAGAGCTGAGCTGGCTCCGAGGGGAACGGGGCAGAAACTCCTGCTTGCTGCAGGCAAAACCTTGCTGTGCATGGAGATGTGGCGCAGGGACCCGACACACGTACGAGAACCCCGTGTCTTTCTTCACTCTTTATTGTGTAAAAATAAAGTCAACGATTCATGTAATCCCGGCAGGAACATGGAAAAAGCATGAGTTTCGGTAGAAACGGTGCGTTTTCAGAACCGCCGCTGCGAGGGGAGGCGCAGGAGATCGGAACCCGTTCAGCCCCACGGGAGACCGAGAGCGAGGAGTAGGAAAACGTACGGCTTCGGTTAGCAAAACAACGCCAGACCCGGACGCGGTTATTCTCTCCCCTCCTGTACATATACACAGTGTGTTGACATCACACCCTTATTTCCTGGGGGTTTGGCAAATCGGACGTACCTGGGGCCGGGGTGAGCCCTCCTCGGCGGCCGTGTTCGTCGCGGGAGGCTGTGCTTGTCCCGGGGGGACCAGGTCCTCGGGAGGGACGCGGAGGAACTCACCGTGGGTTGGTTGTAAAACGAGCACAGCTTGGAACGCTGCCCCGAGCCCCAGTGCGGCCGACGGGATCGGGGGGCGCTGCTGGGGGGCAGCTCTGTGCTGCTGGCCGGGGGCCGCGGCCGGCTCCCCCCTCTCATCGCCGCAGCTTTGGAGGTGGGGGGGAGGCCCTGGACCCTAGGGAATTCTCTGCCTCATCCTCCGCTGCCGCCCCGGGTGGACCTGGGGGGCCGGGGGGGCTGGGGGTGATTTCTGCAATCTGTAGTACAAACCAGGAGTTTAGAAAAGGAAACCATACAAAATGCATCTGGTATTTCAAAATACGCTTCTTTAGCTCTTGTTCCTGCAGAATCTCAGAGTACTTTTTTCTCAGGGAGCGCTGCTTCATTCTCTATTTTTTTGTCTTCATAAAAATACCTTTTTTTTTTTTTCCTTAATGGTAATAAACTTCCCTTTGCAGTAAGGGAAACAACGTCGTGTATTATCAAAAGCAGAAAGGCTTCAGACTTTTCGGTGGTAGCTAATCTTCCAGGGGACGGTCAAGGCTATTTGTCACCAGCTACGGCGCAGGCGGCCTCGGGGGGCTGCAGGTGGCGGGGGGGACGTACCTGAGGGCGGCAGGTCGGGGGGCGGCGGGGGCGTCCCGCCGGGGGGGTCCGTCCCGGTGCCCGCCGCAGCCCGGGGCTATGGCTGTGGTGCTGGGGAGCGACGGGGAAGGTTCCGTCACCTGGGGGGGACGGAGGGTCACCCCCTCCTCGGAGACCTGGCCGCCGCCGCACCCCTGGCTCCCGGCTGGGAGTGCAACGCCCCCCCTGCTCCGGGGGCACCGGCTGCCCGGGGGGGCTTCAGGCTGGAGGGAGGGGAGCCCCGAGGAGCTCCGGTGCCCGGGGAAAGCGGGGCCGCCCCGGCGGGGGTCATCGGCGGCGAAGCGGGGGTCGGGCCCGGGGGGGCAGCGGGACGGGGCGCAGCCGCGCCAGGCCAAGGCACGCAGGCGTTGAAGGACATTGGCAAGACAGAAACCGGAGGGCGATGGGGACCCGGGGGCGGGCAGCCCCGCTCCGCGGGACAGGACAGGTGGCTTCGTTCTCGGTTGGTTTTGCGCAAAAAACAAAAAAAAAAAAGAAAGGAGGAAAAGACGACCCCGCTGTGGAGGTTTGTCTCGCGTGTCCGTGGCCCTAGTTGAGCTGGCGGCACGCCTCGAAAGTCCACTTGGTGGCCCCGCCGTAGATGTCGATGTTGGCCTCGGCCCAGGCGATGACGTTGCCCGAGAGTGCCCGGGTGCTGCAGGTGGCCAGGCTGTACACCTCCCCCGGGCTCAGCTTCCTGTCCCACACGTTGAAGTGGGCCAGCTCCCCCACGAAGGCCTGCGTGGCGTCGAACCCGCCGCCCAGCGTGTCCTGCGGGGGAGCCACCGTCACGGCGGGCACCCGGCCGGGCTGCCCCGTCCCACCCTGGGGGCACCCAGCCGAGCAGGGACCCCCACCCCTGCGCCCCCCCCCCAGCCCTTACCTGCTCCTGGCCCAGGACCAGGACGCCCTGGGGCTTGATGGGGTGGTAGGGCGCCAGGTTCTCGCCGCTGCCGGTCTGCGTGCCGTCCTGGTAGGCTTCCCACACGCCGTCCCGCGTGGTCCAGGTGACGCAGATGTGGTGCCACTTGCCATCGTTGATGACAAAGGGCAGTTTGGCCACCTGCGGGTGGTGGGTTAGGGCGGTGGGCACTGGGGTCCCCCATGCTGCCCCCACCAGCTGGTCCCCCCTACCCCCCCCGGGCTGTACCTTGTCATTGATGAGGATCTCCATGGGGTTGTTGCCCCACTCGATGAGCACCAGCTCGTTCGCCTGCCCGGGCACGGCGTAGGAGAAGGGGGTGCCCATGCCGGGGGAGGCGTTGGACTTCATCCACATGCAGACGCTGAAGGCGTACATCTCGGGCAGGCTCTTCTTCACCTTGGCGTACATGTAGTTGGTGCGCAGCGGGAAGGTGAGCTGGAACCTGTCCGGGGGCCGGTTGTCCTTCTGGCCTGCGGGGGCGGAGGGGCGGTGGGCTCCAGCCAGACCCCCTCTCCGCCCACTTTGGGGGGGTCCCCCCCTCCCCTCCCTGTTATGTAACGGGCCTTGAGACGGCAGCGAGGAGCAAATCCCTCCGACCCTGCACGGCTCCCTAATCCCCAGCACAGGGCAGCGCACGGAGCACCCCCAGCTCCCGCCCCAGAGCCCATGGGCGCTGTGTGCCCGCAGCGGGGGGACGGGGACGGGACCGCTCCAGGGCTGGGAAATAGGATGGGCTCAGCAGAGCCACCGGGACGGAGCAGCCCTGCATCCCACCCGGCAGCGCTCTGTCCCCGTCGGCCCCGGGGCGGGAGGGGGTCCCGCGTGGGACGGGGCAGCACCCGGTACCTTTCTCCAGGTCGCTGATGCGCTGGTGCAGCGAGGTGAGGGTGCTCTCGATCTTGCCGCGCTCCTCGGACTCGTTTTTGGGGTTGAACTTCCCCTCCTCCAGGCTGTTCACCCGGGACAGCACCTGCTTCTCCAGGTCGTCGATTTTGTTCTGCAGGATGTCCTTCAGGTTGTTGGTCTGGCTGGAGGAGTTCATCCTGCTGAACTGCTGCAAGGGGCGAGCAGAGGAGCGGGGCCGTCACCGACCCACCCCCCGTCCCGCCGCGCCCGGGGGGCTCCGCGGCTCCCGCTGCGGTTCCCAGGGGATGGCGGTCCCGCTGCGGGTCCCACGCGTACCTCCAGGTTCTCCAGCCGGGTCTTGAGGGACTGGAGCGTCTGTCCCAGCTGGCTGAGGGTCTCCGCGGCGGGTGCCCGTGACAGGTCGCCCATGGTGTTCTTGGCGAAGCCGCCCTTCCTGCCTGCCCCGCCGCCCTTGGCCTCACCGGGCAGCGCCTCCAGCACGCTCTGGCTCTCGCACCGGCCCAGTTTGGCCGTCAGCTCCCGGATGGTCTCCTTCTGGTTCATGATGGTTTCCTTCTGCTGCAGCACCGTCTCCCGCAGCTGCAGCACCGTGCTCTTCAGCTCCTCGGGGGACCCGCTGCCCGCAGCGGTGGCGGCGGGGGCGCACATGTCCCCGTCCAGCGGCACCGAGGTGCAGACGAACCGCGTCTGCCCGAAGCTCTGCCCGCGGCCGCGGGGCGCGAGCAGCGAGAGGAGAAGGAGGGGGAGAAGGAGGGGGAGCAGGGGGGTGCCGGGGGGCCCCGCGGCCATGGCTCCGCTCTCCGCTCCGCCGGGCCCACTGCGGCACGCGGCGCCTCTTATAGCGCCCGGGCGGGGCCGCGGCCCTGACGTCACGGCGCGTGGAATCCCGGCCGCGGGAGGGGGGGGCGCGCGTGTCTGGGGGGGGCGCGGGGCCGCGGGAGCGGGGGGCGCTGCGCGCGCGCGTGTGTGTGTGTGTGTGTGCGTGTGTGTGTGTGTGAGCGGTGTCTGTGCGGGTGCGGGCACGGGGGTGCAGGCGGGGGGGGTGCGCGGTGTGTGCGGGTGCGGGGGTCCGGGTGCGGTGGTGCAGTGCGTGTGTGCGCGCATGGAAGAGGCTGCCCCGCGCTCTCCGTGCGTCCGTGTCCGTGTGTCCGTGTCCGTGGGTGCCCGCGCCGCGAGGTGCCTGTGTTGCTGTGCGGGTCCGTGCGCGGTCCCCCCCCGCCGCCCGATGGCAGCGCCGGTCTCACCGTGCCCCCGGCTGGGGGGGCGGGCTCGGTTTCCCCGCACCGCCCACGGCTGTTCCCGGCAGCTCGGCAAAGCGTCTCCCCCCACCCCCACGGGCATCCCCGGTCCTGCCCCCCCCGGCCCGCAGCCCCCATGGCAGGGGAGCATCCCTGGGCTCCAGGGCACTCCGTGGGGAGGACACGGGTGGGCTGCGGGGCTCTGCTCCCCAGCCCGAGTGCAGCGCTTGCGGTAGGGAGGGAGAAGGGGGGGGGGGCTGTCAGCCCGGGTGGGGGCACGGAGGGGCACGGCGTGTCCTCAAGACGGAGGAGCAGCGGAGTGCTGTTGATGCACAGCTCTGCTGTGGCATCGGAGAGCAATTGCTGCTCTTCTTCCTTTTTAATCAGGAAAAAGAATTCCCGGCAATGCTGGGGTCTGTTCTCGGTGGAACCACTCGTGGCCATCACCCATTCCTCTTCGCTCGCACAGCCCTCCCCGGACACCTGAGCCCGGCAGGACCATCCCAGCCCCACAGCCCCCGCTCCTCCAGCCTCTCCTTTAGGTCGTATCCGTCCTCTCCCCGTGGATTTGTGTGGTGGCCAGGATGTGCCTCGGTAAATGATGGTCCCCGGGGCGGACGGGGTGCTCCCAGCGGGGTTCACTGCCGGCTCTGCCCAGCCTGCGCCGCACCGCTCCATATGGATGGGGTATTTATGTAATGCCAAGCTAGCCTGTGAAATAGGAAGCAATTAATTTTGATTCGTTAAGTGGGTCAGTAAAATACAAAGGCTTTCAGTCCGTGGATCTGCAAAGGGTGAAGTACCACCCTGGCATGGTCCTGCCCCCTCTTCTCTTCGCTCTCCAGAGCTGGAGCACACCGAGACATGCTGTGACTCCGACGCCTCTGCTGCTGCAGGTGTTTATCTCACCCCAAGGGTTTATCACACCACCTTAGTGTGGAGCATTTCCTTCTCCAAAGCGTCTCTGCTGCCTTTGGGAAGCCCCATCCCTCATCCAGCAGCACTCTGTGGGTTACAGTTAACATTTCATGGCCAAAGCCAGAGGCTTGGGGCTGCCATCGGGCACAGCAGGAGGGTGGCGGCGATGGCAAACCCCTGTTGCTGGGTATGGCTGTTGATCCCCAGCCCAGGGACGCCAGGGCAGCGCTGGGACAAGGGCAGTGTGGAGATGTGCTGGAGTGCTCAGCGCTTCCGTCGCACCCTCGCTTGCATCCTGTGGTGCCTCTTGCTGTCTTCCATCAAACCCATCCCAGCGCTCACAGGGACTGCAGAGATGTTTTTTGTAGCCTTCCTGAGGCTTCTGGTTCTCAGTGCTGATCCTGCCCCCGCACGGCAGTTCAGAGCCCCCCGACACCTGCGTGGAGCTCACCTCTGGTGCTGTGTGCTCTGCTTCAGGAAATTCTGGGGAAAAATCTGCATTTCCACGAGGTTCTTCCGTGCTGGCTTTATCGCCCTGGTTACTTTTCCTCCTCTTTGCTCTCTGTGCTGTGCAGCATTTCGATGGAGCAGGAATGGAGCAGAGGGGAACTAAGGAGGGGGACGCGCAGGATGTGTCTCACTGGGCTGACCAATCTCCCTTTGGGGCTGGTTCAGTTTTGGGGTTGGTTTGAGTTTGGGGTTTTTTTATTGAGAAAAGGAATGCTATGGAAAAGGCTGCAAAGACTGCAGGTCTAATTCTTCTGCCACCGGCAGGAACGCAAACCAAAAATAATGTTACTGCAGGCAATACAATTACACCAGTGTAGAACTGGGCTGGGAGGGAGCTGAATTGGAACCCGCTTCTGTTCACATCTGCACAGTATTGACAAAGCCGTTCATGTCACTGAACCAATTTAACCAGGAATCTTTTGTCATCCACAGCACATTATGCTGAGATGAGACCAAGGTGACAGGTGCAATAAAATAAACACTCCGATACTATGGTGATGGGGACGGTATAAATACCCAGATAGGGAAAACCAACAAAGCTGCACTACAATAGATAAGCAAAATCACCCCTGCGTCTCCTAATGCAAAGAAAGAACTAGAAAATCCGATCAAGATTCCAGCTTTCCCAGAATCACCGCATCATGCAGGAGGATCCGTTATTGCTTTTGTCGATTTAGGGGCTGTATGGGTGTAACGGAATAATGGAGCCCCTTTTATTTTTAACTCTTCTCTCGCCTCCCCCCAGCGCTCGCTGTAGCTCGCTGATTTATCGCTCGGTAGCTGCAAAGAGCTGAGCGCAGCTCTCGAGGACCCCGGGAGATGATCGAGCTCTGGAGAGGAGCCAGCAGGCACATTTGTGTTTGTGACGGACGGGCATGGCTGTGGACAGCGCAGGGTGCTCCCTGCGGGGACCAGGAGCCCTGGCTCCCAGTGCCCTCTGCCACTGCCAGGCGTCCAGCGCAGAGGTGAGGAGGGTAAATATTGCACCGGTTCGAAGCGAACCTTTGTGTGAGAGCCTCAGAGTCACAAAGGCGTAAAGGACATTTTTTTTAAGTGGACAAATCCCTTTAATCCCAGGAGCCGCAGCCCGAGGAGCAGGGAGTGGAAGCTCTCTCCTGCTTGTGCAGCCTGCCGTACATAAACCATCTCCTGTGGGGTAATGCTGATTCCGCAGTTCAGTCTCCTCTGCGGAGTGGGAACAGCCTGATCCATTATGGGATGGAGAGCGCTTTGCGATGGGAAGTGGTGATGGGTGGACTTCACCGAGCGAGCGACCCAGCTCCGTTTGTGCACTGCCGGCCGTGCCCGCGCGGTCTCCGAGGTTCCCGGGGCGATCGTCCGCTCCATCCCCGGGCTGTGCACCCCAGCCCCGGCGTGGTGGTGCCTATGGGGCTGGTTTCTTGGGTTTTCTTTTAATATAAGGGCTTGTTCCTGGGGAGACCACAGCAAGGGCAGGACCTGTGGTCAGCCCCCAGCGCTGGTGCAGAGCCCCATGCGGAGGGAGCAGGACCCCCCCAAAGCCCTTTGCCTTGTGCAGCCTCCAGCACACATCTCAGAGCTGCTCCATGGCTCAGTGTGCAGAACAGTGTGTGTGCAAAACCTGGGGGGGTTTTATGCCTTCCAAAATGTACAGCTGTCCTTAGAGCAGCTCGAGCACGGTGTGTAGCTAGTACAAACAGTGTGTGTAAGGTGGAGTATTCCCTCCTGTAACAAATACTTTGGACTGGAGTTCAGAAATTTGCTGCATTTTGCTGCAGTCTTTCTTTGCAGATCTCTCGCTCTCTGTTTCTCTCCCCCTCTCTCTCTCTCACACACATCCACTCTCTCCCCTTTTTCCTTCCCTTTCTTTCATTGCTCCCCTCTCAAAAGTCAGTTTCCTTCTAAGTTGCCTGACGTTTACACCCAGTGAGAATGAGAAGTGTGTTCTTTGTACTAGTAGGTCTCAGTGATGCTACGGGGACACAGATCCTTTCATTACAAATAATTAATTTAGCTATATATTGCATAACATCCTAAAAAGCTTTCTAGGGCAATCTCATGCTAGCTGGATGCACAGTTCCTATCAATATTACATTACATTTGGGTACAGCAGTTATGAAGTTTCATTAAAAATTTAATTTGTGGTTTAAAACTGCAGCATTCCCTTAAAAGTGTAGCAGAGAAACCATTTCGGCTGCTTGAGGACTGCTCTTGCATTAACCAAACTTGCAGGGAGAGCTGCAGAAGGGGCTGGGTAGCGTGGGGATCCTCCGGTGCAGGAATCTGATGGGCTGGAGGGAGGGAGGGAGGGAGCTCAGGGTTGGTGTCTGCCTGCACAGCGGCCGGGTGCGTTCCTGCCAGCAGCGTGAGGCTTCTTTTGGGTACAGAACTGAGCATTAACCTGTGTCTCTGGTGAGCAGCCACAAGTGAGCACAAAAAAGGCCTTACCCCATTCTCACTGCTCCCCAGCCGCACACACTGGTCTGGGGTTTAGTCCGTGTGGGAAGGAGTTGGTGACTTGGGAGGAGTGCAGAAGGAGAGGGCAATTGGTGCTGTGCCCCAGGGCTGTCGGACAGGAGCTGGGCTGTAACTTGTGCATCTCCCGGGGAATTGGCTGTGGGCCCTGGAGCCTGGAGGAGAGGATGAGAATGCCTTTGCAGAGATCACAGACATCCGCTGGTGCCAATTAAAAACAGGGGGTCAGGGGTACGGTCAGTGGAGTGGTCCTGCAGCAGGAGCTGGGAGACGGGAGGAGGTGTAGGACCAGTGTCATGTTTGGTTGATGAAGTTTTGTTGTGATGCTTCAGCAGCAGAGTGGAATGGTGGTGGGTTTAAAACATCCCGCGTCCACCTCTCACCCTCAGAATTCACTTATACAGTAATTTCCACCCCTGTGCACTCACCCACCCCAGAAGAACCAACAGCTTTTCCTTCCAGAACTGCCCTCGAGTAGTTTTTCAGCTTTCTCAGGATTTCCCTGCTGTGGGATTCTCCCACTCCCTGAGTGCCAGCTGCGTGATGGAGCCCAGTTCCTGGGCAGGACATGGACCTCCAGGCACTGCTCCTGCTCACAGCCTGGGTCTGTCCCTGTGGGTTGCACAGAGCCTGCCCTCTCACTGAAGCACCCACAGGTGACAAACTCTGACTCTATTTGTAATTTTTCCCCCTGTCCAGCAGAGGAGGGAAATTTGGACAGCGCACGGGGTGTTTGGGAAGGCAGCACTGTGCTGCTGGCTGCTGCAGGACTCTGCAAGAGATCACTGCCCCTCCCCCCGAGAGGATAATAATGGGGAGTGGGTTCCTAAATCCTTTAAGCTTCTTTGATAGCTTCAATATTTATCTGTAATCCTGCTGGTGCTTCTGGACACAGACAGCCCTGTGTCCCTGTCGCTCTGGGGCTTCTTCCCACCTTGCAGCATTCCCTTGTCACAGGAGGAAAGGCAGGGCAGGATGAGAGGGAGACATCAAAAGCCAGACACGCTGCTGGTGCCCTAGTTTTTTCCGTGATTATTTATTATTTTGCACAGTCTCTTGCTCTCTTTCTCCCCCACTCTCTCTCTCTTATGTTAATGTGTGTGGAGGCTGGGCATGGCTCCATGCACACCTTTGGGATGGAGCTGGAGGGAGGGGAGGCAGGATAAGCCTGGAGGGAGTTCCCAGCACATGCGAGGCAGACGGCTGGCTCAGGTGGGTTGGGCAGCTCTGTGTGCAAGCACAGGTATAGGTGCAAGCCCTGGATCAGGGAGCTCTGTGGTGGCACCTGCTCCCAAAGAGGGGGAAGCTGGAGCAGGGACGGGGAGGTCTTGGGGAGGCAGAGCTCTCTGGTCCTGCATGGTGGGCGAGAGATCTGCTTGTCTGTGCCAAAGTCAGTTTGTGTTTGTGCTCGTGACAGTTAGAGCAGAGCTAAAGCCCCACGAGGTTTTAAAGACAGGCTAGATAAAAGTGCTGCAGTGCAATAGGAATTCCTCGCGTGTGCCTGCGCCGAGGGCTGACCCTCGCCTAAAGGGCAGCTTTTAGCTGGGGAAAGGAGCTCTTCCGACACTGGAGGTTCTTTGCTGGCAAGGATGCCATTAGGGCTGGATATTTTATCGATTCCTTTTCAAGACCTGAGGCGTAAGGAGCTGCAGAGAGAGTCAGTGTAACTGGAATGACAGCAGCTGCTTCCAGGCAGTGAGTGAAGCTGGAGCCGTGTCGGCTGGCTGTGAAGCTGGCACCTCTCGAGCGGAAGATGCAAGGGATGGCAGGAGCCCAGTGGAGAGCCCTCCCAGACGGGTCTGAACTGGGACTGGCGTGGCAGCGGAAGCCCTGAAACATCTTCTCTTTTGGTGGTGAAAGATGGACTTGCAAAACCTTGGGCTCCTCCACACCCAGAGCACTGCACAGTGCTTTTATTATTTGTGACAGCGTTTTGCAGTTCTAGAATGGCAATGCCATCCAAACCTGAGACCACCAGCACCGCCCTGCTTCGCTTGTGCAGAATGTCAGCACGTGGGCTGTGGGGCTGGCTGGCTTTTGCTGTTACTTCTTACAGCTTTTCTGCATGGGAAATGCAAAATAAATTAAATCTTGAATCCAGACTATCCTAGCTATGCTGCACTGCTTCCAAGGGCTGAAACTCTTGGCATGGTCTTTGGAAATGGAACAAGTGTCTCAGGCTTGCCACATCCTAACTGTTCAATCAGCAGTTTAATGGGAAGTCATTAGGCTACTATAAATTCACACTTTATGTAGTGCTTATTTTACCATGCAGAAAAGCCTTTACTTCCCAGCTGTATGGATGCTCCCAGTGTTAGTGACAGGAGGAGGAGTTTGTGTATCTGTCTCACTTCCATTAATTACAGTAAGACTAGTCAGATAATTTCTCAGAAACCTGCTGAATTTCAGCAGCTGACATATCAGCCATGAAACCCACCATGGAAACAGACGCTGGTCACTGGGTCACTGTATCAGGAATTGGAGTTGGGAATATGCTGGTGTCTACAGTCAGCCAGTACTCAGGGCTAAGCCGTAGCAGTTAATGTATCACCCCAGACTCCCTCCCCAGATGGGAAGGAGAACTGGGGAAAGAAAAGGAACAGCCCTGTGAGTTGAAGTATAGACAGATTTAATGTGCCCAAGCCCCAGAAGAATCACAGAATCACAGAACCTGCAAAATGCTGAATTACTTCTTACTAGTTCAGCTCTGGTTGCAGGGGGTGTCGGGTCCTGCTGCCCTCTGTGGGAAGGTGCACTTGGTGCAAAAAGAGATGCCAGAAAACAGGACATGTGCTCTGGGTGCTTCTGAGCAGCGTGGAAAGCCCCAGCAGAGTTCACTGGCTCCTGTTTTGGGTGTATGGGGGTGGTTTTGTCACTGAGTCAGAGCTGATACTGATCTATAACAGCTACAGAGTGTTTAAGGAAACGTTTCTGCTCGTAATAATGAGAAGACCAGTGGATATCTGCTGAGGTGACATCTATCATGTGTTTTTAAACACACATAGCCTGATAACCTGGCAAATTATCCAGATTGCGAAGAGACAAAGGGAGATAATGATAACAAATGAGCTTACATTTATGTAACGCCTTTCATTGAGATGGATAGCAAAGTGGTTGGAGAAGTCTATTAACGGCTCCTGCAAACTATCTAATCTATCGAATCCCCAAACGTCCTGAGTGCAGCTGCACTCAGGCTTTATGAGAAAAACATCTCCATTAAGCAACCAGTTTTTGTCCGTTTTCAGAGTGGTCATTTAAGTCTCCCCTGTGCAAGCAGGAACACAGAAATCTTT
Organism: Podargus strigoides; assembly: GCA_028020825.1. Lineage (NCBI taxonomy): Eukaryota > Metazoa > Chordata > Aves > Caprimulgiformes > Podargidae > Podargus > Podargus strigoides. The sequence continues at coordinate 913,999 of CM051638.1, forward strand.
ACATTTGCCGGTGACCTAAAGCCACCTTTGGGGTGAAATGCAGCTGTTGCTTCACAATCTAAATTACTTCTAACTTCTTTACTACCTTGTATCCAGGGATGTCAAATACACTCATTAACTAAACTCTACAGCTACTGATTCATCAGGAAACTTGCCCTTTTATAGTTCAGTGGGGGCAAAGAGAAAAGATAGAACTCCCAAATTTTCTGCTTCGCACTGCTGCATCACCTCTTCTTTCTCTCTCCCCTTTTCCCCTGATGCCAAAGCATTTCTTCCACTGAAAGGGCAAGGAGAGATTTTTGACCTAGCATTTATCCTGGCCTTTTCACCATGAGAACAGAAGAAGGATCCCTGTCATATTCCTGATGGAGGGCTCCTGACTAAGACACAGCTTTGCACCCATTTTATGTCTCCCACAATTTTAAGGCAGTCTGGGTGTGTTTCTCACGGCGCACGGCATCAGCATTGGGGCTGGGGGCACTTAAGGACAACTGGCATGTGAAATGCCCTGGCTGCGATCCTCAGCCCTCCCTAAGTCCCATCTGTGTCTCCCAGAACAAAGTGGCTGCTGGTTTCCCCTCTGTCAGCCGGGGGATACTCAAATGCCGATGGCAGAGGATTTTCAGAGGGACACTGGTGTCCTCCCCGCGGGTGAAGGTGGCTGCTCTGCAGGTCGTGGGGTGGTGTGGCTGAGGGTGGTGTGACTGCATCCGTATGGACGTGTGTCCCCTCTGGTGTGACTGCGTCCGTATGGACGTGTGTCCCCTCTGGTGTGACTGTGTCCGTATGGACGTGTGTCCCCTCTGGTGTGACTGCATCCTTATGGACGTGTGTCCCCTCTGGTGTGACTGTGTCCGTATGGACGTGTGTCCCCTCTGGTGTGACTGTGTCCGTATGGACGTGTGTCCCCTCTGGTGTGACTGCATCCGTATGGACGTGTGTCCCCTCTGGTGTGACTGCGTCCGTATGGACGTGTGTCCCCTCTGGTGTGACTGTGTCCGTATGGACGTGTGTTCCCCTCTCTGGAAGCACAATGAGCTGGGATAAGACTCAGCAGCCTTATTGTGGTTTCCTCTGCTTCAGGTTTGATTCATCTCCTGTCCTCAGTCTTCTCCAGGGAGTTCTGGGCAGGGCAAAGCCTCAGGTTTTCATTCATCCCAGACACCGCCCCGGTCCCCGAGCTGCAGGAGCAGGAGTTGCAGCAGGAGTTACTCAGGAGAGGGGACTCTGTCGCCGATTGCCTTGGGCAGGCAGGCAGAGGGGTGCTCTGTTAAGCCCAGTGTGGCAGGTTTAATGCTGCAGCTCCAGGGCAGTGCCTGCACGGCTGCACGTCTCCCTGCACACGTGTATTTCAGGGAAGCGAGTTGGGAAGAGCAGGGCAGTGCTAGGAACAGACTCCTCAGTTCTCATTCTCACAGAGGGAGTCACTGGGATTCTTTTACGAGATGGAGAGTCAATTTTATGAATCATTTTTTGATGTGTATTGGATTTGGCACACATCATCCAACCCCCCCTTCTCACCTGCTTCCCCATCCCTTCCTCCTCAGGCTCCAGTTCCCCTTTCCAGCCTCAAGTCTTCGATTCACATTTACTGCAAGGAGAGAAGTGTGGAAGTCTATGTGCTGTACATGCATAAATAATGGAACTGAAATCATACTTAGTTAAAAATAGATATTCTTCCTAATAAATATTTTACTTACTGTCTTTAGGATATAAAGCTCCTCTGACTGAAGTGTTAAAACAAACCTTGTTGTTAGCCCCTAAATACAACCCTGGCCATGGCTGTGCAAATAATGCTTGGCTGAGAGGCTGTGCGTGGGGAAGGTATGTGTTCACACGCACAAACACCTACTCCTAAAGCCTTAGGAAAGGCAGCCCTTTGGCTAAGGGCACAGACCTTTGCTCCTGACTGACTCATCTGGTGACCTGTGAATTTGAGTAATGAAAATTAAAGATAAAATCTCTCTTGCTGTTTATGAATAACGTTCTTCTTTCCATAGCTTGCTTTCTTCCTGCCCACGAGTGGAATTAGAATTAGCTGGCTGAATAAGGCAAAACAAAGGACACTGACAGAGACTGAGATAGGAGAATTTTTCATTAAAAAGAGTGACAGGTGGAAGAATTTGTCCAAGTGTGTTTCTGGAAGATAATCCTTCTGCATTTTGGTTTTTAGGACATCACTTCATGTGCCTGACTTGACATGGTGTTTCCAGTCCCTGGATTCCCTAGGAACAAGGGTTTTACAATGCCGCTTTAATCAAGAACAGATTTGCTAAACCAGGGCTCAGCTTTATAAAAGATAAACCAAGGATTGGAACAGAGTGATCTGAAACTCAGTGAGTTCCCAACTGGAAGTACAGTAGGTGAAGTTCTGCCTGTGACCATGAGTGTGTGGGGGGCTTAGGGGGGTGCAAAGCCAGCTAGGCAGTAAGTGCCACAAAGAATTGGTAGTTTATTTATGTCTCTTTGGTTCTAGCTCTACAGAGACTGAAATAAAGTGAGTTTCTCTGATTAAAGCATATAGCTGCAAACGATCAGAGCCCATGACTGCCATCCTGAAGGTTTTCATTATCAGACAGCAGATGCCATCAGGGCCAAGTGCTTGGTAGTGCTATTTTTGAACAAATCAATTCATTCTGATTTCCGTCAAAACTTGCAAAATTAGGAATTCAAATGCAGGCTGATCCCCACTGACCCACAGCGTTCGTCCTTTAGAAAAGAATATTTGTGAGGCTTATTCAGAGATCTGATAAAGTGCAGATAAATTTTTTCATTTGATATTTACTGGCTCTGGTCAGTTCACAAATTCCCAGCCACAGATTTGCTAATACTAAATGTTATGCCCTTTTCATCACGCATTAAAAGATACCGTGTGTTGAGCATGTAGATGATGTCATCCCAGGCAGAAACCTGGGTCTCAGAAACCACCATGAGAGCAGCCCCTGCTGCTGAGGTCAGGGTGCTGTGCCGTGCTGGGGGAGGCAGTAAGTCCCCCCCGGGCTGGTGGTCCCTGCGGCCATGGCTGCTTCGGGGCAGTGCAGTACTGCTCTGTCGTGGTGCACATGCACACGCTGGTGATGCCCTGCCTCAGCCCGCTCCTGGCTGAGTCGCTGCCTGTGCAGGCAGCACTTCCTCACTGCAGACTCTTACGGTGTTCTATTGCTGTAGAAATGGCACAGCAGCCTGAGAAAGGTCCTAAGGAGCCCGTGAGGTCCCCCTGATTTTCAGGCAGCCAGCCTTTCTGATGTCCATCGCGGCTCTTCTGCAATGCCCCAACAATGCAACTGAAGTCCTTGGAGGTAGCAAGGGCTCCATCCTGAATCACCACCCAAAGACTGGAGGAATATTTGTTGTGAAAACTGTGTGTGCAGCCCTGTTACCCACCTGGGAACTGGCCCTGGGCTTTCTGCTGCAGAGGACAGGGACTGGCCACCCAGCCTGACACAGGCGTGTACCTATGAACATCTGCATCTGCAGGCATCCCCATAAGCATCACTGGTTTTATTTTTCTGTGGGAAGTTGCATACAGCTGGATCCAGTACAGCAGTGTCCTGGTTTCCCAGCCATGCAGGCAGGGTACGAGGAGCCCCGAGTCAGCTGGGAGATTCAGTCAGGGCAGGTGCCCCAAGCTGACTTGCAGGTGTATCCCAGAGCACTTAATCATGCTCATTATAAAGGGAGGGAGCTCAGTAAGGGTGAGGCATTCCTTTTCTTGGGGCTTCTCCCTCTTGGTCTTCTGTTCCTGCTGCTGATCCTATGGATGAGGCTGAGTATAAGCTGTGTACTTTTTGTTGGTGATTCTATCAGTTTTGTTATTTCATTAAATCTGTTTCTACTTTGATCCACAGGGCTTTTCCCTCTCTTCCCCGATTTCCATTCTCAGCAGGGGAGGGAGCATCAGGTGGTAGAACAACTGCTGCAGTTTAGCCTCAGGTACAGGGTAAATGTAGACCAGTGTGAACACGAAGGGCTGCTAAGCCAGCACTCTGCACTTCTTCATCCTGCAGATATAAAGAACTGCTTGTGTGTAGGAACCTCCTGTCAGCCTATTATTCTAAGGCAAGAATGATTGTAATTTGTCAATTTAATTTGTTATTCTGGGCAGAATCTGGGGCCAGAGGGCTGACCTTGCAAGGAAACCAGGGGTCCTGATGGCAGCAGCATCACCACATGCAGCCTTTGGTAAGGAGAAGCTGGCAGCACAGGAAATCCTGGCCAGCAGGGACAAGAAAGGATGTGATTAAGGGGGACTGAGTGGATCTGCAAGGGGAGCAGTGAAGTGGAGAGCCGCAGGTCTAGGCTGAGGTCCTCCTGGGAAGTGGGGGTGTGGGAAAATGGGAGCACTGCAGGTCAGAGCTGATGCATTCAGGGCTGTGTGGGAAGTCTGCTGACAGCCTGCTCTCCCCATCTGGTTCCCACCCCAGCAGTTTGGCTCGGCTCTGCAGAGCCCTCCTCCTGCCACCTTCCCTGTCCCCTTCCCCCTGCAGAGCCCCTGTCAGGTGGAGCCGAGCAGAGATGCTGGGGTGGATGGGATGAAAGCACTGGGGGCACTGAGGGGAGCAGGGCAGCGTTTCAGAGCAGCCCCTGAAATAAAGGGGTGCGCAGGGGAATGCACAGCTCTTCCAGCACAGGCTGCGGACTCTGCCTGGCTGACCAGGGAAACACATGGTCCTTACCTTAAATACTCACTGTTTTAAAGCTGTGCGTGTGGGAAGCGAGGCAGATTTGTGCTCTCTGCCCTCTGCTAGCTGTGTCCTTCAAAGGTATTTTCGGCGGCAGCTCCCGAGGCCACAGAGCAGCACAATCTGGCGGGGCAGGCGCCAGCAGCGCTCCCCAGAGCTGTCGGGAGCCGGGATTAGGGTCCGTCTGTGCAGCCGTGGCGCTCCGCTGGCTGCAGTTTTCTCAGGTGGTGTGTTGGGATTGCTGCTCTCATTTTGAACGAGGAATTCATTAAAGGTTAGCAGAACACAACCGTAAGTGCTTTTTATGCCATGGCAATTCATTTCTGTAACAATCATGTAGTTATGATCAGCCATCAGCATAAAGCACCCGTAAAGCAATGAATCAGCTCCAGTCAGCGAATCGAAGGAGCAACAGCAAGCGCTGGCCACCTCAGAGCCTCCAAGAAACATTTTCCAGTCTATTGTAGAGAATGGTCTTTGCATCTAAAATACGAATGTAAGAACACTAAAAATATTAGTGAAAATTAATATGATTCTATAAATCACATTATACATCTACTCTTCAATTTCTACTTTGAAATTATTTTTACGTGTTTAAAGTATTATAAATATGAGTGCAGTTGGACTGCTAAGAGCAAACACTGAGGAACTTCATTAGGAGCAATATTTGATGTTCATTAACCTTCAGTTTATTCAGTGTATTCCTGAAATAACACATTTGCTGTATCAGACATAATTCTGCTGGAGCCCATTGTCCCATTTCACCATTCCCCTGCTCTTTTACCCCCAGTACAGGGGACCTCAAACTGGAAGTGAGGTGGGGTCCAAGACCTGGTGCCATCGCAGCGGTACCCGTGCCTGGGCGGGTGTGGGGAAGCCAGGGTACAGAGCCGGGAGCTTGGCATCAGGGGTTTATTTTGATCTCTGTTTGAGATGGAGATCACCAGAACTGTGCCTGTAGGGTGGGGTGGTCCGGGAGGCTCTGTCACGCAGTCAGTCCTGTGCTGCTTGAGGTGATGCAAACCAAAGTCATGGGGGTTTTCTGTGAGTATTCATTTTTTGGTGCCCCAGCGGTAATCAATGAATAATCAATCTTCAGCGTTGGGAGAGGGGAAAATCCCTGGCGGAAAGGAGGACATCGCACCTTATGGCACCTGGTGCAGGTGGTCGCGGGGCAGTCACAAGGAGCAGGGGTGCGGGTGACACCTCGTCCTTTCAGTCCCTGTGCGCAGGACTGAGCCCGCACTCCCTCTGGGATCCCCGCGGGTGCCGGTTCTGCCCGTGAAACGCCTTTTCCCCACGGGCAGCCCCAAACCTGCCCAGTCTGTGGTGCCCCCCCCGGGTCCCTCCTGGGCGGGCTGGCACCGCGCGCTGCAGGGAAGGGGCGGGCGGAGCGGGGACCTTCACCGGGCGGTCCCTGCCCACTCGGAGAAGCTCGGCCGGTTTTCAGCCCTGCCGCTGCCGGGGCGCATCCCGGGGAGGCCCGGCCGCACTAGGCCCGGGACAAGCCGCGCTGTAACCATGGTAACGGCGGCCGGACCGCGGCGGCCCGGCGTGTCCCACGCGGCGGCCCGTAGCGCGGTGCATTGTGGGCCGGGGGAAGATGGCCGCCTCCTTGATGTGGTGGTGAGAGGAGTCGGGCTCTCCGGCGCCGCAGGACGAGTGTCCCCTTCTCTTCTCGCCTCCCGCCCGCTCCCGGCCCGCAGCTCGCCGATCCGCTCGCGGCCCGCCGGTGTGCGAGGGAGCTGGGAGCCGCCATGGGCCGGGCGCGGCTCCCGCCGCAGATGGTGCAGGGCCCGCGGGGCTAGAGGCGCGGGTGGAGGCCCGGGGCCCCGTCCCTGCCGGCACCTCGGCCCTCCGCCGGGGCCGGGACGCGCCGCCTTCCTTGGAGCCCGGACGGGGCTGCTGTCTGCGGGCCGTGGCGGAGGAGGGGAGTCGCCAGGTGGAAGGCGCTGCTTCCCCCGGGCTCGTCCTCACCTGCACACCTGGGAGAGGAGCCTCCCTCTGCCCTTGCCCCGTCCGCCCCCCGCCGGCCCGTGTCCGCCCCTCCGCCCGCCGGGGGCATCCCTCGGGCCCGCTGCCTGCTGGGCTGGAGATTGCTGCTCACTTGTGGCCTGGCACTTCCCCTCTGATGGAGTCTGAGATGCTGCAGTCGCCTCTCCTGGGGCTTGGGGAGGAGGATGAGTCGGACCTCACTGACTGGAACTTGCCTCTGGCCTTCATGAAGAAAAGGCATTGTGAGAAGATTGAAGGCTCTAAATCTTTGGCTCAGAGCTGGAGGATGAAGGACCGGGTAATGCTCAAGGGCAGGATGGGTTTGGAGGAGGAGGGGAGGACAGGTGGTGAAAAGGGAGGAGTACGTGCTCAGAGGGCTGCAGGACTCAGGCAGCGGTCTGTTTGCCCATAAAGCGCTGGGTATTGGTCTGGTGGTCAGCCTTGCCTTTAGTTCGTGTGCCTGTCCCACGGTACGGGGGGAAGCAAACGTGCAGATGGGTCAAAAGTGCCAATTCCAAGCTCATGGTGACACAGCCTTTGAGTAACTCCCTCATTTAAGATATCTAAATGAAATCTTGGTTCTTGAAGTTTTTCAGGAAAGACAATAAAATTAATGAGGTCTTAAAGAGCTCTCTGAATCAGCAGATTAATGATGCAAGCACAAGGTGCAATAAATGTGGTGTCTACAGTTGTCTAGTGGTGAGGATGCTTGGAAGCTTTGTGGTTTTGGAGTTTGCCACCAGCATGTTAAGTGGAATATAAAATTGAGGCACTCTTTGTGTGTGGAAAGTGAGCTTATGTGATTTTGGAAGCAGGAAATAGTTATTAGATGAAGCACTGTATTAAAGCAAGGTGCTTCGCTTGCGTTTGAATGTACATTGCATGTTAAACTGATGAAGCCAAGGGTGTCTGAGATCCCTGCCAGGGGGTCTGGGATCCTGGGCTGCATCTGTGTCCTGGCTTAAACATGTTGAGTTAGGGGCGACCAGACATGGATAATCAGCTCCACTTGTTCTGTTCTTAGAGTCTGCTTTGGGTTACAGGATTCCTTAGGTCTCAAAGTAGTTTTGCCCCATAACTTTGTGTTTATGAATATGTATGAGGGCTTTTTTTGGTGACCAGATTTCCGCTGTGTTTATGATCTCTCTTGCAATACTGTGGAATAACGTGGGAACTGCTGTTGAAGCTCCATCCTGTAACATTTTTTCCAGAGCCGTTCTGCCCAGGCACGCGGATGCTGTGTGTGTGTGGAAATGTTCTAGAGGGGTGTGCACCCAAATGGTTGTAGTGCTCAGAGGCTCTGGGTCAGGCTTTGGCTGAGCCTGAATCGTTTGAGAAGAATCATGTACTGAAAATTTGTCTTGACAGATCATTCATGGATTGAATTGAGGGGTTTTTTTGGGTGTAGTTTAAGTGAGCCAAAACACAAAGTTTTGTGGTGTGCCTTCTTTAAAGGGTTTTGGCAAAGAAGAGATTTTTCTTTCATAGTCTCTGGAGGTGTGATGAGCTTGCTTACCTGTTTTGGTGATCCCTCTGCCTTCCTGTGAAGCTTCCTGTTCACTTGTTCTCCAATCTGCAAAGTTGTCTCTTTCTAATTTGGGAATGACATTGACTTGATCAAGATAATCAATAGGTTTTACAGCACAACCAGGAGTAAAGTGGTAGTAGTCAGCTGTCTTCTCTGTTGTTAAACGTTTCGTGTGTGTGTTACAGCCAAAGGGGATCATTGCAATGGAGGGCAGTGTTACAGTGGTCACCACAGCCCAGGTCCTGCTCTCCTTACTCCCATGGAGTTGCAGTTTCCTCTTCTCAGAGTCCTCTGTGCAGTGAATGGTGTGCTTTTGCATAGGAACAGGGTCACAGGAATATAGAGAAAGCACATAAAGATGTCTGAGAGAGGACGAGAAGCTAATTTGAGAATGTTCAATCTTATTACTTTTAAATCTTAGCAGTTATTTTTCATGTCTTGTATTTCATTCAACTTTTTAGCCACCATTGGATGTCTCCTTGATGTGATATAACCAGCGTATCAGATCTTCAGGTGGTGAAGGGAGGGGTCTGAAGATGGGATGTTCAGAATTCTGGGTGAATAATGATGTTTGTTAAACCTTTTTCCCAGCTAACCCAAGCTAGGTTAATCCTGCAAAATAGTTCATAAAATCAGATAATCCACGCTGACCTTGTGTCACGTGAGCTCGCTCCCTGGCTCACGCTGTGCTGCTTTCACCTAGACCAACGTGGGGGTTTTGTCAGGGCTTTGTCCAGAAAACCAATCACTGCAATAAAAATGCAGGAGCTTGAGATTTGTGGTGGTTTTATTATGAAGCATTTTGGGATAACCGTGTGAGGGAAGAGCTGCAGTCATCTGTCAGCCTGGGCTGTCAGGGAGCGTCCTGGCCTGCTGTGGATTTTAATTTTAATTCTTCCTTTTTCTGATTTCACTTTACTGCTTAGTTATATGCTCTCTGGCATTATAAATTAATTATTCGTCTCCCCTTGTTGTTTTAGCTGTCTTCAGAGAGTTGGTTCTCTTTCTTTTTTCTTGCTTTGGGGCATTATTCCCCAGTGACAGGAGTTCAGTGTTGCAGCCAGCCTTGTTCTGGTCAGCATTCAAGGCCTCTGGTGCCTGCCTATAGCTGCTGATCAAATTAAGAGCAATGTGTGGTCGCTGCCCTCCAGTCTCAACCTGACTGTGGGTCTGTTGCACTCCCCAATTTACCTCACCTTCCTTGTCCTGTCTCTTTCCTCCTTTTGCCAACTGCCAGGTCTGACTTAGGATGTGCTCTTATCTTTGAGGTGCTGTTGGAAGAGGGGCTATGCCTTTTGGTTGAGGGTGTGGAAAGCATTCCATTATTTTGCATTTGATAACTTAAGTTGTCAAAGCTTAGGATGGGAAGCATTATCTGTATTTAAACCCACCAGCCTATCTCTAAATCAAGAAATTCTCAAAGGTTAACCAAAACAAGTCTCTATCTGCCCGAGTTGCAGGTAAATCTGTGGCATTTTTTCCCTGTGAATCATGAAAAACCACAGGCAGTGGTGGACTTAGCCCTTATTCATCATCTCGAGTAGTCCCAGGGAGTGATCCCAGCTTTACTATAGGTATAGGAAATGATTCTCTGAGATTTGGAGATGGAATGGCTCTTCTTTTCGTCTTGCTTCATTGCTGTAAAAACCACAGCTTATACGAACTTGAAGGTTCTTTAGAAGGCAGAACTCTAATCAGAGGGTAGAATCAAATAAGAAAAGTACTGAGTGGTAAATCTAAATAAAATAACAGAGCATTTACTTGCCTCCCCTTTCGTCCAGAAGGACTGCTCTGAAAACATTTAATCCTTCCTCTCCTGCTTCCGTGGACTGCATCTGCCATCAAAGTGACACTGCTTTGATCTATTATTTATTTAAAGAATATTTTTAACACAAGAGGGTTGGAATTATGCTTTGTGTGTTGAATTAAATCTCACAGCCTCGGCAGCAACCGAATCATGAAACTTGATTTAAATAAAAAAATTTCAAATGCACCAGGTTTTACTGACAAGTCACTACTAAATTCAGAATATTTAAATGAAGATGTGCTGTCCTTACGTTGTGCTAAAACAAGCAGAGAGCAACAGTGCTGATTGTAATAGTTTACTGTTTTTTTCCTGCTTGCTCTTGGGGTGCTGGAGGCTCACGTTCCCCCTCCCTTCTAGGTCCAGTTCAGTGTGTTCTTGTGAGCTGAGATGAAGCAGCAGGAATCCTGGGGGGAGGAGAGGGGGGCAGTTCGTGTTGTGGCCGCAGCCTTTGCTTTAATTTGACTTATCCCTCTTCAACATTTGTTTTCTGTTTGCTTACGCGTGGCCATGGATGATCAGCTGTGTCGGTGTGTAGGGAGCTCCAGACGCAGTGAGTGGCCTGGGATCTGCCCCAAGTGGTGTGCAGGCTCTGTCCTTCCCCTGGGACGGAGGGAAACTCTTCCAGGGCTGGCCTGGAGCGCTTTGCTGAGCTGCTGTAGCGTGGCTCCGGGCTGGTGATGCTGTGAATCTCTCTCCCTTCCAGGTCAGCAGTGGAAATCCATTTCAGCTCCATAGTTACTGAGAGGCAGCTGCTGCTGAGTGAGGTGTGTGAGCTGGGGGGGCACAGGGCACTGCCTGGTTTACAAAGGTCTTGAAAACCAACCACACCAAACCCCAGCTCCTGCCCAGGCTGAACCCCTGCTGTAAGTCACAAGCACTGTCATCAAAGTTACAGATTTATACCTTCTCTTACCTGGAACAAAGGTCACTTTGAATTAAGGTGGCTGTGTGTGGGTTGGATAGAGTTGGGAAGCTTGTGCTGAATTTGCTGCTGCCTACAAAGGGTTTTGTGTCTGAGCAGAGCGGGGACTTTGATTAACAGCTCTGGAGAGTCCAGCTGGTCACGTGTTTTGAAAGAAAGAGATCTTACTTTTATACACTAAGTAGGAAACACTGAAATCTTCAGCTTTCTCATCCCATGAATTTCCTCACTTCAGCTGAGATCTGGGGGGTGTAAAATGAAGAGTTTGGTTACCAGCAGCACAGCCTCTGCTTCCCGTGAACACTCCACTGCATCTCTTCCAGTACCACAGCTGTTGTCAGCTTTACTCAGACCATGCTAATGGTAGGGCGATGATGTGGTAAGGTAGTGTTTTGCTATGGAGAGTATTAGGCTTTAACTTCTGTTGTATAATTAATTAGCTTAGGTGGAGCATTAGGCTAACCCCATTAGTTTATGTAATTTCTTATACCAAACATATCCAGGATTTGATCTCTTGTAGTACTGTTGTGAGGACTTCTTGCAAGATAATAAGTAATTTTTTATTATGGTTGGACATAAGGATTAAATGCATGTTTGTACATTTGTGAATTTGTGAATGTCTACTTCTACCTGTTGGGTGGGAAAGAAAATAGTCTTTGTAAATCTAAAATTTTAATGGCTTAATATACAGACGTGTCCAGGAGTCTTATTCCCTTGAATAGCTCTGAGTGCTTCGTTGTAATTACATTTGCAGTATGAGTAATAAGTGGTAGAAGTGCAGTGTCATGTGTGGGAAAGGAGCTGACAACATTCTCCTGTGAAAAGCTGATTTTAGAGTGGGGAGAGACTTCACCGTTAGCAAATGGAATGACAGAAAAGAGCTCTGTCTGTGTTTCTCCATTCAAAAAATGCAATGAGAGACTACAGATTCATAAATAATGTGCTTCACTTCTTGTCTTGGAGACCAGGGCGGCCTTGGAGAGCAGTGCTGCTGCACTACTGAGCATGTGGCATTTGCAGGGGAGTTAGGCAATTAGTGCTACTTAAAATCAACATACATGTTGCAGTGGCTAATTACCCTCCTGCCCCTCAGCATGTCCGTGGAGATCTGAGAGGCTTGTGGAGAGTGGACAAGGAGAAAACGCTCACCTGGAAATATACACACAAGTGCTGACCTCTTGCTGCAAACTGGATACTTTAATTGAAAATATTTATCATTGTTTGAGTCTTTTCCTCTAACTTCTCAAGCGTGGTGGATGTTAACACAGGCTGGTGGAGCCCTGGTGCAGTGGTGTTGGCAGATGGCTGCGGGCTCCATCGCAGGAGGCTCTGGTGGAGAGCACTGAAACATCTGTTCTGCTGACAACTGCCACTGCGTTCTGTGGGCATCGTGTGTGTTCCCTAGGTGAGAGACTGAGGGGTATGAAAATGTTTTAGAAATGCTTTGTTAATGCTTCTCCAGTTCTTACGTTTCTTCTCTCAGCCTGTGTGTAGGTAGGGAAATTCAAGGGCACCAGGCTTCCTTGGAGTTCCATTCTGGTTTGTCTCCATGGGTTATGGAGGTTTTCTGGGCAGTTTTGGGGTTTTGCTTGTGTTTTTCTCTGGGATATGTTGTTTTAATTGGCTCGCTGCTGTGCTGATCTCCTACCCCTGAATGTTTCCAGAGGTGACTGGTAGCATAGTGTGCCTGTGGGTAACTGGGGGAGATTATTGATTGTGCTCTGTCTCTCATGCCTTTTACTGGCATTTCCAAGTAAATTTGATAAATCCAAGATGTTTGTCTTGCTCTTCTATCCTTCTAGAAAGAACGTACTTTAGATAAATAATCTAACAAAACACTGAACAAAACCAGGTTCGTGTTAATGGTGTTCTTTACTACAAAGCTGTGATGTGGGATACAAGAGGTGACACGTGGGCTCAACACCTGAAGAGTTCCTTTTCATCTTCTCATCCCAGTGGTTCCACCAGCGACACCCTCACCAGTATTTTTACTTCTGTATTTGTATTTATTTATTCTTGCTGTGTTGTCACAGGGTGATCTATAGCTGGAGCAGCTTGTGTTGGGGAGGGGATGAGAGCAGCAGTGTCCTGAGTGCTGTGCTCTGCAAAACAGAGAGGAGGAGAGCGACTCAGAGCTGTGCAGAGCAGTCTGGTGGAAATGAGGATTTGAGTCATTCCATCCCTCTCTGCACAGCCTGCATCTGGATGGAGCTCTGCACTCCTGGCTGTCCCTCTGCCTGCCTTCCCTGCAGTCTGCCAGAGCCTTGGGAAGGAGCACAGTCGACTGCATGGTTTGCTCTGAGAAGCTTGAGTGTCTTCCCTCAGTGATTCCTCCTTTCCCTCTGTGGCACATCAGCAGTAAGAAATTTAAAGCCCTTGAAGAGTGATCAGGTGGTTGAGCCTTATTAGGCAGCGAGACAGTGTCCTGCACCTTATGACACAGAAAGTGTGTTTCTTGGGTATTGATTGACAGTAGTAATTAATCTACAAGGGTAAGCAGTGCTTATAAAATAAACAGGGAAGCCAGCAGTTACAAGTCTGTTTCATGAGGAGCTGTGTTAGCATTGTTGACTGCTCTTGAACTTTGTGTAGTACCTGCATTCACTGGGTAAATAAACGTGTTGGACATAACAAACCTCTGAAGAAAAATCATAATATTAGTGCAGAATGCAGAGGTTAGAAAAGGAGAACAAACACTGAGGAGGAGCTGGCCTGGGAGTCTGGTGTGTGCTGTCACAGCAGTCACAGCAAGGACCAACCTTTGGGCTACAGATGGCTGAAGACTACCTGCAGAGGTGTTGAATTATTAATGTTAACTCGAAGTATTTCTTTGCATTCTACTATTTTTATCACTGTGGAGAAGCACATTGAGATTTTTTTCCATAACAATTTATTTCTCTTAAACTTTTGTATAAAAAAAATTCCTTGAAACCGCAAGCTCTCCCTTGTTAGATGTTTTGCCTTGCAGATGTTACAGGTGAGCTGAAGAGGACTGGCACATCTCTCTGCTTTTGGTATTTGGCCCACTAAAGGGAAGGTCCATTAAAAATGAAGAGTGAAGCTCGATTCTCAGTCCCCTCGTGCAGAGTGGTGGGAACTGGGCGAGGGAGGTGCACGTTGGAGCCGGATGGTGTGAGTGCCTGCTGGGGGGGCTCCGTGCTGCACCGGGGTCTGTGTCCCCTCTGCCTCTGTGCAGGGCATGGGGGTATGTTCTGAGTCACTCCTTCCAGAAACCCTCCTTTGACTTTCTGTCCAGTTGTGTGTGATGAAGTGGACCGGGAAGGTCAAGGTTTTGTCTGCCTGGTCAAAATTTTCAGCATTTCCTTGGCTGATCTGCAAACTGTCATTCCTCAGTGATGTGTTTTGCCCCTAAGCCCTGGAAATGGTGCCTGTGCTGTTAGAGAGCACCCCGACAAAGTGTTGCCACTCGCCACCTCTTAGCTGGGAGCCTGACACAAGAAGCTGCCAGCGTTCAGGACGCCCATCATCTCCCCGTGGCTGATCTGCCCTGGATCCTGCCACCCCCAGGGCCACCCTGAGCACGCAGCTCGCTGTGAGAGTGCTGTGAGAGCCTGGCGGGTGTGGGTGCCGTGTGTAAATGCTTCCAGGAGGCTTGGCAAAGAGAAAACATGATTTTCTGGGGGCTGCAGTGTGATGTGTAACTGAAACTCCAAAGGGTGAACAGTGTTTGGTGTTATTGCTGTTACTGCTCGGGGTTTAGAGAGCTCCTCGGTGATGTAGTTAATGGCGTGGCTCCAAACCAGTTAACTTTTTAGTTATCTGGGGGACACCCAGCTGGTTTTGCCTTTTGGTTGAGTGGTTTGTGCTAAATCTGTGTAAATGTATAGAAAGAAAAACATCCAAACAAGTCTGAATTTCCTGAACAAGCGGGCAGCGTGGAGACGGATGGGAGGATTTCTCAGCCTGGAAATCTGTCCCAGTGTTTGTATTTAATGCTGGTAAGTTCACCCCCAGCTCTGGAAAATAATGTAGCAGCATATATTTTCTGTTTAATGCTGACTTCATCTTGTGCTTGTATTAACTCGCAGAAGCAATTTTAACTTACTGGCATGGAACCAGGCAGGGTTATAACGGTTGAGTGTTCATCTGTGTAATGTTTAAACAGAAATTTTTCAGCTTGAAAATTGCAGTGTAGAAATAAAATATTTATGGGTTTTAAAATGTCCATTCTGAAATGTTAGGTGAGGGTCTCGCCACAAAATGCACAATTTCTCACAAATTGACTCCTTCTTGCTATTACTTGTACTAGAAGATAAGCCAGTTGTGTGTCTGCTCTCTTAGTTGCTCACCTTGTTCTGCCTTAGCCTGTAACAAATCTTCAGCAACTGATGAAATGGGGCATCTCAGCCGCAGTCTGGGCTGGAATTACTTTCAGGTATGCTACAACAGGGTAAGCTGGGCCCCTTGGGGTGATAAAACTTCAGGTTTTCAATCAAAGTCATTCTTATGAAGATAGTCTAAGGTTTCTTCTGGCTGAAAATAACTTCAGTTATCACAGAATCATCTCTTTCGTATAGTATGTAAATTTGAATGTCAGATGCTTTAGTAAGCATCTTCTGCATAGGCACACAGCTCCCTCTGTTCACTGAGTCCCACTTCTGATGGATCTGGGGCTTGAGTTCAGTGCCATTACTTCTCAGGAAGAGCTTTTTGACCGAGTGGATTTGGCAGGTGAAGTATTGCAGGTTCTGACCCACAATTTCAAATTGAATGCAATACAAAGTTGTGAATTGCATCATTTTACTTTTTTTTTCATACGTATTACACTCTGTAGAGAAGAGCCCCCGGTAAGAGCTGCTGTGGGTTTGATCTTCAGCCTTTGCTGAGAAAGCGTTTTGGATAATGGGTTTCCTAGAAGCTTGCCAAATATTCTTACGTTCCATTTTTTAATTCTAACAAAAATCCATTGAAATGTGTTCTGGTGGAATTATTCTTGAAATGTAGAAAAGAAAATTTCCACTGTCTTAATGACAGATGAGAGTGTCCTAGTGCACCAGAGTGCTCCTGGTATTAAGAAGCTTTAAATATGCTGCAAAGTTTCTGGTAGAATGATCCAAAACAGTTTAGAAATGTGCAAAGTATTATTTGGTTTCCTGGGCTCAGGTTTTTCTTTTGCTCTGTAATGATTCAACATCAGAGATGGGTGTTGAGTAGGAGTCAGAGGGGAGTATGAGAGAGCTGTAATTCTTGCTGAAGATGTGCTCTTTATTAGCAGAACAAACAGTCATGAAGTCTCATACTTCACATCCTCTGTGGGGAGGGAGGCAGCAGGGCAGTAACCCCATTTGTCTCTGGGATCCCTCAGACTGTTACTTTTCATTACCCGTTTGCTGTCTGTTTCCAAGGAGGAATGCTTATTTAAAACCCAGAACTTGGGGATAGAAAATAAATATCAGCCCGTTCAGCGTAAGTCACAGGTCAGGCATTACGGGTAAAGTAGTGAAAAATAAGTCAGTATTAGACCAGAAATGGGAACCAATAAATAAATGAGATGGAGAAGGTTGCTTGGTGGTACTTTCTCTTGAGAGGATGATCTGTGTGTTTTCAGTTCTAAGAAGTTCTTTGCCCTGTCATTTTCTTTGTCTTCTGGGTCTTTGGTGCCAGTGTGTGGTCACCTGGGGGGTGTCCGTGTACCCTGTGTGTCCTGGCGATGGGTGCAGCCTGCTCAGGAGGTGTCCTGTGTGCAGGTTAAAGCTCAGCCAGTGCTCGTTGCCTCTGTACTGGTCAGCTGAGAGGAGGATGGACAGGACTTCCAGGGAGGGACCAGGCGGGACATCGGCCCAGGTGTCCCCCGCGTTTGGCTGCTGGTGGCTGCACCTTGGTGTTTCCTCAGGGCTCTGCCTGCTCTCTGCTTCCAAGGACCAAGCTGCACCTTGTGTGCTTAATTTTGTCCGAGTGCTCTTAGTGCACGTGCTGAACTTCACCCCCTCCACGTGCACTCCTGGCAGCCCTGAGAAACGCCCGTGCGGGAATCCCTGTTCAGACTCTTGTTTCCATCGTGTTCTCAAAGTGCTGCTTCCTCCTTGTCAGCTCCTGGGGATGAGTACCCCCCACATGCTTCAGGGGTTTGGTAGCAAGCACATGGTCTGGGATGAGCTGTTAACCAGATCCCTTGCTAATTGTTGCTCCAGGTTCCCCACCACAGACACGGGAGTGAGCGGATGCTGCAGCGTTTCTGTCCCCATGCAGAGCCTGTCCCCCCTTCTTGGTGTGAACGGTGTCCTGCTGCTCCAGTTTCCAGTTCTTTATAAATGACACGTGTGTGGCTCTAGCTTTTTCTGTATGTGTGGGATTTGGAGTTTTTTTGCTTTTTGCCTGCTGTTCTGAATTGTAATGAGCACCCTGGGGGAGTGAAGGGTGGCCCTGCCTCGGACAAGCACGGAGTGCTGAGCACTTGCTGGAGGTACCGTGAGCCACGTTCCTGCTCTTGATTTCTTTCTCTGCTTTAGGTATTGGAATGGGGGTGTTGAGAGCAGAAGGGTGTGAAGTAATAACTTTCAAGCACTATTTTTAAGTGGCCATAGTGCTTAGTCGTTGGTCTAATGCAGCCTTTCGGTCACGGCTGAGGATGGGTGTGGATTTGCTATGTTCATGGTGCCCCTTGTGGCCCCAGAAGCAGGTCTGTGATGTCTTGTCATAATTTGGTCGCTCGCTTGGGAGTTTTTCCATTGTAATGCTTTTCGTCTTAATATTACAGAGGACATACAATATTCTAATATTGATCAGGGACTCTGAATAGCACTGTCTCATGTTTTAATAATGTACTTCAGTTGGACACTGATTTCAGATGAGTGGCAGAAGTCCAGTGATACCTAGTTCCATGGTCTATAAAAGAAGAATGGGCTCTGGAAATAATAATAATAAAAATAGTAACATAAAATCTAAGTCCTGTTCTATTTAAAAATATGTAGTCAGTCATGCCTTGCTTAAAATAGTCTGTGTTAAAGAGTGGGTAACAAAGCTTTGTTGGAACCCTTCAAAAGTTATAGTAGTGGTAAAATTTCAAGACAAGTGCAAATTGATTTTATTTCTACACTGAGTAAACATTTTATTGTCTGTCTTTGCAGATGAAGACTGTTAGTGTTGCCTTAGTCTTGTGCCTAAATGTTGGTGTGGACCCTCCTGATGTGGTGAAAACGACTCCCTGTGCACGTCTAGAGTGTTGGATTGGTAAGTCTTGAACTTCCAGGCTCCAGTTACCTGAATTAGTCTATAAATACTGAGCTGTAGCATATACAGTAATCACAAAGTTGTGTGTTTCTTGGACTTAAAGCTAGGGTGACCAAAAGGAAACGTGGCATCTGACTTCGCTTTACCTGTGTGAGTTTGTGTCCAGCTGCCATAGGTCATCTCTCCTGCTTTATTCTAAACCCAGGTAGCACAGAGGAAAAAAGCTGTTAATTAGCAACTTAGGTTTCTCTGAATTGTTGTAGATTTATAAATATCTAAGGAAATCTCTGAGCAGTCACATCTTCAGAGAGCTGTGATCTGCAGAGGTTTAAAATTACCCTGCATCATACAACAGAGAAATACTGCATATTGAGATGACTGCTCTGGGGCTATTTTAATTGGGATCAGGGATTCCGAAGACCTGGGATTACTCCCAGGCACATCTCCCCAGCAGTTCCTGCACCTGGGCTCGCTGCTTTGATGCAGGGCTGGACTAAATTCCTAGGTTTTTGTTAAGTAATGAAAAGTTCCCTTGGCTTTGGAGATCAAGTGTGATTATCAAGGTGAGACAAATCTGAAGTAATATTGGAAGGAAATACCTTGTGTAAGAAAGCTTTCTGAGAGAGATTTGTTTTTATCTAGGAATTGCAAATGTTCAGTCTTCCGCCAGTAACACGCAGAGCTCTGTAATCCTGAGCACTGGGTGTGTGATAGGCTGCAGGACCAAGTTAATCATCGCACAAACTGAGTTTCTTTAGAAACTTTCAGAACGTCTCATTTCTAACCTTGTCTTACCTGCTTTATGAATCATAGCATCTCATTCTTTTTAACTTAAAAGTGCTGATGACTTTAAAGCAGTTAAAGCCATGAGCATGCATTAACTAATACATCTGTTCAGTGGAGAGAACAGCTCTCATTTCTCATCGATACTTGAGTAGAGCAAAGAGAATGAGGGGATTGCAGAGTCATTAAAATAAAGTTATTAGCGATTATCATCAACAAAGAGAATTTTGAATGCAGTTTTTAAATTAAATTTTTAGTGTGTGTGTATGCAAGCACTCATTGCCATTTCCAGCCAACTTTAAATTTCTGGAAAAGGTAATTGCAAAAATACCCCAGTTTTGCTTCTATACAAGAGCCTCAGGGGAAGCTAATGCTGTGTCTTGTGGAGACATGTTGTCTTTGCCAGGCGTGCAAGAAAGTGTGGAAATCGTTTTGGTGCAGTTGCTGCTCTTTCCAGCCAAGTGGAGGTCCCCATGCACCCTTAGAGCACCTGAAGGGTTTTATTCTTCTGCAGAATGAAGCCTTAGCTGACATCCGTGCTACAGTGTCAGCCTGGCACCACTTAAGGCACGGAGAGTGTCATGCTGTGACTGCCCCAAAGGTGGTGTGGCCTATATATCTGCTGGCCTTATATATACACACACACACCAGTGAGGCTGAGAGCTCACGTAATGGCTGTGGTGGCACGAGCTATATTTAGGAAAACAATTTGTTTCCATTGTTTGACTCTCAGGATGGCACCAGTGTACTTTATTTTTGTATAAAGGGTATTGTGAATAATTCTAATTGCTCTGAAGGCCCTCCAGAGTCCACAAACTACATTCCTCTGCTGTCAAAGTGCATGTGAAGTATTTTTAATTTATTTTTCTGAAGTTCAGTTTGGTCCTTTTGAATGACTCAAAAAAACCTCCCAAAACCAACCCAACCCAACTAACAATGTTAGGAGGCAGTGTGAATATTTTTTGGGGATTTACTGTTCAATATCTCAAGGGTATTGGCTCAAAACTTGCCTTAAATAGCAAGGGGCTGTTGCAGTTGAGAGCAACAAAGACTGCTGCAGAATATTTGTAAAGACTTGAAAAATAGCTTCACTGATTTGGTTAAATGCTTTTAAAATAATTTATATTAAATTGCACAATATTAACTTCTAGGGTTTTTTGGAACATGTTGATAGTGTCAATTATGTGACTGGTTTGTGAGTAGAGCACACGAGCTGACGTTGTATGGGTATGTATTGATGGGTGTCATTGTCTAGTCTTGAAAGTTACACATGGCAAATAATCCCTGAAGCAGTCAGCAGTGGAAGGAAACGAAGCAGGATTTTGTATTCATCAAGAAAAAAATGTTTATCATCAAATATTTAACCAATTTAAATTTTTGTCATTATTTACTATAGAAACCTTTTTTCTTTTAATATTAAAAGAAAGAAATATTCTGCCTCTCCTGTCTTTTAAAACAAGATTGTCGTTATTACCTTAGCAAGAGAAACCTTCCAAATTTTACTGTCTTTAATGCATTTAATTTGTACTTGTGTGAAGAATTTGGGGATGGTTTTTGGGTATTGCACCCAAGTAGATTCCATGAAGAATGTAATGTTTATGAATTTGAAACAATGCATGAAAGGAACCTGCATTGAAATATTATTAAATGATCTTTCTTGCAAGCAGAACACTGGAGAGGGAAATCGTGGCAGGCTTTTGGTGTTCATGTGTTGGTGTTGGCTTTGGTCTCCCAGGTTGCAGGTCTGGATTTTGTAGGAATGTAGTTTGGAGTAGCTGAAGGTTTAAATGCACATAGAATTGGAAATAATTTCTGTCTTGTGTCAAGCTGAGTGATTCAGTTGTGGTCAAGTGTACTCATTTGTGTTGTATTTCCTAGATCCTCTGTCCATGGGTCCTCAGAAAGCTCTGGAAACCATTGGTGCAAACTTACAGAAGCAGTATGAGAACTGGCAGCCACGAGTAAGTACTCCCTGGGCTTCCCTCTGCACCTGCAGGTATGATACTCCTTCGTGGTGACATCTGACAGAGACTGAGAGCTAAGACATGTCTGTTAGGTGGTGTGGAGGTCTTGCAGCAGTTGTTGCTTCCTTCATCCATCAGTGGGAATAAATTCTTGGAAGCTGCTGGATCTTTAGTTCCTGGCCAGTGCCCCTCCTTAGCACTTCCCTTGATCATGTCTGGGGTGTTTAAAGTACTAAGTCCTAGGATGTTGTTTTTAACTTTAGATTCCTCTGACTTCATTGTATTTTTGAGATGTTCTGAGGTTTTTCATGCTGAGTTTATGGTTGTTGAAATGTGTTTGGCCTCGGCCAGCTCGGGACGCTGTGTCCCAGCACTCCTGGGACTGCGTTTGTCTTTGGGACAGAGGAATGTTGTTCAGTCAGTAACTGAGGAGGGCTTTTGGCTTTGTTGTAGAACATAATTTCAGAGCTTTGGTAACTGCTAATTCTAAGCAAAGCATAACGTGTGTGTAGTTTGTGACAGGGAGTGGTTTGGATAGCAGTAGTGGAAAGCAGGAGGGAAGAAACATGCAAGCTCCTGACTCTTTGTTTCCTGTTTTGTAACATTTCACTGCCTTTCCCTCTCTCACCTGGGGAAAGTGTTTTGCTTCTGGGGTAGTTTCATGTGTCTGGGTAAACAGACTGCAGAAAGATCTAAAGAGTGAATCTGGAGTCTGCAGCGTTTTCCAAATAGCTGCAAACCCCAAGCTGTAGAACCCTCTTTGCTGGTGGTGCTCCCTGGTGTGTTCATGTCCTTACCTGCGTGCTCGCTTTGGGTCAGAACATTCCTCTTCAAAGCACCTGGACTCTTGAGTATTAAGTCCTAAATTTATCATATAAGCATGTAATGTGTAACCCAAACAGAAACAGTAACTTCACTGAAGGAATCTGCCTGTAGATTTGCTTTTTCCTTATGAAGTGCTGTGCAGACTAACCTGGGCTTCAGTTTTTTTAAGGAGACATATGTTTCTTCTCTTCTTTTTAGATTCTTTTCAGAAATAATAATGATGTGCACCAGGACTATATTTTCTGTTTCTAACATTGCTCACTACCTTATTTAATGTATAAATAATCTCAGGGATGTCTCTGAATAGTTAAAGACTATGGTCTGCAATTGGCAGTTACTGGTATTTTCCTGTCCTCTATGTGGGACGACTGGTTGAGAAGCCCTTTGTGTTAGCAGTGCCCTTAGGTATTTTTTATCAGTCTTTCTATTTAAACTGTGATGGGTTACATCCATTTACTTGTTTCTTTATAAAATCAACACAGATGGATTGCCACTGCTGATGTGTTGTTAAGGTCTGGAACCTAGAAGCTCTGAACATCCCTGTTCCTACAGGGAGAGAGGGAATTTGGGGGTTTTGTTCCCCCAAGTCTTCCATTCCTGCATGATGGACAATTTGAATGTAACTACAGCTCATGCCAGTTCCTTCCCTCTTGCCTTACTTCCCTGACCCCTGGTTCAAGGCTGGCTGACCAGAGCTGAGTTTATCAGTCAGGAAAAGCTGAATGCACTGCCTGAAGGAGACAGTTTCAGTGGTGAAATGTTTACATTACTAAATCTGTGGGTAATTGTCTGTGGGTATGCCTTTTCCTGAAGTGCTCTGTCAGCACATTTCTGGAGGAAGGCCTTGTCCTGAGGTGTGGATCGTATAGATTTAAGGTGAGAATTTACTTTTGCTTTTTTCCTCTTGGTTCATTGACAATTGTTTAAATCTCCCTCTAGCAGCCCAAGAATTTGGCAGAAAATTCAAGTGGTGTCTGAACTCAAACAGGAGAGTAAGAGATCTTGATGCAAAGGTGAAAACAATCCTTTTTCTCCACTCCTCACTAATGGGATCCACATTACCCAGGGACAGGGCCAGGCGCCCCGGAGCAGCAGGGACCCGGCGTGGGCAGACCCCACGCTGCCTTGTCGGGTTTGCACAAAACACGAGGCAATTACTGAGCTCAGATGTTTGTGTGCAAGGTGCTGGGTTCTTAGCAGTAAATCACAGCCCTCTGAAACATTGCAAAGCTAACCACGTCCCGCTTTATTGCACTCTGCAGGGCTCTTGAGTTTTCTGCAGTAATAAAGAGAAGTTGATGTGCCATCTGCAATAAAACAATAGGAACATTATTGAATTTCCTAGACCTTTCATATAAATACTAATACATCTAGTTTTGTCTATTTCTCAGTGTTTTGGAATAGTTGAGGAATTGATGGTCTGGGGAAAACCAGGCAGTGTGGAAAAAAGACCAAATCATTAAAATCTTCTGAAATGGCCAATATTACCTGGCTGTCAGGGTGGGTCCTTCCACGGGGAAGTGAATGCCCCAGTGGTGCTGACTGCTGGTAAGTGGTTCAGTCAGCACTGAATGCCCTGTGAGAAGTCCTGTGATGTCACTACCCTACCGTGCAGTCCTTGCCTGCTTTTAATTTACAGGATGTTGTTCCAATACATGTCTGGTGGTGTTAAATACAAGTAGAAAAAGCCCTAAAAGGGGTAAGCATGAAAATTCGTTGTTGCTAGAAGCTCCCAGGCTGCACAGCTGATGCTTAGTTCCTTCCAGGTCTTATTGAGCCCCTTTCTAAATAATGTATCAGCTTGCCATTGCTTGAAGTATTTCTTCTGATTAAATTTAAGACTTTGCTTTATTGTTGCGTAGCTACTGAACTCATGTGCTGCGGGAGTGAAAACCACTTCAGCCGTTGGCTCCTCTGCAAAGCGCTGCAGTTAAACAGGATCCAGGCATTTCATTGCAGTTCTCAAATGAACATTTTACTGGGGGAAGAGGGCTGGAGATGACAAAGCCATAGGCTTTGTCTGCTTTATGAAGAATTTTCTGAGCAAGTAAGAGTTCTTGCAATTCAGTGCGAAGATAATTTAGGTGCTAGTGAAAAAGTGGAAAGGCAAAAAGGCAGCTCTTCTCTGGTACTACAGGGGTCATGGGTCTGACATTTCACTGAGCGTGGAAGGGGTTAAAGCTGAGGGTAATCTGGAAAGCGGGCTCAATTACAGGGGATAACAGGGGCTGCTTAAGCAGCTGAGAATGAAAGGAGAGCAAGGTAGTGAAAGTTAAGAGCCCAGGACCTCCTAATGCCCAGCCCATGGGAGGGGGAGCCTCCCCTGAACCTCCCTGGGACTGCTCCGTGGGGCTGGGTTTGGTTATGGCTGGTGGAGCTGTCAAACTGGGGCTGCAGGACCTGGATTAAAGAGTTTGGCAGGCAGTGTCAGGAGAACACCATGAGAAAGGAGAGCCTTTAGCTGAGACAGCACTTTCTATCACCTCAATTGCCCCAAATAAAATACTTTACATTTCTGTTGGAGATTCTTCAGGTGGTCTGTATATAAAATATTTAGATAAGAAATTGATCACATGGAAATGGTATTTCTCTGCTTCTGATCTTCATTTATTACCCTTTGCACAATATTGCCTGTGTTAGGTGCAGTGCTGGTCAGTGAGAGCACTTGTGTGCCTGTGCTGGCAGTAAGTACCAAGTATTTTCTCTGTTGTTTGGATGCAAACCGAGTTCTCTCGGCAGCACTGTGTGTGCCATGCAAAAAGCAGGGACTCTTCTAGGTTTAAAAGTCAAGACTTTGTTTGAAAACAGGAATAACAGGCTGCATATTGGAGTGCTGCTGCAGTGTGATGGTTTATGGAGGTGCAGTAGCTAGAGGGGATTTTTATGAGCAGAAGTTACTGTTCCTTAAGTCCCAGTTTACGTCCATTTATCAGCAGAGCCTGGGACTCGTTCTGTGCTGTAACACTGCAGAGCTGGAGTAGAGGGTTGTGGAGAGGATGAAGGTGTTACTCAGCTCTCTGCTGCCTCTCTGCACAGCACGCTGTTCCTTTCCCTGTGGCAGGTTTGGGGAAGCATGTTTGTCTGCATCCTCTTGGCTGGAGTTCTCTGACCTGAGCTTTGGACAGAAAGCACCAGTTATCCCTTGCAAAACAATCGTGTGCAGTATTGTACAGAGCGCTGTGAGCTGAGGTTGATCTGTGGTTGCTGGCTTCTTTCTTAGAAGGGTGCCAGACTTTCTCCCCCTTCTCCTAGTGGCTGTCCCATTGCCCTGGCTTCTGGCCTGCCCTGGGCAGGGAGTTCCCTCGGTTCCATCCCTGTGCCTCTGCGAGCGGGGCTGTCAGCCGAAGGCACATCTGTAGATTGATTGATGCACAGTTCACATCATTCAGGATCTGGTATGAGGTAGTCTGGAGCATATGCTCATTAAATTTGCATGAAATTATATAATTTTTTTTCTTTGTGTTGGCTGTGGCTTTTGACCAGTTTCTTTCTTTAACTCTAAACTGACCAGAAAATTCCCAGGAACTTTTCTTCCTTTCTCTCATCTCACTCAATAATTTTGACACTTCTCTTGTGATTCCCCTTAGTCCCTCCTGCACCAGGTGCTCTCTGCAGTGCTGTTCTTTATTCTCTGGCAGAAGCTTTTCCCAGTCCTGCCACTGCTGTTCGTTACTCTTCCCGAGCAGAGGTGAGGTTAAGGAAGCTGTCCCAGGATGCTGAGGTTCCTCCAGCACATTCTCAACACTGGAGGAGTGGGACCTTGTCTCAGTGAAAATTAATGGTTTAAGTTCTCTTCTTGATGCTCCATTACTTACATTAGTGTCACTTATTAAGAGACAGGTGGTAGCAAATCTGAACTCATTAGTCTGGCAGGTCTGGGCATGTTTTAGGTCTTTCCAGCCCATTTAATTTATGTGGCTATACCCATTTTTCACTCGGTTCGAAGAGGTGACATAATCAAGGAGGAGTGACTGCAGCAATCCTTTCTTGAAGGGGGCCCAAGGGAACTTGGTACTTGGTACTAATCCTGAGCAGCCATGCCCATTCCTTTTATGTACAGTGGCTGTATATTATCTTTCCCCCCATGTTCTTGATGCCGGGTTGAGATTCTCAGCAATGTGTATCTCCCTATGCAGGTTTTTAAATAAAGGCTTTCCCTGTTTTGTTTTCTAGTCCGATACAATATGGTGTGTGGTGCCTCTTGCAGCTGCATCCACCAGTGAGTGATGGTCTCTGAGGAGACATCTCGTACAGTACCGATAGATTTTCCTTTTTGTGGCAAGCCTTCAAGGAAACAGTGATGCTTCTCTGATCAAACGGGGCTGCTTCTTTCTCTCTCGTCATTCGCTTCCCAACAGTTTCCTCTTAATTTCAAAGGAAGTACAGCAAAGATACTTGAAACAGATAATTTAGAGTCTCTACCTTTTTGTGCACGTTTTCTGTTGTTGATGCTGCTGTTTCCCTCATTAGATATTTCTGGGCTTTGATACGGTGTCTGAGGTTTCATTCTTTGCATTGCTTCCTTCTGCCTAATTAATTGGTAAGTTGCCTGCTGCACATCAAAGGTTGAGCATTTCCTAAAGAGTAACTAGTTAAGCATGAGAACTAATTGAACACATGACCTAATTATTGGTCTCTCTG
Source organism: Podargus strigoides (assembly GCA_028020825.1). Lineage (NCBI taxonomy): Eukaryota > Metazoa > Chordata > Aves > Caprimulgiformes > Podargidae > Podargus > Podargus strigoides. The sequence goes on from CM051638.1 coordinate 940,337, forward strand.
TGAGTCATACTTTTCCTTTATTTCTGTAGGGCCTTTCTTTTAAAACAACAGCAAATACTAATTGCTCCTGTGAAAGAAATACTGTAGAATTCCAAGGGGGAAAATGGATGTATGTGGTCTCCCTGCTCTGCAGATGTAGGAACATGTAACAAAAATGAAGAATAAAAAAAAAAGAAAAGACATTGTGACCTTGTTTAACAGAGGCAGGTTTTCCTGAGAGGACTATGTTTGTTGTTTTTTATTTCCCAACAGCCTCTTGAATTTGGCAGCTATTTCAGGCACTGCAAAATTTTGCTGTATCAATCCTTTGCTGTCTTGTTTTAAAGATCAACTGTCTTCAGCATAACCTGCATTATTTTTAACAGAAAAAAAAAGTCTGTCAGAGAAGAGGGGTCAACAAGTATGATTGCCAAACCCAGTGCTTCACATTCTCTCTGCAGAGCTGTCGTGGTGCTGCTCTGGGTGTGACTTAGCCCTGTGCTGGTTTTGCAATATATCCCTCTAGAAGAGCTGGTAGTTGAGCCAGAAAAGCACAAATTGTATGTGTGGGAAATGATGGAAGCCACTGTTTAATGTCTTGTGAATATGGAGAAAATTAGGGCGAATTAAGCAGTACCTGACTTGCAGTTTTCCTCTTGGTAGTTCTCGGAGAGCAGCTACAGCCCCCCACCCTCTCCCCCACAGCGTGGCCTGGCAGGGCAGAGCACAGAGCAGGGGCTCAGTTTAAGCCACCACCAATGATGTGTTGCGTTGAAGCTAGTCTCTTTTGTGCTGAAAAATCTGAACTGGGCCACCTATTTTCTTCTGCAGACAGGGCCCTGAGCGCTGGGAGGGAGTCGCACGAGCGGCTGTGGAGATTTTAGCATCTCAAACCACTGCACAGAATCCCTGGAGTGCTGTAGCCTGGATTGTAGCGGTGTGTCTGCAGGCACTGCTGCTGTGGCTGCCTTCGCATGGGAGGAGCTGTGCCACCTGTACCTAAAACATCTCCTGGAGCAGTGGTGACTGAAGGCTTTGGGACTGAGCTCTACAAGTGGAAACTCCCTACTTGGAGTCTGGGGCTCAGGCTAGGTAGAATGCACTCTTAATGTCAGTTTATCCTAAGATGTGAAGAAAGACCTGATATTAAACAGGCTTCTTGACAGAGATAAGCAGCTCTGCCAGCTCCAATCTGATTAACATTTTTCTGTAATTACCACCCAGCCTCTGTGTGACCTATTTAAAAATACCTTGTCTTTGTGCTCATGGAGATCAGTGAATGGCTGGTGATGAGGGACAGGGAGGAGCCCCCTGCAGGTCCACTTGCATCCGCCCTGGTGCTCTTTAGCTGGTAAATACCATGAGGTATCCAGGGGACAAGGATTCGGTCATTGCAAGCTTGGGTGTGCAAATGATGTTGTATTGCACAACTGAAGCCTCGTTCTGAATAGATCAGAGTCTACATGTGCAAAACTTAGAGCATTAACAAAGAGAACTATTTACATTTTTATTTATAACCCCATTCATCTCCAAGGCAGAATGAGAAAAGCCTGAAATACTTTGGGTTTAAGTCTTTCCAAGCGGATCTCAACAAAGCAGAAACCTCTGAGTGATCGTTTTTCCTTCTCCTGACCCATTAAGCTGTTTGTTAAGCTGAGTATCGCTTCATTACACAATTACTTTGCAACCAGTGGTGAACCTGAATTTACTGAATAATTATTTAGTATCGAGAAGATTAACTCCTTGTCTGAGCATGAACACAGCGTAGTAGTTCCTCCTGTTGAGCACGATGCACTCGGATGAGCGTATGAAGACAAGCAGTTGGAGGGTTCCCTTACACACCAGCCCGTGGTCCTGCAGCCTCAGCTGGGCTCTGAGCAACATCTCAGCTAATATTTAAGAAAAAAGAAGATGCAGAGCCTGAAACTTTAAAGATCTCTTAAAATAGAGGTTATAAAAAAGGAATAGTACTCAAACGCCACTGTTGCTTAGGAGTTACGTTATCTAAGTGGGTTTTAAAGATGTGTCCTGGTGTGTACTTCAAATCCTGTTAGTGTGTTGTGATGTCACCCATCAAACTGTCACCGGCCCGAGGGTGGGGAACTGGCATATGAGAAGCAGATTTAAGTTCTTTTACAATGGCCTTTGTTTAAAAATAAACACTTATTTATGCAGCCATCTCAGGAGGTTTATTTTCGTTGAACAGATGGGGAGGGATTTGTACTGTACGGGTAGGCTGGGGGTAGAATTTCTGTAAATCTCGGAGCAAACTGGTAGTGTGTAGCAGCTCGTAACTGCTGAGAAACACTCCTACCTCCTGCATCTATTGTAGTAGACACTCAAGGTTAGTAGTCTTGATTTTTGTCTTCCCTGTCAGCATCAGTTCTCATGAACAGGCTGCTCAGAGGTATTTTTTTGGAAGTATTATTGGATACTGAATCCAGACAGTGAGGATCAGGTACTTTTGAATTCATTTCACATTGGACTTGAAAGCAAGGTCAAAGACTCTGCAGGGGAAAGGAAAAGTCACTACACTGCTGACTACAGTCAGGTGAATGGATGGTCCACCCTTCCAGCTTGGCTGTAGTAATTAATGCCTGTGGTCCTGGACACCTAGCAAATTAAGCTGTTTCAGTCTTGGGCTGCTTGTGGATGCATTAGCAGGTAGGAGGTGGAGGTGTTTTTTTAAAATGCACCCAAATAGCTACAGAGAACTTGTGTAACACGTGCAAGAGTCTTCCTCGTGGCTTAATTGAGCATTTTAACTTGAATATCTGTAAGTTACAGTACGTCTTCACCGTAATTAGTATTTTTTAAGTTAGCATTAACTAGTAATTTTATCAGAGATGTTTTTCCATGGCCTGTGTTAGCCAGCTTAAGCTGTGGCTGGGAACCTCAGTCTGGAGTTTCCAACGTACTCCTTTGTACTTAAATATGCAGTTTCTTGTTATCTTTGATTAATCCTCATGAATTTATATCAGGGTAACTTCACGTGCCCCCAATCTAAAATTAAAACACCTGGTGGTATGTTTTTAAAAAAACCAAACAAACCTGGAATCTGTGTTCAGAGTAATTTGTATTTGCCTGCACGTCTCTAACACAAGAGTTACTGTGGTCATTTCAGCTTGGCCTTACAGGCAATTGACTTTATGATTGATTGATAGTAGGTACAAATTGAAATCACTTCTCACATTGCTGAATTGATCTCTGAAGTTATCACATCCCACCCTCTTGCAGCTGTTTACTGCTCTGCTGATGCCCTGGGGGTGCAGCACACCCCGCGTGGGCACTCCTGTGTGCCAGGGTAAGGAAAGGAACGGCAGAGCTGCATTGGGCAAATGTTGTGAGAGCCAGAAAACCCTCTGGGAGATGGCAGGCTGCCTCCCAGGGCTGGGCCAGGTGTGCCGGGACAAACCTGGCACAGCTCTGCCCTTCCCAGGCTCTGCAGCAGCCGGGCAGTGACCGCAAGGCTCCGTGCTGCCTGCGCAGGATTTCTGTCGTGGTGAGCTTTTGCTGCTCTGTTCTCTCTTTGGGGTGGATGTGCAAGTTCAAGTATGTTGCTTTTGGATGAAGTGTCAGATATCCTCCTGCTCACTCTCTTTTCAGGAACATTAATAAATGTGTTAGATGATTTCAAAGATGGCTTTCAAAATTATGGTAACACTATTCTATCTAAGCTATTCTTACTGTATTTTGGTTTGTTAATGTGCAAGTATAAACACTGCTGTTCCCCTGCTGCTGCTTTATTAAGTGAGGATTAGTGTTTGAGGAGTGTTTTAAAACAAAACAGAAGTTTATCTGTGTGGGGTATACTTAGAATCATAGAAACACAGCACAGCCTTGGCTGGAAGAGACCTCTAAGATCACCCAGTCCAACCATTAACCCAGCACTGCCCAGTCCCCACTGCCCCACGTCCCTCAGCACCACATCTCCACGGCTCTGAAACCCCCCAGGGATGGGGACTGCCCCCTGCCCTGGGCAGCCTGGGCCAATGGATTTAAAATGCCCTGTCTTGATTTTGCTCTATTATAAGTAATAACTATTTTAGTCTTCTCTTTTCCATAAAGTTTTATTACTCAATAATTTAAAAGACTTATTTGAAGTCGCTCAGTCCAGGGTTCCCCAGGGTGCTGTGGCCTTGGGGCGAGGTGCTTGGGGCAGTGGTGGGACGCGGCGCTGGCTGTGACCTGCTGCCCACTCCTGCCTCCTCAGCTCTGCAGCTGCGTGACGGAGACACGTGATGTCGATATACATAGAAGTTATTATCTCTATTTCTGTCACTGCCACAGCAGGTAATTTTTCATTCGGCTTATCTGCGATGTATTTATGCCATCCTTGTGAAGAGTTTTTGGTTTAAAGGCTTTTAATAGGTCCCCAGAAAGGCTGATGGTAACAAAGTGTTCCCACTCCATCGCTGCAGAAATCCAGTGGCTGTAAGAGTTGGGCTCCCATGGAGGGTTTTTTGGAGGGTTTTGTTGAGCCTGTTTGTTATCCCTGTTACTAAGGGACTAGTTAACACTCTGTGATACCCCTGACGTCGTAAGGAAAGCCTGGAGCAATGCTGGCAGATTAGAATAGCTTTTTCCTGTCCTGTAATTCAGAATCAGACTTTAATGTCACTCAATTAAGAAGGACTTATTTCAGTTTTTCCTGCCATAGGTATTTTGTTTTGCACCGTGACAGTCATGGGGTAAGAAAGCACAAAGGTTTTCATTGTGTAGTGTAAACCTGGATGTATCTCATTCAGTGCTGAGTGTCGTGGGAAACACTGCACATGTTCACTGCTGCTGCTTAAGTGATCGTCGTTATCTAATAAACATACAGAAAGGAAAGCAAGGGGATGTAGATAAAGATGTTTTGATTTTGTCAAAAGTTAAATTGTAGCAGCTGGAATAATAACGATATGTTGGGGTGGTCTTCGTGGTGAGTGGCTCTAAAATAGTACAGAAGGGGAGCTGTTCCTCAGCTCCCTGCTTTGGTGTGTGTGTGTGGAGATGCAGCTTGGCAGAGGTCTTACCTGGGGATGGAGATGGAGCCAGAGGCACGTGTGGAGGTATGGCACAGGTTTACATTTCACCAGTAATACCCAACGTTTTCACCATAATTCTTTTTCCTGCACACACACCCATTCTTGGGTTTGGGCCTTTTAATTTTCTAAATGCTTGGGTTGCTCACAATTCCCATTTAACTGTGTTAAGCTACGTAAATAACTAACCCCAGTCTCTGAATGACTTAGCCTGTGCTTGGGAAGACAAGGGCCACCATTCTGGCAGTGTTCCTTCTTGTGCCGTGTGCTTCCAGGGTGTTAAATAGTTCCAAAAGGTAAAACGTGAGTGATGTTGCTTTGCTGTGTGACACAACGTTGTCACACAGTTACGTGGCTGGGAAACTGACACACGTGTGCCTGTTCTGTACACCTAAGCCCGAGTGTGTCCCAGACCTTCGGAGGGACACGGTGCATCCAACTGGCAGCTGCCCCGTAAAGGATCTGAAAAGAACCTGAATTAATTCAGTGTTATCTCTCACTTTAAGGAAAACTGAATCCAGGATTTTCAGTGCCCATCATTAATAGGTCTTCAAATGTCTCTGACTGCAGTTTTATTTTATTCTTTGGCTGTAGGATACTGCTCTGAGTTCAGTGCTGTGGCTCTGCCCCGGGTGCCGGTGCCGGTCAGTTCGGTAACCCCGAGCACAGGAGTCCTGCAGCAGCTGTCCTGTCATTGCAGGACCTGCTCGTAGCTCTCCTCTCCCCTGTATTTCCCTGGCCTTCTGCTCCCTCCGCCCTCACTGGCCCCAGCAGCTCCCCTGGCTCCGGGAGCAGCAGCAGGGACTGTGCGCAGCGCCCTCGGTGCCTGGCGCAGAGCAGAGGGGTTTGTGAGCTGGCTGGAGGCTCCGCTGCGCGCCCAGCCGGGAGAGACACACCGTGAAACCTCCACGGCCGTGGCCCCTGGAACTGCTGCCTTCCTTCCTCTTCTTTTTTAGTAACTTGTTCCTTTGCAAGGCGCTTTATCTTTCTGTTTTTCCAAATTTGGGCATCGTTCCAAAAAAACTCTCTTGGAATAATTAGATTGCTTTGATTCCTTTTAATTAAATCATGGTAAGTAGGCTGGCTGTATGTGTGGCAGAGTCGGAGGTTTTGTCTCTTTCCTGCGCTTGGAAACTGGGATTCAAGTCAGATCCCAGCCAGGGCAGTGTCCCACGATGTCCCATTTGCATAGAGGCTCACCTTGAACAGGGGAGCTGCTTTGAAGATTAAAGGAGAAAAGATTATAAATCACTATAAGGAAGAATTAGGCTATGTTAGGAAAAAATGCTTATAACGACAAGGGCAATGCAGCGCTCGCTGCCTTGGGAGGCTTCTGGGCATCTGCTGCAGGAAGGCTTTCCTCAGGGTGGGTGGCTGGTTGTCAGGGAGGGTGCCAGCACCTCGCCGGGGAAGACAAGTGAGTAACGATGGAAGGAAACACAGGAGGTGACAAAAGGAAACTATTCATCAAAAGGCAGTGATGCTGAAATGCAGAATGTTCAGATGAGAACTAAAATGGTGTTTAAGAGATGCTGCTTCGTACAGTGGAAGGGAAGGGGAAGCTGTTGAGTCCGTGGGTGCTCCTGCAGCCCAGCTCTCAGCCGTGCTGGGCGTGCTGGGGCTCTGCCATCGCCGATGTGCTTTCTGGGCCTGCCTGGGATGGCAGCCCATGGGTTAGCAAGGCTGTTGTGCTGTTTCTGTGTGTTCTTCCCAAAGACCTTCAGTTTCCGTAGTTCTGTTCTGCACAGAGACCTTCTTTGTTATTAAGAGTTATTAAAAATAGCACCCTGTCCCACAGAGCACCCCAGGAACCAGTGGGCTCCTCCTCTCCCCCAGCTAACGCCCTGTACCCCAGGCAGCTGAACAATGCACATTCCTTTTAATTACTCAGCTGATTCTCCTGGTATTTTTTGCATAAAAATGAAAAAAGTCATGAAGATATCTTTCAGGAAAAAGAAAAGAAAGCCACCACCCGGTGTAGTTTGTCACTTGGATGGCTGTTCCCTGTCCTGTGTGCGTGAATGATGTGTAATAAACTCGTGCCTGGAAGTCCTGAGCTGATGGGCAGGACTGTGATTGTCTGCTCCCTCCTCTCCTCATCCTCCTTCTCACCTCGGGCTCCTCAGTGCCCCAGTGAGTGTTTACAGTTTGGGTCTGCAGGTCTCCAGCCTTTCCTTTTGGGGTATGAATTCACCTCCATTAATTGTGAGCTATATTTAATACTGATGCTGCAAGGACGTGAGGAGTGTCCCCACGGTCGTGTTCTCCTTTGAGAGGAAGGAGCTGGGGAGCGAGCAGCCCTCTGGTTACAGCGCCCTGTGAAGATGCCAGCGGGCGGGACGTGATTTAGGGTGCACGTTTTTGCAGACCAGCGCCTCCACAGCAGCGCTGAGAGCAGAGGAGGACGGAGGGAGCGGCTGAGATGAACGTAGCCTCTTATCTTTATTCCGTGCGGGAGCTCCCCAGGAGGATGAGGGTGTCAGGTCACTGCTTCATCCTTAATATTTCTTCTCCTTTTGCCTGCTTTTCTTCGCTGTGATCATGTGAACGATGCCATTCCTCGTACCCACCTTGCCTGGTGGCTCGAGATGCTGCATGTTAATTGAGCAGCATGATATCTATTTTTCAGGCTTCATAGATAAGCAAACCATTTTTATATTGAAGTGCTTCATCTTTTACTATGATACTTTAAGACTTTATCTTTGCCTGTCATAGAAGAAAACCTAAAAAGCCCCAAATTCTGAGACCTTGATGTGGTTCACAAGCAGGCTTTCAGGAGCAGTTATTGTAGAGGTAAGCATACATTGTCCTGCTCTGAAACTTGGTTCTTTCTTTCAGTACATGGGCTTTTGTTTTTTTAAGCCAGTGTGTTTCTGGATTATCAGCCTCTCTCTGCTGTTCTGGAGAAGAGAGGAAGAAACAGGCTTTTGTCTTTCAAAGGACAGCTGAAAGACTTTTTGTTCTTGTTTGGCCTTGCTTCAAAAAAAGGGCACTTTTGAGTGTGACAAACTAGCTGCTGCACAGGCATCTTCAGCTCGGCCGAGTACAAAGGTCTGTGAAGCAGTGGGGGTTTTAACAGTGGTTTTTTTCTCGGTGTGCTCTGATTTACGTGCCTGTAGAGCTGCACAGGAACCAGAACGTGGGGTCCACAGCCAAAGGCGTGATGATATTGCATATGGAGCTTTCCCAAAGCAAGGGTGGGTCGCCGAGGGCTCTCCATCACTTGTCCCTCTTTTTACCCAGCGGTGTGAATATCCAGTTCCTGGGACTTCTCTGCATTTTTATCGTGCAGATGGTGTGGTCTTAAAGTGTAAGCTGTCTGAGGTGAGGTTATGGAATAGAGTTGTATTCATAGCCCATCTTCAGGGAGGGGGTGCCACACAGGCTGGTGTGACCTGGTGCCTAATAACTGCTGGTAGTTAATTTCAAAGTGTGTTGGTGCTTTGAGGTTTTTTCTATGTTGTTATCTGTCACTGAATGTTGTATGAAATTGCCAGGTACTTGCTGATTGCACCTTCATTCATTTTCCTGTAATTCTGTAGGTTTCTGTAGTCTCTTCTAGTACCTGCAGGTAAGGAGCCTGCTCTGAACCTGTGCTGCGTTAGGTCAGCAGTCGTCCCTGCACCCCTTCTGTGTGAGGGGCAGGAAGAGCTCCTGAGCCACAGTTGTGTTTGTGGCTGCTGGGAGCAGCAGGGGTGATGAGCTGCTGGGATGGAGAGCTCAGAAGGTGACAGTAACCCCGTTACTGGTGGTGTGTGTGCCCACAGTGTGCCTGGCCTGGCTGAAGGGCTTGGCCCTGTTTCTTTTTGGAGACAAACTTTTTCCAGAACGTTTTTCACAGTGGGTCCATCTAGAAAAGGCCAGGCTCCGTGTTCGCAGAGGTGTTGGCCAAGATATTTTGTATGTCTTATTAATAAAAGGGGAACTGACTAGTTGGGGCTTAGGAAGAGGATGAGGCTGCTGCTGTTCTCATTCCATCAAGGACAGCAACCTGAACTTCTCCTCTGCCCCTCAGTCTGGTGTCTGCGGACCTTTGCCTGAAGCAGGAGCTGTGTCCCTTTTCCAGACAGGAGGGAAGGAACATTTTAGAAAGAGATTTAAGTTCTACAGAATAGCTGATTTATACAATTTTCTGTCTTTAAGAGGGAATATTGTTCAGTTGGAGATGTACAGGGGATGAATTTGAGGATTAAGAGAATCGTGCAGGGTTATTTTTGAGGCTGGCTAATGTTGAAAACATATTTGACCTTCTAAGGCTTTCTGGATGTTAATCCCCGAGTGAATCCTCCGAGTTCAGAGACCTGTGCTGTGTCTGTGTGTGCAGTCCCAGGCACCAGCAGCAGACATGTTTTGTTTGTTCAGCTCTGCAGTAAATGTTTTGTGTTTTCTTTTTCCAGTGTAACCAATTTACATACATGCTTCTAGCTTAACGTGGTGCCTGCATCTTAAATAGGTTTGGTTTTGCTCTTAAAATGCTTGTCTTACATTTTATGTTCCTAGGCCAGGTACAAGCAGAGCCTGGATCCTACGGTGGACGAAGTTAAGAAACTGTGTACATCTCTGCGCCGCAACGCCAAGGAGGAGCGGGTGCTCTTCCACTACAACGGGCACGGCGTGCCCAGGCCGACGGTGAACGGGGAGATCTGGGTCTTCAACAAGGTGTGTGCTGTGAAGCAGTGCTGAGCAGCTGACTCTGTGTCAATTATTGCAGGGTTCTGTTAGGGAACAGCTGCCTTTGCAGGGTTTAAAGTGTTCACAGGTATTTGTTTGGTGCCCTGCTGACAGCTGTTTGCTTGCCTTGTGTTCTTGAAGTTCTGTGAGGCCCAGTAGGTCGTCCCTCACCTCCCATCAGGGCAGGAGGGTCTTCTCTCAGATGCAGCTGCTTCTCACTGAAGCTCTGGGCAAACTCTGGGGCTCCCCAATGGACTTGGCTCTGCTGCCTTACGTCACCAAATGATTAGTAAGTTCTTACCATGAAGTTAATGCTTAAAACATCTACAAACTGAGCAGCCGTTGTTCACACTGCCTAGAGATGCTGCATGAGGGCAGTTAACCACACAGCTGGCTCTGCTTCCAGAGCACAGAGTGCTGCAGAGCCTCCCAGTACAATGGAGTAGGTATTCTTTGTTTTTCAAGACTTTTGTTACTCCTGCTTTAGCCATGGTTTGTACAGCTGTGTCAATCACATGCAACACCCTTTGAGTAATTCCAAGTGTGACCTAAATGTGCTTTGCTTTCCCTTCAGTTAAGCTATTTAGTGTCTATTAAAGGTAACTGAGTTAGAATGGAGTCTTAGGAAATGGAGATGCTGCTTGTAGCTGGAAAGTACATTCAGCTGACATTGGACTTGCATTTGCTATTGTAGAAATGCTCCTATTTTATTTTGGGGGCTTATTGAGCTTCTTTTCTCATACTTCACATGTATTATTTTTATAATTGAATGACTGCTCACTGGTAATTTGAAAGGGAAGGGCAGGAAGTGCAAGAGGGCATCACTTTATTCTGGTGCATCTATATTGGAGGCTTGATTAGTATTCAGAGCAATAAACAATTGGTCTGAATGCTAATTCATGTCAAAGCTGAATTTGGTGTTTAAGAACAAATAGGAGTGACCTTCTTCTTACTTAACAGCCAGTGGGTAATAAATAAGCCAGAAAGAGCGCTGGGCAGAATGTGTTGCTCATGGAAGAAGAGGAAATTACTGCTCAGTGAAGCTGTGTGTTGTGCCAAACACATTATGAAGAGCTTAAGCAATTGGTTATGAAATCTGTTCAAGATTGGTTTCTAGTTTAGTTGTTTGTTGTGCCAGTCCTTTAAACGGTGGCAGAGGGATGGTGGGAGCTGCGTGAACAGAGCAGAAACTTTCTTGCTAAAACCGAAGAGAACAAAACATACACAGAGTCGCAGAGTGGTAGGGGTTGGAAGGGACCTCCCAAGCTCATCCAGTCCAAACCCCCTGCCTAGAGCAGGATTCCAGAGCAGATCCCACAGGAACACCTCCAGACGGGTTTGGAATGTCTCCAGAGACAGAGACTCCACCACCTCTCTGGGCAGTTCCAGTGCTCTGTCACCCTCATGGTAAAGAAGTGTTTTCTTATGTTTAGATTGAACGTCCTGTGTCCCAGTTTGTGCCCAGTGCCCCTTGTCCTGTCACTGGATGGCCAAGTTCTTCCATACCTGCAGCCCCAGCATGGCAGAGGCAAGATGAGCAAGCATCAAAAGATGCCCCTGAGCAGCCCTGCTAGAAAACTGTTCTTTAACACTCCTTTTTTCCTCAGATGATCTCATTTACTTATAACCTATCACATTTGACAGGTTATATGTGACCCCCACAGTAAAGTTGGGCCACAGGATTCTGCTGGTTGGAAATAGCACACTGTTAAGCAGAGCTATAATCCAGTCTTAACTGCAGCAACGTGCAGTATAAATATAAAGTTAAAACAATGAGTGCCCATAAAATCTCATTGATTATATGTGTCAGAGTGGGGTTTTTAATATATAACTTACTATGAGTGGGATGTGCTTGAACTGAGTGGTGCCCTTAGCAAAGGTCTGGGCCAAGGGTGAGCTGTCCATGTGTCGTTCTGCCCCGCAACGATTTGCAGAGCTCCTCACTCCCTGACACTCCGGCTTTTATAAACAATTTTTCCTATTACTTTTAATGAAACAACCAAAACTTTTATATATGGGCAAAAGTGGAATTTGAAATGACTTACTTTTCCCTACCTTATCTAACATATGGTTTATGATCACTTCTGTCTTTATGTATGCTGATATGTGCCCTTGAAGATTTGATTTTTGTAAAAGTTTACCGGTTTTATTACAGCTATTTTAAGTCTCTTGAATTTAAATGGGAGTTATGATCCCATCCATCACTCTGCTGATGTTAATAGGAACATCCCAGCCTTTCCTGGGGATTTTGGGCAGAGTTGCATGCTGTGTGGACATGAACAGGTTGCCCTCTGGCTGCAGATGGGGAGGATGATGCAGTGTGTGGTGGGACTTGCTGCAGGCTTAAATGGCAGAAATCTGCTTTGGTTTATGTTGTCAGTTCCACTTAGTTTCGGGTGTGACCCTTCATAGCTAGTTTAAAATGTCCAGTTTTTGATCCTCCTTGTGTGTTAAGAAGCTCTGGCGTGGGGGGCTAAGATGGAAGACAAGAAACAGAATTGTTGGTGCTTCACTTCGTGGAAGGCTTTGTTGGGTTTGGTTTTATTGGGTAATTCTGAAAGTTGCACAGAAGTTAAAGGCTGTAATAAAATTATGAAGCATCTCGTTAAACTAAGATGGGGTAGCTGCTGATGGGCTACATAATCTTAATTATCAATCTTGATTTATTGCTGGAGTTTTCAGTTGAAGACGTTTGATGTTAAATCAAAGACAGATGGTTTGTATCCTTTATCAGTGTTGCAGAAATCTGAGATAAAATTGGACTGTTAAGTGCTGGATGGAGTTGTTAGCACATATCAAAGTACTCCTGGCTGAGTTTTAGAATTTCAGTTTAGAATTCAGCATTTCAAACAATACCACAATAAAATCTACTCCTCGATTGTGTTGGAGTTGGGTTCATCCTCCTCGTTATAAACAGATGTCGATTGGTATTTGTGTGGATTCATGTGCCCAATGTGCAATCTGGGCTTTATTTTGTGCTTTCAGAATTGGGTAGTTTTTGTGTGTATTGAATGTTCTGTTGCTTCTCTGCCTCTTTGTAACTTGAGTGGTTTTTTCCTCCTTGCAGAACTATACTCAGTATATTCCTCTGTCCATATACGACCTGCAGACGTGGATGGGCAGCCCTTCCATCTTCGTCTACGACTGCTCTAACGCCGGCCTTATTGTCAAGTCCTTCAAACAGTTTGCACTACAGAGGGAGCAGGAGCTGGAGGTGAGATCAGGCTGTTGCAAAGGTGTCAGTTGTGTTTGTGCCACAGGGTTAAGTTTAAGCTTGCTGTGCTATATACAGCTGAAAAATGTGTTTAAAACTGTGTTGGAATGCAAATTAATTTGCAGATAATTTTGCCACTCCAAACTTTCTGGTTCAGTTTGCTATCCTATTAAACTTGGAACAATTTTTAATACAAGCACTAATTAGATGGTGATGTTAATAGGATCAATTTGTGCCCTAATGGTCTTTTCTGCTGAGATAAATGCTGAGGTGAACTAGACATATTTATTTTGGTTGCAAGAGTCTGGTGTCTGGGTATGTGTTGGGATGCAGTTAGAGTTTTGTGGTGCTGAACTGAACGTGGAAATGCAAAACAGAGTGAAATAAACCCAATACCCAGAGGGATTGTCACTGGTGTTTCAGTTTCACCGAGTGCTTCAGTGGAATGTGTTTCTAATGAAAAGCTGTCTTTTGTTGCAAATATAATTACTGATAAATTTATTGGAGTACATCTGAAATGCACAGTGGAAGGTGAGAAGTGCGGACTCTTTGTGCAGCAGCTTGGGATGGGGAGACTGCCCCCCACCTGGAACCCCTGCTGGCTTCAGCTTGCAGAGAGAGCACATTTGTACAGGTTAACTTCCTCTCTCCGTGCTGAGACACTGTATTTTGGAAAAACAATGTCAAGGAAGGAATATTAATTAAGTCAGGCAGCCAACTGTCAGAGCCTTCAAGCAGGTGTTAGCTGTGTCCCTGGCTGTAATTCCTTTCATTCTTAATTCCAGGTTTTGGAGATGCTTCGTGGTGGCTCTCTTGGCAGGTGGAAATTCCGTTCTGCTGACAGAGAACAGTTTGATAGCTTGAGATACGTAGGCTGTTTCATTATTCCTTCTCTTCAAGCAGAGATAATGCCATATTTTATAAAGATAAGAAGCTTCCCAAAGTCCGTGGCTTGGGAAGAACACGAAATTGCGAGGCACAGCTCAGTAGAGTTGGTAACAGATGCCTTTTGAGGGTTACCATCGTTTTAAGACAGGGGAGATGTCTGGTGGTCATACTCTGTTCTCCTTTCCCAAGGTCTCTTATCATTGTGGTATTTTTTGGATCCTTTCTCCTTTGTTTGCACCTTCTGGATTTTTGTTTTCTCTTCTGAAGCAGGTTAAAAATGGGCCTAGCTTTACCTTCCCTCCCCTGCTTTCTTCATGGGTTTCCTCTTTCCCTTGCTGTGCCTGCTGCTGAGTACTGCCTTGGAGTGGAAGGGGCTGCTCTTAATCACCTAATTAGCCCGCTCTGATGATTCTGTGAGTGCCTATAAATCCACCGTAACTCTGGAGAATTGAGCAGGCCCTTTAAGCGTGCTGTGCTAACAATGATAAAACAGTGGGCTAGTTATTTCTGATTAATTTTCTGTGTAATTGTGACATTGTGTTTCCTCTGACTCACACTGGTTTCCTGCAGCAGAGGTTTGCTGGCGTAAGGCCACGTTTGGGACGCACAGAAGCGAAGGCTGAAACACGTCTCCTGGGTGTGTGCTTGGCTGCATGAGATACAACTTTTGGTTCTCAGGTTTATTTGAGTTTTTCAGCAGAATGCCTTCCAGCTGCATGCTGCCTTGCCTTGTTCTTTGTGCAGGAGCTCGGTGGTGCGGTGGGAGCGCACGTTCGTTTTCCCCTCCATCAGGGTGGATGACTAACGAGCCCTAATTGGAGCGGAGGAACTCACAGGTTTTATTTTTCCGTCTTCAACATTAATTCTCAAAAAATCAGCTTAATGACAGCACAGCAGAATGGTATCTGGCATCAGCATCATGTCTGGGGGTAGAATTTTTCTAAGCCACCATCTGCTGGGAGAGAGGAACATCTCTTCTGTCGTTCACGACTGCCTTCCGCAGGGGCAGAGGGTTCTCAGCAGGAGCGGGGTGATGCTGCCAGCTCTGGGCAACCCCTGCAATAACAACTCAGTTTCTGTCTGCGGGCAGAGTTCTCCCAAGTTTACCCTGAGCACATCCATTAATTCAGAAAAGGCTTGGGTTTCTGTTATGTCCTTGTTCCTCAGCCCGACTGTGTATCCAGTACCTGTGGTGTTTCCCTTTCTGCTAATTACAGGTGGGAACACCCCAAATCCCTTAGCTCTTCCTCTGGACAGGCAGAGCTCTCTCTTGTACTTGTAAAGGAATGTTTTGCCACATCATTATCCCTAGAAGTCTGACAGGCTCGGTAATTACTAGCTGGGATTGTGTGTTCATTTTATGGCTGTTAACAGCTCCTGGACAAATAGTTACACTGCCTGTGTCACAGCTTCGCTAGTTCCTCGTGCTGAGCAGAAGCCAAGAGTTGAGCAGGTCCTGGAGTATGAGCTGCTTCCCCCTCAGGACTGAGGGCACACCACACCATGACAAATGTCAAAGTCCTCAGTGTTTCACACTACTCAGAAAGCAGAACATCCCTCTCAATGTGCTTCCCACTCGTGGAGCCCATTCATGAAGCCCAGAGGGCAAATCTGTCTTTAGGGATTGAGCAGCCACAGCTAAGCAGGTTGACTGCTTTATATTTACGAGTCTGTGAAGAGTTAATGCTTTTCCACACTCTCTCATGCCTTTCTCCTCAAACAAAATATTTTTTCAGTGTTTTAATTACTTTTGTTTTGTTATTAGCATACAGCTTAAGTCTTATTGTGAGTAACTATCACTGAAGGACAAGTGGTGACTTCATTTCCACGCAAGGTGTGGGGTGAATCTCTGCTGAAAGCAGCACAGCTTGGCTGAGAGCAAGGACAAGTCTGAGCTAATTTGGACAAGTTGAGAAAGCCGAAGTGTGTCACTGCTGCCTCTGGGATTAGAAAATATTTAAAGAATTGAAAGACTTAATAGGTTGCAGAATTTGTGAAAGAGCATCTGAAACTTCTCTGTAGCTTACCAGGTTGCTCTGCCAGGCAAGAGGTATGCGATGGCACCGGGTCCGGGTTTGTAACACGGGTACTCTGTTCCCCAGGGACCCCTCGGAGTCCCCAGATGTCCTCTTCAGATAGACAGAATTTTTCACATCTAGAGATGGTAAAGAATGAATTTATTGGTCAATTGTGTCACCTTATGCAGTTGGCAAAAAAAACCCCAAAAACCTGGTTGTACTCCAGTCATCTTTGATAACACAGCTTTCACTGGAGCACGGGTTAAAGCTGCTGTCTGTGGATGTGTTCATGTTTGCACTGCAGAAGGCAGTGCCTGTTTCTCTGGTTGTTGGAAGATGGCCTCGCTGCATATGGGAATTTTCTCTCTTCCTTTCCCAGCCTGCCCTTTCTGCTCTAGTGAAGTGGGGAGATGTACGGGGAGAAGCGCTGGGAGCTCGGTGTTCTGGCTTACCAACAGGAGTCACCTCTGTGCTCCCTGGCAGGACGTGCTGCCTACTTCAGCCAAGTGACTTGTGTTTTGCCATTTGAAGCTGTTCTGCTGTCTGTGGTGAATGGTTATGAGCCACAGGAAGGATGGGCTTTTCTTACATGTAAAAGAGAGAAGAATTAGCCCAATTTGCTTCTCCAGTGCTTGGTTCCAAGCTGGTGGATGGGAACTGAAGACTCTGAAGTGGTGATTGCAGTTCAGTCTGTTGCAAGTTGCTGGTTTTGGTGTGTGGTATTGTTGTGGTTAATACACTTACATACTGTTAATTATGTGTGAGTTAAACTCTGGCTGGTGCTACCATAGTGATAATTTTCTCGGATCCAGAGATCCATCAAACTTTGACAGCACTCCATTGGTTGTTCTCAAAATGGTGTGGAAATGAACTGTACTGAGTTCACCGACTGAGTGTTTCCCTGCTCTCTGTAGGTGGCTGCAATTAACCCAAACCATCCGCTTGCTCAAATGCCTCTGCCACCATCCATGAAGAACTGCATCCAGCTGGCAGCCTGTGAAGCCAACGAGCTGCTGCCCATGATCCCTGATCTGCCAGCTGACCTTTTCACGTCATGCCTTACTACACCCATCAAAATTGCCCTGAGATGGTGAGTGTCTTCCCCATAGCTGAAGGCAAGTGCTTAATTTGTGTAGCTTGTCTGTTTAATGATAGATTTGTTAATCCAAATGCTTCACCTAACCTAAAGTTTCTCTGCAGTATTGAATTACAGGGTTTGAACTATGCATTTGGGACAGCATTTTATTAATCAGAACTAGAAAGGTGAAAATACTGTTATCTTCTACTTATTACATTTCAGATTCCAGCTCAATATCTAGGTTTTCTCAGATTAGGGGATTTACGGTTCTGGGAATTAAATATCTGCTTCTTCAGAGAGCAGGAATAGTACATAGTGCAATACAACTTTTTGTAAATTGTCCTTTGTACAAATCATACTCCAAATATTGCAGTTGCTGTAAATAATACAGGAGCATTAAATAATGCTGTAGTGAGAGAAATGGAGCGATAAACAACACAAGATGTTATGGAATGTCATACCAAGTTAATTAAGCAGAAAAGTTATAAAAGACTTCTAGCAGGAGCTCTGAAGAGCAGTACTTTTCCCCAGCAACAGAGAGGATTGTGGACAGATGTGGTGCCAGCTGAGGGTGTGGTGTGAGGAGTCCAGAGCGCTCCCGATGCGTTCCAGTGGCAGGTCTCACTGGATCCTCTCAAGGTTCTGTGTGGTCCAGAATGAAAAGCTTCAGGTCATTTGCTGCACTAGGGTAAAACAGGGGGAAGCCTGCAGACATTGCAGACAGCAGTGAGGAGTTGAGTCACCACAGCTTCTAGAGCTATTAGCTCATAATAACTTACAATTCTCATGCTCTTTCTGACTTACATAAGCAACAAAGAGTTAATTGGAGCAGGTTCTGGGTTACGTAGTGCCTTTGGCCACGACGTTTTGCTCAGGTGAGTGGCAGCATGGTTTAACTGTTTTGACACAGGGTATAAACTCTGGCAGAAGTCCTGGAGAATTTTGAAACGCAGGACAAAGAGCTCTGGTGACATTAGGAATGTTTTCAAGGGAAGGTTTTGAGAGTACTAGGGAGAAAATGTTTTTTCTGGCCCAGGTGGCACGGACCAGGACTCTGAAGTAATGGGAGACTTGCCTAGAGGTTCAGCCAAGGAACCTCTAAATAAGTTAGGCAGGTGTGTGCTCCTCTCACAGCTTAAAAACCCTTTTCACCTTGCTTTTTCCTTCTTCTGTCATGAAGCTGAACCATTATGTTGTTTGTCTGAGGTACCTCTCTGGCTGCTGCACCACTCACCGGTGAGCACTTGCAGGTACGTGCCAGGACTGAGCCTGCTGATTAGCCAGAGACATTTAATCACATCTCATCCTCAGGGAATGGGGTGCTTCCCTTGGGGCAGGTGAAAGGAGAGAGGAGTTAACTCCAGCATAGCTGTTACCGTGACAGCTCCGACGGTCCTGACGTGGAGCGCCACTGCCTCGCTCTCCCCGCTGCTGACGTGGCGGTGGTGGGCTTGCTCTGAACTCTGCTCTTTGAAGATTCTCCAGCTGCCTGCATAAATCCTCCTCTTGAACAGCTAAAGTGACTGCGTGGCAAAATTCCTTCAGGGGAACTTTGAGAAATACCGTGTTTTATAACCAGGAAAGTGTGGTTGCAGGGAACTGCTTTTATCATGCGGCTGCTGGCAGGACCCTGCTATCCAAATGTGAAGCAGTGCAGGTTTGTGCTGGTTTTATCAGTGGAGAATCTGAAATGTAACTGTGTCCCACCTGATTAGCTCACAGCTGGCAGCAGATGATGATGAGAAATGCAACTTGGTAAATACAAATGATGCTTTTCTAAAAATTGCTTGTTGAATGGAGCCCACAGCCGATCAGTAAAACAAAAAGTGACACAGGATGCAGCAAATGGAGGTTTGAGTTGAAGTTCTAGGGAGAATGTTTTCACCAAAACACCGTGTTACTGTGGAGGGAAGAGTGGAACAACTGCTTTTCAGGGTAGGTACACCGAGGCCTGTGGTTACTTGGAGTAGCTCATTGCCGTGTGTGTGTGCTCAGTCAGTACTGGGGGCACAGACACCGCTTCATTCCTGTTGTTTTCTCCCACTCATTGAATCTTTGTGAGAATGCCCAGCACGGGCTTTGGTGCCTATTGAGGATTGACTGCCTTACATCCAACTGGGGCTTCCTCAGTGAAGTGACTTCAGGGTTCTCCTTCCCTTCCAATTACCAGACCACAATTCAATTTATGCCCTATTTAAAGTCAAAATGCTGAGGCTCTGTAAGAGGGGTTTTTGTTTGGTTGGTTTTTCTTTTGGAAGGAAATCCCTTCCAAACATTTACCCTGCTCTATACCCCAGTGTTTAATGCACAGTTTATATACACTGAGAGGGGTTTTTGGATATGATGATCTGTTCAGGAATTTTCTGCTTCTTTGTCTCCATGGGAACGTGGCTCGGGGGTGGTCAGGGCAGGTTCTCCAGCAGAGCTACACCTGGTGTAAGCAGGAGATATTCTGAGTTGTGTCACATTTGACAGGGAACGTGTTTGTAAAAATGCAGCTCAGGGGGAAGATTTAAAACTATTAACCTCCCTGTTCCTGGGGTGGGTGCTGGTAGATTCCACATGAGCTCCTGGGTAGTAAAACATTTCCTACTACATCTCATCCAATGATTGTGTGGTGCTTCCTGCACACAAAAGAAATTCTCCTCTCTTCTCTGATGGAGATTCTGATCCTTTGGTGTTCCCTATTGATTGGCATTAATTATGATTGTGTTTTTATCTGTGCAAGTTCTGAGTGCTTGCAGAGCATTGTTACTCCCTACTGTTAAACATAACACAGAGCAGAATCACAGAATAACCTTGGTTGGAAAAGACCTGTAAGATCATCAAGTCCAACCATTAAACATGTGCAAAGCCAGACACTCCTGCGTTTCTGCTGTGTGGTGCAAACCATGTGTGGGTGTCCTAAAGCAGGCAGTTAACCAAAAATAAAGATGTAAACCTTTGTCATTAAAACTCCTCTGTTACTTCAGTCTAGCCCTTTTACTAAAGCTGATCCAGAACCCTGTGGAATTGCTTTTGAAATAGAATGTTTTTGCAATTCTGGACTGACAGGCTAATCAGGGCTCATAGACTGAATTTATGGGCAAATAAAAGTTTGAATAAATTTCTATACATCCCATTTTGTGCTCTGTATTTTAAGTAAACAACTGGTGGACAAAATCACTTATTAAATGGGGTTGCAGATGCATCCACTTCAGTCTAGTTCCAGGGGAAGAGAGATGGATGCTGGTCAGAGAAGCACAGGTTGATTGTGCCCTTCCAGAGGAGCTGTGGGGAGCTCTTTGTGCTGGTGGGAGGGTTCCAGGAATGCAGTGCATGAATCCTGGCTAACTCAATACTGATTATCTTCGTGTGTAGTGACCGTGGTGAGCTGACGTACTGCGAATATATATAGCTGTGTATGAGGCAGGCTCAGAGATAAGCTGTATGGATTGTTAGATCTTGGCTGATGAGCACTAATGGGGAAGTAGATGCAGCTACTGCAGAAACAGGCAGAAATCAGTTCCTGTTTGGGGCACTCGGTGTGTCTCACACTGCCAAAAGCAAAAAAGCAACTTTACTGGAGGTTGTGATCAGTAGTGTGTCATATGTCTGTGATGTCCTCAGTCCCTTAAGACATAAACAAGCTGCAATTGTATGTTCAGGATTGCACACATCGGGGAGAAGGCTCTGCTTGTCTCGTGGCCTTAAGGACGCTGTGGCTTTGAACCCTGGAGTCCCACTCACAGCAGAGCACTAGGGCTCCTGAGCAGCACTGCGAAGTGATGCTCTGCTCTGGTCCCCTTTCAGGTGTGTTGTAACGTAGAGGCATCGAGCAGAGGAGCTGGAAAGTCTTTTGGCATCCTCACTCCGTAGGGAGACTCCAGCCTGATTCCAGTGACCTAATTCTGCTGCGCTGAGTTCTGCCTGTGGATTTGGTTTGGGAGGAGTATTTCCCTGCGTGGTTCTCTAAAGCAGTGTTGTAAGATTTTTATATTCTAGCAGATTGTGTAGGGATCCCCCGGCAGTGTTCACAGATAGCTTTATGGCTTTTTTTTTAATGATGGATGGTGCACACATCTGAAGAGCAGCTTGGAGACCACTTAGCTTTCCAGAGCCCATCCCCGCTCTTGGCAGTAAGGGTGTCCTGCAGGCAGGGGATGCGCAGGAAAACTGGAGGGCCCTCAAGATTTCAGCAATGGGCTCTGCACATCTTGTCTTTATAGAAGTAATTGTTCTCTCCTTTACCTGGGAAGGGCCTTTGGGATGTGGATATTGCAGCTCTGGTGAAGGGAGAGGCTCCTCCTGCAGCACCTCCAGCTGATGCTGGGTCCCCTCCTGGGACCACACTGCCCACAGGGTGTTCACTGGGAAGTGGAGGGGTTAAATACCAGCCTCTGTATCACCCCGATGGGTGCACTCCTCCTTAACCAGCGAGTGGTTTGTGAGGTCCTGGGAAAATGGGCAGGGAGGGTGGTGGCGCCACTGAGGAGGTCGTTTCTCCAGTTGAGTTTGCTGGTTTTCCTTCCCACGTCTGTTGTTTCCCACAGCGTGTCCCGCAGTGCTGGAGGAGGGGGACAGCACTGGGGATGGCACTGGCAGCCCTGCCACCCTCCCACGCTCGCTGGCCTCGAGCAGCTCCTGGGGTTTTCCAGGGCAGTGCTGGCAGGGCTCTGCCCCTCCGTGTCCCCAGGCGCTGGGGTCTATGATGCTGAGTCAGCACTTTCTCCAGTTGAACACCGGGGGTGTTTGAACCTCCCTCCCCTCCCTGCAGCGCCGGATCTCCTCGGGGAGCCCAGCCAGCGCTCGTCGTTATTCCAGGAGCACACAGCTCCTCTGCTCTCATGTCACCTCGCTCCTCCCGAGGGACAGAGCTGCGAGCCCCGTCCCCGCGCTCTGCCGGCGAGCTTGGCACTCTGGCAGCCACGGTGCCCCGGCCGTGACACCCGGCGGTGTCATGAGTGTGACAAGTACTGGGGGCCGGGTTTGAGTCTCATTATGCTGTGGCGAAGTTTCCTACCCAAACACTATTTTAAAAGCAGCAGCGCTGTAATAAAGAAACCTCCTTCCATATTCCTGCCGTGGAGCCTTGTCATTCAGTATTCAATGGGTGTGTTTTGTTTCTCTTCTCCGCAGGTTCTGCATGCAGAAGAGTGTCAGGCTGGTGCCAGGGGTCACGCTGGATTTAATAGAGAAGTAAGCCAAATTTTATGATTTTTTTTTTTCCCCACCTGTTGCTCTTTGTCTCCTCGTTATTTCTGGCGTTTCTCTTGTTTGTCTGCGAGGAAATTTCTTTGGGGAGGTTCTCACAGGGTCCTCCCCTGCAGGACCTGTCATTTCGTGCCCTGCACGTGCTGCTGAGACGAGCCCTGCCGGGGCTTTGCTGGGCTCGGGAGCTCAGTCCCACAGCCCTGCTGCCAGGGGGTGGCAGCTGCAGGACAGGCTGTGGCCGTGCTCCTGCAGCCCAGCGCAGCGGCCGCGTGTGAGCCTGGTCTGGAGGTGGGTTCTGGCCGTGGGAGCACTGACAGGGGAGCTGTGCTCCACACCCCACACCTCCAAAACCAGGTGATGGACAGAAAAACCCTCAACCAAACACAGTGTTTTTCACCTCATCCCTGTGCTGTCCTGCTGTACTTTGGCTGGGACTGGGGTTATGTTTCAGACTTACTCCACTGGAACGTGGTATAATCCTTTTATCCAAGCAATATCTGAGCATAATTACTGTTCTCAGGCAGCTGAGGCAGACTGGTTAACCAAGACAAGTGTTCTTCAAATTCTACTTCAGTTTATACAAACAAGGTGGGCTTTGAAAAACAGTCATTGTGCACTGTAGTCTGTGCTGCTTTTAAAGATTTATTTTTTAAAAAACATTTTTGAAAAGGGAAGGGTGGTGTTGAGGATGGGGCAGTAGCTGCTTGCAGGCAGTAGGTGCAGGAGTTCTGTGCTCCCTGCAGGTTGTTTTGCAATGCCCTGTTCTTGGGACATTGACACACATACACAGACTGTCTGGGAATGCTTCATTAAAGATCATTCATTCCATTTTTGAGGAATTCTGACTATAGAAATGTTGTTGAGATTAATTAGAACTCTTCTGACACATGGATGTCCAGAGCCCAGTTACATCATTTATCTAAGATGAAAGCTGTAGAATTGAAGGGTGTCCTGAGAGGGCTTGGGAGAACAGGAATCTGGATAATTCTTAATAGAAACACATTATCATACTCCCGTGGGTTTCAATAAGGTTCTGCACGGCGTGGCGAAGCGCAGCGGTCGCTCATTGCTCGCGCTGCCAGTCACAAATTATCTGTTGTAGCAGAAACATTGAGGGGGAGATTGCAGCAGCTAAAATTTCTCATTCAGTTTTTGCTTTACTAAATCATTCCATGTTAACTTGCATGTTTTACGTTCACATGAGGTTAAAAATGCTTCTCAATGCTACTAGCTCTTCTACAATGTGTATTTTAGAATAGCCAGGCTCATCAGTAGTGTGGAGGTATTCGATCATGCTAATTTTATATGTGAAAATTTGTCCTATCTCACCTCAGCCAGGGAAGCTGAGCAATGATTCTTGTAAAGCTGTATTTCAGAGGCACTAATTTTACCCAAATACAGATAATTTCTCTGCATACAACTAAAATAATCGAGAGAGGGCCCAGCTGTGTTTGAGGGGTTTCAGTCTGGGAAAGGGCCACCACTGGGTGTTGTTTCTCTGAAATCCATGGTGAAATGGGCTGGGGTTTGGCTTTTTTTGGTTCTAAGGAGCTGAGAAGCAGGAAGGATTCCCAGGGTTAACCTGGCTTTGCCTGCATCCTCCAGGGTGTGCGAACAGGGGGTTTGGTGTGAGAAGGTTAGATGGTCCTCAAGTTAAAAGTTATTTCGTGGTAGAAAGGTGTGTAGTTCTCCCTGGCTGTCGTTGAAACGGGCAGCGTGAAGGGATGAGGTCTGGACACTGTTGGACTGCAGAGGCAAGCACAGCTCCTCCTGACCCGATGGCCCATCATCAGTGCAGGCTGCAGGTCATGTGTTCCAGGACAATGAATGTGTTATGTTAATTGCCATTAACATATTGCTGCAAGAGTGCATCTAATCAAAGGACATCTGGCGTGGAGCCAGGCAGTTCAGGGACCGGCTGCGCTGAGCAGTACCTGGTTGGTGCCGTGTGTTCCCCAGGGGATCCCCTCAGCCACGTGCTGCTCCACGCTGCAGCCTGGGGTTTTTTTCTATATGTTATTTTCTATCTGTTATTTTGTTTATAGTGGAAAAACTCTAGTTCTTAGTTTGCCTTCTGACTCAGGTCAGGCAGCTTTCAGCCCCTTTCTTTTCTTCCAGAGAATTCAGGAGGCCTCAGGGTGTGTTTCAGAACGTTCCAGTAAGTAGGATTGGGCACAGTGTGCCAAGGATGCTCTGCCACACTGCCTGCTAATGACGTGTCACTTGTTAGTGCTTGAGTTGAGACACAGCTTTGCTTTAGTGGCTGTTGTGCTGACGAGTTTCTGTCCCGTGGTAAGTGTGGGTTTATCTCAGTGTTGAACTGCACGGCCGTGGTTACCGGCGCGGGGCTGTAAACGCCACGTGAAGATCGTACTCCGAAGGGTGGGTTTCATGGCAACACTTCTTTCATCCCTTTGTGCAGAGAGGCGTCTGAATTGAACACTGGTGTGCAAAGCCTTACTTCAACAAATAATTTAAGAACTTCAAACGTTTTGTCTTCCTTAAGTGGCTCGCCAGGGTGTGAGGCGCCCGGTCCTGCGCGTCGGCGTCAGCCGTGGCCGTCCTGGGCACGGGAGCTGTGTGGGTCCTGTCTGAGCAGCTTTGCCCAGTTCAGGAGGTTTCATCAGCGTGTCTCCAGCCTGCATCACTGCTGTACTGTTTTCTCTGGGGCACTCTCTCCCTTTTTTTCCTGAAAGAGTGAGAAGTGAAAATACCATTTTTTTTCCCCCAGACAAAATGACTGTGAATGTTCCCAGGTGGACATTGCCACCAAAGCATCTTGGACTCTGCAGATATTGCGTGGCCCACTGTTAGATGTCCTGTGTTCCAAAAGCAGAGATGACGGTGGAGGCCGTGCAGAGGGAGAACCTGGCATCCTTTGAAGTAAATGCTGCCCCTGTAATTAAAGTGATTCATGGGGTTTTGCTGAATTTCTGACAAGGACAGTGATGGTTACACCTCGCACGAGCCCTTTAGTGACCCTGACATTTTGCATTCCTCACTGTTCACAGCAGATTGCTGTGATTTAGGTCTCTGGAAAGGTGTCTGTCAGGAAGCTGATGGAAGAAGCAATTGGGAGTCAGAGATGGGAAGTGGCAGCCAGCAGCTGTGGCAGCCTGCCCTTTTTCCCTGTTCTTCCCCTCCCTCAAAAGCAGTTTTTACAAATGAGCTCTGCTTTGTCCTTACTATCAAAGGCTCTTGCTGATGTCAAAGCATAATGTGAGGGACATCAGGAGAAGGGACACCAACACGGTAGCAATAGCCCTCATGGGGAAAAATACCTTCTGCAGCCTTGTGATGTTGTGGGTGTGTAGGGGTGTGCCCAAATGGAAATTACAAGAAGCTTCAGTTCATAGGCACAGGATGGGTTTGAAAGAGCATGTTTATACAAGGGAAGTGTGCTCACCCCAAAATATTTTATCTGAAAAATGACACAAAGTAAATCTGTGTAGTCGAACTCTAGGAAAATAACAACAGCAAAGTGACCTCTGCTTCTTGGAGAGAGGAGTAGATGATGTTTGGCTTTTTTAAAAAAAAGGCATAACTGATTATTTCAAATAAATCTCTCTAACTGTGTGAAGTGGTGAGATGTGAGATGCTGTGTGTCCCTCCTGTGGCTCTCTGTGTGCATTGGTTGGCTGGTGGGGTGCTGTGGTGCAGCTCCCAGCTGGGCAGCAGGTTGGTGCCACTGAGGTGTGGTGCCCAGAGGTGGAATTCCTCCGCTGTGTCGAACTGATCCGCTGTCCCCGTCGTCAGAGCGTGCTTGGGTGCAGCCTGAGAGCTCAGAGTCGCTCTTCTGTGGCCTTTGGCAGCTCAAACTTTAATATTCAAACATGATTAAGATCAACTGTCATTGAGTAATACTGTGTTAAAAATCCCTTCCTTGGATCCCTCGGCTTGTCACTGGTATTGCAAACTGTCTCCAGCTCGGGGATGAGTCTGAGTAGCCCCATGTAGGAACAGAAGCCACACGGTGTTTTTTTTCACCTCTGCTGGCTGCTCCAGCTGTCACTGGTTCCTGTGTGTGCACACTCCTGCTGCCCCTTCCCTTCCACCAGCTCCTCTCTGGTTCCAGTTCGGAGCCTGAGAGCTCTGCTCAGGTTTGTGCAGTCCTGGAAATGATCTCCTTCCCTTCTCACACCGTCTCCTGCGCTCACTCTGCCCTCAGCACTGACACCAAAGCAGGGGATTTCAAGGTGCTGAACAGCATCTCTGCACAGTGCTGGAGCTAGGTGCAAAACGAGTGTCTTCTGACTGTGTGTGAGGGCAGAAGGAAAACCAACGCGCCTGGTGCCACGTAAGATGTAAGCATGGCATCCTATTAATTCCTGCTTCCTGACTGCAGTCCCCTGTGGGTAGCTGTATTTTCTGTGAGTCTGGCTGTCAGCCTTGGAAGGGACAGTCAGATTGTGGAAAAATACCAAATGTATTTTAAAATCCAAAGTAAAACCTATACTCTATTAATGAGTAGTTATTTTAGTCTTCAAATAGAAAAGAATAAGGAGCATACCTTGTTCCCCAGAGGAGGTTATTCAAGCCACAGGAGTTTCCAGGACTGGGCTGCTAGCAGCAGCTTTGCATTTCAGCCTGTCAGTCCTGCTCAGTACCGTGGGTAAGGTATCTGGCAGCTCACAACCTGCCTTTAATAAAGAGAATTTAGTATGAGCCATGTGCAGAACTCTCCATCTGGTGTAAAGACTCGAACTCAACCATGAAACACCCTGTTTCTATTTCCACTGAGAACTGGCTTGAAAGTGGCCATGGAATGGTTTGAGCTCAGCGTTTGGCTTGCTGGGGAATCTGATCACTCGGGTTTCTAATTAATAACATTCTGAGCTGCTATTTTGCTGCAGAGGGTGTTCTGCAATGCAAATATTTATGTGAAATCCTCACAAGAGCAGTTGTGTGGCCTTGTGTTCCCTCCGCTTGCTCTGGGGGATCAGTTAACAAACACTGATTCAGAGATGTATATTTTTTCTCTGATATGAGGACAGACAGGAATTTTTTATAAGATGTTAATGTCTAGCTGGCTGAGAGACTGTATTTGTACAAGGGAATGTGCTTCATCTGAACCTGCATGGCGATAATGCTGCTCTGCATATCAGAAGAGTAAGTTGCCATAGAGAAGGCACGTGCTTCGTGTCGCTTGTCGTGGTACTTGGGGTGTTTGAAGAGTTGTCACAGAAGGGAGGCTGGGGTGTGTTAGAAGTAGATCCGTAGGGTGTCTTACTGGGTTGGGTGGAGGTTTTGGAAACTTCCCCATCCTACCTCTGATACCTTCTCAAGGGGATAAAAGAGCGTGCCAGGGTGTGTGTGTGTCTGAGCATTAATGCAGCCCAGGACCGAGTCTGTTGGGTTTGGGTTGGTGGGTGGGTGGGTTTGGTTATTTTTTGCTTGTTTCTATTTTTGTGAGAAGCAAGTGAGCTTTAGAAAGCATGTACAGGAGATGTGGTCAGGTTGGAGGCAGAAGGTGAGCGATGCTGAAGAACAGTTCGTGGCGGCGTTGTGCGTGCGTTGGTTTGAGCCGTGGTGGGTTATCGCTTGCTCTCCCGCGTCACAGAAATCAGGTTGCACCTTGGTCCTGTACTGCCTTTGGGCCTCGTGTCTCGCTACAAGTGAACAAATACAGTGTGAGGTGTTGGTTCAGCTCCTGCATGAAATAAATTTGAGTGACTTTTTTCAGTCCTGGACCCTGGCACAGTGACATTCCTGGGGGAATGCTGCTGTTCCACCTTTGCTGAGTGCTTTGGTCAGGCCGTTGTCTCTGGGGTGTTGATGCTTAGAGTGAAACAAGCCCAGAGGAGACCATCAGCTGATGCTCTGACCTTCTGCGTGTGTTGGGCTGCAGAACTTCTCCGGGTCACTCCTCGGCAGAGCCAAGGAACTTGTGCTCCTCTGCAGTGTGTCTGCCTTGGACCTTTGAAAGCTGAAGGCTGCATTGCTTCCCCTTCTCTTAATGGTCAAGTGCTCTTCTTTCTTTCTCCACTTGTGTAAAGTGTTTGTGGCACCAAGATTTTTCTCTCCTGTAGGTGTTTATCCACAGTGTTCAAGTTGTTCCTTGCTGGCGTAAGTAGATGACCTGAAGTGTCTCACTCTACGACATTCGTTCACCATCTCTCTTTTTTGTTTTCTTTCAAGCTTTTTCTGCTCCTTCTATATTTCTTATGTCCTGTTTTTAAGTAGTTCAAATGAATGCCAAAATGTGAGTACCAGGCAAAACATTCTGGTATCAGTCTGAGGGACACATGGCAAAATCACCTCCCCGGGACAAGGTGTGCTGCTGCCTTTCGTCCCCAACCACCCAGGGCCTTCCTGGGTAAACTGGTGGCCTTTTGGAGGGCATTGGGGTTTGTTTCTGCTTTTTACTTCTTGCCGAGTCTTAGTGCAACATGGAGATTTTACAGCAAAGAGTTCATTTTGTGTGGAGATGTCACTGTCACAAACAGTGCTGGAGAAGTCAGGGTGTGGGTGTGGGGCTGCCTGCACCCACGCCAGGAGGTGTACCCGTGTGTGTGTGTGTGTGTGTGTGTGTGTGTGCGCACTGGTGTGGTCACAGAAAGGCTGGCTGTGGGAACCACCAAAGTGTCACTTCAGTCCCACAGCAGCTGTGTGTGCTGTAATACCTCTCTGGCTTTAGGGGAGTGCATTTAAAAGCATTTGTTTATTAAATGCTCATGTAGCATGCAGCTGGATTATCCCCAGGAGAGTCACTGGTGAGCCCTTTGCTTTTGCTTTGTGTGGGGCAGGGGGTGTCTGTATGAATAGTTCAGCTTTTTGCATGAATTATTTTCTCCTACCTAAAATAAAAACTTTAAAACCCAACCCAGCCCCCCTTTGCTCACCCTTAGTGCACACCGTGTCTGAGGGGGTGGATTGCTGGTGGGAGAGCTGCCATCCCAGGTATTGATTAGTGCCTCTTTTTTCTACTTTAAAATATTTAATAAAATTAGCAATTGGGCTCCTCAGCATTTTAGTACCTTACTGCACCAAAATAGCCTCCTGATATGTATTGCTGACAGGATTTTGAATTTCTTAGGCTTGTGTGTGTATCTCCAAAAATGCAGTTTTTAATACAAAATGTACTTGTTTTCCCCCCCTTTTGTAGGATTCCTGGGAGACTGAATGACAGGAGAACTCCCCTGGGAGAGCTGAACTGGATCTTCACCGCCATCACAGACACCATCGCGTGGAATGTCTTGCCTCGAGGTCAGGCTGGGGCAGGGGAATGAAGTTTTCCCAAGTGGGCATCGCGTACTCAAAGCAGGAGGATGCAGAGTGAGATAACTCAGGCACAGAAATAAGGAGACAATTAAAGCCTTGTACTGAGGGAGCAGATCAGACTGGATCTTAGGGCTAGTTCAATTTGTGAAATTCACTCTTTTTACCAGAAGCATTTCAGCATTAGAAACCAGAAGGGTTTTTTTCCCAGTGCTAACCCTGAATGATTTCCTTCCCTGCTGTGTTTGTAAAGAGCAACCCGTTTCCTTCAGCCTTTGTCAGTGTCAGGGCTAAAGGGGCTTCTCCTCTTCGTGGGTCACTCTGTGCTCCCCATGAGTGACTGCACTTCACCTCCGTTCTGCTCTGAATTAGTTCTGCTGGAGCATGGATGGCCAAACCTGTGAACACATTCCCAGCTGCTCTTTCTAACACTCAGTACAACATGAACTCTTCTTTGCCTCTAGAGAAGATTGTAGGATGTGTTTTTATGTTTTAAATGACGTTTTGCATGCTGCCTCTCTGCATCTAGTAACTGGTGTGATCTCTTGGCAGATCTGTTCCAGAAGCTCTTCAGGCAAGACCTGCTTGTGGCCAGTTTGTTCCGTAACTTCCTCTTGGCAGAGCGGATCATGCGGTCGTACAACTGCACCCCCGTGAGCAGCCCCCGCCTGCCGCCCACCTACATGCACGCGATGTGGTGAGTGGCAGCCAGCGGGTCCCCCTCGCCCCACGGCTGCTGCCCTAAGGAGGGCAGGTGCTGCAGTCATGCAGGACTGTCAGAGCTGCACAGTGCCTTGCTGGTTAAGGCAGTGGATGAAAATGAAGCAGCACGTGGCAGTGTAATACCCACACGTAACTATAATGTACTTGTGTAGTGCAGAAGCTTCAGTTCAGCCACGTAATCTTTCACTCCAAACAGAAAAGGAATTGGGCATCTGCTACCTTTATTTTCCCAAAGTAAAGGCAGTCACCTGTGGCTGTGAAGGAAGAGCTGAGGGCCTGAGGGAAAAATTCTTAACTTGCATTGCTGAAGTAGAAGTTTCTTGCTGCAGTTGATCTGCTTTTACTGTTGCTTTTAAGATGATTAATGGAAATGGAGGTGGCAGAGTTATTGAAAAGGTTTTAAGTGTGGTTTTGACTACCAAACAAATATCCTATGAATAATAATGATGATGATGCTAATAATAATAAAATAATAATGATAGCTTTCATTTTTTTCATTCAGTATGATAACGAAATAGTACAGTACAACACCTGGCTAAGCACAGACTGGCACAGCCAAGCTCAGGTAGCTCCTGCAGGGGAGCAGGACAGCTGGGGAACTCGCTGAAGGCAGGAGCATAGCAGGGAGAGGGAGCTGCCTAGGCTGGCTTTGCTGCAGCTTCAGAATCCCTTAGGTGAGTTCCCTCCATAAAATAGTGGAGGAAAGCAAACGTAGAGGAGGTACAGAGGGGTGATGATCAGTGTAAAACGGATGGATAGCAGCATCACAGACCTGACATGACTGCATTGCTGTGAGAAGCAGAGGCAGGCTGACAGCAGAGAGCCCTGGTGGTGGTGCAGTGCAGGCAGGCAGTTTGCTGTGGTGCAGAGCTCACTGAGTTGCTGAGAAGCGGGGAGGCAGGAGGGGGGGCTTGGGATGGAGTCGTTAGCTGCTGGGCAGCCCTGCCAACTGTGCTCGTGTGTGGCAAACATGTTCTGGAGTAGCAGCGTTGGAGGAGAAGTGTTTCAGTCACTTGTCCACGTGGTGAGCTGCTTCACCATGGTGTCACACGAGGCACTGGGAAGTGAGGAGCAGGAAAACCCAGCAGAGTTCCGCGGCGTCTCTGGTGGTGCCGCGGCTCTGCGGGCAGTCGAGCTCTGGAGCTGTGTTCCCAGTTGCAGTAGAATGAAACACATTTTTGCAGAAATTTTGAAATTAAACCAGTAAATTTCTTGAGTTATTTATAGCTTCCCTATTGCCAGCATATTAAAACCCTCGATTTCCAGTTCCTCATGGGAATATAATTCATCCTTACCACCAGCTGTTAAAAGCCTGTGTTTCTGGTTTCCTGTGGGGCTGTAACTTGACTTGGAGGTGGTGTTGCCATCCATGTGCTGAACCATGGGAATGAAACATGGAAGACCCAGACCCCATTCCGTGCCTCTCAGGTCTGCGTGGTGGCATGGTGCATTCTAGAAACACGTTCTTTGCCTGTGGTGTGGTTCTGGGGCAAAAAGGTGCTGTGAGTACCTTTGTAAAGCCCTGCAGCCCATGAACCCCAGGCACTGGCACAGGCAGCAGCGACCCCTTGGCATGCTTTGTTCAGTGCCCTCCCAAAGATGTGCACTTCGAAGCAAATCTAGCAAAGGGGAAAATTCCACTCCTGTCAGAGGTGACTCAGTTCATTCGTGTGAACTTCCAGTAAGGACAGATCTAGAAACTAATTTAGGGCTCACTTAAATATTTTCTAAAAATAATAATCTGCACCTATCTGTCACCTTCCCTTCAAGAATTTCCTGAGGCATCCCTGATCTGAACCCCCAAACCCATCCCACTGCTCAGCTGTCAGGCAGCGCCCCTGGGGGCGGGGGTGGCCAGAGGAGCACTGGGAAGAACTGGAACTCTGAACACATGGTGCCGTGGGGGGTGGCACAGCAAGTTTTTGCTGATTGCTGTTTTATTGAGTCTTTTCATAGAATTTCCATTCCCAGCATGTCAGAGAGTGTTTGGGGAGCGAGCCCTGGCTGCGTCAGCGATGGTTTGATGTGCAGGCAGTGGGCACGGACCTGCAGGGTTCCCTCCTCCCCGGTCAGAAACGGGTAATGAACTCTGGTGTGAGTCACCCAGTGCTCCTCACGGGTCCGACTTGAGACTCCTGGGGACTTCCCCACCCCTCCTGCCCCTCCCCTCTTTGTGCTTTTTGGGTGTTATGTGGGCTGGTGGTGTGGGAAGCCATGGAGGAGCTGGGGGGGCAGGTGCTGCCCATGTTCCTTACACCTGACTTAAGCATCAGTTTACCTCATAAATAGTTACTGCCCCTTTTCAGATGTTCAGTCAGAACCATTTGCTCTTTACCTTTTTTGCCTACTTTTGTCTGTTCTCCTTTGATAGTTTTCCCCCAGTCACACCCAGATGTCTGTGGTGGAAGGGTCTGGCTGGGGGTGATGGAAGCACTGGGGCTGCTGGAGATCGCAGCTGCTCTTCCTTGAGTCCTCTTGAAAACAACTTCTGAAAATTGTGAGCTATTAAATTGTTGTTCTGGTCAGTCCATGTGGGGGACCACTGTTACCTGTTCTGTTAATTATCCTTCTTACTGGAACAACTGATGAAAAGTGAAAACTTATTTTTTGAGGGAAAATTTGACCCAGAAACTGTCACTCTCATCTCACCCAGAAGGGCACCGTGTTTCGAAATGGGGAGAGCTGATCTCTGTGACCCTGCCCTGTTTGGTAGGCTCTGACATATTTCATGCCTTCATTCTTTCTTGCCTTTATTGGCTTTTTTTAACTGGTTTTACCTGCTTAGGCATGAGCCCTTCCGGGCACGGGCTCTTTGCCTGGATCTGGATGGTGCCTTGCACTGTAGGTTCTTGGCTGCTGTAGGCACTACTGTAATAAAAGTATTAATATTAATATGTATTGATTGACTGGCTGTGCTCTTCAACTTCCAGTTGTTTTGTTTATTGTGCAGTAAGAATAGGAGGCCTGGTGCTCTGTCAGCATCTTGATCTCTGTTGTGATGGATTATGGTTTATACATTACTGCTGTTGGCAGCGAGTTATATTCATGGCCTTTGAAAAGACCTAATAATGTGTTTGAAAATATTCCCTAACATAGGTCGTATATTAAACCCGAAGTACCTTAATTACGCTTTGGAAGAGCTATGATTTGTCCAGAACAGAAATATTGCAATAGTGTGTATCCACCGACCACGACATTCTAGTTGAAAGAAAGTCATAACATACTGCAAATCAAAGAAGCTTGAAATTCTAGCTGGAAAGAAAACCATAATCCAGCTCCACAATTACAGGTGAGAGAGGAGGGAGCGGGCAGGATGGATGCAGGTCTGCTCACCCATTCCTCACCCCAACGACTCGCGTTTACCTGCACAGAAAAGTCTTTGTGTCTCAGCAGGAGGAAAGCAATTGTTTGAAAGGGTGTTTGGAACTGCATGGCATTGAAAGGACTCGATTAGCTCAGACAACACTGCTGGTTTCACCAGATATTTTGATGTCTGTGTTTTAATCTCAACACCTCCAAGCCCTACTAACAGACTACAAATAGTTTAATGGAGGGAAAGGTGGGACAAAAATAGCGAAGCATGTGCTGTAGGTTGTGGCTGGAGCCAGAAAAGGCAGCGGTGTGTGAGCAGCTCTGCGGGCTCAGGGACTCCACGGGGTCCTGTGGAGCAGTGAGCTCAGGCTGAAGTTGGACACTCAAACGGGCTCTGGTGTTGAGCAGCACTTACAGAAGAAACAAACATGAAAAATCTTGTCCAACATACTTGGTAAAGCCTGAAATACTGACCAGCTCCAGAAATGCAATACCCTGGCAGTGCCTGAGCCCCAGGCTGCAGAGGGCTCCAGCTTCTCTTCCGTTGCTCCCCAGCGTGACTGTCCCAGTAAGAAATACTGTCACTGGTGGTGTGGGTGGTGCAATGCAATACAAGCTATTCCCAGAAGAGAAGAGAAGGTTAACAGACATCAATAATACATCATAAAAAATGTGACCTGAGAATTAAAAGTGTTAAACACTGACTCAGCCCAGAAAATCTGAGTGTAAGAAAACCTGCCTTCATGGTTCCCCAGCTCGTTCAGCACACGGGGGAGCAGAGGCTGCCGCACACCGCTGGAACCGGGTTTCAGTTGTGCAGCCCAGGTGTTGCTGTGGGCTGCCATTGCTGACCGTGCCATGGACCTGCACAGCAGAGCAGCCATGGAGTGGGGCTGCAGCCTTCTGTTCTTCCCTTAAAACTCCAAAGTTTGCAGCACCTCTGGGAAACAGAGGGAAGGCAGCTGGATGAGTTCCTGTTGAATTATTAAAGGTTTAAACAGTCCTTCTGTAATGAAACTGGTGTTGGAGTGAGGGCAGGAACTAGAGGGAGTCTGGGGGGCGTGTGAGTAGGGACTTTGTGCTCAAGGGCTAAGAAAAATTGAAACTAAAATACAGAGACAAATATATGAGTATTTCTTTCAATGATGGAATTCAGGGGAGCTCTTTCCCTGATTGTTTTTTGTTGTAGAATTATGGAGGAGCAATGCCTTTTCATTTTTAATTTTCATACGTTCTGAAGTGCTCTGTCCTTTCCCAGGGTGACTGCTTGCATCTCGTTGGTTGAGTACCTTGTTGAGCTGGTGGATCAGTGCAGACAGAGATGCAGGGCATTGTTGGCTTGTTGTCTTTGCAGGCTGTTGCTGTTGGCAAGCTGTGCTGCTTGGCTTCTTTGGGATAAACAAAAGCACTTTCTTGCTGTTTTTTTAACTGAGTCAATCTTCCAGCTAAGGAGAGGGTTTAATATATGTGTATTCTGAAATATGTAGGGGAGATGCATGAGACTAAGTATGTGTAATCAGGAGTTGAACCTAAGGAGTGCCCCTTCCCCACAGTTGAAATTCTCTGGGTTTGACCCCTGTCTGTAATGACCTTGCTTCCCAGCATGGTGTGGAGTGCTGGGAGTCACTGGTGCCGTATTTGAGGTGTGGTATTAGGAGCTGCAGGTCCCAAGCAAGCATCAGGGTGAGTGTAGCCTCGCTGTGTGCTTGACTGCATTAAAAATCCTTTGAACTTATGGTTTGAGGGCTGGTGGTCACTGGAGCTGCCCCTCCTGTGGTGCCTCCTCCCAGGTTCTCCCCAGTAACTGCCTCATGCACGGTGGGCTGCGACCACACAGAAATGGCCTCCTCCTCGTGGGCGGTGTGTGACAGCGTGTGATGTGTGCCGTCCTCTGGGCTTGGTTGAATCAGGTTGCTTGTTTTTATCGCCCTTTTGGGGGAGACGTAGCAGGAACGTGCACAAATCCTTACAACAAGTGTGTGATAGCTCCTCACTTCAGTGGGGTGTGCAAAGAGGAGATGTCTTTTCTTCTGCAAGTCTCTGTCAGTTTATTGTACATACAGAGCAGTGAGGGTTGTCCCAATTGCAGTGTGAACCCCTCACCATGCCGTCGTGCGGCTGCAGCTCCCGTGTGTCACGGGGGTTATTGCCTGGTGGATGTCGTGGTGTCACCTCGTCGCGCTGAGGGGTTGGGGATCGTTGGGGGAACGCCAGGCAGGCAGAGGGAACGCTGCTGAGGCATTGCCCAGCTCTTTTTGTTCCCAGCGTGGTGAAAACAGATCTCCCACGGCGCTTTGCAGACTGTGGTCTCCACTGGGAAGGAGGGGAGGTGGTGAGGGAGGGTTGGCTTTCATAAATCAGCTCTAGGCTGCAGCACCACCCATCCTGGTTCCCCTGCTGCTCCCTGATTTCTCTCTTGGTGTGCTGGAGTGTGCTGTCGGTTCAGCGAGCATCCCTGCGCACAGCCCACCTTCCCAGTTCCCTTGGGCACGTTAAACCGGTCACTGCTCCCCGCCCCGGCAGCCATCGTTTGCTGTGCCTCTGACAGGTGATTTCCCCTTCTGTTTCTCTTCTCTGGGGAGTTGATCCCTTCCCATTCATTTGGGGCTTGTTTTGACTCTGTTCCCTGTTCCAGTGCCTGTTGGACACCGTGTGCCGCTCCTCGTGAGCTGTGTGCCCCAGGGCTCACAGGGGACGTGTGGCTGCCCTGGTGGCTGGAAAGAGTGACACTTTCCTTCGGGCAGAGCTGCTTGGCCAGCGTTGTGCTGAGGTTTCCTGGTCCCTGCGGAGCAGCAGCGTGCTGGGCTGGCTTGGGAGAGCTGGAGAGCCCTGCCCAGGGTCTGAACGGCTCCGAGTGCCCTCCGCGGCCGGTGCGCGTCCGCAGCCCTCGAGGTGCTGATGAGCAGAGGGTTTATGTTGGTGGTTACTCTCAGAAGAGTGAGTAACGTTGGCTGTGGGGCTCCACTGACTCTTAATGGCCTGGTTTGTTGAAGTGTAAAAAGAGAATTGGTTTTAATCTACTAAAATATCTTTTAAAATGTTTGTTTGTTCTTTCTGACAACACTTAAATCCTTTGAGATTTGACCTCACAGGGCTGCTTTGGACACTTTTATGGCAGCATCAGTGCTTCTTACCTGAAATGACTTTGAGGAGAGCTCTGTGCTTCTGCAGTGTAGTGACCTACGCAGGCAGCTGAAACAAGATGAGTTGTCTCTGATCTCTGAACCATTTTTCTCCCATGTAGTAAAACTCACCTCAAAAGCACTCTGTATTGACGTTTTCTGGTGTTTGAGAGAATTTCTTTAGGTAGTATTGCCCATTCCTGCAAGAAGCCTGAAATACTCATTCTTTGCTGGAAGTAAAATTATCTTTATATTTGTACTAATTGACTTTGCCTCTGCCTCAACCAGGAATAAATATCCCTCTCATCAGCTCTGTGTAAACATTTTGTCTCCAGCATGGGTCTTTATTGAGCATGTGGGAAGCATGTGTTGCCCATGCTTTGATTATCTCTTGATTACCTCTTAATTATATTGGCAGCATATTGTCAAGTGGAAGGTGGGTGCTGTGAAGCAGAGGGAGAAGGTCTGGGGCAACTACAACAAGCTGCATCTCTTGAATCTGTATTAAAAATGCAAGAGCCTTATAGTTTATTTTCCCATCTAATTGGAAGGATTGTTTTTGGTTGAGCACAGCTGCCAGTTAGGCTAATGGGATGGATTTTGCTCAGTGGTTGTTCTAATGGAAGGCTTTGTTTGGCTCAAAACAGAGTGATTTAAGAACTTATTAGAGCAGGTAACTAAAATACGCTGTATTGATTATCACCTATGGCCTTATGTCTGCAGATGTTCCTAGGGGAAGAAAAATTGCTTAGCCTATTGATGTTAACACATGATGGCCACAAGCCATGGAAGAGTGAGTGTGTCTGGAGAGTGAATTAGTTTCCTTTGGGTAAGAACCCCAGCAGGTGATGGTTTAACTCACCTGCCTTTCAGAGTGCATAAATCCATACCTTGAAATGAAAAGGGCATGGAGCGTCCATGGACAGAGCAGGGATAGTAATTTCTGGGGTAAAAAGTAACTGTTTCACTTTTTTAGAGGTGTTTTAGGAACTTTGGAGACCAAATGCATTTTAGTTTGATCCTCTCTTAGTTTGTGAGTGTTTTGAAGCAGGCTGTTAGCCTGTTCTGTTTGCACCAGTCAGCCCCAGCAGGTTCCGTGGCCACTGGATGTAATTCACCTGCTGTTCTAACTGTGGCACTGACACATTGTCGGTCAGGATACTTTAGCCATTCAATTGTATAGTAGATAAGGGCAGAAACTGAAATCTATAAATATTTTTCTCTTCTTCTGGTTTCACGTACATCTCTCCATCCGTAGGATGAGTCACCTGGAGCCAGTCTTTGTAAATGAGGTTGCCCAGCAAAACCCACCTGGGGGTCAGATTAACAGAGACCGAGTGACTCTGTGACACAGGGTCTGTGGAGGGAGCAGCCCAGGAGAGTCAGTGTGGTGGTGTAGGTGTTCCCCTGGGCAGTGAGCTGGAGGGTGTCAGCAGGACGGGGGTGCACACAGGGGTGTGCTGAAGGGTTCGGGGCTGGAGCTGGTCCAACACTTCAGTTCACTCTGGCTTCGTTCTGCCTTACAGAGAGGGCAGTTCCTGTGCACTTCAGCTCAGGGTCTTTTTCCCTCACTCAGGTTTGTTGGCCAGCCTGATGCGATGCTGGCACAGACCTCACTGGTTTTCTGAATGGTTTTTGTATGTTATACTTGTCTTTTTAAAAAAGCATTAAGCATTTCTAAGCCAGTCAGACAGCCCTGCTTTGTGCACACACCTGCATGATCCGAATTGAAATGTACTGATATTGCCTATGGATAACTCATCCTGACTTCTCTTTCCTCTCTCACCTTTCTCTCCAGGCAAGCGTGGGACCTTGCAGTTGATATTTGCCTCTCCCAACTACCTACAATTATAGAGGAAGGAACTGCTTTCAGGGTAAGCTGGGGAAGGCTGTGTGCCCACCCACTGTTTGAAGCCTCAGTTCAGTGCATCACTCCTGTTTGTTGAGTCTTGAACCGTTTGTATTTTTGGAAAATGGTGAATGTCTTCTCACGTCACTTGGAGGAACGGATGGGAAATCAACGTTCAGTTCTTCGCTGTCGTATGAGGTGTCTGACTCAGCCCAGAGCTGCTGGTGAGGAGGAAACTCCTGCCGGGAGAAATGGTGCCTGAGACCCGACTCTCCACATTTTACAGCAGCGTTCTTGCATTTTATTTATGCTGCCAAACTTCCACGAGTTTTCCTGGCTGTGACTGCAGGTTGTCTCCAAAGACCTGAGTACAGGAGAGCTGTGGACTTCTCCTGGTGGGGGTTGATAAAGGTGCCCTAAGGCTTTTATCCTCCCATCCCTGTTTTCCCTCACTGTATGCGCTGTATTTTAAAACTTAAATACGATTTTTCCTCTTGAGCTCCTGTTCACTTTTATTTCAGGTCTCTAACAGTGTCAGTGGATGCTTTCCTGTTAGTGTTAGACCTCACCTGGGCACTCACTGTCAAGTGAGCTGAAATTCAGCGCATTTCTGTGTATTTCAGGGGTGAGAGGAAGCACGTTCTTGCTAGGGATGAGGCAAGAGATCAGCAGGAAGAGCGGTCGTTCTCCGCTGGCGATCGATTTAGGATAGGGTGGGAACAATTTACAAGGTTTTCAAGCCTGACAGATGTGAACTCTGACGTGTTTGAGTGGAGCTGCAGGAAGGCAGAGCTGTCGACGTGCAGCCGCCGCTGGGAGCTGAATGCTCTGAGTGCCCCAGCTGGCCCAGGCAGTAGGTGTAAAGGCTGAGGTCCTCTTCTGAGCTCTTCCTTATGCCTTTATTTAAACCCCCCAGCATGAGTGACACCGCGTCGGTTTGTGCCCCCTCTGTAGAGAGGGGACAGATGAACCTGTTGAACATCTCAGACACCTACAGAACACGTGTGGAAGGTTGCTGTTTGGGAGGGAGTGGAGGTGGCTTATCTCTACACTGTGACAAAGGGTCAGAGTGGACAGACAGTTGCACACCTCTAATCTTTTCCTTGTGTTCTAATCAACATTTCGCCCTCAAACCTCTCGATTTACGCGAGTGGTGTCTGTCAGAGGAGGTTTCCTGCTGCTGGGCAGTTGGCGTGAGGCGGGGGCATGGAGCGTGGTGTCACTGGGGTTAGTCAGCCTGTTTCACAACGTGGCTGGCAGGAGCAGCAGTCAGTGTCTGGGTGTCAGACGCCCAGGATTACCTGCTGCCACTCATCCATCAGCCACGGCGCGTCCAGCCTCCGGTCTGGGCCTGGGTAAACCAATTGATAATCTCTTCAGGGCTGTTCTGTTTCAGCAGCACGTTATAAAGCATGTGCATCTGACTTCTGTGTATTCTCTAGGTGTTCTCTCTTAGTCAGACCTGGAAAATACGAGACCCTGCTGGAGCAGGGCCCGCGGGCTCACAGCGCGGGGGCAGCGGTTGCGCTGCGGGCGGGTTTGGGTTGGTTCACCCTCCCTCCTCCCATCTCTTCCTGCCTCCTTCCCCCTTGATTTCTGTTTCCCTGTAGATGTCTGACTGGAGGCTGCTGTCTGCTTTGGTCAGGGCTCTCCCACACCTGCTGGCAGCACGTACTTGGTGTGATAGATGCAGAAGGAACGTTCTTTCCATCCCCCTGCACTGGCTGCTGTGCCCGAGGGCTGTCCGAGTGTGTGAGCTCACAGTTTATCCCACCCCTTTAGCAGGGCACTAGTGTACAGTCTGTTAAATACTGAGTTCTCTGCATGTTATTTGTACACTCATTTACCCGCACTACCAGGATATCTCTAATTAAATTAGTGGATTCAATATCTTAAGTACCTTTTCTGATTTTTGTTTGCCTGTCTGAAGCCCTTTTGCTGCGTTGTGGCTGTCAGAAGTGATGGACAGCTGAACAAAAGGCTTGAATTAAAAACCTGATAACCAGGAGACAGCTTTCCTACAGCCCCAGCCAGCACATCTGAGGTGCCACCTGTTTGTAGGAGAGGTTTGTGGCAGCCAGGGGAGGCTCAGACGTGGATGGACATGGTTTTGGTTGCTGCTGGTCTGTGTTTGCTGTGGACTGGGCAGAGGCAGCACTGTGTGCTCCAGGAATGGGACTCTGCAGAGCAGATAAATCCACTGCTGTTCTGTCTGCTTCCTGTGGGGAAGGGATTAACCAGGTTTCCCCGAGACCTTTTATAGTATCTTTGCCTGTTTCTCTGCTCTTTCCTTCTCCTTATTTCAGTCACGTTAGAGAACGCCAGCATATTTACAGGGAATTGTGTCTGGTCAGAAAAAAATTTATATATTAAAGAAACCTCAAACAAATATTTGCCAATTACAGAGAACTGTTTTTGGAGGCAATAAACTGTGCGAGCCCATAGGTGCCAAAACTGCTTACTTAATTTCTTTTTTCTTTCTCTTTTTTTCCCCCAACTTGCGCCCTGCTCTGTCCCACCAGCACAGTCCCTTCTTTGCGGAGCAGCTCACGGCGTTCCAGGTGTGGCTGACCATGGGCGTGGAGAACCGCAACCCCCCGGAGCAGCTCCCCA
This sequence comes from Podargus strigoides, assembly GCA_028020825.1. Classification (NCBI taxonomy): domain Eukaryota; kingdom Metazoa; phylum Chordata; class Aves; order Caprimulgiformes; family Podargidae; genus Podargus; species Podargus strigoides. The sequence goes on from CM051638.1 coordinate 981,242, forward strand.
TCGTCCTGCAGGTCAGTGTCCCCGTGTGCCTGCCCTGCCCGCCCCGCGCTCTGCTGCCACCCACGTGGTGTCTGGGTACCAGGATTGCCTGAGCTCCTCCAGCATTCATCAGAGCTGCCTGCGTGGTTCCTAGAGCTGTGCAGATGAAGACAAAGTGCTTTTCTTCCCCTGAACCTTCCCTCTGTAGTCTGTTTGCAGCTCTGCTGCCTCCTCCTTTGCTCTGGAGCAGCAAGAATTCTCCTCAGAGCAGCACATCTTTGTTGTTTTCTCCTGTAGTGTCTCCTTTCATATGCCAGCTCTGCCAGGCAGAGACATCTCTCTGTTTTCAGAAAGTGGATGTTACTGCAGTGTAAGTAGTTTGGAAATGGCTTCTTTACCCATCTGGTACAGCCTGGAAAGTGTTCCCTTTAATGGGATGCTGAAATTTTGCTGCAAGAACATAGAAACGAGTCTCTGAAGACCATGCCTGGAAGGAATGCAGAGTTCTGATAGGGCATTTGCTCAGACTGGACAAAGTTCATGTGTATAAAGGAGAAGTAAATCTAGGAGAAACATAACACTTCATTTCAAATAATACTTCATGGCAAGGCACGTATTACAGTTGTCATCTGCTCTTGCCCAGGAGTTTGTATTGACAGAAATACAAACCCTCATCACGGCAGCGATGCTCTGTTCTCTACAGGCAGCAGAAGTCTTTCTGTGTGAGGGGACGTGGTTCCAGACACTTGTACAGGGCTGTGTGATTTCTTTCCTTAATGTGAGAAGACCTTCCCTCTGCTAGCTACCAGCTGGTTTGGTGACTGACAGCACCATCAACCTTTGTAAGACCAAATCTCATCTTCCCTGAGCCTCCCAAGCCTGGCGAGACCAGCTGGGGAAGCAGAGGTGTGGTTTGTCTGTCGCTGTGATGGGAGATGCAGCCGTCCACTCCAGCACCAACTTTGCTGCTTCCCAGGGAATTATTTGGCACCAGAGAGCTCTGCAGGTAGCTTCACATTGCGGTGGCACTGAGAGGTGACCTGGCAAAGGAACCCACTCCCCTCCCTGGCGCACAAATGCGCTAGGACAGTGTCATCGTTCTTACAATCAAAGCCTGTTAATTTTAGAGTGGAGTAAGATTGCTTGGTAACAGATTTTGGAGATGCTTTGAATCCGAGACCAACTGATTCAGAGAGGGGAGGAAGTGCATTTCAGGGCCCTTCTGAGGGGTTTTTGCTCTGGCCCCTCGGGGTGCCTAGGCTGCACTGCTGTAGCCTAACGAAGGTTGATTCTGTTTTGGCTTCAGGTTATTGTGCAAATCAGGTTGGGAAGTGGGAGTATAAAAACCTGAGGGAGACCAGCAGCTTTTTTTTTTGGTTTTGAAAATAATGAAATGGAGCTTTTAAAATAAACCACAGTTTGATTTGGTTAAAGGTTCCTGTGGGATGTTAGCAGTGTTCAGCTGGGGTTCTGTATCTTCACCTGGAAATCCTTTGCAATTACAGCCATTTTTTTTCCTAGCTGTTACAGAATTTGTGGATTTACTTGTTTTTTTCTGAAGGTCAGATAATAACAGCACTGCCAAATCTCTGTGCCCCCACCTCTGCGTGAGCCCCTGCACCAGCCCCAGCCCTGGCTGTTGTTTCAGCCCTGCCCCACTGCTGCTGTGCCCTGGTTTCTGTCACTGCTGCAGTCTCACCCAGCTGCTCCTCTTGTTCCTGGGCTGGGCATCTTCAAAGCACGTTGTTAATCCTGCCAGGTTCTGCAGTGAGTTTATGGGACAGGCTGGTGCCAGCTAGGGCAGGATGGCCAAAATCCTGTCTCTTATGACCTGTCCTGAGATCTGGGCTCCGATACTCAGAGGAGAAATGCTTTGAGGAGTGATCACATCCTCCTTTCTCTGCACGACTTTAGTATCTCATATCAGTTGTCCATAGTGTGAGACATGAGCCAAGTAATTTAGTTATTCTTCAGTATTAAACATGAGAAGTAATTTAATTTGAATATGCACTGTGGAAAAACACTGAGAAGGGGATGGAATTGGGGAGCTAAATCAAGGAGTCTCTCCCCGAGACCCATGCTGAGGGATGTTACTCAACTAACTGAGGATTAAACGGTGCATTCCAATATCTTACATCTGTTAAGGAGATTAAGATCTGAAAGTCTGTCTGTTAATATTTCACACCAGCATAGGTATAAGCCAGTAAACTACCACCTCATTATCGTTGTCAGACTCTGTTTTAATGAGATTTTTATTAACGACTAATGTGACCTTTTGCTTCCCTCTTAAGTCTCTTACATCGATTTGCCAAGGAAAGCAAAGCCTCTTTTTCTGCGTCTGAGCCGTGTGAGGACAGAGCCCTGCTGCAGATGCAGGCGAGTTTCTGCTCTGCTGGGGAAGGGCAGGTGCCACCATGGGAATATTGGGCACCCATAGGGCTGCTTCCACCTAGCAGAGCTGTGCTGCACAGGAACCACCCTGCCTGGGAGAATGAGCAGAGAGAACAACTGGAGATCAGAGTCCCGTAACCATCCTGAGGTCCTCTTACATCTGCTCTGCAGTCCTGGGGATTTCTGCTCCTTGTGGTGATAACTGCTGTTGCTCTCCCCCGCAGGTGCTGCTGAGCCAGGTACATCGCCTGCGAGCTCTTGATCTGCTGGGAAGGTTTTTGGACCTGGGTCCCTGGGCAGTCAGCTTGGTGCGTGGATGTCGCAGGCGGTCTTGTAAAAGTCTGATTTCTCCCAGTACAGGTGATAAATACAAATGATGATTTATGGAAGGAGGAGGTGGAAGATGTTCCACAGGTTTGACAATGCCCAGTGTTGTCTGTGTTCCTGTGTGTGAAATGGAGCGAGCATCCCTAAAAGAAAAGTGGTTTGTATTAATCACAAAGGCCGAGTAGCTGTTCATTTGCGTTGCAACAAAGAGGAGTTCCTTGGGAGCAGCTGAGTGTGAGATATTGTAGGGGACAAACAGGAGGAAGTATCTGGGACAAATAAGAAGCTTTGTTATGTAAAATAAATAACAAAAAAAATAGCACATATGTTTGTCATCTGCTCTCTCAGCTTACTGGCTGCATCATTTTCTTCTCTCCCTTTATCTATTTGGTCTCTGGATTTTACAAGCTCTTGTGAGAGGCAGCAGCTGCCTTCTGCACTGTGGGAAGTGGCTAGCAGAGTGCAGGTAGTGAATGAGAATTAACCCGAAGAGCAGGTTAGAACTCTCCTGTAAATGGAGCTATTTGTTGATAAAGGTGATGAAGCCAAACCACCAGCTGATTGTGGAACAGCTCTGTGATGGGACTTGCCAGTGGTTTTCTTTCCCTTCCTCTCTGCCTAGACTCCCTTCTGCATCCTTCGCAGGCAGCTTAGTCCTCAGTGGCAGGAAGAAATTCTGCATTAAAGGTGATTTTTAGCCCTCTGGATGGTGAAGTTCTGTGGGGATGAAAGCATAGCTGCAGGTCAGGCGCAGGGGCCTTTGCTCTGGCTGTTGGGTGCTTTACGAACCCCGCTGGCTGTGCCGCTGGGCGATGCTCAGCTGCACGGGGTGGTCCCCCTGGGAGCCCAGCACTGTGTCCTGCACCCTACACTGCCTTTACGTGGCACTTTGGGGGGGGGATCCTCAAAGGTTTCACGTGTTGTGTGGCCTCCAGTGAGCACAGTCTCCAGTCCACAGAAAAGGCTTCGTAAAGCCCGAGTAAGGTGAGAGGCCAGTTTAATTTCCAGTGGGAAGCCTGTAATTGCTGAGCTTTTGCAATAAGTTTACTTGTGGGAGCAAATGGCCCCGGTGTGGAGAGCACAGCACAGGGGAGGCACGAAGCAGCAGCGGCTGTGAGGGGTGACAGTGGTGCTGGAGTGACTCCGAGCCTCCGCGAACCAAACGGGCCGGGAAGTATCTGGTGACATCCGCGGTCCGAGCGATCGGCAGACAACACAGGGGGATGTCCCCTCCTTACCAGGAATGTGTGAAATTGTTTCTCCCCAGTTTCTCCCCTGTGTTGTTAAATCTGCTGCCCCTGCCCTCACGGGCGCTCCTCTCTGCCCCCCCAGGCCCTCTCCGTTGGCATTTTCCCGTACGTGCTGAAGCTGCTCCAGAGTTCAGCTCGTGAGCTGAGACCACTTCTTGTCTTCATCTGGGCCAAAATCCTGGCAGTGGACAGTGTGAGTACTCCTGAGCTGGGCTCTTTCTTTGGGGGTTCAGCAATGTGCCTTTTTCCCCCTCCCTTTTGCTTTATCCAGTGGCTTGAGGCTTTCTCCTGGGGTGCTTCAGCAGCATGCCGTGTCACCCGGAGCCCAGCCCGTCACCTCCTTAGCTTACTGCTCTCCTGGGAGAGCTCTGTGAGCAGGACCCCCCGTTAGGTGCTGCACTGGGTCAGTTGGGTGCCCACCTCCCCACACCTCCCCATGAACAGCAGCATCACACGAGCACCTCAGTTCCTGGCTCCCCGTGGGCTCTGGGGGGGCACTTGGGAAAAGCCATCACATCTCAGCAACTGCATCTTCGCTGGGGAAGGGACTGCTCTGCTGAGGGGGCTTCAAATGCACTCAAGTCTTATATCCCCAGGTGGGAGCACGTGTGCACACACTCGTACTCCCTCAGTTTGTTCACTTCAGGTTGTTATCAAACTTGTTTTGTTCAAGGCCATTCCTGTCAGTTGTCAGCACAGGCTGTGGGCAGTCTTCAGACACAGATCTTCTCTAGAAATAAATCAGAAGTAATTTTTGGTGACTGTAACTTATAACTCCTGCTCCCAGTCTGATGCACGTGCTGGTGCATTGAAGATGGTTGGCATAGGAATATTTACCCCCCCAGAAGACAGGTTATTCCCATCCTGGGTCCCTGATTCTGGTCTTTTCTGTAGTATTTTGGCACCTTTAGGGGTGAAGTTTAAAAACTGAGCCCTGATTTTTAAAGGTGGCCTTAGCCACAGCTCTGGTTTGTGGGGTTTAAAATAATGAAGCAGGTAAGTAATTGCAGATAAATTTGTGTAGTCATGTATATGGCTCTGGTTTGTGAGTGCAATTAGTGGAGCAATGTAAAATTATTAGCAGTGCTACACACAGTTAATTGCAGACATGATCTGAACTGCTTGTAGAAGTGGGATCTTGCCTGCTTGGGGGGTTATTTTTGTTATATCTCTTCCATTTCAGTATGCAGACTAGCACTGAATTTGCTGGAATTTTTTCCCACTGTTGATCTAGCACTGTCAGGTTTAGTTTTATAAATATATTTTCATTAACATCCTAAGAGGATTTTGGAAAGCAAAGAAAATGAAAACTATTTGTCTTAAAGCTACTCTTGCAAAGCTCATTTTTGATGCCTGCCCCTCGTGGCTGCTGTTTCAGCCCAGGTGGGACTGGGAGAGGCTCACGTGTCATTCGCAGGGAGCGCGGTGCCATCCTCCGCGCGCTGGCGGTGAAGCCAGTCTGGAAGGGCTCTTCCCCCTTACCCCCTGCCACCAGTGGTGCTGCTCCCTCCCTCCTTTGCTGGGCTGTGCTTTGCAACAAGAACACGGAAAAAATACTCCTTAAAGTTTGTATGGGGGTTTGTTTTGGCTGCTGCACTCACCAGCTCCACAGCCAGGTGGGACAGGGCAGGGGACGGCACCTCCCGCTGCCCCGCTTCCCCAGCCCCTGCCTTTCCATTATTGGCAAGACCAGAACACCTGCACGTTGACCAGTCCTGCAAACCTGAGTCCTACTGCAGTGGGACAGGGGAAAGCAGATGGTGCTGCCCCACAGGGCTGGCTGAGGACACCAGCAAACAGGCAGCTCTCACGTGTCGAAGCAGTGGAGTGCCATAAGCACTGTCCTTGCTTTCCAGATGTGTCCTTTGTTAGCAGGGCTGTGGCTGCCATTCCATGTTATGATTAATACACATATCCAAGTGTTCCTGAGGATGATTTGATGAAGCTGCCCCCCAGGGGGTGGGGGCTCACGGACCAGTGTGGTCGCCCAGGACCCCTCGAGCTGTGGCAGTGCTGCTGCATTCCAGGGACTTGGGGGGTTTTTAGGGATCAGTTGCATGGCACATCTGTTACATGAAGGCAAAAGGGGAGATGTGTGCTCCAGCCTCTCCCCAGCACTGGGAATTTTATGTTTTATGTAAGTTCTGAACTTTCACACCAAGCCTGCTGCTTGTTTTGGTCATGTTGTATTATTACTCACAAGCGAGGCTGCATGTTCCTTGAGGAGGAGGTGTTGCTGGTGCTGGCTCCACTCTGTGCCTGGGGGCTGAGCAGGGGGGGCTGAGTGAGCTGCTGGCTCTGTCCCTCCAGCCTGGGAGTCTGGGGCCCAGCAGCAGCACAGTGAGTGGGGTGTGAAGGTGGGCAGCCTTCCCTCTGTGGGTGTCTGTTTGCCCACCTCATAGCAAGGAGATTGGTTTTTGTAAGGAGCAGAAGATTCCCACACTGAGACTGAAACGGGGGAAAAAGGAAGCCTGGGTTTGTGCAGCATTACACAGAAGGCAGGAGAGCCTCTTGTAGCTGCAGCCTGGCACCAGTCCATTCCCTCTGCAATTTGGTCTGCCAAAACCAGCATCTTTACTCCCTTCAGCAGTAAAATATTCCCTCACATCTCTGTCTTGCCATCCCCTCTTCTTTCAACAACTAGTTCCCTCCTTCAGCTTCTATGCTGCTAAAAAATACATGATGCTGTCCCTGGCAGGAGGCCTCCGACAGAGCCACAGTAGTGGGGGAAGGGGCTGCCCAGCCCGTGTCTCCTCCCGTGACTTGTCACTCCTGGGTACTCGTTCGGTTTGACCCCGACGTGTCTGTCGTGTTGGGGGTGGCAGAGGGTTCCTTGCTTTCCACACCACTCTTCCCTGACAGCCCTTCTCCTGCGGGGATGTTTGGTTCTGGCCCCGATGCAGGGCTTGAGCTTTATGTTCCTTCTGAAATGAAAACGAGATTTGAGAAAAATGAGTAAGACATAAAATATTCAAATATCATCCGAGGGAACAATATTTTGATGTTATAGTACTCACTGTGTTTTTCTCTGTCTCGTTTTGCAGTCATGCCAAGCTGACCTCGTGAAGGACAACGGCCACAAGTATTTCCTTTCCGTTCTGGCAGATCCTTACATGCCGGTAAGGACAAGTCATCTCCATCCAGACTCTTTTAGCCTGTGCTTAGCTTGTCTTGGCTTATCTGTTGCTGTCCTGATGCAGTTGGTGCTAACATAGGACTGGCTCCCACCTCCATCCCCCAGGACACCCCCTGCTCGACGGCAGAGTCACTGCTGCGCGGCGGAGGCGGGGACCAGGGAGCTCAAACTGCTCCTGCTGGGTTGTGTGGTGGAGGCTGCCAAGCCAAACAACAATTTGTGAACTTGTTTGAAGTTACAGAAGCACAGATTGCTCCGTGGTGCCACTGGGAGCTGGGGGGACCTGGCTGCAGAGGCAGTCCCACCACACCCTACCTTTGGTAATTCCCTCTGCAGAAGTGTTTGTGGCTCCCTGTGGTGGGCAGTTGTGCACCTCCTCCAGAGCAGTGCCCGGGGGGTGGCTGGGAGGATGTGCTAGCAGTCTGGTGAAGTGTCTCAGGTGTAAGTAGTGACAGGACTGGGTGACAGGAACATCCCAGCTTGCTTTCCCCTCTCGTGTTCTTTTGATGTGATACAAACTGCACTTGCAATAACCTCCTGTTCAGAACACATGGGTTAGAGTTGGTTTCCAGATAACAATTAGTTGTGTGTTGTTTTAAGGCTGAACACCGGACCATGACGGCTTTTATCCTGGCTGTGATTGTTAACAACTACAACACTGGGCAGGTGAGTCCCAGCAGCCTTTTTCCTTTCGTTCTCTCCTGCCTCTTCTCTGCACTTTGCCTTTACTTGGATAAAAGTGTCCTGCCTCGCATTAAAGCACAGCCCTGAACTGAAAAACTGCAATAGAAGATTGCTTTACATTATTTTTATGTGGATCAAAAAAAAAATTGACCTGGAGGTGTGACAAACACACACCTGAGGTACCTGGGACCTGGGAGTGGAAGTTAAGGACACGAGTCACTCAGGAGCTGCCCCTCCAGGCAACACATTGACTGGTCGGGAAATAGTGCCTTGTTCCTGTCAAGTGGGAACTTGATGGCTGTGATAAAGCTCTTGGGAAGGGTATGTGGAACGAGCCATAAACCTTGGGGCTCTGACAGGTGCAGGGAATATTTCCAGCAAGGAGGCTTTGTGCATTACAGGGCTCATTTCTAATGCTCAGCTATTTAACTAGTTACAGCAGCGTGGAGCTGACCTTCCCTTCGCGCTGCTTCCAAGTGGTGTTTTGTAACAAAGTCAGTCTATAACCACTGAATGATTATTTTCTCTTGATTTCCTGTCTGTTTCAGAAATAATCTTCTTTTTTGATGATGAGGTGGGAAGCTGTCATCCAAAGTAAATTGCATTGATTTGTGTTTTAGGAAGCTTGCCTTCAAGGAAACCTGATTGCTATTTGCCTGGAGCAGTTAAATGATCCACATCCTCTTCTGCGTCAGTGGGTGGCCATTTGTTTGGGACGTATTTGGCAGAACTTTGACTCAGCCAGGTGGTGTGGTGTGAGAGACAGTGCTCATGAAAAGCTCTACAGTCTCCTCTCGGATCCTATCCCAGAGGTAAAAATCCAATTTTTTGAAGTAAACGCCAGTTGAATTGTCAGAATTCTGGCAGAGGGCTGCAGAAACACACAACCAGAGCCTACAAAAGCTTTATGATTGTGTCTGGTTCAGAGGAAGATCTCACTGCTATTTCTTCAAGGTGGTGCAAATCATAGCAGCCCTGCAAGAGAAACAAGGGAAACACAGGGAGGGTTCACAGAGCCCCAGACCCCCAGAATCCTGGCACCAGAGGTGGGAGACACCACCTTTCTGCTCACTTGCGTATCAGAAGCTTGTTAAAAATGTGGTCCCAAAACTCACTGTGTGTTGCAAAAAACCCTCCAGTCTTTTTGTGCAAGTATGAAAACTGTTCTCCTCCTGACACGTGTGAAACTGCATCTTTAATTGACTGTGGTTTGCCTCTGTGACAAACTCTGGGCGAGAGAAGTGGTTCCTGTGCAGAACCTGGCTGTGATTGACAGAGCCTGTCAGACCCCACTGCAATTACACCGTGTGTGGGAGGGGAGAGCCTGGAGACAAACACCACTGCCAGCGTGCACTGATTAAAGACTCGGTTCTCCTCCACATTCGCTGTCTGTCCTGCATCCTCCCCCTGGCCCATCCTTCCCCCCTTTCCCGAGCAGTGCTGGGCAGGGGCCGGGGTGTCTGTCCTTACAGCACTCCCCCTGCTCTCTGAGAAGCTGGTGTGAGCATTTGTCCTTTGTGAAGTGCATCCTGGGGCTGCTGATGGCACCGTCCCCCACCGTGGGCAGTCCCTGCCAAGGCAGGCTGTAAGATTGCCACGCCATCTGATCCCTCCGTTCCGTGTCACCTGGCAAAGCTCCTCCTGATTTGAGCTGCTCTCTCTGCCTTTTTCCCATCACCTTCTACCTTTCTGTAAGCCCTTAGCTGAAGACTGGCGTTCAGCACTCTTATTGAAGAGATTCATATCCCAGCAGTAACTCCCTGTGTACCTTATTCCTGTTAATTAATATTTTAGGCAATGTCAGCTGGAAAAGTCACCCATGGGAAGGTCACCGAGTATTCAGGGAAATTAAATATACTCCTGCATCTCTGAATGCTTAAAACTCAGTGCTTTGCTGGATCTGCTTTGGATTTTACTCCCCGTGGGCTTCCCTTCAGCTCTCACTCTTTACGTGGCACAGTGGTCCAGTTTCCAGGGCTGCCATTTGTGGGGATTAAAAAATCCCACTGGCAAACTTTGGGCTGGAAACAAGAGGAGAATAACCCTGCCTGTTTGTGTCTCACAGGTTCGCTGTGCTGCAGTGTTTGCACTGGGAACCTTCGTGGGGAACTCGGCTGAACGGACCGATCACTCCACCACCATCGACCACAACGTGGCCATGATGCTGGCCCAGCTCATCAACGATGGGAGCCCCATGGTCAGAAAGGTACGGCCTGACCACAGATGCCTTGTGTCATAGACTTCTCGATGAATTTGACTCATTTGGAAGCATCTGTTTCATTGTGAAGTCTTTTCACTTGGGTTCCTCCTGAGGGACAATACGCACAAATGGTGACACTGGTGACAATGGGTACTGTGGTGGCACTGAGCCTCACGCCGCGCTGGGGCGGTCACACAGCAGCGTTCTGGGGTGCTCCTACATCCACTTGCCCTTGTCCAGTGCACATATTACAACACCTCCTTTACTCTGCAGTGTCAGGAGCCCACTGACAGGAGTAATGCAGGTGAAGTGCAGTGCCATGGTGTCCAGGGGCTGGCAGGACTGTTGTTCAGATCAAACCATTTCTGCTGTTTAACAGTGGACCTCTGATTTAGCTCATGTATTCCACTGAGAAAATGTCTGAAATAAGAGTAACAATCTCAGGGTTCTCTGGGAATCTTTATATCCTGTTTTTTAATTTAAAGAGAATATGAAGACAGGGATAAGGAAGGAGAGCAATTACCCTGAAGTCTTTTTCAGGTGCACAAAACACTGAGAATTCTTTCTGGGCCACTCTTGTACTAATGCTCTTCTGTTGGTTACTGTTTTGACTGCAGTCTTTTACATCACAGGATCTCAGGTGTTAAATGCAGCAGTGATGTGTTGCTAGAAACAGGGAGTGTGTGGCAGTCCTAGGGGAGGAAGAGGAGAGGGAGTAAGAGTGCTGTGGAGAGAACATGGGAGCTCTGCTCAGTAAAAAGATCTTGCTGCTTTTGGAAACCACAAGAACAGATGACAGAGTGTTTCAGAGTAATTCTTCAGATTTTGGAGAATTACAATTTCTGTTGTGCTGTTGTACATCCGTAGTACATATTAAATAGTTTTGGACGTTCTGGATTGTTCTTGATGGGTGTCCTAATGCTTGTGTTTACTTAACTGGAACATCAACACCCTGACAGTTGTCACCAGCATTGTGAGGATGAATTTTTGTTGTCTCGTTCCAGCATTTAATCAGTTGAATTCAAGGGGGAGCTGCATGTCACACTGTACACTCTTTGAGATTCATAAATCTCTCTTCTGGAGATGAGTCCCCTGAACAGAGAGCAGCAGCCAAAGCCAGCTCTCCACCTCTCCTGTTGGCTCGTTCTTGCTTAGCAAGCGGTACCTAGCTGAGGGTCTGAACTTCACCCTCTCTGCCCTCCCCACCCCACCCCAGTAGTTCAGGTTCTCACGTTGCAGCTATGAGGATGAGCAGCCTGGTGGTCCCTTGCAGGTGGGCAGCACTGGGCTCAGGTTAGCTGCTGACATGGCAGGGCAGGACAGGACGTGCGGTTCAGTGTAGGATTCAAACACCAGAGCCCTGCGGGGAAGAGCTGTGCCATGTCCCTGGGGGCCTCTTGTCAGGTTCTGTTGCCTTCAGCTCAGAGCAAGTGTAGGAGGAGGGTTCCGTGTGCAGCATAGGGGAGTGTCAGGCTGTGCCACGGAGGGCTGAGGATGCAGGTCCTTGGCACAGCTCACTGCTGCTCTGCAGGGAGCTCATGAAGTGCCAGTTCCATACTTCCTGTGGCACTGCATCAGTTTGACAGCACTGGGCAGGATGAAAGGGTACTGGGAGCCCGTTCAGGTATAAAAGGCATGTGAAGAATTAGATTTGAAACAGAGTGCTCTGGCTTTCTTCAGTTCTCCCCTGTGAAGTGAAGGGTCAATTATTAATCTGGATGGCCACCCAATAAGATCATCAGTAATGACCATATTGTTCTGTGTTTCCCTTTAGTCCGTTGTTTCTGACCTACGTAATCAGGAAATACCTCTTTCTTCTGCTCTTCCTGTAGGAGCTGGTGGTGGCTTTAAGTCACCTGGTGGTTCAGTACGAGAGCAACTTCTGCACCGTCGCCTTGCAGTTCATGGAGGAAGAGAAGAATTACCCTCTCCCTTCTCCAGCTGCCACGGGTGGGTGTTGGTGGTTGTGTGGGCAGGAAAGGCACAGCCTGAAAGCGTTGGGAACTCTTGTTTGAGGAGTTTGCCCAACACAAGGACATGCTTGCTGGTGGTGATGTATCGAGCAGCACCGTTGGTAGGAAGCTGAGTGACGTGGTGGGTAGCTCTGTGGAGCACTGTGATAGCTGGCACTGGAGAAACGCATCCTGCACCACGTCCCCAGCTAAAACATAGCTGTAGCTCACCAGCGAGCTGGAGAGACTGAACACCCAGCCAAGTTCAAAGGGATTCCCTTCAGATCAAGGCTGGAGTGTATTTGTCAAGGCAGTACACAGGCTTACCAGACTTCCCTTCTTTCCCCCTCAAATTACACCTAAAACTTCAGTGTCATGTTGACCTGAGAAGTCTCAGCACACCACAATGAACCAACCACACTCTTTGCTACTGGAGAGCACCAGACAAGAAGCAGTGAAGAACTTTGTGCTCTGTGCCTGTGGTCCCATCCCTTTTGTTGTGTCTGATGCTTTGTATGAGGAATGAAAAGCCCTAGTGAAATTGTGGCTAACCTCATGTTTTCTTTAGAAGTTAAGTACATTTGAAATCTTGAAGGATAATGGGACTGTTGCAATGGAAACTTGGAGACAAGAGTATGTGCTGCCTCTGCAATTAGTTGTTTATTCTCCTTGTATCATAATGGAAAATAAGCTGCTCACCATTTGGACCTTTTGCTGTGGGAAATTAAACATTGCATGCAGTTTATATAGTGCTTTTCCTTATCCAAAAGAGTCCTGAAGTGTTTATAAGGAGGATGTGCTGGAAGCATTGGCCCCATCACCGTAATGCAGCCACCTCTGCAGTGAAATCAGATAGCTGTTCCCAAGCCATGGGACTGTGTGGGTATTCAGGAATGAAAATGAGAGAATTTGGGAAATTCTAAGTATCCAGGTCATGGGTGAAATAGGAGTTGAAACCAGGCCTGAAATTTGGTCAGGAAACTAGAATTTTCACAGCTCCTTTTAAAGAGAACGTTTACTGTATTTTTGTGCGCAGCAGCAGGCAGGAGCCTGCACACACTGCTGTGGCTGCTGCAGCTGCGTGTGAGCCCCTGCAGGGACCTGGGGACAGGAGCCATGGTGCCTCTCTGGGCAGTCTGCAGGCACTGGGGAGGGGTTTACTGCATGGAACAAAGTCACAGCCCAAACAGCAGAGCCACAGGGCCCTTGCTGGTGCTGTGCACAGAGATCCTTGTCATGCCTCAGTCCCTTTTAGCCCAAGGAGCAATGTCTACGTTCTGTTTGTACTGATAGTATTTTAGTTATGTATTTGCTGGGAAATAACCAAAAGGCTGTGATTGCCTTGGGTACATCTATAATTGCTGAATTTTGCATCCCCAGAGGGTGGGAGCTTGACACCAGTGCGAGATGGTCCGTGCACACCCAGGCTGCGGTCCGTCAGCTCCTACGGGAACATCCGAGCGGTGACCACCGCGAGGAACCTGAACAAGTCCTTGCAGAACCTCAGCCTGAATGAAGAATGTAAGAGACATCTCAAAATTCTTTCCTTTTTCTCTGCCTCTTCTTCCCCAGCCCCTTCTGCTGCAAGCTAGGAAATACCACGTGCAAAACAGCACGAGCTGGGACTCACACTTCAGCCCAGATCAGCCAGCTGCCAGCTCCAAGGACTTAGAGGAGAAGCCCCCTCAGAATTAATTTCAATTTTCTGATCATTAGTATTGATTTTTCCCAGTGTTTGGGGACTAAATGGTGCCTTCCAACTTCCTAACAACATGGATTTTTAACTGAATCTTTCCTGACCTCTTGGCCCTCACTCTGTGTTTAAACATTCCGTGTTTAATAGGGGACACTGTGGGTTTGCCTGCTCCTTCACGAGTGTTCAGGGTTTGGAAAGGGCTGTCACGCCTGGGTAAGAATTGTTCTCTCCCCAGTTCTCGTTTCAGCATCTGCCTCCTTTTCCTTTGGCAGCTGGGAGCTCTGTTGCGTTCTCTCCTGGGAATCTCAGCACCAGCAGCAGTGCCAGCAGCACCCTGGGCAGCCCTGAGAATGAAGAGTACATCCTGTCGTTTGAGACTATCGACAAGATGAGACGAGTCAGCTCTTACTCCTCTCTGAATTCACTCATAGGTGAGTAAAGCCTCTCTTACCCTTCCTCTGGCAGCCCCTTTCTGCACGTGCTCGCAGAGCTTTTGTGGAAAGGCTGGATCTTAGCTCCTGCTGGATCTTAATCCAGCAAAATCTCTTCTGACACTAGGAATGCTGCTCTTGTGTTTGGGTGGGCTCAGAGCAGAGTTCCTCCTGCTCCCATTGAAGGGCTGGAAATGCAAGCTGTTGGCTCCAGCTGTAGTTCACTCTGATGGACAGCAGACCAGGTGGGAATTTGAGCACAGGAGTGTGGTGTATGCAGGAATTCCACATCCACTGCAGTTCCAGTGCTAGAGAATGAAAGTGAGGGCTCCCCATCCCACGGGCAGTCGCAGGGCACGCTGGCACCGACTGCTGCCCGGGGTTATTTCCCATGGGCTGTATTTCTGCACAGCACAGCCACTTTACCCTGGGTCTCGCCCAGGGGAGCCTTCCCGAGCTGGTTTCCTGGGCAGGTTTGTAAGACCTGGAACATCTGGAGAGTGCTGAGCTTTCTAACAGGGCTCGGCGGTGCCTTCCCTCGCGGCGGCTGGCTCTGGGTGATGTGCAGGCTGCAGAGCCAAGTGCAGCAGCACAGGAGGAGGGGACTTTCTGATCTGTGTGTAATGGGCTATTTGCATTTCTTTTGTAGAACAAAACTGGGATGCTCATATTGAGCTGGTTCGCCTCTGTTGTTTTTCAGTGATGTTCTCAGTCGTGTCTGGTCCCTACAGCAGCACTGCTTTGAACTGGCTGGAACCGTTTGGGGATGGGGACACAGCCAGCACATGGAAGGACCTGGCTTTGAGGGGCAGGGGAGGCTGCGTGCAGCAGAGGGCTGCTGGGGGAAGTCTCTGTATTCTCTTTCTAATCACTAAATGGGCCTGTATTTTTTAGCCTTCAAAAATCAGTGATAAAAGAGCGGTGTAACTCGGAGGGGATCCACTTGGGTGCCAGACTTACCTGGGCTGAGGGAACATTTTGCTCTGCTCTGTATTTTCTGGAAGAAGTAATGTGACTTGGCTCTTCTGAGCAGAAATGTTCTGGGGTTGTGATTGCTGAGCCCCTGTAGCATTTTAAAACTATGTGTTCATTAGAAACTTGATCAGTTAGTGTGCTTTCATTGTAGGTAATGAAATGGGATCTTCAAAAGCATGACAGGAGGGCAGGAAATTTCTCTCCATCTTAAGCCAGAGCTTGAGTTTTTCCCCTTTCCACTGGTCCAAGCCGGTGTCTGCTCGGCGGCGTGTGTCTCGCAAGAGCTTTGCAGCACAGTTGGAAAAGAATCTGGAGATGAGTGAGGGAGACCTAGGAAAACAAAAAGAGCAGTTCCAAAGCCTCCCTCATTCCTATTCAATCGGAAGAGCTCATATCCAGCTGGAAACGGCAGAGCTTATAGAAGTGTTTAAAATTCATAACTCACACAGAATCCCATTACCTTCAGCAGTTGCCTGCTGAAAGCCAGGCTGCTCTCATTTCTGCTGAAGGATCACCACCTTCCAGCCTGCTCTCTCCTGCTCCCCAAGGAAAGAGTTTTCAAAATGCCATCAGCTCCAGCCCCGCTCAGCAGTGCTTGGCTGCGGCACAGCCAGCCCGGGCTCAGGTTAACCCCTTCCTTTAAATGTGCAATAAAATACTGCTGTAGAGCTAGCAGGAGTGGGGTCACTCAGGAGTCACCTGGGTGGCAGACTTGTCTTCACTGAAGAAATGTGGTGCTCTACTCTCTGTCTTTTGGAAGAAGTCAGGGTGATTTGGCTCTGCAGTAGGGACTCTGCCAAATATTTGAGAGTGAAAAGGTGCTTTGGGCACATGGGTAGACTCCAACCAAAGCAGAAATCTAGCCTGTAATAATAAAAGTAGACATGTTCTGTACTCTGCATTCCCTGGGTTGATTCACTGATGTTCAGGGTGTTCTTCCTCTCTTGTGAGCTGAGGAACGTGGTGCTGCAGGGATGGTACTGGATTGGTCCGTCCACCTCACTGACACTGCGGCATCGTACGACGTGCTTCCTCCCATGGACCTGAGGAAAACCTCTGTCCCTCCTTGTGCCACTGTACAAACAGTTCCTACAGCCCAGACACCCCAGGCAGTGCCCCAGTGCAGCAGGGACTCTCAGTCGAGGTGTGCTGTTTGCTGGCACTGTTCCTCAGCCAGACAGTCCTGGTACCAGCAGACACTTAGTTCTGGCCAACGTTTTCAAGCTGGCAAGAGGCAGTTTTTGGTTAGTCAACAAAGACCTGTTTGGATGGGAAGCAAAGTCTTGCTGCTTTTTCCATACAGCTGCTCATTAATCTTGATGTCCTGGAAATTTTTAGTTTAGTTTAAAGATAGGAAAAGAAGGAATTAAGGTGGGGGTTTTGCATACCTTGAGGCTGATTATTCATATCCAAACTGCATGATTAAAGTCTTTGTCCTACAGAGAGCATCGCTGGAAAGGTTCTGTTAAGGAGTGATCAAAGGAGGAGGAAAATGAATCTTGGAGCGATGAAATGCTGGGGAGCAGTTCTCTTTTCCAGCAGAAGAGGCTAGGGGCAGAAAACTATTTGCCATGTCACAGGATCTGTCCTGAAGAGCTGCCTCGGAGTGACACTTAGAGAGGGAGGTTACTGCAGTGAGGATGAGGAGAGCAAGAGACGTAGGTGGACAGTGAGCCATGGCAAGTAAGAGAGTTCTGAGAGAGGTGGATGCTCCTTCTCTATCAGCAGGCAATGCATTGAGATGCACAGGCGTAATGAGAAGTAACTGGTCAAGCAGCAGTGTTTATAAATAGTAACTTGCCTAGCGCAAACTGCAGGGCTGAGTGGGTTTTGGAAATGAAAGCTTGATGCAGGGGCTGGGCATGGTGGGCAGCTTTCATGTTGGCTATGACAGCCCTGCTCCAGGGAAACATTCCCTGCTCCCAGGGAACATACTTTTTCCTAACGAGACGTGAAACACCTCGTGCTTTGCCATCTGAATGGCTGTGAGGGGCTGGAGCGTGCAGGGTCCCCTGCGTGGCGCTGTGCAGGGCAGCACTTGGGCTGTGCCAGGCTCGGGGGTCACAGGTGGGGTCAGTGCTGGGGGGAGCAGACCCCAGGCTTGGGGACAGTGCCAGCTGTGTCCCTTGGGTGCTGGTCCAAGGCCCTTCCTGCAGGCGGGGGAGCAGCGCGGGGCGGCTTCTGGTGGGGAGTGGACTGCACCTTCTGGAGAGCGAGGCTGGAAATCACTGCACTGGTGTTTACAGGGGGTTAGAGAGGAACCCTGACAAAGCCTGGCAAAACAAAAAGAATAAACAAACCCATTAGCCTTCAGTTTTCCATCCGATGTGGTTCTGCCCTGTACTCGGTGACCCGGCCGCAGGGTCCCCGGCAGCTCCCTCCCCAGGCCCCCTGCGTGGTGCCTCCTCTTAAACTGATCCAAGAGTTCTGCATATGCAGAGAACATCCCAGTTGTCAGTAAAGGCAGGCAATTTATTTTTGACACTGTTAGTGGAGAGGAATCATTTTGTAAACGTAAATCTGTACTGCAGGGTCCGTTTAACTGCCTTGGAATCAGTCTGACTAATTACTGAGCTGTCTGCTGAGATTAACACCCCGTCCCTCTCGCTCGCCTCTTTGTTCGCATCTCGTGGGTATTTTTGCAGTTTAGCCCATTACATGAGGCGAAGCTGCTGCTCCTCCTGCCACCTCTGCTGCCTGCCATTGTCCCCCGGCTCGGCGCTGGGGCGGGCACAGGGGCTGGGTCAGGTGTGGCACTGGATGCAGTGAGTGCAGGAGCAGCACCACACGGGCTGGGGGAGCATGGCAGAAGAAAGGACCGGTCTTCCGAGCACGGCTCTGAGCCTCAGATGCCTTTGTAGAAATTCCCTCTGTCCCTCTCAGAGGCTGCTGGGTGAATGAGGGCTGCACCAGCGCTGTTGTGTTTGAAATTTGGGAGTGTGACACTTAGATGTATAAAAAATGTCGTTGGGTTTTTTCTTCGTGACTGCATCACGAGTGAGGTGGTTATTGGAGATGCTGGAAAATCTGATGGGTACCTGCTCGCTCTCTCTTTCTTTCCCTTTCCTTTTACTGCCTTTCAAGGGCTTTAAAAGAAACCAAGTTCAGATTTCCCCTTGGTCCTGAGCACAGGACCAAACACAGGAGCCCTGAGCAGCTCCTTTATTACCTCCCTGCTTCGGGGGCTTGTTCCCTCTCACGGCTTGCACCACTTTGTCTCTCTCTCTCTTGCTCTTTTTCCTTCCCCTCCTCCTTTTCTCTCCCTGGTAATAGAAGCTTCCAGGTTGACCATGACAATTGCAGAAATAAAACCTGGGTGGTGAGGAGCCTGGAGAAGACAGCCAGGCGCTGTATCGCCGTCCTCTGCGGCTGGAGGCCTAACCCCCCTCCAGGCACACTCACTCTACTGTGTATCAACATTTTCTTGATTTAAACAAGGGTAAAGAGCTTCTGCAAGGGACAGTGACTTTTGCCTGTTGTGCCCAAAGCCAAGCCTGGACTTGGCTCTGCACCGCTCGGTTCTGCGCAGCTCGTGCGCGCCGCACGCGCGTTCCTTGGCGCCAGAAGCCAGCCAGCCTTTGACTCTGCTGCAGTGTGACAGTGGTTATGGATTCCTCAGGTTGTCAGCTCCATTTTTCCTGGGTGGATTTGATGGTGTGGTGTCTTTGTCAGGCCCTGTATCTTACCCTAACCTTCCCCAGGCAGGTGAGCTGTAGGAGTCTGTTGTACACGGGGCCCCCAGCAAATGGGCAGCGCTGTCCAAATGGCACCAGCCTAAATATTTGTAAGATTCCTGCATGAGACTCTGCAAGCAGACACCCCTTGGAGGATCCTTTGGGTGTCAGTTGAGTAAGAGACCCTTAGGCTGTTGCCTTTGCGTTTCGCAGCGTGCTCTGTCGCACGCTGGGGCGCTGTGCTGGCCTGGCTAAGGCAGGCGGGCGTGCGAGGGGCAGCGTGCGTGCTCCGGGGGCTCCTCACCGAGCACCCCTTGCCTCCTCCAGCCAGAGCTCCCACCCCACTGTCCAGCTCTGTGCTCTCTTGGTTTGAGTATCAGGATTAGCAGCTATGCAAGGGGAGAAGCTGCTTGTTGACCAAGGAACCTTTTCTTCCTGACTTAACACTTTATATTTAGATGCCTCCAGAAACACGAGAGGAAATGCAGTAACAGCTTGATCTGTCATTTACCATCGACTGTGACTCATCTGAAATCCCTGGGTTAGTTCCCTTTTTTGTTAGTGCAGCACTTTAATATTGGCCAAATGGCTCGACTCCCCCACGACGGTGTTACAACCAGGAGACACTGGGAGGGCTGGAAGAGAGAATAACAGATTAAAGATTCGCCCGGAAGCAGCAAAATAAAATGTTCACAGGATTGTGTCAGTTGTTGCAAATGCTTATTAATTTGATTTGTACTTTGAATCTGTTCGTCCCTTCTGCTGCAGTACCAGCCAGCAGATATTCTCCTTCAGCAACAAATTGGCAATTGAAGGATTGACACAAACATCAATGGGAAAGGCTGGGCTGCACTTTCTGCGTCGCAGAGCTGCGGGTCCTGAGGCTTCCCTGTTAACATTTAGGTGTTTGGTGAACGTGTTGAATATATAAAACCCTGAACATTCAAGCTGAGTGTTAATGCTTAAAACAGCAATAAAAATAACCATAAAAATATAAGTCCCTGACTGTGGTTTTATACCATTTTGTATTTTAGTTCAGGAACTCCAAAGACACCATCTGATCTTCCATTTGGCCTTTTCAGGTTATTTGCTTCAGGAACCTACAAAACTAGCAGCTTAACTGAGCTTATTTAGGCAGTCTTTAATTTATTTCCCTTTCTCACCCTTTCATTTTACAGGCCCTTGGCAGAGTTCACAAAGACAGACAAAATGGAGGCAGAATGCCCACAAAGGGTGTTTTTGAGCTCTTCTCTTGATGTTTTCTTAGATGTCATTGTGATGTGTGGAGTCCTAATGAATTTTCTCACATAAGATCAAAGAGTTTGAGTTGATGGATTGTCATGTGCTGTGAGGCTTTGTTTTTTGTTTTGTTTTTTATTATTTTAGGTGTGAGTTTCAACAGTGTTTATACCCAAATTTGGAGAGTGCTCCTTCACCTCGCTGCCGACCCCTACCCCGATGTCTCTGACCTGGCTATGAAGGTTCTCAACAGCATTGCCTACAAGGTAACACCTTTCTGTGTTCCCGTGTGTCTCTGAGGCTTTTGGATGTTAATTTTTTCCATGCTCAGGCAAAGCATAGGTAGAGTGAACGGAATAGGTCCGTTGGAGGGCCCTGGTAAGTGGTCCTAGGTCAGTCTGGATCTATTGCAGAAGGATCTTTTAATGTTTCAAAATGATGAACACTCATGTGAGCTCTTGATCAGGTAAAATCAATAAATGGGGGAGGGCCTGGGATTGTTCTAGGGTATAAATTAAGTGCAGACCTTAGACAGTAGGTCGTGTTTAGAAGTCTGCTTATCTAGATCAGCCCCTGGGAGAAACCTTAAAGATACTTCATGAAATTATCCGTTTGCAAACTGATTTAGATTATGCAAGTGGGACTGGCCTGCAGACTGAAGCCACAACGGCTCTCCAACCCAGGTGAACTAGTACATGTGAGTCAGCATGCAGACACCCCGCCACTACTCACCTCTCCAACCCAGGCCTAATCCACCTAAACCACCATCCTCATCGCATTTCATCCTCCAGGGGTGACAAGATGTCCCTGGAGGCTGCCGTCACTGCTGATTCAGAATTGCCAGCGTGGGGAGCTGTAGCAGCACCCTCACCTTCCACCCGAAACGAAGCACCAGGCCACCCCAGAACATCTTCTCACCAGCAGCCTTCCCCTTCTGCGCCCCAGTCGGTGGTGTCGAACGCTCTGCGAACGCCCTCCTTCCCCCCCCGCTTTCTGGTTGCTCCAGCATCGAGCCCATGAGCCATTGCAATGCAGGGTGATGTCACTTACTGACCCTTCCCAGGGAACTGTCCTCAGGCTTCAGCCTGAGGCTCCTGGGCGAAAGCTGCAGTAAGAGACGCCAGCATTGCGCACTGCCATCGCAATGCCTTAGAGATTTCCTGCTTTTACATCTGGGGTTCTCTTGAGAAAACAGTTACTTATGTGTTTGAAGTGTGTATGTCAGGGAGTGGTGAGGTGTGGGGTTTGGGACAGAGAATTAGTTTGTCAGGGGGTGCAGCAAGGTCAGCCCTTCCCTGGTGATTCCATGTGCAGCAAACTGCTGTCAGGCTGGAGGTGCCACGCTGAGGTGAATAAGAAGGGAAAAGGTGAAAGATTTCCCTCTCTCTGCTCTAGATGCAGGAAGCTTGTTCAGTTTTGTATTTTGGAAGGCTCTTTGCAAACTGGAATATTTCTCCTACTGTGGGATTAGAAGGGATAGAAAGAGGAACTGGATCTCCTTTTCCCATCTTAAGTACTTTTTCAGGACTTGCTCTCTTGCGGGTGGAAGGAGACGTATCGGTGCTGGGAGGTGTGCTCTGCCCTGCAGACACCTTCACCAGCTCTGCCGTGGGCTGCTGAGCCAGCAGGAGTTTCAGTCATCATCTTGTGATGGCTGGAGTGAATGTTGTGGCCAGGCTGGTAAATTCTGTGTGGATTCCGACAAGTTTGGACCTAAATCTCTTGGTACTGAGTGGAGCCCAAAAGCTCAAGTGGATGGATATCCTCCAGCTCACGCTCTGCTGCCCAGCCAGCTGCCCTGCCCCTGCCTTCCTCAGGCAATGGCTTTTCAAATGGTTTGCAAAATAATAAAAGCAGCATTCCCATTTGCAAGGATTTTCATCTGGGGGTGCTTCAGCGAACAAAACTGACTTGTTCTTCTTCGCCTTCGCCGTGTGATCCACAAGGAGAGTGTTTCACTGTGCGGGTTGGGCAGCTGCATGCAGAGTGGGCTAGCTGCAGTGCACCTGGGGTACTGTGGGCTTTGCTTCTGCCACTACCACCTGCCTTAGGTAGCTCCTAAAAAGCCTTTTTTATTTAAAAAAACCCAAACAACCCAATCCTAACAACAGCCCCACCAAACCTGAAGTTTGTGCTGCGGTTCGTTCGGCCGTGCTGGTGCTGCTGGGCTTTGGAGCTGAAAGACCTGAACACGTGAGCCAAGGGTGTGCACCCCTGGATGGTCTCACTGAACTGCATCTGTGTTTTTGGTGAGCTAAATATTGAGCCTCAAAACGTTGCCAAGCTCTGTGCTCTAAGTCTTTATGATTTCTAGACACGTTTTGTGCCAGGTGGGCGTTCGTCGTGTCGCTCGGCCGCCCTGACGGGTGCTCACGGCTCACTGAGAGCAGCGTGGCTGGCGAGTGCTAGGAGAAGTCATTTTTAATTTTTAATTTACTGCTTTTCAGTCCCCTGCAGTAGAAGAGGGGCCCAGCACTGTGATCCTGTGGCTGTGTGGAAGCCCAGTTAAGAGCCTGTGTTTGCAGCGCGGTTACCTGCCAGGCACCGGGTGCGGCGTTTGCTCGTGGGTTCAGATGAGCCCGGCTGCGTTCGGGTTTTCGGTGGAGCCACGAGTCCAGGTCTCTGTCACTGGGGAGCCACGAGTCCAGGTCTCTGTCACTGGGGAGCCCCAGTGGTGGCTGAGCAGTGCTGTCTGCCAGCAGCGGGTGTGTGGGTGGCGCAGGCGTGTGCTCCTGGCTCTGCTCTGTTCGTGGCTCCGGCGCAGCCGGCGGGGCTGTGGTTGTGTCGGTGGTTCGGCTCTCATTCCCAGCCTCAGCTCTGGAAAAATCCCAGCCACGCTTTTCGCCCGTACCCAAACAAACAGAAAGGGCCCAGGAAGCAACGTTGGCCTTTTGAGACTTTGTGAAATCACAATTCATTACGGGAGGTTTCCTTCCTCCCAGGTGACTTCATCCAGCTGTTCTTAGTGGGGGGCTCGAGGCGAAGTTATCCCAGGAGTTACTCCTTCACGACATCACTCCTTGGTTCAGGCTGTTCTCTGCATGAGCAAGTAATTCTGACAGTGTGCTCTTTTTTTTTCCCCTAACCTGGAGTCAGTTTGCACAATTATGAATTACCATCTCCCCTCCTGAAAAGAGGTTATTTGACTGGCAAAGGAGGAAATTCCCAGGAAACAGGGAGCTGCTGCCTCCAGTGAAACACACTGTCACATCACTGAGCTGCAGCCCTCACGCTGCTCGCTGCCTGCAGAAAAGAAATGGCTTTTTTATTGTTCCCAGGAAGAGGAAGGCTTCTGCCACACTGATCCCTCTGTACCCCTCCAGCAGATTACCCTGAGCTGGCCTTGTCCCTCTGCTGTGAAACGAGGTGACCTGACCCACTCCAGGTGACAGAGACCTGACTGCAAGATCTTAAAACTGAGCCTTCTGTGACTAATTAAACTTAGTTATGAATAATAATATGTCACTAGCTGCTAAATAGTTTCTACTTCCTTTCCATTCTCATTATCTGCCCCAGCCCCCTGTAGTAACACCTGCTCACAGGAGACCCCACTGCATTCCCCAGGGAGGGAGAGATGAGTGGCCCTTAGGACCCTCCCACCCCCATGAGAAGGAAAATAACTTGTGAAGTGAGCCCGTCTCGTACGAGGAGGCTGCTCAGGGACAGCCAGGCTGACCAGAGGTCCTGGCACTTGCCTTCCCAGCAGGGGCAGTTGGGTGCTGGCTGCAGTGCAGGTGTGCTGCACGGTGATGGTCATCGCTGCTCCGACCCTTTGGAGCCCGACAGATGATGGCCAGGGGGGTTGAACCCTGTTGGGCTGAGGGAGGTGAAAACCTCGCTGGGTCTTCTGAGGAAGGAGAAGTGGAGGTTGTCCCAGAAGATTGTTTGGCTCCTGCAAGGAGAGGGCAGGGTGTCTGCCAGGCGTGAGCTCCTCAGATTTCTCTCTGCAGCAGACATGTGTGGGCTTTAACTGCAAAGAGGGATGCTCTTGTTCAGGATGTGGGAGAGGAGTTGTCCAGAGGCATTGGAGAACTTCTCCCTTTCTAAAGGGGAGGTTTGTTTGCACGGGGTGAGCAGCGTGTTCCTCAGGCTCTCTCAGAAATGGGGCTCTGGTGGCCGAGTGCCAGGGTACCCTTTTGCAGGAGGACTGCCTGTGTTTTGTAGAGCTCGGAGCAGCCCAGCCACGTGTGTCCTCTGCCTTCCCCTAGGAGCAGATGTGGTGCATCCCCTGAGCAACTCCAGCAAAGCTTGGCTCTCCTTAGGGGAGGTGGAGGAGCAACAGGAGGTGGTTTCAGGCAGCTGCTGGGTTTATGAGGAGAGCTCTGAGTGGAAGATGAAATCAGGGGCAGGGTGGGTGCTGGAGTTGCCGTGGCAGTGAGACGTGCAGCCCTCTGGTGCGAGGCAGAGCCTGGCTGCTGAAGGGAGCCCCGGGCTGTCTGCCTGCAGCGTGTTCCCAAGTGCTGGTGCAGGCCATAGGCTGTAGCTGATGTAGGGGAAAGGCTGATGTGTCAGTCCCAGCCATTTCCCTGCACCAGAAGGGTACTTTCTGGTAAGTATTTTCTGACTAAAATAGTAGTAAAATCATCCTATGTGTTGGGAACTGCACAGAGGCTTTTTTTCATATGCATTTTTAAACATACAGATAGAGCTTAACTTCACATAACCCCAGGTGTGGGATTATGTCAGCTTGCAGACAGCGGCGGGCGGTGCTCTGTGGCCTTGGCTGTTGAGGACTCTGCTGTGTTTTTTCTCTAGGCCACAGTAAACGCTCGCCCCCAGCGCATCCTCGACACCTCCTCGCTGACGCAGTCCGCCCCTGCCAGCCCCACCAACAAGGGCATGCACATCCACCAAGTGGGGTAAGCTCCAGCCTTCCTTGGCAGCACTTGTGCTGGAATGGGTTAGGTGCTCCCTCCCAGTGGCCACTCGAGCAGCCGTCCCAGTTACCTGCACCAGAGAGGGTGAACGTGCCACAGTCTCAGCAGCTTCTTGTTTTAGCACTGGGGAGGTGTTCAGAAACAAAAGCTCTGGGAAAAGGTGGGGAGTTTCTTCCTGGTTTTCTTTTTAGGACAAATAGTAACAAGGCACACTAATTATCTAAAGATGAATTGAAAGGAGGAGCTCACTGCTGCTGGTTTTACTGACACGCTCTGGCCTGACCTGTGCAGTGTCTCAATTTCCCCTTGCAGTCTGAGCTCGATTTCCTGCCCTTTCAGCTGATAAAAGCCAGGATTAGCTGATGCTCCCCAAACCATGGCTGAACTGCAGCGGAATTGAGATAATGGTATGGGCAAAGCTAGGGTTTGAAAATGTGATTATTTCCCCAAACCTGCTCTGCAGGAGCAAATGCCACGCGTTAGATCTCACAGCCCCATCGTCAGCATGCACCAGGAAGAGTCACAGCTGGAGCAAAAAGCCCAGAACTGCACAGTCGTGGCTTCCTCCTGCTTTCTGGTAGTACAATGTGACTGTGCCATAAGATAAATCTCAGTTTACATGTCAATTAAAACACTTTTCTGTGGGCTGGCAGGACTTCAGCCTGCCCACTGAAATGGGGTGTGCAGTCGGTGTGCCTTGGGTCAGCCCCCGTGGCCGTGTGGCTGCTGGGTTCCCAAAGCCTTCATTCTCTGATCCTCAGTCTGGAGCTGGTGCAAAGCCCACTCCTGTTTGGGGTGTGTGTCTTGTGGAGGGGATGGGGGGTTGTGTTCCTTTGCTTGGTTTTGTAGAGGAAGCACAGCAGTGAAGTGTAGATCTTACAAGAAAGAAAGGGAGTAAAAGCAGTGTAATTCACACACAGGAGCAGGCAATGAGCTGGAGGCAGTGTCCCCTGCCTGCTGTGTGCTGGGGCTGTGCTCTGTTCCCCTGACTGTCTCCTGTCCTGGGAACCCAGGCTGAGCGATTGTCCAAGGTGGGAGCTGCCTCAGGCCGTGCCTCCAGGGAACGCGTGTCAGTGCTCAGGAGACGAGCGTGGGTCTCCTGTCCAGCGCTGCCTGAAGCCTTTCCCTCTGTTTGCTCTTCAGAGGGTCACCTCCAGCCACGAGCACGAGCAGCTCCAGCCTGACCAACGACGTGCCGAAGCAGCCGGTCAGCCGGGACATGGGCTCCGTGCGCCCTGCCAACGCCGGCACCGTGGGGGTCCAGTACACACCCCACTCCCACCAGTTCCCCAGGACACGAAAAATGTTTGACAAAGGGCCCGAACAGGTAAGGAGCCTTTCCTTTCAGCTCTGGCTGCTTCCCCGCCCCGCTGGGGTTTGTCACACACCTCTGGTCTTTGTGGTTTGTTTCTGCATTGCTCTCGTTTGCCTCTGGCTGCTGTTAGCTCCGGGTTGGCTTCCTCTAACCAATAACACAGCAATGGATTAATTCCTTTTCTTCAGGATAAATTTTGGTTTATAGCTTTTGATAGGGCATTATTCACTCCTGCTGCTACTAAGAAGTGTTTAATCAGAGTGGATTGATCGTTCTTCCATAAACATTTGTCTGCCTGAGTGATAACACAGAGTCAGATCTGTGACCCTCAGATGCTTTTTCTCCAACCTCAGCACAGTGGGGACCAAGGAGAGCAAAGGGGAGATTCCTCTTCCTTTAACGTACTCAAGAGGGACTGATAGGTGCTTCTGCACCAGAGTGCTCACCACAAGCCCAGCTAGGAAGACCAAAGCTCATCACAGGTCATAGGATCGTATTTCTGAAAAAAAAAGGATGGAACCTGGTTGAGTGGAGTGGTCTTTCTGTTTTCTGTTTGGATGTCCTGTGCCTCGTAACATACTCAGTCCAGGTCTGCCCTCGATGTGAAGCTGTGTCTGTGCTTTATCCTGGGTCATCTTCACTGCTCCACGGGTTCTCATGCCAGATGCTTGGGAGAACCTGAGAAAACTGGTGGTGGTCCAGTGCTGCTCCAGCCTGGTTCTGGGTGGTGCTGTGCAGAGGAGGGAATTTGTGCGTTTCGAAAGAGTTCATGCAATGGCAGTGATCTTAAAGCTGGGTGTAAGAATTTCCTGTCCTGGGCAATGTGCTGCTCTCCCCTGCCCAGTGAAGTGCTGAAGGTGCTGTGGGTACTGCTGTGTGCACACCGTGCCCAGTGGGACGTGGGCTCACACCCTCTTCTCTCTCCGGGCAGACCACTGACGATGCCGATGACGCCGTGGGGCACAAGAGCTTCATTTCGGCCACGGTGCAGACGGGGTTTTGTGACTGGAGTGCCAAGTATTTTGCTCAGCCAGTGATGAAGGTAATACTTCGGTATCTCTGTGCGTGCTCTCCGAGGCACAGCACCCCAGCTCTGGAGAAGTGCTGCAGTGCTGAGCGCAGGCTGGTGGCTTTCTCTGCTCCTCCCTTCCCTTCCATCAGGCTGGGAGGGGAAGGAATGGACTTGCTTGCATCATGCTGCTCTAGGGAGCTGCATGACCACTGTGCCTGGAAAGTAGCAGGGAAGAAATCATCAGAGGGTGCAGAAGAGTTAGACAGGACAGCAGTGTGTGAGTGGGGAAAGAGCCCACAACAAAAGCCCTGCATCCCGAGGAGAGCAGTCGAGAAAGAACACAAAAATGAGGCAAGGTTCTGTAGCTGGCCTGGATGCCCTGGGTTTGCACAGCTGCAGGCTGCACTGCAGAGCTGCTTCATTGTGAACCTGCTTGTCTGTAAATTGAAAATTGCATTAGAGTAAAAACGGATTTTTTAATATAAATAAATGGAATAAGGAAGGTCCTTTGTTGCAGGCAGGGCTGTGAGAGGCTGGAGAAGGAGAGGTGCTGTTTCCTTTCTGACATTCTAGCTGAATTTCCTGGCTGTGATGATAGTAAAGCAAGCAGGGAGATGGTGGAGGCTCCTGCCTGGGGTGGAGGTAGCCCCGGGGCAGCAGCGCGTGCGCTCCTCGTGAGCTGCTCTGGGCTCCAGGGCGACCTCAGAGCAGTGCTGTGCTGATGGGCACCCTGTATAGACGTCTGTAACTTAGAAAGGAGAAAGTCATAGTGACTGGACATGTGGATCACTGCCTGGGGGAGCCTCGGGAAGCATTGGTGGTGTTTTTAAAAGTGGGGTTTTTTTTTAAAAAAAGGGGTTCTATATTGGCAAAGAATGAGGGCAGTAATGGCAAATCTCCACTGAGATCTCTTTAGAGGTGAGTGGTTTCTGGTAACTCAGCTGGCCTTATGTGAAGTGAGAGATCAACTGACACCTTATTCTAGGAAAAAAAAACAAAACAGAGCTCTGAAAAGATGGGCAAAGATTGACAGTGACTGGAAACAGAAACTCTTAAATTCCCAGAATCTTTTAGCCAAAGATCAGGTTTCAATTTGAAGTATGAAGTAAAAACAAGCAGTAAATATCACCTTATTATAAGGCAAGTCTCCAGGTACTTGGGAATTGAGCAGCACTGACTGTAACAGAACTTTCAGCTTCATTTCTTGGAGCTATCACCATTTCTGTGAACAATAATGCACAGTCTGTATTAATGCCATTGCCTGAGCAGCTCAGCAATGGATGTTTACATCCAATCACTGATACTGAAGTCTTAATGAGGAAATTGTACATTTTACATGCTGTCTCATCCAAGAATTGCCACTGAGCCATCCGTCACCTCTCCTTCCAGTCTTCAGGCATGTTCAATTGTTTGGTGATGAGGTGAGGTAACTGCCCCTGAGGGGAGGGATGTCAGAAAGCTAGTTACAGGGCAGCCAGCTTCTGTGCAGCATTGATTGCTTTAGAGCATGACCAGGAGGGAAGAGTAGATGGTGATTGCTGGACACTTCCTCAGCTGCCAGTGGAATTAACTTTCTTCTGATATCATTAGCAGAATAATTCGTTAGGAGATACATCTGGCCTGTGGGTTGCTTGGTCAAGCTTTAAGCCAGGCTGTTCTCTCACCAAGATGAGTTTTGGTGTCTTGATTCGAGTGCAGAAGAGAGTACAGGAGGAGGAGGAGGGTGTTGTTCCGTCTCTTAGTTCTTATTAAAAACATTTGTCTGCTTTCTAAGGAAAGCTGTTCCCAGTGAAGAGGGGTGTCTTTATTAATAAAATAAATCATGGGAGGCAGGCAGTCAAAGGCAGGTTTGGTGGGTAGATGGGGAGCTCTGTGTGTGTGTATGTGTGGGTTTGGGACTTCATGTGCATAAAACAGAGAAAATTACTTTAGGGGAGGAAAGGAGAAACGTGGTGCATTCCTGTACTAATTCATGGAAGCCAGGGAGGAGGAGTCATGGAAACCGAGAGCTCCCCAGCACCCAGTGGGGCTCAGTGTCTCAGGGTGAGAAGGAAGGTGCTGCAGGGTGCACCCCTGTGCACACCACGTGTGCTGTGCTCCTCCTGCCTCCACAGGCACAGCAGGAGAGGCACGTGTCACAGCCATGGCTCCTGTAAGAGTTCCCGGGGTGTTTCCCTTTGGAAACACTCACTGGTGGGGCTTGGGTTTTCTGAGCACAGACTGTCCCCAGCAGCGATGTTTGAGGTGAAGGTGGAGCAAAACAAAACTGTGTTTTCTAATAAAGCAAGGAAGAGAATTGATTTCCCCATTACTTTTGTAAAGCAGCTTTAAAAGGCCAAGCAGAGGGGGCTGTGCTGTGCTGGCAGGGCACTGTGCTTTGTCGTGAGAGTGGTGGGGTGTGTGCAAGGGACAGGGAGAGGTCCCTCCACGAGAACTTTGTGTTTCCTGGTTGCTGTTTGTGGCATCAGGCGGGGGGGCTGTGCAGTACCAGGGGGGTGGCTGCGTTTCCACGGAGCGTTCCCTTCCAGGAATCCCTGTTCCTGCAGCAGGAAGGAACAAACAGCCCTGGTGGTGGCTGCTGCCTTGAGGGGACTGCAGCCTCCTGCAAAAGGCACAGAGCAAAATCTACCCAGCACCGATGGAAAACGATGACACTGATGTTCAGTTCCAATGCTTCATTCGGAGATGCTGCCTGCCATCATAAACGGGGAACGACAAGACAACTATTCCTGTAATGAATAAACATAAAGTGACTGTGAGTGCATCTTAGTCATATTTAATTTATGAATTTAGTTTTGCTTCATAGACCTTGCTCTGAGAATGCTTTCACTGGAAAGATGGAGGGATTAATTTCCAGTGTAAATCACCGGCTCAGTTTCAAGCCATCGTACCGAGTTTGATTTATCGATTATCTAATCAAACAAATGGAGAAGGGAAACGCTGCATTGTGGATTCGCAGTGTGCCAGGAAAAACAGCGACCTGCCCCAGCTCCAGTCTCTGCAGGAGTCTTTCCTCTTCCTGACAGCTCTGGTGGCACGAGGCTGCTCTGGTGGCCTTGGCCCGGGAGGCGCAGGACAGCCTGGCTGCCAGCTGCCAGGGAGCCGGGAGCCGGCATCTGTCATTGCCAGGGCTGGCAGAGCATGCGGGCAGAGCTGGTGAGGCTCCTGGAAGGTGAGAATTACATAAGGAATCCTTCCTGCTAAATCCCTGCCTGCACTTCAGCACTGTGCCTTGGCCCCTGTCCCGAGCCCTGGTGGAGCAGAGCCTTCCCTGCAGCTCCTGCAGTCGCGCTACCCGGGGAAACTGCATCTCCTGGGGCCGTCTGCTCGGTCGTCCCCGCTCCCCGTGTCGAGAGCAGACAGCGTGTCAGGAGGAAATCTTCGCTGGCTCTCAGATGGCAGTGCTTGGTGGGAGGTTTGGGAATGGTGATTGGTTTCTGAGTGGCAGCTCGGAGATGCTCGGGATGGGTGGCATGTCATGGTCCTCAGCGGGTGGCTCTGCTCGTGGCTCCCACGCACCTCGGGGAGCTGAGCCACAGCCAGCACCAGGCTGCTGTTTACTGAATGCTGACATGGGAGCTGGCTGGGAGAGAGACAGACACATGAGTGATGAACCTAAATAGTTCTTTTGCATAATAGTTTCTGGTTTTCCAGCCAGGATCAGCTGGGCTAGATGTCACGGCTCTGCTGCACACAGCCCCACGTCCTCCCAAGCTTGCCTGTCACCAGAAGCTCCTCGTGACCTGTTCTGTGGGGCTCATATTGTCACAGATTCCTGCTCCCCCCTGACAGTCTCCTCCACACATCTCTGGCCCTCAGTCACGTGGGTGTGGGGGGAAGGACTGCGTTTGGCCTGCGTGCTCTGACTCTGCTCAGCCCTCAGAACCGTGCCTGGTCAGCAAAGGCACGCTAACTGCCTGTGTCACGCTCAGCTGAACTAGGACAGAGTGGCTCTGCGGGGTTACAGTGATGTGCAACACTTGTTAAGGATGAGTTGAGTTCAATGGAGTTTATTTCATTAAAGGCATTGTATGTTTGCTCTCTGATAACACTCTGGAAGGACCCACGGGGAGTTTTCTGCGTTATTCTTGCCGTTTGTCTTCTCTCAAAGCTCTGTGACCCTCCCACAGTATCGCAGGATCCTGCCAGGTTTCTTTCTATGCAGCCTCAGGCCCCATCACTTCCTCTTTTTAACTTGCCTGTTCACCAGATCCTGAATGGCATCAATCAGCTTAAGGATAACGCTGGGACTGGTGAGAGCGGAGCCTGGGTCGGACGTGGAGCCACCTAGAGTCAGTACGTCGTGCTCAGCGAGTGTATTTTGGGCATCTTCAGCTCTGATCCCAGCTGGCCCTGGGGGAAGCTGTTGGACACACACAGATCCTAGCGGAAGCATCTTTGCAGGATCCTCCCATATGGATTCCAAGGTGATGACATCCCCCGTCTGCGGAGCCTTTGGCACAGGGAATGTCATTGGTTGAGTCAACTGGACCACAGCCAAGACTTCAACATATGCCCCTAGTGTTCTCCTCCTGCAAGGAGCTGGATTGCACTGGGAGTGGTGACACAGATACAACCCCTTCACAGCACAGCGATCCTCTGGGTGAGCAGCTGGGACTCCCCTGGGCCACAGCCTCAGGGGATGAAGAGGAAGACAAAGGTGGCCAACAGATAACTGTGGAAAGAGAGGCTGCCCTAGAGCAGACGTGAACTGCAGGTGCTGCAGGAAGATGCCCAGGCACTGGAAGTGGAACAGGCCAGGTAAAGACACCTGTGTGTTCTTTGCTGTGCTGAGGACAGGGCTCTTGCTGAGGACAGTGTCCAGCTTTTGGGTTTGTCACAGCCAAGCAGCACACCAGCAGTGCAGATGCAAACACAGGAACTGAACCAGAAAGCAGACTGGATGGATTCCATGCAGGAAAATCTGGGCAGGGCCCTTCTCTGCCCTCCTCAGCTGGTGCCTGGATCCTGCGTTGGATGTCAGTAACTGCTGGGCATCTGTGGCACCGAGCTGCTCCCTCCCTGGTGTCCTCCTGCTGTGCCTGCAGGCTGCTGCGGGAGGGAGCTCTGTGCAGTAGCAGAGACGAGGTGTGTTCAGTGTCTGAGGAAACACCTTTGCTGACCTGGCAAAGCACAGAACATTCTGTCACCCGGCGCAGGCGTTGTCTCCAGGATGGTCACAGCAGTCAGGGCACACCTGACGAGATGCAGAAGGGTTTTGTCAGTGTCAGTTCTGCCCAGCCAGCAGAGGAAAGCCTCAGGTAGTGGGCAGTAACGGTGCCATTACTCTACCTAAGGAAATGATGATAACCATTCTAATCACTTTTTTAAGGGCCCAGGGATGGATGCAGGACTCGAGGATCCCCCCGTGTCTGTCAGAGAGCTGGGCCTGCAGGCTGCAGCCTCGGGTGTGCGCTCGAGGGTCAGGGCTGCACAGGAAGCACGTTGTTACACTCGGTTTTAAGAGGTTCTGTGTGTGCCTTTTCAGAAATAAATGCTTTGGTGTAGCTGGGCAAGAGTTGTGCTCTTTTTGCAGGGAAATCTCGCCCTCTTGCTGCGTCCATCGTGCAAGTCTTCACTTTTCTGGAGGGACCTCAGCGTGTGTGGGCTTTGGTTGTCAGTGGCTGGACCTTTGATTGTTGGCTGTTTGGTGGTTTATTGTCTCTGAGGCAATCAATACACACAGTGTCAACATAACAAGCGGTGTTGGGGACTTCTCACAAGCCAGCCTGCCACAGCTCCCCTGGAGAGTTGTCATCCCACTGGTGACAAGCTGCATGTGGCCCTGGCCTTGCCTTTGTCTTGGTTTCTTGCTCAGTCCCTGTTGCCATCTGCTCCTGCCCTTGCAGGTGTATGCAGGACGCAGCAGGTGAGTGGGGTTTGAGTGGACAGACCACTTTGCCCCAAGCCCCATCCCCTGCTGCTCAGCAGAAGGTGCCCGAGGAGGGGATGAGCTCAGGAGCACGGGCAGGCGCTGAGGAGCACAGCCCAGGGGGGTTTGCTGGTCCTGCTGAGCCTTCTGTGGCCATCCTGGCCTCTTGTGTGCCTTTCTGTATCGCCGTCCTGTCTCCTCTCTGCAGAGTGTCTCATGCTGCAGTCACTTGCACCAAGTGTGCTTCCAGCTCTGCCCGAGGCTTCTGTCAGACAGGTCCACTGGTGCTGCAGTGCCGAGGGACCGTGCCCTGAGAGATCTCGTTACAGGAGGAATCTTTATTGCTGGTAGCAGATGATAAAAACAACTGCCTGCTCAGGCTCCTCGGAAGAGTGAAGTTGCTGTTCTTCAGCCCTGAAAGCCCAGCAGTTCCTTTAATCTGGTGTTCTTTATCTGCTGGAACGAGGAGCTCTGCTCAGCCGCGGGACCGCGTATTCCTCAGTCCTGAGCTGTGAACGCCGCTGGGTGCCTGTAGGATTCACCCTTCTGCCCCTTCCCTTCTCTTCCCCTGGCCTTTCAGGTCTTACTTTAATTTATTCCCAGGCAAGCTGGGTTTTCATTAAGGTGGAGGTGTAATCTCCCCGCTCTCAGATCTCCTCTGATGTATTTTATCTGAGGTGTGTTTATTGCTTTACATTATCAGTCATTTGTCATTGCCCTTCTAATAGGTGTCATGTTCCTGAAAATTGGAATAGTAGTGCTGGCTTTGTTGTCAGGAGGAAAGGTGAGGGGTGAGTTTCTTTTTATTTATTTTAAAGAGGCAAAAATTCAGCTCAGTCATAGTTGTTTTCTAGGGTACAGTGCATTTTGAAGACAGTGTGTGTAACAGTGGCAGCACTGGTGCAGAATCCAGCACTGGAGCAGAAGCCAGCACTGCCCTTCTGGCCAGAGGACAGGTTCTGTGGGAAAGCCAGGGCAGAACTGCTGAAGCCTGGAGCTTTGGGCTGTGAATAAGGCTGATAAAACAGATCAGAGTGGCTGCATACTGCTCCAGGACCTCTCCAGTTGCAGGTGGAAGTTGGTGGGTAATCAAATCAGGGTGACATGGGGGCATCATTTTCCTGCAGCCAGTTGTGGTATGGAAAGCTGGAGCAGTTGGTGGTACTAGTAAATGTGGTCGTGGTAACTTGAGCATCTCAGGGATTTCAGAATAAAGTAGAACGCCTTTTCTGGCCTGCAGTCATCTGTCAGCCATGAAAGACAGACCTTAATGTGCTCTGAGCTGTCTGTCTGTATCAAAGCTGTGCTCTGTCTTTAATCTCAGGGTTGTTATGTGATGCTTTTCAGCTGAAAAGTGTTAAGCAGAGTGATCTGTGTTGCCCTGAAATCAGACTTGCATTGTTTAGGGAGGAGAGGCATTCCGGGATGCGGGGGAGAGGGGCTCCCTCCCACCCATCGCCTGTGGGTGGTCTGAGTGTGTGTGGTGCTTCAGGAACCCATGTCCTTCCTTGGGGGAAATGCCTGCGACTTGCAAACAAAACACAGGGCAGCAGAAGGAAAGGGGGGGAGATGACAGACGATGGGGAGGATTTAGATCAGATGCTCAGCTGTTTAATAACATAAGGTCCCATGAGCTCCTCCATTCACTGCCTGGAGCTGGAGACCCTACAGAATTCATGGCTTTGTGTGTGTGGCAAAGGTAACTCCTGGAGTTCTGGTGGTGACTCTTGTTTTGTGTCGTGAACATGCTGGTCCACGGGAAGATCCCCGAGGAGCACGACTTGGAGAGCCAGATTCGCAAGGAGAGAGAGTGGCGGTTTCTGCGCAACGCCCGTGTCAGGAAGCAGGCCCAGAAGATCATCCAGAAGGGTGAGTGAGGGTGTCCCTCTGGCCCCAGCTCCCAGCACTGCGCGTGGTCGGGACGCTGGCGTGGCAAACCCCAGTTAATAGTGGCCCTCAGACTGGGAGTGTGCCTGTGTGCTGTCCCAGCTCCTGGGCGGTGGCTGGGGTCTCCAGCCCTGTGTCCCATCACATCTCTGCAGGAGCTGGAGCAGCCAGTGGGAAATGCATCGTTCCAGGGCCCTGGTGCTGGTGTGCTGCTGGGGCCTTTCCTCCCCTGCAAAGCTGGGTGGATGCTGGAGGTGATGTTTTCAAGGGGAGAGAAGGCAGAATGTTGTAGGATAACCTTCAGAGCTGGTGCCTGGGGGAAGGGCCCGGGCAGTGGCTGCCCTGTGGCCAGCCAGCCGTGGTGACCCCGTCCCCCCCCACGGCTCTGTCACGTTCCCCGCTCTGCCGAGCTCTGGACAGGATTGCTGACTCCTTACATCCCATCATTACATCCTTGGTTCTGGTGTGTCTGGCGTGTGCTGCTTGCACGTGTCCCTCCGACGTGCCTCGGGTCCTCGTTCATCGGTGTGCACTCTCCAGAAAGCCGACACTGCTTTTAGCTGTGACTTCACTCCTCTACGAGGCAGCAGCTGGGCTTGAACTCTTTTAGCACAGGAACTGATTGGAATGGAGTGGAGCCCAGTGAAGTTCCCTCAGGAATTTGCATACTTTAATTATTCCTGCTTGTGTGCCTTGAACAGCAGAGCCCGGGGAGCGGCGTGGCTGGGAGCGCTTCCCACGGCATCCCGGGGCAGAGCTGGCTGCACGGGGGCTGTTCCCCCCCAGAACTGCTCACTGTGGCACCTGGAGCTGGGAATAATAATTTGCTGAGTGAAGAACTGCCCAAGGCTCAGGCTCCTGCGTGCACCTGCCTGGGTGGAGGTTTGCTG
Source organism: Podargus strigoides (assembly GCA_028020825.1). Lineage (NCBI taxonomy): Eukaryota > Metazoa > Chordata > Aves > Caprimulgiformes > Podargidae > Podargus > Podargus strigoides. The sequence goes on from CM051638.1 coordinate 1,017,029, forward strand.
GGCTCACCTCCCTACAATGAGTGAAACCACAGAATATCATAAACCAGAGTGATACAGAAATGAAACTGGAGCCCAGGAGATGACTCGGGAGGTCTTTGGAATACAAAGAAGGGGATTTTTCATGCTTGCCTGAAGAAGTGAAACCTTTTTCTAGACAGTGTTCATATTTGGTGGCTTGACCTGAGCGACTAGCATGCCAGTATTCATTAAAAAAAAATGAAAATGTGAAATATTGAAAAGAATTAAAATAGACTTAGGATCTTTTAATGGAAATTAGATTGAATGGATGCATTCTAAAACAAACTAGAACTGAGTAAACATCTCCTGGGCTTACAGTTCTGTGTGAGCAATTCAGACTGTGCCAAAAAATTGCAGTGTCAGGGGTACCCACACTGACTGGGGATCGCAAATTGTTCTGAAGAAAAGATGAGCAAGGTCTTTAACCATCATTTTAATGTCTCCATGGAAAATCTATTTTTCATTTGCAAATTAACCTAAAATTTACAAGAACTGCAATGCAAAGTTACATAGAATAATCCACGAGCAAAACTGAAATGCTGGATTTTAAGTCAGAAAGAAGCGTTTTCCTTTTTTTATTATTTTTAAAAAATAATGTTGATGTTTCTGTCCACACAAACTGGTGTCTCTGGGTGGTGCTTGCTTGTGGGGCTCTCGTCACTTACCGAAGTGAGGGTCCCCACTTTGTCACCACAGTTTGTAGTTTGTACTTTAGGACGTGAGCCAGTCGGGGTGGAGGAGGGGGGCTGTGAGGAGGGTCCTGAAGGAGGAGAGTGCTGGGGGAGGCTGGGGAGGAGGAGGAGAGTGGTAACGTGGCACTGGGAAGCTGAGGGGTCTGAGCCTCGTCCCTTGGGCGGGGTGGCCCAGGCCCTGAGCCCCGGCTGCCTCCTGTCCCCCAGGTATTTCCCGGCTGGACGATCAGATCTTCCTCAACAGGAACCCGGGCGTCCCCTCCGTGGTGAAGTTCCACCCGTTCACGCCCTGCATCGCCGTGGCCGACAAAGACAGCATCTGGTGAGGGCTGGGCGGGCCCTGCTGCCCTGCTGGCACGTGGCACCTGCGGGCTGTCACGGGCAGCACCGCCACACGTGTCCCTCCTCTGCTCCCCGCTCCCTTCGGGGCCGTCCTTCCCTCTCTGGGGGCAGGAGGACAGGGCAGTCCCCCCACAGTTGGGTGCCGTGGCTGTAAGTGCTGCAGAAGTCCTGTTGCACAGGAGGTGCTGGGTTACAGGCTGTGAGTGAATCCTGAGGTTTGCCATCCTTCCTTGCAGCGGGGTTTTGTCCCCTTCCCTTGCAGCAGGGCCATGTGCAGTGTTAATGACATTGGACTGAATGCCCCAGGAGAAAAACAAATTGACTTGGTATCCAATGTTCATAATTTTTAGTTTTGCTGTAATGAGCAGATCTCTTTTATAGCTTGGGCAGAGAACCAAGAACTGATGTGATGTTTTTTGCCTCCCCTAGTTTTTGGGACTGGGAGAAAGGGGAAAAGTTGGACTATTTCCACAATGGGAACCCTCGCTACACCAGGATCACAGCAATGGAGTACCTGAACGGGCAGGACTGCTCCTTGCTGCTCACTGCTACAGGTAAATAACACATTTCCCACGCAGGAGGGCAGGATGGGGCTGGTGGTAACCTCCTCCTGTGCAGTACCTCGGCAGTGCCATTCTGGTTGGGCAAATGCTGCTATCCAGAGCTGAAAAGGAAATCATACTGCAAACAAAGTGGACAAAATCTAATCCTGTTAAGTCTAGAGCAGGCAGGGCTTCTTTTAAGCACTGAACTTCTCGGGTAGTTCTGAGTTTCTCTCTAGTCTGTGTATCTCTGGGATGCCCTGCTGCATCCCGTAAGGTGGCATGAAGGGCTCTTTCCCTTTCATTGCTCTGTAAAGCTGTGAGGAAGATCTGCTTCTCCCCCAAGGAACCATTCTAAACCTGTCAGTCTGAGGGTTTTCAATAGCTTTTCAAACCTCATGCTGAAATGCACAGGTTGGGTATAATTGAGAGAGGTGGAAGAGGAGCTGAGAGGGCCTTTAGGACATTTTCCTTTCAACTTATTGATTCTTAGCACAAAAGTTTCACAGATGGGGAACAAATTGAAAAAATACACGATGTTCTTGGCAGATTTGCTGCCAATGGGCTGGGCTTTGATTCAGCTTCTTCGGTGAGGTTGTATTTTGTATTTAGTAGGGTACTTTTGTGGCTCTTGGCACCAATTGCAAGGAGAACAGAGAGGAATCCTAGAGAAAATGAATGGGCCGAAGAAACGGAGCGACAGCTAATGTCAGGTGTCACTTGTGGGACTCAAAAGCTCTTCCTGAGCAGCTCCCAGTAAAACAATGCTCTCAGTTTCATGGGTGTGAGATTAGAGAGAAAAAGCAACTCCAATGAAAAGGAGCACGTTCAGGTGCCACTCCAGTTTTGGAGTTTCATGACTACAGTTCCACTTCTGCTCTTCCTTTGTGGCACACGAGTAATTGTGAGTGTTGCATCAGCAGTGACGTTGCGTTGTGTTCTCTTTCCCTGTGCTCCCCAAGATGACGGTGCCATCAGAGTGTGGAAGAACTTTGCAGACCTGGAAAAGAACCCAGAGATGGTAACTGCTTGGCAGGGGCTGTCAGACATGCTGCCGACCACACGAGGTGGGTCCCCACTGAGTTCTGTTGGGAGGGGGTAAAAGTAAGTTGTGATGGTAGGGTTTTTCCAGGCATGGGGAGAGTAACATGGGTTTCTCAGCTTCAGCCGTCGGTAACATCCTTGTTCAACAGTCTCTGCCTTCTGGAATGGCCCTGTGCCACCCTTGGGGAGGAATTCCTTTCCCAGTTCTCACAAAACAAACCACCAAAAGGGAAAGCCCAGCACAGCAGCCTCACACACACACTGAAGAACAACCAGAGCAGCCTTTGCTGGGGAGCAGAGGGGTGCAAAGTCCTTGTCCTTTACAAGTTTCACAGCAGCTGTCTTGCCCAAGCATCCCTCTTAAGTGTGTCCTCAAGGAGAGAACTGTAGAACAATGGTGGAACTGGGCCCTGCCCTGCCCCGTGCTCATCGGGACAGGAGGTTGCTCTTCCCCTCGGGGCAGCAGCTCACGTATTGCCTCTTTCCTTCTGGTGGGCTCCTCGGCCTCTGCACAGCTTTGCATGTTGCACCTCTGACCTCCTTTAGCCTGAGCTCAAATTTTGGCAATTATTCTTTGCTGTTTATGGTGGGTCAGGAGGTGGCAAGAGAATGTGTGTTCTAAATCTGACACGTGCAGAAGGACAGCACAGTGAGACACTGACCTGCTTTGGGCATTAGGAAAACTGGAGAGAAAATTGTAAAAAGGAGTGCTGGCATCCAGCCACCCCCAGGGTGAGGCCAGGGAGCAGTCTGAGTAACCCTGGGGTCTGTTTTCAGACATTAAAGGAGGGGGACATCCCATCCTTCCCAGGCCTGGCAATGCATTAATGCTCTAAGGGTGACTCTCTGTCACTTGGATGTTTTCAGCCGAGGCTGCCGGTGTTCCCAGCTGCGGTGTGGGGGCGGCTGGGTGAGGCTGGAGCTCGGCAGGAGGTCGGGTGAGGTGACCATCATAATTCATCCTGACCTTAAAATCTGGCAGTTCTCATTTCTGAGCTGCTGTGATTCATCACAGGAGTCTGCCACGGCTCTTTTAGCTCTCCGTTGGCTCTCACTAGTGCTGGGCTCCTGCCTGTTTCGTTTTCCTTTACGCCCCGCGGTTCGTCTCTGGTGCTTTAGGGAGGAGGAGCTGTATCTGAGGGAACTTTAGGCTCTGTGCTCACTGTGGTACGTCCACAAAGCTGGTTATAAACTGCTGGAAGTTTGCAGCATACTGTGAAAAGGGCTGTGGTCGAAACCTGCTCTTTGCAGAGATGTCAGTGAGAGCAGGAGGAAAGCAGTGGTGAAGGGCCTGGGTGTTCTCAGGCGGAGCAGAAAGTGTCCCTTAGTCCCCTCAGGCTGCCCTTTGCAGTGTCACTGGGTTGGTCTGTATTTCCCCCTTGTCACCAGCTTTCCCACAGGGTGCTGGTTCATGTTCACCATCCCTGCCTTCCCCCCGCTGGTAACTGACTCACCACCCAGCCAGGAATGTCCCAGGCTGCTCCTGTCCCTGCACTCCTTCGGGCTACCTCCCCGTCCCTGCCCTGTCACACACACCTTGCCAAGGTGTGGCCTTTGCTGGTTGTACCTGGCTGCCTGCACACCTTTAATGCAGCAGAGGGTTGTTAGCACCAGGGTTTGACACTGCAGAGTGGGTTAAGAGGCTGATTTCGCTGGAAGAGTTGAAAGGTTGTGCTTGCCAGAACAGAGTGGTGAAGCTTCTCAGTCTGTTCTCTTCAAGAAATTTTTTTTCCCTTTTCTTTCCCTTATGGTTTTGGGAAGTCTGTTTCCTTTGCCTTCTACCTTTGAAGCAATAGAATTGGGTTCAGAAAAAGAGGACACATTTCTTTGTGGAGAGAGAAACAAATGTATTCACTTCAAAAGAGCTATGTGGATCGAGTCCCCTTGGAAATGAGGCTCTCTTCAGCAGTTGCCTTCTGCTGCCCAGACCGTCGCCGTGGTCCAGCACTGGCTCACAGAACTGCAGATGCACCTTTGAAGCTGCAGAGCTCGGGAGCTTTTACTGGAGTTTGTTTGCTCCTACTATTGATTTCCTTCTCCCACCCTTTTCCCCCGTGCCATACTCTTCTCTGAATTTAATAGTTTTCTTGACAGCAACCAAAATACTGACTTTTCTGGGCAGTTTTCCCACTTATAAAAGAAGAGAGGAATATGTAACACCTAAACACGTCTTTGAAAAGCATCCCCGAGTGATGGGAGGTCAGCAGTCGTGGTCAGGGACCCAGACCAGAGAGAGGCACAGAACTTAAACCTTTCCTCTGTAAGGTTCTGTGAGGCTCTGTAAGGGATTTGTGTGTGCAGCCCCAGGCAAGAGAAAGGAGCTGGCACAGCCGAGCTGGTGTGATGAATGGCCCCAGCTCATTGCACTGCACAGTGGACTTGGGACTCAGGGTAGGTGGGTATTGATTTAACCACTGGTGAGTTAGTGTGTGGGCAGGACGCTTTGGGAATTGTGGCAGTGTCTGTGCAAAAGGGTGTTTGGAGGCTGCAGGCTGTGTGGACTCACAGAGCAGCACGCAGACCCCAGCACGGAGCCGTGACTCTGGAGCAGCACGCTGGGTCACAGCTCTGGGCCATCTCTTAGGGCAAGTGGCCACGCTCGTGCTTCTGAGAACTGCCACGTTCTGTAGTGCCTCTTTGTGACACAGGGAAACACGCCGCCGTCCCTGGCCAGGATGGCTTTGCCCTGCAGAGCAGCACAGTGCTGGAGTGTGGGGACACTCAGACGTGTGTCCTGCTGCTCCACAGTTCCCAGCGGCCGTCGGCTCAGCTCGTCCCTCCCGGCTCCGTGTGTGTGGTCCCGGATGCCTGCCTCGTTTTCCCTTCTCCAGTTCAGCAAAGAGAACCAACCCGTGTGTCACTTCAAAGGGGTGCCAGGGAGGACCCAACACCCGGAGGTCCCGGTGCCAGGGACGCGCCAGGGGTGCCCCATGGCACCTCTCGCTTCCCCGTTAGCTGCCGTGCCGCAGTGCTCTCCTGGCCTCGTGGCTGGGAGCCACTCTGTGCCTGTGCCTGCCGTAAGGGTGGTTTAGTTGGAGCACCCTGAGGCACTGGCACTCCTGGGGAGCTGTTTGCTGTCCCTGCAGCGCGGGGCAGTGACACTCACTGCGGGGAGCCCAGCCCTCCCCTGGCAGAAGCCTCGTGTTCCATGCTCGAGTCGTTGGGATTTCTGTGTGTCACTGCCTGGTGCATTTCAGTGCAGAGCAGGGACCTGCTGGTGCACAGGACAGTCTCCCCGTGCAGGAGGAGCTGTCAGGTCCGTGCTGCTCTCAGCCAGCCACAACGCTCACTCCACACATGACAAGTGCCACCGCTGATGGGTGCCCGGGGAAGGCTGTGGCTGAACTCGTGCCTGCTCTCTGGGTGGAGGCATGTGCTGCTCTTGGTGCTTCTGCTTCTCTTTCGTGTTCTTTCCTTTCTTTTGAGTGGCTTTTGCTAATCCTTTTTTTTTTTTTAAGATTTATTTTTGCTCTGGCTGACCACCTTACCCTTAGCACCAACCCCTTAATCCCTGTCTTCTCACAGGTCTGGCCCGAAGGGTTTCAATCTATCTTGACAGAAGTAAACAGGGAGGTGAGTGCTTTCTTTCCTGTTACCTTTGACCAGCGGGGGGGAAGGACCTTCTCGTCTGGCATCGGGTTGGTTGGCTGGTTGGTTGGTTGGTTTTTTGGCATTGTTTTAATGACTGCTGGGTCCTCGTGGTTCCTGGAAAGCTTTGCTGCTTCTACCTCTCCCATTCCTTGCCTTGTGTCTGGGTCTGCAGGGTGTCTGTGCTCTCTGGGCGAGCGTAGCCAACCGCTGGGAAAAGGGCATCTTCACCTCCTGCTCTCTGAGCCTTCTGCAGTGAGAGGAGGTTTGGGTGGGATGTACAAGACTCCCTCTCCAGGAACATTTCAGAGCATCCTTGGACAAAAGGGTTTGAATGACAGGTTCCAAAGGGGAGCTGTGTTAAGCTAATGTGGATTTTCCTGGGGTTCATTTGTAAAACACTTTCGCTCTAAAGATCATGTGAGAAAGAAAAGCTGATGAATCTTTCCCGGGAGGCATAGTGTAGTGGACTTTTGGCAAGGATATGCCTAATAAATTTTACAAATTCTGTTCTCTCACGTGGAAGGAAGGTAAATGAACTCCCCAGCCTCCACTGCACAGTGTCTGTGTTGATCTGGAGCCTGGCCCCCTCCTCTGAGCCGAGGTGTTCAGGGGCAGCAGATGGCTGATGTGTCAGGGCACCTCTGTGTGCATGCACAGCCATGGATGTTACTGTTGACGTAGTCATCATGGGTTATTCATCAATTATTAATATGTGCTGACTGATACGAGCTGAGTGTGTCTGTAGTGATGAACAGGACGAAGGTGATTGCAGTGGTGTGTGATTCAGAGCTCTTTAGCTTGAGGGTCTTTGCAAATCTCTCTCTCACTGTTCAGAGACAGAGCACTGGAAATTAGCAGAGCTGATGTGTTGCTGTTAACTGCCTGGCTCTGCCTTTCACTCACCAAGCCCCTGGCAAATGGAATGGCTCCAATGAGCGAGGCTTGGCTGCAGGGAGATCCCTGCTCAGCAACCCAGGCAGCCCAGGGAGGCACCAGCCCCCCCCTCCCTGGGTCAGTGCTGCTGATGCCACGCGATCACACGCCGTCCCGAGCACACAAATAACTGGGGATCAATAAAAACATTCACCAGCGTTTGCTGGCCAGGTGTTCCCTAGTGATAAATGCAGCAAAAGGATTCCTTTGCTCCCCCTGAAGAAGTCTTAAAAATGTATGGGATTAGACTGACAGACAGCCACGTCAGCAATATTGAGATGGAATATCCTGAGTTTGTCACTGAGGCACAGAACTGTGCGATGGGAGGAAGGGGATGGTGTTAACAAGAGAGCGTACATCTGACCTGTGCCCACCTCCATCCATCGCTGCCTCCTGGGGGCTGTTGGTGCTGATGTGTAAACAGCCAGAATGTGTCTCACCTCCAGAAAACTTACACTGGTGCCAAGCCAGAAAAACTAAGCACACACTCACCAGTGCTTCCTTCCTGCTCCCCTGGGGCCTCTGAAACAAAGGGAAAGCCATCAGATACCGGCGCTGCGGAAAGCCAGGACCTTGGCCTCTGGAGGCTCTGCTCTGGGAAGTGCTGCCTCTCCTGGCAGGCAGTTCACTGGCAGGGGGGTCGTGGGGAGCTGCTGGGCTGCGGGGCAGGCTGCGACAGCGAGGAGCTTCAGCAGAGGGGAGGCTCCAGCCTACAAACAGAGCCCATCAGCTGACCAAACCTAGAGATCATGCTGGAGAGAGAGAAGTAGAGTGACCCTGGGAGTTGGTATCTTGTCCTTCAGGGATAAGGAGTTTAGGAGAAGCACTTTATTTCTGGTCAGATTTTTTTATGGCAATAAAATCATTGGAGAAATTGCAGCTGCAGGGGTTTGTGCTCTTTTAATTGGATTCCCAGCATCCCAGCTACCCTTCTCCCTCGCTGCGCATAGTCCTTGGCATGAGGAGAGTGACACTTCTTGAAAGGATGTTGTAGAAATTAATGATGAGTGAGGTCATACAACCCTCCCACTGCTTCCTGGAAATTAAAACAGTGATGCACCTCACTGCTCAACCAGGAGGGCCCATGATTAAAAAATCATCAGTCAGAATTTGAGATGCTTTTATATTGTGTTCGATGTAGGTATTCCTGACTTCATTGAGATGCCAAGTACAGGTTGGCCACGTTCCAGCGGTGTTAAAAATAAGTGCAGACAGAATGCAGCTGCTTTCAACACTGGTGTTATTTATTGACATTTTTACAAGCAGCTATCCCATCCAGACAGGGGGAATCCTGAGGGAAGAGCCATAGAAAGTTACAGCTTCAAGAATGGCTCTTGGTGTGTGTCGCCTCGTGGAGAAACCTATGGAGCTGCCTCTTTCTGTGCTTCATGGGCTCCTGCGAGCGCCCCAGTCTCGCTCCTGGCCTTCAGCAGGACCTAAAGGCCACATTGGTGTCGTGGCATTGCCCCCACTGGCTCCACTTCTGTAAGGAGGTGGGAGCTTGGAAATCGGTGGCAGGTGATGGAGAACCTGGCTGCGTGGCTCGGGCGAGGAGCTGCATGGGTTGGCAGAGTACACCACCTTTTTGCCAGGAGGAGCCTGAGAAGCATCTCAGATGCCAGAGCTGCAAGCCAAACACAGCAGGTGAACTGTACTCTCAGTTCTTACATCCTGGAGAAGGACCTCTTTTAATTAAAAAGGAAATTATAATTAGTATGAAGTCCCACGTTTTCTTCTCATCCCAAAATACTGGGAATTTAACATATAAACATGAGTCAATACAGTATCATTTCCACCATGAAAATGTTTGCTCGTACATGGAAATAGTTCAGCTATTTCTGTCTCGTTTCGTACTGTGTCAGCTCTGCCTCTCACACTCCACAGCCAGAGGAACCTTCCCTTCCCTGTCACACGCCTGTGAACGGCTCTCATTTATCTACAGAGGCTTTTCTTCTCCTCAGACACATTTGAATTCTGGTTGAGTGTTTCCAGCTGCATTCTGGGGTCCCCTTTCCCACTTCCCTTCACCCACCTCTTTGTCAGGGCATGCCTGGGCTGCAGCAGGAGTGGGGTCCCTGCCCTGGGGCTGGTGCTCAGCACCAGGACAGTGGATGGTGGGGGGCTCCAGCCGCCCCGACCCCGCAGGAAGGTGCTGGGAGCTCTCCTCACCTGTGGCTTTCAGGCAGCTGCTCTGTTCTTCGTGGTGCCCACGTTGTTTGGTGCAGGATGCTCGTGGTGGCTCTGCCTGGTCCACCCGTGAGCTCTGTGCACCAGAAGCAGCAAAAATGGTATTTTGTGTTTTCTGGAGAGAATGAGAAAGCTGAGGAAGGCAAAGGGAAGATCCCTTGTTGTGGGTGAACAAAATGCTGCACGTGCCTCTTCCAGAGAGCAGAGGTTATCACTTACACGGACTGGGGAAGAAAGGCAGGAGCTGCACTGACTGCTTGAGGACCACGAGCCGCCCCCTGCACCAGCATCACCTCCCTCCTTCCCCTCTGCCCCTGGGCTCTGCCCGCTCCTGCGCCGGGGCGAGCCCTCATCCTTTCTGTCTGATCTGATCTCTGCTCTGTTTCACGTGAAGTGAAACCCCTGGAGCTCCTGCCCTCGGTGAAGGTTTCCCTGGCCACCTCAGTGGCATCGCTGAGTGTCCTCAGTGCTTAAATTCCCAACAGATGCTCAGAGACCAGCACCAGAAACACCAGCCATCACTCTGCCCTCACTGACTGGCCCCGCCACAGAAATGGCTCTGGGGCTGCAGCAGGCTGGGGGCTCTTCCTACCCATCAGCTGAAGGGAAACATCATCTTCACACTGGGAAATGTAACTGGAAGACTGGGAGCTTTAACAGCACCGCAGAGCACATCGCCTCCTTGCCTCCATCAGCGGTGGTGCTGGCGGGCTGTGTCGCAGCCAGGTCTGGCTTGTCGCATGGGCCCTGAACAAGGTGACAAATGAAAACACTTCAGTGATGTTTATCAGCTAAATCACTGCCTGCTTGTTTGCCTCGGATCTCTAGCAGCCCTCTGAGCTGCCGGGCGATCTAAGGAACAGCCCACTGGACTCTGAAGATGGAGATGAGCTCTGGGCTCAGCCGAGGTTCCTGCGGTGGGGTGACGGGCTGGCAGTGCACACCAGTGACCTCAGCACGGTCAGAAAACAGCTTGGATGGGGTGCTTAGGAAGGGGAGATGGGTAAAATGTTCTGTCTGGATCTGTGCAAAGCAAGGTCAGTTCATCATCTTTGCAGAGAGCTCAGTGTTTATAGGGTGCCTCTCTTGTTTCCTATGTGCCCTGTAAAGGTGTTTGGTCTGATGAAAAGTATTTATGGCCCTTTGGTGACAAAGAGCCTGTTGCAGTAGGTTTACATCTCCTGCTGGGGCCAATTCCTAGCAGTAAATTGAGATGAACTCACATTGGTACCTCCTGGACAAGCAAGTGGCAGAGTGGAACGCAGGAATCCTGCTGAAGGCGGCTGCGAAGGGCTCGAGCAGGAGCCTGCAGTCCTGATGCATTGCAGAGAGCGTTCCATTGCCATGTGCTTATAAAACACTCCTCAGCACCAGAGTGTCAGCTGGGCGCGGGGCAGAGGGTGAGCCACTGCTCTGCAGGGCCGGGATGCTGCTGCTGCCCCTGCCCGAGGGACAGCCCTGCCCAAGGAGGTGACACAAACAAAATCTGGAGGTCTGGTCTGGCTCCCACGTGCTCCTGAGAGGTTTTTCTTTGTGCTTGCAAGATATGAATAAGAGCCTGGAAAACCCGTAGGTTTGGGGCTGGTCAGCCTTTGCAGCATGAAAAGCAGAAGATAATTGGTGTGCAGCTCGCTGCATTAGGCAGAACATTTCTGTCCCATGAGGGTGGCACACAGGTACAAAGAGCTCCTAATTAAAGGTACGAGAATTGCTCCTCAGAGGTTTCCCCTGCTGAATCGGGGGTTTCACTCCCAGCTATTTCCCAGGTCCCAGCATCTGGTTTGTTCTGCTGCTGGTGTGCTCTGTGCTTAGGAGAGCCAGCTCCCTCGGTGGCTTCTGCACCCCTTGTTCCCCCTGCTGGGAAGGGAGGTGACACACACTTACCCTTCTCTGCAAATCCCTGTGCCAGCAGCGCTCTGAGTTCAGCAGCCTGCCTGGGAGTGGGTGCCTCTCTCGGGTGCTTTGGGGAGAGAAAATCCCTTGTAATTCTCTTACAGCATGGATGGGAGGCACGTTTGTATAAACTTCACCTAGCAATCAGTCTGTGCCCTCAAAGATGAGGAGAAAAAGCTCTTGTCAATGTCTCAGCTGGTGTAATTGCAGGATGTTATCTGTTGGTATGGAAATTGGTTTGTACTCCTACCAAGCTCTCAACTCAGGGTCTTGCTGCAGTGACATTCCTTGCCTAGAAACATCTCCCCTTAGCCACATATTTCTATTAGAATGAGGAGTCATGGTAATCCAAGGGCTCTCAGGTCCTGCTGTGTGAGATGTCACCAGCTCAGTCTGCCTCAGTCATCCTTTGAAGTGTTTCTCCTGAAGTGGTGGATGGTTTCTTGAGACTCCCTTGGAAGTGCCCAGCAGCGCGGTGAGGTCCCCTGTGCACCTGCCTGCAGGGGCCATGGCACCTTGGCTTTTCTAAGCACTTCAGCTAGAACAGGGTGCAAGGACATGCTCTGGACTCAGGCCCAGGGCTGGCTGATCTGATCCCGTTCGGAGGAGCTGTGGATGTGCATGTATGGCATTTTAACTTTCCTCTAGTTGTGATGGTTTCTGTAGCACGAGGTCACAAAAGCTGGTGTTCTAATTAGAACAGCTCTGCCTGTGTTGATGCAGAGATTAATTTGCACGCCCTGGCTGTGTTTTATCTTAGGAGCAGGAATGGTGGTCGACTGGGAACAAGAAACCGGGCTCCTGATGACGTCGGGAGACGTGAGGATAATCCGGATCTGGGACACAGACCGGGAAATGAAAGTACAGGTAAGGTCTGTGGGTTTGGCCCCTTCACTTCTCCCTCCTGGCAGGGTCCCTTGCAGTGGGTCACCCCAGAGCATCTTAGACTTGTCTGTGGGAGCTGACAGGCTCTGGAGCTTCTGCTGCCCTGCCCGAGTCGTGTGACAAGACAGATGAAATACACACAGACTTGGTGAGCATGCCAGGCCTTTGGGCAAGGGGAGGCTGTGAAACCCAGAGGTGGGCACCAGGATGCAGAGAGGGTTTCCCACTGGCACCTGACTGAAATAGCATCAAAACTCTTGAGGAGGTTTAGTGGTGAGTTGGGTCTGCAGTGAAGCATTTGGGTTTCCTGCTGCTCTGGGATGTGCACAGAACTAACTCCAGAGCACCGCTGCTCTCCTGCCTGCCTGCCAGGGGGAAGCTGTGGCTGTGCAGAGGGCACTCCCACACCCACCCCACGTGCTCCTGCGTGTCCTGGCCGTGCCCGATGTGCAGCCAGCGAACTGCTGCCGCTTGGGCAGGTCAGAACCTTGCTCCGTGCTGTCTGTCCCGGCTCTCAAAGGATACGGATGCCTGCAAGCCTGGCACCTCCCTCGGTGTCCCTGCATGTCCCTGGGGAGCCCTGCAGGCCCTCAGGCCCCCGGGGTGGTGCAGTTCACAGCCATGTGTGACTGCAGTGCCAGGGGAAGGGCGCTGCGAGCGCTGGTGTCGGTCGCAGCCGAGCCAGAGTTGCTCAGGAATTACAACGAGGAGCAGCTGGTCCGTGAGAGTGCAGTCACCGTGCTGGGAGAAGGGTTCTCAAAGCTTCTAGAAATTAATTACCCTTGGATGAACGTTAATTACAGCACTTTGACCCTGCAAGGCAGGATAATTAAGCCTATGCTAATCTTAATTACATTCACATATTCTTTTTTCTATGTAAATTAGGGAACACCTCCTGAATTTCAGGAGGTGAAAATCTTTTAAATTATGATTAATGATTGTGCTGAAAGTGTCTAAAACCACGTTGTTTCACTTTAATTGCAAAGCTGGGTTGTGTTGGAGCTCAGGTGATTGGAACTTCCGCACGCGGTGGCACCGGAGGAGGGAAATTCAGCGGAGAGCAGCGAGCTCGTAACGGAGCTCCCCGCTCTCTGGGCTGCAGACCCCGTGCCCTGGGAGCGCTGCGGCGTGGCTGGAGGAGCGAGTGCTTCATTTGCACTTCTCTGATTGCGGGGGCTTCAAAGGCGGGCGCTGGGCGGGCGCTGGGAGCTGCACTGGGACCAGTCTGAGCCGTCGCCCGCGGCTCCTTCCCTGGGGCTGGCAGCTGGGAGGGTGAATGTGCACAGAACAAAAATAGGACCGAGGTGTGAAATGAGCTAATGCGTTTCTAACGCGCCTGCTGATTGTTATCCTGCTTTCTCAGGGCTGCTGAGCTTTTTTTCACCTGTTTTGACTGAAAATGGTTTTCCTTGGAACAGGCGTAGCCATTTTCCAAGCAGTTCTTGTGCCTGCAGCAGGGAAGCAGCAGTGCTGGAGAGCTCTGCTGCACCCCGTGGGCCCGGCACTGCTCTCCTTGCAAGCTCCAGCCTGCTTTTTCCATGCCAGTTTATTTTAGTACAGGCAGGATCTGCCTTCTAATAAGATAACCTGGATCTACTTGTCACATGTCCTAAAGCAGGGACTGATAGGTGGCACGGCACTGGCTGGCTTTGTCCTGCGTAAGTGATGCTCTGGTGCTGGATTGTAGGCAGGCAGCTCACTGTGTTGGCTGAGGCTTACGTGGCCACGCTGACGTTGTTGAAGAGCACCGGAGCTGCCTCGCCACCGCCCACGGCCTGGTGTGAGGAGGAGGAGGAGGAGGAAGGTCACATTCAGGCAGCCCAGCCATGGTCTGCAAAGCTTGGCCCATCTGCAGCATCACCAGGGCTCTGCAGAGGGGTAGTGATGATCCAGATGTAGCAGTGATGATGCAGAGGCACAGTGCTGTAGTGAGGATGAGACCTAGGTGTTGAAAAAATAAGTAGAAAATAAAAATGAACTGAAAGAAATGGACTTCATAACCAGAGCTGTTCTGGGGAAAGGGAGCTGCCTTCTGGTGAAACCATTTTATTGTTTCCAGGCGCCAAAAAACACCCCTTCTTTTACAAGAGGTGTTTAAATAACCTCCTGGATCTTACCTGTGATTTGGTGCACAGAAGGGCAGCGTTGTGCCTTTCCTGCACGGGCGGTGTTACCTGGGGCAGGCTCTGCCGTTGGCTCCGGTGTGGTTTGTGCATGCTGTCTGAGGCAGAGGAACATCTCTCTCACAAGACTCTTCTCCAAGCCTCTACTGTCCCTCCTGGCATTCCAGTGGCATTTACAGCTAGCACACGACAAAGATGGTTTGTGGGGAAATAGCTCCTCTGGCCATTCGTTTAACTAATTAGAGAGTCTTCATAAAGAATGAGATTAACACCCCCTTCCTAAAGCACACCTTGCCCTCCTTCTGGTTTGTAAAGCTGAATGGTTTGCAGAAGCTGTATGTGCTGGAATTCCTCCTCCAGGCACTGGTGGCTCGCACACGGGGCAGCAGCCGTGCCCGCTGTCCCCAGGGACACCCCCCCCTCGTTCCTGGCCGTGTCCAGAGAGCCTGGAGGGCAGTGTCACACCGAGGTAGTGTCACCACGACGGGGGGAAGCTCTGGTTTAGCTTTGGACTGATTTCCAGGACGGGGCCAGGAGGAGGGGCTGGGGTCCGTGTGGCTCAGCACTGTGACTCCCCTCGGGGCTCCGCGCTGGCGGACACGTCGCGGTCTGAGCTCGGCTGTTGTGCTCCCCGCAGGACATCCCCACGGGCGCGGACAGCTGTGTGACCAGCCTCTCCTGCGACTCGCACCGCTCGCTCATCGTGGCGGGGCTGGGCGACGGCTCCATCCGCGTGTTCGACAGGAGGATGGCTCTGAGCGAATGGTAACTGCCCGTCCCTCCCCGGCGCGGTGCGCTCCTCATCCTCCTCCTCCTCCCCCCCGACGCGTTTCTCTGCTTGCTCCTCAGCCGTGTCATGACCTACCGCGAGCACACGGCCTGGGTGGTGAAAGCCTACTTGCAGAAGCACCCTGAAGGCAACATCATGAGCGTCAGGTAAAACAGAGCTTGCTGGTGGAGATGTTTGCTCTCAAACACAGGTTGCTTTTCTGTTTAAAATCTGCCTCTGGTATGTCAGAAGCTGATAGGGGAAAGTTCTTGAGTTTGACATCGCTTCAGTAATTAACTCCTGCTCCAGACTTGGTGGAGAGAAGGAAAAAAGAAACGTGGAGCTTTCCTTGGAAGCCTGTGAGTGAGGTCTGGGAGTAAACAAGAAGGCGTCTGCTGAGATCACTGTCACGAGGCGTGTGAGGGAGGAACCGAGCGAGCCAGAACCCCAAGCTGGAGATAGTCTCTCTTGTGTTGTTTATTGCCAACGTCTCCGTGGGGTCATTTGAGAGAGAACAGGAGAAGGAGGGCTGATCCTGCATCTGTTGGGCATATTGCTGTGCAGGATTACTGTGCTGTCTAGCAATTTTCTGCACATAAATCCATTTCTGCTGCCTGGCAAATACTGCAGAGAGTGCAGCATATACTTATTTGGCCATTAAAGAACAGCAGAATGTAATTTATTGTCACAAAGCCACTGTTTGCTCACAAAGAGGCTCTTTTTCTTGATTGCAAAATGAAAACAAAACACAATTTTCTGGGATTCAGAACATTCCTGAGGGGGGGAGGGGAATGGGCCAGCAAAAATGTATTCAGATTTTCAGAAAGGGGATTATGTGATGCAGCTGCCAGATTTGTTGAGCTCACATATGAGAGTTTTTAATCTTCCTTTCTGTAATCTCCTTCAGCAGTCCCAGGGGTCAGGCCTGCCTGCCTGGCTCCCCTCGCTGCCCTTCTCGGCACGTGGGGTGTTCCCCTGGGGCTGCAGAGGTGTGAGGAGGTGTGGTCCTTCCAAAGACAGGTCTGGGCTCATCCTGGAGGAGCTCGGTTTGTTGAGACAAGCCACGGTGCTCTTGGTTTCCCCCAGTTCACTTTGTTCTTCAGTTGAGAGCAGGGTCTGAGAAAAGCAAGGTCTTGGCCTGGCTGCTTCCTGAGGAGCTTGGAGGCAGTGTCCCCCGTGTGGAGCCGTTCTCGGAACCCCAGAGACGTTTGCTCTGGGCCAGAGGCAGGCGTTCATACCACAGGACTGGTGACTCCTGCAGCTCTCCGTTGTTCTCCGCTTTGGTCTGTGCGTTGGTGCCACCACAGTGCTTCTGAGTAACCATCAGGTCTGCTTGTGTCAGGCTGGCAGCTGCTGGAGAAGGTCCTCAAACACCTTCTGAACATCCTGGTTTAGTGGCTTGGCTGTTGTTGGCTTCTTGTTGGCCCTTACAGTTCAGCTGGGATGTGTTTTCCTGTGTAGCTCCTCATCACAGAACTTTGCTTCCATTTTAAAGTTCTTCCATGGTCTTCCAGTACACTCAGGACCAGTTTCAAGTCTCACTAAGGTTCAAAGCTTTAAATGAATTTACTGTGTATTTGATCCCTCTCAAATAGTATTTCTGTCTCATCTTTGGGATCTAAATCAACCTCAATTTGTCTTTGATTTAATTATGTGACAGCTGCAGTTGCAGCTTCTTGTAATGATAGAGGTAATCCTGTATAACAGCCTTTTGATCAGTATTGCTTATTCCAGAGGTAAAGGAACTAGGGGCAAGATGCTTCTTAATGCTTTCGTTGTTCTTAACCCTGTAGGGTGATTCAGAGTTGTGGGGCCATCAGTGACTTGGGAAAAATAACCAAAGTGGTGCCAAAAGCTGTACTGCTGCTGGCAGAATGAGATTGGATGAGTTGATTTGGAATTTAGTTTCCTTAAGAGTCTGTTCTGTGTGTGTCTCTGTACACCAGTCAGCCAGTCTCTTACAAGGAGCTCAGGAGAGCAGATGTACCATAGCAAAATCCTCAGGGCTGCAGGAAAAAATGCTCCCTCTTCACATCCAACTGATGGATCCTACTGATGTATTTCAGAGATCACTTAACAAGGAGAAGTCATTTGTGTCTGAAAGGTGCTTGATCTACTCAGCACAGTATGGTGCTATGTGCTACCCTCCCCTGCCTGATGGGGTCGTTAGCAGGGCTGACATCGCCCGAGCGCTGCCAGGGTTTGTCACGCCTGCTCCGTGCCAGGACTTGTGCATCTGTGTCCAGACAGTTGGCATCATGGATGGGACCAGCAGATCCCATCTGGTTCGAGTTTTCTAATACAATTTCCTGCTGTGGAAAGGAGAGGGATTCGGGTGTGACGTGCAGCGTGGGGCGTTGGGCATGGCATCCCAGCAGTGGCAGTGGTGCGCAGCGATGAGCTGTGAGCAATAGGAGCAATAATGGATCACTGCTGAGGGCAGAGGCAGAGCTTTGCACAGCACTTAATGCTTTGTGCTACCAAATAAAAGTGACATCAGTGGGAGTCCGGCCATGCTGACAGGGAAGGCAAGGGGGGGGGTGTCCTCTCCATCCTGGTTTTCTGATGGAGGTGGTCAGCAGCATTCCCTGGGCTGTGGGGTGTGGTTTGGGTACAGCCTGACCCTGTGAAACCCGTGTGTGTTGGCAGTGTAAACGGAGACGTGCGGTTCTTCGACCCCCGGATGCCAGAGTCCATGAAGGTCCTTCAGATAGTCAAAGGGCTGACGGCCCTGGACATTCACCCCCAGGCCAACCTCTTTGCGTGGTGAGTTCTGCTCTCGTCTCCTGCGTGAGAGGGGAGGAGTTTGTCTCTGCAGACATCATTCATGGGGCTTTGTTGGGTTTGGTGTTTGTTTTAACCTCACCACAAGCAGTGCAGCTTCTTTCCCATGTTGGCAGCTCAGGAGTTTCATCCCTTGCATGCATTGATGAGACCTCTGCCCCGGTGACGTGGAGTGGTGGTGTACAGTGTCACACTCGTGTGTCAGGTCCCTGTTCAAAGTCAGAGTGTGTATTTTTGGGCTCTGAATGAAGACCAATAACTGCTCCTCAGCCACGTGTGCTGGAGGCTGTTGGGGAACCTGCTCTCAGTGTGTGTGTGTTTCAGCTCTATGTGTCCAAGTCCTGCAGTGTAAGAGGTGACTGTGGCTCCAGCATTTCTGTAACCTCTGCAGGGAGGTTGCCAAGGTACAGTTAGAGTCAGTCTCCCCACTCACCAGGACTCCCTGCACACCAGTCTGATGAACAGCTCAGGCTGACACTGAAAAGGGGGCTGTAGGCAGCAATATTGTCCTTACCACAGCGCTCCCAGTGACACCACGTTCTCTTGATTCCTTTCCAGTGGCTCAATGAACCAGTTCACTGCAATCTACAATGGAAATGGGGAGCTGATCAACAATATCAAATACTACGATGGCTTTATGGGACAAAGAGTTGGCGCCATCAGCTGCCTGGCTTTCCACCCCCACTGGGTCTGTATTCTCTCTCCCTGCATTTTGGAACTGGTGTCTCTTAGTCAGTGTTGGCAGAGGGAAAGGCACGGAGACTCCTCTGGCACAGGGAGGTGCTGCCCCAGCCTGGTTCTCTGAGGATGCTTTGAGCCTCCCCCTCAGCCCAGCTCCCCGTGGATCCCCTCCACAGTGTTCCCACTTCTCCCCATCGCCCCGGGGCTGCTGCGCTCTCTTGGTGCCACGGGAGCTGTCTGAGGTGAAGTTGCTTAGAGCTGCCTGAAGAGGTGCAGTCTCTCACTTCCAGCACACAAAATTTTATGTGCTTGTTTATTCCCTGCCTCTGCTCTCGCAGACAGGCTCAGCCTCGTGCCTGCGGGGCTGCTTTTACACCGCCTTACGTAAGGCTCGAGGGGGACCTCGCGCTGTGCAGTGGGAAAACTGCACGTCAGGAAAGTGAGAGCTGCAGAACTCAAAGGCAGAAGCTGATAAAGTCTAGAATGAAGCAGAGTAAAAAGGAAATTTCAGAATATGTCTCAGCTGAGGGGGCTCTGCAGTAGTCGTCGGAGAGAGAATGTGGTTGCAGCTTAATTAGGAGGCAGGTGCCCGTCTGCATGGTGGACTTCTGCTCACCGCGACGAGAATAAATGGGGGAGATGGAAAGCCTGAGAACACAACATGTGCATGGGTAGGAGAAACAGGAGGAGGTTAAAGGAGGCGTTTAGACAGGGAGTTATTTTAGAAACCTGCTGATCAGAACACAAATATTTGATCTGTAAAGGGAAGGAGCAGTGGGGATGATAAAGGGCCAGGCAGAGAGGAGGGAGAGAGCTGTGCTCTCCCACCTTGGGCTGATCACATCAGGTGTTTTGCTCGAAAGAAGCCCCCAAGCAAAGCCCTGCCCAGGTCAGATCTTCAGGGCTGGGACTGTCCTGGTGCCTCTCAGGGCAGGGAGCGCTGCTTTTCAGCCCAGGCTCTTCCTGACCAGCACATTTGTGGTCATTCAGAAAAATTACCTTAGCAGTTGGCAACTGAGAGTCCCCATAATTTTTCCCTCTGGCTGCAAGGGGCCCACGGCTCGCCGAGGGGACAGGAGCGGTGTCACTGCGCTGCCCGGGGCACGCGGGGGCCTTGGAGCACCCGGGACCGGTCCTGACACCCCGCCTGTGTCCCGTGTGCTCTCTCCGCAGCCTCACCTGGCCGTGGGCAGCAATGACTACTACATCTCGGTGTACTCGGTGGAGAAGCGGATCAGATAGCAGCGCGGACGCCGGCGCCGGGGCCGTGCCTCACCCATCATGTACATAGTGAAATGATCGACTTGAATGTTTAGTGTTGGCTGCTGCTGCAACCCGTAACTTGAACTTTTTTTTTCTGACTTAGCTACTGATGATTTTGACGAGGGGGAGAGAGACAATCTCCTTTTTTTTTCCCCTTTTTTTTTTTTTTCCCCAGCTCTATATCCTCTAAAAGCTGCAGAAAAGGAACGTTTTCTTTTTGTTTCCAGTGGTTGGCTTCGCTGTTAGAAACACAGCTCCTGAGCTTGGAGGGACTGGATGAGGCAGTACCCTTGACAAGGGCTTTCTGGTTTAGACTCGGTTTCTCTGCCTTGCCGGAGCGTAGGTTGCTCTAAGGACTGAACTCGGGACTCACCTACAGCTCCGTGCGCTCGCCCGGACCATGGGACCCCTCCAGCTGCTGCCCACCCTGTGCCAATCCCTCTGCCAGGGCAACGAGACCCCAGCTGTCCTCTGCAGAGCAGTGCACGTGTCCTGCACTGCCTGAGCGTGGGCAGGGGAGGCTGGAAAGTGTCTCCTGTGCATGAACTCCTCCCTGCAGCGTGCTCAGCAGTGGAGGCAGACAGCAGGTGGTGCAGTGGCACGGGGAGGCAGGGATCCGGAGGAGATGGCAGGAGCAGGGCAGGATCCCACCTCACCGTAAGGTTGCACATACAGGAAGGAAGAGTGGACATCTCCAACATCCCAGCAAGCCTGGAGCAAGTCACTTACACAACCACTTTCCACCCAAGCACACAGTGCTGGTGGGGGCTCTGGGGTATCTCAGTCACTGCTCCTTCTGCAGTCGCTGTCTGTTTGTCCACAGTGAACTCCACAGACAAGTGTGACAGCCTGGGAGCTCTGCCCAGCCAGCGAGGGAGGCCGTGGGCTTTCCTCTCCCTCCGACGTGCTAATATTCAGCAAGGTGATGGGCAGGAGAATTTGCACACTGTGTGGACAGGGACGTGGCTTGTCTGTCTGTCCCTGCAGAACTGGGCATGCCACCACACGTGGTCTGAGCACAAGAAAATCACTGAAGAGGGGGAAGACAGCAGGTCTGAGCAAACCAGCTCCGTCCCAGCTGTCTGGGGGAAAGCCTGCTCTCTCCTGCATCTTCCACGTCTGAATAATGAATGTTTCTGTCCTTGACATCCGTGCTGTGTCTGGAGGTGGGTGTGGGGAAGGGATGGGCAAAGCCAAAGCACAGGTTTCTTTCAAGTGGTTGCTGCTGAGGCGCTGCTGGCCAGGAGCAGAACTTGCACTGTGCAAAACTCACTGCGGTGACAAAGACTGACCTGCTGAGCCCAGAACTCCTCAGTTTGAATTCCAGCTGGTACCACGGGCTCTGCAGGCTCCCAGCAAACTCTGCCAGCACTGAGGCTGACAGTGGAGGAAATACCAATGAGGGAAGGGGTGAGAAATGTTCTCTCCCTGTGCAGATGGCGGCTTCACCCCTGCCATGGCACCTGGGGAGTGAGTCTGGCCCGTCACTGCACACCAGATCATCTTGTTTCCTGTGTCCATGGAGGCTGCTGGGCCATGCCGGGTGGTGGCGATGGCCCCTGGCTGTCCCGGGTCGCTGCGGGGGAGCCGAATGCAAAGAACCAGCCTGGGTGAGCGCCCCCGAGCCACAGAGGTGGAGCTGACACCAAAGGCTGAGCACCACGTCCTCACCCCGAGCACCGTCACTGTCCCCCTGTGGCAGGGAGGCCGAGGGCCACGTCACAGGATGACGAATCAAAGGCTTTAAACTTAAGAAAAACTACCTAAAACCCCACTTTTAAGTTAATTATGGTCTAACAGAGCTGTGCCTCTCCCTGCCCTGCTCCCGTGCTGCTCCGGCGTCGTGCGCGTCCCCGGCGAGGGCGTGGAGCGGAGCGTGGGACCTACACCTAACCCATTGACACCCACAGCTTCAACCCCAATAGAGTTTTAACTTCTATCAGTGTATTCACTAAAGGAAGAGGAAATACCTGGCAGAGCTGCTCGGTGGCAGCGCTCCCGGTGCCGCCCAGCCCCGGTGGCCAGGGCCTGGCTTTGGAGCCGCCGCTGCCCGCTGGGCTGGCGTTGGGTGCGGGCTGCGTTCCCGCAGCTCTGCTGCAGAGATTCAATCATGGAGTTTAACCAAGGAGCCGGAGAGCATCCTACCTAAAAGTTCACTTATCTCTATTTATTTTACAAAAATTAAAAAAAAAAAAAAGAAAATATATAAAAAACCCACACGATTGTAATGTGAGAGTAAAAACAATTACAAATAAATGGTTAATAAAAAATAAATGCAGAAACACTGCCCGGTCTGAGGATGGTTTCCTGGGGCAGAAGTGGGGAGGGGGTCTCCATCACCACCCCACCGCCCTGCCCCTGCCCCCCCACATCTCTGCAGTGCCCCCAGGGCCCACCCCCTGCCCCATGGCACCCACCTGTGCCCCATGGTACCCACCTGCACCCCATCCCCTGCATCTCCATCGCCTATAGCACCCCTACCCCCTAGAGCCCCCAGCACCTAGAGCCCCCCAGCTCTGCACCCTCATCCCCCATAGGCTCCCACCCCCTATAGCTCCAGCCCCTATATCCCCCAGCCCCTCTGTCCCCTATCCCCGCCCGTTCCCACAGCGCCCCCTGGCGGCGCCGCCCCGCCCCTGCATCGCGCTCGCCTTCGCGTTCTGCGGGGCCGGGCCCTGCGCGGCCGCCGTCGGGCCCTGGGGGCGTGGCCACGGGGGCGGGGCGGGCGCGCCGCCCGGGGCAGGAGCGGCGGCGGCGGCGGGGCCATGGGGAACCTCTTCGGGCGGAAGCGGCGGAGCCGCGTCACGGAGCAGGACAAGGCGGTGCTGGTGAGCGCGGCGGCGGGCCCGGCCCTGCGGGGCGGCCTGGGGGAGCTGCGGCCCCGGGGCAAGGCCGGGCGGGGGCGGCGGGGGAGGCCGGGCCCAGCCCCGGGACGCGCTCCCCGGGGGCGGGGGTGGGCGGGCGCTCGGCCGGTGCCCGCGCTGCGGAGGGCCGGGGGCGAGGCGGCTGCTGGGGCCGCGGCGGTGTCGGTGGTGCCGGTGCGGCGGGGGGAAGGCCCGGGCCTGTGCGGGGCCGTGACCGGGCTGTGTCTGTCGGTCCGTCCTGCAGCAACTGAAGCAGCAGCGGGACAAGCTGCGGCAGTACCAGAAGCGGATCAGCCTGAACCTGGAGCGGGAGCGAGCGCTGGCCCGGCGGCTGCTGGCGGAGGGCAGGAAGGAGTGAGTGGGAGCGGGGACCGGGGGTGCCCCTGCGGCTCCAAGAGGCGTCCGAGCCCTCCCGGGGCCGGGGCCGCCCCGCAGCCCTGGGGCGCAGCGCGGGGCTGGGTTCCGTGCGGCCCGGGGGAGCCCTCATCCAGCGCGAACAAACCGCGGTGTTCGGGTGCCCAGCAGCGAACTGAGCACCGCTTTGCTCGCCCTCGTGCCTCGCAGGGGCAGCTCAGAGTTGTTTGATTTGCACGTGGGTTTTTTCCTCGTTTGGAAAACCCACAAAACCAGCACGGCTGCGATGTGGCTCTTTGGGGCTCCTTTGCTTTGCTCGGTGCTGAGCATCCCTGTCCCGTTCCCTCCAGGAAGGCCGTGCTCTTGCTGAAGAAGAAGCGTTTCCAAGAGCAGCTCCTGGAGAAAACGGAAAACCAGATCAGCAACTTGGAGCGGATGGTAAGGGGGGGCCGGTCGCTGCCGGCCGCCCTGCGATGGCCGCGGGGCGCTGCTGGGCCCTTGGGACCCTTGGGACGGGTGGAGTGGCATCAGGTCCCAGCAGGGGTTTGTGCCTCTGTCCCAGGGGCTCTGAAATCCTGCGTGTGCCGTGGCTCTGCCCCGTGGCACCGTTTGGTGAGTTAATAAAATTTAGTCGTGGTGTGGACAGCGGCAGTAGAAGCTTCGCTGGTGCCTCGATGTGAGCAATGGAGGTGTTTGCTCCGAGGTGGCTGTGGGAAGTACGGCCTCAGGTCAGGCTGTTGGCTGGAAACTGGGGAAGGGGCTGTGGGCACACTCCTGTGCCTGCCTGTGCTCAGGCTCCCCCCCGGTGTGACCCTCTGTTCGCTGGGGCTCTCGGCAGTCTGTGCTGACAGCAGGAATGGGACAGCCTGGGATGTTTCCCCTTCTCCCTCCTTTTTCAGGTCCAGGATATTGAATTCACACAGATTGAAATGAAGGTCATTGAGGGCCTGAAAATAGGCAATGAGTGTCTGAACAAAATGCACCAGGTACGTGTGGCCACGCCAGCCGCGCGCTCTCGCCTTGGCCTGGGCAGAGGCCGAGGTGGTTGTGGCTCTGTCCCATTCATGGGTGGGTTTTTGGCTCTTTTCTTCAGGTTATGTCAATAGAAGAAGTGGAAAGGATAATAGGTGAAACCCAAGATGCTGTGGAGTACCAGAGGGTAGGTACTGTGTGTGTGAGCAGAGGCTCCTGCCGTGCCGCGTCTCTGGCGTGCTCTGTGTTCCCCGCCTCTGTGGGCAGTCAGACTGGGAATTAAATCTGTTTCCTGCAGAGGAATCGGCGTTGTTCGTTCCCCGAGTGCCCCCTCAGCCCCTGCTTGCATTGCTCCCCCGTGCACACGTGCCATGAGCCACAGAGCTGCTGCTGCTGTGCTGCTGCTGACTGGAATTTGTCTTTTCCTCTCTTCCACAGCAAATAGATGAGCTGCTGGCTGGCAGCCTGACTGAGGAAGATGAAGATGCCATTCTAGAAGAATTAAATGCTATTACTCAGGTAGGACTGGTGTTCTTGTAATTACTTTAAATCCATGTTTTCAGGAAGCTGTTTATAATAGGGGAGAAGGTATCTTTTTCCCCACTCAGTAGTTTATTCTGCCAGAGAGCTCAATTACAACTGTTAATGCCCAATTACTGTATCATCAAAGATGAAGTTTATCACCCTGCACACAGGGGTCATTTAACAATGGGATGCTTTTAAGGGCTGTACTTTATTTGCTGTCTGTTACAGTCAGCTATCTCTGTTCTTACTGGTTATCTATTCCACTTCAACAAGTGAAGATCTTGAAAGCCCTGGATCTTGCTCAGATAAGAGGAGTCAGTGTCTGTTGTTGTCCCCCCCACCTCTGTGGTGCCAGTGGCTCTTCCAAACACTGGCTCAACCTGCCCTTGCTGCAGGAAGTGGGGAACAGCCAGTGGAGATGGAGGTGGAGAGGATCTGCAATAGCATTGATCTGAGCAGACTCATAGCTAATACAGGGTCCTCTGAAGTCTCCTTTAATAATGAAAAAACCCTCCTTGTTCTCCTTTACCGGGCAGACTGAAGCCCAGAGCCCTTCCTGCACGTCTGGGGGCAGGTGTCTGTGTGGGACCTCGTGTTATGGCTCTGTTCCCAGGCACTGCAGTGTGAGGGTCTGTGACCGCCGCCTGCTGCGTGGGGTGTGTCATGTGTCACCTTTGATGCTCTTGCAGGAACAGATGGAGCTTCCAGAAGTTCCCTCGGAGCCACTCCCAGAAAAGATCCCAGGTATGCTTTCTCTGTGTGCTCTGCACCTTTGGCTTCTCCTCCTCCTCATTCCACGCAGTAGTCTGAGGCCCTCTCCTGCTGTGAGTATTGTCCTAGCAAGTGTGAAGCAGTATCACCCTCCTGCCCTCTTGGTCTGGGCTGTGCGAGCTTCCCCGTGTGGCTCCGGTGAGTCCAGCTGACTGTGCCATGAGAGGACCAAGGTCATTCCTCCCAGAGCTCCTTTTTGTTACATCTGCTCTTCCTGAGCCACGTTTTGTGCCTGCCATGGCACTGCCAGCTGCCTGGGAGCACCCAGCCTGTGTTCAATTGTGAAGCTCCATGAGGAACATCTTCCTCAGCTCTCAGCTTGACCCAGCAAGACCCCCTCGGACCGGTCCCCTGCCCTCGTCGCGGCGTGCTGCTTCCTCTGGCCACACAGACTGGCATTCCTGCTGCACGGCTGCGTTTCACTGAGGGCTGTGACTACTCATAGCTCCTGTGACCCTGCTTCAGGTGACCACGGTGGCTTTGAACCAGATGAGGGTCACTGGAGTCCCACAGTCCCAGGACTGTCAGCGTGAGCTCCACACAACCGCCGTGACGTGGGCACGTGCTCCTGAGGGACCCGAAACCGCGGTGCAGGGCGCAGCTGGGTGCAGGGAGGGGAGAGGGAGAGAGCTCGTGAAGCCAAGTGCCTGTTGCCTGGTGAGGAAGGAGTCCACAGCCCCACCAGGTGTCCGTCCCTGCTGAGGAAGGGAAGGTGGAACCTGCCCTTGGAGACAAAGGGTGAGGTGGAGCTGGAGTCAGCTGGGTGCCAGAGGGCAAACTGGTGAAGAGTCTTCTGGGACTGCAGGACCTCGGTCACAGAAGCTTCCCAGCCTGTGGAAAGCAGGAGCTGTAAGAAGCCGTTTCCTCTGTGTGGAGTGTGCCCAGGAGAAATGTGGGCTGTGGGGAGCGGGGCTGGCTGCTCTGTGGTGCTGCCTGGCTCGTGAACACGGACCGGGTGTCCTCTGCGCGTCGCTGCCCCTGCTGCCCGCAGCTGCCGGCGCCTCCGTCGGGCTCGCGCTGGCGGATTGAGGGGTGAGGGGAGACCTTGTCTCCTCGCTGCCCGAGGTCTGTCCCACGGGGCTGCTGGCTTCTGGAGTTGTGTCAGGGATGTTCTGAAACTGTTTGAACTCTGTGAGTGCTGTGGAGAAGGGGTGTGCTGGATGTGTGGGATTACTTTAAGGAATTTCCATTAGTCCAGGGGCAGTGCAAGTGTCTGTTGCTCCACAGAGGAGTGGATTTGAGTCCTGGTTCTTCCGCAGGAGGCGGCTGGAGATTATTCCTGTTCTCTGTTTCTGTAACAAGTTTCTTTTTCTTCCACAGACGCGTCGCCCGTCAAGAACAGGCCAAAACCAGAACTGGTGGCAGCATCTTAACTCCCACTTCTGGGGATTCCCCCCCAAAACTCTCACCCAGGACAGTTTGCCATCCCGGCGTGTGCTGGGAGCGAGCAATGCCATGGCAGCATCCCAGCTGTGCTGGGCGGATTGTGGCGCAGGATTCCCCCTGCAGGGTGGGGAAACCTCAGCTGATTATGGCTCTTGTATCAAGATCATTTTCTAGTGCTTTCTTTTTTTTTGTAACTTAAATCCTAAACTCACTCAGCTGCGCTGTCTCGGGATTAAACAACAACTCTGGAACTTCCAAAGCCAAACGCTTGCTTTAGGTTTGATTTCAGTGGTAGGTCTGCCTTTGCTCGGACTGGATCCCCAGGAGGTCCCAGCCTGGGAGCGCTGCCTTTGAGCAGGGCACCGCGCTGGGTGAGAACGCTGCCCTCCTCCGGGCCACGCTGGTGTCTCTGCTCCTCTCGGTCCCTCTGCTTTTCTGGTTCTGTTTGTGAAGAGCTGCCAGAGTCTCTTGTCCCTGTGTAAACCAGACTGTCGGGTGTGTGAGGCTCTGAAGGGACACAGGCAGCAGCGGTTCCTGCACGGGGTGGAAGCAGTTCTGTCAGCCTTGTGTGAAACCAGCTGAGGTGTGAGGGGGTTTCATTTGAGCAAGGGTCAGAGTCATTGCTTGGCTTTGTGTTTGCTGGCAGCAGCGCTGGCTGGGGGAAGATCAGCGAGGTGAAGAGCTGACCTCTTGCTGGTGGTTGGTAACAGTCCCCATTCAGCTCCCCCTCTGCCTGCCTCTGGTGACCCATGGGGCTGAGACTTGGGGTGACAGAAACCTGATGAGCCTCTTAAAATGACAGCAAGGAGTCTTCTGCCTGTGTTACAAGCCAGGAGTCGTCCCTCGTTGTCTCTGCACCATCATCAGTGTTCACCTTCACAACGTGTACGTGGGCTGGGGTCCATTCAGCGTCCGGCTGTCAGCTCGCGTTCAGCGTTCCCTGCGGGCAGGAAGGGTCAGGCTGGGGTAAGCCCAAGGCTCGTTCTGGACCAGACATGAGCCACGAAGCTCCTTAAACCAGCACTCCAAAGACTGCCCAGTAAGTAGAGGAGACACCAGTTCCGTCGGCCCGCGCTGCGGAGGACGCTGTGCAGCAGAGCGCTCGGGTCGGCGGGCGGACGGAGCCTGGAACGGTGCCTGGCCAGCCAGGTGCTGGGCAGATTTAGCTGTTCCTGGAAGAGAGCTTACTTGCCAGCTTGCAGATGCTCTTAGGACACTGCTGATCTTTATTTATTATGTTCTTGAAGCCACAGCCCGTTAAGCTGTTTCTGTGACAGCAGAGGGAGGACCCAGAGGGTCCTTGGTGACTCGGTGACTGCCTTGGGGCGATGTGGTCTGGTGCTGGACAACAAGGAGTACTCTGACTGTGCTGCTCCCCGGGCGGTGGTGACAGGCCAGCACCAGCTCTGGTTTTGAGTCCTGCTTTCCGTGTCATCTCCGTTTGTGGCGTTCCAAGGACTGAGCCCGCGGCCGGCCCCTCCAGGAGCTTTGGAGTTGCCCTGTTTTCAGTTCCACTGCACTTCTCGTAGTTAACGCTTCACAGCGCAGCTGGGGATGGTGGCAGAGTGGGTCTGAGCTGCTCCTGTGCTGGGTGTGTTGGTTCCCCCAGGCAGGGGCTGGGGCAGGGCTGGCCTGCCCTGTGCTGCTGTGGCTCTCTGGAGGCAGGGCTGGTGCTCCTCGCTGTCCTGCACTGCCCCTGTGTTCCACCAGAGAGAGCCTTGCCTTCACCAGCCCCTGCTCTCGGAGCGTTTTTCTGCAACGTTTTTCCTTCAAGGCTCCTTCAGCCCGTTGCTCACCCAGTGTCGACTTGTTTGGTGTCACCCTGTTCCATCTGTGGGTCCTGGGCTCAGCGCTGCCCCTCCCGGCGGGGGCTCCAGGGACCCTTCTGGGAGCACCGCTTCTGCCCCCAGCGCCCGGTGTGCCCCGGGCTTGGCACCCGTCCCCAGGGGCAAGGGGGGGACTGTGCCACCCTTCCTGTGCCCCAGTTTTCTTTCTCAGCGTC
This sequence comes from Podargus strigoides, assembly GCA_028020825.1. Taxonomy (NCBI): domain Eukaryota; kingdom Metazoa; phylum Chordata; class Aves; order Caprimulgiformes; family Podargidae; genus Podargus; species Podargus strigoides. Next base: position 1,045,650 of record CM051638.1, read on the forward strand.
CTGGCAGCAAGGGACACGAGCCAGCCCAGCCGGGTCCTGGGGACTGCCACCCGCCCCAGGCTGTGCCTGGCCCTGGGAGGGGAGGGTGGGTGCTGAAGGGGTTAATTGCAGTGGTTAGCACAGAGAAGAGGCCATTTACTGACCCGACAGGAAAGTTTGGAGCAGATTGCCAGCAGCTTCCTCTGGAAGCCCTGCTCCAAACCCATTGTACCGCGTCTCCTTGGGAGGAAGCGCCAGGCGTGCGCGGTGACCTCCGTGTGCTGGAACAATAAACTCTTGCTGATGGTTTCACCGAGTCCTCTTCCAGCCTCGTGTTTTCACAGTAAATGTTTTGGATGAGCAAGAGCTGCCTTCCTCCTCCCTGCCCTCCCTGCTCCTGGGGAGCTGCGGGCAGGAAATCTCAGAGCAGGCTCCGGGGGTGAGAGGCAAACGGTGCCGTGGGCTCGGGCAGGGTCTGGGGGGAGCCTGTGTGTTACATCATTGCTGCAAAGGCAGAGCAGCCCCCGCCTGTCCCATGTCCCCCCCCAGGCCAGGTGCAGGCCAGGTACCTCGGTGTTCCCTGGGGACACCGCTCCCGGGAGGCCGCAGTGAGGGGCTGGGTCCCAGGACCGGGGGATGTTTGGCAGGGCAGCCCCCCCGCCCCGGGGCTGGCAATGAGGATAAACTGGGGGGGGGGGTGTTGCAATAATTATCCTGGAATTGTTGACAAGGTGAGCAATAACCAGTGTGTGCCTGGATGCTGACTGGGGCAGCGTGGGGCGCTGTGTGGGTCCCAGCAGTGGCCGTGTGGTCCTGCCCCCGGCTGGGGGCCCATTTCCCCTCTCTCAGCAGGATTTCCTGGTGCTGGTGGTGTCCGACTGCCCCAACAGCCACCACAGGACCCCCGTGTGTGACTGTCACCTCTGCCAAACACCCACGGGTGCTGCAGGCACTGTGGGAGCAGCACCGCCACCTCCACGCTCGGTCCCCAGGAGCGACCCTAGGGGCACAGGACAAGGGGCCTCAGCAGGGACCACCCTGAGGCAACAGCTGGCACTTTGCCACAGCTCCTTCCTCCTCATTTCGGATTCACATCCTTGCTGCGGGAAGCAGCGGGAGCCTCGGGTGTGTTCTGCCTGGGGCAGGCAGACCCTCAGCCCCCCTGCCCGGGGTCCCCGTGTCCCTGGGAAGGCAGCTGAGCTGTGTCTCACAGTGGTTAATTAGCACTGCCTGTGTCCCCTGGCTGTGGGAGCGGGGTGGGAGCTGGCACCCCGCGGTGTGCGCTGAGCGCGGAGCTCTGCCAGCTGTGTTTTAGCTGGCCAGATGTGCAGTTAAGTGAGGAGTGTCCTGCCCCTAAGCGAGTCATTGAGGCAACACTGCTCGTTGCTAATTAAACCCTGGAGAATAGAAACAACCTCATGCTGCTGCCTCTGCCGCCCCACACGACGCCCGGAGCCCTCCCCGGTGCCCCGGTGCTGGCACAGCCCTGGCTCCTCGCTGGGGGCACCGGACAGACCCCACGGCAAGCCTGGCCCTCGGAGCACGAGTGAAGGTGACAGTGAATTTCAGCCCCTGAGCATTTACAGGGGATTTGTCACTTCTCCTCCCAGCATCTCTGTGGTGTTTCCAGTGTGCCACTGCTGGATCCAGCACTGTGGCACTTCACGTGCCCCGAGTGGCGATGCGGGATCGTCGCCTGGGGGAAGGGAGAAGTGAGACAGCGCTGCCTCTTCCCCGCTCCCCCCGCAGGGGAGGACCCTGTTCCCGGGGCACCCCTCACCCGTGGGCTCTGCCTGGCCAGGGGCTGCTGCCCACACGGGCCCTGCTCCCCCAGACCCCCCTGGGAGCAGCGCCGGGGCTGGGGGGGGGGAGATGCTGCCAGCGTTATGCAAGCGGCGGCGCCTTTAAATAGATTCTTATCCAATATTGTCCAGGAGGCAGCGGAGCCGCTGAACATCAGCGCTGGGCGCTCGCGGGGGCTTTGTCCCTTGTTCTGCAGCCACCCCCACGGTGCTCGGGAAGTTCCCTGGAAGCTGGTGTGGGGCAGAGGCTCCTTGGCCCCCCACGCCCCGCAGCTCCCCCCCTTCGCCGAGCGGCAGCCGCCCTCTCGCTCGGTGTCTGATGAGTTGTGTAACGCAGCGACGCGGTGGCAGAGCCCTGGCAGTTTCTATGCCAACACAGCTGGGTGGCAGCGAGCCTGGGGAGGGGGGGCTGAGGGCGCCGGGGCGACACGGCTGCACCCCGACACGGCTGCACCCCGACACGGCTGCACCCCGACACAGCTGCACCCCGACACGCTGCACCCCGACACGGCTGCACCTCTCGCTGCCTTCTAATGTTCCCTGGGAAAAAAACAGTGAGCTGAAAATGCAAGTGGCAGCTGCTTTGCAGACCCGTCACAGAGTCGTGGGACAATTTGGGCTGGAAAAGACCTTTAAGATCATTGAGCTCAGGAACCCAACACTGCCAAGTCCCCCAAAACAGCGTTTGGTGCTGGTTCCACTGGGACTCAAATCATCTGGGTCCAGGGCTGGGTGCTGTGCACAGGAGCACGGGGCATGGGGGGCACAGTCCCGCCGGGTCTGCAGCCATGAGTGGTGGCCCTGGGACAGAGCTGCCCCCACAGCCCCACGCAGTGCCCCCCCAGCAGCAGCTCTCAGCTCCCACCCTGCTGAGAACAGCCTTGCTGCATCCTTCGTCCTCCACCCTCCTCGGCAAAGGGAGTCAGGACCAGGCATTGCCCCGGACAGGTCTGCAGGGGGGCTCCCATTGCCCTTCCCCTCCTCTTCAGCGCTCCCCCCCAGCTCGCCCTGCCCCACACGGGGTGCTGCCATGCTCAGGGGTACCACCACGCGTGGTTTGGTTTGCACTGAAAGCCTTGAAATGCCAAATCCCCCCGGGCTGCACACTGAGAGCCGCGGGAATCGGCCGCTGGCTCCTTCCTTTTCCCTGCTGCCACATCTGGAGTGGCCTGGTGTCCCGCTGAGCCACCGGGGGGGAGATGGAAGAGGCTTTGGCAGAGAACAAGTCTGAGTTTTGATAGTTCAGCTCTGTGTGTGGAGGGGGGGTGGAAATCAGCGCAGTTTCCTAATTAGAGCAGAGCTGGGAACAAAGCAGATTTGTTAGAGCTGCGTGGCCGAGCTGGGGAATGTGACCTTTGGTGGCGCGCGGCGCAGGACGGGAGCTGCCGGTGTACGGTGGTGCTTGGCAGCGGCTGAGGTGCTTCAGCAGTGACTGCTCTGACGTAGGAGAGCCCGAATTTCACCTTCTGAGGGACGCCAGACCCGCTGCCAGTGGGTGGCTGACGTGGGAGGGGCACTGGGAAATGGTGGCCGCTCCCAGGTCACCCACTTTTGCCATTTCCCCCAAACGTGGGCTGGTTTCCCTGCCCTGCAGCGGAATGTGGCTCCTCGAGTCCTAGGAGAGGCCGTGGACGCGTGCTGGGTGCCCCTGCAGGGCCGTGGCTGCAGCGTGACTGCTGGTCCCCAGCCCTTGGGCACCACCCGGTACCGGCGGCTCCCGGCGTGGGCTCCCAGCCAGCGCTGGGCTGTGCGGGAGGGCTGGTGCCGGGCTGCACCCAGGGCTGGGACAAGTCACAGCCCGACATGATTAATTAGCCAAAGAGCAGGAAACGAGTGGAGCCCGGTCCCAGGGCTGTGCCTGTGCCTTTGAATGAGGAGGGGACGATGCTCCCGCGCGAGCAGCGGGGCTGGAGGTGCCATGCAGGGTGCTGGGGCTGCAAAAGGAGCAGTGGGAATGCGGTGCCGTGGGCTTCAGCCCTGAGAGCCGGCGTTTGTGCTGCAGCCTGGGAGCTGCTTAGGGCTGTGACAGCCTGGCAGAGCCCCTCGGACACGGCCGTGGAACAGCAAACGTCACCCAGGGGGCTGTGGGGCTGGGGTCTCCAGCCAGCCCCGAGCAGCGCTGGCTCAGTGGAAAGGAGAGGTGACACTGAGGCACCCCTCAGGAACCGGTGGGTGCTTCTCAGGCAGGCAGGGGCTGGGGGGGAGCACCCAGAGGTCCCTGCAGCAGCGGGTGCCCCTGTGCACGGCGTCGGCACTGCCCCGTACGCTCCCCCGAGCTCAGCAACGTGATGCCAAATCCCATCATGCCAATTATGCAAATCACATAAACTATTCCTGTTATTCAGGAGGATCCCCAGAGATCTCCTTAGCGCTCGGTAATTCAGCATTGCTCACTCGTGAAGGCAGGAGCTGGGGCAGGCGAGAGGGGCTGCGGGCGGCTTGCAGCCTGGGGGCTGGGAGGGACCCCCGACCCCCGCGCACCCTGCTCAGCGCAGCTTGAGATTTCTTCCGTCTGAGTCCCCCGCGGTCCCCACGGGTGGCAGCGTGGCCTGGGACCTGTCCGGCTCTCCCAGTGCCACTGGCTCCCCGCACCCCCCCCAGTGCCTCCGCTGCCTCCACCCTGCCAGGCCCCATCGCAGCTCTCAGCATCCACAGCGCTTTGTTCTCCCACCCCTCCCTGCTTCCTCCATCACCCCAGCTCCTCCCTGCCCTCGCCCCGGGGACCCCAGGCCCCTCCATGCCAGCCCTGCTGTCCCCAGTATCCCCCTGGCCTGTGCCCCCCTGCCAGGGTGGCTGGGGGGTTCCCGTGTCCTGCCCGCAGCCAGGAAGGGCACAGGGGTCTGCAGGGGACACGCCAGCATGTCCCTGTCCCCCCAGGCAGGAGGGGGGAGCTGGGGGTGCCAGGGCCGTGCTGTGGGCACCCTGTGCTTTACCAGCTTTATTCCACGCACGCGGGCAGGCCCGGCTGTGCCCCCGCTGCTGGACACCCCGGCACCTTCCAACACAGCCCTGCCCTTGCATCCCCCACCCCGAGGGCTGCGGGCGGAGGGCCCGGGGGTCTGTCCCCGCAGCACTCTGCTAGTGCCTCCCCCCCCATGCTCCCCCCTGCTGGGACCACCACTTATTGCCATCAGTGACCCCAGTGACGGACCGGACCCCAGCCGCGGTGCCCAGCCCTGGTGGGGAAGCTGGTGGTGGCAGAGCTCGGTGTCCCTGGCTGTCAGCGGGGCCACGTGCTCCGTGCTCCACGCGATGCAGGTGAGGAGCTGCTGTGCCACACCAGTGAGCAAACGGTTCCCAGTACACAAATACCTGGGAACAGCAACTTTCACTGCGGGGAGTCGTGTTCAGATGCTGCTCCCAAGGAGATTAGTGACAACCCGCTGGGGGTGCTGGGGGCCAGTTGCTCCCCTCCGCCGTGCCTCGGTTTCCTGCTTTGTGGAGGAACCCTTTGCGAAGGGCGAGGCCGGGCTGGAAATCGCTGTCCCCGCCGTCCCAGACCCCGCGCTGGGTTTCAGTCCTCCGGCTCCCCCCAGTAAAATAAGAGCCTGAGTTGTTCATCCTTTGCTAATCCCCAATAAATGGCTTTGCTCGATTTGCTGTTTGCGCTCGGGGGGGATTTACCCGGCTGAGAACCTCCAGCTCTGTGACAGCTTTTGTGTCCTGACCCCACAACACAGAGGGTGTCAGCTCGTGTGCGCCCCCATAGCGAGCGACACGCTGCAAGTGGCACGGTTGGAGCTGCACACTCGAGTTTGCACACTTGGTGTTGCACACTTGATGTTGCTCACTCGCGGGACATGGAGCCAGTGGTGGTGGAGGGACCAGTACTCACCAGTATGAACAGCGATGGGTACCAGTAAGGCACCGCAGCTGCTCTTGGGGCACCCCAGTGAGTGATGGGTGTGCTGCAAAGGGAAGAGCAAAGCTGTGTTTGGGTGGGGGGCTCCAGGACCCCCTGTCCAGCTGGGACAGCCCAGTGCTGAGGCGGGACCCCCCTGGGCAGGGATGCAGCAGCCCGCGCTGAGCGGGGCGGACGGGCAAGGCGCAGCCTGTGCGGGTTGGGTTGGGTTGGTTTTCCTCGAACCCATTGGGCTGATCTCCCGATGTCAGAACATCACACTGACGTTCTCCCAGCACCAAATAACTGCTGGTGCGGACCGCAGCGGGCTCACAGACGGCGGCGCCCGCGGGGCGTTAGGGCTCTGCCGGAGAGGCCATCTGCCCCACACAGAAAGTGTGGAGGTTCCTGGTAATCTCATTAACAAGTCAGCCTGAGCCAGGCGGTTTGTGGGGTACCACTGGCAGGCTGGGTCTGTCCTTCCCTTCCTGGAGGTACCAAAACGGAGGAAAAGGGACTGAAGGGCACCGGGAGCTGCCAGCCCGAGTTGGAGTGGGGCAGCCTCTGCCACCAGCCCCTGCCACCGGACCATGCTGGAGACACAGGTGAGCTGGAGATGGAGGTGGCTCTTGCAAAGGTGTCCTGTCCCCAGCTGGGTGTCTCTCCGGCCCTGACACCATCCGCTGCCTTCGAGGTGCTGAGGAGCCAGCGGTGACCAGGGCCGTTCCCGGTGACAGCTCACCCCGTGCCCGAGCTGCAGCTCTTGGCAGAGACGTGGGAGGATGGCGGGAGTGGGGGGGTCACACCACTGCTTCCTCCTCTCCGTATCAGCTGGTGACACTTCATCTTCAAAGTTATGATGGCTTCTAACCCACATTTATGGCTTTCCTCTCCCCTGTGTCACACAAGGCTTTCCCAAGGCGCTGAGGATGCCGCAGCTCCCACTGACCCCGGGCAGCGATGTTGTCCCCTCCCTGGGCAGCTATGCCACCCTGCAGCCACCTCCCTCCCTCCCTCCCTGCCGGAGCAGCCGCTGCACCCATGGGTGGGCTGCGCGGGGAGGTGCCCGCAGCCATCGCCACCCCGGCACGGCCTCGGTCCCTGTGCAGGCCCGCGTGACCCGGCTGGGAGAGCTGGCGTGATGCCACTCTGGTAATTAAGAAGGAACCTAATGAAACCTCAAAAATAGCACAATTTCCTCCCCACACCTGCAGCCGAGCGGGGTGGGTTACATAAGTTGGTGTTGCCACAGCAACTCGGCTCCACCCGGGGCTGGAGGTGGCCGGTGCCGCGGGTGCCGACGCGCCGTCACCCCGGGGAGAGACCTCGATTTTGCAAAGCAGGGAGGGGATTGCTCTGGGGACAGGGACCGTGCCAGCCCCAGGGCTGGCGGGGCCACCAGGCAGGGCTGCTGTGTGTCCCTCCCACTGGTGTCACCGGTGGAAGGTCCCTGCCGTTAAAAGGAGGCACCGGGAGGTGCCGTGGGGGTTTAGGTAAGCTGCGAGGGACTCTGCCACCATGGTTACCCTGGGCACGCTCCAGCTGCTGCCGAGCCCCGGGAGTGAATCACCCTGACAAGAGACAGCTAGCAACGTGACAGTAAAAAGAAAAAGGCAATCAAAGCAAACGTTCAAGACAATGGCAGGTTTTTCCTGCCACGAATTCCCGGGGTGCTCCGGGGGCTGCGGGGTGGCAGCTCTGCCCTGGGCTCCGGCACCGGGAGCACTGGGAGCACCGGGAGCACCGGGAGCACCGGGAGCACAGACCAGCCCTGGGCGGCCATCACCAATCAAGAGTTTGTGACATGGGAAAAGCCAGGGGCAATGATAATTTGCTAAATCTGCCTTTTAGTGTGAGGGTAATAAATCACCGGCTGCTTCCAGTCGGAGAACGGCTTCGGAGCGGGGGGGCACGGGGGAGAAAGGTTTCAGCACTGATTTCCTGGGGATGGGAAGAAAGTGGAGCGGCTGTCTGAGAGCAGGCCTAGATGCGAGAGGCTCTCGGAGGGCTGTCCCAAAAGGCCTCTTTTATTATGAGAAATTACAAATCCTTTTATCTCCTTCGCCAGAGGAACAGCTTGTTGGAGTTGCTGGGCGGTCGCACTGGAATTAGATGCAAGAGCCCCCCCCACACCCATGACGTAGCGAAGAACTTACATAACGAAACTAAAAATAAGGTGATGGAGATGCGGGTAGAGGCACTCTCCTCCCGGACGCTCGAGCCGGAATCCTTCGCCGGCAGCGGGCAGGCAGCGAGGTGCTGGTGTCCAGCTGAGGGAGCAGCATCCCGCCGGAGCCCACCGCAGCCCGGCCGCTCGGGATGGGGGAAGGGGCACTGTGAGGTCCCCGCGTTGGCACAGCCCGGCATCCCTCCTGGGGACATCTCCCGTGGCAGCCTGGCCCCCAGGTCCCCCCTGAGGTTACTGCCTCCTCAGCCCTCGTGGGAAAGGGTTAACTGGCTGCTCCAAAAAACCCTTCTCAGGGGTTGTAAATTCTTCCCTGTCCTCTGGAGTGTGAAAGCTCTGAGGGGGTAGAAGCCAAAACAGGAGCCAAATGTGGCTTTGGTGCCCCCCTGCTCCTCGCCAGGGCTGGGATGGAGAGTGGGAGGCAGCAAGGGCAGCAGCGACAGGAGGTCTGGGGCCAAGGTATCGACCTGGGCTCCTGTTCTCGGAACTGATGGAGGAGATGACAGGACAAAACACGCTCAGCTCCTTAACTGTTTCACCGCTTCTCATGGCGGAGAGGAGGGAGAGGAAGGCTTGGCTCCGGGGCCAGGACGAGGTGGCTGGTGGCACTTGGGACCCGATGCCCTCCAGATGTTCCTCCAGTGACACAGCCCTGCTCTTTGTGTCCCCGTGGAGGATGGGGATCCACAGCTTCACTTTCCCACGGGGACCTGATGGCTGGGAGGGCTGGGAATGGACTCCCGGGGGAACTGTGGGGTGGCAGGGTGTGAGCCCAGCCCTCCGGCTTGGCCAGGCGGTGGGACAGCACGGGGACAGCGAGGGGACAGGGGCAGGGGCATCTCCTCCTGCCTGGGCTGGTTGCCCCAAGTGCTGCACCGTGGTGACCACTCATCCCCCCTCTTTCCACTCATCCCACCGCCTTTCCCAGCGTAAAACCAGTCCCCTGCAAACCATGGGCTGCTCTGCCTCTTCCCACTCCTCACCCCCCCACCCCGCACCGCACAACTGGGGGGCGGCACCGGGCGCGTGGGGTGCAGCAAGGCTGCGGCATCGGCGGGGGCCACGGTGTGAGGCACCTCCGGGGTGTGGGGTGACGCAGGACTATGGGATGGAGTCCTGTGGGTACAGCAGGGGGTGTAGGGCGGGTCATGGGGCGTAGTGGGGGGGGGGCATGGGAGGGGAATGGGGTTGGGAGGGGCACAAGGTGAGGACTGGGTATGGGAAGGGTAGGGGATGGGTAATGGGGTACGGGGTGGGAAACTGGGTGTGGGAGGGGAATAGGGTATGGGATGAGGTACGGGATGGGGTACAAGATGGGGCATGGGGCACGGGACGGGGCAGAGGAGCGGGATTACAGGAGCGGGGTCACAGGAGGGGGTTACAGGAGCGGGCACAGCCCGGCGCATCCCCCCTGCCCGCCAGGCTCGCAGCCCTCCCGCCGGCCCGGCCCGGCCCGGTGCGGTGCGGCTCCTCCCCGCGGGGCGGTCCGGGGCGGTCCGGTGCCACCGGCAGCCGATAAAAGGCGGCGCGGCCGCCGCCTCGCGCTGTTCCCCGCGCCCGCCGCCCCGCTCCGCCCGGCCCCGCGCAGCCCCCGCCGCCCGCCCATGGTGCTGCCCGGCCCGCCCGGCATGGCCCGCTCCGAGGAGGTGCACCGCCTCACCGAGAATGTCTACAAGGTGAGTTTCGGCCGCTCCGCTCCGCTTCGCCTTTCACTTCGATTGTTTTTACCTGCCCCCTCGGCGGGCGGTGCGGGGGCGGCGGGAGGAGGGGCCGCCGGGGCGCCCCCGCTCCCCCGGGGATGCTCTCGGGCTGCCGGTACGGAGCACGCGGAGCACCGGGAGTGGGGAGCAGCCCCGGGCACCCCGAGTCCCCCCCGGGCACCTCGAGCCCCCCCGGCAGGGGAACCGTCGGGGACCGCGTGTCCGCGTGGGAATGTGTCCCATCCTGCCGTGCTGTCCCCGGGTGCCCTCGGTCCGGGACCGGTTTGTGGCCGCGCTCGCTTTCCCACGGCGACTGAAGCTGTCAGAACCTTTTCAGTGTCTTGGTTACAGCTGGAGTTCGTGAATCTCGGGGGTTTTTAGTTTCTTTCTGCTTTGCTCCTTGGGTCACGAATGCAAATAATTTCTGTGCTTTAATTTTCCTGGCGAAGGAAGTGGTTTCTGCTCTGCTGGGTCCTGTGACTGAACCGGATCAAACCTTTCTAGCCCAACGTGTCACGCAGGATGCAGTTTGCTAGGCTGGAAGGCTCGCCTGGTTTCCTGCATTCTAAAGGGGCTGGATTGGGTTACCTGGGAGCACTAAGGAGGAACAAAAACCTTCCTGAACCTCTGATAGAAAGATTCAGAACAAAGATCACCAAGGCAGTGAAGTTTTTAAGTCTCGAGGTTTGGGATCCTGGGGCCCAAGGGGTGTTCAGAGGGATAATGGCACCCAAAGCCTTGGCTCCTCTGAGTGTGGATGGAGCTCGTTGGCATTTAATTCCAGCTGGGGTTTGGTGTGTGGGGCTCCCTTCGACCCTCCGCATGTGGCCTTCCCAGCTCTTGGGCTGAGGCAGTGATGGGGGGGGTTAATGGGCCAGGTGCCCATGCAGGTGGGAGCCTTTCCCTCCCAGGGAGCTGATACCGGCATGGCTCAGCCCCAGGAGCTGCCAGAGCTTGTGACCCGGGCCGAGTGACAGTGTGGTTGGGCTGGGGACAGTTGCTGGGAAGGGTTTCAGCTGGTGACTCAGTTGTTTGAGGTGTGTTGTCCTCGAAGGACTGTGCTAATAGCAGGTGTGGGGAGTGGGGCACGTTTCCCCAGGCGCAGCCGGGGACAGAGTGTGCGGGGTGGCTCCTGGGCCACCGTGAGCTGAAATGACACTTTTTCCCCCGAGAAACAAGGGGTGGAGGGTGGCCGCTGCCTGGGCACTTCTCTTGCCGCTGACCATCAGCTTCCACCGGCGCCGCGTGAGCCGCGCGTGCAGAGACGGAGCGGAGCGCCCCAGGCAGCGAAGCCTGGCTGAAGCGCAGTCTGCACAGGGACCTCTTGTCCCCAGGAGGCAAAGCTGGACTGGAGGGCAGTCCAAAGGTCTCCATCAGTTAGCGAGTGCTTTGATTTCTCAATATTTTAGCAGGAGTAGCCAGGGTGTAGGGAGGGAGGACGTGGCGCTGGAGGCAGATCCCGCGGTTTTACCCAAAGTCAGCGTCCCTGTGCTGGAGCTGGAGGAGGACGAGGATGGTCCTGACTCCGTTTGCCTTCCCTGCAGTGACCAAGGAGCCTTTTCTGCTCTGAAGACAATGATGCTTCTCTTGGCCTCTGGGGATGTGTGGCATGGGGGGTGTGCAGGAACACAGTGTTAGCATCTTTGGGGACTTTGGTGACCTCCTGGAGCCCAGCCAGGGCTGGAGGCTCAGGGACTGTGTGGGCTCCATGAGCTTGGGAGTCTCCCAAATCCACTGCTTCGCATCCCTACTGCCCAAGTGTGGTTTTTGTCCCATGCTTTTCTGGCCTGTACAGCAGCCGTGGTCGGGAGGGGACAGCCCTGAGGAAGGGGGCGATGCTGGGGGAGGTTTGGCCATCCCCTCCTCTCAGCCATGGAACCCCACGCTTTGCTTCCAGCCACTGCCATCGTTTTGGCGGTGGCTGTATTGGGGGTTGAGCCGGTTCCCCGTGAGGTCTGGAGCAGGAGCAGGCAGCTCCCCATGCCAGGCACCCTCTCCCGAGGTGTTCTGCTCGGGAAGCCCATTGTCATCGTTTTCCAGAAGCAGTGCTCACCCTCGGAGTGACTGTGCTAATGAGATGGTGGAGGAGCTGTCAGCCGCCCCCTCGCCAGCGCTGCCACTACAGGCAGCTGCCTACACATGTGTAGTAATTGCAGAGGGCGACGGAGGCTGCTGGCACCTTCCACCCACTCGGTCCCACCTCCCCGGGCGCTGATTCACGCGCGTGGACCCCGGCGCAGCTGCTGGGCTGAGCTCTGCTGTGGGCTCGGGGGGGGGTGAACCCCCTCCAGGCAGCTCCTGGGGCTGCTCCCCAGCTCCCCTCGTGCCTTGCCCTGGGTCCTCACTCAGAGTTGTCCCTTTGCAGAAAGGAGGGACTGGCAATTCCTCCTTCCCCCGAAGACAAATCGCCCTCGTTTGTGACAGATTAGATTACCACGTTTACAGGCCAACCTCCATTTCATTTTAAAGCTGTTTCTTTGTGTGGAAGATCGTTTTGCAATGGTGTGTGGATAGCTCTGTGTTTCAAGAGGTGTTTGCTTAAAAAAACCCCAAACTCGAAGCCTGATTGCCTTGCACAAATGCAGGCATAATTCCTGATAGCCATTTGCTGTAATAAGTGTTATTGCCGGGTAACAGCCTCTCGCCTCGTTATCTCCAGGTCCAGAGGGAAGGGGAGCGATCCTTCCTCGAGTGAAAAGGGACACTGCGATGTGTTGGTGTCTGGCAGTGAGGGGTGATGTGGGGTGGCACAGGAAGGAGCTGGCCCTCGCAGGGTGCTGCTCCCCGGTGTCCCTGCTCCGTACACTGGGGCTTCCCGCATCCCAGCTGTGGGAGAGCTGCTGGGGGTGCTGCTGAGGTGTCCCCGTGGGTGGGCGGCTCTGTGCACCGAGCAGCTCCCTGTTCTGGTTTCCTGCAAGCCCAGACCCCAGTGACAAAGGTGTTTGGAGCTCTAGCCCTGAAACTCAGACCCCTTCATTCTCTGGCATGACAGTTAGCAGACATTAAATGGCTTCAGATGTGGAGCATGGTGGGTTTTTTACTCCACTGCTCCTCAGCTCTTTCTCCAATAAAGATTGTGCTGAGCTGTCTGGCCCTGGGGCAGGACCTGGTGAGCCCCTGGCTGGAGGGAGGGATGCAGCTCAGCATCCATCAGCAGCGCAGGCTGAGAGGCTGCTGCTGTGTGGTGTGTACTGGGGCACCCAGACGCGGGGACTTGGCTGGATGGGGACGTTCCCGGTGGCAGAGTTGCGTGGTGGGTGTGTTGTAAGCAGTTGAAATCAGCCCTGCTAACGAGTCTGGCCTGCCTCCCCTCCCAGCAGAAACTTGGCTCCTCGGACCACGGGGGTGTCTCCTGATGGCTCAGGGCAGTGCCGAGGTGGAGGCAGCGCTGGGTTCGTTTGGACATTAAATATTAATCCAGAAGTAATGAAGGCATTCCTGGAGCAGGGCTGACCCATTTACAAACAAAACTTCCTTGTGGCTGAGCCACTTCTGCAGTGTGACCGTGGTGTAGTGGAGAGCCTTGTGTGCTGCCCACTCTGATGGCACTCCTCATGGTCACGTAATGTCCTGCTGCCACCTGTGAGTCACCCAGGAGAGCCGTGGGTGCCAGGCTGAGCCCAGGACAGCCATGCCACTGTGCAGCATCAGCCTTGAAGGAGCTGTTGTACCTCACTGCTGCGCAGGGGCATCACAGGATGGTACTAGGAAAACACTGAAGTTGTTTTTAAGCCCCAAATCCATTATTTGTGTTCACTGAGGTGTCAGGGATGTGCTCTGCGGGTGCTGCCCAGGCTGTCCCTGCCGGGTGGTGGCTGGCAGAGGAGCCTGGGTCATGGTGCATGCTGTGGTGTACATGGGGATGCTCATCCCTTGGTCAGACCCAGGAGCCTCCCTCCTGTGTTTGGTTGGAGTTGTTCAGTTTAAAACCCTTCAGGAGGTGTGGTGCAGGTCTTTCCTACGCAGGAGAAACCTGACACAACCTAACCCAGCTCCATTTCCAGCTTCTTCTTGGGGAGGACTTAAACTTTTACTTAGGATTATTACAGCATCGCAGCCACAGATCCTTTTAGCATGGCGTGCACTTGGAAGGGAGAGACTGGGACCTTATTTTCTGTTGCCTCTTCTCGCCCTCGTGCAGCCGGGCCAGGTCCTGGAGACCTCGTGCTTTGCATTAGTTTCATTTTTGGCAGCGGAATAAAGCCGTGCCAGTCCCGGAGAGCTGAGTGGTATTACCCAGGGAATTTAGAGCAGTGGAACAAAGCAAAGCCCTTTCAACCTTTCACTGCCAGGGTTTTTTTGTCTGTGTTTTTTCTAAACTCTGCCCAGGTGGCGTGTGGAAGGCAAACAACTTGTGGGTGGTGCTGATGGAGCAAAATCAGAGGGAGAACGAGATTTGCTTTCATTACTCGAATCTTGCTGAATATCAGCTGTGCTGCAGCATCCTACAACCCTGGCTTCCCCTCCCCAGCAGCAGGAGAGCCTCACCGGCGCCTGCGGGCGCTTCGGACCCCTGTGTGGGGCTGGGGGTGCATCTGTGGGCGATGCAGCCTGCAGCAGCACGGGAGCAGTTTCAGCCCTCGCTGGCTGACTCGGGTGTGCCAAGTGATTGCTCGTCGAGCATATTCCGTGCCATAAATGTTTATTTTTCAGCATTTCTCCTTAGCACCTGATGGCTTTGCAGCTTCTCACCTGGAAGGGGGGGGTGAAGGTGTGTTAGTTCTGGAGCCACCTTCCCTTCCCACCCTGGGAGTGAGAAGAAGGCTTGAAGAACTCTATTTTTATCTGTGTGGTGAAGAGCCCTTTTCAGTGCCCTCATCCTGCTGGGCTGTTGTTGTTGGAGCCTCCAATGTCTTAAAAACACTCACTTTCAGCAAACTTCCTCCTAGGGTTTCATGGGTTTTATCTGGCCAGCAAAGAGTTGTTGTTTCCGCCCCTTGAACTGTTCAGTGGGACCATTTCGGGGGCTTTTTTTCCCTTTATTTCCCTTAATTTGTTATTAAAATGGCTGTTGTTGGTCAAGGGGAGCAGGATCTGTCCCCAGAAGCGCCGGCAGCCCCTGGGGCTGAGCCGTGCTTTGGTGCCCTCCAGTTTGGGGAAGATGTGCTGAATTTTGGAAGGGGATTTCTATGTATCTGTGCTGCCATGTCCGTTCCCACAGATCAAGAGGGCAGCTCGGCTGCTTTAAGCCTTTGGGCACGGTGCTGCCCTCCCGGGTACCGCTCCCCATCGCTGCCACCTGCCCCTGCTCCGCGTGCCGCGGTGACAGCCAGCGCTCGCCGGTGGGTGCCGGTGCTCCTGCCCTGCAGGTGATGCTTTGTCTGCAGATCCTATTCCATCATTTATTTGCTAAGCTTTGTGCTTCAGGAACGTATATTTACATAGGCACTGTTGCACAAATCATTTTATTTATATATACACGTATACATATACATAAACACTTATTGCACTTAACCTAGCAAACTGCTGAAAAATCCCTTCCCCACAGAAATTCTGCCAATATTTCTTCTGCATGAATGTTTTTCAGCCTCAGACTGCTCAGGCTGAGCTTGAGAGTGGTGGAAGCTGTAGCCACGGCGCTGCCAGCAGCAGGGACGTGTCCGTGTCCCTGTCGTGGGCAGTGATCCCACACCTCCAACTGCTTCGCGGGATAACGCAGATGGATCTTTTTAACCGAAGTCAAACGTGATGTGGGAAGCATGGAGCAATCCTCGTCAGTGTTAATTAACTCCTGTGCAATTGTCTCCTACAATTAGGGAAAT
The DNA here is from genome assembly GCA_028020825.1 of Podargus strigoides. Taxonomy (NCBI): domain Eukaryota; kingdom Metazoa; phylum Chordata; class Aves; order Caprimulgiformes; family Podargidae; genus Podargus; species Podargus strigoides. The sequence continues at coordinate 1,060,919 of CM051638.1, forward strand.
CAGCTCACTGTGTGCCTTGTTGCTACAGGTTAATTTTCTCTGTTCAAGCTGAGTGTATTCACTAAACTGCTGCGCTGCCCCAGAGCAGCTTCCATGTGCTCTCTCTTGCTGCATAGCTTGACCTGCAGCTTTAATTAGCAGTGAAGTTTCTCGTTAGCCTCGTGCTTGCCTGTCAGATCTCTGGGAATCATCTTCTGCCCTTCGCAGGGCTGTGTATGGCGCTGTGGGATGGACCTGGGAGCTGTGGGACGGTGGCTTTGGGGCAGCGTGGACTGGGCTGGGTCAGTGCTGTGGCCCTGGAGCAGCCATCTCCATCCCGCTGCCATGTGCTCCTCGGAGGGTTCAAAGGGTTTCTCCTGCCAACAGACACCAGCACGTAGGTGATGCCCCTCTTTGAGTGTGGGTTCCTGCTCTCTGAAGTTAGAAAATGGCTGTTTGGAGCTGGGGGAAGGCGCTGGCTGAGCTTGGCACACGTGCACCCGCGGGAGAAAATGGAACTGTCACACTCTGCAAAGGCCAGGCTGCAGGACCTCGGGATAAAAATGCCTCCAGCAGAAAATGAGCTTTATAGTGTTTGGCCAGCTTCAGAGGAGGTGACAGATGCTTAATCAGCTTATTCACCCTAAGTGTCTGTCTGTCGTCTCCTCCCCTTCCCGGGATGGGATGCTGCCAGCAGTGTGGCGCGGGGGGTGCGGAGCCCCCCGGGCATCCCTGCTTGGGGGGTGTGGGGACATTTAGGGGTTAAACTGAGTTTTCCAGCAGTACCCTTGGGGGGAGGCTGTTGGGGCAGGGCGAGGGGCCATCCCCGTGGTGGGACAGGGGCTGGGGACCAGCTCTGGGGCTGTTCTGCTGCAGCCAAGCTTGGTCCGGAGGTCGGAGCCGCAGGGGGAGAATGGAGATTTTGTTGTCTCTTCCAGGGCTGGGCTGGGAACTGGTGTCTGGTTTTGGAGATGCTATCGGTGCCGGGGATTGAATCGCGCTGGCGGGGAGGGCCGGTGGCTGCTGTGCCAAGCGGACAAAGAGCCCTCTTTGTCATCCGATTATTTCTTCCCCCCAGGTTTAAATAAGGACCTTAAAGCGAGGGAGGAAAAGCTGTCAGACAGCGCTTCTGGTGCTCACCAGCACCCTAATTTATGCTTTTCCAGGCAGGTGGAAAGTGACACCAAGTGCTTTGAGACCGAGGTGTAATTCCTCGCACGTGGTTTCAGCTGTGGCTGGCACCAGCTCGCTGGGGACAATGGTGGCTTTGTTCTGTCTTCCCTCCTTGATGGCTATTTGGAATATCTCTCTTCAGCCCATTCTGCCTGCCCATCATAGACAGAGCTGATGCTGCTCTCCACAGCTACCCCAGGAGTGGGATGTCACCAGCCAGCATCTCCCACAACTAGTGTCAGCTTTGTGGTTGGTCTGAGGGCCATTGCCTGCTGTCTCAAACAGCCACTTACAGTTATTATGGCTATATTTGATGTATCTGATAATTTTATGGTTTGGGGCACTCACTGATCTCTTGGGGTGAAGGCACTTGTGCTGGGGCACTGTGGAGCCACCTCGTCATTGATCCTCTGCCTCGTGGCATTCAAAGCCCAAGCTTGGTCTCCCTCTATAAAGCTGTGGGGTGGAGGGAGGATACCTGGGGCATCTTCCCCTCCACACTGTGCCGGGCTCTGCCCTTGCCTGGTGTTGGCAGTGCCAGTGGAACCTGCTGGAGCTGGCGTGGGGAAGAGGGCGGTTGTCTGGAGCAGTTCTCCGTGGGGAAAGGTGGAGGTGTCCCCAGCCTGCTCTCACAGAGGGCTGGAGGTTGACGTGGCCTGGAGTGGCAGCACAGGTTGGGTTCAGCTGGCGTCCTGGCTGTGTTCAGCAGCTCTTACCGTGGGGCTTGGCTTAGCATTGAGCTGCTCCTGCACTGCCCTGATCCGGTACTGAGTCACCCAGTCTCTGCCCTTCCAGGCCAGTCGGGCCATTGCTCTGGAGCACTGTTTGCAAGACTTAAGGCTTCTCAGTCTGCAACCAACACCCTCTTGGAGATGTTGGGCTGAGTTGCTGGGAGGGGCGGGAGGATTTTTTGGTTCTATTATTGCATTGATGAACACTGCATTCAGCGTGGCTGTGCTGGGGCAGCACAAAGCTGCTCTGTCCAGCTCCCGATCATCTCTGCTAACCCTGATGGTGTGCTCTTTCCTCTAGACAATCATGGAGCAGTTCAATCCCAGCCTCAGGAATTTCATTTCGATGGGGAAGACCTATGAAAAAGCCTTAGCAAGTAAGTGGAACTGCACTGCTGCTGTGTTCCTTATTGAAACGATGGGGGCTGCAGGGCTGGTGAGGGTTTGGCTGGACACCTTGGAAGGAGGAGAGCTGGGTGCCAGCTTGGGGTGCTCTGTGTTCCCAGGGAAGTGAGGGCAGGAAATGGGAAGATGGTTCTCGGACCTCGCTGCAAAGCTCATGCTGTTTGGACGTGCAAGGCCACGGTTGGGGAGAGGACTTGAGTGATAAAACGTTGGGTGGCAACTGGGTGACAAATAAATCTCCAACCAGCTGATCTTTAAATGCTACTTTAAAACATGCAGAATTAAGATTTTAATTTCTGAACATTTCCAGAACACCCCTTTAAACAAACTGCCCTGCAGAATGCATTGGAAGAGAAGGAAAAGCCCTAAAAGTATTGGTGGCAGCTCTTGGTTGGGAATAGTGTCCTATTGGGAGCCTTTGGGGAGGTGTGGATTTAAATAATTAAAGTAAAATATGAATTGATGAAAACCAAAAGTGTACTGTTTTGACTTGAAAGGCCTTTGCACAGTGCCTGGGCAATCCTCAGTGGGTTTTAAGGCAGGGGCTATTTGGGGGAGGGCTCTGCTCATTCCAAGCTGTGCTGCACATCTCTGGGATTTTATTTGTTAATTGGTTGAGTGAAAATGCCTGTTGGGAGAGGCTGTGCTAATCTTAAACCAGTGGAAAAAACTATTTTGGTGCCTCGTGTTCCTGAGTGGTGGAGCTGGAAACCCGACCTTGGGAAGGAGCTGAGCCTGCCCGCTCAGTGCCTGGGGCACACTGCTTCCCATCAGTTAAATGTCATTCCTGGATGGTTTGGTGAGGGATCTTTCACCGTGCAGACCTCCTGCCCGTCTCGGGCACAGGCACCCCCCTGCTCTCTGGCCACTTCTCAGTGGTTTGGTTTTAATTGGTGTCAATGGATCAACCATTGATCCATTGATCCGTTACGGCCGTAACGTGGGAAGCGCTGTCCATCCCGGGCCACTGCCCAGGGGCTGTGGACTCTGGTCCCCAGGGACAGGGCACTTAACACACCCCTGCAAGCATCAGTGTTTCCCCGCATTCCGAAGGATGCTGCTGAAGCAGTTCATGGCTGGGGTGTGCTTCTGCCCACTGGTTCCCTGCTGGGTGTGCAGCTGAGTGCAGGCAGCAGGGAAGGGAGGAAGGGATGCACTTGAGATGGTGTTTTTCATTTATGCTTCTGCAATGTTACACTGATAATGCAGCCTTTAATTACCCGGGTGGTGGAGTCTCTTTGTGACATGCCACTATCACAGCTGAAGTCGAGCACGCTGGAACCGCAGCGTTTTGTGGATAACCAGTATGACCCCTTATTTTCTGTTTTTCTCACGTCCTGCTGCGAATGCGCTTTGAAGCCCAAGATCTTCCTGTGATTTTTAAAATTGTCTTTGCTTATCCTTTACTTTGGATTCTGAGCTTGTGGGGGCATCTGAAGGAAGCGTCTGGATCAGTAAATCACGCTGGAAGAGGCTTCGGTGCATAATTTGCCAGCGCTGAGCTGAAGCTGTACACAGTGTTCCTGTGATTAGAGGAAACCCCCTGCTTATCTGATGAAAGTGGAGCGTGGAGCTGGAATGTCAACAAACAAGACTTGAATATCACAGACTTTCATTATAGTTCAATTATTCCGCCGTGATTTTTCCGAGCAGCGTTAAGCAGGCTGATGGTTACACTGCCATGAAAACCACTGAGGTCCTGCACCCACCTTTCTTCACTCCTAAACAGCCCTGTAATCTTCCTGCTTGAGCTTTCTTCCCTTGTTTTTCTCCTGTTTGTTGTCTGATCCCTTCCCGTGGGGTTAAGCCCTTTGAAGTTATGTCTATTTTAATGTCTGGCATCTATTCAGTGCCATAGAATATAATAGCCATTAAAGAGAATATAACCTGCATTTTTTTTTGGATGCTTTTAGGTATGACATATGCAGCAAAAGGATACTTCGATGCTCTGGTTAAGATGGGAGAGCTGGCCAGTGAGAGCCAAGGATCTAAAGAATTGGGTAAGTCGCCAATTAACTGCTAAATGGAGTTGCAGTGCAGAGCAGGCTCCCAGCCCGGGAATGAAACCATGTTTTTGCTGTTGGTGGGAATAAGGAGCTCAGGGTACAGCTGATCCTGCCTCGTGCGCGTGGTGAAAGTGTATTTACTGTTAATGTGGCTTTAAAAGGGCTGCTACTCTTAGGTGGGGATTTTGGGGCACTGTCAGCTGTGGTGTTCGCAAAGAGGACGTGTTTGCAGAACGTGGCTTTCCTGGAGGCTTTGTCTCGCTTTGCGCAGCAGAGAAGCGCCAGGTTCTGGTGTGGGTGCGGAGGCAGCGGGGCCACCTGGGTGCGCTGGAGGGGACAGGGACGCTGCTGGGGACAGGCAGGAGCTGGAGCAGTGTTTCTCCTGGTGGAAGTGTCCCAGTGCTGGGGTTGTGTGTGCTGGGGGCTGTGGCTGTGCCCAGGGCCCTGCCGAGTGCAGCGCAGCTGGTGGCTTGTGTTCGCTCAGTCCAGATGTGACAGATGTCATGAGCTGGGATGCTCGATGCCTCCTTCTCATTTCTTACATTTATTCCTCCAGTCAGTCCTTCAGGAACTGCTTTTCCAGTCTCCCTATTGCCTGGGTGTGGCTTCTGTGTTCTCCTCTCACTGCTGTTGCTGTGCAGATCGGGTTTGAGGCAGTTCTTCTCCCCCCAGGGATGCTGCAGCCTCTTGTTAAGGCTCTCCTGGGGCTGAGGTGGGTTTGGTCTCATTGCCTTTGCAGTCCCAGATGAACCACTCCTCTTCCTCCCAGTCCCTCCTGCAGCTCTGGCTCACCAGGTTGCTCTCCTAGAAGCTGGCAAACCATCCTTGTTAACGTGATCTCTTTGAGAAGGTCGACTGAGAGAAGGTGTTGAGCTGAAATGACTCTAAAGGCTGATGAAGCAGTGGGTGAAGAACCCCTCTGAGGGCTTTGGTTTTGCCACGCTGTGCTTGGTGCCAGCCCCGGGCTGCTCCAGCTCGGCTGTGCACAGCTCAGTGCCTGCGTCGGAATTTTGGTGGGGAAGCAGTAAGTGTCTATGGAAACCGATTTTATCACTTGGATTAAAGCTGCCTATAGCAACCTGCTTGTGTTTAATACATAAGACAAAAGAGCCTTGTGTGCAGTGCGTGCAGTGACTGTGAAGGCTGTGCAGACCCTGCTGGCCAAGGGCTTCCTCCTCTGCCTCTCTGGGGGTGAAAGATGCAGCACCTCCATCTTCCTGGAAGTGAAGCCTTGGGAAAGTCTTATCAGGAGCTTGGGGACAAACCCTGCCTGTCCTCCAGAGCTGCTCTGGGCACTTAAAACCCATCTTTGGTGTCTGCTGGTGGCCCTGCTCCCTCGCCTGAGGACAGTGGTTTGGCAGCAGTGTCCATAGTGCCCTCCTGCACTCCCCCACCGTGCATTTGGTGTGTGGCTTGGGTATTTTGGGGCTGGTTTAAAATGGTTCCAGATCCCTGTGCCATCCCCTCTCAGTGTGAGGGCATTGGGGGAGGACCCTGGCAGCTCCTGCTCAGCCCATGGCTGTGACGAGTGGCTGCTCCTCAGACCTCTTGCTTTGTTGATCTTGCTGATATTTATTGTGGCAGCTGCTCTATGCAGGGGAAAGTTAAGATAAAATTTCTGGCTGCAGTTTGCTGAGGCTGATAAGAGGCAGGGGGACCACCCCCTCCCGGGGGATGTGTAAACAGGGGCTGAGGAATGCTTTGGGCTGGGGCTGTGCTCGCCAGAGGTACGGCTTTTCCTGGGAACACCTTTGCCTTATCTGTGCTGGGCTGTGACTGCTGATAGTGCTGGATGGGAGCGTGGGGTCTGGGCTATGTCACACCTCACTGGAGACGGCAGCAAAGGGGGATGTTCATCATTGCTGCTTGCATTAATGTGCCCCTGCTGCTCCCTCCCTCTGCTGGGGGTTTCTTCCCCGATAGGATCGGGACAGGGAAAGTTGCTCTGAGCCACCAGGCAGGACTTGGGGATGCTCAGGTGGGGACTGCAACTCACATCTGTTTCCAGCATCCATGGAAAAGAATCCTGATGTACTTTTTTTTTACCTCTCCCTTTTTTCCTGAAGGTGGATTCTTTTCTGCTGTGACTTCTGGGACAGGAGGGCAGTTGTCTGTGGAGCTGTTTGGTGTCAGTGGAGAATGCTGGGCTTCAAGGGTGTTAACAGTCTCCCTAGAGCATTTAAGCTGCTGCTGAGCATCATGGAGGGATGCAGGGTATAGCAGTCCCCGTGGGGCTGTGCCAGTTGGAGCTGGGCTCAGAGCCTGTTCCTGCTTGTCATGCTGCTGTAGCTGGGGTAGCACCAGCCTGTGCCCTGGTGGGATGGCCAACGTGGCAGCTCCTGGGGAGGAGCAGACCAGCCTGGGGGGATGCCCACAGGTCCCCAGGAGAGTTCTGGCTCTCGTCTTCACTGCAGCTCCCTGGCTGTCAGCAGCACTGTGGTTCAGAGCCACTGTGCTGTGTTGAGCCCTCTGGGGAGAGGGGTTAATCTGCTAATTGGATTTGCAGTTGTTTTGGGTAGGCACTTCCTGCAGGAGCAGAGATGCAGATATAGATCCCATGAGCATCAAAGGTCACTGCAGCAGCAGTGTTCAATGTGTGATCAGGGACTACTGCCACACGCTGCGGTGAGCTGGTGGTGCCCAGTGTGCACTGGGGACCTGCAGGAGCAGGAGAAACCACAGAGAAACCACACCTGAACCCCAGGGAATATTTGCCTGTGAGGGGTGACTTGGTGTCCCTGCAGTGAGGTCCCTCTGCCCATGGTCCTGGGGGGAGAGCAGCGAGAATCTTCTTGCTTGATCCTTTTAAAATTGTATTTAATGATGCACTTAATGGCTTGTGGGTAACAGCTTGGTGCTGGTGGAAGGGTGGATGCTCTGGGTGGACACTTCTACCTGTGAGTCTGCTGAAAGGCCCAATTTGCCAGAGAAATTGTTCCAGAAATTCAAGGCTCAGCCTCCAAGCTGTGGAATTCCCTTAGGGAAGGAACCTGGAGGAAAGGGCTCTCTAAAGGTGCACAAACACGATAAGGACCCTTCAAAAAACTGCTGCCTGCCTCAGCAAGGGCTTCTGCTCTGCCTGCACTGCCTGCTCTGCCTTCTCCCTGCCTGCAGGTCTGCTGGAAGCAGGCTGCCGGAGCAGTAGGCTTGTTCCCCCCACCCTGCGCTTGGGTAAGTGGGAGCGGAGGGTGGCGAGGTGAGCATCTGCCAAGAGCATGTTGCCTGGCTGGAGTTTCTAACACGTAGCAGCTGTGTGTAAGGTTTGGGTTTCACCTGCAGTGGTGACATCTCCAGGGATGCTTACCTGCTGCGTGCCCGGGCACGGTGCCTGGGATGAGCTCCCACGGGGATGCTCCTTCCTCTTGGGAGCGGCAGAGGGGCCGTGTGTGTGTCTGTGGGCTGGTTTTGGCCGTCCATCCGTGATGCTATGAGCTTGGCAGCTTGTAGGAAGGGGCACAGTGTGGTGTGTGGCCAGCCCTGGGGCCTAGGGACACTTGCTGGTGTGTGGGTCAGAGCCAGGCAGCTCCAGGCTGGTGCAGTGAGGTCTGTCTGGGCATGTCCTCCAGTGCCACCAATACAGCTGCTGCCAGAGCAGTTGGGTGCTAGGGACTCGCTGATCTGTACGTCCTGATACAGATGCATCATCTGTACACATCTGGAGGGGTGGCTGTTGGGAAGCACAGGGCATTGCAGGTCTGGTCTGTCTGTAAAGTGTCAAGGGCAACAGCTCAGCCTGAGGGAGCCCATTACAGGAGCTGTGTCCTTGAACTTGCCCGAGTCAGGGCACCTTGGGAAGCTTTTGTGTGTTTCCTCATCTTCTCTCTCAAAAATAAATTAAAAATGCCCTAAGCTGTGCCACGCTGGGTTGAAGCAGAGGCTGCAAATGGAGCTGATCGTTACGACGCTGCTGAGTCGCTGGTAGAACATCAACAAACCAGCCCCAACCTTGGGGCGTGGAGAAGTGAAACCTTTCTGAGGAGGAACTGGGTGAATCAGCAGGGCGAAGCGGGTTGTTTCCCCACACTGTGTCCTTCCCGCTGCAGACACATGACATTCCCCCAGGTCACCTTGCCATGGGGTGGCAGAGCTGGTCACAGCAGAGCCGCCGGGGCTGGGTGAGGCGTCCGGCTGTGAAGTGCTGCTCTGGGTGGCTTGAGGGCTTGTGTGTGGCGTGTGCCGTGCCTGTGAGCTTGGATCAGGATACACTGATGCCAGGGACGAGGGAAAAAAGGTTGTGGAAGATTGCTGCGCGGCTGGGCAGCGGTGGGGATGTGCAGGAGTGGGGGGTGGGATGGCTGAACTCACTGCTGGTGACGGTGGCGTGGAAAAGGGGAACTGGTGAGCGCTGGGCTGGGTGCTCTGCTCTGCCAAGGCGGGGGGCAGGATCTCACCCTGGAGCAATACTTCATCATGTGCCCCTCCACTCCTTATTTCATCCTGTCACGCTCTTTACTTGGGAACTGAGTCTCCAGAGCGGGTGATCTCGATGAGTGATGCTGATGGTGCTGCATCCTCCATCTTGCAGGAGCCAGGAGTGATGCTGGTGAGGATGCAGTGCTGTTTGCTCGTCGTGATGCCGGGGGCAGCAGGAGCTGGTGCCATGGGACCCAGCTCCCTGGCAAAAGCTGAGTTGCTCCAGCCCTGCACAAGCATCGACATGTTCTGTCTCAGCAGTTTGGCTCTCTCGCCGATGCACTGTTTGGTATTTTTACTAAAAATGGCTCGTATCTCAGGCTCTGAAAACTCAAAAGCAAACTGCCGTGTGATAGCCCAGTGCTGTGAGTTCCTAGGGCTCTGCCTTCTGGAGGAGCAGCTGGCTCCTGCGCGGGGCTTGCGGTGCCTGATAGCGATGGGGAGGGATGTGGAACAACCTGTTTGCCTGTTCCTGGCTGGGTGTGGAAGGGAAGGGCCCACAATAGCCCCTATAGTTCTCCCAGAACGATACTGTGAGTCAGACAGACGTAAATAGCAACTCCTCCTCGCCTGTTTGTGCTCTGCAGCTCTGTAAAGGTGTGTGAGCCCAGCACGGGCAGGTGAAACCCTCGCACTGCTCCTGCCCTTCCCCAGCTTTATTTTTGCCTCTGGCCTCAGGTGAGACACTTAACCTTGGCTTCCTGTTCCATGGGATGTGCACTTCAGCTGGTGTGCTCATGCCCCGTGTACGATGCAGGGTGCCCCGAGCTCCTGCCCTGCTCTCTGCCCCGCTGTGCAGCAGCAATTCCCATCTTTAACTTACAAATACCAGCGGGAGATGATGCAAAACGCCGGCGGCGTGGGCGGCCGCGTGCTGCCGGGTGTGCTACGGTCCCAGCCCTGCTGCTGAGCTCTGCTAACGCCTTATGGCATCAATGCAAGGCTGCAGATCCTCCTCTGAGCCAGGATTTGAAATAGTTAGGCTTTCCAACCACTGTGGTATCTCACAGTCACGGTTTAACTTCTCTGCTGCCGCGCTGGGTTGGCCTGAGCCTGTGAATGTCTGACAAGGTCTGTAGGCTGCTTGCAGGGGTGAAGAGCTCGTGGCACGGAGGTATCGGGGTGTCAGAGGTGCTCTGTGTGAATTCACACAGCGCTGCAGCTGCTGCTGAGGGGATTTAGTTCAAACCCTCCTCCTGCCCTGCGTGGGCTCCTGGTGATGGCAGAGGCCCCAGGAAGCCGGGAGCTGATTCCTTTGGAATTGCCTGTCTCAGCCTGGGGGGAGGCTCCGGAGGAAGCTCTCGTGCCTCCGGGACGGAGTCCAGCCGCCTTCCGGCGCTGCGCCAGCGCGGTGCTCACCTTGAGCCGCTCTTGGTGCTGGGCTGGCCGTGCTGTGCTCCCAGCAGAGGCACAGCCACCAGCCGTGGCAGGGAGCACTGCGCGGGCGCTGGGACGTGGAGCAGCTTGCAGCGGGAACGCCACGCGGGGTGGGAGAGGCTCCGCTGCCTGCTTTGATGTGGGGCTGGAACGCCCCGTGCTCTCGCTGTGATAAGGGCCAAGGGGGTGGTGGAGGAGGAGAACAAAAAGATGTGTGTCAGAGATGCACCACACACCTCTCCGGCGGGTGCGTTCCCTGGGTGAGGGATGCGGTGGGAGCAGAGCCCTGCTGGCCCGGTGCGGGGGGCTGTGTGTGCCCACTGCTGGGTCTGGGGGGGGGGTGTGTTATTTCTGAGTGGGGGGTTGGCAGCTCAGTGGTGGTGGCCATTGGCCAGCCCTGTGCTGTCCTCCTCAGCTGGGGTTTCCATTCTGGCCACACAGGAAGCGAAAGGGAGAGGGGGTGGTGCGAGCCTTGAAAACAATAAGCGAGGCACCCCTTGCATCGATGCGCTCTTGTAAAGCAGCGGCATTCCGTCACCGCCTCCTTGCAGTGGGAATTGGTCACTTCCCACCATTGAGCTGTCGTGGCCCGACCGGGGAGCGATTTCCTGGCGCTCTGTGGCAGTGACCCCCCTCGCCTGGACTTCCCCGCTGCGCCGTGACGCTCCTCGCTGCGGGTGCGTGGAGTGACCGCCTGCTCTCTGAGCCCAGCACCTCGTGAAGTGGCTGTGAAAGTCAGAGCTGAGCTGTGGAAATCTCAGCACGTGGTTTCCTCCTGGGGAAGGAGCGGAGCCGCAGCCGCCTGGTCACCTCCTGGCTTTGTGGGATGCTCTGTGCGTCGCTGCTCTCTGGGAGCCAAACTGGGGACACGAGGGACAGGGGCCCTGGTGCCAGTTGCCGTGGGCTGAGCTCCTGCCCGTGCCACGGCCGGTCCTGTTCCCGCACTGACCCGTGGCAGGGGGGCTGTGCTGCCAAGGACAAAACGGGGTCAGAGTTTAATGTTTGCAGAAGGTTTTGAGACGCGGTGTATGGTGCAAAGGACAAGTTGCTTCAGCCACAAGAGCAAAGCGGCGTTGGGCCAGGTTGTCCCCGCTCGGCCGGTGGTGGTGACGCTTGGCTGGCGTACGGCCCGCGTGCCCGGGCACGTGCTGGGCTGGGGACGGGCTGGCACCAGGGGCAGGGCTGCTCACCCCTGGGTCCCCAGTGGGTTCCCAGGCTTGTCCCTGTCAGGAGCTGCCACCTCCACTGTGAGCAGCCCCAGGAGTGCTGTACCATCCCCTCTGCACGTTGTCCTGGGGCTCCAGGCTGGGTGTCACCTTCCCATTGCCTTTCCCATCCCTGGGGTTGCTGTTCTGGGATGGAAAACTCCACATGTTTTTTATGGGCTGTGTGTTTGGGGGTTTGAGTTATCCCAGGTGCTACTCTGCTTTTTGAGGGATGGGATGTGGGATTCTGCTTCCCTTTGGAACACCTCTGTGGGTGTTGGGGGGCTCCCAGCCGCTGCCGGGGCTGAGTCCCGAGGCTGGAGTAGCTCAGCCATGGCTCATGGCTCCCAGTTTACAAACAGCCCCACTGGGCTGGAAGCCTCCTGGGAAGCTGTGACCCGCTGCGCTGGCAGTAGGAGCTTCCTAGCTCAGCCCTTACAAACGGCTGAGGGAGCTCAGCTCTCCCCAGAACCTTGCTCTGGTCTCAAGGTGGTGCTTTCAGTCGCGCAGGAGCACCGGCTGCTCCCTTTAGAGGCTCCGGCGTGTGCCTGGCTCCAGCTGCACTGGGTTTTTGCTGGGGCAGGGCACTGCCCTTCCTCCCAGGAAAAGCACAATGGGTGTGGGACTTGGTGAACTCCATGCTCAAAAAGAAACATGAAAGGAAGAGACAAAGGAGGGCTGGAATCCCTCAGCCGTGGGCAGCCACGCGTGGGACTGACCCGTGGCTCTGCCCTCGCTGCCTGTGCGTGGCTCGGTGCCGTGGCTGAACGGGTCCGGTGGTTGTGAGGCAAATACCAACCTTGGGCTTAGCTCCATTTGCAGCTCCATGGCCTGGGCTGAGCCCCAGGGCTGTGTCTGTCCACTGTCACACTGCTGGGGGAGAGGGACGTGGGTGCTCTGTGCTTGACACTGAGCGTCAGGCAAAGCTCCTGGCTGTCACAGTGCTGCTGAAATTCCCATCTCCGTTATTAGTGCAGCATCTCTTGTCTCCACTGGCTCCCTTTGATACCTGGGCTGTGGATCAGGTCGAGATGAGGGACCTTTCTTGGTCACCTCTGGCTCCTTTGTCACGTCCCTGCAGCCGGGCTAACGGCTGGCACAGGCAGAGCTGTAGCTGGGGTGACGGTGGCACAGTGGGCTGTAGGCAGGACTGCCCCTGGGTGCTGAGGTCCTGCTGCTGCTTGTCCTCATTTCCCTTCATGTTACACAACATGTGCGTGTTTGTCCAAGTGTCTCTGACAAACTGCTCACCTACAGCTCCCCAGGGATGGGCACTGGGGTACCCCTGGAGCACCCGTGGGTCTGGCTGTGGGCCCCTTCCTGTTAGTGGGGTGTTGCCTGCCCCTGCCTTTGTGCATCCCCCCGAGCTCAGCATCTCAAGCCCCCTCCCCACATCTTCTCGTTGCAGGAGATGTGCTCTTCCAGATGGCAGAAGTCCACAGGCAGATCCAGAACCAGCTGGAGGAGATGGTGAGTGCCTGGGCATGCCGGGCTCTGCTGGACCGTGGGCTCTGCTGGAGCTGCAGCCGAGCAAAATGCTTCTCCACGTCTTGTCTGAGTGGCACCAGCCCCTCTGAACTGGATTTGCTGAGCTGCAGAGTCTGGTCTTGTTTGGGTGTCCACCTCTGCCCTGCTGGGTCCCTCTCCGCGTGTCTGTCTGTCCCCCGCTGCTGTCCCCCGCTGCTCTGTCCATACAGCCCCTCGCCCCGGTGCTGCCCGGGCAGGGTTTGCCAGCCCTCGCCAAGACGCTGTTTTCTTTCTCACTGCAGCTCAAGTCCTTCCACAACGAGCTCCTGACGCAGCTGGAGCAGAAGGTGGAGCTGGACTCCCGGTACCTGAGCGTGAGTTACAGACCCGCGTGGTGCAGGGCGCAGCCGTCCCCGCGTCCCCCGGTCCTGGGTGTGCCCTGGCACTGCTCGTGCCCCAGGTTACAGATGGGTCCCTGGCCATGAGACACATCACCATGCGTGGAACATTTCCCCCGTGCCAGGCTGTCACCACCCCTGATTGCTCTCGGGGCCATGGGGATCCTGCTGCTTCCACAGGCTGGGGGGGTCTGCTTGCTTCTGCCGACCCTTGGCAGCAGGAGCTGTGGCTCTGGGCAGGGGTTTGGCTTTGGCTGCTCAAAGCTTTCTCCTGTCCCATCCAGGCTGCGCTGAAGAAATACCAAACGGAGCAAAGGAGCAAGGGGGACTCACTTGACAAGTGCCAGGCAGAGCTGAAGAAACTTCGGAAGAAGAGCCAAGGCAGCAAAAACCCCCAGAAATACTCTGACAAGGAGCTGCAGGTAGGACCCTGGGCGTGGGGGGACGAGTGTCTCGTCCCCGTGCAGGGCAGCGGGCGCTCAGTGCCCCGTGCCAGTGGTGGCCTGGCTCTCGCTGAGCCTTTAGCTCAGGGCTTGCTGGTTTCCTCAGAGGGTTGAGGGGAGCATGTGGGGGTGGGATGTGTGGATGGGGAGGGGGTCGCAGCCTGTGATGGGAGCGGGTTGGTCTGGTGGCTGCCCCAGGGGAGGGCAGTGCAGGGGGGAGGCTGTGAGCAGATGTGCCGGGTGGTGACTTAGTGAATGAGCCCGAAAAGATCACTAATTTCTGTTGTACCAGATCCATCTTCCTCTGGATGGTGTTTTGCTTAAATATTTTCTGTGCCTGCTGCCGGGGTGCCCCTTCCCCCAGGCTGCGGGCGGCGGCGCGGGCCGGGGGCGGCCGCGGTGAATCACTGCGGTGTGATCGCGCGTGGGCTCCCTCGCCGACCACGCGCCGCTTGCTAATCGGGTCCCGGCTGCGTGGGGCTGGGGTCCCTCACGCCACCTGCCCAGGGTCCGTGCTGCGGGGCGGGGTGATGGGAGGGCTGGGGTCAGCATCTCGCTGCAGAGCATCCCCGGCGGGACGTGCTGAGGGGCTGCAGCACCCCGGTTATGGGGGTGTTTGCAGGAGGAGTTTGTCTTCTGACATCTGTGACCTTTGGTTTGAGCTTCCCCTGGAGCGTGGCTCAACGTGGCAAACTTTAACAAGAGATTGGTGCACCTCTCTGCAAACCCACTCTGGCAGAGCGCCCTCGGGCCACTGTTGAATGATTGCAGCAGGAGCAGGGCTGTGGGAAGGGGAAGGTGATCCCTGAAGCCAGACATTACCCAGCTGTGTGTGAGGCGTGAGAGCATGTGTGGTGTTGGGACCAGGGTCTGTTACTTTGGAGGGTGACATGTCGAAATGATCCGTGTCTGCTGAAGTGCTGCATTACCTTGGAGACTGATTAAGGCGATGGTGAGAGCTGGGACACCTCGACCCTGGCTGCCGAGGTGGCACCAAGCTGCTCGCCGGAGCACGGCTGGAGGTGTGGGTGCAGAGAGCTCAGGTGTCCTGCCCACAGAGAGCAGAGCAGCATAAACCACTCCTGAGCAGCAGCACCTCCACAAGCCCTTGCTTCGAGATCCCTGCTGAGCGAGGGCAGCCCTGTTAGGCAGCGAGGTTCCGTGTGGGAAGCCTTTGCTGTCCCCCGCCTGTGAACACTGCTGATGGGGACACCAGGATGAAATCACTGTGAGGGACCCCACGCTCCTGTGAACCCCCTGGACTGCTGCCATGCAGGGATCCCCACCCCACACAGTCAGAGAAAATCCATCCCAGTGATGGGCTTTGTACAGCTGGGAGGGGAGCGAGGGGGTGGTCCCGCGGGGATGGGGCTGTCCCACCCCCACGGCCGCTTTGGGCAGGGAAATGGGATCAGGCTTTCCTTCTCTTTAATCTTCCAGCAGTAAGTCGTTAGGAAGTGCTTATCTCTGGAACAGCCTTACGATGGCTTTTGAGCTTAAAGAGCTATGAGACTGCTCAGCTGCTCGCTGCCTTTTTTTTTTTTTTTTTCCTCCTAGATCAAAATACAAAGTTAAATTGCTGAATTCAGCCAAGACAGCCTTTTCCCCCTCTGTTCCCTGCTGGCTGCAGTGCTGGTGTTCCCCTTCAACAGAAAAAGAGGGTATTTGGGGCCACCCTTCATGCTGTTCTTCCCTTTGCCTGGGCACTGGAGAGCAGGGGGATTGCTGCAAGGCTGGGTCCAGCCTGGCGTTGGCACCAGCCCCAGATGGAGCCTCATGTGGGGCTTAGGGAGCCAGGAGCATCTGCAGAGCTGCTGACGTTGTGCTGTGGGGCTTTGCTCCGTAAAAATCTTTCTCAACTGGCTTAAAACAGAGACCCACGCAGCTCACCGCTGCATGCGGTTGGGTTTGTTTAGCTGCAGCCACCCCAGTGACCCGGCCTGTAGAACCCCCAGTGGCCTCCAGGGAGGCTGCTGAAGGCACCTCGTGATGCTTGCGAGAAGGTGAGGACTTCACCAGGCCATGCCTGGGGACCAGAGACCCATCAGGCCATGCCTGGGGACCAGAGACCCATCAGGCCATGCCTGGGGACCAGAGACCCGTCAGGCAACTGACTGGGGCTCTTCTGGTGGGCTGTTGCATGTCACTTGTCTTGTGATGGGAGAAGCTGCTGTTGATGGAAGCGCCCTGGTAGCTACATCAGTCATCTCCTTCGACAAAGCAATAGCATCTTGCTCTTCTTTGGGAGACTCATCCACTTGAACTGCTGGAGCAGTCAGCAGCCAGGGCTCTGGTGCTCAGTCACCATCTCTCCG
The DNA here is from genome assembly GCA_028020825.1 of Podargus strigoides. Classification (NCBI taxonomy): domain Eukaryota; kingdom Metazoa; phylum Chordata; class Aves; order Caprimulgiformes; family Podargidae; genus Podargus; species Podargus strigoides. The sequence goes on from CM051638.1 coordinate 1,076,831, forward strand.
TGTTTAATGCTGCGGGAAGCAGAATTGCTCCTCGCTGCCTTTTCACCACTTGTTGAGTGACCACATCTTGTCATTGCCTGCAGGCGCGACGGGTGGGCGAGGCAGAGCTGTCCTCAGGGAGCTCCGGGATGTGCTTTCTGTAACGCCGTCTCGCGCTGCCGAGGTGAGAGGAGATGCGGGGTGCTCAGGCGCTGGCTTCCCGGGTGGCAGAGGAGGTGGCAGAGGACAGCCCTTGCCTGGGCCAGGGAAGCGGCATGGCTCGGGCTGCAGGCTCTGTGTGATTGGTCAGAAAGGCCAGTGAAACAGCCCAGACATCTCAGCTGTGGCTCCTCAGGTCAGATTATTCCCCTTTATAGAGCAGATATGAATGCTGATACTCAGCAGGCGCTGCACGTAACCCATTATCTTGTGGCTGCTGGGGAGACAGAGGTCTGCTCGGGGTGAGGCGGTGACACGATGCTCCTGGACGCTTGCAGGAGGCATCAGGTACTCATTGCATGGAGCCTTGTCTGCAAGTCCCACATCATCTGGCCACTGTCTCTGTGCTTGTTCTGTGGAGTGTAGCAGGCAAGGACAGGCGTCGCAGGACTGAAATGGGTGAGGATTTAAACACCTCGTCGTTTGCAGTCAAAACAACTCACGTAGCTTAAAAGCAGCTCCAAGTGCAATTAGGCTGCAGGAGTGATTTTTCCCTTCTCCAAAGCTTTGTCTGTCATGGTCAAGAGAGATGCTGCAGTTGTTGCTGCTGAATGTCACAATAAAGCTGGGCTCATTATTCCTCATGAATCAGCCCCGAGCTGCTGTTGTCCGTGAGGGATGAAAGCCGAGACAGCTCACTGCCTTGAGTGGCTCATCTTGGTTGTGTAGGTGCTGAGATTTTTGTGACCTGTGTTGAAGACGGGGACAATAAACCAATTCCACTCACTGCGTGTCCTTTATGAAGAAGAATGAAAACAATATTAAGATTAAGCAATCGCCAAGGAAGCCAAGCTGCTGTGATCTCATTCAGTGCTGGCTGTGACCAGGCTGTGAAATCAAGGTCGCGATGGGTTTAGGACCGTGATTGAATCAGCAGCTCAGCAATGAAGTTATGGTGGTTCAAACTGTTTATCAAATCATATTAGCACTGCCAGCAATCGGGTTTCTCCGTCGGGCTGAGAGCAAGTGGCTGTAATTCATGGGAAATAGTGAAGCTGGAGCCTCCTGACCGGGGTGAAAGGGCTTTTGGTGTGGCTGTGCCTTCTGCTCGTCCACACCTGCTCCCAGGGGAAGGACTTGGGCATTAAATACCAGTGTGCCAAATAACCTGGGGGGGAGGGGGGTTATCAGCTTTTGTAATTGAAACCTCATTTTGATATTCCCATCAGGAGAAATAATTTTAGGTGTAGGTCAGGAAGCTCTGGCTGAGGAGTTCTCACAAACCAGGTTACCAGGGCTGATGTCAAAGTCGAATAGGGAAGGGTTATGTAAAAGCTGGGTGACTGCAGGTGACTCTCCAGGTTTTGCTGTGCTTTAGGCTGGGGGTCCAAACCCAGCAAACAGTCAGCGAGTGCAGGGGGGAATGTGTGTGTGAAATGCTGGGTGGGAGGTGCATCAGGTCTGGTCCTGTGGTCCTTCCCACCACCCCAACCTGAGTGTTCATGTAGCTCAGTGGCATTACCTGCTTGTGTCTCGGGATGCTACTGGAGAGCACATCCCTTGTGGTGGGGGTTTTTGCCTCTATTTTACTCTGCAGTCAGCTGTGGACTCACATGCTGGTGGTGATGACCCTGAGAATCTGGGGAGGCTTTGGGTGCTGGTGGGGTTTCGGCACCCCTCGCTCTGGCAGGGCGCTGGACCCTCTTCTCTCCAGATGTGCTCCTGCGAGAACTTTCTCAGACTTTGTGGTCTGTGAGTGCTCTCAGAGAGCCCTGAGAGGAGGAAAGTCTCCATCTCCTCTCTGTGGCTGTGCTCGCTCATCCCTCCCACCCAGGAGAGCTACAGGCTCCAGCACACAGCGTGGTTTCCTGAAACCTGCTCTGCAAATCTATAAACAGCTGCTACAGCTATGCAGAGTGGAGCCTTGGGCTTCTCTCCCTCTGGGCTGAGATGCCTCGAAGGACTCTTCTGGAAAGCTGGTGGCTCAGTCCCTGTGTGTGCGCAGGTTGGGGCCAGGTCTGATGAGCACTGTGGTACCAAAGCACGTGCATCGAGCCATTGATCTGGGGTGTCCCCTGCATGGAGGGAGTGTGTTAAGCAGCTGCTGCTGGCAGCCCTGCACAGCTGGCTGCTGAAGGTGCTTGCTGGCTGGTTTGCTCTGAGTTTTATGTAATATCACGTGTGTGTGTGTGGATGGGCTGTATGGGAGCAGCAGAATGCTGAGGCTGATGCCCCAGTGAGCAGATGTGTGAGACAGGCAATGAAATGAGACACGTTTCTGAGCTCCAGTCTCCTTCCTGGCCATGCTGGGAAGAGCTGCTGATATCCCAGAGCTGGAATGTGGCATTGCTCTGCCTGGCTAAGCAGACCGACCCGCCTCCATCCCTGTGCGTAGCACACTTGGGCGATGATGGAGGCTGGAGGTGCCCAGGAGGGGGACGTGTCTCCCCCAGGGCTTCTCCAGGGCCCTCCAGCTTCCATGCAAGGAGCAGATTCTGGGCATGAGGAGAAGCTGTCTCCTTTCCAGGAGCCATCAGGGCTGAGGATCCCCCCCGAGCTTCTTGTGTCCCGCAGTCTGATGATGTGCCCTGTAGGGTTTCAGCTGTTTTTCCTTGAGACTGTTCAGCAGCTTACATGCTCTTCCTCTGTTAATCAGCTGAACTTCTTCCTTATTTTATCCCATTACTTTCTAATTATTCTCTCTTGTCATTCCCTCAATAAATCCTGCCTTCTCTTGGTGTTTATTCCCTGCAGATATTTCAGCCTGCTGCATTGGTCTGGCACAGCTCACAGGGTCCTCGCCCTTTCCCTCTCCATCCTTTGGCTCTTTTCCCTGTGCCACTTGTCCTGACCTGTCCCTCCCTGGGACAGAGCCCGCTGTTTGGAGCTGACACAGGGGCATGGTCCCCTCCCTGCTCTGCATCTCTCCTGATGCCGGCTAGAAGCGTGCCCACCATGTGCTCCCCTGCCCTGTGCCTGGCTTTCTGCTCTCAGAACTCATTGCTGTGCCCACCATGGTGAGCTGGTGCCCCTGGAAGGCTGCTGCCTTCTCTGGGTTCCCCTTGTCCCCAGGGCTGGTCCTTTGCTCAGCCTGGGGTACTGGTTGGTAGTGGGGGGATGCATCTGATCATCAATAAGTGTCTGTAATGATGATTTCTGCAATGGTGATTGGCATTGCCTTTGGCTCCAGTTCCTGACTGCTCTGCACTTTCTTGGCTTGGGCAGAGCTGTTTGAACTCATTTTTTTCCAGTGGTTATTAAAGGTGTGACTGCAGTTTGGGAACGGTGATGCTTTCACCTGCACTAATGATGCTGTTGGCAGTGTGGGCTTGAAAACAGCTCAGGTCTTGACATTTCTTGGATGCTTTTTCATCTTCACACACCTCTCGCTGTCAGCATCAGAGCAGCATTGGGAAGATGTTGGTGTGAGCAGCAGGGCCTCTGTGTGCACTGGTTTTTCTATGCTGGAATGACAGCAGCTGTTCCAGCTGGGGACTTTGCAGCATCTTGTTTTGTCTTTCATGTTTTCTTGTTCCTAATTTACTGTCTGACCCACTGGGGTAACTTGGTCTGGTGTCTGATGGAGATTGTCCAGTGTGGCTGGACCCAGTGTGGCCAGGCTTTGCTCCAGCATCGCTCACCTCCCCAGCATCGGGCAGCAGGAGGGTTGGAACCGGGGCTCCACAAGCTGCTGGGACTGGGTCCTCCTCCCCAGGGTGGTTGTTCCCTGGACCAGGCAGGAGCTCTTGCAGTGCCACCCCCTGCCCCAGAGCCACGGCAGCATCTTAACTCAGACCCTTTCCAGGCTGTGCCCGGTGCCGCCGCATGCTGACATTGCTAATTAGGTCAGCAGCTCCCAGTGCATTGGCAGAGGATGCGTTTGGGAGGCGAGGGGGGGGGGTGATGGGGGAGTTATTTGAGGCCGCTCCAACCTAGAAACCCAGAAAAGGTTTCTGGAGCTGTTGGGTGGCTCCATTGTGTGCTCTGGCTTTTAGCACGGCTGTGACCACCATGTGTGCTGCCCCAGCTGACTCCCTTGGGTGCTCAGGTCACAGATGGAGGTGGGTTTTTTTTCCTCCTTTAAACTGGGATTTTTATTTAGATGATGCTTAAAATCTGAATTTGAAGCTGGCAGCCTAAATCAGGATCTGAACTGAAAACGCATCGCTCGAGCGGTACGTGCTTGTCGGGGAGGTCTTGGAGAGGATGCTGCAGAGCCCAGGCATGCCGAGGCCGGTGGGGCGTCACCTTCCCTGGTCCTCACACCAGTTGTCAGGTCATGGCAAGCTGAGAAATGCGTTTGGCTGGGGTTCAAACTGTGGAATGGCTGCAGGTTTCCCCCGGGCTGGGGAAAGGAGACGTGAGCAGCAGCCGTGAGCCGGACGGGCCCCTGGCTGCAGGGAAAGCACCACGTTCTGGTTAAAGCCGTGGTGTACAGTAGTGAGATCTTACATCGTGCTTGGTGTGTTACTCTTTCCTGCATATCTGGCATATTTAGCGAGGTTTTTATTTAAATTGTCTTTCTGTCTGTTATTGGAAAGCCCATTGTCATTCTGAGCAAATCCAAAATGAAAGCTGTCTGGTGAAGAAGCGTTGCTCGCCATTTTGTAATGTAATAACGTGTCAAAATCAAGGCTCTGAATAAATCAATGGCACATCAGGCGTATTTACATAAAGTATATAAAGCGCTGAGAACACTAAATTTAGAGCCCAGGCTCCGCTTGCGATCCGACATGTTCTGACTGGCTGCAGCCGCTGAGCCGAGCCTCTCTCCAGCGGAATCACTGCAAGTGTACTTGTGAAACAAGATTGAAATCAGGGATGTAAATCAGGCTTTGATTTGCGTGCTTAAGTTATGATTACAACTGAAAACTTAACGTGGTGAATCATTTCCCCCGTGTTGTGGTGCTGGGGGATGAGAGCTGGCACCCACCCGCCCGCCTGGGGACAGGGCTGTGTCTGACCTGGGGACCTGAGTTGTGGTGGGATTGTCCTTGTGCTGCTGAGCTCAATTAGCCAGGGAGGAGGACTCATTTCACTCCTCACCTTCCCATCCTTGATGGCCCAGTTAATAAATGAAGCAGGATGAGTGGGGGGTGCTGGGGTCTGTGCTCGTTCCCACGCTCCCATTTCAGGTGCTCTCAGGGCTGTGCTTTCCTTCCAGAACCAGGGCTCTAGGGGGGGGAGCATCGTCCCACTGCTTCCCTTGGGAGGGAAGGAAGGGAAATTCTTCTGGGCACTGCCTGTGGTGCAGGGACAGGGGGTCTGTCCATCCCGGGTGTGTCAGGGCTGTGACAGAGGCGTCAAAGCACCAGACGCTGTGGCAGCCATGGGGTCTCCAGCCTGGTGCTGGGACATCCTTCCCTCCCAGCTCCCTGTCCCTGCTGCCGAGCTGATGCCTCTGGGCTCTGTCCCTGCACTGTTCTCAGGGCTAATAATACCTGGGAGGAGGCGGCGTGCTGCCGGCAGCGCCTCTGTCCCCAGCCCACTCGGCAGGAGCCACGTCCCGGCGTGTCCTCCCACTGCTGCCCGCACGTGCCGGGGCTGCTGCCGCCTCTGCCCGGTGCTGGCACAGCCCTGCTGCCAGCCAGCTCTCCCAGTGCCCTCCCCTGCGTCCCTGCCAGCCCCATCCGGCTCAGCTCTCCCTGCGGCTTCACTTGGTGATGCAAATACCTTCATTATCTCTGCTTCTGCACCCAACAGCGCCAGCTCGGTTACCTTCGTGTATCCCTGTTCCTCAACGTGGGCCTGGACACTGGGCTTCCTCAGTTGAGGGGAAAGAATTTCTCCTTGAGCCAGGATTGTTGGTTGCAAACTGGGTTTTTACCCTTTTCTCCCTGATCCTGTTTCCCCCACCCATGTCGGTGCCTGTGGGGAGACCCAAAACCTGCTGGGTGCAGCCTGAGCTCTCCGCAGGGTTTGCTCTGGAGGGAGGATGCCCCGAGCAGGGTGGGAGCCCCAGCTCCAAACTAAGTCCCCTTTGAAGTCTGGGATGTCACTTAATCTCACTGCTTTGTTGAGGTCTGTTCCATTTTGTGTGTCTGCTAATAAATATTGTAGCATGCTAAAAATAGCTGTTAAACATGGAGAAAGAAGTAAAGCTGCTTTGGGCCCTGAATTTCCAGTTTAATTCCCTTCTCGGGGAAGCTCAGACTCTGGAGCAGGTTCAGCAGTGTCTGGGCTGCACTGCTGCCTGTGGCTGTTCAGCGTGGTGCTGCCATCCCCGGGAAGAGCTGGTGGCACTGAGGAGCTGCAGGGCAGGACAGCAATGGGCAGGAGAGATGTTCCTCTTAGAGGCTTGGTGGTTGCTCCCCCAGTGCCACATCAAGGGTGGACGCTCCTTGCAGAGAAGCTGGGGACATCCTGAGGGCACTGAGGGATGAGAATGTGGCTGGTTCAGGGTGCTGGGGCCATCTCATGCCCTCTGTGCTGATGCTGATGGTGTGGCTGAGCAGCAGCCCCGCAGTCCCCAGTGCCTGAGCAGCTGGGTCACCCCAGCCCAGCCCTGTGTGCCACTTCCATGCCCTGCACAGTGCTGGACGGCGCCTGCTGCTGTGTCTGTGGCATCTCTGCCCAGCACTGACAGGGACCCCATCATCTGCACAGCCCTGGAGTGAGGCACCAAAGAACAGGGGCCCCAGCAGTGCCCTTGCAGCTGGGCAGGGGGGTGCTGTTCCAGTGTGCAGTGCTGCGCTGTCCCTGTGTCCCCTGCACCCCTTACTGTGCAGCTGCCTGGCAAATGCAAACTGGAAGCGCTGCTGGTGGTTTTGGTGTTGCTGGTGGTTGTGTGAGGGGCTCACCAGGTGGCCCCTGGCAGCACAGCCCTGCCTGTCCACGCGGGCAGCGATTTGGTGAAGACCTCGGCGGCCGAGGAGGTGCCGGAGGCGTTCAGCCCAGGCCGGGTTCACAGCGGTTTGTGCGCTGCAGGGGCTGGTGGGGACAGGGACACGCAGGGGACTGTGGGGGCCGTTGCCAGCCCCGGGTGATCAGGGCACCCTCCCTGGGGCGGCCGTTTGGTCCGAGGGCGGCTGCACGCAGTACAGCTCGTCCCGCCGCCCACGCCGCTCCCGGCCCACGTGCTGAGTCAGCGCCTCTGCGTGGGGGCTCCGATGAGTAAGGGTGGGTTGGAGGGGCCGTGCAGGCACGTGTGTGTGTGTCCTGTGCTGGGGGGCACCCAGCCTGCCCCCCCCGAGCTGCACCACTGACCCCCCTGCCGGAGGATGCTGCAACGTCCCCTGCGCTGGGTGAAGGCAGCACCTCTGCTCCTCCCTCTGTTCCAGTACATCGAAGCCATCAGCAGCAAGCAAGGCGAGCTGGAGAACTACGTCTCTGATGGCTATAAGACAGCTCTGACGGAAGAGAGGAGACGGTTCTGCTTCCTGGTGGAGAAGCAGTGCGCGGTAGCGAAGAGCGCGATCACCTACCATGCCAAGGTGAGTTGTCCCGGCTGTCCCGTCACCGTCTGGGTGCTCCTGTCACGAGCCGTTGCCTTTAGAGCAGGCTGAGATCCTGAAAGCCACAGCCGGGAATGTCATGGGTGCTGCTGGGGCTGTGCTGCCCTCCCGGCTGCTCCCCGAGCTGCCCTTCCCCTGACCAGGGGATGCATCTCCCATGGGTGCTGCTCTGCATTTCAAAGCAGCTTCTGGCCATGTGAGGGAGATGGGACTGACTGTGGTTTGCCCAAGTGCCAGCGTGGTGGTGCTGATGGCAGAGCCGGGCACCTGACTTCACCCAGGTAGGTGGATGGGGCTGGGGTCACCTCCCCTGCATGTCACAGTCACCGAGGTCTGGGGGCACTGTCCCAGCAGAGCCTCATCAGGTTCCTTGTGCATCAGCTCATGATTTGTAAAAGCAGAAGAAAAGCAAAGCAGTGATGTTCCTGCTCGTAGTCAGAGCAGCACTGCCCCCAGGGCAAAGCTCGCTGCGACCCCCCCGTACCCCCTGGCCTTAGCACAGAGACTGAACTGCTGCTCCAAACCCCCTCTTGCCCGTTCCCAGAGCTGCTGCCAGCCTGGGGAGCCGTGGCCCTCTGTGCTGCTCTGGAGCAGAATCCATCTGGATGAGGGCTGGGAACACCGGTGCTGCTCCCACAGCCTCCTGCTCCCGTTCTGGTTGTTCCCCACTGCCACCCCCTGTCGCTCACAGCACCCATCTGTCACCGCCGCGCTTGGCACTGGGGAGCAGGAGAAGGAGTTTGGATTAGTCAGTGCTGTCCTCGTGCTGCGGGCTGGAGCCATGCTTGGCATATGCGAGCTCCTCCTGTAGTGCAGGAGGGGAAAAAAATCCCCCCGGGGATGGGGGGGTCAGCAGGCACAAGGGTGCTGGCACCCCCAGTGTGGCTGTGCCACGGTGAACCCAAGAACTTCTTGCAGCAGCAGCACATGGAGGGTGATTTTGCAAGAGGGGCTTTGCGGGTGGCTCGTCCGGAGCACGGTGGGTGTACGCGTGACGTGGGCACCCGGCCCTGCACCAGCCTGGCATCTGGCATGGGCATTACCAGCTGTGAACGCTGTCCCGCTGCTGCCTGCGCCTCCTGCAGGATGCTGGCAGCAGCCGTGGTGTGGTGGCAAGGCCGTGCCTTGGCTGGAGCTGGTGACTGATGGTGGGGAAATGCCTGGGGGCTGAGGTTGGCTTTGGAGGGCGCTGGGTGCCAGCACAGTGTGGCTGTGTGCTGCATGTCCTGTGTCCGAGCCTCCTCCCTTCAGTGCCCTCCTCAGCTCCTGGAGCTGCCCCTGTGGGGCACCTCAGAATAAGCTGGGGAAATGAATTACCTCTCCATTTGTCGTGACCCCCTGCTGGCTCAGCCCAAGCAGTCCCTGTGTCTTACCCCGTCCGTGCCGTGCACAGAGCAGTCGATCGATCCCATGGCCAGGATCAGGCAGCGCCCACGTGGTGCTGCCCAGGAAGGGGTGCTGCCCTGGGGGGGGGTTTCCTGCACCCCTGTGCCATCACACCTCGTTTCTCTGTTGCAGGGGAAGGAGATGCTGACGCAGAAGCTGCCGCTGTGGCAGCAGTCCTGCTCGGATCCCAACAAGATCCCGGACCGCGCTATCCAGCTGATGCAGCAGATGGCTGCCAGCAGCAATGGCACCATTATGCCCAGCCCTCTGTCCACATCCAAATCCAACCTCATCATCTCTGACCCCATCCCTGGTGCCAAACCTCTCCCTGTCCCCCCGGAGCTGGCACCTTTTGTAGGAGTAAGTATGTCCGTGGTGGCAGCTGTCCTGCCCTTCTGAGCAAAGCTGGAGGGACAAGCCCGGGCCGGTGTCACCGCTCTCCTCAGCAAGTTGCCTTTTGCTGCACTGTCACGGATGCGCAGGGATGGGCAGCGCCGTGCGTGTGCCACCCCGGGATGCGGGAAGGAGCCTGGCATGGGGATGGGCAGCTCATCCCATCCCATCCTGCCTGGATTGCTCAGCTCCAGGGGGACAGTGACTCCCAGGGCGGGTTTTGGGGAACCCACGAGCTAGACTCACCTGGCCAGGCTGGTCCCAGAGGTGTGGGGCTGAACAAGGTACCCCTGTAACCATGGGAGAAGGTGCCTGGAGTGACCCATGGGCTGAAAGACCCTTCAGAAAAGGGTCTCCCCCCGATGTGGGAGCATGAACTGTGCACTAAAGCTCAGGAGGGGTTTTATTGGGTGTGAGGCAGCTTGGAGCTGTAAAGCACCATAGATGTGACCCCCCTGCTCCCCCCAGAGCAGTTTGTCTCAGGGGGGGAACTGATCCCGACAGGCTGGAGCTCTGGTCTGCTGTGAAGCACCTTCCCTGGCGCTGCGTCCCGCTGCGGAAGCCGTGGTGGGATGCCCTAATGGAGTCGTTCCCCATCTTCCCCCCTCCTCTCCTCTCTCCGTAGCGCATGTCGGCGCAGGAGGCCATGCCGGTGATGAACGGAGTCTCAGGCCCAGACACTGATGGGTACAACCACTGGTCTGAGATGAAGCCAGCACAGCCCAAATCTTTATCTCCTTCCCAGCCTCAGAAGCAGCTGAGTGACTCTTACTCCAATACACTCCCAGTTCGCAAAAACGTGCCACCGAAAAACAGCTACGCATCAGGTGAGGCTCCGTCCTCCCCACCTCTGCCCCGGGGCTCCCGGGGTGCCGGCTGTGCTGGGGGCACTCGTGGGGAGCGGGTGGCAAGAGCTCGTCACAGCCGCAGGGAGAGGGGGCATCGTGATGCTCTTGGTGGGGGGGCAGCGACCGGCAGCGTCCCTCTGGCATCGGGAGCCACTCGTGCCTCTGGGGCTGGGAATGAGCAGAGCTGGGATGTGCCGTGGGTTTGGCTGAGTGGGCTCTCAGCCCACGGATGGGACTTCCAGGAGGGAAATCATGGGGAATCTCACCAGGAGGCTGCTCCCTTTGCCATGGCTGATGGGTGATGCCAAGAGCCTGATCCTGCCTGCGATCCTGCTCGTTGAGGGGGAAGCTTTGAGTCACGTGAAGGGTTTTATTGGGGTACAATAAGCAAAGCTGGGGACCTGTCCTGCCCCTGGTCATGCCAGGCTGTGCCAGGGTACAGCCACGGGTGAAGGGCTCGGGGCACTCTCGGTCTCTCTCCCACCAGCTGAAAACAAGACACTGCCGCGCTCCAGCTCCATGGCCGCAGGGCTCGAGAGGAACGGCAGGACAAGGGTGCAGGCCATTTTCTCGCACGCGGCCGGGGATAACAGCACCCTCCTGAGCTTCAAGGAGGGTGACCTCATCACGCTGCTGGTGCCAGAGGCCAGGGACGGCTGGCACTACGGGGAGAGTGAGAAAACCAAACTGTGAGTGCTGTGGCTATGCCCATGACCCGCTGCACCCCGGGGTCTTCACCAGTAAACCTGGTGGTGGCTTCATCCCCCCCCTTTGCCTTTCAGGAGGGGCTGGTTTCCGTTCTCCTACACACGGGTCCTCGACAGCGATGGCAGCGAGCGGGTCCACGCGAGGTAGGAGCATCGCGCGGTGCCGGGGTCGGTCCCTGCGCCCCTCCCAGGGCAGCCTTGTGGGCTTGGGGTGGGAATGCTCCGCTGTCCCCAGCACGCCACATGTCCTTAGGAATAACTCCCAGCACGGGCGGGTGGTGGCTGGCTTAGGGGGGGCTTTGGCCGTGGGGTCCCCTGCCGTGGGTGGATGGCTTGGGGGTCTCAGCCCAGGGGGGCCGGTGCTGATGCCTCTGCTTTGGGTCCCCCCACCCAGCCTGCAGCAAGGGAAGAGCAGCAGCACCGGCAACTTGCTGGACAAGGACGACATCGCCATCCCGCCGCCCGACTACGGCATGGCCTCGCAGGCCTTCCCGCCGCAGGGCGCCAACGCCTTCAAGCAGAGGCCGTACAGCGTGGCTGTGCCCGCCTTCTCCCAGGTGAGCCCTGGGCAGGGGGGTTCTCCCACTCGGGGGGGACAGCTCGGAAACGGGCGGTGCCTGAGCGAAGCCCCGGGCGCGGGTCCCTGCGCGGTGGCCGCGGTGTCTCCGTCCCGCCGGTGGTTTTCAGGCAGGACGGAGCGTGTCACGTGTCCTCGGTCCCGGCGTGGCGGAGAGGGCGTGGGGGTGAAGGAGGGCTGCTCTCCAACCTCTCTTCGTTGTTTGTAGGACTACCTAATGCCCTATGGTTGTGCAATTAAAGACTATTCCGGTGGCCTCTGCCAACCTCCCTCCGCTCACTACAAGCCTTACGCTCGGTCGACAGCTGTAAGTCCGAGCGCCCGCAATGTTTCCCTTGGGATTTACGGACCGTCGGCCGGTTTTGCCTGGGGACCCGTGTGCCTTGCCCAGGGTCCCTCTGCTGCCGAGCATCCCTCCCAGGGAGGAGGGATGGGGTGCAGGGAGGCAGCGGGAGGGCTCGCCTGGGCAAGGCACAGGAGCAAACGGCACAAAACGGCACCGTAACCCCCCAAAGGACAACACTTGCCGACTCCACGGGAGCCTCCCACCAGAAACCAGCTCTTCGCAGGCAGCTGGAAGCGTTTTCTCTGGCACATCCCAGTTCCAGCCAGTGATAGTCCCGTGGGGACACTGGGATGAGAGTATGGGGCTGGGGCAGACCCTGGCCAGCACAGGGCTTCTTGGGCAGTGCGTTAGGAAGGAGGCGTGTGTGGAGATCAGCTCAACCCCGGAGCCACTGGCACAGTGAGGCTTCCCCGCCAGCATGAGCGTGGTGGAGTGAGCCACGATGGCAGAGGAGGGGCAGAGGGGGCCGTGCAGCACCCGACCCTTCGACAGGGTGCTCCAGAGAGGTCTGGTCCTCTCTGCAGGGGATGGGATGGAAGCACAGCCCCATTTCTTGCTGTTTGCTGGGTTTTCCCAGCAGGGTTTGCTGCTGGATTTGGGGTTTTGTGACTGGGAGCATTCCTGGGTCGGTGGGAACGTGGGTCTCTGATCCCTGGTGTGTGGCCAGCTTGGAGACCAGTGACTCCCACTCCTTCCTGGAGCATCCCGTGTTTGTCATGGAGAGCAGAGCTTCTCCGTGGCCGTATCCTGCGGCAGGTCCTCACCCGCAGTCCCTCCAAGCCATCTGTTCCTCAGACCAGCGCAGTCCTTCCCCGCTGCAAACACCCATCAGTACTGCCTGAAGGAGAAAATGGTCCAAACCCCTGTGGGTTTCTGGTGGGAGTTAGTGCAGACAAACACCTTTTCCCACAGCACATTTCACTGGGGTCTCAGACTTGTTTGATGCCTTTTCAAGTGTCTCACATCTCAGCTGTGGCTGGAGCTGCGTGCTGTGGTGAGCTGGGCAGAGCAGGCTGGGGGTCTCCTGGCTCTTGCTTTCCATTGTCTTGCCAGAATGAAGTCCTGCTCCAGAGAGAGCGGTGCAACTTTACCCTCTGCTGTCGAAATCCATTTAAATCATCTCCATATCTCCCTGTCCTCTCCAAATGCATCAGCTCTCAGCCCCGGCATCCCTGGATCCTGATGCACTTTGGTCTGTCTGTGTGACCCTCCAGTGGCACCTGCACAGGCACAGCCCACGTCCCCCACCGCTCACCATGCTTCCTCCCCTCCTCTCCGCAGGGTCTGGATGACTACGGGTCGAGGTCCGTCAGCAGGTAAGACTGAGCCTTCCTGTCACGTTACCTCAAAATGAACTGTTGGTGTTGGCTCTGGGTGAAGCCGTGGTGCTGTGTCCCCGTGGGGGTCCCTGCGTGGGCTCCCCGGGGGACAGGCAGGGGCTGGGATGGGGCTGTGTGATGGAGGATGCAGTGTGGGTCTGGTTCATGAGCATGGAGGGACCCAGCGTGTCCTGGGGGCAGCCCCTGCGTCCCTGACCCCACACCCCTTGTGCTCCTACAGAGAGCTGCATCTCCCCAGCCTCCTCTCTGGGGCTTGCACCCCGATAGTGACACCACAGAGAGTGCACCCTCTCGGGGTCTTCCCAGCAGCTTCTCCCACCCGGCGGCTCCTCCGTCCCCATTCCCTCTGCCTTTGGAGCCCCGTCTCGCTCTCGGGGATGAACCCCAAACCCAGGGCAGGGGTTGAGCTCGGCGGGGTGCCGCCGGTCCCCGCGGGGCCGTGCCAGGCAGCAGGGCTCCTGGGCACGGTGCTGCCTCGCGGTGCGTGCCAGCGGTCCCGGCCACTCTGGCAGTCTCCTGTGCTTTGTTCCACAGTGGCAGTGGCAGTTTGGTATCAACGGTGTGAGGACACCTTGGCTCGCGGTGGCCCCTTGCTGCTTGGAAGAGCTTTCTGCTTCTTTCCTTTCCCCTGTTTTTATTTTTTTCTTTCCCCCTCGTTTCTCTTTCTCGACTTCCTTTTTGGATTCTAAACTCTTGTGATCTTCAAGGAAACCATGGTGCTTCTCCACCCCTCCCCGGTGTTCACAGTGCCCTTGTTTCTGAAGCCTTTTCAGAGCACAAACTGCCAATGGCTCTGTGCTGGCTTTGAAGCAGCCTGGATGCAGTTTACACTGTCAGTGGGACCCAGTTTTTGTACTCCCGTGTGAATGCTAGCGATGCACTATCCCTCCTGGGGGGCTGCTGCCAGCCGCCCCGCACGAGCCTGGGCAAAACCTCCCAGGCTGGAACAAATATGCATGGCCTGCGGTGTCCGTACTGTTAGCGAGCATCCGGGCTGCCCGGGATGCCGATCCCTCCGCCTCATCCGCTTCCACCCAGCCGCCTTCGGGAGGAGCGGGTAGCGCAGAGCTCCCACCGCGGGAAAGGGCTGCTTCCCGGCTGGGGTCCCGTGGGGCGCAGCCGGCAGCCCCCGCCCCCCCCAAAAGGGTTACTCCTGATTGTTTTATAAATATATATATATATTTTTTGTAGCAAGGTATTGTTACCTCACGTTAGGGCTGGGGGCTGGTGCGGAGCCATCCGAGGATGCGCTGGCATCCCTGCGCTGGGGGCTCAGCGGTGCCCGGGGTCCCCCACCCCGCTGCTGGGGGTCCCCCACCCCGCTGCTGGGGGTCCCGCTCCCGCGGCAGAGCCCGGCCGTAGCCCTGCTGCTGCCGTCTCCACCGCCCAGCTGTACACGCTTTCTTTTTTCGGATGTGATTTTTAGAACCTCTGAGGTTGCCTGTTTACTGGGACATTGCTGGCAATACAGACACACACACCGACACGGTTTTGTTTTCTATACTTGTAACAACCCCTCCTGCATCCATGTCCGGATTTTGCTAAAGATTTTTAACCCAGGATCTTTCCTGCTGCCTGACTGAAGGTCAAGGGGTGCAAACCCCGCCTGGACGGAGACTGTAAAGTGCTGAGAAACCTTTTTTTTTTTTTTTTTTTAAAAAAAGCCAGAGAGAAATGTGCCCTGTACTGAGTCATTGTTTGAATAAAAGTTTTATTTATTGCATTGAGCTGGGCCTCAGTGTCTTTTTCGGCTGCCGTGCCTGCGTGCTGCCCATCACCACCGCACATTGCCATGCCTTTTTTTTTACACACCCCCCTCCATCCCCTTGGCACTCAGGAGCCATGGGTGACCCTGGGTGCCACCATGAGAGCCTGGGTGCCCCCAGCCCCTCCAGCCTTTAAACAGCTTTGCTGAGCAGGAGCAGTAAAACTGTTTAAGGGCCAAGTGCCACCTCTGTGCACATCTGGAGGGGATGCTGCTGCTTGCTGCATGCTGCGGCTGTGCTTTCCCCGGCGGCGGTGGGAAAGCGGCGATGGCCGGGGCAGGGGAAGGAAGCTGTCCCCCTCCCTTCCGCGCAGCCCCCGCCATGCCCGGCCTCTCCTCTCCGCAGGTGGCTCCCGGCTGGCCGTGCCCTTCCTTCCCCTCCTCGCAGGGCGCCGGCGGGCAGCACCAGCACCTCAATCAACACGACTTTTCCTCCTTTTTCTTCTTTTTCCTCCTGTTTCCTCTGCCCGGAGGCGCTGGTGCGGTGCAGCCGCTGGGCTCGCGCACCGGGGCGGCCGCCAGCTCGTAGCCCGGTTCCTCTCCTTAACCAACACCTTTTGTTCCCACCAAGGGCTCGGAGCGCGTCCCGGTCTCCTCCAACCTGCCTTCTCTTTCCCTTGCAGCCCCGATGTTGAAGTGGCCAGGTTTTGAGGTGCCCCTGCCCGTAGTTAGTAAGTTGACGGTCTCGGGGGGCCAAGCCCTGGGTGTGCTGGCGCTGGGCAGCGGGTGACGGCCGCGGGGCTGCGCGGGGACGGTGCCACCGCTCTGCTTCCCCCCACACCCGGCCACGCGTGTCCTCTCCCTCCGTCACCGCTTGTCCCCATCCTGGTGGCGGGAGCTCCTGGTCTATCCATGCTGCAACTGCACGGCTCCTCGCGCCGCCTCCATGCCGGGGCTGTGCTTCCCCAGGGATGCTGAGCTGCTCCTGCTGCTCCCACCGCTTCCCCCGCTCCCTGTAACCAGCTGGTTTGGTTGTAGGTCTCCAGTTGTCATCGCCTGGTTGCGGCATCGCTGTCTCCAGCCCCCTCCCGTGGGGATGGAGAGCTCATCCACGCTAACGTCAAGTTTTTTGAGCAGCTTCTTTTTGGTTGTAGACTGTCCTGGGGATGCATCTCAGGAGCCTCCTTGTCCCAACCCCATCGTGGCCCCAGGGCAGGGATGGAGGAGTTTCCCCAGCAGCCGAGACCCCCCCCCTCGCTGGCATTGCAGAGCCCCAGAGAGCCCCTTCCCTGTTTCTCTTTGATCCGTGAGCTGGTTTTCCCGCAGCTGCCAGAGCTGGGGGCTCTTGTCCCAGTGGCTCTTCTCTGCCAGACTAAAAATAGTTAAATAATAGCCCCTGGTGCCTCATCAAAGCATCCCTTCCCCTCCCTCCAGTCCTGAGAATCTATTTTGGCATCCTGGGGGGAAAGTGATCTAAGAATCTGCATTAATTAGGTGAGAAATTAATTACCCTATTTTTAAACAAAGGACAATTTACCATTTGAGGAAAGCAAAAATGCACTTGGAGAGGTGAGGGGTGGCAGGGGAGAGGGGCTGGGAGAGGGACAGTGCCCTTCCTGGGGGGACTGAACCCCTTCCTCCTGCCCCACAGGAGGTGGCTGGGGATGTCCCAAAGCTGCTCGGGTCCAGGCGGAGGTGGCCGGTAACCACGGCTGCTCCTAACGTGGCCGAGCCCCACGTTCATGTTTGCCCTCCTAGCACTTTACCTGTGCCCAGGGGAGACCTGGCGTGCAGGACTGTGGCAGTGCCAGGGCCGAGCGGGGCTCACGGCTGCAGGCACACAGCCATCACCTCCGCTGCGGGACGGAGTGGGTTTGTGCAGGTCCCTGGGGAGGGCGGGCTGGCTGCAGGGGTGCGCTGCAGCTCCCTTGGCTGCTGGTCCCAGCATGGGTTTGGACCTGTTGGCTCCGGGTGGCCATGCATCACAGGCAGAGGCAGCTGGCAGTGCCCCCAGAGCTGCCTGGAGGGGACAGAGGGACCCTCCCGGGGCTGGTAATGGTGCTCCCTGTGTCACAGCACCCTGCACAGCTGCCCTTGTCCCCTGTCCCAGCTGTGGGATGTGTGCATGCCGGGGCTGCATGTTTGCAGATGCCATGCACAGCAAGCCGACAGCCCTGGGGACACCCCAGGTAGGTAAAGCCCGGCTCAGCCCGGCCCCTCACGGCTCTGGTGGCTCGGGGTGGTGGCTCGGGGTGACCAAGGCTGGCTTGCAGGGAGGTGGGCTGGGCTTGGCGTCATGAATGCTGAGCTGCTTCTGCGCAGATCATCTGAGCATCCTTCCTCTGCCCATATTTGGCTTCTCCAGCTGGCACGGCACGGAGCTGCAGGCTCTGCTCTTGCCCGTGTGTCCCTTGGCAGACAGGGAGCCATCACCCCTGCTCCCCCATGGTGCCGAGCTGGGTGATCTTGGGGTGATTCCCACACATGAGAACAGCTTGAGCCTCTTCCAGCCCAGCCCCTGCTGGCAGCCCCAGCTTTGGGCTGCTGGGAAGTGAGGGAGGAGAACACCCCCTTTGCCAGCTCCTCTCTGACATCCACGACTGCTTTAACTGGGAGAGAAGTGGGGGGAACGGGGGGCAGCTCCAGCCAAACCCCTTCCCCCAGTGCTGCTGATCCCGGGTGGGTGGAGGGGACAGGGCTTGTGGCTCTGGGCTCAGCCCAGCACAGCCTCTGCAGCAAAAGCTTTTCGGGGTCTCTCCAGGTCACCTCTCGCTGTACCGGTACCCCGGCACCCTCCAGCCCTGCTGCTGCCATCCCTCCTGCTAAACTCTGCCTTCCTCTTCCTCTGCAGAAACCCCTTTGCCAACGTCCAGCTGAAGCCAACGGTGACAAACGACCGCTCGGCTCCGCTCCTCAGCTGATCCGGGAGCGCTGGCGCCCGCCGTGCCACGCGGCACCCGCCACCGCCTCCTCGCCGCTGCATGTCCGGCTTCCCAGGACTTCACTTTTAGGCGGAGTTTATTTAATCCTGCTGCTTTGAAAGCCAAAGGCTGTAGCTACTGCCCTACTTCTCTCTGCTCTACACCCAGCTCCTTCCTCTCGGTGGCAGAGGGTTAAAGCGTGTGCCCGCAGCTGGGTTTGCTTCCAGGCTTCACAGCAGCTCACCGGGGTGGGACAGGCAGGACAGCCAGGATGCCCCGGGCAGACCGAGGGGGTGGTCCCAGACTCCTCCGAGACCCCAGCTGCCCGCCCCCTGCTCCACTGGCCTGGCACTGCAGCCCCTGTGGGGACAGGGACAAGGATGGCTCCAGTCCCGGAGCGCCTGCAGCGCCAGGTCTCTGTCCATCGTAGGGTATTACGGTACTGCTGTAAAATATAACCTAGGAAAAACCCCACTTCTGGAGGCGAGGGCTGTGTTTAAGCGTGCCTTGGGGTGCCTGGGGCTGCGGGGTGCCCTGTGGTTGAAGGGGCGCCCTGGTCCCCTCAGACAGGCTCTCCCATCCAGACCTCTTGCTTGGCTGTTTGCTCTTCCTCTATTACTGCATGAGAGAGAGAGATAGATAGAGATAGAGATAAATATCTATATATATATGCACACACTGACTGAGCTTCTTGCGGGGTGTGGGGCCCCGAGCGAGCCGGTGCCTGGGCTGTTCCCGCAGCTCCCGGCTGCCACCGCACCCTGAGCCGGTCACATCCCTGCCCTGGAAGAGGGAGAAGAGGATTTCCAGGCAGGAACGGTGTCCCCCGTGGGTGAGCAGTGCCCTCAGAGGTTTTGCCTTTCCCACTGCACTGGTCGTTTTGCACTTTATCCTGGCTGGTGCAGCGGGTGCTTTGCTGAGCACGGAGAGCCCCGGGTGGCTGCCAGTGGGTTCCCATGTGGACAGGGCTCTGTCCCACCAGTGCCATGGCTCCTCACTGCCGTGTCCCCTCCGATGGCTTTTGCAGCTTCTCCTGCGACCGCCCAGGCTCCGTCTGCACTCACAGGTTCTGCTCTCAGCATGATGCTTCTTCCTCTCCAGGGGCTGGAGTAGATGGATGGGGGGGACCAGATGGGGCAGGGCAAAGGGTGGTGGGTGGGAGAGGGCTGGGGGCTCACAGCCCAGGGTGGGATCAGGCCTGGGGTCCCCTCAGCCACTAGACTGGCGTTGTCCTCTTCCAGCCCCATGCCAAAGGCTGCTGCCCCCCCCCGGGGACCCCCGAGGAACCACCCCGGGCTCCAGCCAGCCCCCGGGTCTTCGCTGCGCCTCCTGGCTTGGTGCCACCTGCAAGATGTAACCTGAAATAATTTTTTATGAGAAAAAGTAATTTATGAGCAATAAATTTCCTCCCCAACCCCTCCCACCCCCAGTGTTTCCCTCGGCCGGAGGCATCGGTTGGCCCCGGAGCATCGCTGGTCTCCGTCCCAGCCCCGGGCTGGCAGCTGCCCCCTGCCAGGCAATGATCTGGGCAGCAAACGGCTTCAGATATTTTAAAAACTTTATTATTGGCCCGATGATGTTTGACACACATGCTGGGAGCTGTATGGAAATCAGCACTGATAAAAAATACAGCAATTATGACCCGTATTGATAAAATAGACGATGTAATAATAGCCTTTCTATTAAAAAAAATACCCAAGACACAGCTCTGTCCTCATGCTGCCCTCCAGAGACAGGGACCTGCGGCGCCATAGACCAAACCCAGGGAGGGGAATGAGGGGTGGGGGGGTCAGGACCAGCACCCCGCCACCCTGGGAGAAACAGGGGGTGCCTGGGGAGGGGGTTGAGCAACCGAGTAAACCCCCGCAATGCAGACAGGGTGGGGGGTGGTGCAGGAAGGGCACCCCAGACACCCCCTGGGTGGCTCCTGCTCCTGCACAGGCTGAATCCCACCACCACCACCCATGGGTGCTGTGCCCTGTACCACTGGCCAGTGTGGGGTGATGCCCCCCCCAGCTGCAAAGAGTTTGCAAGAGCAGTGCTGAGGCTGCGCGGGGGGGGCGGGGAAGGGGGGGGGGGGGGGTAACAGGCCAGGCTGGAGCTTAAATAATACACTTAAATAAAACAATAATTGCCAACAGGGGGAACAACCTGCAGGGGAGTACGGGGCAGGCACAGCCGCCCCGCGTTTGGGGGCTGAAGCTGGGGACCCCCGGCAGCGTGGCTGTCCCTTGGACAGGGGGGCACAGCCCCCTCGTCCCCTACAACAACTTCTGGCCACCGAGAGGGTCCCAGCGGGGTGAAGGATGGGCGAGTGTGGTGATGCCTGTGCCCTTGTGCACGGGGCTGCAGGACACGGGGCGAGGGGGGGGCCGGGGGGGGCATTTCTCACCTCAGGGTTTGGTCTACAGACCCCAAAGGCACCAGCCCTGATCTCAAGGTTTCGCTCAGCTCCACTTACTCCCATTTCCTTCTGGAAGCTGGAATTGCACAATTATCCTAAGCCTCGAGTGAATTTACAAAAAAAAAGATAAAATATAACAAACAAACAAACAAAAAAACCTGATGGAAGATCTGTGAGCACCCCCCGCCCCCCCGCCCCCTCCCCTCGTTACGTCTCTTTGGCAGCAATAACTTAAAATCGCATCAGTGGGGTTCAGTCGACAGCCAGTTTTGTTTTTAGGGTGGTTTGGGGTGGGGTTTTTTTATCCTTTTCTTTAAATACAAAAATAGTCAGGTTGGTGGGTCCCGGGGGGGCGTGGCTGCCCTCCACGGGGGCATCCAGGACCCCCCCACCAGCCCTCCCCGTGCCGCAGAGGGGCAGGGGTCCCGCCAGCCCCCAGCATCCCTCGCCGGGCTGGGACTGCTCCCCAAAAAGCAAAGGAGGGGGAGCTCCCTGCCCCCCCACCCCCACCCCGAGCCCCCCCAAGCTGTGCTGCCCACCCCGGGCATGGGGGCACCCCTGGCGTGGGGCGTGGGTGCGCTTGGGGTGACGTCAAACAGTGGTCCCCGGGCTCGGGAACGCCGTGGGGCGGCGGCGGGGCAGCCAGGCTGCCACCAGGTGCAAGGCCAAGTGCATGGCACTGGGGGGGGGACACCGTGGGCAGGGGGTGTGGGGGGACAAACACCGCCTCGGGGAGCACGCGTGGGCAAGAAGCCAAGGGGGGGGACACTCCGCAAATGTTAGCAAGGTCAGGGCGCTACCCTTAAACTGCTATAATTTATATATATATATATGTCTATATATATATATACGTGTCTATTTACACACGCACACGCACAGCCACCCTCACACGCACGCACACGCACGGCCGTCACCCACCGCCTGGCCCCGCTCCCACTCACAGCAGCAAGCGACCTCCTCCCGATAAAAATCTGCCTAAAAAATCCAGAGCGCGGTCTGGGAGCCACGGCCGGACCCCGCTCCCAGCCCCGCCGTCCGCCGCCACCCCGTGCCAGTGCCGGTGCCACGGCGATGCCCGGCCGGCGTCCCCGCTGCCTCACTCCCGGTCGCCGTCCTCGCTGCTGCCTGCAACGAGCGGAGAGGCGGCGTGAGGGGGTCCCGGTGCTCACGGGGACACCCGGCCCTTCAGAGGGGGGACTGTTCCCATGGCTGGCACCGTGGGGTGGCACCCAGGGGTGGCAGGGGGTCCCGGCTGCCCACAGCGCAGTGTGGGGGGACTCACCTCCTATGGAGTCCATGTCAGAGTCGGAGACGTGGGTGATGGAGAAGCGGGACACCGGGGCGGGTGACACTGTGAACCGGGAGAACTGGATGGGCAGCACCTGCTTCTGCACCGGCACCAGGGCAGGCAGCGCGGGGACAGCGGGGTCAGGCTCCGCCGGCGTCCCCGTCAGCGAGGACATCAGGGATGGCTTCACCGGCATGAGCGGAAAGTCATCGTCCCACTCGAAGCCACCACCTGTGACATGGAGTGAAGGGGCTGAGCCACTGCGGGGTTCCCCCCAGCCTGTCCCCCCGTGTCCCCTGCCACCCCTGGCCCCTTACTCTCTTCCGAGGCGTTGCCATCCGAGGAGTCATCCGAGGCGCCGAGCCTGTCGGCCGGGCTGGGGGGGCTGCCGGCGGCGGGGGGCTGCCCTGAGGGCTGGGGGGGCTCCGGGAAGCTCTGCTCAGCCAGCTCCCGCGTGGGGCTCTCCTGCACAAGGGGACAGGCAGGATGGGACCCTGGCTGGTGCCCGCCACTGCTCCCCAGCAAACGGCACGGGGCTGAGCCCAGCACCCCGTTCTGCCCGCCCCACGGGCGCCCACCTGGTCGAAGAGGTAGATGGTGACGTCGTCGTAGAAGGAGACGGCTTTCTTCTTGCGCTCCAGGTCCTCGCAGAAGTCCTCAGAGAGCAGGCTGGGCATCTTGAGGAGGCTGCGCAGGTTCCTGCCGCTCTGGCTCTCGGCCACCACGATGGGCACGGCCGCCGGCTCCTCCTCGCTCTCCTCGCTCTGCTCCTGGATGTTGTAGCAGCGCAGTTCCTCATCCGACTCATCGCTGTCCTCCGTGTCCTCCTCCTCCTCCTCGGGCTCCTCGCGGCACTCAGGGGCGGACGGGAGCGGGGAGAAGGCCGGGGGTGACTCACCCCCTGGTAGCAGCGTGCTGGGACCCCCCGGCGCATCACCCACCCCGGTGCCCTCCAGGGGCAGCCCCAGTTTCCCAAGCCCTGGCATGGGGGGCACAGTTTGTTCACCCCCAGCTGTGGCTCCACCAAGTCCAGGGGCGCCCTCAGGCACATGGCCCCCTCTGATGGACACCAGCTCCCCCAGGCTCGCTGGCACCGGGGTCAAGAAGAAAGTCTTGGGTGGCACAGAGCCCGGGGGACAGACGTCTCCGTCAGGGCACGGGGAGATGCCCGGCACCAGTCCCGTGCCGGCCGGTGGCCGATGGGTGCCAGACCCCCGTGCCGTGGGGCTGGCCGGGGCACTGCCAGCCTCTGTCCCCCTCCAGTCCCCCGCCGAAACCCCTGCTACTGGGATGCCCACTGCTACCGCAGTGCCGGGTGCTGCCAGGGGGCTGCCAGGTGCCCCCGGGGGGTGCAGTGGGTCCTCTCCTCGCCCCAGGTCCTGTGCGGGGGTCTGGGGACCCTCCTCTGCCTCTGGGGTCTGGGACCCATCGCTGTCCTCCTCATCCTTGGGGCCACGCTCGGCCTCGGTGTCGTAGTCGGAGAAGTAGGCAGAGTCGCGGTAGGGGTTCTTCTCGGCGAGGCTGTGCAGCTCAGCCCCGAGGGACGGGGGCAGCCGCGTCTCGGTGCCTGGACCCTCGCCCTCACCCCCCGGCAGCCCCGGGGGTGGCTTCCCCAGCTGGCCAAAGCCCTCCGGCTCTCTGGGCTCGTGGGGCTCTTTGAGGACGAACTCGGGGGACTCGTTGTTCTCGGTGTCGTAGCCGCTGTCCAGGGCCTTGGGCTGCCCGGGGGGCGCGAAGGCGGTGGGGCTGAAGACCTCGCAGGAGCTGGCAGTGGAGGGGATGTCCAGCGACTCCAGGGAGTCCGGCGTCCCCACCTGCTTCTGCAGGGACTTGAACGCCGGTGCCACCTCCACCCGCTCCACGTAGTCCCCGGAGAAGTCAGTGAAGACGCCGGAGGTCAGCTCTGCCGTGTCCTCGTCACTTCCCTCATCTGTGCTGGGGAAGCTGGAGGTGGTGCTGGAGAAGGTCTTGTCCGGTGTCCGGTCCGTGTCACCGGTGGCACAGGCACCGCTCTCCACCACAGCCTCCCCGGGTACCGGTGTGGGCACCTCAGAGGCCTCTGGCGTGGGCTGGGCACTGTCTATGCCAGGGTCCGCGGGGGGGACGGGGTTTGGGGTGGCAGTGCCAGCCACGGGGATGTCCTCCATTGTCCCCGGTGCAGCCGCAGCGTGGGGCAGGGGGCTGCAGGCAGGGCTGCTCCCCTCCACACTCTCATCCGGGTGGGCATCGTGTTGGACCCCTGCTGCAGCTGGTGGGGCTGTGCCGAGGCCCCAGGGCGTGCCCGGGCTGCCAGCCAGCGCTGCTGCCTGCGAGCGGCCGGAGGCTGATGAGTCACGGCCGTGCCAGGCCTGGCGCCGCGGGGAAGGCGAGCGGCACGGGGAGGAGGAGCTGCCGGCCATGCCGGGGGGCTGATCCTGCCGCGGGCGGCGGAAGTCGTGGCCCGGTGGCGACCCCCCGAGCTGGGGCTGGCCGCGTGGCACGGTGCCCAGCGGCTTGGCCATCAGCCCCCGGAAGGTGATCATGCGGCGGTAGCACCAGCTGTCGCCGGCCGAGGGCTCGCGGGACGGCGGGCTGCCGCTGCCGCTGTTGTTGTTGGAGGAGCTGTTGGAGGCCCAGGGGTGCCGCTGAGCCGGGGGGCTCACACCCTGTGCGTGGGGGGTACCGGGGGGACTGTCCTCGCCCAGCTCCAGGGCCACGCAGTCCGGAGGGACCCCGCTCTGCGCCGGCGGTGCCGCCTGCGGCTCCCCGAAGCCCCGCGGGCTGTAGGTGCAGTTCACTGATGGGGAGATGCCCAGCGGGTCGGCGAAGATGCTGGGCTGGAAGCCGGGGACAGACCAGTCCTGGCTGCCTGGCGGGGCGGGCTCCTCCTCCAGCAGGTACCCCTCGGCCCTGGGGCTGGGGGACGGCGCGTAGCCCCGCGGCTCCTGCCCTGGGCAGGGGTAGGGGTAGTACTCGGCACACTCCCAGGAGCCCTCGCCCGCCGGCGCGTGGCCCAGCAGCGGCTCCATGCTGAGGGACACCGTGGGGCTGCTGTCAGAATCATAGGCGCCGGTGCCGCGGGCACCCTGTGCTCTCCAGCAGGACGGGGGGCGCGGGGACCCCCGCTCGCCCGCGGGGCTGTAGGTGCACATGGCGTAGTCCAGCTCGGCGCTGCCGTCCCCAGGTCCCTCGATGCGGATGTAGTACTCGCTGCCGAGCGAGGGGCTGTGGGCACCCAGGATGGGCACCACGCCGGGGGCTGGCACGCAGGGGCAGCCTGGTGGCTTGCACTCGTAGCAGGAGGGGGAGACCCCCAGGCTGAGGTGCCCCGCGGTGGTGGCCGGGTAGTAGAGGTCGTGGTAGCGGGCGGCGCTGCTGGGGCTCAGGGACCCCAGGGGTGCCTGGAAGTGCTCGGTCTTGGTGTGCTCCCACTTGTACTCAAAATTGAGGCCGTGGCTGGTCTCCATGACGGTGAGGATGTCGTCCCCGTCCGAGGGGAAGCCGTCGGCCGAGAACTGCTCCAGCAGTGGGAAGGAGGAGAGCTCGGCGCCGTGGTGGCTGGCGCTGGCGCTGCCGTTGGGTTTCATGGAGTTCCAGCGCTTCTCGAACTCCTCCTCCGCCTCCGTCGCCCCTTTGGCGCAGAGGTAGGAGAGCAGGAGGTGCACCTCCTCCGCCGTCGGCCGCTGCTCCGGCTGCAGCCAGCAGAACTGCATCACCTCGTACCTGCACGGCGAGGGGGGGTCAGCCTGGCCCCCCACCCACCGGGGGACGGGAAAAGGGGGGAGCAGGATGGGTCCTCACCAGCGCTCCGACAGCGACAGCTTCAGCTGGGGCTTGGGCAGCTTGAGCTGCTGCTCCTTGATGGCGTAGGCAAGCACTTGCCGGTCGGAGTAGTGGTCGTAGGGCTGGCTGCCCAGCTCAAACAGCTCCCAGATGGTGACACCCAGCGACCTGCGGGCAGGGCGGCATGCTGGGGGCACGGGGACAGCCCACCCCACTGCCAGCCAGCAACCCCAAAAGCCATCCACCCCGAGGCATCCCGCTGACGCTGCCCTCGTGCCACACGCCTCCCTCCGCACCCCCCAGTGCCAGCCCGTGCCATGCCCCGCAGCAGCCCCCCCAGTGCCCCCCAGGCCACACTCACCAGACGTTGCTGGACTTGGTCTGGTCCACGATGAGCAGGTTGCCGTGCACTTCGTCGATGAGCTCGGGCGCAATCCAGCGCAGCGGCACCCACAGCTGGTCGGCCGTCACAAAGTAGTCGTCCTGCCAAGTATGCAGGGTCAGTACGAGAAGAGAACGTCAAACCTACGCGTAAGGGACCGGCCACGCCGCGGCAAGACCTGTCCCCAGCCCCCCCCCGCCCACTGCCACCCCATCACAGCACCCCACATCCCCAGGCCCCCGGACACCTCTGCCCGCTTCCCCCATCTCCCCATCCTGAGCCCCCTCCAGCCCCACAGCCCGCTCCCGCGGCCCCCCTGACATTCCCTGGCTGCAGTCTGAGCCCTGCCAGGAGCAGGATGGACAGACAGATGGACAGACAGACAGCCCCCAGGCCAAGGTGCTGGCAGCTGCCTGCGGGGACCTGGCCCTGGTAGCAGGGTACGGCCAGGTAACGGGGAGCCCCGGCTGCAGGGCACTCTGCTGGGCAGGGGAGCTTGGAGGGAGCAAACTCCCCCACTTCAAGCTCAGGGGGAGCTGCTGGCCTGGGGGAACAAGTCTGGGGGGCAGCCTGGTCCTGGGGCACAGAAAGTCCCTCGCAGGGTGGTGTGTGTGACAGCACCCCCCCACACACTGCCCCTGGGGGCTGCCCTGGCGCTGCTGGGGAGGGGCGATGTGTGCAGGGGGGCTGCAGGGCTCAGTGTGGGGGTGTCTGTGCGTGCGTGCCAGGGGGTCCCAGCACACAGCCCCCAGCCCCTCCTCCCCCAAACCAGCCTTACTTTGTACTTGCAGTGCGAGAGCCCGTAGTCCCCGATCTTGACGGTCAGGTCGGCGGTGAGCAGGCAGTTCCGCAGGGCCAGGTCGCTGCCAAGCAAACCCGGGTGCCGTCAGTGCCACCACAGGGGTGGGGGGCACCCACCGCCCGGGGCCCGAGGGTCTGTGCTCAGGGCCCCCCGGGCAGCGCTGTGGCTGTGGTGGCTGTGCAGCGGCGGTGCCAGCGCTCTCACTGCCGAACGCGGGGCGTGCCGATAACCAGCCACCAAATGCACAGCAGGAATGCCTCCGTCCGTCCGTCCGTCCATCCGTCACGCGCTGAGCCAAGCAGAAACTGGGTGTCCCCGGGCAACGTGAGCCCTGGCACGGGGCCGGGCTCCCAGGCGGCTGCTCCTGCCCTGGAGGGGTCGCGCAGACGGGCGCGCACGAACCCTCGGTGCAGTAGGGAAAAGTCCCTCTCTGGCACTGCCGGGCACCCCACGTCCCCCCAGCCACAGCGCTGGGCACCCTCGTGGGGACCCACCCGCAGAGCCTGGCTCGGGTGGGCAAGGTCCGGTGGCCCCGATGGCAGCGCGCCCCCTCCTCAACAAAATCACTGATGCTGGAGTCTCTGTCTGCAACTCACTCAGCACCAGGATATTGTTGGGCAGGAGGAGCAGCGGTGGGACGGGCACGCTGGCATCCTGGGGACCCCCCTCCTGCCCCGGGCACCAGCCAGCCTACCTGTGGATGTAGTTGTTCCTGTGCAGGTGCAGGACACCGCAGGCCACCTCGCACGCCATCCTCTGCAGGGTCAGCGGGTCCGGGGTCATGGCCTCGGCCCCCCGGCAGCTCCGCAGGTACCCCTTCAGGTCACCCTGCGGGGCAGTGCCACTGTCACCCGCCCTGCACTGCCTGCAGCCCTGCCATCCCCTCCACGGTACCGCACGGCCAGAGCTTGCCCCAGCCCCACGGCAGCACCCCGGGGAGCAGGACGGGGTGCGGGGGGCACGCGGGGACTCACCAGCGGGCAGAACTCCATCACCAGCAGGTAGGGGGTGACCTCGGCACACTGGGCCAGGCACTGCAGCAGGTTGGTGTGCTGGAGGGCCCTGTGTGGGGCAGAGCAACGGGGGTACCGCTGGCACCGTGCCAGGGAACCGTCTCCCTGCCGCCTCTGCAGCGCGGGGGCTGCTGGGAGCACTGGGAGCGGGTACCAGCACGTCCCAGCGCCCCGGGATGCGCCACAAAGGGGCATTTGTTCTGCTCTGCTGGGGCAGGGAACAGCTCCGTGCCCCCCCCTCGGCCCCGCTCTGCCCATGACCTCACCGCAGCCCACTGCCCCCACGCCGCGCCCAGTGGCTCCCGGCACAGCCCTTGTCCTGCCGCAATGAGGCCGGGATGGGGGTGGGACAGAGCTGTGCTGCCCAGAGAGCTCAGCCGGGAACCTCCACGGGGCAGCCATGGCTCTGCTCAACAGCCGAGCGTGGCAGAGGGGACCAGGCACCACGCGCGCAGCAGTGGCACCGCGGAGCGATGCTGGACGCACCTGTAGGGCTGCGCTTCCTCCAGGAACTGCATCTGGTCCTGCACGCTGGCGCTGGCCTTCAGCTCCTTCACCACCACCTGGGTGCTGCTGATGCCCGAGTTCACCTCCCCCAGGAAGACCTGGGGCGAGGGACAGGCTGGTCCCCCCCATCCTCACCGCGCACCCCGTCTCGCACGGGGCCAGAGTCCCGCAGGGTGTCCCCGGGGTCCCTGTCGCTCACCTTGCCGAACCAGCCGTGCCCGATCTCCTTGAGGTAGAGCAGGCTCTGCCGCCCCAGGTCCGCCGACTTGAGGAGCTGCACTGTAACAGAGCGCATCCAGCTGCCCCCGCGCCCACCGCCCGCTGCCCGCCCGCCCAGCCCGCCCGCGTTACCCGCCAGTGCCGCACCAGCCCCGCTGTCCCCGCTGTGGCACCCGCTGCCGGGTTCTGTGCTGCCCCAGGGGGCTCCACAGCAGCCATCCCCGGGCACCCCGCAGCCAGGGCATCCTCCTGTCTGAGCATCCTCCTGCAGCCCTGCCGGCCAGGGGATGCGGGGTACCAGTGTCACCAGTGTCCCCAGGCTGGGAGTGGCAGTGAGCTGGCTCCCTGCCCCTTCTCCTCCCCAGCAGGGCAAAGCCAAGCCCACTGGGAGCTCTGGCATCTCGCCCCTTCCCGGCCCCCCCCAGCGCAGGTCCTGCCCCTCGGGCACCCATGCCAAGGGCGGGCAGCAATGGGGCCATTGTTGGGCTGCGCCGCCTCGACCCGCACCGGCACCGCCACACTGCTGCCATTCTCCGGGCTGGGGAGCGACGCTGGGTGGGAGGGGGCCCCCACATTCCTCTCCCACTCACAGGCTTGTTTACGCAGGACTGGGGCTCGTGGGTGTCACAGTTTGGGGTACCCATGTTCCATCCCACCCCAGTGGGGTCCATGCCACCAGGACCCTTGCACAGAGGGACAGTGGCAGCCCCCCAGGGACATTACTGCCTGTCCCCTGCCCAGAAGCTGCTCCTGCCTGCGCTGGGGTCACCCCTCCTTAGCACGAGGCACCCACCATCCCCACCTCACCCTGCCGCCCCCTCTGTGGCACATGGGGGTCCCATCCCAGCTTACCTGAGCGCCCCGGCTGCTTGGCCATGGGCAGGGAGACCTTGGTGAGGGGCAGGACGTAGACTTCGGGGCCATGCTGGGGGGCAGGTGAGCCCTGGGCCGAGAGCTCCGTCACGTAGTCGTCCCCCTCGGCGTTCTCAAACTCCTGGGCCGGGGGGCACGTGTGGGGGCACACACCGAGCAGAGACAACTGACCCAGTGGGTCCCTTGCTGCCGGCATCCCACCCCATGCACCCCTCTGCCCGCCGCCCCGACGCACTCACCTGCACCCCATGCATCAAACACCCCCGGGCATGGGGACCCCAAAAACACACCATCCCGGTGTGACCCCCGCCATGGGGATGGCCCTGGGGCAGGCACCCACTCCCCACCGCCCTGGCACAGCCCGTGCACCCTGTTACATCCCATTACCTGGCTGTGCCGCCCGGCCAGCCCCTGGCTCCCGAACGCCGCCCGGGCGAGCAGGTAGGCGATGGTGAGCATCTCGCCCTGCTCCTGCCCAGCCTCATGGTGCTGCCAACGCCACCGGCAGCGCTGCCCCGCGGTGCCCCATGCACCGCAACCCGCCGGGCACGGGCAGCGGCCGGCCCCGGCCGTGCACCCCTATATAACCGGTGTGGGGGCACGAGGGGGCTCATTGTTCCTCTCCGGCACGGCGAGGTGCACTGGACGGTGTGGGACGCTTACACAACGGCCCCGCGTGTCCCCTCCCTGCCTGACCCCCTCCCGCAGCGGGCGCCACAAGCCTCCACAAAAATCCCAGCAATTAGGGAAAAAACCATTTCTCGGCACATTCTGTGCCTGTGAGGTCAGGGTGCCTCCCACCCCCGGGGGGGTGCGGGTGGGACCGTGCAGCCCTTAACCATGCCCTGGCCTGGGTCAGGATGTGACTGCAGGGATGCTGAGCCCTGGCAGCACCCCGGCGTTATCCTGAGCCAGGACGCATCCTGGCCCTAGCAGCAGGGGGGATCCAGCACCCCTTGGGTCCCAGGGAGACCCCCGTGTCCCCCCCAGCTCACCTTGAAGCCGATGTCCCCCTTCTTGCAGCACAGACAGGCCAACATGAGGAAGATGAAGGTGAAGAGCCCCGAGAAGGAAACAGCCACGACAGCCAGCGAGGAGGACCAAGAGAGCTCGCTAAGGGGGGTGCCGTCTGCAGGGACAGGAAGGGGGACTCAGGGAGGGATGAAGCTGAACTGGAGGGTCCTGCCAGGGTGGGGGTCACGAGATGCAGGGCCATGTCAGGGGTCACAGGGTCTTTGGCAGGGACCAGCTGGGGGGAGCGGGGGTCCCAGCACCACTGTGCCCCCTTTGCTGGCTCAGCTCATGGCCAGGATGGGCGGGGAGTGCAGGAGGGACCCCAGCGCCACGGCAGGACCCTGGTGGCAGCCTGCACGGAGGGGGACAGGGGCACAGTCCCTGTGGATGCAGGGTGGCAATGACACCCCATGGAGCTGCACTGGCTCGGGGGTCCCAGGGACCCCTGTCCAGCCGAGCCCCAGCCCCCAGGGTTTGCCCTCCGGCGGGTGCCACAGCAGTGGCAGCAGCCCCGGGAGATGCAGTGTCCCGAGGCCCGATGGCTGCTGCGCCTGTGCCTGCCCCATCCCATCCGCGGGGGTCAGAGGTCCCCCAGGGGAAGGGTCTGCCGGAGACCTGCCAGCAGTGCCGGGAGCCCCCTGCCCGTCCAGGGGCAGACCCTGCACCCTCACACCCACAGCTCTGCCCCCACCCCGCGCCACCCCGCCTGTGGGCACCGCCGGGCAAACCGCAGCGCTGCCCCGAGCCCCGCACCCGCTCCAGACCCCAGGCCACCGGGCACAGGGACAGGGACACAGCTGCTCCAGCCGGGCACCGCCCCCCCAGGCACCGGCACACCCCAAATCCAGCACCCACCGCCGTGTCCCCTTGGGGTGGTGGGGAGCACGGTGGCGGTGGTGGCCGTGGCCCAGCTGCCAGCTGCAGCTGCCACATTACTATTCTGCCCAGAGCCTGCCCTAACAACCGGCGCGATTGTGGTGGGAGGAAGCCGGAAAGCCACGGTGCTGCCAGCAGAGTCGGCCTCACCGGGGACCCCCACGCAGCCCCACAGCCGCGAGGCAGTGCCCAGTGTGGTGCCCTCCCTGTGGGACATCGCAGTGCCCTGATGCTGGCCATCAAGCACCGTGGCGAGCTCCTCAGGGATGCTCCTGGCACACACGTGGCCCCCATGCACGGATCACGAGGCATCGCCCCATCACCATCCCCGTGCCCCGACCGCGCTGCCCCTCTGCTGCCACCCGTGCCAAGGCTCCATGCCGCTCTGCCAGCTCCCAGCCGTGCCCCCGCTCTGGCACGTGTCCTTGAGAACAGCACCTGAAGGGCACAGAGGGTCTGGGGGAGAAGGTCCTGCTGCCCTGGGATGAGTTGGCAGCGCACGGCTGCTCCCAGGCACTGCCTGGCATCACGGGCACAGAGCGCCTCGGCTCCCGGCATGGCAGCGCGTGGACGCACCGGCCCCGTGTGCTCCAGCACGGCCCCGGCCACACCAAATTCTTTGCTGACTCTTGCAAAGGAGCTCCAGAGCCATCTTCTGAGGCTGGCGGATGCAAAGCGAACCTGGGAGGAGCGGGGGTGGCGTTCCCCCTCCTTCCAGCTGGTTTCCATGGTGAACACACTTTGTACCGCGAATGTCACCATTTTCCCTGGATAGTGGGACAGCAAGAGAGAAAATGACTCACTGAAAAAGAGCCTTTTGAACGCCGACGGGGAGCGGAGCGCGGCGACAGAAGCCTTTCCAGCAGGGACCCTCAGCCGAGCCACTCCTCGACCGCGCAACGGGAACTGGAGCTTTGCAAACGAACGAGCCACAGAGCCCATGAGGTCTGGCTGGTCCTGCCTCAGTTTCCCTACCTGCACAACCAGCTACCTGGGAGCTGTGACCAGCTCAGCCTTGACAAGGCCATCACCACCACCATAACCCACCACCGCGGCCCGGGCAAGCAGCTGCTGCCCGTCCTCGTGACGTTCGGTATGGCAACGGGAAACGTGGCATCTCAGAGGCCAAATGCTCCCCAAAGCAGGTCAGGTACACCTGCAGCTGCCAGGGCACTGGGGCACAGGGAGCACTGGGATACAGGGAGCACTGGGGTGCAGAGGGCATCAGGATGCAGGGCACAGGTCCGGCTTCACGTGGTGTGAAGCACCCCAGGGCTCTCAAGAGAAGCCAGGCACCTCATCGCACCCCACACCCCATCCTGAGGCTCTGCCCCCCACTCTCCCAGGAGCAGGGTCCCCTGGCACCGGCCCCACGCCCTCCTCCAGCCTTGGTGCTTGGTGCCAACCTTGAGCTGCTCCGACGTCCACCCGCCACGGTGCTCTCTGGGTCAAAGCCGGGGTGCTCAGAGCTGTCCCAAGCTGAGCAGGGGGTGCAGCTGGGTGCATGCAGTGCTGGAGGGGAGGGGAGGGGAGGGCAGCACCCCACACCTGAACCCTGCACACTACACTGACACAGGCACCAGGCAGGGTAGGTGGGAGGGTGTCACCACCCCAGGAGTGCTGGGACCCCCACACAGCCCTGCCTGGCACTGTGACAAACCCCCTACCCCAGCTGGGGGGGGGGGGGGTCCTGTGGGACCCTTCCAGCCGTGGCTGTACAGCACTGCCCCCCCAAACCTCTTGTGCTCTGCCGGCCTCGCCATGGGGTCAGGCTGAGAACGGCCAGCTCGGTGCATGCACCAGCCTGGCCAGCAGGAACTGCTGCATCACTCAGGTAGCCCCCAGCCCCCGGGGCCAGCCCGGGCCAGCGACCTGCCCTGCAGCGGGACCGGGGTGCACCAGCGGCTGCGTGCACCAGGCAACACCGACCCCAGCCTGACCGGCCCCGCGGGTGGGGACAGTTTGGTGGCAGCAGCGTGGCCACAGCTCCAAGCCCAGAGGCACCTGCCCCAGCCCCGGGCCCAGCTCCGGCAGCGGGAGCAGAACGGCAGCAGAGAGAGGTCAGCGATGCCGGGTGCGGTGGGGCGCGATGGGGCGCAGTGGGGTGCGATGGGATGCAGTGGGATGCAGTGGGGTGCAGTGGGGTGCAGTGGGGCGCACAGTGAGGTGCGGTGGGGCGCAGTGGGGTGCCGGGGGGGTGCAGTGGGACACGCGCTGCCCTCCCACCCCAGGGACCCCCAGCCTGTTGCGGTGCCCACCCAGCCCCGGCCGCCGGTCCCTCAGAGGGTGGGGAAAGGCTGGGGGCCCCTGCCGCGGGGTGCCGGCCCCGCAGCGCGGCGCCGCTGCCCGCCCCGAGCCCAGCCCAGCCCTTCCCTGTGCTGACTCACGTTCGCCGGGTGCCTGCGGCCGCCTGGCCGGCCATGGCCCGCTGCCCCGGGCCGCTCTGCGCGCTGGGCGATGCCGCGGCCGCCGCTCGTCCCTGCCCGGTGCAGCGCGGAGCCCGGCGCGGCCAGCGGCGGCTGACGTGTGCGGAAGGGATGAGCCGGGGGCTCCCGCAGAGCCCGGCGGCAGCTCCGCGCCCTCGGCCCAGGGCGAAGCCACGGGCAGGCAGCACCCGGCTCCTGCCCACCCACCCACCGACCCACCCGGGCACGGGGCTGCCCAGCGCCCTCCCGAGCGCACGCCGGAGCTGCAGGGCAGAAAGGTGCGGGGCACGGCACGGCACGGCACGGCACGGCACGGCACGGCACGGCACGGCACGGCCTCTCGCTGCGGGACCCGGCACAAGCCACGGAGCCGTGCCTCAGTTTCCCCAGCTGTTCTTCACAGGAGGTGGGGGTCCCTGGGACCACCGGGGGGCTGCACAGCAGGGTGAGGGCTCGCAGGGCTGTCCGGGAGGTGATGGATGCTCTGCTGCTCCTGGAGCGTGAGTTGCACATCTCCCCCTGCCCCTTCACTGCCCACCCCAGCTCCCAGCCCCGGCCGTGAGCCCACCGGGCTCTGCACCCCAGGGTTCAGCCCCTTGGGATGGGGCGCAGCACCCTGCAGCCGGTACCCAGCTGGGAGAGGCTGGAGTCAGGCAGGGAGCAGGGCAGGGAGTGGGGCAGGATTTGGGCAGGGAGCAGGGCAGGATTTGGGCAGGATTTGGGCAGGGAGAGGGACAGGATTTGGGCAGGGTGTGGGGCTGGATCCCAACGCACAGCACCCATCAGCACCTCTGGCTGCGCGCTCAGCGCTCCCCTGCCCCAGCAGCTCTCCCAGCGCGGCCGCAGCCCTGGTAACGTGTTCATCCCCAGGTCTGTGGGCAGCTTCCAGGAAAGCAATTTTCCACCCCACCGGACGAGCGCTCTGCTCACCCACACGCATCCAGGCAGCAAGAAACCATCCGCTGCCATTTAGCACACCAGGGCGAGGCTGCTCCTCACTGTCTGCACCTCCAGAGGGAAACTGAGGCACCAGGAAGCCAAGCAGCGAGGAAGAAGTGGGATGGCCCCGACTGCTTCACTGCTCATTCCCAAGCACGGTGCCACCCACAAACACCCATCCAGGAGCCTGGCACAGAGCCGGTACCTGGAGCATCCTCTGCCGAGGCACTGCAGGAGCCACGAACCCCATCTGAACCCGGGGAGCGAGGAGGCAGCACCCTGTGCCCCCCATCCCTGGAGACCTTCTGCCACCAGAAACAGCCAGAGCCACTTGGGCAACCTCTCCGGTGATTAATAGATGAGTTAATTGCAAACACAAGGCACGCCTTGTTAATCTCTTCTCCTTATGTATCTTTTAATGTGGGCTTATTTAACCAACGCGGAAGTATTTTAAAAGCATCGATTCTTGCCTCTTAATTTGGGTTTGATCATCTTGGGGTGAATTAGCAGTAAAAAAATAATTAGACGGAAAATAAAAAGAGAAAAAAAAAGAAGATCATCCATCATTTTCTAATGCGCTGAAATAAAAATTAGGGCTGTAACAAGCACAGGCCAAGCCGCATCATTGTTGTGCACACACCAAGCGTGGCAGCCTGATTAGAAACAAAAACCCCGGCTCCTGCCTCGGAGCTGCCGTGCCGCAGAGCCGCTCCGGCCGCCACGGCCCCGCCACCACCAACTTCTCCATTTTCTGGGAAAATAATAAGATGTAAAAAAGCACACCAAGCAAGAGTCGCTTGATTATTTAAGCCAAATCCTGCTGCTCAGTGTTTTCACCCAGGTCTGACTCAGGCGCTGGAGAGCCCCCCACGCCGGCAGGGATGCTCCAGCCGCACCGCAGCGAACCCGCTGTCCCGAGGCCAAGCAGTGACCTCGGATCTTTGTGCCCCAGGGTCAGTGTTCACCCCAACCCTGCCCATGCCACAGCAGGGACCCCGCCAGCCCCCTGCTAGCCCTGTGCCGGGAGCAGTGCTGGTGGCTGGGGCTGCCCGGGAGCGTGGCACCGCGGTCCCGCCGCTGGCAGCGTGTGGCATTGGCCGAGACGAGGCTCTCGCCAGCCGGCGGAGCAGCGTTTACGTAACAGCGGGAGAGAAGCGGCGCGGAGCGGGGCAGCCTATTTTTATCAGAAATGCTCGGCAGCGTTACGAAACGAGACGCTTCGGCTCCAGAATGGAGTGGCAGAGGAGCGCTGGAGGCAGTCAAGGGGCGAGCTGGCAGGGGGATGCTCCACAGGGCAGGCAGAAACCTGGGCACGGGGTCTGGTGGTTGGCACCCTCCCTGCCACACACCTCAAGCAGCTCCGGCGGCAAAGCCAGGGGCTCTGCTCTCGCCTGCCCACACCTCAGAGCCACGCGGTGCCGTCGCCATGAGGATGGGCAAGCACTTGGCAGCAGCCAAGGGCACATCACAGCACCCGGGTGGATTGGGCAAGGGGTGTGGAGGGGATCCCAGGGCTCCTGCAGCCATGGTCCCGGCTCTGAGCAGCAGCATGTGCTTAGGGTCCTGCACGGCCCTGCCAGGGCATGGTGTCAGGGCACAGCATCCACTGTGTGCTGCCAGGGATGCTCACCCAGGCAGGTGTTAGGGAGACCCCCTCTGTCACCCCAGCAGGCTGGCACAGCCCAGACCCCAGCAGCCCCAGCCCACAGTGCGGCAGCGAGGATGCTCGGAGCATGAACCACGGGGATACTTGGCACCAGCCAGCACAGCACCCCTCTGCACCACGCCTGCTCCCAGCCACCCCTGCCGTCCCCAAATCACCCATCACCTACATGCACAGGAACGCACCCACCAGGGAGCCCAGAAAACTCCTACTTTGCCGTAGCGATGGCAGTGGCAGTGACCCGAGGGTGGCCCAGCAGCGGGACACCCCAGCACAGCCGGGACGGGAGCACCAGTCCCTGCCCAGCCAGGCAGGCAGCGCTGCTCCAGTTACTGCCTTTGCCTACACTGGAATTTTCCTTCACTCCAGTAATTAAAACAAACCACATTAACAGGGCTGCTGGCAGCAGGCTGTGGAGGAGATGCCGGCTGCAGCTGGCAGAGGGGAAGGGACGGGAAGCGGGACCCCCCCGATGCTCACTGCCTTCATCCTGGCCTGGGGGACAGGGGCTCTGAAAGGACACCCTGGAGCTGCTCCCCATTTCTCTTGTGACCTCCACACCCCCAGCCCCGCATCCTCCCCATCCCTCGGCAGCCCCGAGCACCACCGTGAGCCCTGCACCAGCCCCGGTGCCAGCCGGGGTGCTCCCTGTGCCCTCCGTGCCCCCAGCCGTTGTGCCAGGCTGGGGCCGCTCTCAGAACTCTGCCGATGGCAAACACTGTCCTGGCGGGGCTGGCCCGGAGACGGCCGCGCAGCACGCTCCGCCGACGCTTCCCCACGCTGGCAGGGGGATTAATGCCCAGAGGAGATTTATTTTCCTGCCATCGGGCACGCTGAGTCAGCACAGCTCAGCTCCTCTCCACGCCAGCCCCGTCACCCTCCAGCCCCACGCTGAGCCACGTCCCCGTGGGGTCCCACTGGCTCAGCCCACCCCGATGGGCAAAGCCCAGTGCCAGGGTGTGCACCGGGGCGAGAGCAGCCGGGCACAAGCAGGGCACGGCCAGGACCTCCCTCCCTCCATCCCAGGCAGCCGAGCCGGTGTGGCACCAGGCAGCAACGGGCTCAGCTGTGGGATGAGAGTGGCCCGAGAGCCCCTTTGACCCCAGCGCAGGAGCTGCCAGGATGACGAGGCTGGGACAAGGCAGGCTGTGTGGCACGGCCAGGTGGGCACTGGAGCCCTGCTCCGGCCGGGAGCACGCGGTGCCAGGGCGGGCAGAGCCCGTGGCTGCTCCGGCACACGGTGTCCCACGGCGGGCCAGAGAGCCCGTGAGTCACAGCCCACTCCCCCCCCGGGAGCGCCGAGCCCTTTCAACCCCGGCATATTAATTTCTCCTAATTGGCTGTGACAGGGATCCGTATCGCCATCCCCGGGGCCGTGGCCCCTGTGCGCGGGGCGGGAGCGGCAGCGAAGTGGGGACGGAGGGGAGAAGGGGGGAGCAAAGTGGCACCCCCGGGGAATGGTGCTGCAGAGCTGCGCCAACACCAGTTCCCAGCTGCCAGGCTGTGCCAGGGCAGGGGGGACCCCATCTCTGCCCACCCCCAGCACCGGGACTCCCCCTGTCGGTGTGCCCGGCTCCTGCTGCCCGCCAGCCCGGACAGACGGACACCCCACACCACTGACACCTCCCGTGCACTGTCCCCTTGCGGTGGCCACAGTGCTGCCCTGGCCACCACGCTTCTTCCCATTGCCACCACCTTCACCTTGCCCTGCCCACCACGCTTCTTCCCATTGCCACCACCTTCACCTTGCCCTGCCCCAAATCTCCCCTGTGCCTCCAGTCCCAGCAGCACCTTCCCCCCGTCCTCCCCTGCCATCGCCGGTAGCCAGCGGCACGATTGGCAGCACGAAGGGGACCCGGCCCTGGGTTTTGGCTGCCAGGGTCCTTCTGGGTGCTACAGCCCCTTTGCCACTGCGGTCCCCCAAGTCCTTTCCCATCCTCACACCAGGACGGTGATGCTGGACACAGAGCACCAGCACTCACTGAGCCATTGTCACCACGTGGACGGTGGCACATGCCAGCCAGCACTGCAAACACAGGGCTGGGGGCACCCCTTGACCCCCCTTCTCCCCCAGCACCTCAAGCCCCAGCTGACCCCAGCAGGGGTGCACTGCCCTGGCACGCGACCCCCCCAGAACACAGGGTCCATGAGCTGGGTACCACAGCCAGAGCCGGGAGCGGTGACACCGCAGCCACCAGCAGCCAGTGACACCTCATCAGGACGAGGAGAAAGGCCAGGGCAGCTGAGGGGAGGAAAAAAGGGGAAGAAGAAATAGGTGTGGGGGAGATGAGGATGTTTCTCCTGATTTCAAAATGGGTCTGAGATGGGGAGCTCAGGCTGGGAGCACGGCGGGCAGTGGGGTGAGGTGGGGAGCAACCCCCTCCCTCAGCAGAGACATCCTCATGTCCCCAAGCAGCTGCCATCAGTTTCACCCCAAAGCAAAGCTCTGCTCACCCTGGTGACACACAGGGGACGCGGCACTCATGCCGGGTGCCCTCAAGCAGCATCAGCATGGCCGGGTTGCCGCAAGTCACAGCACTGCCAGGGCAGGGAGTGGGAACCCAACGCCCATGGGTGCTCCGCTGGTGGCTCTGGCACTCTCTGCACCACGTGGGAGCCTCCCTGGGTTTGGATGGGTGAAGGGAGTTGGGAACCACAAGGCCACAAGGCTGGAAGCCCTTCCCTGAGCCCCTGGTGATGGGAGTGAGCGTGTCCCCGAGTGCGGCACGCCAGCCCAGGCAGCTGGCACAGCCTGGCACGAGCCAAAGAGCACCCGAACACAGGAGGTGGGGTTGGAGCAGGGGCCGCAGCGGTGGGCACACCCCTCGGGCACCCCCAGCCCAGGTGACACCGCTGTCACCATTCCCTGCTGCCAGCTCAGCCTGCGGCCCAGCCCCGGCGGCTGTGGCTTTGCACCGTCCCCACGGGGACATGGTGCGGGGGGCGTCTCTGCTCCCCTCGGTGGAGCCCCCAGACCCACCCCGTCCCCGGCTGCGGTCCCACCGTGCCCCACAAGGCGCTGCCTCCCCTTCCACACCGGCACCGGGCTGGCACGGGCGGGAGGTGCTGCCAGAGGGACGAAACCAATAACAAAGTCCTGAGACAGAGAAGGGGGTTCGTTTGTCCCCCTTTAACTGCCCTCCCTGCCGCTGCCCGCGGGTGCCAGCCGTACGGTGGCGGCCGAGCCCTGGGCCCGGGCAGGCGGTGACGGGCAGCGGGGGAGCCCCTGGAGAGGATTTCGAAAGGCACCGTGCCCTGCGGCGCCCCGGGGGGGGGACGAGCCCGGCGCCCCGCAGAAATCCCGGCGGAGGCTGCGGGCAGCGGGCACGGCTCCGGCCCCGGCGCTGCCGCAGTTTGGGTGCGAATAAAGGGGTTTCCCTCCCGGGCAGAGATCGATGCCGGGCGGGCTGGGGACACCTCGGTGACACGCGGCGTGGCTCGTATTTAAATCCCTGCGTGGATTCCGACCCTCCGCAGCCGCCAGCGGCGGGCAGGGGAGCGGAGCAGCGCGATGGGGAGGAAGGAGGGACCAGGAGCGCGGCTGGGAGGGATGCGGGAGCCCGGCACCGACAGCCGGAGCCACCGCAGCGGGCACCGGCATCGCTTCGCCTCCTGCGCGGGGATGGAGGCGGAGGCGCCACGGATCACCGCGTGCTGCCGGACGCGTTCCCCCGCTTTGGGGAACAAAGGGCCGGTGCCGAGGTCCCCGGCAGCCCCGCCGGACGGCGGCGGGTCCCGCACACGAGGGTGCCCCGGGCCCTGCGCCGTGCGATGCCCGCAGCGGGCGGGAGGCGGCGGGGGGGCTGCTGCTGCGGCAGCCCCCAAACACGCACACACAAAAGCCATCCCCTGCTCCGCTCCGGCGGCTGCAGCATCTCCCCGCCGCTGCGGCGCGGCCGAGGCCGGAACACCGCGCCTTACGTAACCACCTGCGCCCCAAAAACCCCCCGCTCCCGGCCCCCGCCGGCTCCGCCAGCCCCAGGGGCCACCGCCAGCCCCAGCCAGCGGGTGGGTGTCCCAGGGGCTGGGGGCTCAGCGCCCCACCGCCTTCCCCGCTCTCCTCATCACCGTTATTCCCGCTGTTTTGATCCCATTCCCATCCCAGATGCCTCCGGAGCCCCCGGGATTCCTCTGCGCTCCATCCCGGGGAGCCAAATGCTGCCCCGGCTGTGGCAGCGGACCCCCACCGCACCGGGGGGATCCCACCGCAACCCCCCCGACCCCACCGGGGGGGTCCCAAACCCCGGAGCCCCGAAAGTGACATTTCACGGCGGTGAGGGTGAGGGGATGCTCCGGTGCCGGTGCGTGGCGGTGCCCCGGGACGCCGGTGCGAGGCTGAGCGCGGGCACGGCGGGGGATGCTCGGGAGGACCCCCCGGGAGGGCTCCGGGGGAGGGGGATGCGGTACCGGGGCTGCGACACTCACCGGGGTCGAAGTGGGAGCTGAAGGCGAGGCTGGGGCTGAGGAAGGCGGCCGACATCGCAGCGGCAGCGGCGGCGGGGGGGCCCATGGCGCGGCGGGAGCCTCACGGCCGCCGGCTGCCGCTGGCCCCGCGCTGGGCACGGCGGCGGCTCCTCCTCCATGGCGGCCGCCGCGGCCCCGCGCCCCGTGTCCCGGGGAGGGGCTGCGCCGCCGCCGAGCAGCGGGATGGGGCGGGCGGGGGGCGGCAGGTGGCGGAGATCGGCACCGCACCGGGACACACGCCGCTCCCCCCGGGACACGCAGCCGCCCCCGCGCGGCCCGGCCGGGACAGAGGGAGCTCACCGGGACCCCCGGGAATGGGGCCGGGACCGCACCGGGAGCAGGGACCCCCAGGAACAGGGCCAGACAGACGGATCCCACCGGGACCACTGGGAACGGGGGTGGGACCTCCCTGGGAACAGAGCTGGGACCCCAGGAATGGGGCTGAGACCCCCCGAGGGACAGCTACCCCCCATCCCCTTGGAGCTGCTCCAGTGCTGACCCAGGGAAGGGACTGGGGACAGGATGGGGGTCTCTGCCCTACAGCTGTCCCTCGCCCCCCAGCCACCCCCTGTGTTCCCACCTCACACCCTGGCTGGACACCCTCTGCACCCCAAACCTCAGCACCTGCAGCCCCTGGGAGGGGACGGGGGGGAGCCAAGCCCTTTCAGCAGCCCCTCACAAAGCCAGGCCAGCCCACCCCACAGCATCCCCAGTGGGCTGGGGGGGAGCTGCCCCACTGCAGGGCCACAGGCCCAGCACGAGGGACTACACTGTCCAAAGGTGGGAGCCTCTACATCCCCGCAATCCTGATCCCACGGTGGGAACAGCCACCACTTACGCCCACAGCCTGAGCAAAGTCACAGGGGCCACCCCACTCCAGAGAGCAGCCGGGACCCGAACACGACTTCCCCTCAGGGTCAGGGTGGTCCCATCCCCGTGACCCTCTGTCCAGGAGCTGCTGCTGCAGGACAGGGGCTCATCCCAGGCAGGGCTCAGCTCCCAGCACGAGGGCTCAGCGCTTCCCCACCGTCGGTTTTAATATTTGAAGTCAAATTTTGCGTACACCATTAATTTTTCACAAGGCTTCACGCTTGCAGAGAACCCCACGCTGCACATGTCACCTCGCCACAAATAGATCCAGGGCTGGAACAAGCACGGGCTGCTGGGAGAATAAACAGGCTCCCATCCTCACCCCAGTTCCTCGGAGTTCTCTGACACCATGGAAGAGCAGATCCCAATTGAGGCCAAAATTCCCAGCGAGGATCCCCCGGGCATCACCCCGAGCCCAGGGCTGTGGTGGGGACAGTCCCACCCCGGGGCCGAGGCAGAGCGTGGCAGCAGTGCCACACGGGGCAGGCGAGCAGCTCGCTCGCCCCAATTAGCAGGGGAGATTACTCTGCAGGGATCCTGCCAGCGCGCTCCGGCTCCCGGCCCGTTTGTCTGGGGCCGCGGTTAATCCGCGCCGGGGCAGACACCAGATTGAGCCGCGATCTCTGCGCAGCGCCTGCCAAAAGCACCCTGTGCTCCTGCCCTCCTTCCCGGCCCTGCGGGGTGGCAGCCAAGGGGCTCCGCTCAGCAGAGAGGGGCTCATTAATTGGGGAGCTTTGGCACTGCCAGCTGTGCTTGTGCCACGTGGCCGACGGCCGCGGTGCCAGGGGAGCCGTGGGGAGGTGGGTGCCCAGCGCAGGGCGCACGCAGCCACCCGGTGAAAATCTGCATCCCCGGTTACACAACGCCGCTGATTTATTCATGCCTGAACCGGGCGCTGGCCTAGAAATTAGCCTTGAGGGTGGCAGAGAGCAGCAGGGACCCAGTCAGCCTCGGCCTCCCTGCCAGGGCCCGTGGCACCCATGGGACAATGGCACCCCAGGGAGCTGCAGTGCAGATGGGGAACACCCTGGGACCCCACTGGGCAAACACTGCTGGTGCTCCAGGGGAAAAGGCTGCAGAGGAGCAGCCACACGCGCCCGGCCGAGAGGAAATGGCCACCGCCGGCCCGGCCCTGGCATTTCCCTGCGCTGGCACAGGCACAACATCCTGCCCCAGCCCCTTCTGTGAGGGGCAGAGCTGGGCACCCCCGTGCTGGGGCTGCAGGGCGACAGCTCCCCCCCTCCACCCATCCCTCACTGCCAGGGGGCTTAGGGACAGCCCTGACCTCCCCAGCTCCAGCTGCTCCAGGTTCCTGTCCCCCAGCACTGACCCACACATCCCACCCCGGGTCGCAGGAACATGGGGAAGGGACAAATGCACGAAGCCACGAAACAAAAGTGGTGGATGCTGGGGGGAGGCAGAAGTCCCCTCTTTCCCCAGCGACACAGACAGAACCCAGAGGGCTGTAGAAACCAAGGTGGATTTATTTTAAAACACAACCACTGAATGCCTGTTGAGGGCACGGGACCAGGCTGTGAAAAATGAAGGAGGGGAGAGCCTGACCCAGAGCCCCCCAGCCCCACACAGCGGGGTGCTCACTGTGGGGGGCCCAGCAGCTGCTTTTGCTGTTGCACCAGGAGAGCTTCCAGGTGGTTGGCTCTCTGCATGGCCACCTGCAATGGGATGGAGAGGGGGTACAGCTCACTACACCCCAGCACAGAGCTGCACCCCAAGGGGCAGGGGGGGCCGGGGCAGGGGGGGCCGGGGCTGCTGCTCCCCTCACTCACTTCGTACTGCTTCCGAAGGCTGCTCATGCTCTCCTCCTTCCTCACGACCGCTGCCTTCACCCTGAGCAGACAGATAAGGGGAGGTGATGACCCCAGCCCCAAACACTGCCCTGTGCCCCAGGAGGGTGATTCCAGCACTGGAGGAGCACAGCCCCTCTACCCCCACAGAGCAGCAGCTCTGGGTGCTGGAAGT
The DNA here is from genome assembly GCA_028020825.1 of Podargus strigoides. Lineage (NCBI taxonomy): Eukaryota > Metazoa > Chordata > Aves > Caprimulgiformes > Podargidae > Podargus > Podargus strigoides. The sequence goes on from CM051638.1 coordinate 1,120,128, forward strand.
GCCTTTATTCCTTCAGTGAGAGTTATGTAGTTTGGATTGAGTCATCTATGGGAAGAAGGGGACATCAGCTTGCCAAGGCTTAATTAATTAACAGGACCACGGGGAGGGGATTTTAAGTCGCTTCCCATTCCTGGCTCTTGGAGCGAGTGGGAATCACTCACAGACCTGGGAAAGCCAACGAGCTCCCTGTGGTCATACAAAAGCCTCTCGTTACCAGTGGAGGTACTGAGGAGGAGGACGCTGCGGGCTGCAGTCACAGGCATCACACACTCCCCACGGCAGAGCCCTCCAGGAGCTGACCCTGAGCCTGGGTTCCAGGGAGGAACCACAGCCAGAGCCACACACCACCAGCCCCTCTGGGCAGGAGCCCTCGCTGCTCCAGCTGCCCGCCCCACACTCATGTTAGGATGACAGGGAGCAGCCCCAGCTCCGAGCCCATCCCGGGGCAGCAAAGCCCAGCCTCACCTCCTGTGAACCTCCTCCAGCTCTTTGTCCTTCTCTCGCACTACCCTGTCCAGCTCCAGGCGCTGCCGGGCTCTCATCTCCACCATCTCTGCCTTTAGCAGCTTGTTCTCCTCCTCTGCCCCCGCCAGCCGGTCGGTGAACTCCTGCCGGATCACCTCGGCCAGGCTGCTCTGCTCCTGGGCCAGCTGGTCCCGCACCTGCAGCGGGGCACAGAGGTGACATCAAGGCACAGGGGGCAGAGCCAGGCAGGGCACAGAGCAGGGAGAGGAGCTGGAGCCCCCAGGCTCTGCTCCCCACCCACCTTCTGGATCTCCTCCACCTCCTGCTCCCTGTGCTTCAGCAGGCCCTGCAGACGAACACTCTCCCCTTCCAGCTCCCCCAGCCGCCCCTTCAGCTCATTGCAGCGCTCCTGCAGCCTCCGCTCCGACCTCTCCAGCTCCTGCAGCTCCACCTCGTACTTATCTCGGATCCTCTTAATCCTAACAGGAGGAAAGGACAGGCAGCCCAGCTGAGCCCGGAGCTGCAGGGACCATCCCCAGCCACCCTGGCACTGCAGGAGGGACCACACAGAGCAAGGGGGGGATCTGCCCCACAGCAGACCCAGGGCTGTCCCCACAGCGAGAGGCCAACTTCTCCCCCACCAGCCGCTCCTGCCTGCACCAGCGCTGCTCACACCCACAAGCTGCAGCGGCCAGAGCTCACTGGAGAGACACACAGGGCTCAGGGACAGGGACCAGCTCATAAGGAGCGGGGACTCGCAGGCTCCCTCCTACCTCTCCCCCTCACCTGTTCTCTGCTGCCCTCTCGCACTCCTCCTTGGCCGAGGACATGTCGGCTTCCAGGCGCTCAATCACCAACTCGATCTCTTTGTCTCTCTCCTTCCTCAGCTCCTCCCGCAGCTCCCGCTCCCGGGAGAGCAGCCAGGCTTCCTGGGGACAGAGATGGCAAACGTTGCCTCCATCCCTCCTGGAGCTGGAGAGTGGCACCTTCAGAGGAGGGCAGCCCTTGCTGTTACCTCCTTCTTCATGTAGTTCGCCTCCCAGGCCTGCTTCTCCATCTCCAGCCGGTCCTTCAGCACCTTCACTTCTGCCTGTGGAGAGACAACATGACAACAGCTCAGCTCCGGCAGCCCACGCCACCCCAGTGTATGGGTACAGGGCTGAGTGGTGCCAGCACAGGGGATCAGACTGCTCAGACCCCAGAACAGCAATCCAGGGCCCAGAGGTGAGGGGAAAACCAGACCTGATGTCGCCTCTCCTGCTCCTCCTTCTCCTTGGCGTGCTCCTCCTTCAGCGCCCTGGCCAGGGCCGAGCTGCTCGCCTCCAGCTGCTGCCGCAGCTCCTCCACCTCTGCCCTCTGCCTGCACACACACAGACCCCAGCTCTCAGCCTCGCCACCCCCTCCTCGGGATGCTCCCCCTTGGTCCTCCCCCTCAAGCTCCAGCCCTCTTCCCCTTCCCTGGGGACACCATTCTCGAGCTCTCCAGCCCTCTCACCTCGCTGCTTGCTGGCTGAGACGCTCCTTCTCCTCGGCCACCTCGGCGTAGAGCCGGCGCCGCTGCTGCTGTAGCGCCTGCTCCTCCTGCTCCAGCTGCTGCTCACACCTGCGGGGCACAGCAGCCTCAGGGACACGCCAGCCCTTGGGCATTCACCCCCCTCTCCACCCTGCCCCAGCCCAGCCCTTCTGTGGCCAGCCAGGGGCTGGCCCGACGCTGGAGGACACCCCTGATTCACCAGCATCTCCCATCTCAGGCTGCTGGAGAGAAAGCAGCTGCTCCCCGTGGATATTTACATCAGGAACCCACTGGCACATGGGTGGTGGTCACCATCCCCATGCTGTGAGCCCCAAACTGCCCTCCAGCCTCTCCCAGTGCCAACGTACCGCTGCCGGGCCAGCTCCCTCTCCCGCTGGCTCTGCTCCTCCTTCTCCCGCTCCAGCAGACCCCGCAGCTCCTCCGCCTGCCGCCCGTAGCGCTGGGCAGCCCGCTCGTCCGACTGCAGCAGCTCAGCCTCGTGCAGCATCTTCAGCTTCCTGATGTCCTGCCTGTGCTTGGCGATGAGCTTCTGGATCTCCGGCTCCAGCCCTGGGGCAGCGGGGAGGACCGTTACCGCTCAGCCTCGGGGCTGCCCGCATCCCAGCACTGCTGGCCCCCAAACACGGCCCCCCCAGGCCATGCAGCTCTGGGGGACCGAGAGCCACAGAAGCTCCTGCAGACACAGCCCCTCTCCCAACCCAGTACGGATGTAATCCCCAGCACCAGCACAACTCCAGCCACTGCTGAGGGAATGCACCCATACCTTTCACCGTGATTTCTTTGATCTTTTTGGTTTTCTCATCAATCCACTTCTCCCGCCTGATTTTCTCGGTTGCACTCATCAGTTCCTTCAGTTTCTTAATCTCCTGTTTGGAAGCAAATGGGAAAACTTCAGACAAGCCAGGGGAGAAAACCCCCATGAGCCTGGGAGCCCGGCTGCTGAGGAGGAGGACGCAGTAAGAGCAGACAGCTCGCACGGCCCCGGCCAGGCCTGTTCTCCCCATCCAGAGAAGCAGCTGTACGTTCACTCAGGGCCTTTATCTCTCATGGGATGGGGCTGCTGCTGCCCTGCAGACCATGAGCACGGGAAAAAGAGCAAAACCCTTGGAAAAGCATTGGCTGGCTGACACCAGAGCCCCTACGGAGAGAACTGGGGCTGCTGACAGCCCTAGTGAGCAGGGCAGCCCGTCCGTCAGCAGATGCGGGGTCGTGTGTGAAGACACTTCCTTCTCCAGCCTTCCCTCTCCCTGGCTTGAAAACTCTCCGGCAGGAGGACAGACAGACAGACCAAGCCCCTGCAGAACCCCAACACTCTTTAAAGACTGGGAGGCTGCACAGCATCTGCTTCCACATCTTCTTGGCTCTCCAGCAAAAAATCTGGACAAACACCCAGGCCACGCTGCACACAGAGCCCTTCCCCAGCTCTCCTGTCAGCAAAAAACGGCCAAAGAGCTTTGGCCATGTCCTTCCAGCCAGTGGAAAGCCCAGCCTGGCCAGAAACAGCTCCATTTTGGCATGGGCAGATGATGACCGCGTGTAGGATGTGGGACAGCTCCAGAGGACACCCAATGGCTGCTGTGCAGAGAGGAGTGGGGAATAGCAAGGGGCCATCCTCACAGCCTGGGACTCTATCTTAGGGGAAAAAAAAGGGCAGGAAAATCAGCAGGGGAAGACAGGGACAGCCCAAGGCAGCAGCTGAACACGTGGACATGGGGGATGAGGTGACAGGGCTCCTTCATGGAGGCGATCCCAGCCCTGCTGCCTGCAGGCGCCTGCGGAGCCAGAGTAGGTCAGGGAGTAAGAGCAAGGCACAAAAAAAGAGCAAAGACCACATTTACCTCACAAAAGGGGCCCAAAGTGCGCCAGACCTGGGGAGAAAGAAAGGAGGGGATGGAGAGAGAAGGGGAATCACAGAGTCACGGGGGAGAAGGAAGATGGGAGGGGGAGAGGCAAAGCCAAACAGTGGTGTGTGCGTGAGGGCTCTGGGCCAGGCAGGGGACCCCGCAGCGGCACAGCCGAAGGGCAGGGACACAGATACAGCGAGGGCCCAGCAGCTCTGGGATGGGGGCAGAGCCAGCCCTGCCAGGGACTGTGCATGTGGCGGGGGGAACAGGGACTCAGGCTCCCAGGCTGTCCCCACCACTGCGAGCTGGAAGAGGCCAAGAGAGCCCTCGCATTGTCCATGTCTGTCTGGACAGGCTGGGACTGGTGCAAACACCCACCCCACTCCAGAGCCGTGGGGGTGAGCTCAGCTGCAAGGCCAAGGGTGAGCAGGGACCCCAGCGTGTCCCGTCCTGCCGGCACAGGGCGAGCTGAGCCCTCACCACCTGCAGGAGAAGGAGCGCTCTGCGCGCTCCCGAGGGGAGGCAGAGAGGGGCCACAAGGCACGGACCCCGCTGTGCTGGGGAACAGCCCTCTGCCTGTCTGGGTGCTGGTCAGGGTGAAACCCACAGAGTTCTGTTACTATTACCACGTTCCTTTACAATCTTGCCTGTTTAGCTCTGAGAGTGTCCCCACTCCAGCAAAGGGGGTAGGAAGTCACCCAGCTCAGGGTACACCCACAGGCACAAATTCCTCAGGTCTGTGCCCACGCCTGCTTTCAGCTCTGCTGAAGTGAGGTCCCCCGTCACCCCCCAGCCGGGAGAGAGCTCTGTCCCCAGCAGAGCCCCTGGGAGCAGGCACTGGCTCTTGCTCAGTCCCAGGCACTTGGCTTTGGGAAGAGGCCAGCAGCCTCCTGGGGAGCCAGGGCAAAGCTCTGTGGGTGACATGGACCTTCTGTGCATGGAGAAGGGCTCCCCAGAATGATTGGGCTCCACCGAGGGGACAGAGACCATCCTGCTCTGGGCAGAGACCCCATTTGAGCAAAACCAACCAACTCTGGCCGTGGTACATCTCCCCTCCCTGCCCCTCCACCTTCCCTATCCCCTCACCAGCTCGTGCTGCTCCTGTATCTGCGTTATCTTCTTGCCATACTTCTGGTCCACTTGTTTCAGCTCGGCTACCACAGCCTCACACTTCTCACTCAGCACCTTCTTATCATCGATGAGCTAGGCAGGGCAAAGCAGAGGCATCAGGCAGGGGACAGCCACCTCCAGCTTCAGGAGCATCAGTGCAGGCTGGGATGGGAGATTACCTGATCGATGAAGGCCAGATGCCTCTGGATAGCTGCCTCGTACTGTTCCTTCTGCAGTCTGAGCTGGTGGCCGAGCTCCTTCTCGGTCTGTTTGACATGCCGGACAGTCAGTTCCCTCTGCTGAGCCTTTTGGATGCAGGGGAGAAGCAGACATGAGGCATTAGAGGGAAAAGATACACCAGCCCCAGCATGTGTACAGGAGACAACCACTGAACCTGGAAGGCACCACTGGGCCAGAACAAGGAGGAATGAAGCTAAAGCAAAGCCCCTGGTACTCACAGGGACTCACCTCCCATCCCACTGCCAGCAACAACACCCAAACCCTCCTGGGGCAGAGGAAAAGAGATCACCCCAGTCCAGGACATGTGGACTAGCCAGGAGGGGAGTTCAGGGAAGGTTTTCAAATCAGGGGCAGGCAGCAAAGGGAAATGGGAGAGAAGCCCACACCAGGCTGGGAAGGACCTCGCTGATCTTTCCCACGTTAACTGGCTGAGACTGCGGCATGCCCACAGCCTCTGGCCCGCCGGCTCCTTGGCACTGGCTCCGGGGATGCCACAGGGCTTTGCTGGGCGTGCAGATGGGAAGCCCACTTTGCAGAGCCCCAAGAAATATCTGCTGACAGTTCCTGGCTTCCATTTCCCAGCACACACAGCTGTGTGACACACCAGGGCTGTCTGCAGCAGGCCCAGGGCTTGCTTCTTCTCCTCCACTTCCAGTTTCAGCCTCATGATGGAGCTGGTGACCTCCGTGGCAACAGCAGACGCCTGCTCCAAGTGAGCCAGCTCCTCTTCCGAGAGGAGACCCTGCCACCACGAAATAAAACATGATTAAAAGGTGGTGGGGACCACCTGGAACCAGGAGGAGGTGGGAGACCCTTCCCTCTCCAACACAGATGGACTCAGCACTCACCTCCCGCTGCGTGGCCGAGGCGGCCGACCTGGGCCTCTCCTGCTCCGACTTCTCCATCTCATCCAGGAAACTGATGATGCTTTGGAGCTTGGCCTCGGAGAGCAGGGCGCCATCCTCAGGGACCCCCGGGGAGTGGTTCAGCTTCCCAAACTTCTCCAGGTTATCAGCAGTCAGGGAATTGGAGCTGGGCTCCTGCTGGGCAGACACGGATATGAATGAGCACCCAGGGGAAGGCTCAGGAGAAAGGGTGGTGGCTCTTTGCCATCACAGGAGCCCAGTCCTCCCACTGCATCCCAGTAGCCAGCCTTATCCCCGCTCCCACCACAGCTCCCCCATGGTTTTTCTCCTCCTTGCAGATGCCCAAGCCCCGGCTGCACCAAACTCCTCCACTGCTGTCGCTGGCAGGGAACCAGCGGCGTTTCTCACCCCCCACCACTCAACAAGTGCTGGGAGAGGGTGGCCAGTGGAGGAACCTGCCCTCCCCAGGCAGCCATCACTGTCAGGGTGCAACCAGTCCCAGCCCTCTGCTCACCCCATCTATCCAGGCATATCTGTCCTTCTTGAAGAGCTTCGGTGGAGGCAGCAGCTCCGGCTCTTCCTCCAACAGCCGGAGCGTGTCCAGCAGCTCATTGAGTGTGACCTTGGACTGAGCCCTGCTGACAGCAGTCACCACTGTCTCCAGGTCCTCGCCACCTGTCTCCCTGGAGCTCACATCCTAGGGGAGAAGATGATGCACCTTGCAGTAAGACTCAGCCGGATCTCCCCAGAAGTCATCGAAGGCTCCGAAGCCGCCCTGGCAGCAGAGCTGGTGCCAGGAACTGCACGAGGCAAAGCCAGACCCACCTGCAGCTTCTCTGCCTCAGGGTCCCGTGAGTGCATGGAGCCAAGGTCTGTGAGGCTGCTCCCTTCTGGCTCTGCAGCTCCCGAGTGGGAATTGGCCTCTGCAGGAACCAAACTGTTCTCAGGCACTTGCAATGACAGGCTCCTCAGAGTGAGAGCTGCCCCTCCATCCTCCTCCTCTGCCCCCTCGTGTCACCCACCACTCCAAGAGCACCGCAGACCTGCAGAAGGGACTCACCAGCGTTGTTGGCTTTGGCGACACTGCCGGCTGGACTGACGTTCCTTGCAGACACAGGTTTGGCAGGCTTCTTCTTTGCTACCCTTCTGCTCTCCTTCACCAGCGCAAGATCTTCCTCTGCGAAATGCTTGGCGTCCAACGCCTTTTGGGCCCTTTTCTGGTGCAGCTCCTGCGGGGACAGACAAGCCATCAGCCTCCTGCCCCATGCACGGTGTGCTCCGACACACACCTGCACTGCTTCAAGTGCTAGCAAGGGCCTGGGAGACAACCACCCCACACCCTGCTGCTGAAGGGTTAACAGGGACAACTCCAGAGAAAGGGAAAGCAGAGGAACAGCTCTGCTCTTCCATGCTCTGGGCAGGGGGGAGGTGGTGGCCAGGTTCGAACAAGGGCTGTTCACCCACCCCTTCGCTGCTCCATGAAGGGCCTCCGAACCCCGAGGCCCAAGCACTGCACAGTGTGGGACACTGCAGTGCCCAGGGGGCTGCCTTCGAGTTTCCTTTCACCCTTTTCCCAAAAACTAGATTGAAACCAGCACTGTCTTCGCAAGCTCTGAATGAGCTGCCAAGGCTTGGCAGGAGCACAACGGGAAACAGCTCTGTGGCACCTCCGTCTCCGTCGGGAGCGCTCCGTTTCCAAGCCTGGCTCTCATTCTGCTCCACGCAAAGCCCTGAGGGATGCAGTGGAGAGGCCTCTCGCTGCCTCACAAGATGATGCCAACAAACTGGTCTCATGCCAGCCTTGCCTCAGCCCTACCTGGATGGCAGCGCACCGGGCCAGGCGTGCCTTCTCCTGCCGGATCTTCCGCCGTTCCTCATCCTTGCTCTCGTGCAAATCCAGGATATTCCCTTCCTCCATCTGCTGCTGCCTTTCCTTCCAGACAGGAGGGTCACAAATGTTACTGAGAGCTCTCCAGCACCCACCACCCACAGCAGAGAGGTGGGAACTGGGACACTGTACCCAAGGTCACCCCTGTATCCAGGCTTTCCATCCCTCAATCCTCCCCTCTGTGCAGGTAAGGAGCCCTCAGAAAAGCTCCACTTTAGAGCAGCTTATTTTCTTTAGATACTAAATGCAATTATTAGTCATCTGGGTCTGAAACCACCGAGGAGACAAGGCTTAAAAATAGACTCTCACATACAAGAGCTACGGCACTTTTCGTTACTGGGATAAATAATTGAACACAAAGAAACACAAATAGCTGCAGAAGACTCGTCGCTCCCTAATGAGCCAGCTCGTTACTGATGAGCCCAGACAGGGTATCCCTCCTCTGGCCACCAGCATGTCCCAGACAATAAGAATTCAGCAGGATTTGTGCTGCTGTTGCCAAGCCTCTGCCTGCTCAAGCTGAAGGGAGCTGGCAGGCCAAAGCCGTGCAGCACCCAGCCCAGGGGCTCCTGGCCTGAATTCCCCCTGGAACCAGACCCGGGCTTCCCTGCTGCGTGGCCTGCACATCTCTGGGGGGACAGGACTCTCCCTGGCTCTCTGGACCGCAAGGGTCTGGCTAGATGCAAAGCCAAAGCCCTCTACCTCCTCCTCGGCTGGAGGGTCCGGTGACGACAGCGACACAAATACCCCTGCCCGCGAGGCGAGCGGGACAGGGCTGTGGGGGCTCTGTGCTACAGGACTCACCTCCCCTTTGGAAGCCAGCAAACGTCCCAGAGCCGCGGCTGCCGCCCTGCGCCGCTGCGAGTGGCGCCGGTACCAGCGCTGGATGGTGACAGCGGCCGTGTTCACCTGCTGGATGAACCTGTGGGGAGAGGGAGGGTCAGCGCAGCCCCAGGACCCCCCTGCTCACCCACAGCACGGGGACTTTGGTCCCCCAGCACCCCCAGTCTACGAGGCCCTTTCCCAGAGTGGCTTTTGGGGTGGGAGGAACTTGTGCCTTTGATGGGGACAACTCCAGGCGCAGAGATAAGTTACAGGGAGGGTAAATCAACCACTGCAGGAGCAGTGAGAGGGGCCCTTCCTGAACCCCGAGCCCCACGGGAAAGGAACGACCTCTGGAGCTCACCCCCCCCATCTGGCAAAGCCCTCCTGCCTCTCCCCACCAGCCATCGCACACCGGCTCTGCCTCACCTCTCCGCCTCCTCCTCCGTCACCTCCCTCCTCCGGGGCAGGCTGCTGCTGCTGCTGTTGTTGTTGCGGGTCATGATGTTGTTGCTGGAGAAATTCTTCTGTGACTTCACGAAGCTGCTGCTTTCACCGTCCTCGTTTGAGGTCGCTTTGACAACGTTGCTAAGGAAGAAGATGAAGCCACTTAGCACCATCTCGCCCCTTCCCACACCACATCCGCAGAGGAACAGGGAGCCAGCAGAGCCTCCGAGCCAGGACCCCCACACTTACTTGAGGGAGCTGGGTGCCTGGTTGGAGCTTTTGGGCGCAGGGCCCTTCTCAGCGGTGGAGTAGTTGTTGTGCACCATGGTGGTGACACAGTTGCCCATTGCGCCCTTGTTGCTCCTTTAGTGGAGAGAAGATGAGGCGTTAGGACTCGTTGGGCCCACAGGGGACAGCACACAGCGCAGACACTTCCTGCGTGACAACCCTCAACCCAACCTTGGTTTGAGTCTCTCCTGGCCCTGAAGGGTTCAAATTTTACTCATTCCCTTTCCTAGAGTAAGGCCAACCTCTCCCACACATCAGTTGAGCTCCTGTGTGGCTTCCAAAGGTGTTCTGGCTGACTAGCCTGGCACCCCATCATCACCAACACCCCCTCCTCTGCCTGAGTGTCTTCTCAGTGTCCTCCCAACACCAGACCAGCTCTGGCTCAGCCCCTCCTACCTGTTGTTAGCAGTGAAGCTGGCTGCCAGGAGCACAGCAGCTTCTTTCCTCCTCATGCCTGTGGGTGGCTCAAGGCCGCGGGTGCCAGCGGGTCCTGGGAATGCTCGTGGCTGGTCGTCCTGCCACAGAGCCAGCAGGTACAAACACAGGCAAGCACCAACCCCACATCCCCAAACACCCCTCTCTTCTTTCACAAGCCTCGTAGATTCTCATGGAATTGTTTTGATTGGAAAAGACCTCTAAGATCATCAAGTCCAACCATTAACCCAGCACTGTCAAGTCACCACTGCCCCATGTCCCTCAGCACCACATCTCCATGGCTCTGAAATCCCTCCAGAGATTGTGACTCCACCACTGCCCTGGGCAGCCTGGGCCAGTTCTGGGGAACCCTTTGGGGGAAGGAATTTTCCCTAATATCCAATCTAAACCTCCCCTGGTGCAACCTGAGGCCGTTTTCTCTTGTCCTATCACTTGTTCTGGGCCAGAGGACCGGCCGAGGACACTGGCCATTCAAACCCTCCTGCTTTGACTGCAGGCTGAGGAAGAACCAGCCTGGCTGTCACCAACATGCTGTACCACCCCCTCTTTGGGTCTAGGGAAACTCCCCAACTCCTCCACCAAACCCAGCCAATGCCTCAGCGACAGCCCCCTCGCCCCAGGATGTCCCTGTCCTCACCAAGATGTTCCACGTGGTTTTCTTTTCCGGGGAGGTTTTGCTCAGTGTCACCAGTTTCTTTCTTCCCCCAGACCCACTCTCAAAGAAGGTCAGGAAATCTCCCGTCTGCTCGGAGCTTCAGGAAGGGAGAGAGGAGAGAACACATGTTCTGGACTTAATATCACACACACATACAGCAACAAGAGAGCGACAGCAGGATTGTCATCCTGCACAGGCTGCTTCATCCAGGAGTGGGCTGCAATGGCAGCGGGGCACTCAAACAGGCATGGCACAGAGCCAGGGCACATCCACCGCCTGCCACAGCGGCTCTGGGGAGGGAAGGGCTGGAGGACACTTACACAGCCACGAAACCTACAAATGATTTGGTTTTATACAGAGCTTTCGACACGAGCGTGGTGTGTGGAGAAAGAATACGTCAAAGGGATGGGCACGGGGCAAGAAGAGAACGGAAAATCACAACTCAGGGACAGCCCTGGGGGAACACTGGAGATGGGAGGAGAACTTTTGTCTCCTAACGCAGCCCAGGTACGGTCCTGGGGAGCTGTTGGAAGTGAATGGCCCTGTCCCTTAGAATTGAGTGTCTTTTGTGACAGAGACTTCCCAGCCACAGAAATACAGTCGCTATTTCCCCAAACCCTAACCAAGTAACCTCCCTTCCAAAAAAAATCCTCAAAAACCCCCAGACCTTGGCTTTCTGAGGCCAGGCTGTGACCCCCTATGTGTATGACACAGCTTAATGTACATTTTTGAAAGGTTCTGGTTCCCTTGTGGGTCAGACAGACCAGTGGGGCTCCACGCAGTCCCACCCCCAGGACAGACGGACACAGGCTGGTGGCTGGAGCTGTACCTGTGTGTGTTCACCCGCTGGTTCACCTGGGTGGTGCTGTTGGACCTCCGGAGGTTGTTCATCGCCCGGGATCCCGCATTGTCCTGCGGAGAGCGCTCAATTCAACAGCGATGTTTGGGACAAGCAGAGGCAGGCTCCCCCCGCTAGCCAGGCACCCTAAAATAGCACTGCTGGCAGTGCCACCCTTCCACCCTCTTCAACACAGCCCCAACAGGATGCTTCCAGACTCACCAGAGCATTCCTCCGCGGTTTGCCGTCAGCGGTGACTGAGATGGAGCGTGCCACGTGCTTGGCACTGCCAGGACGCCGTGAGAGTTGGGCAGGGAGGCCCGTCAGGCTCAGATCCAGAGTGTCCTGGAAGGAGGAGCTGCTGCGGCTGCTCTTCATCCTCAAACAGAGAGAAGGGGTCCTGGAATAACAGCGCAGACGGAGAAGTGAGGGCACAGGGAGCGCATCCAGCCTCATGCAGCAAAGAAACCACAAGCTCTGCTCCCAGCTGCCTCCTACAAACACCAGCACACAGAGCCATGACCACTTTCAAACAGGACAAAACACCTTCCTCCGTATTTCCACCTGCCTGGGGAGGTTCCAGATGAACCCCTCACAGTGCCCAACACCAGCAGCCATCTCCTCACGGCTTTGACAGGACACCCCGGCCAACCCATGTCCTGCTGCCCAATTTACAGGCCAGAACTCCCTCTTCAAAGCCAGCAGACTCATACAGACCATGGCTGGAAGAGGATGATGTGAGCCCAGAACAGCCCCTTCTGCTAAGGCTGGGGTTCCAGCTCACCCAGTGCCCTGCATCGGGCAGCGATGCTGAAGGAGCAACTGGGCAGCTCCTGATCTCCGTCCCACAGCAGCTGTGCCCCCTCCGTGGGCGCAGGGAGAGCTGAGAGCAGCACGCTCCCCGCTTCACCCCTTTGCATCTCCTCTCGTCGCAGCACCGAGCCAGGAGCTGTCGCTGTCCCCAGGCAAACGCCACCACGACACCACTTTATTGCTTCAAAAATAACGCAAACCACCCCTAAATCCACCCTCCCTCACAGGTCTGGTTTCACCCCCCCTCGGGGCTCCATTGGAGACCTTGGCAATGCCTCAGGCTCCAACAACACGGGTAAACAAAAGGCTCTCGATGGAAACCACACCGGAGAAACGGAGCTCAGGCCCAGAGTCCAGGCCCAGGGCAGCCAGGCCCTGCTCCCCAAGCTCCCAAGGCCCAAGACCCCCAGGCCCAGGCCTCAGACGCCCCCCCACACAGGCCCCCAAGACCTCAGACCCTCCCCCCTTAGGCCCAGGCCCCCACATTCCCAAGGCCCAGGACACCCCCGTGGGCCCAGGACCCCCAGGCCCCAGGCAAGGGGGGGCTCCAAGCATGGAGCAGGCCCCAGAGGAGGGGGAGAGGGATCCACTTCAGGCTCCGGCCTCACCCGAGACCCTGTCCCCTCCTTGCCCAGCTCCACCCTATGGCCCCGGGGGCCGTTACAAGGCCCCGGCCCCGCCGTACCCCGGCCCGGTCCCCCGCAGCGGAGCTGGCCCCGGCCCACACGCCCCGCCCGCCCCGCGCACCCTACGGCCGCCGCGCGCCCCGCCCGCCATTGGGCTGGGCGGGAGAGCGCTGCCAATGGGGAGGGAGGGGCGGGGCGGGGCGGAGAGCGGGGATAGGCTGGAGGGGGGAAAGGGGCGGAGCTTTAAGGGGAGGAAGGGGCGAGGGGCGGGGCCTGCCCGGGGAGGGCGGCGCAGTCATTGGAGGAGGGGAGAGGGGGCGGGGCCTGCCGGAGGAGGGCGGGGCGGAGGGCGGGGCTTGCCCGGCAGGGGCAGAGGGCGCTGTGGAGGCTATAGGGGGCTATGGGGCGGGGGGACGGGACGGGACTATGGGGCAGAGGGGGGGGACGGGACTATGGGGCAGAGGGGCTCCAGCCCCAGCAATAGCACAGGAAGAAGTCACAAGTTCCCAGGCCCAAGTGTGGGGTTTATTGGGGTGTCCCAGCCCCACAGGGACAGCACCATCTCCCAACCCCACAGCCACCAGGGCCAACCCAGGAGCACCCCACGGGTCCTCAAACCACCCCCTTGCAGGTCTCTACCCCTGCTTCCCCACGGGAGGAAGGGTGCCAGCGGCCACACCCTCCCACCCACCCCAGGAACCCGGGAATTTCAGCAAGAAAAACAGGGCGAAAGATCCTCTCCCCCCTGGGATGGGGCATGTGGGGCTGCTTGCTTTTACCCGGGGTGCCATGGGGGGAGCAGGGCCACCACCCCCACTGAGTCTGGTGCAAGAGCAGATGCACCCCCCCTGGGGTGCCATGGCATGAGAGGCCCCAAGAGGAAGGAGGGCAAAGCCCCCGTAGCCCCCCTGCAGCAGCTACATGTTGAGAAAGGCAAAGGCCGATGGAGGACAGCCAGCAGCCATGTCCGTCTGTCGGTCCTGGGGCCGGGACAGCGTCCATGGCTCTGCCGGCGGGGGGTCCGGGCACAGTACAGTGCTAGGGTGGGCCACCAGCTCCATGCCAGCAAAGAGGGACAGGCCATGGGAAGGGGCCGTGGCACTCGCTGTGTCCCCCGCCAGCCTGCTCACCACCTCCAGCTCGCAGGGACAGGCTGGCAAGGCGGCACCAGGATGCCCGAGGGTCTCCGCTTCCAGCCCCTGCTCCCCGCCACAGGCCGGCGGGGCCCCAGGGAGTGTGGCTGCGCTCAGGGGGGTGAGGATGCTCTCGCCTGCCATGGGTGGGATGTCCGTCAGGAGGTCCCCAGTGCACGGGGCTGAGCCCAGGGGGAGGGCGGAGGAGTCCGAGCTCTCCGGGGAGCCTCTGCACAGAGCCTCGAAATGCCGCAGGAGCTGGGAAGAGATGGGGATGGGGTGAGAGTGGGAAGGGGGCTCAGCCCCAGAACCTTCTCCCAGTCCTGGGAGTCCACCCTGGTGTCCCCTGTCCTCTCCCAGGCCTCAGCCTTGTCTCCTGGGGAGGGAGCCCCCCACCCCAGGGAGAGGGTACAGGGACACCCCAGGAGTCACCTTGGTTGCTCGGTTGGCGACAGGGCCAGGGCTGCCTTGGCTGAGCTGCTGCAGGTGCTGCCGCGTGACGGCAAAGATCTGGTCCAGGGAGAGGAGATCGGAGCACATGAGGGAGGAGATGGCAGACATGGACCTCTGCGGGGAGGAGAGCACGGCTGAGCCTGGCGGCAGGACGGGCAGGCACCCCAACACCCCAGCAACACTGCTTCCCCCCCTCCCATGCAGGGCCTGGGGAGGGTGGCACCGCACTGGTGACACCCCAGGACTGCCCCACACTCACCATGCGGACGCTGTCACCGGGGTCCTCCAGCGCCCGGCTGAGCAGCTCCAGCACCACCTCGCAGTTCAGCAGCCCACACCTGGCCAAGGGGAGGGGGTTATGGCCACAGGCAGCACCCCCAAACCCCCAGCCCGGCCACATTTCAGCCCAGGAGTCCAGGCTAAGCAGCCAAAGGGGGGAGAAGGGCTCTGTCTACCCCTGGGAGCCCCCACAGTGCTCCCCCCACCCCCATGAAGCACACCCCCCCCCCCTTTTGGGCACTTACTCCTTGACGAAGTGCTGTGCTTCCTCCCTGGTGAGGAAGACCCTGGCACCACGGGTCAGCGCCGACACCAGGCTCACCTCCCGCACACAGTCACCGGGGCTGTCAGCGTCCACCCTGCGCAGGGAGGTGCCTCGGTGGGAGTGACCAGCTCCCTCCGGGGGTCCCAGTACAGACCCCACCACCCTCCCCCAGGCAGGGAGTGCCCCCACGCAGCTCCCAGGGGCTGCCCAGGCTGGGAGGCCAAATCCAGCCCAGAATTCCAGGAGGAATCCAGCCCAGCAGTGCCAGGGGACTGAAATTAATGATGTGGAGAAGGAGGGCACCTTTCCTGGAGATAGGGGAAGTGATTCAGAAGGTCCTGGGGGCCGGGGAGCACCCCCAGCCCCACGCTCACCTCTCGGCCCCGTGGCTCAGCTCCCGGCTGGCCCCGGAGTGGCTGTCACTGCCTGATTTGCTGCAGGAGTCGGAGGTGCGGCTCAAGTCACCGTTTCCCTGTGAGGAGTCCTGGGAGCTGTGCCCGCTGTCCACCTCCTCCCAGCCACCCCCAGCCAGTCCCGGCCGGTGGCTCACTGCAAGGACAGCAGCAGTGGGGTGCTGACTCCCAAACCAGCCCCAGCCCCTTGTGGGGACCCCCTCCAGACTCCCAGCCCAGCAGTGAGGGGACTCACCTCGGGTGCTTTGCACTGTGGTGGCCATTGGTGGCTTCAGAGCCCTGGCTGGGCTCCTGGCAGGAGAGGGGGCTCTCACAGGCTGGTAGGCATCATCAGGGGGCTCCCCATGGCAAGGCTGGGGCCCCTCTGGGGAAGGGAGCACAGCCTGGACCACTGCCTGGGCTGCACGCTGGATGGTGCTGAGCAGGGCTTCCCCTGTTGAAGCTGGGGAAAGGCCACAGTGTCAGGGCTTCTGGGGGGGCCCAGGCACCCACCACCCCTCAGGGCATCACAGGGGGACGGCAGGGACCTGCCAGCACAGAGGAGCAGCCCAAGCAGCCTGGGCTTCTGGCTGGACAAGGAGGAGTGAGGAAAATCTGGAAGGTACCAGGACAGGTCCCTGTCACACCTCCCAGCAGGAAAAGACCCAGCAGAGCCCCATGGCCACACCACCAGCCCCAGCACCCATCAGATGGCTCAGGAGAGGGGAGAGCTGCACAGAGCAGAGGGCACAGCAGGCTCTGCTCTGAGCCACCCAGCAACACCCACTGGGAGAACCAGTAACCGGGTTACATATCCCCCAGCGCTGGCAGCCTGGTCTAAGCCCAGGCAGGGCAGGACTGAGCAGGGTACCTAGGCATGGCACAGCCAGGACTTACCCGAGCCGCTTTTCTCACTGCTGAAGCCAAATCCTTGCAAGGAGCCACAGGGGCTGGGGCTGGATCCCATGCCTGGGGGAGGCACAAGTCACATTCAGAGGGAACACAGGCATTTGGGGTCCCCCTCCACTGCTGTTCCTTCCCCTTACAAGCACAGGGGAGCACCTGGGAGGAGGTGGGACCAGGGCAGCCTGTCCCTCCACTCCCCAGGGCACATTTTTCCCTCTGACACAGTACCCTGCAGCTGGCTCTGGCCAGAGCTGTGGGACACCCCCAGTGAGCAGAGCCAGGGCCTGCAGTGGGGCAGTGGAAGCAACCGTCACCAGGCCCATGGCACCCTGCCCTCTCCCTCAGCAGCCTCCCTGGCCAGCAGACCCTCTGCACATCCACAGCTCCAGCCCAGGGGACCGGCCAGCAGGGAGGTGACAGGGGCTGCGCTCACCTGCAGGAGGCAGGGGACGGGCAGGCGGCCCAGCAGGATGGGGCAGCGGCGCATCTGAAAAGAGAACACTGGCCAGGTCCTGCAGGGAGAGAGGAGAGTGTGGGCAGAGCTGGGGAGCACCAAGCGCCACAGCCAGAGGTCCGGGAGGCAGAAGTGCCCCACTGCTCCAGGCAGGCCCTGAGCACACACCAGGCACTGCAGGAATGGGGCTGGCACTCACCTGCGCGGCTGCCCGGACCTTCTGGTTCAAGCTGTTTCCATGGAGGGGGTCTGGGGGCCCAGAGAACACTGCAAGGCACAGGGTTGGGGGGCTGGGGGACACCCAGGTCCCAGGCACGAGGCAGGATGGGGCAGCCCCCCAAGTAGGAACTGCCCTGGGCTCTCCAGGACGCCTCAGGGCTGCTCTCCACTCTCCTGCCCCAGCTCCCCCACTCCTGCCCCCCGTTACCTGCTGCCTCCCGGATGAAGCAGACGTTCCTCTTCAGCTGCAGGACAAAGTGGGGGGAGCCCTGGGCACATGTGTGCAGCAGGATCTTCAGCACCTGTGGGCACAGGGCTCGGGGTGAGAAGGAGGAGTTGTGGCTGCCCTGACAGCCCCCAGCCCATCATCCCGGCCGGGGGGAGCCCCGCAGCAGCCCCCTCCCTGGTCACCACCACCGACCCACCTTCAGCTTGACGTGGCAGGAGCTGCTCTGCAGCCGGTTGAGGAGATATTCCAGCAGGCACTGGCTGCTGCCGAGCGACTCATGGGAGATCTCTGGGTGGGGGGGTTAGGGATCCTGCGCCCCCAGCCCACATTTGAGGGTGGCAGCACCTCTCCCCCTCCAGCCCCAGCCCACCCAGGGCTGCCACAGACCTCCCGCACCCAACCCGGCCCCTACGGCCCAGAGCAGCACCGGGGACCCCCACGACCCAGGGACCCTCCCCAGTGCCCCCGGGACTCCTCGCTCCCCCCGCTCCGCGGAAGGATACTGGCGATCTCCTCGAACAGGTACCCGGGGCAGGGGACGTCGTCGTCCGCGGTGCCCCTCAGCAGCACCGGCAGCTGGCGGAGGAGAGGAAGGGACGGCGTGAGAAGCGCCGGGCCCTGGTGCAGGCCTGGCCCCGCGGTGGTGCCATGGCAAGGCCGGGGGACCTTGGCACAGGAGGCGCGAAGCTGCAGCGATGACGTCACGCCCCCCAGCAGCCCCTCACCCTCTTCCGTACCCGGCCCAGCCCGTACCCGGCTCAGGAAACTCAGCCGATCTCTTAGCGGCGCCGCCATGACACTGCCAGTGCCGGCCCGGCCCGGCTCGAACACGGCCTCGTGGCCCCGCCTCCAAAAAGGCGCCGCGCACCAATGAGAGCGCGCGATACTGCCGCTCAGCCAGTCATCGGCGAGGGGGCGGAGCTTCAGGCGGAAGTGGCTCACAGCGCTGGCGCCGACGGCAAAAGGGCGGGAGCCAGGAAGTAAACAACGGCACGTCCGCCAATCAGAGCTGCCGGCGGCGAGTGGCGAATCAGAAGGGGGCCGGAAGGGCGGGTGCCACGGGCGACCAATCCACACCTTCGTCAGGCCGACCTGGCCAACCCGAGAAGGCCGAGGGGCCGACCTTCAGCCAGCAGCCAATCAGAGAGCAAAGGCGCTTTGATAGGCGTACCGCGTCACCTATCGACAGCGCCGGGGGCGGGGCGTCCGCCGACAGCCAATGCGGGACCGGGGAGCTTTGACGAGCGGGGCGCGGGGCCAATCGCGGCCGCTCCGCCATGGCGGCGCCCAGGTGGTGAAGCGGCGGCGATGTCGGGCCGGGGCGTGTGGCTGCGGACGCGGGCGCGGTTGCGGCGCTTCCCCGCACTGCTGGCGGGCTGCGGGGAGCAGGTGGGGCCGCGGGCGGGGGGATCGGCTTCTTGGGGAGGGGGCGAGCCCGGCGCCCCGCTCCGGTTCCCTGTCGTTCTCCGCAGGCGGCTGCCTACGGCCGGTGCGTGGCGGCGGCAGCGGCCGGGACGGCGGAGCTGCGGCGGGACGCCTGCTTGGAGGAGTTCCGGGCGCTGCAGGACTGCTTCTCCCGGGCGGTAGGTGCCGGTGGGGCGGGGAGAGCTGCCCCGGGCACTGCGGGGCCTCACCCGGCCTCACCCGCGGCTCTTTGCAGGCGAAGGCGACGCCGAAGTGACGGTGCCGGTGCCCCCGCCCTGCAGACGCTTCGGGAAAATAAAAAACTCTGAAATCCGACCCGGTTTGTCCTTAAATTTCCGAATAAAGCGCCATGGGGGGGCTGTGTGAGCCCCCCGGCCCTCCCTGGCGTGGGGGGGGCCTCGCAGCCACCTCCGGAGCTGCTGGGAGGAGGAGAAAGTAACAGAATAACAGAAAATCTCACAAAAAAAGCACAAAAGCCTTTTTCCCTTCAGCAGCAGAACCCCCCGAGGGATGGAGCGAGGCAGACACCGCTGCCCCCCCGGGAGCCGCTGCCCAGCGGATGGGCAAAGCTCACCAATCTTTTCTTTATTCAAAAAAACAAGAATTCGGATCAAAATGCTTCAGGTTATTTTATTGATCAGCTCAGCCCTCTGGTCTCCCCCCCAGTTCCCGGCGGGCAGAGGCAGCGCGGCTCCCACTGGCTCCCAGGGGAGGCCCCCGGCTCCATCCACCGCTGCTGAGCGTTGTCAGGAGCATCTTTGGTCCTTTGTGTTCACACAGACAAACCCCGGTCAGGACTGACCCCTGGGGCAGCAGCCCAGGCCAGACCCCAGCAAAGGGCAGAGCCAGCTCTGGAGGACAAAGCCTGTGCCTGTGTCCCCCACTGCAGTCTTAGGGATGTGCTCCGGAGCCCCATCCCCGCCCCGGCACGCGTGAGCGGCTGCGGAGCAGCTCCAGGACTCCCGGCTTGTGCTTTAAGACAGCGTTAATGGCAAAGCTCACCTGTACTACGGGGGAGTCCTGGGGGTTAAGGCCGTGACAGGGACGGTGTGCGGGTGGTCCTCCTGGAGGAAGTACACCCGCTGTGGCTCGGTGTCATTGAATGAGAAATTAAGACAATAACCTTCGAGGGAGGAGCTCACATCCCAGGTGGGTGGCAGCAGTGTGACAGTCCCCTGTGTCCCCTACGGACCGGTCCCCCTGGCTCTGTGAGGTCCCCTCGGACACAAACTCCACGAGGATAAGTTTACCAAAGACACTTGGAGATGGGGATATAAAAAACCAGCACAGTGATGAGGTCTGTAGACTCCGGGCTGGGAAATTGCAGCCATTCGGGTGAGAGCTTTGGGATTTCATTTCTTACATTCACAAGTCAGGATGGTAAAAAAAACAAACCCAGAACAACAAAAACCCCAAAGGGATGAATCACTGTCTGGGAGCCTGAAATGAACCATCAACTCATAAAATGCATGTCTAGGGGCGGAGTAGGGACATCTATGGGTGTAAAACACAGCGTGGGGGGACTGGGAAGAACAAAACGACGACGCTCCACCGCCTGACGGAGAGAAGAGGTAGGTATGCTGAGCTGAGCCCCCCAGCCCGCCCTTTAAGCCACAGCTTTTGTTCCCAAATTAGTCCTCTCTGGCAGAAAAATCAAGCTGGTTTGGGAAAAGGCTGGGGGGGCAGTCTGCAGCTCCCCCCCCGGGTTGAGCTTCGTAATGCACTTTGGAGAGAAGTCAAGCTTGAAAGCAGAGACGAGCGTTGAGCGTCCGGGGAGGGCGGCGAGAGCAAAGCCCCGTGTTATTGCTAGTGTGTGGCCAGCCCGCGGAGTCCCTGGGAGTAGAGGCAGCACAACAGCGGTGGTTGTGCCCGTTTAAGGCAGCGTTTCTACTAAACTGAGGTTCCTAACCCACAACTATCTCCTAAACATGCAGAAAATAACAGCTCCCGTTTTGGGAGAAACACCGAAGCAATTGGCTAAGCTGGTCCTCAACTCACCACTCGGTGCTTCTCCAGAACAAACCCTTTCTGAGATGCACCATCCCCAGTTCTCCTCCATCCCACAGCCCCCGGGCTCTGCCCCAAAGCCCCCACAGCCCGGGTGAAGGAGCCCAAGGTCGGGGACACCTTCCCCAGCAGGCAGGGGAACCTCATGGAGAGCCACCTCAGTGCTGGGGGGGAGTGGGGAGCCGGACGGAGAAGGCAATTTGATATGAATGAGATGAAAAAGGTCCTTGAAAGCCAGGCTGGCAGGGGACTGAGGTAGATGGCACCCCCTGAAAGGCAGAGGACAGTGGGAGCTTTGCTTTCAGGGTTGCCATCTCCTCAGCCACACGCTGGGAGGTGCCACGAGAAACCCACGGTCCCCTGGACGGCACCCCCAGCTCCAAGGGGATCCTGTGGATCCAAACTGCATCCAGCAAAGTGCAGCTGCCTTAGACCAACCCCGCCTGAGAAACAGCAGCCGAAAACCAGCCGGTGAACTTGAACCTTCCCCACGGAGCTGCTCAGCCTGGCCCGCGCCCGCGGCCAACGCGCAGCCACCCACCGAGCGCGACCGCCCCGCTCACACGCTCCCGTCCGCCCGCGTCAGCTGCTTCATCTGCCGGCTGCGCACCACCTGCTGCGCCCCCTCCGCCACCTGGTGTAACCGCGTCTCCAGGGCGCTCCGCAGGTCGTTCACTTTCACATCTGGAAGGGGGTTGAGGCCAATGAAGACCCCCGCGCCCTGGGCTGCCGCCTCCTCCTCCTCCTCCTCGGGAGGCAGCAGGTCCCGTCTCCTTCGGCGGAGGTCCAGGTCCGCCTGCAGTTTCAGGTCCCGGTTGGGTTTGACGTCGTGGTCCAGCTTCTGGTCCCCCTGGGCAGTCGCTCCTCTCTCAGGCTTTTGGGCAGGAGCGTTCTCAGCGCCGGGTTTCTTCTCAGCATCGTTTGAGACACCTCCATCCCCATGCCTCTGCTTGCTCCGGAGAGCTCCCTGCGGCTCCTGGGCCACGTCCACCACCTTCTCCCGAGGAGCTTCTTCCTTCCGCTGCCCGTGGGCAGCCAGGTCCCCCTGCGAGCCCTGCTGCCGCCTGCCAGCACCCTCAGCTCCCTCGCCGCCTGCGCCTCTCCGGCGCTCCCGTAGGTGCTGCTCGCTCTCTGCCACGTTCCTGGAGGAGTCTGGCGCAACTGCCAGGTTTTTGGGCTCCACCTGACTCAGTGCTTTGGCTTTAAGGTCTATTCCTGAGTCTCTTTCCAGACTCTTTCCTGCTACTCCCTGAACTTTGGCAGCCCCCAGCTGTTCTCTTTGGATGGGAGCTGTAGCTACTTCCACAGCTTTCAGGGAATTCTTCTTCTCGTGGACATCTCTTCCAGCTTTGGCTTCATGATCTCCTCCTAAATCCTCAGCCAAGGGTTTCTTTTCTAGGTGGTTTCTGGCTGCTGGAATGTGTTGGGCATCCCCGTGAAGGGGATCCCAGTTCTCCGCGGGATTTTTCACAGCTCTGTCATTCTCCTGTGGCAGCACCTTCCGCTCCTTGGGAGGAACCCCGGGAACCTCACGCCTGTGCCCAGCCTCCTCCAGCTTTGCCACAGTCCCTGGGCGCTGCTCGGCGGTGTCGGCAGGCTGCCTGCCCGCGCCCTCCAACAGCTCTTTGCTGAGCAGCTTCGCTCCCAGGCCCTCGTCCTCCTTGCTCCTGGAGACGGGCACAGCAGGCTCCTGCTGCGTTTCCACTGCGGAACAAAAACCGACGCGTTAAAGCTTTTTCTTATGAGAGATCCCCTCCTCCTGCCACCCCCCTCTGCATAAGGGACAGAAGAGATCCCACCATCAACGGCCATGTGGGAAACCACAGAGATCTGGGGGGGCGTGGGAGTGTTATCCCTGTGGTCAGGGGATGGGGACCCTGTCTTGGAGTGGGTCAGGCACAGGAATGGCCTTTGCAGAGTGCCAAAGTCCCCTGCCCTGTGCCAAAGGGACTCGGATCTCTCCCAGCCCGATTTTAAAGCTGCTCTGAGCAGGGATCAGCCTGTGGAGGGGTCACGCTCTTTGGCGATGTCCTTACCTGGCTTTGGCTTCTCCTCCCCTCCCTCCTCCTGCCTCTGCTGGTGGATCTCCTTGTGCTGCTCTTCGATGACAGCCAGCAGCTTTGCCTGCTGGTCAAGTAGCTGCTTCTGCTGTACCTGCTGTTCTTTGATGACCTGCAGCAGCACAGCATGGTCAAGCAGTTTCGCCTGCCCTGCTTCTAGGAAAGGGAAAAAAAAAGAAAGAATAAACCAAATAAATCTGTGACCCAAACCTCTCACTAATCATCTCTCAGCGTTGGAGGGGCTGCAGGGGCTTTGCTGGGTGGGTGGGAGGGAGGGAAAGATGTGGCACAGCCCTGCTGCTGGTAATCACAGTGGCCATCCGGGAGCCCAGACCAGCAGGGAAGGACAAGGAGGACGAGAGGATGAGATGGGCTCACTCATCTTGGCTGCCCAAGCGAGATGAGCTGCTTTCAACGCTGCCTGCAGTTGCCTGGGGAAGCATCAGCGATCAGCCAGGCTTTGCAAACACAGATCATCTCTCTGAGTGTACTGCAAAGACTTCATCCCAGCTAAACCGAGCCCAGAAAGGCCAAAACCAGCAAATGTGGAACTGGAAGAGTCAGCTAAGGCACAGCACTGGAGCTGCCCTCGGAGGGAAACACCCTGAGCTGGGTCTGCTCAGGGGGCGAGTCCTGGGTCCCAGCCAGAGCGATGAGAGGCTGCTCTGCCTCCTCCCAGCTTAGCCAGGTGATGCTCTGGCCTGGTCCTCAGCAGGAAAACACCCACCAAACGGTCCTGATGAAGATTTTGGCTCTGAGCACGGTGAAAAGCCAGGACTGAGCAGCAGTCGAGGGTTTAACTGCCTTTTCTCTGCCCACACAGACGTATCGCTGCGTATCTGGAGGGTGTGAACCCCTGTGTCACTTGCCTCCCCCACCAGCAAGCAGCGTTCCTCCCAAACTCAAGGTGTTTCTAGACTGTGCCCCACAGGAAATAAGGTCAAAATTAACAGCCCGTAAAATGCCATTTAAATTAAAAAAGGGCTGCAGTGCAGGTTATCCTTCCCTTCCTCCTGGCCTGCTAACCACCCACACGGTGATCACAGAGAAATACTGCCAGTTCACATCCCGGTGCTACGAGCTGAGGGCCCCTGGAATTCCCCTGCCCCCCCAAAGCCAGGCTGCCAGGGGGGATCCGGTCGTTTCAAGAGAGCAATTGACTTCTGGAGCTCTGTTTATTTTCTGCACTTTGCTCAGAATAAACAATGAAGACAGAAGTCATCTCTGCTATCGCTCTCTCCAAACCCACTGGGTCCCAGCTGGGCATGGGAATGTTTGGGCTGAGCCCAAAGGTTGACTGCCCAAACCAGAGGGTGAGCTCCGCAAACATGTGTCACTCCGCATTTGTGCAGCACGCACAAACAAAAGGCAACACTGCCTCCCGGCTCCCCCTTTGATCCTGGGGAAAGCAAACCTCAGCTGGGGCTTTGGTGGGGTTTTAACAGGCGCTCTTCAGAAAAAACATCTTCAACAATCATAAAATGAAAGTGCCCGAGCTCAGACGGCCCCGGGCAGCGGTCCCGGCCTGGCAGCGGTTTGGAGGGAGCGTCCCCAGGACTGTGCCTCGCTCCTGTGATGCCTTCCCACCCGTTCCACCCTCGGGGACAAAGCTCAGCTCTGGGCAGAGGAGCAGAACAAGCCCAGGGCATCTTTTGGTGACATCCTCGTGGGAGAGAGTCCCCAGGAAGCCCAGCACAGACAGATGTAAAACCCCACAGAGCTCCTGGCCCTTCATCCTCCTCAAAATGTGAAGAGCCCCCACAGCCCATACCCACCACTAACTTTTTATGCTCAGTTTTTGAAGTCCCATTGCAGTGTAGAATGGAAATAACTAGAACACCCAGAGGTAACCCCCAAAGAAAGAGGGCGACACGCTCCCCAGGAGCAGAGCCCACCCGCTGCCACCACTCATCGAACCAAACACCGTCACCTTGGACCAGAGCACCACGGGGTGGCAGGAAGGAGCTGCAGAACCCCACTGGGGTCTCCTCACGTGCTGCAGCCCACGTCGGCCCCACGCCGCGAGGCTGTAGGGCGATGCCCCCCCACCTCCCCACCGGGTCCCCCCATTTCACTCCGCTCCCTTGCCAGGGCACCACTGCCTGCACTCGAGCTGCTGAAGCTGGGGAGCGGCCAGGCCGGGGTGCCAGCGTGACTCAGGTCCTCGAGTGACCCTGCCAGGGGCTGTGCCGTGGAGACAGGCTCTAATTGCTGTGGAGGTGACTGTGTCCTCGAGCTATGTGCTGGCAGGAGCCAAGAACGGCGCTGGCTGGCACCGTCCTCCCGCAGAGAGGAATCCTGCGCTGGCAGCCCCGGCTCCTGGGGGGAGCCCAGCGCCCTCCCCTCCCCACACACCCCGGGACACACGCTCACCCTCCAGCTTGCTCTCCGCGTTCTCCTGCTGCTTCTCCTCGGTGTTCCGGGTCTCCCTCGGCTCCAGCTGATCCGCTCTGTCTGGGAGGGGCAGCTCCCGCTTCTCACCTGCAGACCAAGAGATGGACAGACCTTTGCAGTCAATGAGGCTCCAGCAGCAGATGCTGCCTAAAATGACTCCGCACCATGGTGTCCCTCCCTGCCCAAGGCAGCACAGTCTGCATTCAACCCCATGACTGCGAGGGAAGTAATAAAAAACCCAATATTTAACAATCTTCTAGAGTGGTGGCAGCGAGCCAGCGCTAACTACCTCAGCCAATTAAAATGCAAGCACGGCTCTAACTAGCTTTTAGACGGGCACTTAGCAATGTGTTACCTGTCAAGATCTCCCGGCTCCGTGTCCCCAGTGAGTTTGGAGGTGCCCGGGAACAGCATGGCACCTGACATTTAGCAGGCTAGCAAACAACTGTTTGACAGATATTATAGTAGCTGTCAAAGCCACCAGATCCCTCCTTGTCCCCAGCAGCTGCTGAAGCGGCCGCGCAGGCTCACGTGCTGATCTCATCAATTAAAAGGCAACACTGGGATGCAGGGAGGAATAACCCAATTGCCCAGTCACTGGGGCGGATTATGGGCCAAGAGCAGGGTTTGTTCAGACAAACCGCCATGGAGGGAGCTTACCAGGGTCGCTTTCCTTCTCCACGGACTTCGCAGCCTCCTCGGCTTTCCTGGGGAGCTGGAGCTTTGATTTCTCCCTGTCACCTGCAGCCTCAGCTTTCTTCTCACCGTCCGGAGCGGCAGCTTGCGCCTTGGCTTCCAGCACTTGTTTGTCTGGCTCCAGCTCTTTGTATGGCAGCCTGCCATCCTGCTGCACCATCACCTCCAGGACGTTCTTCAGATTCTTCACGGGCTCGTCAGTTCCTCCCCGCAGTTGGTTCTCAGCGATCGCTTCCTTCCCGTGCTTTGGGCCAAGTGCCTCTTTCTGGGGATTCAGCATGGTTGGTTCCTCCAGCGCCGGTTTCGGCGGGCGGCCGTTGGCTCCTCCGGGCGCGAGCTTGTTCTCATCGGATTCCTCCCGCTCCCGCCCCATGTCCACGACCACTTCGTCGTGCGGGACGGGCGGCTCGTGGCGATGCGCTTCCCCCACGGGCAGGGCGATCCCTAGGGCAGAGCACAGGCAGGGTGAGGGGGCTCGAGGCTGATGGGGGAAAAGGGGCAGCGGGTTCACAGCACACCCAGCTCCTGCTGCTCTTTGTCAGCCCTGCCTCTCCCTCCTCGTCACTCCTAACGAGCCTCGAGAGCATCAAGTACTGAACACCTTCAGTCCATGAGGTAACGAGCAGGATTTTTATCCGATACGGTCCTGCAGTGTGGCCTCCCCCAGCTCCAGAGCTGGCACCTTCCCCAGGTTCCCCATTACCTTGATCAGGACGGTCAAGCTGCACTTTCTCCGCCGGCTTTGCTCTCTCCTCCTCTCTCTTGGGCACCTCCATGGGCACCTTGATTTGCGGCTGCTCCACCTCCTCTTTCTCATCCAGCAGCTTCGGTTTGTCCCGGTCATCCTCCGCCTCCTCCACCGCCGGGTGCTGCTCTGCAAACAGGACAGTTCACGGCGTGAGGTGACGCACGGCTGCACCACAATTACAACAAACCCACGAGCTCTTTTCCCTCCAGCGTTAGTACGGAGGGGTTGAGGCTTTTGTTCTGGGGTCGCCTGTTTGTTTTCCCCAGCCTGGCTTTTTCGGGAGCTGCCGGCAGGGAAGCCCAGGCCAGGCATGGCCGCGATGGAGCCGGATGCCGCTGCCAGCCCACGCCGCCAGATGGTAGCATCCTCCCGGCTGCCCCGCGCCAGACCCCCGAGCACTGGGAGAAACCAAAGTGGGGGGGCTGCAGCCCCCCCCATCACCCTCCTGCATGCTGTAAACCAGCTCAAAACCTCTGTTATTTTTATTTTTCCTCCTTTTTCGTGCAGAAGCGTTTCCCCAGCCCTTCAAATGCCAGAGGGAGGATGGGCAGGGAGCTGGGCGACCCCGCAGAAGGCACAAAATTTGGAGGGGTACAATTAAACAGGCATGAGGGGAAACTCCGGAGGGAGACTGGGGACTCTCCCCATCTCTCCCGCAAAGAGATGGGATGTGTCTTGCAGACACATCCCAGTCAGACCAGTTACATAGTTCAGCGCTGGAGTAACCACGTGGAATTCATGGCACATCCCATGGGATGGGACTGGTCTCTTCCAACCCCAGAGTGGCAGAAGATGACCCTCACAGCACAAACAGGGAGCGAACTCTTCCTTAGAAGAGCAGCAGAGGAGGAAATCTAATTGTTTCCCAGCACTGAAGTTGTTTTGCAGATTTTTTTCCATGCAACAAACTGGGGGAGAAAAAAAAAAAAAAAAATCTATCTTCTGTAACAACAAAAAAAAAAAATTCCCTACTCTTCCCCCCCCCCTTTGCCCTCCCCCGTGCGATTTCCTTTGGGGAATTAATTCTATAAACATCTTTCAATTCTCTCCTCCCCCTCCACAGGGCTGGTGCGATTTATTACAAGATGAACTCATGGGAAAGAAGAGATTGCCACAACTTCAGCTGCGTGGGCCTTACCCGAGCTGGGGGAGGGAAAAAAAAACCACCCAAAAAAATCAAGAAAATAAGTACAAAATCCCAGCCCAGAGGGATCCGTGCCAAAAGGACCCAGCACTGCTCCAGAAACCTGGGCTCTCCATCCCCGAGCTGCGCAGCCGGCTGCAGGGCTGTGCGTGGGGCTGGCCGCAGCTCAAAGCCGCTTTGGGAATGATGGTGGGAGGGGAAAAAGGCCTCGGATTTTCTGGGAAACTCTGGTACCCAAGGGTCTCTTCTCTCCATTGAGGGACTTCCCAGGGTTCAGCAAGTCAGGGCAGGACACTCCTTTCAGGAAGAAAGGGCCTGCAGGAGCGGGTGCCCAGCCCTGGCCGGGGGCCCTGGGAAGCAGGAGGCTGAGGCCGGGGAGGGGAGCGCTCGGCTGCGGATGTTCCCAGCGGAATCCTGGCCTCGCAGCAACAAATTATTTACTTGATTGGTGGAGGAAAGTTTTTTGTTAATTGGTTCGTGAGGGCGGGGAGATGGTGGCGCATCGGAAAGCAGAGGACCCCGAGAAGCACGACGGGGGCAGAGCCCTCGAGAAGGGAACGATGACCCCAGCAGCCGCGCAGCCAGATGATGTTCAAGAGGGATTAAAAATAAAGGGGGGAGGGAGCCTTCCATGCAACTGGGAAATGGAGGAGTTAAAACCAGAACCACCGGTGGGTGCACAGCAGGGTCTGGTGGCCAGGGGACCCTGCAGCAGGTGACACCCCCCCAGGGGTGCAGGATGCAGCGGAGGGGCCGGGAGGAAGCGTCAGTTGTAAATCAAGAAGCAGCCACGTGTTCTGGGTTCTGCAAACAATGCGAGAAAAGACCAAAAACACAACCAAAACACAAACACAAAAGAAAAGCCTCCATGCCATAAGAAGACAAAGTTGCCTCAAAGCCGTCATTTGCTCAGCAGGAAACAAAATTAAGTTCATCATCAGGGCGTGAATTAACGACCTCTCACGCTGCATGGAAATCTATAAGGGGCTCTGTGTGGTTTGCAGAGAACAATTTTGCTCAGGATGTGTAATAATCGCTCTCGCTGTCTCGCCGCCCTCCAGGTCCCTTCGGAGAGCGTTACAGTAATGCTGCGCCTCTTAATCTTTTATGAGCGGCGTTGGACTTTACAGGCAAAGGCTGAGAGGCTGTAAAAGCTTTTTGGCTTACAACCACCAGACAGGCAGCACCAGGAGGGTTTGCTCTGCCTTGGCACAGCCTGGGCACTGCCACGGGTCCTGCCAAGCCGCCCCAGCTCACCGTGCTCCTCAGCAGCTCCTCTCTCCCACTGACGAAGGGAAGCCAGGGCTTTCTGCAACTGATTTGTGTGTGTGCGTGCGTATGTGTTGTGGTTTGCCAACAGCCTCTCTAAGCTGCAATAAAATTTCATGATTAGCAACCTAAAAGCTTCCCTTCCCCCCCCCCGGGGTCCTGGTTCGGATAGTAGCAGTGGTCCCAGAAAGGCATTAAATCCCTCCTCACACCGCCTTCCTATCGCCCTCGCCCGCTGCAGCAACGACCGGAGCTGAAAGCTGCTCCGCACGCCCTGCTCTGGGCAGGGGCAGCGAGATGGACCCCGCCGTGCTCCCCCCGGGCAGCCCCAGATGCCACCCCCTGTCCCTGCCGCTCAGCGATGCCCGCAGCATCGGAGAGGGGAGCGTTGGCCGAGGGCTGACGAGGGACATGGGGCTCGGGACCCACAGACCTGCTTAAATGGCAGGACTGGAGCACCCTGTGGAGCAGAGTGAAGAACAAGCAGGGCAGAGGGGTGGGGGCAAACCGCTGCCCCCCTCCGTGCCCAGCAGCCCCACAGCCCCGCGCAGGGCTCGTCCCTGAGCCCCCCCCCCCGGTGGCGCCTCCAGGAGCCCCCGTCCCCCTGGAACGGTTACAGATTTCACAAGGTTATCGAATGGCATCACTGAAATTAGTTCACAGTTGTCTCCCGACGCACCAGCAGTAAAAAGGAACCCAAACGACGAGAGGCTGATAGTTCCTTTTCTGTGTCACAGGCACTATTAAAAGCTCCCTCGCACAGCGCACCAGGGATTGCTGCGGCAGAGCCAAGCTGTTCCTGCAGCTATCAGGAGCTGTGCAGAATCCACGTTTCACACATGTTCGGGGCTGCTCTGGCTCAGAACGCCGGCGGGGACGCAGCCTGAGGCCGAGCAGCTCCCTTTTTTAGGGGTAAATCCACAGTGACGGCGCGGGGACAGAGGAACCCTCGGCATCTCCCCCGCTGCGGACCGGCAGCTGGCGGAGGAGCCAAAGACAGACCCAAATTTCATCCAAGGCCGTGTGACACAGACCACGACAGCCAGGACACGTGGGAGGGATGGAGAAGGGTCCCTGGCACGTGGGGGAAAGGGCGCTCTTGCCTAAGGAGCGTGAATCAGGTCTTTGTGACCGCACATTGCACAACGCCACAGAAGGAAAACGAAGCAGCGACGATCTAGTAAGGAGCTGAAAAATATTACAAAATCTTAATCCACCCCATGAGACCCTCTAGGGTGCTTTCAAAGACTGAGAGAAATTGCCTAATTAGCTTTTTTTTTTTTTTTTTAAATGGATAATTGCCTTCATGAGCTTTCACAGGCAGCTTAGCAACCTTTTAACGTACGCGCGCACGCGGCAGAACGTTTCTGAAAGGGGTTTTATACCTTTCCCGAAGAGCTGCTGACAGTAAACCTCAAGCAATACAGGCAGGGGCTGTAATGGGCACTTGGGTGTCGTTAGTAAAAACACTGTTCAGAGTTCGCTGGTCAATACGTGTTCACATAAAAGGGCAATGTTCTAATATTCATAATCCCAGGGCCCACAGGGCAGGGTTTTAATAAAAGTCTGTACAGTTCTGGTCTCCACAACATCAAAGAGGCCAATAAAACTCCTCTCACATGCTGACAGGCAAAAGTCAGACGCTGCAGGCAGGACTGGGAGAAGGTTCGCCTCGGCCAGGCGGCTCCCGGCGCGGGGACAGGGCCAGCACCCACCGCCAGCGCCCGGGGAGAGGCCGCGTGCTTCTGCTGCAGCCCTGCGAGGACACGAGCCAGATGTGCGCCAAGGGCACCCGGGTGACGGGGACAGCCGTGTCCCCCTGGAAGGGCAGGATGCAGCTGCTGTGGTGTTTCCAGGCTCCTGCCGCAGCACAACAAGGCAGGGGCGGCCGCGGGGGAGGCGCGGGGGGAAGAAGGGCACCATTTAACGCCTCTCATTGCTAGTCAAGCCGGCATCCCGCAGAGGCGCAGGGAGGCACGGGTCCAAGGCGCGGGGTGGCCCCGTGTCCCCAGTGCCGCCCACCCTGTGGGGTCCTCACCCCGGGGACGGGGTACCCAGGCCATGCTCTGCTCCCCAGGGCAGAGCCAGCACCCCCCCACGACTGCAGGGACCACGCTGGACTCGGACAGCTGAGCATCCCTGGGGCAGACGCTCATGAGCGCGTTGGGAGCTGCACAGCTCCTCCCTGGGAAGTTTGTGACCCAAGAGCACTAAAAGCTGCCTTCCTCCTAGGCAGGACAATTTAATCCAGCAGCAAGTGCCAGGCAATAAGGGCTAATGCTGACGAGCTCCGGGCGCAGGCGGTGGGTACGGCAGGGCGGCCGACGGGGCGCTGCGCGGCATGACGATTCGAGGCAGGCGTCCTGCTCCGCCGCCCCGGCTCACGCGGAGAAGAAGTGGAGAAGAGCTTTAGCAAACTCCAGCGGACACCATCTTTGATGGGGCTTTTTTTATTTTCCCAGTCACAAGAACACGTGTCATTAGTGATTCCTCCCGAAACGAGCAGCTGTTCTTTGGCCATTACCGCTCCAAAATTAACCAAGACGGAAGAATTCAATTGCACCCCTCCTCCCAGCCCTGCTGAGTGTGCTCGATTAAGGGATTGGGAGCATCTTCTGCTCAGAGTTCACGGGTGCCCCAGTGCCTTGAGCAGCCACGTGTGCCTCGGTGAGCACCAATGTGTGAACCCCCACGGCTGCCAGGGACGGAGCAGCCCAGGAGCGTTATCGCCGGCAGCACCGGTGTCTCAGAGACACCCAAAGCTGCTCGGCAGGAACAGAGCCAACAACCAGGAGGGAGGATAAGCTCCAGAAGAGACAGCCCCTTTTCTCCCTTCCGTTCTCAATCTCTGCAAGGATATTTCAAGGCTCCCCAAAGTACAAAAAAAAAACCCCAAAAAAGCAGGAGTAGAACCAAATAAAAATAAAATAAAAGGAAGAGGACAGAGGCACAGCTGAGGGGCAGTGCAGGGTCAGGAGACACCTGCCAGCGATGGCCTTGCAAGCAAGGCTGCAGCTGGGGAAGGGAGGGATCGGCCGTAATTCTATCAACGGCCACAGTAAACAAATAATAAATAACCTGAGCCAGTAAACAAAGCTGAGGCATAATCACAGGCTTTGTCAGAGCTAAAACCCCATCCGAATTTATATCCTCACCACCAAAAACAGAGTCAGTGCCCGTAAATTTACATACCTTTGAGTGCAATGAATGGCTTGTTCTTGGAACGGCGGACAAGGGGCTGGCAGAAGTGGTGAGAGCAGCCCAGTTTGGCCACTCACACCCTCGTACAGGTGGCCAGCACGGAGCTGTCACTGGGCTCTGCTCACAGAGCTGCATTTATCACCCCAAACAGGCAGACCCCTGCTCTGTCCTTACGGGGGACCCCAACCCCCACACCCTTTTCCTCTCCCTTCCCAACAGAACAACTCCCACAAGGTACCGCTGCAGCTCACACCAGGCTTTTCCAGGAGGCCAAACCACAGCCTTGGGAAGAGGCCCCAGGATGCTGCGAAGATGCACAGAGCTGCCTGGAAATGACCCTGCTTCCACCTCACTTTTTTAAAAACAACAATTGTTTTTAAGATGTGGAGCTGGGAAGCACAACTAAGCAGACACATACCTGGGATTTTGACTGGATCCTGGTCAATTCTGCTCTCCTCTCCATCCAGGTGCTCCAAGCCCACCACTTCTGCCTTCACAGGGGCATCCTCCGTTGCAGACAAGGTGGTGTAGGTACTAATAACCAGTATTCCCAGGCCGATCCACAGGATCATCTGCACAGCAAAACAAACAGGACTGCTCTGTACAGCATCCTTCATACAAACAGTGTCTTCAAAGCTCAGTGCAATTACACGTCAGTAAGAGAGGAGAGAAATTCAAGAGGGGGGGAAAGAAAAAACAGCAGCTTTTGGCTGAGGTCTGTGTTTGGATGTAGAGACATACCAACGAGAGCTGCAGATGCTGGAAGCTGTTGAAAAGGCGACTCCTGTATCAGAAGGGCTCAAATGTGAGTGGACAGGATGTCAGGACAGAAAAATGCGTGTGGCAGCCAGGAGTCCAGCTGCAAAGACTCCTTCCCTGGTATCGCCAGCAGTTCACTGGAACGCCGTGGTCTGGCTGAGAACAGAGGTGCCCGACCTGCTCACACAGCCTGGAGAGGTTTCTAGGGAGCTGTTTAAAAATGCTTATTTTCGAGAGCAAGAATAAGCTGTCCACACACGAGTCCTGGTGGCCAGCGCTCAAGAGGCTGCTCAGGAGTGACTCAGATTTCCAGAAAGCTGGGACCAAATAGAGTAAAAACAAGAAGACAGAATCTGGATCCTGCAGAGATTTCTCTATTCCAATTTCTCTAACTCAAAGCAGTGAGAAAGTCTCCTCACAAACCCCTTTTCCCAACAGACCATGGAAGCAACAGGAACCATCACATGCAAAACAGAAAACGCCTCTGCAATGCTGGGAAGCAATGGAATCATAGTATTAAATACAATAGATCGGTATTTATGAGGCAGCAATTCCCCTCCTATGCTTTTGTTTTTTTTAAAGTATATTCTGCTCTCAAACACCAGGGCTCTAGGTTATTTCTGCAGCTCTGCATACAGCAGTGAAGGATCCAGGGCAATTCTGCAAACCACATCTTCTCTGTGCACCTCGTGGTGTGATGCTCAGTGTGAGAAAAGCCAGGAACAGCTACAGGGGACCACTGCTACAGCTGGGAGCTGCTGGAGGGAGAAAACTGAACAGAAAGGGGAGAAGCCAATGCTTTCCTCTCCTTCACACTCAGGTCACCCAGAAATGTGGGGCAGGGTGGTCAGGAGGTCCCCGTTCTCAGGACAGCCCTGCAGACAGACAGACAGACAGACAGACAGACAGACGCCTGCAGAAGGAAAAGGCTGGCGGGCAGTGAAGCAGCTCTGGAGAAGAGACAAGCAGCGTGGCCGGGGAGCAGAGGCCACAGACCTTAGGGACGTCGCAAAGGAAACAGAAGTAAAAGCTGCTCCCTGCCCGGGTGCACAAGGAGCAGATATCCTGCCACCCCGCTCGGGCCAGCCGCCGCGTCAGCAGGTCCCTGCCCCTGCTGCCCTCCCCGCTTCCTCCCTCGCACAGCCCGCGGCCCCGCTCTGCGCTGGAAGGGCTGTTCCGGCGTCTTCCAGAAACAACAGCGCAGAGGAAGAGTGTTTCCACAGAGAGGATCTATTCTGGTGCCACAACCAGGAGCAACGTGGGAGAGAAGGGAACTGTAGGAAACGGCTGAAAACAGTAAACGTTTTAAAAGGATTCTTGTTGTTTCTTATCTTAGTGGGGAACTGCAGGCTGGATTCAAGCCTTGGATTCAAACCCCTTTGATTGTTTCACATTTGGAGGTCATCTGTGAGCTTCCCAGAGCAGCGGGTATGGGCACACACGGCATCAAAGACAGGCTGGGCTGTCCCTCACCTTCAGCTCCCCCCCTCACCTGCCCCCTCAGCAGCTGAAGAGCAGATAAAGAGGTCCACAGTTTGGCTTAATTCCCTGGAGATATTTATGACACATAGAAGCAGGTAGTTGCTGCTCGAGGGGCCACTGAGGCTAATCTGGCAATCAGAGGAAGAGGAACGTGGGGTGCAAGGACCCCGTGGCAGAAGCAAACACAGGCAGAGCCACTTTGGCCCTAAAGCATCCAGCTGAAGAGCCAAGAACCTGGGGCAAGGAGAGGGACAACGCTGCAGCTGTGTCTGCAGGATCTCCCCCGCGCCCCGGGAAAGCAAACCCACCGAGAGCGCAGATCCTCAACGTGGGCACGGCAGGAGGACGTGCAAAGCCCTCTGGCTGCAGCCTGCTCCAACAGCAAGGTCAGCAAGGCAGGGGCCAGTCTCCCGAGAGGAGCGCTGCGAGCGGGGAGGGGAATTCAGGAGAGGAAGTTTACGCAGCCATTTCCTCCGCTGCTCGCTTTCCCTCGGCTGTCCTTCCTCCCAGAAGATAACTCGAACTTTGTACACAAGTGTCATTAGCTCAGGCCACCTCCTCTGACCGCGCCTGAGCGGGAAGCGAGAAAACAGCCCCCTGCATTGGTGTGGAGTGACGACATCCTGCAGCCCGCGCTGTCCTGGGCACGGGCGCGTGGAGGGACAGAGTCACGGGGAAGGAATGCAGCGCCCCGGCCAGTGCCGGGTCCCTGGGCTGCGCTGCGACAGGCGGTTGGAAGGGCTGTGGTGAAGGTGTGCCGGCCGCTGCGCTACCTGGGGAGGGCAGAGGGGAATGTCTCCTCCATCTGCAAAGGAATGAGACCCAGGGGTCATTCCCTGACCCCCAGCAGCCTCTCCGCAGCAACTCTTCCCCAACTGGGACAACGGCCACGCCGGCCGCCCTAGGAGGGGCCTCTCGGACAGGCTTGTGTCAACACTGGGAAGCCAACACCTTCCTGTTCAAAGTTAAATGCTCTGTTTACAGACCTTAACGTGACCTTCGGCAGCGCTCTGCCAAACCCCGCTCTGCCCCGGGCTCCCGCAGGGCGGCAGGACCCGCACCTTGACAGGAACACGCTCCATGCTTAACCACAAGAAAGGGAACGCTCTCCCCAGTTCATTCGCAGCGCTGCACGCCTGACTTTGAGTGTTTCAACTGCTCCGTGACCCGCTCCCTCTTTCCAACACAGGAAGCCTTTCAACCCAGCCACCCCCCAGCCCCGGCCGAGCTGCCGTCCCCAGCCCCGGCCGGCTGCCGCCTGACCCGCGCCTGCCACAATTAACAACTCCGCCAGCGCTCCTCGCTGGGCCAGCAAACATCTGGGCCTGCCCATATCCCTCCCCCTGGAACCCTCTTCACCACTTTTAGTGCAACTCCCCTGTTTTGTAGCCTCAGCTTGCACCATCTTTCCCCGCTGGAGACGGGACTGTGCTGGCTGCCAGAGGTGGCCCAATAAAAGCAGCCAGTTCTCAGCAGCAGCGTGGCAAGAGTTGAGATAATTCAGGCAAGCGTCAGGACTGGCATGGAGAAGCTCTGCTGCTTTGGATGATGGAGGGAGAACATACACGTGCATTGTTCAGGCAGGGAAAAGCAGGGAGGGACAGCTATGCCCAGGGCTGGCTCCTTCCCCCCCTCGACTGCCATTTTTCAAGGAGCGTATTTTGACGGAGCGCCTGATCAAAGAAAGCAGGAATGAAGGAGGAGACCAAAGACAGAGCTTCAGGGAAAGAATAAATGAGTCTTTGCAGAAGACCTGAAGGAAGGAGGAGAGGGTGGGCCCAGAATTCAGCTCGGGAGTGGAGGCAGGGAGGTGCTCTGCAGCTCTGAAGGCAGGTGTGCCCTCACTGCAGCTCTTCAGAGCATCAGTCAAAGCAAGTATGCAAACCTGACAGGCGATGGATCACTCGGGGGAAGGCTGGACAGCCTGCCACCAGCCCCTCGAGACGCCACGGTAACCCAGGGGCTGATGCTTTAGATAAGCCCTTATTCCTTTGTGGGGCTTTCTGCAGGACAAACATCCTCACCAGCCTTGTGACCAGCCTTTCAGGTCAAGCACTGTGAGGGCCCCAGTGTTCAACCCCAGGCAGCTGACGGTCGCCCCTGGGCAGCCAGTCTAAGAGCTCAGCACATCCTAAGTGCAGTTTCAAGGCACTGCAGAGAAACGTTCTGGCTCGGCCGGAATAGAAAGCAATTCTTGAAAGTGCTCTTTGTTTCCCTGAAAAATCCAGGCTGGCATTCAGACTCCTACTTGGGGTTTCAGTCAAAGAAGTTAGGAGCAAAGTGTCAGAATTCAGAGTGAAAGCTGGAAAGTTGGACTATTTCCTCGTGTCAGAGAAAGCCCAGGGAAAGAAAAAAAATACGCCCTGCTTAAAAACTTCATGTACGTTTGCAAACCCACAAGTCATTAAACACAGAAAAAGCCATTAGTTCTGCAGGACCCACAAAAATGTCGTGCTCTCCCCCTGCTGACTCCGCAGTTTGCCCAAAACCCTATTCCCAGCCCAGCACTGTCGTGACTGGTAATGCTGGGGCAGAGGCCTGCTAAAAGGATTAAGTTATTGTTAGGAAAAACCCCAAACTTGTTAATTTCAGCCCAGAAAAGGACACTATTTGCAGAAGCAGAGAGATGGAGCCCAGCAAAGAGCCACTTTGTTTGAGTCCCCGAGGAGGCCAATTCAAACTGGAGCAAAAGGAAAAGCTAAACTTCTAACAGCCTCTGAACGACCCCGATTTTCAAAGAATCAGTTCCTGAAGCAACACCTCTCTACGTGTGTGTTCCTTTTTATTAGTATTTTGGTTGAAACCAGAAAGCTGAGGGTCAGCAGCAAGAACCGCATCGCTGAGAAACCCTGTTTATTTTACTCAGCCCAGGCAGGTTGGGATGTAAGGGCCTGTGAAGGTTTTATAGGCTGCCTGGATTTCCCCTTCTGCGGATACAGAACCTGAAGCCCACCAGAAAGCAGATTGGAAGCATTTTATGCACCAAATTAAATGTTCCACTTGCTGCTAGAGGGACAAAAAGAGCCAGGGCAGGCCATGCACTGGGCCACCACCTCCTCTGCTGCTGTCTGCACACCCGTAAGTGATGCTGCTTAGAGCAACCCACCAGAACAGTTCCCACCTGTATTGGGCAGACTGGAGGGGGAGGTTGGAGGAGGTGCTGAGCAGTTTCTCTGCTGCAGCCAGATTAACTACATTCCCAGGCTCTGCAGAGGGCTTAGGGGGATGTCAAGCAGCATCAGCACTGACCTGTGAACAGAGTGCGTTCTTGTGGATCTTCTTGTAAATAAGAGCTGGGCAGATAAAACAAATGAGGCTTCCCATCGTAGCACCCGTCAGACCCAGGACAGTTTCCACTGGCAAAGAAGAAGAAAAGTCAGCAAAGGCCCCTCCTTCCAGGACAGCCAGAGCTGCAGCACATGGTGGCTGCTGGAGCCCACAGAAAAGCAAATACAAGAGACCAGAGCAAAGAGCCCAGCAACCAGCCCTTGCCCCCAGCTCCTCACTCACCGTTTGGGATCATGATGCCTCCTACCATGGTTCCAAACACAACAGCCAGCGTCAGGGCTTTGAAGCGAAGCGGGGGCATGTAGCCCCCGGCAGCGAAGGTGCCGTCTTTTTGCTGCAAGTGAAAGGGTGAGAGGGGGAGAATGAGTTTAGCTCCTGCATCAGAACCCCGCAGTCCCTAAGCAATTACCCCAGCGGGCTCCAGCAGCTTCGTCACCTCCACTTTATGGCCTCCATATGGGGGGGAGTGCTGGGGGGGACAACACTTAGACCTGGCTGCGTGGTTTTAACATGCAACTGCATTTGAACCTTCAAAACAAGAGCGATGGGGGCACGGCGCCAGAGCTGCTCGTTCCCTCCCGCCCCAGATGCGATCCGTCCAGCTGCATCCCAGCCCCCGTGCCAGCGCGGCAGCCGCCCAGCCTCGGCCAGCGGCCCCCAGGCCAAGGGCATGAGAAAGAGGCGCAGCTGGGAAGGCAGGAGGGGGAACAATCACAGGGGAAGAGCTCTTGTTTTGCGATGTCAAAGTGCCCCCACTGCATCACAACACGTGTGCCAGCTCCTCCGACAGGACGGAAGACGCCCGGCTGGACGGCAGCGAGGAGGATCGGTGCTGCAGATACTGGAGGGTTTCCAGATGCCCCCCAAGCAGGAGGTGTGGAAAGCTGAGGACTCAGTGAACCCACATGTCCTGGAGAACCAGCGGGTCCCCGCTCTCCTGGCCACACAGATGGGGGACGAAAGGAAAGCGATGGGCTCAGAGCTCAAAGAGCCACAAGCAGAGCCCAGGCAAGAACCAAGTCCAGCCCCAGAGCTTCCCAGTGCTTACTTCTCTGCACCCACCGGCTTTCACCGAGCATCTTCCCCCATCCGCAGGCCCTCCCGACGTGAGAAAAGAGCCAGGGGCTTCTCACAGGCAGAAGTGG
This sequence comes from Podargus strigoides, assembly GCA_028020825.1. Taxonomy (NCBI): domain Eukaryota; kingdom Metazoa; phylum Chordata; class Aves; order Caprimulgiformes; family Podargidae; genus Podargus; species Podargus strigoides. The sequence goes on from CM051638.1 coordinate 1,158,947, forward strand.
CAGGATTTAGAGCTATAAATTGCTCAAGTTTTATTTCCTGCCCTAAGAGGTTTCTATTTATGCAGATACACAAAGGCCTCAGAACATTCCCACAATCTCTTACTGTTATTTACTGAATACCATCGGCATGCTTAGTGCCGTACAATACACAGAGGAGAACACGCTACTGCCACAAGGGACTTACAGTCTAAATCAGACAGACCAACTATAGTCACAAAGGCTGTCTGAAGATCTGACCCTGGGAAAGGTGAACGTGTGGGAGAGGGCTGTGTCCCACCACCCGCTTCTGCACCAGACCGGCACCAAACAGCCCAGGGAGGCACTGGAGGAAGGGGACATCGGAGCCCGGAGGGGAGGGAGGTGGCTGCTCAGCTCAGGGGGCGATTGACAGAGGTGCTAGGCTGAGAATAATAATAATAATAGAGCAGCAATGAGCAGGCATATGCACAGAAACAAGGCTGGGCTGGGCTCTGAGGCCAGGAAGAGAAGCTAAGTGCAAAGCAAGATGGAGTTGGCCGGCAAAAGGATGCCAGCTGGAGCAGCAGGAAATAAGGAGGCTCCTCTGTTTCCAAAAGGACATTTCTCCCTCTTCTGGAGGGGGAGAACCCCCCCAGCTCTGCACTCCATAACACTTCTGTGCAAGAGCCACAACCCCCAGCGGAGCAGGGGAGCAGCAGCCGTGGGACCTGGGGCGCAGCAGAGCAACAGCAGGCTTCAGGCTCCAACCCTAGCACTTCTGCCCACGGAATTCCTCTGCAGAGAGGACAAGAGCCTCAAAGTACCAGAGATTAACCATCCTGCAGAGCAGGGCATACAGCCTGCCACGGGCCTCCTGCTGCACCATCACCACGCACCGGGTACTTGGGATTTCACTGTGAGGAGAGGGTTTGTCCCTCTGGACAGTGAGTACCAAGCACAGGTCAGAAACACGCAGTTGTCAACGAAGTCTCCCAGAACCAAGGCATGTTTGTGGCCCGGGTGGGCAACCAGAAGCCAAAGAGTCACAGGAGACCTTCAAAAAACAAGTTTCAAAGGTGCACAGCCAACTGCTCCCAGCCACGCAAGAGGATCTTACCTGCTGCTCGAAGAGAAGGGTGTTCAGCGCCTGTCTGCAGGGGAGAATCATCATGGGGAACCCCACAGCTACCGACATCATGAACCCCACTCGAATCATCTCCGTCACCAGGTTGGAAGGGAAGTTCATCAGGACGTTCCCAGCAATGGCTTCGGTGTAACTCACGTAGCCGAAGAAGCCCACCTGTGGGGCAGGAGGGGAGGGGAGCAGCTGGGGTGTGACTGCACAGCACAGGCACATCTGCTCTTGACACAAGGGTGGAGGTCAGCCACCTCCCGTCGGTGAGGACCAGCCAAGGAGGGAGCACGAGGCCACCTCCACCGGCAACCCACCAGCAACCCCAGCACCCCCAAAAGCTGAGACAGGCAGTTAATGAACAGTGGGACCTGCCCAAAAGCAGAGGGGTGAGTTTCTCACCAAGTACAGGGGGCTTTCATGGAGGATGTTGCAGCAAGGGAGCGCTGCCATTACCTGTGACACAGAGCAGTGACACCCTGCTTGCTGCCAGGCCCAGGGACCGTCCCCCTCTGACGAAGGAGAGGCTGTAGGGATTCCCCACAGCAGCCTCGCTCAAAGGGCAAGGCTCTGCTTGGGAATTATTAACTGGTGCTTTATGAAGCATAACTTCCTTCATGTCTTCCCAACTGCAACAGGCTGAAGGAAGCTCTCCTCAGCTCTGGGCAGCACCTCCAGCTCGGGCTGGGCCCTGGAGGGCAGACAGCAGGATGAGGTGTGCGGAAGAGCTGGGTCTCCACTCTGCCTCTGCCCAAGGAAATGTGCCACGCTGAAAACATGAACTCTCCAAATGCCTCCTGCACCATTTGGTTCATCATCTCCCAGCTAATTTTGCTTTACTTATCTTTCAGAATAAATACAGAGAAGCAGAACCCAGCCCCAACTGAAGCCAAACCATCATCCCTGCTGCCCCTTGAGTGGGACTTCTGGTGAGGAAAGAGAAGGGGAAGTTTCTTACCGTGATGTAGAAGGTGGTGACCACATTTAGGGAAGAAGCAAATATGGAGCTCATGATTTTAACCGAGGGCTCGTCCAAGCTATCGTAGGTAGGCAAGACCTGACTGCAGAAAAGGGTAAATTATTTAAGGAAACCTTCTGCAGAGAGAGAGAAAAACCCAACTCCAGCACATTCCCCTGCCTCAGCCCAGCAGCAAAGAATCCCTGACACCTTCCCCCTACGGAGCAGAAACCCTCGCTGCTATTCCACAATTTATACTGCTAATGCCAAGAGATTTCAGAACACTCATAACTTTTAAGTGTTGCAAAAAACATTCCCGCTCTCCCCACCCCACCACGTGCAGCTAAACGTGTGATGTAAACATTTTGGTTCAAAAAGCGTTGCAAAATGAATGACCGTTTGTTCCAGTGGAACACCGGTGGCACCGGGCCAGGCAGCGCGGTGGAGATTATTGTTCTTGGAGCTCTCCACGCTGATAATTAAAGCAACGCAGTGTTTACAGAGTAAAAGCAGGAAGAAGGTTAGAGCATCGCGCTGTCTAAAGGAAAAGTTAAACAAACAGAACTAAACTGTCATCTTTCAGCGCTGCTGCTGGAGCTGGGAGCACCGATTCCACGGGATCTGGGGTATTTACAGACTTGGAAAGTGTGGGGAATGTACACTTTGACATCAGGTGCGTATTTTAGCAACTCATTAACCTCTTGTTAATTCAAGTGGCTACGTCCTGCGCAGTAACTCTGGGGAGAAGGGGGGGAGCATCCCGTGAGCTGGGCAGTGGGGATCCCCAGCTCCAGCGGGCACTGAGCCATTAACACAAAGTGTGTCAAGCTGAGGCCAAGCAGAAAAATCCTTAACCCTTAATCCCCGAGCGTCCAACGGCTCCGCACAAAGGCAGCACGAGACACGCGCAGGGTCTGCGGTGCAGCACCGTGACGGCCATTTCCCGGCAGGGAGCGAGGAGATGGCTTCCCCCGGAGTCCCCAGTGCGGATCCCTCCCTGCCCTCAGCACAGCGACCTCCGCCAGGTTAACTGACTGCGTCCCGGGCTCCAGCCCCACGGGGAAAGAGGGCTGGCCAACCATCCCGGCCCAGGGAGGAGGAGGAGGAAGGAGAGAAGCAGGGGACTCTGTGGTGTGTGGGATGGCACAGCCAGGCCAGGTTCATGTCAGTGCAGGAACGACAGCAGTGACATGGGGAAAAGTGCCATGAGGGGTCCAGCGGCACCCACGCCTCCTGCAATCACCTAAAGGCACCCATTTGGTCAGCTCGCGTTTGGAGGACCAGCAGGGCATCCCTCGAGCCCTCACGACACGCTGCTGAGCCCTCATGACCATCACCATCTCTCAAAGCAAAGCAAGAAGACATGAAGCATGCGACAGGCAGCACGTCCTGACACACACAGGGTTTATGTTGAAGCAAAACAACTGTGCCAAAGGCCACCAAAGGATGAAGGACCCTTCCCTGCGTCGTGTGTTACACTGCACCTCACAGAGGGCAAAGCAGAGACGGCCACAGCTACCCCAGAGTGTCTGTTCTTCACCTCCACCTCGCACAGGCTCCCTGAACACCGTCCTGACTCAGCTTCCAGCAAACTGATGCTCACAGAGGCAACAAACATCCAGACTTTTATTGTCTCTGAGAATTCAGCGTATTGCCCTGATGCTTGGAAAAACCACACAGCTGTAGGTTTGGCTTGCCACGTAAGTGCAGTGTGCAGCCTATATTTAGGTACACTGGGCCAGACCAAACGATTTCCCTGCACTTCCAACTGCCAGCAAAACTGTGCTTGGGTTCTGTGTGGCTACCATCAGAACAAAAAATAAACTGGAATTTAAAGACTCCAACATGTGAAGAAGGTAAAGCTGTAAAAGAATACAATTCCCTTCGCTGGCTGTAATGGAGACATTAAACAGCAAGACTGGAGCGTGCTCGGGTAGGAACCGAGCTGCCAAGAGAGCTGGGGAGGGGAAAATGATGATTTGGATCTTGCGTGTGGGTGTAAACACAGCAGTCTGAACAAAATTTATCTGTCAGGTTGGCATGCTACCCATTTGCTGGAACTACAGGGGGGAAAGCCCGACTCTGCCAGCCTTCCAAAGGAGGATGGTCTTTTCCGTGTCCACGTTTGGATTTACACTTCTATTTAAAGCCTGTTACTCTTCTGGCCAGGCACGTATTGCTCACTTGCCACGTCGGTGCAGAAGGGAACACTGCTGGAAACGTGCACAGAGCCTGGCCTGCCGTCACTTCCTTCCACGTGCCAACGGAAACCCTCGGCAAAGGTAACTGGAAACGCACGGACAACGCTCCAAAGCCAACCACTGAGCAACCTGCTGAGTATCCTCACAGAATCTGGGGGGGCAGAGAGCAGCCCTGAGTGTGTGCTGCCCTGCAGAGAGCCCTGCAGCCATCAGGCCGTCCTGCTACTAAATCATTCCCTTCAAGAAACCAGGGAAATTCATTCCTTCTGCAGCTGTACCAGAAGCAACATGCAACATTTTGAGGATCTGTTTGGCCCAAACGATCTCGTGCTGCTCAAGCACAATAATTCCCAAGTGAAATATAACTCACTCCCCCATCCAGGTAACAAAAGGGTCACAACTGAATGAGATGCTGTACTTTGTCTGGCTATAAAATATTTTGATTAAAATAAAAGAGGAAACCAGGTGGTATCTATCCCTTGCAGATCCTCACGACCCTCTGCCCTCAGAAAATCTCACTGCACACCACCACTGCCAGAAGCAGGAACAGCAGGTACTTACGACTGACAGGCAAAAGACATGCCAAAGATGGGGATGCAGCGAAAAATGCCCTCCCAGCGTGTGTAACTAACGCGCTGCAGCCACTGCCCGCTGAAGAGGCCGTGCTTGAAGGACGACAGCACAACCTGTAGCCAGGAGAAAGAAAAGGGGTTAAGATCCAACCCAAAACAACTTCCCGGCAGCAGCGACAGCGGCGCTGGGATAAAAGGCAGCGCATGGCAGCTCTGTGAGGAACGGCTCACGCTGCCTACCATGGCCTGATCTCTATTAGTCAAATTCCCCAGCTCCCCACTCCACCCACACACTTTGTTAAAGCTCTCAGCAAAGGCCCCTTCCCAACGAGGATCCTGGGGTGTATTTTAAAAGATCTGTGACTTTTCCCCCCTTGTTTGATGCCATTGGACATCCCAGCACGCACCAGGGTGGAACGATTTCCACTGACACATTTAACTGGGAGAACTATCTCTCCCAGAAATTTCTTTTGCACTTTTTTAAAAACACGTTTGTAAATCCAAAGGGGAAGCAACATTTGCCTGGGAGAGACAAAGGTCCCTAAAACAGGACCCCACCTGCACACGGCTGCTCCAGAGCCATTCAAAACCAGCAGTTCACCCAAGATGAGGACAAAGTGGATGCAAAGAGGGGAGCGAGGCACCCAGGCGAGGCCAGGGCAGCTCCTTTGCCACTGACAGGGGAACTGGCAGGCACTGGGCTGCACAGGAAACAGAAGGTAAATATGTCTGAACGCCTGTTTATAATATCGCCTGAATGGGGGTTTTCTAATCCCCAGAGATTATGTTTGAGTGCAGCCAACTCTCGTGAAATGTTGTGGTTTTCTTAAAGGCACAGCTCCTGGAAGCCGGCAGCTCTGTGCGACGCTGCGTCACAGCTCCCAGCCCCCTCGCAGAGGCACGCTCAGAGCCGTGACCCAGCACAACCCACTCAAAAAAATGTTAAGCAGAAAGAATTCCCACACCTCCCTTTTCTGCCTTTTGTTTCAGCTCTTCCAGTCCTGAAATTTGGGAGAGACAGGACTGGGGCTCCACGAGCATCCTCAAGGTGAAACATGGAGTCATTAAAGAGCAAGTGGAAGCCTCTGCTGCTCAGCAAACGGGGCTTTGCCAAGCCAAACAGGGCCAGATTTGGGTAAATCCCACTTTACCTACTTAATCTAAATGGTCAAGAATCCACTCACCTCAATGAATCAAGTCTTCTCTAGAAATATCCAAAGACAAGCATACGCCATGAAACAAACTTTACAAAGCTTTCAATACTCAAGAAATAAAAGTGCTGGTGTCTAACAAATAAAACCACTTGCAGCCTGAAAGACATTAACCATCAGCTGCAAAAAAAACCTGCAAAGGACACGCTGGAGCTCCTAATGAGAGCTCCCTACAGATCAGAAGCATCGAGGTTTTCAAGGCTGAACACTAAGGCACGATGAAATCCCTTCTTTCTCTTTCCCCCATCTTCCAGCCTTTGATTCAAAGTTCAGAGCCCTAAATTAGAAGACACCACCAAGCAGGATAAAGCACCCCAGGAAGGACACCCTAAACGTGAGGCTGTCCCAGCAGGAACATCTGTGTGAACACAAGAGGGAAACTGCATTCCCAGCACTGGTACTCACCACGAACATGAACACGGTGTAAAAGATGAGCGCCATGGCACTGAAGGACTGTATGGAGGCCATCATGTTCCTCTGGAGGCTCAAGGGAAGTACAATGCAGAGGGAGACAGCAAAGAGCAGGACTATCCGGAAACTGCCCGACACCTGGAAAATGGACCTGCAGCATGAACTGGAGCACAGAGGATACTCAAAACACCCCATCAAATTAGCAAAGTAACACCCTGATGTGCTTAATTTTTCCTGAGTGAGAAAAAAATGCAAAGCCAGGATGGATTTCAAACGTGAAATTCTGCTTCCATAGGTATTTAAGCAGATTTGATGCCGAAAGCTTGCCATTTCTCCAGCTGGGTCTGTGATTAGCTCAGACAGTCACTGGGTGCCACTGTTGCTCTGCACAGTGCGTGACAGGTCCATCCTGAAGAAGCATTTGAGGGAGGGGAGTGTTTAAATGCTAATCCAGCAGAAGTCATTTAGGCATTTTCATGCAATTAAATAAAAACGAAACTTACTTGGGAGAGAAGTCTTGAAAATTCTGATCCAGAAAATTAATCAAAACCTCACACTGGTATTTATTATAGCAGAACACGCCGAAACGCTTGGAAATATTTAATACCTAATTTGGCTGCAGCCACAACGCATCTTTTTAACTTCCCAGTCCCTTAATCAGAGTTTAGCAGCATCAGGCGGAGCAGATAACGGCCCTGCCAAAAATCCTTCCACGTGTCCATTTTCCTTCCCCGCATGGCCCGAGCACTGGCTCCGAGCGCTGCAGCTTGCAGCTCTCCAGGCAGAGCACCAATTGCCTCCTGCCCATGAGGAGCAACTCTCCAGGCAATGCCAGGCTCATCACACGGCTTATTTTATCTTCAAGAGGAGGCAGGCACACCAAACCAGCAAGGGACAGGAGAAAAACCCCTCTGGAACTAGAGGGCTGCAAGGGGGAGAGAGCTCGGGCAGAGGAACTGTCACTAGCCGTGAGGGGCAGGAATTAAGAGAGGAAGCACCATCTCCTCCAGGAATCCACTCCAGAATTAATAGAGACAGAGTTTAAAAGAATTCCTTTGTTGGAAATGCCTAATTGGAGGTTTCACACATCTGATTGTTCACCATATGTCCGGGCTCCCAGGACTTCACAGAGCTACGTGCTCTGCGCGCAAGGCGTGCCGCTAAAGCTCGCCGTGAGACACGGGCTGCTGAGCACGCGAAAAGGCAGGATGCTCTGTGCTGCATCTCAGGCACACACAGCTCGGTGCAAGAACTGGGACCACTGTCTGCACTGGGGATGCGATCCAGTGAGGATTTATTTACCTGAAATCCAAGCAGCCGGGCAAAGAAGTTGGATCCCAAATCACCAATGACAACATAGAAGGCAATGCAGGTTCCCAGCATCAGCCCAATCATGCTGCAAAGGCAAGAGAACACACAGAGGTTAGGAGGGTGGAACAGGAGCCCTGGAATGCAGCTCCTGCTCCTGCGCTGCTGCGTGTCAGCAGCCACGTTCCCAACGGATCCACACTCCGCACAGCCCTCACGATGAGGTTTTGTTAACGCTCAGGCTCCCGTAGAGACGCTGCAGCGATGGGACCCCCACACCAACGACATGGCAGCAGTGAGAGACCCACACACACCACAGCCAAGGACTAAGACAACAGTTCAGCACTGACAAGGTCTCAAGGGCTACACCCTGCACACAACCACAACAGCTGAAGATTGCTTAGGACCCTCCTGCACCCCCTGTTTACCAAGGAGCATCCGGAAGAGTTCAACAGAAACAGCTCAGAGGGGACGTGTAAAGTGACCTAAACTCCCGTGTGGTTGCTCACTTGTGTTTAGAGGTGGAGCTGCGTTGCTTCGGGGTACACTCACCCTCTCACAGTGGAGACAAGCCCCTGATTTTGCAGAATACCCTGAAAACACATTTGGCAATCAGTAGCAAAGCAGTTTTTCTGTCCAGGGAAATACAGCGAGCTGCAAGCGAGCTCTCAGAGCCATACAAGCAGGCTGGGAATCGCTGCTGGTGCTGGAGGGGAGCACAACCCTTTTATCCTCGGGCTTGGGAAGGGCAGGCCACCAGTTCCACATTCCAGCCTCGTAAAATAACAGCCAAGGAGCCTCCATCCACACCTACCATCACAGCTAGAGAAGCTGTTCTGGTAACAACACGTGCGTGGGTTTAACTGCCGCTTGGAGCCATGGAAAAAACAGCCCTTGGAGATGGCCAAAGCTCCTTTATTTCTTGGAAAAACGTTTAAAAGAATCAGCAAGAGGTTCTCTCAGCCCCACAGTGGGGGCCTACCACAAAAGTCTCGATACCAATCAGCTCTCAAACTTCCTTTCACTGAAGTGTGGTCCATGCTGCGGGAAGATCACCTTACAGACTGCTTCTCCCACCCATGAGTGCACAGACCACTTTCTCTCCCAGTTCCAACTACAAAACATCCCCGTGGCAATCGCTTGCACGGACAAGTAACATCTGAGAGATATTCTGGGTGTTTTTAGTGTTCTGCAGCAGTTTGCAGCTGGGAAGAGGGAAGGAGGCAGCGCCACAGACTGGCCTGGGCTCAAGATGCCTCCACCAAAGAATCCCTGCTGGAAAATCAGCGCTGCAACCACGTCCCACCGCCCATCCCTGCGGAACGAGACCCGTGGGGGAGCTCCTGCTTTTGGGGTCATCTGAGGAACCAGAGCCTGTCCTGAAACGGAGGATTTCCACCCCCCAGGCAGCTCCTAACGCCTGGCAGGGGAAAGCAGCAGAGCAGCTAAAGGGTGGATCCGAGGTACCGAGCGCTCTCCCTCCCGCTAACTCACGGCAATCTTGGCAGGGATTTCACCCCTGGAAAACAGCCACAAGCAACATGCCCGTGATTCCACAGCACAGGCAGCAGAGCAGGAGATGAGTTCATCCCCCCCCTGACTTCTGTGCTGTCTGGAAAGCGCTCCCTTCCCGCTCCGGAACGGGTGGGACACGCTGACGGTGACACCTGTGAGCTGCACTCAGGGATCTCACACTCTCCTTCAGATTGTAGGTGGTGAGGAAGATTTCTGGGACCGGAGGAGGCAGCAGGGTAAGACACGAGAGCGCAGCAAGGCCACGAGAGGCTATTTTTCATTAAAGAAAACCAAACTATTCAAGCTTTAAATAAACAGTAGATTACCTTGTTTCCACCAACATCTTTCCTGCTTTCCCATAGGCATGAAACGCTGGTGTAAGAGAAAAAAAAAGGTGTAGTTAGTCAAAGAAAGGTCCAGAACGTGGCACACATGAGTGTGACATTAAACAGTAACGGTGACACAGGGCAGCGCAGCAGGAACCCACCGGCGTCGTGTTTTGGGGCCGTTTCCCTTGCTCACCCTCCCACTTTCTTTTTCAGACATGCCCTCTGCAAACTGCAAACCACATAAGAGAGGAACAAAGATGAGGGGAAGATAGAAAGCAGGTTCTTTCTTTTTTTTTTTTTTTTTGTATTTTTAAAAAAAAAAAGGTGGTGTGAAGTAGCAGTCACACATGGCAACCATTACAAGAGAGTCGGCGCGGAAGAGAAAATATGCGCGGATGAGATGCTGTGTGGCGAGAAGTTACTGCAGTGCAAAATTTCAATCAAACTCTCGTTTTTATTTTTATCTTCCCACTATAACTGAACCGCCTGACGCTGCTGGATGGATGGGAGAGCTGAGATGGTGCCCAGAACGTTCACTCCCAGCCCCAGAATACCCAGTCCTCACAACCCACACCAAAGGGTTGCTGCCAAGAGGCTTTCTTTTTTTTTTCCCCCCTCCCATACTTGGGTTGTAGCAGAAAATGATCAGTAGTTTTTAAATCTTTGTGGGTTTTTTTTCTTAAAATGCCAAGAAAACTCCGCTTGTATTTTTAGATCTTACTGGGTAGAACGGGAATTGAGAGCTCCAGTTCCAAACCCAGACTGCATCACCCGATCCTGTCAGTCCGAGATGAAAACCACCGCCCTGGGTCCCCTTTGTCTCCTCTCAAGGTACAACTCACATTCCCAGAGGCCGCCAGAAAACAAAGTTTATTCGCTTCTGGAAGCGCCTTCTAGCTATTTTAAATATTAACTTACAAACTCGGATTTCTTTGGACTCTGCTTGAGCTAAAAATTGAGGAAACAAGATGTTCTCCCACAGAAGGAGAAAACAGCATGGCAGGAGACCCACAGCAGAAAAATAAACCAGAGCTGTGATGTGGGGTAGCACTGAAAATAGCCAATGGCTCGGTGACAGCCTGGGAGGACCAGCTGCCACCAGGCGCGCTGCCCGAGGCCTCCAGCTCTCACCTCCTCAGGGAGCTCGCTACAGGAGCTCTACAAGGGGAAAAGGCAACAGCCCTTGGGGGGGTTCAGTCACACAGGGCCAGGGATGAGAGAGAGGAGGCAGCAAGAGGAAAACCTCCCTCCCAGAGAGTGGGTCACTAAGGAGGCAGCCTGCAGCAGGACGGCCGCTGCCACACGGCTCCTGCGAGCTCCTCCTTCACCTCGCTCAGAAGTCGGTGCCTCCAGACAACAGCTACAGGCTGGGGATGCTGAGAAACAATCACCCTCTGAGGCCGTCCCGAGGTGATGTTCTAATGAGAGCAAGTTTCAAATGTTATGTCAGATGTCCCTGTCTGGGGACACTGGCAAAATCAGTTCCTTTATCTTCTCAAGGAGGGAGACGACGACTGTAAAATAAATTGTACAGTTGAGCATCTTTGGAAATGGATCTCTAGATGCCTAACGAGCTGGGCAGAGATGAATCTGCTCAGTAATTAGAGAAGCCTTTTTAAACCAAGTGTGGTTCCCAGACCAGGCAGTGCACGTTTCAGCACTCTCCTCTGCAGGGAGGGAGGTCGAGCAGCCCCCGGGGTAACCACGCGCTGCGGACACCCAGCACGGGCAGTCCGCAAAGACCCAGGCTGCCTTCAGCAGCTGTAAGGGGAGGCATTAATTCATCTCCTGATTAAAGACTGTCTGGGAACTGCATCCCGCTTCCCTTCTTGCCCACACATCTGCCTCAGGCCCTTCCCTCCACGCAGCGCAGGAGAAGAGCGGCGAAGAACTCAGCCCCGAGCAAAGACGTCTGGGCTAGATATCAGCCCGTTAGAGCCCGGCTCTTTTGTCGCTGTAAGGATCGCTCTCGGTGTTCCTCCGGAAGGGACTGAGTGACTGAAGTTAATTTGCAAAACTTTCTTCCATCTTTCAGCCCTGCCAAAGCCTCCCACAGAATCAGCTGCAGGCGCTGCCAGGACCTCTCGCAGATGTACCCAGGCACAAGCCCAGGGTGACAAAGGCTGTCTGTGTGGAGCCGCTCAACCCCGATGCATTAGGATGCGTTACAGGAGCGCTGCCGGTCCTCCCAGGGCTCTCCCTCCCGGTGGCACCTTTCCCAGCACAGAGGCATTTCTTTCAGTGCCAGTGTTTGCGTGCCAGGGAGCTGAGAGGCATTACTGGCCCTCTGTGTACTCCAGCCCCTTGGCTGCAGAGCATGACGAGGATCCCTCCTGCCCGGGAGATGCTCCAAGGCGGAGGGGACTCACTGTTCCGCGGGGGAGCGGCACACAAAGAGGTGTTGAGAGGGGACAGGGACAGGTCGGACGCTACCTGGAGGCTCCCGCTTCCCTCCAGCATCACAGGCACAACCTCCGAGAGCACAGAACTTCTCGATCTTTGCAGTTTCTAGCAGCTGTAACTTGGCAGAAGCCAGGAGGCACAGCCCAGCAGCAGCACCTCGGGCACCCCGAGGATGGAGGAACCCCATCTGTCAACACCACGGGCAGTGAGCGTGCCAGGCGTCTCTCTAGCTCTGTTACCAAGGGCAATGCCAGCCAGCTCTCTCCTCTCCCAGAGAAACAAGGGAAAACGAGTAAAAGATTACTTTTCCTGTCGTTTCACATGCCAAGGGAGAGGTCTGGATCCCAACCACCTCCTCCTGCCCCCCAAGTCAGTCAGAATCAGCAGCGAGGTCACAAGCAGGGGCCAACCCCGGCGCCAGCGCAGAGGCGACGCGCTCCGAGGAAGAGGGCGGGGGGCTCTGCCAAAAACCCACACATGAATCTCGCAGATGTTTTTATTTTCTTGGCCGCCTGGAACCTGGCGAGCTGTTTCCTCTCTGCTCTGCCGTGAAGGCGCACGCAGCTCGGATCCAGGCAGCCCCAGCTCCATGCCAGCCTCGCCGCTGGCAGAACCCGATGTCCTCGGCAGCGCGCTGGGTGGGGAAGCTCGCGGCTTTCGTGCCGAGACCAATAATTTACACCAGACACCCGCTACGCCAGCTCCTGAAAACTTGGGTTTTGATCAGTCAGCGCCTCCCCTGCCCCGCAGAGTCAAAACAATTCTGCGCCTATTAACGGCGCTGTCAAGAGCGGAATGAAACCCTCGCGTTCCCCTGGGGACACGGGGCAGAGGCTGACAGAGGAAAACAAAGCAAATTGAAAACTACAGCAAGAAACCGTTTGCTGTTCCAACAACATCAGTATGAAAGTTGTAAATTAAAGAGGTCAAAGCAAAACCGCAGTTTATAAAAAAAACCAACAACAAAAAACCCCAACAACCCAAGGCCTAGAGCTGACAATTCTTCTCACCCAGACCGGGGTAGGTCCTGCGCTTGCTGAGGTTGGCCGATTTCACCAGGAACATGCAGGATTGATGAGTCATCCAAGAACAGAAAATCAGCAGCAGAGCTCCCAGGACAATGCCACACTGGATGTGGGGAGAGAGAAGACAGAATGTCAGTCAGCCCACGCAGCCTCGCTGCTGTCCCTTGGCACCTTCAGGCTCCCTCGGGTACTCCCAGCCACCTTTTGCCTGTCAGGGGAGTTCCCTCGACTCCACAGCAGCCAGGAGAAACAACCCACGAGCTCCACCTCACCCTCTCCGCAGCCCAAGGACGACGCGGAGCCACCACCTGTATCCCACAGCTTCCAGTCACACCACGTCGAGTGAACTGGGAGGTGTCTGTGGAACAGAACCCCCCAACCTCCCTTCCTTCGTACCCCAGCGCTCCCCGCAGGTTCACACAGTGCAGACAAACCGCTCCTCACCCCGAGGTGCAAACTCTGCTGTAAACTTATTTAATGTGAACCAGTTGATTGCGTCAACTAATTACCAAGGTCCCTGCCAGCACTGCCCGGCCTCGCTGGTTCACGTGTGTGCAGCGGCAGGGGGGGAAAGTTAAACACTGGCCACTTTTTAAGCAGGTGACTTTAAACAGGCCAGATTTTTGGCACAGCTGCCCTTTCCTGGGCTGTGTTTAACCCTTGGTGTGGCCGCAGGGACAGCGGTGGCTCCTGGGGAGGGGAAGCGGAGGCACAGCTCGGCGTAAGGGCTCAACAGTTGCTTTGCAAACGCCTCCAAGCCAACTCATCTTTATCATATAGAGCAATTACTTAATTTTTCCCCCTTATACTCCCAAGAAAAGCAGCAGTGATCACTGGGGGACCTCACGGCAAAGGAGAACACCAACTTTGGTACAGGAGATGGCTGATCTCCATCCTCAGCGCTTCCTTCACTGACTGTCCCCCACTCATCACACCGAAGCACCCTCCGAACCCCGACCGGGGGCAAACCTGCAGATGGGGCCTCCCACTGCCCCCAGCCGCCCCCCAGCCAGGCCTGGGGGCTGGCACCGCACCCAGAACCCCGCAGGGCCTCCCAGCTGCCCAGAGCCACCCACCCGCCCAGCTCCAGCCCCGCGCACCGCTCTCTCTGCGGGGACAACCGGTGATGGGCCCCGGTGCCTCCCCCGGCGGGACCCTCACACCCGCCCCCTGCACCGGGAAGCGGACACTGGGCGGCCCGGGGGCGGCGGAGCGCTCACCTGGCGGAAGCAGAAGGGGACGGTGAGCACGCTCACTCCCACGATGCTGTTCACCACATTCATGATCAGGCCCCAGTTGGAGCCCGACGCCGCCGCCATGGCCCGCGGCGGGGGTGTCCCCTCGGCGGGGGTGTCCCCTCGGCGGGGGTGTCCCTGCAGCGGGGGGCCCGGCTCGCAGCCCCCACCGCCACCCGCACTCCCAGCCGCCCCCTCAGCCGCCGGTGCCCGCCATGGCGAGACCGGACCCGCCCCGACCCGCCCCCGCCGCCGGCCCCGACCCCGGCCACTGCGGCACTTCCGGGTTCCGCTGCTCCGCTGGCGCTTCCGGGAAGTCGAGGGGCGGAGCAAAGAGGGGGCGGGGCAGAGCGGCGCCGAGTGGGGCCTCTCCTGCCGCCTCGGAGGACCGTGCTCGCTGCTCCTGGGAGAGCTGGGGCGGGAGGGAAAGTGGGGTGTCCCTCTGCCTGGGGGCACCCCCGAGAGCCGGGCACGCATACGGCAGGCAGGCGTGCACAGACGTGCGCACACGCATGCACAAACATGCGGATGCGTGCACATGCATGCATACACACATACATGCAGGTACACGCATGCACACATGTACATGCATGCAGATGTATGCATGTAAAGGCATATACGTGCATGTACACGCTTCCCCGCACAAGATCAGCAGCTTTGCGGCCATGGGTTGTTCAAACCCCCACACCCCGTGTCCCAGGCTCTGCAGAGGCTGCGGCCCCTTGCCCACGCCGTGTCCTGCATCCGTGTTTGCCCAGCTGGACCCCCACCAGCACCCACCAAACCCCTCCGGGCTGCAGCACACATGCAGCCCCTTGCAGCAGCGGTGGCACCTGGGCAGGGGCAACCTGGGCGATGGGCTGCCCACGGGGTGCCAAATGGCAGAGCCCTGCGTGCACATCTGGGCATGCATCCAGCTGTGCACATGCATGCAGCAGGTCTGGTCCCCATCCTGGATGGAGTGGTCCCTGACTCCAGCATGGCCTTGGGTCTGTCTGTCCGCAGTGGGGTGTCCCCCCCGCCCCGGTAGCCTGCTTTCAGGGGGGTCCAAGCACCCCAGGGCTCCCCCGGGGCCACGCACGGCGGCAGGTCAGAGCGGCCGCACGCCGTTGGAACGAAACACACGGCGCTTGTATAATTTGCAGCAATTGCAATGGGTAACCGCAGGAATTTGCTCTACAAAAGGTTTTCTGGGAGGTGGAACGCGCCCGCTTAATTCCCTCCAGGTGCTGCCTGGGCTCTGCGGCCACTGGCGGGAGCACTGGCTGCGTTCCCCGGCCTCTTGCACCAGGACCATGTCACTGTGTGTCCCCCAGATGGGATAAGGGGTCCCCTCAGAGCTGTTCCTGCCCTGATCTGGGGGAGCCACAGTCGTGGCCTGCAGCACCTGGGCATGGGATGTGGTACCCAGGTATGGAATGTGGTACCTGGACATGGGGTGCGGTACCCAGCCGTGGCCGGCAGTCCCCAGGCACAGGACAGGGGGCTGCAAGGGAGGGGACACTGCACGTGTGCACACTACAGGGCCAGGAGCACCCCACAGCCCTGCCCTGGCACCTGCTTGTCACCATGGGATGGAGGTGACAGTGTGGGGCTGGGGCCAGGCATCAACCACCCATGGGTGCCCCAGCACCCGCTGTGGAGGGCAAAGCCACTGCCAAGTGCCCATGGCAGCCACCAGCCCAGCCAGGATGGGACAGGGAAGCACCTTGCTCCAGCGCAGAGGGGACATCTGCAGCCACTTAGAGGGAAAATCACATTTATCCAATTAGCGTGACATGGCCCCTAACTCAGCACTGGCAGATAAAAGGGCTCAGGTGGCTTCTCCACATGTGAGTGGCCACCGGTGGCCAGGAGCCCGGTAAGCGCTGAGAGCCAGCTGGCCATGAGCCCCCGCATCCTGGGACAGGGATGCTGGGACGAGCCCCTGCTGTCATCCCCACGGTCCATGATCAAACCATCTGCGGCCGCTTGCCGGCAACCCATCAGCTCCTGGCTACACAGATCACACGTGGCCCCACGCGTGGGGTGGCCACCACTTGCCACAGCACTGCGGGCAGGGACAGGCAGCTGCCCCTTCCCAGTGCAAACCCAGAGCTGGTACTGCCTGCAGCCCCCAGCACAGCCCCTGCCTGTGCCGGGTGGGCTCCATCGCATCTGGGAACACCATTGCTGCCTCCTCCTCATGTTATGTTATTTATTCCCCCCCCCAAGCAGCCCTGGGAGCAGCAGCTCCTGCCTGGCACCGTCCCCTTGTCCTGCTGCACTGCTCCCAGAGCTCATCCCTGCCCATCCCAAGGGATCACGGTTCTCCCCTGCTCCATCGGCACCATCAGCTGCTCAGCATTACGAACAGCCCAGGGCCAAATCCTTCTCCAACATGAGACAGGGGCTCTGTCCATCTGTCTGTCGGGGTCCCAGCCATGGCCAGACCCCCACCAGCAGCACCAGGACCATTTCCCCACTGCAAACCTGCTCAGAGCAAGTGCAAAACCCCCTGGAAAGCACCAAAACCCTCTGCACCTCTGCGAGTGTGGGCACTGGCACGAAGAGATGCCAACAGGGATGGGGACAGGGGCAGTACCGGGGGCCCCCAGCCCCACTCAGCCGGCACAGGGCATCACAGCTCCTGCTGGCACCCAGCACGCAGCAAAGCAATGCCCCATTTACTTTGTTAGCACGGGAGAGGAGCAGAGCCAGCAGCGTCCCCACCGCCGGAGCTGCTGCAAAGCCCCGCAGCCCAGATTTCCCCGGTCCAGATTTGGGGCCGTGGAGGATAACCAGCCCCAGAGAGCTACCGGGGCCGCAATTACTGTAATTAGAAAAGGTGGCTCAGGGCTGGCTGGGGATCCACACCATTTCATCACCATGCAAACCCCTCCTGGGGCCACCGCTTTGTCCAATGCTGCTCCACAGGGATGCCCACCCCACCCCACATGTGCATGTATGTGCATACATGTGCACACGGATGCTTGCACACATGCACCATGCTGAGCCGAGCCATGCAGAGGCAGATTCCCACCTCTCACGGGTGATGTTCCAGGAAAACATCCTGGTTTGTCCCTGCCCGGTGGGATGCAGGTGTGGGAGCTCCCACCCTGCCCTGGTGTCCCCCCTCCCTGGGGGACCAGCACCCACTGCCAAGCAGCTCCACTCCCCGCCACCGCCAGCCTTGGTGACAGATGCTTGGCAGAGCCCAGGAACAACCCGGCAAGTATTTAAAAACATAAATTAAAACAAATTGCTTTTTTATATTGCAAATAAGGGCAGTTTTATCGGTTTTATTGCATAACAACCATTAATGAAGTGCAGTTTCAGGCACCTTAATTGCTCGGAGACTAAAGTTCAATCCATATCGGCGGCGCGGGCCGGGAGCCGCCGTGTGTCACCCGGTACCTGGCAGATTGGAAATGTAAATAAATTTATGGGCACTTGGAGGAAAATGAGGAGGGATCCGCTTTATCTGGGAGGGAAGAGGCTGGGGGTGGGCAAGAGACTGCGGTGGCCCTGCTGGGGTCACCCCACTATCCTGGCACACGAGCCGTGGGGGGGCTATGGGGTCCCACAGCCGGTGCCCGCTGTAGGGTGGGTGTCCCCAGGCCGTGGGGAACACCCCACGGTCCCCCCCACTGTGTAAGGTAGGGCCCCGGCCGTGGGTGGGTGGGTGGGGGACACGAACCCAGTATCCCACCCCCAGCACAACACACGCGTGGGCATGCACGGGACGCACAGGCACGCACGCGTGTTTGTGCACGCGCACAGGGCAGTGCGGGTGCACGCGGGTTCGCAGCACCGGGGAGAGCCCGTGGGGACCCACGCAGGACACCCATCACGCAGGCCCGCCCCACGCGAGGCCTGGCACCGTCACACCCACGAATACCCACGCGTACCACACACCCCGAGTCGCACCGGGCCGTATCGAGCCTTACCGAGCCGTACCGAGCCAGTCCTCCCGCACCCACCCGCCTGCGCTGCGGGACCGAGCTCCGCACCGCAGAGCGCCCGCGTGGGCGGGGCCGGGCGATGGGACCGGGCGGTGGGACCGCCCCCGCCCCGCGCGCATGAATGGGCACGCCCTGCCCCGCTCCTTATAAGGCATCGGGCGCGGCTCGGTGGGAGGAGCCTGCCCCGGTCCCGCCCACCCCTCCTCGTCCCGCCCCCTCGCTGCAGTCCCACCAATCAGAGCGGCGCGCCGGGCCCCCCGCGGGCGCCGGCCTTTGTTTGTGGAGGGCGCCGGGGCCAATGGGAGCGCAGGATGGGGGAGGCAGAGCCAATGAGCGCGCGAGGGGCGGGGCGTGTCGGCTCCGTAGGGCCCGACCTGGCCACGTGCGCGCGGAGCCGCCACCGCCGGGCCCAGAGCACCGGGCGGCCCCGGGACAAGCCCCGGACATCGCCTCCCGCCCCCTCCCGGGACCACCGAGCCCCGCCCGCCCCGAGCGGAGGGGGCGTGGCCGTGACGCCCCTCCCACGGCACCCCCGGGCCCTGTAGCCGGGCTGGGGGGTTCCCACCACTGGGAGGTGGGGTCCCACCGTGGGACCTGTCCGGTCCTGGCGATGGCCACCCGAGGGGCACAGTGCTGCGGGCACCTCAGCACCCGGCCGTGTCCCCAGAAGGGTGGCCATGCCCCCAGGATGGTGGCTGTGCTCTCATGGGGTGCCGTGTCCCCCCGGTTGGTGGCTGTGTCCCCAGTGGCTGCCATGTCCCCAGGAGGGTGTCGTGTCCCCAGTGGAGACATGCCCACCTATGCACTATCCATGCCAGGCCCCCTGTGCTGAGGCTGCCCCTGCCGCTGGCACCGCCTCAGCCCCCTCCTGCCCCAGCAGACCCCGTGGTGCCCAGGGGGGCCATGGTGACTGGTGTTCCCAGCCCCAGACAGGTCCCTCAGGCTCCATCTGGGGGGTGCTGTGGGTCAACACTGGCTCTGGGCAGACATGGCAGCAAAGGGGGCAACAGGGCTGTGCCAGGGGGTGCAGGACGGGCCACCTGGAGATGCCAGCCCGCGCCTGGGCTGTGGCCGGGGACACACGCACCCTCCTTGGCTGTGAGAAATTCGCTGCTTCCCAACCAGTCCCAGCGCCAGACCCGCTGCGTGTCCGTCCCGCAGGGTTGCCGGGCGCGCTCACGGCAAAACCCCGGTGCGTGAAGTCACTCCCGGGCTCCAATGGCTTGGGATGAGCCCTTCGCTGGGAAGGTGAAGGTCACAGTCAGTTTTATCATCACAGGCAGCTCCCGGGATGCCGTTTGTCACGGCGGTGGCTCAGCCTTGCACCGGCCACACCAGGAGCCACGGTGAGCCCTGCTTCGGCACCGCCACCGCGCTCTTCGGCACGCAGCGAAGCACCAGGGAGAGAACAAAGGAGGGCATCTGCGGCAGAGGGAGTGCCGCCACCGCCACTGCGCTGCAGCACAGCTAATCCACCCCGCTGTCACTGGACCCCGGCACACCGGTCTCCCGGCGGTTATTCCCCCACTTCTAATACCACGCCATAAAGGAAAAGCCTTCTACGAACGACTTTTGTCACCCATGTCATTAACATAATAAGACTTCCATATTAAAATTGAATATTAAGGGATAATTGCTCTAATACCCCATGATTAAACTCAGCCCTCACCCCCGACAAAGGGCGGGGGGGTGCGGGGGGGCACGGTCCATGGAGCCCCAGTACCGTGCTCAGCAGACCATGCCTCCCCGCACCCCCTGCCCTTTGTCACCAGTGCCAGCGGAGCGTTGAGTTAATCCATAATATTAATTTATTATGTTGGAGCCCTTTCCCGTGTCCTCCTGTCCCTGTGTCCCCGTGCCAGGGCTGTGCCCCGCGGTGACGCCGGCTGTCCCCACCGGCTGTCCTTCTGTGTGAGCGTTGGGCCATGTCCGTATGTCCCGCTGGCTGTCGGTCTGTCCGTGCTGTCCCGTCCCCGGGTCAATTGTCCTCCTAACTCTATTGTCGTGGTGGCGTAATGAAGAGCTCCTGTGTAATCTAATCACTTTTAGAAGTTATTTGGATTTATTTCAACCGTTTCTATCAATTACGGCCTTTTATTTAGGAAATAAACACCCACCCCGCAGGGCCCCGATGGGGACCCGCAGCGGCCGGGGCTGCTGCTCCCGGTACCGGCCCCAGCCTCCTCGTCACTCTGCCTCCGCTGCCCACCCGCCACCCTTCCTGCCCCCCAGCATCGCATAGTCCCCCCCAACACTGCATAGCCCCCCACCATTGCTCACAGACCCCCCACATTGCACAGCCCCCCAACACTGCGCCCCCCTACACCACGCGGCCCCTCAGCATCGCACACACCCCACACGTTGCAGAGCCCCCCAGCATTGCACACTCCCCCCCAACACTGCACAGCCCCCCAATATTGCACCGCATGCTCCCCCAGCATTGCACGGTCCCTCACCTTGCACCGTACGGCCCCCCAGCATTGCACACAGCACGCACCCCACATTGCACAGCCCCCCAACATTGCACCGCACGGCCCCTCCAGCATTGCACACCCCACACATACACATTGTACAGCCCCCCAACATTGCACCGCACGGCCCCTCCAGCATTCCACACACACCTCCACGTTGCAGAGCCCCCCAACATTGCACCGCATGCCCCCCCAGCATTGCACACCCCACACATACACATTGTACAGCCCCCCAACATTGCACCGCACGGCCCCCCCAGCATTGCACACCCCACACATACACATTGTACAGCCCCCCAACATTGCACCGCACGACCCCCCAGCAATGCACACCCCACCCCCCCAATTGCACAGCCCCCCAGCATTGCTGGCCCCCTTACCTTGCACCGCACGCCCCTCCAGGAACGCACACCCCCCCACACGTTGCAGAGCCCCCCACTATTGCATCGCATGGCCCCCCAGCACCGCAAACCTCCGCCTTGCCCGGCTCCCCAGCATCGCACACCCATCACACAGCCCCCCCAGACCTGCTCTCTGCGGCCCCTTCCCCTCTCTCCGCCGCCTTTGATCTCCCCCGCGCCGCTCCCGGGCCGCGGGGTCCACCCGGCGAGGGGGGGGGGGCGGGGGGAGCCTGGAAACCGCCCCCCCGCCGCCCGGGGGCCGCCTTGAAACCGCGCGCGGGGGTCCGTCATGGCTGTTGGCAGGAGCCGGCCAATCAGCGCCTTGTTTACACTGCGTGATTGACAGCGGGCTGGCGGGCGGCCAGCCAATGATCTGCCCGGGGGGGCGGGGTTGCGCGGCAGCGGGGTGTTGCATTGCAGCTTGGGTACAATGTAACACCACCACCCCCCCCCCGCAACGCCCGCCCCCGCCGCGGGGCAGTGCGCACGCGCGCCCCCCTCCCTCCTCCCTCCACCCTCCCCATTCATCCGTCGGGCTTGAATTAGGCGCCGCCGTTCGGCGTCTCAGCCCCCGCCGCGCTCTGATTGGCGGGCGGCTGGCGGGGCGCCAGCCTATAGGGGAGGGGCGGGCTGACGGGCGCGGAGCGGAGGAAGCAGAGGAGTGGGAGGGGATTGGGAGCCGGTGGGGCGCGAGCGCCGCGCGGCGGCCAATCACGGGGCGCGCGCGCGGGGCACGCGCTTATTAGCATGCGGGGCGCGTCGCCCGGCGGAGTGCGCGGCGTGAGCGGGGAGGCGCGGCGGGGTCCCCCCCCCCCCCACCCCCCCCGCAGCCCCCCTCTTTCCCACCAACCCCCCCCACCCCCCCCCCCCTTCTCCCCTTCCACCCCCCCTCCTCCGGTTCCCTTTGCTGCAGGAGCAGCCGGTGCATGGGCAGTGCACCCCGCGCACCCCGCCAGGGCCGCCCCGCGCCGCCGGGACCGCACTCGCCCCGCGCGCGGAACGCCCCTCCGGTAAGTAACTGCGGCCGTACCGGGGATTTCTGCGGCCGCCGCTCTTCTTTGGCCTTATTTCCATTTCTTTTCGTGCGCTTTGGATTTATTATTATTTTTTTTTTAATCGCCTCGATATTTTATTTTTTTTGCATTAATTTTTTTGGCGTTAAAATATTCATTTTTTTCTTTTTTTTTTTCTCTTTTAGCCTTAAAATATTTTTCGCTCTTTTTATTTTTGCGTTAAAATATTTTTTTGCATTAATTTTTGACGTTAAAATTATTTTTTTTCCCCTAAAACCTTTGCTTTCCCATCCTCCGCCTTCAAATTTTGGGCATTAAAATATTTTTTACATCGGTTCTTTCCTGCATTAAATTTTTTTTCCGTTAAAATATTTTAGCGTTAATTTTTTTCCCCTACTTTTTTTTTTTTGCGTTATTTTTATTTCCTCTTTAAAATGTTCCCTTTCCCCCCCTTGTTTTTCTTTAATTTTATTTACACACAAAAAAAATGCCACTCGTTTTTTTGGGGCCGCGCGTGTTGTTGTCCCTTTCCCCGCTGTGCCCTCCGCCGCCCCCCGCCCCGGTACGGCCGCGGGAGCTTCGCCGCGGCCCCGGGACCGTGCAGCCCCGAACCGGGAGGGGGTCCGGGGCCCCCGGCCGCGCTCGCTGCTCCGCGCCCCTTTGTTCGCCGCGGGCCCGGCCCCGGTTTCCCCACCGGATCGGGCCCGCCGGCCCCGGCGCTGCCGAGAACAATGCCCCGGCGGGGCCCGGTGCACCGGGCGGGCTGGGAACCGGCACTGGAACCGAGTACCGGGGCGGAGCACCGGGGAAAAAACGGGGAGCGGCGGCCGTGCAACCCCGGAGGAGGAAACCGGGGAGGGGAGGGTCCGTGCAGCGGGGAGAGCGGGGAACCGAGGCCGCGCACCGGGGAACCGGGGCCGTGCAACCCGAGAGAGAAGGGAAACTGGGGAGGGGAAGGCGCCGTGCACCGGGGAAACCGGGATCCGTGCACCGGGAAATACGGTCGGTGCACCGGCGGGAGTCGGGGTAAAGCGGAGCCCGAGCGCCCGGGAGAACAAGGGCCCGTGCACCGGGGGAAGGATGGGGCCGTGCACCGGGGAAAAACGGGCCCGAGCATCGGGATCCGTGCCCTGAGCGGCGGGGAGGGCAACGAGCGGGGCCTGGGGAGCACCGGGAGAACCGGGGCCGTGCGCGGGGTGCGCCGGGGAAACTGGGGACGGTGCACGGAGGGTACCGGGGAAATTTGGGACAGTGTGGGGGGGGTACTGGGGAAATTGGGGACCACCAGCTGGGGGGTACGGGGGAAATTGGGGACCACAAACTGGGGGTTACCTGGGAAATGGGGGGTGTGTGGTCCAGGGATGCTGGGGAAACCAGGAATGGTGCATGAGGGATACTGGGGAAACTGGGGTCCATGTGTGGGGGGTACAGGGGAAACTGGGTTCAGTGTACAGGGGATACGTGGGGAACTGGGAACCTCGGGGTACTGAGGAAATGGGGAGGGGGATGCTCCAGGGATGGTGGGGAAACTGGGGACAGTGCCTGGGAGGTACCGGGGAAATTGGTGTCCGTGTATAGGGGATACTGGGGAAACTGGGGATGGTGCGCGGGGGGTACCAGGGAAACTGGGGTCAATGCACGGGGGTACTGAGGAAACGGGGGGCTGTGTGCTGGGGAGGGGGGGGTCTGTGCCCGGGGGGACTGTAACCCCCAGCCTGGCTGTGCTCTCACTCTCTCCTTTCTCTCCCTTGCTCCAGGAGCGGAGGATGAGCCGGGAGCCCCGGCGCAGAGCGCGGCACGCCGCCACCGAGCCCGGCCCGCCGCGGCGCTGAGATCCCTGGCCGTGCCGAGGAGCCACCTCGGGGTCCCGCCGTGCCCCCCGCGGGCAGCGCGCGGGCGACTGAGTGCCCCCCGGCATGGACGGCCGTGACTTCGCGCCCCCGCCGCGGCTGCTGTCGGAGCGGGGCAGCCTGGGCCACCGGCACGGCACGGGGCGCGTGGCGGGTTCGGCGCACGGGGCCGTGCAGCCCTCCGGACACTTCCAGCCCACCAAATACTTCCCCGCACCCATCTCCATGGCCACGCACACAGGTCAGAGCGCGGCGCCGGGGGGACCGGGAGGGACGCGGGGGTCCGGTGCATCGCCGGCTCGGCCTCCCCTTTGTGCCAGTGCTGCTGTCACCGCGCCCGGTGGATTTGGGGGGCAGATGTGGCTTTTGGGGGGCTCTCATGCACACGGGCAGGGGAGCGTTTCCCTGCTCCGAGCCCCAGTGCCCGAACAAGGAAGCGCTTTCCGGGCGAACAAGGAGGCCGTTATGCGCGGGGCCGTGGCGGTGCCGTGGTGCGGCGGGGGGAAGGCCGGCAAACCCCGGCTCTCCGTAAAGCGCTGAAGTGGGGGGGGTTCACGGCCCCTCCGCAGCCCCCGTCCTCGCGGCGATGGACAAAAGCGTGGCGCGGGGCCGAGCGCGGCACGGCCGACCGTGCCGGCACCGGGATGGAGCTCGCCGGATCCGGTTGCTGCGCCAGCAACCACGGCGTGTGCCGCTCGCTCGGCTTTGTCTGCGGCGGCGTGCGCGGAGGGCGCCGGGCTGTGACCTGGGGGGTACCCAGTGTGGGGGGCACAGCACCGCGGTGGTTTGGGGGGCGCGGGGCGCAGGCACCGTGGCACAGCTGCTCTGCTGCCGAGCTCCGGGAGGGAGCCGAAGCGGGCGCGGGGCCGTCACCGGCGTGCGGCGTGTCAGCGCTGCCGGGGCCCCCCGCTTCCCGCCGGCGCAGGCGGTGTTCTCGCCGCGGCACGGCCGGCGGCAGCGCCGGTTATTGTCACCGCCTTGATGAGCTGTGAATACTAATAAAATTATATCTGCTTTAATGGGATTACAATTAGTGCGTGGATTAGGGTGGGGGGCACGGCCGGGCCGGCGCGGGGGGGTTGGCGGTGGCCCACGGCTCCTGGAAGGAGGTGGAAAACGGGGGGCACCAGGGGGGTGCCGGGGAGGCGGCGCCGGATCGGGTCCGTGGCTGGGGCGGTTTCGCTTTGTGCTGGTGCCCCCCGCGCTGCGGCCGGGACCACCGCCGGGCTGGGGGGGCCACCTGGACCACCACCGGGCTAAGCGGGGCCACCCTGGCCTCCCCAAGGCTTTGGGGCGCAGGGGGCTGGGAGGGGGGCTCAGTGCCCGTCCCCGGGGTGGGGGGACTGGGGTGGGGGTTCATCCCCTCTCCGGCTGGCGGTGGCCGGGGGGGAAGGGGATCCCCGGGGGATGCCGGCGCTGCGTTCTCAGCGTGGCGGTGTCCCCGCGGCGGTGGCAGCCGGACCCCTCGCCCCGGGGCCTGGGCGACACATGGGAGCCCGAATGCAAGGGAGGTTGTTAAAATAACATGGATGAGGCTAAAAATACCCGGGCAGCAACTTGCCTTAAAAAAAAAAAAAATAGGGAAAAAAAAAAAAAATAAAAAAAAAAAAGGGAGAAGCCAAACCCAACAAGAGAAAGAGCTAAAAATATTCCGGGGTTTGGCAGGGCCGGCACAGCCGGAGCCCATCCCGGCGAGCCGCGCTCCCACCTCCCGCGCCAGCCCTGCGCCGCCCGAGCCGTATCGAGGATAATTCCGGGCACGGTGACGGGGTCAGCGGGAGGGGGGTCCCCACTCCTGGCACCCCGGTGTCCCATGGCGTGGCTGTGCCACGAGCCGTGGTAATTAACGCCGATGATTGATAATTACCCCACCCAGCAAATAAAGGCAGCTGGCGGTTTGGCGGTGGCAGGGCCGGCTCGGCACGCGGCAGCCGCGGGGTACGGCGCTGGCACGGGGAGGGGGGCTTCGGCCGTGCTCCCCCAAATGGCTCCCGGCGGCGGCGGGTCGGACTACACCTCCCAGGAGCCTTTGCCGAGCGCCGGGGGCCGGAGCTGCCCTGGGAAGGGGAGAGCAGACCTGGGTAGCTGGATTTTATTAACGCCGTCAGCCGGGGCCGCGCCGTTATTGCAAACGAACGCCGCGCTCCGCGCCCGGCTCTGGCACCGGCACCGTGCGGGCAGCGGCGTGGGGGGGCCGGAGCGTGGCAAGCCGTGGTGCTGGGGGGTCAGGGGGGACGGGGACCCCCAGGAGCCCAGCCCAGGGACCCCGGGGGTGTGGTGGCACTGCCCCAGCACCCCTGTGCCAACCCCGGTGCCGAGGGTCCCACCACGGGCACTGGCAAACTCCAGCAGAGCCTCGGCCGAGCTCCCGCTGTGCGCCGGGGCCTCAATTTTTGCCCTTTTGACGTTTTTATGGACTAATATATAGCGGAGATCGCGCCGGGCCGTTTGTCACCGTGGCGGAGGAGCCCTCGGTGCATCGCAACGTGTAACAGCACCGGGGCGGCCTGGCACCGGCACCGGGCTTTGCCAGGAGCTCCGCTGCTGCCGTGGCGATGCTGGTGCTGAGCCCGGTGCCGGTGTCCAGCTCAACCCCAGCAGTCCCAGTTTGCATCCCGGCGGTGGCCGGGGCAGTGAGGGTGGCGCGGTGGCCGGCGGGGCTCCCGCAGCTGTCCCCCTGCCTGGATTAAGTTGCCATCCGGGCACTG
The DNA here is from genome assembly GCA_028020825.1 of Podargus strigoides. NCBI lineage: Eukaryota > Metazoa > Chordata > Aves > Caprimulgiformes > Podargidae > Podargus > Podargus strigoides. Next base: position 1,185,592 of record CM051638.1, read on the forward strand.
CGTGGGTCCCCTGTGCAGCTGGGGAGGGGATGGCGGGGGGCAGGTGGGGACAGTGGCCCCCGGCTGTGGTGGGGACATAGGGCTGGGTGCCAGCGCTGCAGCCACTCTGCATTGCCACTTCCTCGTTAATGACCGAGGGTTTGGGGGGGCTCCCTGCGCCCCCCCCAGCCCCGCTGCATGCGCCGCGTTTTAAATAGGAGGTGTCAAAGTTAAAACAGATTTGGAGATGAATTTGTCTGCTCCTCGTTAGCCACACTGTGCTGGGGGGGGGGGACAGACCCCGTGGCATCACCCCGACGTGCCAACAGGCTCCGCACAGTGTTTGCGTACCCCCCCGTCCCCTGGGGACCCCCCCGGCCCGGCACTGATGGCAGCGAAACGTGATGGCCCCAGTGGGGAATTACAGTGGAAAATAAAACTAGCGGGGTTTGGGGATTCGGTGACTCTGCGAGACTCACATGGGCTGTGCCCCCCCCGCCGTGTCCCCCCCATGCCCCCCCCACCCCGGCGGTAAATAAACACTCACCCAATAATCTCATTCTTGGAGTTCTTCTTTATCCGCTCCTTAAAACGAAACAGATGGGCACAGCGTGGCCCTGCCTGCACCCCCCCTGCCTGCACCCCCCCTGCCTGCACCCCCCTGCCTGCACCCCCCTGCCTGCACCCCCTGCCTGCATCCCTGCCTGCACCCCCCCTGCCTGCACCCCCCTGCCCGCATCCCTGCCTGTGCCCCCCACCTGCCTGCCTGCAGCATCACCCCAGGGCAGGATCCAACCCCGCTGGGTCCTGGGGTCCCCTGGCCCCGGAGAGAAGGTGGGGAAGGGTCCCCCCAGCCCCTCGGGGGTCTCTCCCTCCCGCTGGGTGCACTGGCAGCCTGGGGACCCCATGGATGCGGTGATTTGGAGGGGGTCACAGGAGAGACGGGGTCACCATGGACCCCAAGTGTTAGGGGATTCCTCGGGGGGACCACGTGCTTGGTCCCCATGTGCCGCCGGCCCCGCCATGGGGTCACGCGGGGTGGGACATGGGGACCCCCTGCGCCCCCTCCGCCTTCCCTATGGCCCCGGACAGTGCCGGGCCTGTGGCTGCTCCCAAAATGGCCTCTGGGATTTGCGAGCCGCGTGTCAGGCGTGAGTTGTGTGTGCGGGCAGCGTGCGCCGAGCAGCGTGCAACAGCCGTGTGAGCCACGTGTGGCAGTCGTGCAAGGAGCGCAGCAGTCGTGCAAGGAGCGCAGCAGTCGTGCAAGGAGTGTGCACGGAGCAGCGTGCATCAGCCGTGCGAGCCACGTGCGTCGGCCACACAAACGCCGTGCAAGCAGCGTGCGCTGAGCGCCATGCGCACACCCAGCCCTGGTGAGCGTGCAAGCGAGCGTGCAAGCGTGCAGCCCCCCCGCTCCGGCCTCCCCTTGGCTCCGTGGAAGCCGACAGCTTGCGAGTGGCGCTGAGCGTGCGGCGAGTGCCCATCGGGCACCGTTTCCTCGCGCCGCCGGCGCTGCCGTGGCGTTCGCTTGGTGCCGGAGCAACGTGGGTTCCCTTTGAATTATAACGCCCGGGAAATCGTATTGCACTGAGTTCCTATCGCCAAATATTTAAAGGGGCCGCGTGGGTTGCGGAGCGCGTGGGAGGGAGTCCGGGGGCCGCATCCTGTCCCGGGACTGGGGGTGGCACGTCCCCGGGGTCCTCATCCGTGGGGACGCGGTGCGGGGGTCCCTGCCAGCTCCCGGTGTCTCCGCGTGTGGCCCCGGCCCCGCTCGGAATGTTCCAGCCCCGAAATAGCCGCGGGAGTAACCCAACCCAGCCCCACGCCCCGCACACGTCCCCACTGCCACGGGGACCTGGCGGCCATCACTGCGCCCCCCCCTCGCCCCCCTCCTCCGAACGGAGCCCCTAAGGACCAGGGTGCAGCCCCCACCCTCCCGGAGCTGTGGGGAAGGGCAGGGTTGGGGTGTCCCAAAGAGGGGGACGGGACCCCCTCCCTTTCTGGGCATCACCACCGTGGGGACCCCACTGTGGCCCCTCCCCCACTGCTGTGCCAGAGCTGCCGTGGCCAGAGTGACCCCCCCCTGGGGCCACGGCCCCCCCCCACACCCACCCTGACCCCGTTTGCTGATGGGAAACTCCTTTTTCCCGACACATTCCCATCTGTGCTGCGCTCGGTGTGGGGGCTTTGGAGGGGGGAGCACCCCTTGCCGCCCCCCAGTCCTACCAGTGCCCACCCACCTTGCCCACATCCCCCCCCGAGCAGTCGGTGCTGTTGTGCTGAGACCTGGTGCGCTCATCACACGTGTGACCCTCCCTGGGTTTGGGGCCAAGGCGAAAAGCCCCCCCCCGGCTGCGGGTTGGCAGTGAGGAGGGGGAAGCGCCTTCGCCTCCCTCTTAACCCTCTCCTGCATCACCACCTCCCCCCAACCTCGTTTGGGGGTGCCCCCAGCACCAAAACCTGCCGGCACACCCCATCCCCTGCCTCAGTTTCCCTGCCCGGACACACCTTGGGGGTCCTGCTCGGTGGGGGGGGCGTGTGGCGTGACCAGCGCTGTGACAGGGTGGTTGTGGGGTGACTGGGGCCGGTGGCCATGGCCGGGGCCACCCTTCCCTCCCCGCTGGCGCCTGGCATGAGGGGGTTTTGTTGCCAGCTGTGGTGGTGCCAGAGCCAGGAGTGGTGCCGGGGGGGCCAGGCCAGGGAGTTCCCGGGCTGAGGGTACCCGCTGGCCCCCCATCGCCTGCTCATGGGTGAGATGAGTTGTGCGCGGTCTCGGGGTCACATCCCTGTCCTCACTGGCGCTGCGGCCGGAGCGGGCAGAGCCGGGGGGCTGCTCTGCGCACCGTGCCACGCCAAGCCGTGCCAGGGGCTGGGACAGCGTGCGTGCGTGCGAGGCGGGCGGGATGGGAACGGCGTGCGCCGGGGGATCCGGCCGTGCCAGTGGGCGTGAGTCAGCGGGTGGGAGGTGTGGGAGCGGCGGCTGTGGCCCCCCCAGCCCCGCCGGGACGCTCCGCGCCAGCCCGGCCCCGCCGCCATGGCCAAGGGGGGGGTATTTTTTTCCAGCCTGTTTCACAGCTTCCAGAAAAGGCTCCTTCTGGAAACCTCGGCTTCCCGCCCGGCACAGCCGCCAGCTCCACGCCCCGCCGAGGGGTCCCCGGGCACGGCCGGGGCTGGGGGCACACCGGGGCAGTTGCTCATGGGCAGCACCGGGCACGGCTCCTCCGGGATGTGCCCACCTGTCCCGGTCCATCCCGGGGGGCAGCGTCCGGCCCCAGGGCCGGTTCCCAGGGCCGCGGGCAGGGTGCGGCCGTGCCCCCGTCCCACGCAGCCCCTGCCCGGGCTGGGCGGGCGCAGGAAGGAGCGAGCTGCCTGAAACCACATCCCGCCACTCATCCCGGAGGCATCCCGCGGGGATTAGCCCGGGAGCGTGGGCCGGCTTAGAGCAGAGCAGCGCTTCCTGCCCCGGCCGGGCGGCCGGCCAGCCCGGGCTCCTCCGCGCCGTGCCGAGCTGTGCCGAGCCATGCCAAGCTGTGCCCACCCGTGCCCAGCCATGCCAAGCCGTGCCGAGCCGTGCTGTGCCCCCGCCACCCCCCGCTGGCACACACACGGGCGCAGGGAGCGGGGTGCTCCCACCCCTCTGGCTCTGGTGTTTCCACCGTGATCTCGCGGCTCAGCCGGGGTAGGCAGTGCCAGCCGTGTCCTCCCTGCACGCCTGCACATGCGTGTGCACACATGTGTCCCAGCCCCGGGGTGTCCCCAACCTTCCTGCCACTGGCAGGGCTCCGGCTGCCACGGCTGGCAGCTGCCGGGAGCGGGATGTCCTGGCACAGCCTGGCACGGCATGGCACAGCCTGGGCACCGAGGGCAGCTGGTGTCCCACAGCGGCTCAGTGCCAGGGGGAGAGCAGCAGCGTGGGGAGTCACACGCATGTGCAGAGCCTCCCGTGTGCTGGCACACGTGTGTGCACAGGGCATGCACACACACTCCGGGCAGCGGTGCCCCTCGCATGCCCCGGTGTGTGTGTGAGCCCCGTGGGGCAGCGGGGACGTGAGGGGCGTGTGTGCACAAGGGCGGTGAGCACATGACGGATGTGTGTGCACAAGCAGTGGGCACGCACGGGGGCAACGGGCAGCCCCCCCTGACTCTCTCCTCTCCCCCCTGCAGCCGGCAGCAGCCTGATGGGGAACGCGCCCGCCTCCTCCTTCATGGGGGGCTTCCTGAGCAGCAGCCTGGGCTCGGGGGCCCCCAGCCACCCCGCCGGCCCCACCGCCTCCCCCCCGGAGCCGGCGTTCCGCGGGCCCCACTCCGGCACTTCCCAGATCTGGTTCTCCCATTCCCATGAAGGTGAGCGGGGCAGGGGAGGGTGGCAGCACCACGGGCTGAGTGGGCAGGGTGTCCCTGCAGGGTGGCCAGGATGCAGCTGGGGCTTTGCCCGCTGCCAGTGGGTGACATGCAGTTGGTGTCCACCTGGATGGCGTTCACACCTCTCCCACAGGCGTGCAGTTGGCACACAGCAAGCTTCAGGGTGCTCCCAGACCCCCCCAAGCATCCCTGGGGACCAGGATGTGCCCCCCTGTGGGCCAGAGAGGCTCATGCCAGGCTGAGGCCGGGCCAGCTCGTGTCACTGGTGATGAACCAGGGGCTGTGCTCCCCTCCTGTGGCAGGGACCCCCGTGCCGTGGCAGCTGCAGCGTGGGGACCCTCAGGGTGGCACCCACAGCCCCAGTTAAACAGACACAGTTAAACAGTGGGAGGGGGGCTGTCTCGGTTCCCCCCCATCTCGCCGGTGTCCCCGTCCCCACTGGAGCGGCCGGAGGGAGGGCGGACGGCGTTGGGAGGGGGGGTGGTGTTGGCACAGGGCCCTGGCTGCCGGCCCAGCTGGTAGTTTGACCGGCTGCCAGTTGGCTCCTGGTGTGCTGGGGGGACACGGGGGGGACCACGCAGCGCACGCGGCTCCGGCACCGCTGACGGATAACCCCCCCACCCCCCCACCGAGCCTGCACCGGCCGTGCCAGGCCGTGACACAGCCACTGCTGTCACGACTCTGGGGGGGTCTCAGCCCAGGTTCGTGGCATGCCACAGAGATGCCATGGGGGGCTGTGTGCCCGCGAGGGTGCCCCATCCCCCCTGACCACCATGCCTGCAGCTCCAGGGTACCCCCGCTTCTCCGGGAGCCTGGCCTCCACCTTCCTGCCCATGAGCCACCTGGACCACCACGGCAACAGTAACGTCCTCTACGGCCAGCACCGCTTCTACGAGAGCCAGAAAGGCAGGTACCGGGGTCCTGGCATGGCGCCGCGGTGCCACCGCCACCTCCGAGGCTGGATGGTGTCCCCAGCCACACGTGGGTGGGGGGCTTGGCACCTGTCCCCAGTGCTGTGCCCAGTGGCAGAGCAGGCGGTGGGTCCCCAGTGCCCATACCCAAGCAGGCAGTGGGTCCTTGGTGCCCGTTCCCAGTGGCAGAGCAGGCGGTGGGTCCCTGGTGCCATGCCCGGCGGGCACAGGGTGGTGGGCACTGGCCCAGCCGCCGCTCTGGCTTTTCACAATATTGTGGCGGGTGCTTAATGAGGAACATTGTTTGGGTGGGAAACGGAGCTAATGAGGCAGCGCCGTCCCCCGCGCTCCTCCCCTCGTTAGCGGGCAGCGACGCTGGCACGGCCCCGCGCCGTTGTTTGGCGGAGGGGCAGCGGGGGGGCTCACCCGTCGCCCTCCCCTCCAGATAACTTCTACCTGCGCAACCTGCCCGCCCAGCCCGCTCTGCTCCCCGCCAGCCACGGCTTCCCTGGCATCGCCCGCGCCGCCCCCGGGCCCCCCACCGGCTCCTGCAGCCGGGAGCGGGACGCCGGACCCCTGCCCAAGACCCCCAAGGACTACGACCGCTTCCTGGCGGGCAAGGAGAAGGTGGGCAAGGGGGACCCCAAGGAGCGGCCGCCCGAGGAGGACCCCAAGGAGCGGCACAAGGCGGTGCTGCCGGTGCCACCGGAGGGGCACTGCAAGGAGGGTCTGCCCACGCGGGGGGCCGGCGACGGGCGCCCCAAGCACCTCGCCTCCTGCCTGCTGGGTGCCAAGGGGCTGGAAGGCGACGGTGCCCGCGCCGTGCTGCCCAGCTGTGCCGGCAGCGCCCTGCCCCGCGCCGCCCGCTGCGGCGCCAAGGAGCCGTGCCGCGGCGAGCGGGACCCGGGTGCCCCCGAGGTGTCCCAACCCTACGGCGAGTGCGTGGAGCGCCGGCAGATGCTGCACCACGCCGTTTCCTACGCGGTGCCCACCGGGCCGGCCCCGCTCGGCCCCGCCACCGGCTCCTTCCCCTGCCTGCAGCTGCACGCTGGCCCCGAGGTGCTGTGCCCGCTGCCGGAGCCGCCTGGCCGGGAGCTGAAGCTGAGCGGGGCCACACTGGTGCCCTCGGTGGGACACCTGACGGACAAGAGCCGCTCCTTCCAGCTGGCGGCCGAGGCGGGGGGGCTGGAGCGCGCCGAGGGCAAGGAGCGGCACGCCGAGGCGGGCACCGAGCCCCTGGCCGCCTACGGGGGCCCCTTCCACCACCCGCTGAAGGCGGAGGGCCCGGCGGAGCGGCGGATGGAGTGGGGAGGGGGTCCCGGCGCCCGGCTGAAGGGGCTGGAGTACCTGGGGGGGGGCGCGGCTGAGGGGACCCCCTTTGCCAGCCGGGCCCCAGCACCCAAGGGTGCTCTGGAGAAGGGCTACTTCGAGGTGCCGCCAGCGCCCGACTGCTCCCGCGCCGCCCGCCCCGACCCGCTGGGCGTCCGCGTCGGCCCCTCCTGCTGCACTTTAGAGAAGGGCCCCCCCAAGGACACCCCCCCCGGGCCGGCTCCCCAAAAGGTGGCACGGATCCGGCACCAGCAGCACCCTGAGGCGGAGGCGGCCGAGGGCAAGCGCAAGCCCCTGGAGCTGAGCACCCTGGGCTACGGCGCGCCCCCCCTGCCCCCCTGGGGGGTGCAGAGCCAGGGACCCCCCCTGCCCGTGGCCGAGGAGCGGAAGGGACCCTACCTGGACCCCTTCGGCGCGGGGCTGCAGCCGGCGGCGCTGATGGCGCAGGGCCCGGTGCTGGCGCAGGAGGTGCCCGCTGCCCCGGACGAGGTGTCGGCCATGAAGAACCTGCTGAAATACAGCAACCAGGCGCTGCTGGGGGGGCAAAAGGGCCCCCCCTTCGTGGGGCTGGGGGGCGTCAAGGCCAGCTGTGCCCACCAGGATGCCAAGTTCCCCCCGGCCAAGGGGCAGCCGGAGCTGGAGCGGCCGGACTGTGCCCGCGGCCGGGAGCACGACGGGCTGACCCCCGGCGAGGGCGAGGTGCGGCAGCCGCCCGTTGGCATCGCCGTGGCCGTGGCGCGGCAGAAGGACACGCTCGGGCGCCCCGAGCCCTCCTACGGTGGTGGCGGCGGCACTGGGCGGCAGGGCAGGGCGGCTGCTGGCATCAAAGGTATGGACCGGGGTGGTGGGGGGATGGGGGGGGTCCAGCAGTGCCACGCTGATGCCAATGTCCCCATCCCTGGCGCAGCGGGCACCGCGCGGCCCATGCACCTCATTGACCTGGAGGCAGAGGAGGAGCGGGGCCGGCTCTGCGAGGAGCGCCTGGGGCTGCCAGGGCGAGAGCTCCTTCTCCAGTACGTGCCATGCTGGGGGGCCGGGGGGTCGGTGCCCAACGGGGCTGTCCCCTGCGGTGCACGGTGCCAGCACGCTGTCCCACACCCCGTGTCCCCCTTTCTTCCCGCAGGGACAACAAGGAGCTGGTGGAGTTTGCCCGGATGCATCCATCGGGGGGGTGTCCCGGGGAGCTGACCCCCCACTTGATGATGACAGGGGGCTCTTCGCTGCCAGCGGGACAGCTCGGGGGGGACCCCGCCACCCACGGCCACCCGGCGCACACGCACTGGCTGCCCCGCACCCGCAGCCCCTCCATCTGGATGGGGGGACACTCCTACGGTCAGTGCCGCCGGCAAACAGGGACGGGGGGGCTGTGGGTACCGTTCCCCCCAACCCCGGCACTGACAGCCCCCCCCGCCCCGCAGGCATCGGCCACCCCGCGCTGCACCAGAACCTGCCGCCCGCCTTCCCCGCCTCCATGCCCAGCGCCATGCAGCCCGTCTTCCCCCTCTCCCAGGACCCCTCTGCCCAGCTCGTCATCCTGCCCACCGAGCCCCCCACCCACGGCACCCCACACACACTGGGTGAGCCCGGGCTGGGGGGTGGCTGCGGGCACCCCTGCCTTGTGCTGAGGGGGCACTGCTGTGGGGTGTGGGGCTGGGGGTGCTGGGGGGGGTGGGAGATGGGGTCCCTGGGGTGCTTTTGGGGGTGCAGGGGTGGGGAATGGGGTCCCTGGGGTGCTTTTGGTGTGCAGGGATGGGAAATGTGGTCCCTGGGGTGCTTTTGGGGGTGCAGGGTGGGAGATGGGGCCTTTGAATGATTTGGGGTTGCTGGAGTGGGAAATGGGGGTCCCTGTGTGTACTGCCAGGCCTGGGGGGGCACGGCTGGGGTCTGTGAGGTGACCCCAAGGCAGGTCCCCAGTTGACCTCCCCCCGCACCGGCAGCCGATGTGATGGACCAGGCGTCGCTGTGGCCCCCGATGTACCCGGGCCGGGGTCCCGGTGCCCACCTGCAGCACACCGGGCAGCTGCCCGTGTACCCGCGCTCGCAGTTCCTGCGCCAGCAGGAGCTCTACGCCCTGCAGCAGCAGCAGCGGGCGGCGCAGGCCCTCGAGATCCAGCGCCAAGCGCACGTCCAGGTACCCGCGGGGCTGGGGGGCTGAGGGGGGCTGGGATGGGGGGCTGGATTGAGGTTGGGGTGTAAGGTGGTGCTATGGGGCTGGGGTGTGGGATATGGGGTTGGATGTGGGGCTGGGGTGTGGGATATGGGGCTGGGGTGTGGGATGTGGGGCTGGGGTGAGGGATATGGGGCTGGGGTGTGGGATATTGGGGTTGGATGTGGGGCTGGGGTGTGGGATGTGGGGCTGGGGTGTGGGATATGGGGTTGGATGTGGGGCTGGGGTGTGGGATGCGGGGCTGGGGTGCGAGATGCTGCTGTGTGGGATGCAGGGCAGGGGGATGCCAGGCTGGGATGCGGGGCAGGGACCAGGGTGTGGGGCAGGGCTGTGGGGCTGGCGTGTCTGACCCCGTGTGTCCCCACAGCGGAAGGCAGAGGAGCAGCCCCTGGAGCTGGAGGACGGGGGTCCCGAGAAGCCCCTCAAACCCTCCCACAAAGCAGTTGCCTTAAACCCCCCGGCCAAGGGCCTGTCCTCGGCGCCCCCCGGGCCCCCCAAGCTGTCCCCTTGCTGCCACTCTCCGGCCCTGCGGCACCCGGCCAAGTGCCCGCTGGCTCTCCCCGCCGCCCCCTGCACTTTACCCGTCTGCCCCGCCGCCAGCTCCGCCGTGGCCCCCCGCTCGCCCGCTGCCAGCCCCCTGCCCGTCCAGAGCAAGGGCAGCGACGGCGAGGACAAGCGGGGAGAGGGACAGCCCCCCCACCACTACCCCAAGTCGCTGGAGCCAGGTAGGACCCGGGCGTGGGGCGGCGAGGAGGAGGCGGGTGGCGGTGACATCTGGGGGTCCCCTCTGAGCATCACCCGCCTCCCCGCAGACCTGCCCCCCGGGTACCGCTACCCCGCCGCCCCCGTGGGCTTCTCGGAGGCGCAGTCGGAGCCGGCCGACCCCGCCACGCTGCACGCTGCCCCGCCGCCCGCCGAGCCCGAGCAGTCCCGCACCTTCAGCCCCCCCGGGGAGGCGCTGCAGGAGCCCCCCCCCGAGGGCACCATGGCCGAGGGTCCCGGGGCGCTGCTGCACCGCCACCACCTCCTCCTCGCCCCCGGAGCCCTGTGCGGGGAGCGGGGCGCAGGCACGGAGGAGCGGGGAGCGGTGCCCTTCGGGGTGTGCCGGGAGGTGGCACCGGGGGGGCTGGAGCAGAGCCCGCAGGAGCAGCAGCGCCCGGTGCCTGTCGGGGGGGGCTCCCCGCTGCCCCCCGCCATGGAGGAGGAGGAGGAGGAGGAGGAGGAGGGTGACAGCGAGGGCTCGGAGCCAGAGGGGAGCTATGAGGAGGAGGAGGAGGAGGGCGCTGGTCCCGGCGGGCGGCAGCGCTGCCCGGGTGGGCTGGAGATGCTGATCGCCGCTGGCATCGACCTGGGGGAGCTGCCAGCGCTGGGGTCACCCGGGGACACCTCCCCAGATCCCCCCTCGCCTGCCCCCCGCGCCTCGGGGATCCCCGGCATCGCCCTGCTCAGCGAGCTCGCCGACCTGGAGCTGCGCCGCCGCCGCTGCGACCTGGCCCGGGAGGGTGAGTGACTCTGGTGTCCCCGGTGCCCTGTCCTCCCAGTGTCCCCAGCACCCTGTCCTCACGGCATCCCCAGTGCCCTGTCCCCTGGTGTCCCTAGGTGTCTGCCGGTGTCCCTGGTGCCCTGTCCTCACGGTGTTCTCCGGTGTCCTCTGGCATCCCTGGTGCCCTGTCTCCCCAGTGTCCCCAGTTGTCCCTGGTGCCCTATCCTCCCAGTGTTCTCTGGTGTCCCCTGCTGTCCCCAGCACCCTGTCCCCGCAGCGTCCCCCCCCTGCCTGCGGTACCCCCTTGCCCATGGGGTGTGCCATGGGGCAGCACACGAGCTGCTGGCAGCACTGGGGACCGTGCGTGGTGTCGGTGCAGGTGCTGTGCATGCGTGTGACCCAGGGTGGCACGTGTGCCAGCATGCGGTGCGGTGTGGGGTGCAGTGCCCCGCTCGCCGCCCAGGGCTGTCCCCAGGGCTCTGCTCCAGTGCTGGCTCCAGGCAGGCGCCGGGATTCCCTCCCGGCTCGGCTTCCCCAGGGAATCCTGGGGGCCCCAGCGGGGGGAAGGCCATGTCCTGGCGCGTCCCCAGCGCGTGCTCGGTGCTGCCCGTGACGCCGTGGGGCGGGGGGGGTGGCTGTGGGGCCCCCCTCCCCTCCGCTCACCCCACCGCCCATGTGGGGTGCGTCATCGCGTCCCTCCCAGCCCGCCCTTGGCTCCGCTGGACGATGAGTTCATCGCTGGCCGCCACCGCGCGCCCGGCACCGGCCCCCCCGGGGACACCGGCCATGCTGCGCACGCAGCGCCGCGGTCACCCCCTGCCTGACCCCACGGCCACCACCCCGCTCATGCATGCCACCCCATGGCACCCCCTGCCCCACAGACCCCCCCCCTCACCCCATGCAGCCCCGGTGCCACCGTGGCATCAGTGTGCTGTCACTGGGGCGGCGCGGGGGCCTGGGATGTGTCCCACGCTGTCCTCGCTGACCCCCCATCCCCTCCCCGCAGGGGAGGACGAGGACCTGCTGGCCTTCAACCTGCAGAACCTGGCCACGGTGGCGGCCGCCTGGTCGCTGGTGGAGGCGGCCAGCCGGGAGGGCAGCCCCCCCGTGCTCAGCCCCCTGCCCGCCTCCCCGCCGCCCCGCGCCCGCGTCCCCCGCCGCAAGTACACCTGGACACCCAAAACCAAGGCCGTGAGTGTCTGCTCCAGCCGGGGCGGGAGGTGGGATGAGTTGTGCCCGTTCTCAGCCAGCTTCTCCCCCACCCCCGGCCCCCCCAGGTTTGTCCCCTGAAGGCGGCCATTGAGCAGCTCAACACGCAGGAGGTGGAGGTGCGGATGCGGCTGGCCGAGCTCCAGCGCCGCTACAAGGAGAAGCAGCGGGAGCTGGTGAAGCTGCAGAGGCGACACGACCACGAGTATGTCCCCGTCCCCATCCCATTTGGGTCCCAAGACTGGGGGATGGGAGGGGGAGCAGGGGGGAGGTGCCCTCCGCTGAGCCAGACAGCAGTGACGGTCACTGGTGCGATGAGTTTGGGCCCGTCCTCAGCCCGGCTCGGCGGAGGGGCACGGCCTGCGGTGGCCGCGCGGCTCAGGGTGCCCCCGGTCTTGCCGCGGCTGCAGGCGTGACGAGAGCTCCCGGAGCCCGGCGCGGCGTGGCCCGGGGCGGCCGAGGAAGCGCAAGCACTCCAGCACGCTGGGCAGGGCCGAGAGCCGCAAGGTCAAGTGAGTGACCGGCACCACGTGCCCTCCTTGTCCCCAGGGATGGGGCCACCAGCCCTGCTCGGGGGGTCTGGCTGTACCACCATGGGGGTGGCAGTGCTCAGGGTCACCCCGCTGCATCCCCCCATCATCAGCAGCAGCCACGTTGCAGCGTGGGGGTCCAAACGCTCGCTCCGGCGCGCTCCCGCTTGCTCTGGGTGACATCCCGGTGTCCCCCCCTCGCCGGAGCAGCGTTCCGTGACAGCCCCTTTATCTGCGCCGTATGAAGCCATCGGTCACGCTGCAGCGGCGCCGGGCGCTGCTGGCGCTGGGTTATTGCCCATTAACCGCCCGGCGCAGCCATAATTGTCCTTCTCCGCCACAAATTGCCTCTCCCGACAGGGCCGTTTGCATAAATCCTCCCCGCGAGCCCAAACACGCTTGGAGCGCGCGGCCCCCGGCCCCCCCGGTGAAATCTGCGCTAAATGGGGCCTTCAATTAAGACGGAGAGGAAGGGGGAAAAAAAAATTAATCTCTGGGTTTTATGTCACAAACCATTAGTGAGAGAGGGAAGGTTATGGGGGGCGGGGGGAGAGGGGGAGCCGGCAGCTGGTGGTGGCTGGGGGGGTGCAGGATCCATCCTGGGGTGCAGGATCCATCCCAGGGGGGGCGGGATCCAGGTAGGGTGCAGGATTGATCCGAGGGGTGCAGGACCTGGCTGGGGGTGCAGGATAGATCCAGGGTGTGTGAGATAAATCTGGGGGTGCAGGACCAATTCAGGAGGTGTGGGATCCAGGCAGGGTGCAGGATCCATCCCAGGGGATGCAGGATCCATCCTGGGGGTGCAGGCTCCATCCTGGGGGTGCGAGCTCTATCCCGGGGAGCACTGTGCCCACGCCGCGCTCCCCGCCAGGGCGGTGAAAACCAGCCTGTCCCTGCTGTGTGCCGAGCTGCGGGGGGACCCCGAGCCCAAGAAGAAGAGGAGCAAGCTGGCCGAGGCAGCGTTCGGCGGCCTCAAGGGCTCCCCGGTGAGTGCAGACCCCCGCCAGCAAACGGCCCCCGCGGTCCAGGGGAGTCCTGGTCCCCTCCTGAGTCTCCCTCTGCCCCCAGGAGAAGGTGCGGTGCAAGAAGAGCGGAGCGCAGGGCAAGCTGGGCTGCAAGGTGGCTCACAAGGTGTCGCAGCTGAAGCAAAAGGTGAAGAGCAAAGGGCTCCCCGCTGGCATCAGCCCCTTCCGCCGGAAAGACCCCAACCCCGGCGGCCGCATCCAGAAGAAGCTGTCCCGGCCCAAGAGCTCCAAGGCCACCAAGTACCAGGCACAGGACCCCGACCCCCGTCAGCCAGCGGGCTTCAAAGGCAAGGCTGGCATGGGGCTGGGGTCTGGCGTGGGGCTGGGGTACAGGGTCTGGGATGGGGATGGGGGTCTGGGGTCCGGAATGGGGCTGGGGTGTGGGGTTTGGGATGGGGCTGCTGGTACAGGGTCTGGGACGGGGATGGGGTACAGGGTCCGGTCCAGGGCAGGGAGTGTGGGATCCAGCACGGGGATGGGGGTGCAGAGTGGGTGCTGGTGGGTGCCTCCAGCTGCAGGTGTGGGGGGGCTGGCTTGTGCCAGGGGGTCCTGCAGGGGGCGGAGAGCACCCCCAAGCCCACCCCATCCTGTGTGGGGAAGCAGCATCCCCCCAGGCATGGCGGGGGGTGCACGGGGGTCCCTCATTGCTGCCCCTTCCTCTCGCAGATGACCATGACGGGGACACAGACAGTGAGGATGGTGACGACGAGCCGGGCTTGTCCCTGCTGCCCGCGGTGCCCGTGGCCGTGCTCGGACCCTCCCCGTCCTCCGTGGTGAAGATGGAGGCCAACGAGAAGGCGAAGAAGAAGAAGGAAAGGCAGGGACTGCTAGGTAAGAGGGGGTGACGGGGGGGCACACGGCGGGTGGACACTCCCCGGGTGCACTCGGGGTGTCCTGAGCCCCGTGTGCCCCCCGCAGGGCCCTGCCGCCTCGGCAGCCCCGAGGGCGAGGTGAAGATCAAGCGGCGGGCGGGGAAGCCGGGCACGGGGAAGCTGGAGAAGGTGCCGGCGCGGCGGAAGGCGGGCGGCTGCGAGGACGGCGGCAAGAAGAAGCTGAAGGCCAAGGCCAAGGACAGCCTTAGGGCAGCGGCCCCCAGCGGCCCCAGCGCCACGGCCCCCCCCGGCAGCCTCTTCGGTGGCACCGACCCCCGGCACTTCGGGACGAGGGACGAGGGGGCTCGCCTGGCCAGCGAGAGGCTGAAGAAGGCGACGCGCAAGAGCAAGGCGCTGCAGTCGGCCCTGAGGGTGAGTGCTGGGGGGCAGAGGGTGGGGGGCACCCAAGGGACCAGAGGGTGCTGGTGGGGCTGGGGGTGTCGATGGGACCGTGGGGATGGGGGCTCTGATGGGACCGTGGGGCACAGAGGGGTGGGTGCAGGGGCTGGGGGGGCTCCAATGGGACCGTGGAGTGTGGAGGGATGGGTGCAGGGGCTGGGGGGGCTCCAATGGGACTGGGGGGGCTCCAATGGGACCGTGGAGGGATGGGTGCAGGGGCTGGGGGCGCTGCTGGGGGCTGTGGGGGCTCCAATGGGACCCCCCCTCCTGCAGCGGAAGAACGGGGCGCTCTCGCTGGCCCTCTCCCCCCGGAGCGCCAAGACCATCCTCAGCAAGGGCAAGAAGCTGGCCAAGGTGAAAAGCAAAGTGGGCACCAAGCAGGTGAGAGGTGGGGGCCAGACCCTCACCCCAACACAGCCCGCCCCCCGTGCCCCCCCCCCACCCTGAGCCCCCTGTCCCGCAGTGCAAGGGCCGGGCGGTCAGCAAGCTGCTGGAGAGCTTCACCGTGGAGGACGACTTTGACTTTGACGACAACAGCAGCTTCTCGGAGGAGGAGGAGGAGGGCGGGGGGGGTGGGTGTGCGGCGGGGGGGGCACGCCGCTCCCCCCTGCCCCACGCCTGCGCCATCCAGAAGGAGGATCTGCGGGACGGGCTGCACATCCTCATCCCCAAGGAGGACAGTCTGCTCTACGCCGGCAGCGTCCGCACCATCCAGCCCCCCGATATGTGAGTGGGGGCCCAGGGGGGGTCTGGACCATGGGGGGGGGTGGGCTGGGTGCTGAGCCCCCCCTCTGTGCCCCCCCTCCCCAGCTACAGCATCATCATCGAGGGCGAGCGGGGCAATCGGCAGCGCATCTACTCGCAGGAGCAGCTGCTGCAGGAGGCGGTGAGCGGGGTGGGGGTCCTGGGGGGGTCCCCAGGATCGGGGGGACACATCCCACAGGGCCCAACACGCCGTTTCCACGCAGGTCCTCGATGTCCAGCCGCAGTCACGCCGCAGCCTCCCGCCGGGCACCCGCGTCTGCGCCTACTGGAGCCAGAAATCCCGGTGCCTCTACCCAGGGAACGTGGTGCGAGGTGAGGAGCGGCCACTGGTGGGGCGGGGGGGGATGTCGGGGACCCCCACCCACCCCAACAGCCCTCCCCGTGCCGCAGGCTCCTCCAGCGACGAGGAGGAGGATGACCCCGAGGCGGTGATGGTGGAGTTCGATGACGGGGACACGGGGCACATCGCCGTCTCCAACATCCGCCTGCTGCCCCCCGACTTCAAGATCCAGTGTGAGGGACTGGGGGGGCTGTGGGGGGAGTGGGGGGGACATGGGGGGCAGTGGGGCTGACCTTGACCCCGTGCTCTGCCCGCAGGCACCGAGCCGTCCCCCGCGCTGCTGGTCTCCAGCTCCTGCCGGCGGACGAAACGGTCGTGTGGCGACGTGCCCCCCCCGGGCGAGCTGCCCCCCGGCCTCTGCCCCGACCGCCGCGACCCCGAGCCCCCCAAGAGCTCGGGCAGGAAGGCAGCGGGCAAGGAGAAAAGTGGTACGGGGCGGGGGGGCACCCGTGGACCACCCTCCCCTGGGGTGCCCAAGGGGGGCAGCACTGGCAGTGCTGGTGTGAGGGGTGGTGGGATGTGGGAAAGGGGCTGGGGTGGAGGCGTGAGGGAGGATAGGAAGCAGGGATGCGGGCAGGGAAATAGGAATACAGGCTGGGAAACGGGAATACAGGCTGGGAAATGGGAATACAGGCAGGGAAATGGGAATACAGGCTGAGAAACGGGAATACAGGCTGGGAAGCAGGGATGCGGACAAGGATGCAGGCAAAGAAGCAGGCAGGGATGCAGGCAGGGAGAGGATGCAGGGAAGGACAGGGTGCAGGGGCTTGGGAGCAGGGTTTTCTGGGATGCAGGTGGGATGCAGGGGTTGGGAGCGGGGTGTTCCGGGCTGCAGGGAGGGGTCAGGGCTGGGGATGGAGAACAGGGCAGGCACAGGACACTGTGGTGACGGGGAGCAGAGATGGGGCTGCAGGGAAGGACGCGCAGGGATGGGGACTGTTCTGGAGCATCCGTCTGTCCATCCGTCCGTCCGTCCGCAGCCACCACCCCCTCCTGACCCCCGTTTCCCCCCAGGCAAAGCCATGGAGATGCTGTCGGGCGTGAAGGTGCCGGCGCTGGGCGAGCCCTTCCCGGGGCGGCGCGGGGGGCCCCTGCTGAGCTGGTCGGCGGTGGCACAGACGAAGCGGAAGGCGGCGAGCAAAGGCACGGCCGTGCTGCAGAACCTCTTCCAGGTCAACGGCAGCGCCAAGAAGCTGCGGGCCAAAGAGACCATCTTCCCCGTGCACCACCACCACCACCACCACCTCGCCACCCCCGTCTTCGGCAACGCCTTCGGCGCCGACTCCTTCAGCCGCATCGCCAGCTCCTACGCCTCCTTCGGGGCCGGCGCCGGGCTGGTGCTGCCCGCTGCCCAGAAGCTCCTGCGCGCCAAGAAAGCCGAGCGGCTGGAGGCGGAGATGGGCCGGAGCGGGCGGAGGAGGGCGGGCAGCGAGTACCTGGTCAAGCTGGACCACGAAGGGGTGACGTCCCCCAAGAATAAGAACTGCAAGGCGCTGCTGCTGGCCGAGAAGGACTTTGGGGCCAAGCTGGAGCGGCCGCTGGCCACCCACGGCTACGGCCACGCGGTGCTGGCCGGCAAGGAGAGGAAGGGGCGAGCGGCCGTGCACCCGCTGCCCGTGGGGCTGGCGCTGCGCAAGTACTCGGGCCAGGCAGAGTTCGCTCTGAACTGCGACAGTGACTGCCACAGCTCCTACTCGGACATGGATGAGGACGAGGACGTGGGCGCCGACGTCCCCTCGCGCTTCATGACGCGCCTCTCCGTGTCCTCCTCTTCCTCGGGCTCTTCCACCTCCTCCAGCTCGGGCTCCGGCTCCACCTCCAGCCTCTGCTCCTCCGACAACGAGGATTCCTCCTACAGCTCCGAGGACGAGGACTCGGCGCTGCTGCTCCAGACCTGCCTGTCCCACCCGGTGCCGGCGCTGCTGGCACAGCCCGACGCCCTGCGCTCCAAGAGCGGCGCCCCGCAGCGCTGCTTCCTCGCCAAGGCCGCCGCCGCCGGCCCCAAGGCCAAGCTCAAGCGCAGGGACGCCCTCAGCTTCGCCAAAGCCAAAGAGTTCTCCCGGCGGCAGCGCCTGCCCTCGGTGGAAAACCGGCCAAAGATCTCCGCCTTCCTGCCCGCGCGCCAGCTCTGGAGGTGGTCGGGGAACCCCACGCAGGTACGGACGGCGCCTGGCACGGGCGCCCGCCGCTCGGCACGGCCCCGGGAGGAGTGGGGACAGCAGCTGGGGGCAGGGGCACGGGTGGAGGTGCAGGGGTGAATGGTGGGGTGCATGGCAGGGTGTGTGGGTCCATGGTGGGGTGTGTGGGTGCATGGCAGGGTGCATGGGTGCATAGCTGAGTGTATGGGTGCATGGTGGGGTGCATGGCAAGGTGCCTGGGTGCACAGTCGGGTGTGTGGGGCATGGCCATGGGCACATGGGTGCAGTTGCAGGGTGCACGGGTGCACAGTGGGGAGTCTGGGGTGCAGCACAGGGCACTGGGTACAGCGGTGGTGGCACAGGGCAGGGTGCCCACAGGGTGCCCGGGTGCTGCAGGAGCATCCCACCCGGCATTGCTGGCAGGGTGGGTGCAGGCAGGGTTGGGGGTGGGGTCCACGTGCCACCCTTGACCCTGTGTCACCCCCTCCAGCGGCGGGGCATGAAGGGCAAAGCGCGGAAGCTGTTCTACAAGGCGATCGTGCGGGGGAAGGAGACGCTGCGCGTGGGCGACTGCGCCGTGTTCCTCTCGGCCGGGCGGCCCCACCTGCCCTACATCGGCCGCATCGAGAGCATGTGGGAGTCCTGGGCCAGCAACATGGTGGTCAGGGTCAAGTGGTTCTACCACCCCGAGGAGACCAAGCTGGGCAAGCGGCAGAGCGACGGCAAGGTGAGGGGTGGGCGTGGGGGGGGACACGGGGAAGGGGCACGCTGGGGAGGGGCACACCAGGGACATGGCACACCAGGGACGTGGCACACCAGGGATATGGCACACCAGGGACGTGGCACACCAGGGACATGGCACACCAGGGATATGGCACACAAGGGACATGGCACACCAGGGAGGGATCACAGCGGGGAGAGGTGGCAGCCGGTGACATGGTGTTGTCCCCTGCAGAACGCCCTGTACCAGTCGTGCCACGAGGACGAGAACGACGTGCAGACCATCTCCCACAAGTGCCAGGTGGTGGGGCGGGAGCACTACGAGCAGATCACCCGCGGCAAGAAGTACCAGGACCGCCAGGACCTCTATTACCTGGCGGGCACCTACGACCCCACCACTGGCCGGCTGGTCACCGCCGAGGGGGTCCCCATCCTCTGCTGACCCCCCCAACCCCACGCATGGGAAAGGAGGGGGACAGGGACAGGCAGCCCCCCACCACCCCATGTGTCCCCTCCGCCACGGGGTCGGTTATGCAAAGCCCTGGGGTGGCTGGGGACGTTGGGGGGGGACAGATGGGGACACAGGGGGGGGCCACGCGTGGGGGGGTCCCCTAGAAGCCATATTTCCCGAGTACCTCTGACTGTTTGCCAGCAGGTGAAGCAGAAATCAGGTGTGTTCTTCTATTTATTTTGCGTGTAAATATTGTATTTCTTCCGGGGAAGTTTTATGGAAAACAGAGAAATGAACAAAACAAACAAACAAACAAAAAAAACCCCACAAAAAAACCCCAAAAAACCCACAAAAACACCCCAAAAAAATTAATAATAATATGGAGGGGGGAGCGGGGGGGGGGGGGGGGGGTCCGTTTCAGTGCACTGTGTCCCCCAGCCTGGCTGGGACAAGGACAGCGGGGGGGGGTCTGTATATAGGGGGGCCGTGGTGGCATGGCGGGGGGCTCGGGCACGGTGGTGGGGTGGTGTGGGGGGGTTTGGGGGGGGGGGTCACCCCACTCCCCTCCCCCCCTCCTCCCCACGGGGGTCCCCACCGCCACCACCCGGCCCCAGTGCAATAGCGGGGTGAGCGCGGTGGCGGAGGACGCTGGCCCGTCCCGCCGAGCCCCCCCCAGTGCCCCCCAGTGTAAATGTGTACAGGGTCGCGCGGCGGCGGCGGGGGCTTTTCTGGTGTAAACACTAAAAACCACAAAACCAGGCAAAAAACAGCAAAATACATTAAAAAAAAAAAAAAACAGGAAAAAGACTTAAAAAAAGGGTTAAAAACACCAAGGTTTTCTGGCAGCGAGCTCCGTGTAAAGGCCTTTTAGTATGGAACTTTTTTATTGATAACTTGGCTTATGAATAAATATATGAACCAGTGCTGCCCTGCCTCAGTTTCCCTCCTGCAGGGGAAGGGGGATGGGAAAGGGAAGGGAAAGGGGAAGGGGATGGGGAAGGGGCAGAGGAAGGGGAAGGGACAGGGGCAGGGGAAGGGGCAGAGAGAAGAAGGGGAAGGGAAGGGAAGGGAAGGGAAGGGAAGGGAAGGGAAGGGAAGGGAAGGGAAGGGAAGGGAAGGGAAGGGAAGGGAAGGGAAGGGAAGGGAAGGGAAGGGAAGGGAAGGGAAGGGAAGGGAAGGGAAGGGAAGGGGCAGAGGAAGGGGCAGAGGAAGGAGAAGGGGAAGGGGAAGGAGCAGGGGAAGGGGAACGGGAAGGGGAAGGGGAAGGGGCAGGGGAAGGGGAAGGGGAAGGGAAGGGAAGGGGAAGGGGAAGGAGCAGGGGAAGGGGAAGGGGAAGGAGAAGGGGAAGGGGAAGGGGAAGGGGAAAGAGCAGGGGAAGGGGAAGGAGCAGGGGAAGGAGCAGGGGAAGGGAAAGGGGAAGGAGCAGGGGAAGGGGAAGGGGAAGGGGAAGGGGAAGGAGCAGGGGAAGGGGAAGGGGAAGGGGAAGGGGAAGGGGAAGGGGAAGGGGAAGGGGAAGGGGCATTGGAGCGCTCTCACCCCACGTGGGGGCAGACGGCCAGGCAGCTCTCGCACGCCATTGGTCGGTCCCGCAGCCAACCCGAGGGTGCCGGGATGCTGAGCCCGGCTCCCATTGGCTGGCGGGGAGCCCCATTGTTCTCACCACCTGGCTCCCTTAACCCCTTCCCTCCCGCGGCAGGCGGTGTGCAACGGGGGGGGGGGGGGGGGGTGATGGGAACGGGGGGGTGTAATGGGGACACAGGGGCCGAGAGGGGCCTCCTGACCACCCCGGCCCCGGGACCCCTCCCCGCGCACCGGGACCCCCCCCCGGTGCCCGCTGAGCTGAGGCCGCGCACACTCGTGTCGTGCTGCGGAGCGGTGCTGCCCCCCGGCGGCCGCCACCGGCCGGGAGAGACCCTCGGGGCGGGGGGACAGAAGGACAGAGGGACGGATGGCCGGGCAAGGGGAGGGACAGAGGGACGGATGCAGGGACGGATGGACAGCCAGACAGACGTATGGAAGGAGGGATGGACAGACAGACAGCTGGAAGGAGGGACAGCCAGACAGACGTATGGAAGGAGGGATGGACAGACAGACAGCTGGAAGGAGGGACAGCCAGACAGACGTATGGAAGGAAGGATGGATGGACAGACAGACAGCTGGAAGGAGGCCGGACGGACTGCTGGAGGGCTGGAAGGATGGCTGGACAGACGGACGGACGGATGCGGGTATGGATGGACGGACAGATGGGGGGGTACAGGGCAGGACAGACGGACAGACAGACAGGTGGCGGGAGGGATGGGCAGGCAGCTGGGTGCCCAGAGGGCTGGATGGACAGACGGACAGCCAGACGGACAGCTGGGTGGGTGTGGGGGGCACTGGCTAGTGGAGTGCTGCGGGGCGGGTGTCCCCAGGGGTGGGGACAGTGCTGGGGGGCACCCAGAGCCCCCCACCCACGCTGGGCCTGACCCCAGGCTGGGCTGTGTCCCCCTGGCACGGGGCACTCGCTGGCACACACAGCCACAACCCCCTCCCTGTCACCCCCTCTGCCACCTCCAAATCGACACTGGGGACACGCGGTGGCCCTGGCACAGAGGTGATGGTGACCCTGTGGCCGCTGCTTGTCCCCTCATATCGGTGCCACCCCACCGAGGGGGCTGCTCCAGCTGCCAGCGTGGCTCCAGGGCTTGAATGTGGGCAAGGATGGGATGGAGATGCTTTAGGGACACTTTGGGGACAGCCAGGCAGTGGTGCACCATGTGACACACTGGGAGGCCACAACATGACACACCAGCCTCGTGTCACCATGGCATCCCTCACCAGTGAGCAGAAGGGCCTCAGGATAGTGCTGGCACTGCTTCGTGCCACCCCAGCACCCCCACGTGTGGCAGCCAGTGTCCTTGTGGCACCACAATGCCCACCCTGAGTGGGCACCGCACCCCAGCCCTACTGCACACCCCGCTCCTGGGTGACAGATGTGCCACCGTCGCCTGTGGCAGTGCCAGGGGAGGGGACAGAGGAGCCAGGCCTGTGGTGGAGAACCAGCTGGGTACCAGGAGGAGATGGCACCCAGTGCCAGGCAGCTCAAGGATGGGACCCAGAGCACTGGGGACGCACTGTGGCACTCACCACACCAGGGGCAGCTGTGACAAACCCCTTCCCATGGCACCCCCAGAGCTGGGCCAGGACCAGGTGAGGGGCAGGGACACCACCCATCACCCCCTCCATCCCTCTCACCTCCCCTGGCACCCAAACACCCCTTTTGGTGTCCCAAACACCCCATTTTTGGCCCCCCCAAACACCCCCATTTTGCACACACACACCCCCCCAGCACCCCATCATAGCTTCACCACCACCTCTGTGCCACCCCCCCCACACACAGGGGGTCTAGAGTTTTTCTCCTGTTTTATTTCCTTACACAATGATGTCTTTGTTTTTATCGGGCATTCCACAATTTCTTTACCTTTCCAAGCTGCTTTTGGCCCAGGTTTATGCTTTCCCTACGCTCCATGGGAGAACATTAAGGCAACGTACAAAAAAAGAAAGAAACCCAAAAAAAAAAAAAAAACTTACATAAATTAAAACAACAATTTACAGGTGTCAATGCCAAAGATTTCTGCAAGTGACTTCAGCGCCCGGGGGAGGTTTTGGGGGGGTTTTTTGGGGGGGGATGAGTGGTTCTAAGGCTCGGACGCGATATGCTGTGGGTTTTTTTCCCCAAACCTTTGCAGCGCCCAAGTGAATTCTCTGTGGAGCTCCCTGCCAGCCTCAAGGGGAAATCTGGAATATTCCATGCGGTTAACAACAAGTCTGGCTTCAAACAATACCCCAGGGAACAGGGGGTTGCTGTAGGGGGCCGCCCCTGTGCGGGGAGAGTGGGGTCTGCAGAGAGCACTGCAGGTGGGCACTGAGGGAAACGCTTAAAACTCTTTAATAAGGTCAAAAAAAAAAAATTAAAAAAGAAAAATCAATCGGGTGAGCCCCCTCTGGCGCCGACAGTGGGTACAGACTCAACCAAAGGGTGACATTTCTTGGAATCGAAATGAAAAATAAAGAAAAAAAAAATAAAGAAATCAAAAAAAGGCTTATTCCAGTTTGCTGAGGCTAGCGTGAGGTGTATGGGTTTGCCTGGGCAAACATACACTGGGGGGAGAGAGGTGGGGCGGCGGGCGCGGGGCCCAGAGTCCGTTTTAGAAGCATTTACGGTGGACGATGGAAGGGCCGGACTCGTCGTACTCCTGCTTGCTGATCCACATCTGCTGGAAGGTGGAGAGGGAGGCCAGGATGGAGCCCCCGATCCACACCGAGTACTTGCGCTCCGGCGGGGCGATGATCTGCGGGAGGAGAGCAGTGGTGAGGCCGGGGTGTCCTCCGCCACCCCCCCAGACAGGCTGTGACCCCCCACTAAGCAGAGTGGTTTCTTACCTTGATCTTCATGGTGCTGGGTGCCAGGGCTGTGATCTCCTTCTGCATGCGGTCAGCAATGCCGGGGTACATGGTGGTGCCCCCCGAGAGCACCGTGTTGGCGTACAGGTCCTTCCTGATGTCCACGTCACACTTCATGATGGAGTTGAAAGTGGTCTCGTGGATGCCACATGACTCCATGCCTGGGGGGGCAAGAAGAGTTGTGGGCTCGTTAGCACACATGCAACACCTCATTTCGGTCTCATCAACCCCACAGCCCCCCAGAATGGTGGCAGCATCGCCCTGCCCCACACCTACCCAGGAAAGAGGGCTGGAAGAGGGCTTCTGGACACCTGAACCTCTCGTTGCCGATGGTGATGACCTGTCCGTCAGGCAGCTCGTAGCTCTTCTCCAGGGAGGAGGAGGAGGCAGCGGTGGCCATCTCCTGCTCGAAGTCCAGGGCGACGTAGCACAGCTTCTCCTTGATATCACGGACAATTTCCCTTTCGGCCGTGGTGGTGAAGCTGTAACCCCTTTCTGTCAGGATCTTCATGAGGTAGTCTGTCAGGTCACGGCCGGCCAAGTCCAGGCGCAGGATGGCGTGGGGCAGAGCGTAACCCTCGTAGATGGGCACGGTGTGGGTGACACCGTCCCCGGAGTCCATAACAATCCCAGTGGTACGGCCGGAGGCGTAGAGGGACAGCACAGCCTGGATAGCCACGTACATGGCTGGGGTGTTGAAGGTCTCAAACATGATCTGGAAGGAAGAGAAAATAATTAATTAGCACAGAGTAACGAGGTGGGTCGCTGGCAACCGTGTTAGAACACGCATGCTGGCATGCAAAAAATAAAGAAAACAAACGGTGTGTGAAGGAAAAAGGCAAAGAATGCAGGCAGAAACACAAATGAAAGAAACCTGAGGCGTCAGGGGAGAAATGCCACGAGTACAGAGCCCTGAAAATGTTGGGAAAAGACAAAAAAAATAAGAGACTGAGGTTTAAGATGCGGTAACAAAAGGTGTTTGTGGGTGGGGGCGGCGGGCGAGCAGGGGTACCTGCGTCATCTTCTCTCTGTTGGCCTTGGGGTTGAGGGGGGCCTCGGTCAGCAGGACGGGGTGCTCCTCAGGGGCCACCCGCAGCTCGTTGTAGAAGGTGTGGTGCCAAATCTTCTCCATGTCATCCCAGTTGGTGACGATGCCGTGCTCGATGGGGTACTTCAGGGTGAGGATACCCCTCTTGCTCTGCGCCTCGTCCCCCACGTAGCTGTCTTTCTGCCCCATGCCCACCATCACACCCTGCGGAGAGCACAACACTGAGTCACCGACCGTCACCGCCACCGCCGCCCCGCTCCACCCTGCCCTCCCCGGCCTCCCTGCCCGCCTACCTGGTGCCGGGGGCGACCGACGATGGAGGGGAACACAGCGCGGGGGGCGTCGTCCCCGGCGAAACCGGCCTTGCACATACCGGAGCCATTGTCGATGACGAGGGCGGCGATCTCCTCTTCCATGGCGGAGGTTCTGGGGGCGAGGGGCGGTCCCAGTCAGCGGACGCGGTCCCGTCCGCCCAGGCCCCGGTCACCGTGGCCCAGCGCGCCCGCTCCCCCCGCCTCCCCCGCCATTTGAATCTCCCGCTCGCTGACGTCACCGCCGCCCCACCAATCACAGCGCGCCGCCCCACCAATCACGCTCCGCCGCCCCACCAATCACAGCGCGCCCTCCCGCACACCCAGCCGCGCGCTCCGGCGGGCGAGACCATTCCACCGCCACGGGGGAGCGGGGCCGGGGGGCGGGGGGGGACGGGACCACCACAGCCCGCCCCGGGCAGGACGGAGCCCACCGCCTGCCCCCCTCTCCCGGGGGCTGCAGGGGAAAGGGGCGGTGGGGGCGCGGGCCACGCCCCGCGGTGCGGCGGGGCCGGTGCGGTACCTGTGCGGGGGAAGCTGCTCTCGGCGCTGGGTAGACGGTGTCGCCTGGTCCGCTGCCGCCGGCTGAGTGAGACCGTCCGGCTGCCCGCCCCGCGCTTTTATACCCAGGGGGCGATAGCCCCACCCACCCGGCCGAGAAGATCGCCATATATGGAGATCTTTCAGAAACACGCGTTCTCATTGGTTGGCGCGGCCCCGGCCACGTGGGTCGGCTGCCGGGCTGCCCCCGCCCCACAGCACCCCGGAACCTGCATGGGGCAAGGGGGGGGGGGGCGACCCCCGGGCCTGGTTGGGACCCCCGGCAGCACCGGGTACCCCCCGGCACCGCCCGGTTCCCCTCGGCTAGCGCTCGGCCCCCGCGGGCCCGGCCGGGCCTGGTCCTGCACCCCCAGGGTGGCCCCGGGTACCCCCCCCGGCCACCCCCCGGGAGGTGTGTGCACCCCAACCCCGGTGCGTGCACCCCAACCCCGGTGCGTGCACCCCAACCCCGGTGTCTGCTCCCCACCAGTGCCACCGAGCCCCCTGGGTGCCCACCACCCCGCTGGCAGCACCACCCGGCCCTGGGGATGGCATCCCCCAGGGGCACCCCCTGTTTCACCCCAGGGAGAGCCCCCCCTCCCCACAGCGGGCACCCCCTGCTCCCGCAGCCCCCCCAGACCCCGCCGGCCTGGGGCCCTCCTCCTGACCCAGCCCCCTGGTTTGTCAGGGGGTGCCATGGGCTGTGCACCCCACACTGCTGCTGGGTGGCATGGGCGTGGGGCACAGCAGAGCACCGTGATGGAGACCCCTGTGCCATGCGGGGTGGCCGCACACCCCGGCAGCTACCCGAGCCACGCCAGGTAGCCATGAACCACGCCAGGTGAACCATGAGCCATGCCAGGTAACCATGAGCCGTGTCAGGTAGCCATGAACCACGCCAGGTAGCCATGAGCCATGCCAGGTGAACCATGAGCCATGCCAGGTAACCATGAGCCGTGTCAGGTAGCCATGAACCACGCCAGGTAGCCATGAGCCATGCCAGGTGAACCATGAGCCATGCCAGGTAACCATGAGCAGTGTCAGGTAGCCATGCACCATGTTAAGTAGCCACACACCACGCCAGGTAGCCATGAACCACGCCAGGTAACCATGAACCACGCCAGGTGAACCATGAGCCATGTCAGGTAGCCATGAACCACACCAGGTAGCCACGCACCACGTCAGAGCCCCACGTGCCACACCAGCAGCCCATGCACCCGCTGTCCGGTGGCTCCTGTGCCCCCAGCCCCTCCGTGCCAGTTGGGTTGGGGACATGGTGGCCACCGGCCTTGCCATTGCCGGTGGCAGTGCCCGGAGCAGTGGCTGGCAGCAGCTCGCCATCGTCCCAGGGATTCCCGGGAATGTCACACTCAGGCCTTCCCCGGTGCCACTGGCGGGGGGCCTGGACGGGTGGCACACCGGGGGTGCCAGGGTGTGGGGTGGGTGGCAGAGGGACAAGGGGTCCCGCACAGGTCCCAGCACAGCGCAGGGGGTCTCATGTCCCTCTGCAGAAGGCTGGTGGCCCGGTGGGCACCGGCACCTCAGGGTGTGGGTCTGGCTCGGGGGGGACAGCACTGGTGACAGCCGCATCCGACCGCGGGGTGCGGGTACCGGGGGGGTCCCCAGTGCTGGCAGTCCCTGCCCATCACTCGGGACCGCCCCCGGGGCCACGGACACGGGGAACACGGATCCCGCGGGGGTCGGGGCGGTGCGGGGTCCCTTCCCCCAGCCCAAGGAAGGCAGCCCCGGTGCCCGGTGGGGCGGGGAGGGCAGGACCGGGGCAGGGCCGGGCAGGGCCGGGCAGGGGCGGGCGCAGGCAGCGCGTCCCGGCCGTATTAGGAGCGATCGGGCCGGTGGGTGCGGGATGCCCGGCCCCGACACCGCCCCGCACCGCCGCGGGGACCTTCGGCCGGGACGGGGGCGGTGGTGGCGGAGGGGGGGGGGGGGGCGGTACCGTGTCCCGCCCCGCCCCATCGGCGCGGTGATGCTGGGGGTGTGGATGTGTGCGGGTCCCCCCCACTGCCTGTGCGCAGCCTCCGACGCCATGGTAACACACAGTCACCGTTCCCTCCCGTCGCCATGGTGACGGCCGGGTGTTGGCGCAGGGAGGGGTGATGATGATGATGATGATGGGGTGATGGGGTGGGGTCCCCAGGGGACAGGGCCGGACAGCACCACCCACCACCCCCGTACCCCTCCTGACCCCAACCCCAACCCTGACCTTGAACCTGACCCCCTTGACCCCCACCCCAAACCCCCGCCCTGCCCCCCCAGGTTGTGGGGGCACAGCTGAGCCCCCCCCCCATGGCCAGGACCACACTGAGGGGCTGGGGGCACCCCTAGCCAGGGAGCCCAGCACCTCCCACCCACCCCATCCCGCTGCGATGGGGGGGTGTCACGAGTGTATCGGGTCTCAGTGGCCACCCCGCTGGGGAGTGGGGCAGGGAGGGGTCCGGGGGGA
Organism: Podargus strigoides; assembly: GCA_028020825.1. Taxonomy (NCBI): domain Eukaryota; kingdom Metazoa; phylum Chordata; class Aves; order Caprimulgiformes; family Podargidae; genus Podargus; species Podargus strigoides. Next base: position 1,213,075 of record CM051638.1, read on the forward strand.
TGCAGGGACAGACTGTGGCAGTGGGGCAGGGCCCAGATGGGCCCCCCCCGATGGGAACCTGACCCCGCCGGGGGGGCTGGGAGGGCCAACACATATAAATGCAGCTCCAGGTTGCTGTGCCAGGCAGGTGCCGCACACCGGCACTGCCGTACCCCGGGGTGCCCACGTCCCCCCCCAGCCCCTGAGGGACCCTGACCCACTTCCCGCCCCCCCAGCCCGAACCTGACCCATCTCCATTTCCCTGGGGGTCAGTGACACCGCGCCGTGCCGCGCAGCCGCGGTCGGGCACTGCCGGGGCTGGGGGGCCGCGGTGCCCCCCCGGTGTGGTAAGAGAGAGCCCGGCCATGAAAAAGTCATGAGGCAAACAATCCCCGGGACCTATTTTCGGGAACAATAACCGGGCGCTGGTGCTGACACCGGAGCCGCGGGGCCGGGGGGGTGGGGAAGGAAGGCGGCAGCGGGAACCATGGTGGCCGGGGCCTCGCTGCAGCACTGCGGCATCGCCGGTGCACGGTGGCACCGGGCGTCTCGGCGCTTTGGGGTGGTGGCAGGGCCCGGTGTCAGCCTGTCCCCAAGTCCCTGTGGGGTCCTGGCTGTGCTGGGGGGAAGGTGACTACAGGGGAGTTGGGGACTCCCCCCTCCTGTCCCCTGCCAAGGCAGCACACCCACACTGCTGTCATGAGCTTCAGGCGTTCTCAGCCCTGCAGAACCCAGGACCCCACACCCAGGTGATGGGGTGGTCCCAGCGGGATGGGGCGCGGGGGCAAGCGGTGACCCCGATCCACAGCTGCAGGAGGGATTTGGGGCCACAGGACAGATGGAGGCCAAGGGCCCCAAAGCAGGATAAAAGGTTTAAACTAATCAAAATGCCTGGCTAATTGGTAAGGCGCTTAGGGCTGGCGGGGAGGTGGCGGCTGGAGGTGACCCGCTGCTGAATCCGTGGGGCCGGTAACCTTAACCCGCCGGGAACGGATACGCCGGCATGCGCCCGGATCGGGTTCCCACCCAAGTTTTCCACCCGTGGCTCCTGGCGGGACGGGCGAGAGCCGGAGCTGCAGTGACAGAGGGCATCGGCGTGGCCGTGCGCCCCGAGGAGCCGGCCCGGTGCTGCCGCGGTGCCCGGGGTCTTGGCGTGAGCCCCGCTGGAGGTTCCGGCCATCCCAGTGCCCACCGCAATCTGGCCGGACTCTGTAATCCTACCTGTGGCTAATTAACCGGGCTGAGGCCCCCCCCCGCCGTGCCACGCCGTGCCACGCCGTGCCCAGCCATCCCGCAGCGCCAGTGCGGCAGCGGCACCGGGGCAGCGCGGACGTCCCCGTGGGCGCAGCTGCCGTGACGTCCGGGCTCGGTAGGGCCGGGGAGCCCCCGCCGCCCCCCCGGGGGCCACCCCGTGCCGGCGGAAGATGCCAACGAATGGGATCCACCAGGTCCTGAAGATCCAGTTTGGGCTGATCAACTGTGAGAGCCGGTACCTGACGGCAGAGAGCTTCGGCTACAAGGTGAACGCCTCGGCGCCCAGCCTGAAGCGCAAACAGATCTGGACGCTGGAGCAGGATGAAGCCGATAGCTCCGTTGTCTTCCTCAAGAGCCACCTGGGCCGGTACCTGGGTGCCGATAAGGATGGGAAGGTGCGGTGCGAGGCGGAGCAGCCGGGGCGGGATGAAGGCTTCAGCATCATCACGCAGTCGGACGGGCGCTGGGCGCTGCAGTCGGCCCCGCACCGGCGTTTCTTCGGGGGCCGGGAGGATCAGCTCTCCTGCTTCGCCCCCAGCGTGACGGAGGCCGAGCTCTGGACCGTGCACCTGGCCATGCACCCCCAGGCCAACCTGCTGAGCGTCAGCCGCCGCCGCTACGCCCACCTCAGCGCCCAGGAGGACGAGATCGCCACCGACAGCAACCTGCCCTGGGGGGTGGACGCCCTCATCACCCTCTGCTTCCAGGACAAGAAGTACAGCCTGCGCACGGCCGACGAGCGGTACCTGCGCTGCGACGGCGCCCTGGTGCCCCAGCCCTGCGACCGCACCGGCTACACCCTCGAGTTCAAAGCTGGCAAGCTGGCTTTTAAGGACTGTGATGGCAAATACCTGGCACCCACCGGACCCACCGGGACCCTCAAATCCGGCCGCAGCTCCAAGCCGGGCAAAGACGAACTCTTCGATCTGGAGGAGAGTCACCCCCAGGTGGTCTTCACGGCGGCCAACGGCAGATACGTCTCCATCCGGCAGGGTAAGGGCTGCCCACACCCCTGCCCGCACCCCCTGCCCGCACCCCCTGCCCACACCCCTTGCCCGCACCCCCTGCCCACTTTCCCAAGGGGATCAGCTCAGCTGAAGGTACCCACAGCCACAGAGGGGTCCGTGGGAGCACCCCTGGGACCCCCTCGATGGGAGGAGACCCTACAATAACAACGAGGGGGAGGCTGCAGCCTGTGGGGATGGGGTGGGAGCAGGAGTGGGGGTGTGCAGAGAGCTCTGTGGGTGTGCCCAGGGGTGTGGGTGGGTGTGCAGAGATCCGTGGGTGTGCACAGGGGGGTGTGTGGGTGTGCACAGGGGTGTGTGTGGGTGTGTAGAGCTCTGTGGGTGTGCATGGGGGGGTGTGTGCGCGTGCACAGGGGTGTGTGGGGGTGTGCACAGGGGTGTGTGGGGGTGTGCAGAGCTCCGTGGGTGTGCACGGGAGGGGTGTGGGTGTGCACAGGGGGGTGTGTGGGTGTGCAGAGCTCTGTGGGTGTGCACAGGGGTGGGTGCATACACACGTGTGCGCGAGCAGAGCTCCGTGCAGTGCCGCAGGTGTTTGTGCATCCTCCCCACTCATTTATGCACGGACGCTGGTGTTTGCACACGCGTGTGCACAGCCCTGTGACCCCACACGTGTGCAGGGCTCTCCCCAGCATGGTGTGCACACGTGTGTTTGCACAGGAACAGCTCTGCACACATGTAGGGCTCCACGGTGTGTGTGCCCCAGTCTGCGCAGCCGCGGGGCCGGTGTCACTTTGTCCCCACGGCTCCTCCAGAGCCTGCGGGGGTCCCCGAGGGGTCCCCACGTCCCGGTAGCGGTGCCTGTGCCATGCCCCCAGCTGCCCTGCTGTCCCCGCGGGCACCGGGAAGGCGCCTGCCCCAGTGCCAAGCAGCTTAGGGCGGGTGAGGGTGGTGGCCAGGCTATAAATAAGGGGTTTGTGCGGCGCTGGCCACGGCCGCAATCAGATTAACGAGCCCAATTAGCGCCAGGGCTGGCAGGGGAAGTTACCGGGGGAGGGAGGGCGGGCACGGCTGCGGCTCAGCCACGCACGTGGCTGGCACCGACACCGCTCCCCTCTGCAGGCGTCAACGTCTCGGCCAACCAGGACGAGGAGCTGAACCACGAGACCTTCCAGCTCCAGATTGACCGTGACACCAACCAGTGCAGCCTCCACACCAACACCGGCAGCTACTGGACCCTGGTGGCCCATGGGGGCATCCAGGCCGTGGCCACCGAAGTGTGAGTGGGGCCGTGGGGTGGCATGGGACACTGGGGAGGGGACCTGGGGGAACCGGGAGCCCCGGCTCACGCTCTCCTTCCACCGCCAGCGCTGCCAACACCATGTTTGACATCGAGTGGCGGGGCCGGCGGGTGGCCCTGCGCGCCAGCAACGGCCGCTACGTCTGCACCAAGAAGAACGGGCAGCTGGCGGCCGTCAGCGACACCGTGGGTAAGTGCCAGGGGTGGGCGGGGGGGCCCTGGTGTTGGCCCCCCCACCCTGGGGTGCTCAGGGCTGGGGTTTGGTGCAGGGGAGGATGAGGAGTTCACTCTGAAGCTGATCAACCGCCCGATGCTGGTGCTGCGGGGCGAGCACGGCTTCGTCTGCTACCACCGCGGCTCCAACCTGCTCGACTCCAACCGCTCCGTCTACGACGTCTTCCACATCAGCTTCAGCGACGGCGCCTACCAGATCCAAGGTGGGTGACGGGGTGGGGGCTATTGGGGGTCCCACTGGACCCCACCAACGCCCCCCCGGGACTCTCTGCAGGCCAGGGGGGCAAGTTCTGGTACGTGGCGAGCAGCGGGTCGGTGTGCAGCGACGGGGACCTCTCCGAGGATTTCTTCTTCGAGTTCCGGGAGCGGGGCCGCGTCGCCATCAAAGGGAAGAACGGGCGGTACCTGCGCGGGGACCCGGCCGGCACCCTGCGCGCCGACAGCGACTCCGTGCTGCGGGCCACGCTCTGGGAGTACTGAGCCACCGCGGTGGCCCCCAGCCCCGCGGGCACGCGCCCGGGCAAAGGATGGTGGCAGCGCCACGGTGGCACCGTGTCCCCAACCCCCTCAACTCACGGCATTAAAGTCAGTTTGGATCACACTGGGGCGGCGCCTCATCTTCCTTCGCACCCCAAGGGCTGCTTGGCACCCCCCTGTCACCCTCCCCGTGCCCAGCCCGGTGCCTGTGACCCCACATGGAGAGTGCTGCCCCACGGGAGCCCCCCCACCCCAGGGCATCCCCGCCCTGCTGCTGCTGCGGGATGCAGGGACCCCCACGCTGCCACTGGTGGGGGTCAGGGATTTGGGGGGGGGGGGGGCTTGGCACAGGACCCCGACGGGATGGGATGCCCAGAGAGCCTCGGCCAGGCTGGGGGAGCGGGGGCTTGGTGCTGGCAGCCCCCCAGGGAGCGAGAAAGGAACAGAGACGGGCACGGGCTGAGCGGCACGATCGTTTTCATGGCAGACGACAGAGTTACAGACACCGGAGCGGTGCGGGGAAGGACGCTGCACCGCCGCAGATACCAGATCATTTATAGAAACAACGGGGGAGCGGAAACCCCCTCCCCTGCCCAGCAGAAAACGGGGCTCCCCCGGGCACAGCACCCTGTTTGTCCTGACCCTGAAAGGCGAGGCGGCGCGGGGGGGGCACAGCCCACAGCCGTGCGGCCACCGGGCGAGCGCTAAACTACCACGGCTAGAACGATCCACAAGACAGCACGACCCCGGGGGGCTGCCTGGGCCGGGGGGGGCGGCAGTGCCAGGCCGGGCCAGCCCAGAAGCCCCCACTCTGCCACCGGCACCCCGCGACCCTCGGGTGCTGCCAACAACACGACCACGAAACACGCACACACACACACACACACAGAGCCCCCCGGCGCCGACCGCCGCCACCCTCCCGCCCGGGCCCGCTCCTCCTGCGGCGAGGGGCTCTCGTGGGTGGGCACCCACCCCGGCCGGCGGGGCTCGGGACCCCCGGGGCGCGCTGGCCGCCCCCTGCTCACAGCAGAACAAGGCTGGGGTTGCGCAGCTGCCTGTAGACGTGCAGAAGCTTCTCGGCCGTGGCAGCCTCCTCCTCGCCGAGGGGCGGGTGGTCCCGCAGGGTCTGCGCCTCCTTCAGCAGCATCTGGGAAAGGGAAGCGGAGCTTGAGAGATGTAGGGGGGTCCCCAAGGCATGCAGAGGGGGGGGCGGGGGCATGGTGGGTGCCCACTGGCCTGGCACGGACTCGTGGCTCACCTCGTGGTTGGCCTGGATCTGGCGCAGGTACTGCATGCGGAGGTCGGGGGGTCCCGAGCCCTGCGCCGCCTGCTCCAGCACCAGCGCCTGTGGGGAGCGGAGAGCGCTGCTGGGGGGGGGACACACTGAGGGGAGCCAGCTGCACCCAGCCCCAGGGACCCCCGACCACAGCTTTGGGCAGGAGGGAGGTCCCTCCCTGCTCTCCCAAGCTTGGTGCTGCGCTTGCTGGCACCAAAGCACCTCTGCTGCCACCCCCCACCCCACGGGGACCCCGCTCCCTTTGGCTGCCCAACGGATCAGGGCTAATCCCTGGGGCAGAGGGCTGGCACCTCCCAGGGTGCTGTGGCCCAAATGCCCAGAGCTGAGGCTTAGGAAGGAATGGGGTCTGTGATGGTCCCACTCCCCAGCCCTGCAGGGCTGTGCCACACGGTGGTGCCAGAGAAACCCTCCTGCCACCCTGGCTGTGCCCCCGGGCCTTGGCTGGCTCAGCGGGGGCCAAGCATACCTGGATGCGCCGGATGACGGCGTGGTGCATCCTGCACATGTCCGCCAGGGACGGGCTCTCCATCAGGATCTCCACGGCCTGGATGGGGCCCGCCGGGCTGAGGTCGTTCATGGCCACCTGGGACAGGGAGCACATCCTCACTGCCACCATCACCAGGCAGGGGAGGGGGCCTGGGGGTCCTCCCCAGGGGCACAGCGCTCCCCAAGAGCCTCCCCTCCCCTCCTCAACCCATTTGCTGTCCAGCCTGGCACTACTGAACGCAGCAGAGACGCTGCCAGCCCGGCTGGGCACATCAGCCCCCCTGCCCAACCCCTCTCCAAGGGGCATTTGCCCCCATCCTGGCCCTGGTGGCCATCAGACCCCAGGAAGAGCAGCCACTAGGGGTGAGGGGACACCCAGCTGTCACCCCAGTGGATTTCATCCAGCAGGTTTAGCCCAATTAACGCTGTCACTAATCACGGTGGTGACATCAGAGCTCTCAGGTGTGAATCAACCCAGCCAGGCTGTGGCCAGCAGGGCCCCTGGGTGCAGGATCAGGCACCGTGGAGCTGGGCTGCAATTGGTTCCTTTGTGCTTAGAGGGGGATTTTCGCATTAAAGGGGGGCAAGAGGCAGCAGATCAGATTTACACCCCAAATCCAGCCACCTTTTCCCAGAGCCAGCAACGCGCAGCCGGCCAAGCTGGCAGGGAAAGGCCCAGTGAGTCCCAGGGGGGCTGGGGGAGAGACACCAGGAGCAGGAGCCACACAGCTCCAGAGGAAAGGCAGTGGGAAAGGGGGGGCCCAGCGAGGGTCCTGTGGGGTGCTGGGAGGGGAGGGGGCATGGCCTTTGCCCTCACAAAGCCAGCGTGCCGCCCAGGGACGCAGCAGCAGCTCACTGCCCTGCTTGGCAGGGAAATGAGAACAAGAGGGGACAGGACCCCCCCAGGAGAGGGAGGGAAGCGGCCGCAGCCTTTGGGAAGTCCTGGGTCGGAAGATGAGGGCAACGCAGCCCCAGCCCGGACCCACAGACAACCTGTGGTCAGCCTGGCGAGGCCACATGTCACCCAGCGCCCTGTCAGGAGCGAGGGGCTGCGGGACGGAGCCCCCCGGGGAGTTTCTCTGCAGGGCTAACCCATTCCTTGCCTCTCGGACAAGCAGCTGCACCTCGCCTCCATCCGGCACCGCGCCGCGCACCGCCGCCACCTCCCCGCTGCTCAGCGCCTCGGCCCCGGCGTTCTCGGCCAGCAGCCAGCGCAGCGTGGCACAGCTCAGCGGGACGTCTGGGGACGAAAGGAGAGAAAGCAGAGCTTGTTAGGGCAACGAGCACCAGCCCTGCGGCTCCGCAGCCCCGCTCAGGCCAGGCTGGCGCTGGGGACATTCCCCTCCCTGCTGAGACAAGCCAAGCTCAGTCGTGCAATGGCCATCACGTCCACGTGCCACGGTGGTGGCTGTGTGGGGTCACACCGCCCTCCTTGCCCAAGGAAGGGGCTGGTGACCCCCCAGCCTGCGTGCACGGGCTGTGACAGTGCCACCCCAGCCTCTCCTGGGGTGGCCACAAGCCAGGGTGCAAGCGCCTCTCCCCAGGGAGACACCCCGGGGTGCTCCTCTCCGGGGACCCACCTGAGCCGGAGGTTTTCAGGGCGTTTTTCAGCAGCTCTGAGGACACCCTGATGGACGCCGCCGATGGGGGCAGGTTCCCCTCTCCTGGGGCGGGCAGCAGCTCGCTGGTTTTCCCCCCCTCAGGTTCAGTCTGCTCCCGGGATACTTTGAGGAAGGTCTCCACAGGGCCTGGGGGGGCAGGGGGTGCAGCGGCCGGCGTGGAGGTGTCCGGCCCGGGGGGGCTGCTCTCAAAACGGAGGCACTGGAGGATGTCAATGGTGCATTCGCTGAGGGGCAGGCAGATCCCCTCTCTGTCCGGGGAGAGGATGGGGGAGTCGTCTGGCAGGAGGTCATCCAGGGCCTCGGAGGAGTCGGAGCCGCTGCCCAAAATATCCCGCAAACTGTAGTAGAGGGCACAGGAGATGGTCAGGGGCAGGTCCAGCTTGGTGTCCGCAGCGGAGCCGAGGGGCAGCGTCAGCTCCCGCTTGTTCCCGGGGAGGAGCTGGTCGATGGGGAAGGTGAAGGTGGTGGCCGAATCCACAGACGTCTCCTCCTCTAAGGCACAGGGGCTGGCCAGGAGCTGAACGCAGAGGGTCCAGCCCTCCTCCAGGCTGTACTCGCTGCAGTTCTCCAGCAGACAGGAGATGGTGACGGTCTCTTGGAGCAGGAGGCAGCTCCAGTTGGCAGTGACAGTGCAAGCAATGGGCTTCTGGCCTTCTTGGCTGGACAGCAAAGCCGCGCTCACGTTCATCACCTGGTTCAGGCTGGCCAAGGCTCGGTTCTTCTGGTCCACCGCCTTCTTCAGGAAGGAAACTCTGCAAGGACAAAGCATCGGTGCTGGAATAGCAGGAGGGATGGCAGCCAGGATGCCAGGTCAGCGATGGGAGCGTGGCAGAGGCCAGCACCAAAGGCTGTGGCACAAAGGGCGCTGTGCCACCACGGCAGATGAGCTGAGCACCCCCTGGCACGAGCCCAGCGCCCTCAGCCACCCCAGGAACTGGTTTTATCCTCTTGAGGTTGGGGGGGGACTTCCCAGCCAGGGAAAGGCAAATATCAGAGCAGTTACTGCCAGAGACCCCAGGGCTGATGCACAAACCCAGCTGGGGGTGCCCACAAACCTGGCAGCTCACAGAGTGCGAGCAGGAGCGCGTGGTGCCCAGCAGCCCCTTACCTCTCCGAGGTGTTGCCTATCCCGGACAGCAGCTCCTTAATCCTCCGGCCAGCCTCGGCGGGCGTCAGCTCCACGTCCGTGTCCTCGGGGCTGCACAAGTCACAGGTCATGAGGCGGCCTTTGGCAGACAAGGCCAGCAGCTCCGATTCACCTGCGGGCAGAGATGGGCACAGGTCAGGCAATGAGGGGTGGGGGGGGGTGCCGGGAAGGCAGCTGGGGCTTCCCTGATGGCTGGGGGGGTGAGTGCAGGGGGACAGGGTGGGCACAGGATGGCACTGCCTGCCCCAAGACAGCAGGAGCCGGAGGGATCTCCTCCATCTGCAGAGGGGTACGACGGAGACAGGACATGGATGACAACAGGACGGCCACCACCTCGCACGCAGCTCCCCGAGCAGGGGCCACCCCACGCACGGGAGATGTCCCCCTCCTGCCTGTCCTGTCCCCGAGGCTCCTGCTCGCCCACAGCCCCCGCCATGCTTCCCAGAGCTGGTTGCCCCCAAGCCAAGGCCAGCAGCAGCTGGGGGAGACACCCGGGGGGACCGTGACACCCCGGGAGCCAGCGCTGCCATGCAGGGTCCCCGGCAGCGAGACGCATGCAGCTCTGCGGGCAGCGAGCGGGGCGGGCGTGCAGGGCTGCCTGCCTGGCTCTCATCTGGGTGCCCCCGGAGCCTCCCCTCACTCGCCCGCCTGCTCTGCCCCATGTGCTCCCCATGCAAGGGGCTCAGCTATGGCTGTGAGATGCTTTCCCCCCATCTGGGCCCTCTGCTCCCTCCCTGTGCACCCCACCGTGTGCCCAGGTCACCGCAGGCTGCCCTCGCTGTGGGGACAAGGGGACAATCAGCACCCGAGCTGCAGGGCTGGGAGCACGGTGCGTGCAGGCTGCGAGCGGCCACGCAGGAGCCCCCGGTCCAGCCCCCGGCACGCCTGAACCCCCTTTCTGAGCGAGCATCGTCCCAGCTCGCTCAGGGCTCCCCGGGGTGCGGGCAGGGCTGGTGCCAGCGCCCCACGAGGACCTGCGTGGACCGACCGCCTCCGGTGACGCTGAGCAGAGCGGGCGGGGAAGGGCCGGAGCTGCCAGCACGCCTCGCGTTCAGCCCGAGTCGGCATGCTCGACAGAAACGACTTACAAAAACGAGGGGAGTCAACAAGAACGGAGGAGGACGGAGCCCAACCTGGCCCGTGAGGAGGGGTGGAGGCGGAGGGGCCGGGATAGGCAGCCATCCTGCCCCGCTCCACCCCACGACCCAGCGCACGCCCCGCTGCCGGCAGTACCTTCTGAGGCCCGAGAAGACAAGGAAAGAGCCACAACGCTACAGATACTTAAACTGGCCGGTGACAGGACGGGAGGCAGGACGCCGCCGCAGCTCTCCGCGTCCTCGGGGTCGGAGGAGTCGCCGACCCAGTCCAGGTCGACGGCGGAGATGTCCGAGTGCGTGCTGTAGTACATGCGGCTGCCGCTGCTGCAGGCGGCGCAGAGAATGGGCCCGCGCAAGTAGTACTCCCTGAGCTCCGGCACCGTCGCCTCCTCCCTCTGATCCGCCTTGACAGCCACCATCTTCCCGTAGTGGCCCACGGCCACCACGCAGTCACAGCCAGAGTCTCCAAAGAGCTGCTCGTCCTCGGCATCCTCCACCGCCCTCCGCTCCGTTCTCAAGGCCCCGATGAAGACGATGGGCTCTTCCAAATGATGGAGGATCTTCACAGGGGGGTCTTGGTTGGAAACGTCGTGGCAGCCGTTGACGGCTGGCGAAGAGCTGAGGGCCTTCAGCGGCACAGAGCAGAGCTGTCCGTCCGGGAAGCCGCAGAGGATCATGGGAGACTCCAGCATGGCAGCGTCGATCCCAAAGAGCAGGCTGAAGAGCGGCTCTTCCAGCACGAAGCCCCCCGAGTACCACAGCCCCTCCCCGGACCCCACGGTGCCTGGGGAGGACGCGCAGCACAGGACGGGCAGGAAGTGGGAGGGGGGACTGTCCTCCTCGTCCCCGGGCTGGGGGCCGGGGCAGAAGCCCACCTCGCTGACCTGCCGGTACGGGGGACTCTCCTGCTCGGGGCGCGGAAGCTCGTGGAGTTTCATCCACCACTTGCCGTGAGCCTGGGACAAGGTGATGACGAAGCTGTTGAGCAGAGTGAACATGCAGAGGCTGGGGTCTGGGAAGATGCAGGCATCCGAGTCCACGGGGAAGACGCCGGAAGGACAATTGCTTTCCTGGCCGTCGCCGTCCGTCTGCTCCGTTAACCTTCGAGCAAAGAGGGAAGAGCTCTCAGCCAAGGCGTGGGGAGAAGCCAGCGCTTCCCTTGGCCCGCGGAAACAAGCTCCCCGCAGCTCAGCTCCCAGCATCTGCTGCAAGAGCAGCGATCCGGAGAGAGACAGAGCTCCAAACCGTGTCACGCTTCCCGTGCCCGCGGGATGATGGGCAGGAGAAGGCTGGCTAAGGCCAAACACACCCCCTCAACCCCCTGGGACCTCAGGGCTGATGGCACGGGGCTGGCACGTGTCCCCCGGGCGGGTGACAGCCGGCTCACCTGCTCTGCTGGTCCAGGGAGACGCAGTAAATGCCGCTGTGGGCACAGAGGATGTAGAGCTGCCGGGGCTGGGGCAGCAGCTCCACGTGCCACACCTGGTCAGGACAGCGGTACACGGCCTGGGTGGAGAAGCAGAAAGAAATGTCACCTTCCTGTGGCACAACCAGGCTGCCGAGGGAGCTGCGGTGCCCACGGTGCCAGGCAGGGCCCTGCTCGCTGTACCCATGTGGGGTAAAGAGAAATTGCTCGCTGGGCCACGGGCCCTCATGGGCTACCCCAGCACAGCTGCAAATTACAGAATCACAGAATGGGTTGGGCTGGAAGGGACCTCAAAGCTCATCTCGTTCCAACCCCCTGCCATGGCAGGGACACCTCCCACTGGGTCAGGTTGCTCAAGGCTCCATCCAACCTGGCCTTGAACACTGTCAGGGATGGAGCATCCACAGCTTCCTTGGGCAACCTGTTCCAGTGCTCCCCACCCTCAGGGTAAAGAACTTCTTCCTTAGATCCAGTCTAAACCCACCCTCTCCCAGCTTCCACCCATCACTCCTCGTCCTGTCACTACAGTCCCCTGTAAAAAGTCCCTCCCCAGCCTTCTTGTACCCCCCCCAGGTACTGGAAGGCCACTATGAAGCCTCCCTGGAGCCTTCTCTTTTCCAGGCTGAACAAGCCTAACTCAGCCTGTCCTCACAGCAGAGCTGTTCCAGCCCTCTGCCCATCTTGGTACCCTCCCCTGGACTCGCTCCAACAGCTCCAGATCTTTCTCGTGTTGGGGGCTCCAGAGCTGGACACAGGATTCCAGGGGTCTCACGAGGGCAGAGCAGAGGGGCAGAATCCCCTCCCTCGCCCTGCTGCTCACACAGCTTTGGATGCAGCCCAGGACACCGTTGGCTCAGGTTGATCTCATCCCCCAACACGCCCAAGCCCTCCCCAGGACTGCTCTCCAGCCACTCCCTGCCCAGCCTGGATCTGTGCTTGGGGCTGCCTCGACCCAGGGGCAGGACCTTGCACTTGGCCTGGTTGAACTTCATGAGGTTGGTCTGGGCCCACCTCTCCAGCCTGTCAAAGTCCCTCTGGATGCCACCCCTTCCCTCCAGCGTGTCACCACACCACACAGCTTGGTGTCGTTGCCAAAATTAAAGCAGTTATTTCCTGCAAACACAGATTTCCAGGGATAAACCTATCCCTAGGCAGCACCACGGCTCACGGACCCCGCTGGGATGGGGGCAGCCCCCCTTGGTGAGCAGCATGGGGGGGTCAGGAGAGGGGCTGAGGCAAGAGGCACGCTCCCCCAGGGGAAGGGATCAGCGAGCTGATCCGTGATCTGCTTTCCCCAGGAGGAGCAGAGTGTGGGAGGCAAATCCCGATGTCAGAGACAGCTCGCTTCGGGATGATAATAAGAGCAAATTAAAATCAGAAGCCGTGTACAAGTTGCCACGACCCCCACAGTTAGAGACAGCGGGGACAACAGCGAAGCCCTTCGGAGGTGAGCAATGAGAGACGGCGCTTGGCTCAGGGAGGAAAAAAGCCCTTTCTAGTTTAGTTAAACGTTTGTGTGGTGAGTCTGGGGCCAGACAGCAGCAGCCCCCACCCCGGGGGGGCCTCGGAGATGGGTGAGGGGGTCTGGGCCACTCGTGGAGTTTGTCTGGGGATGGAAGGATGCTGTCCCCAGACCGGGTGATGGATGAGGGAGGACACAACTGGTGTCCCCAACACCTTCACCCTGCACTGGGACACCAGCCCCACGGGACACCAGTCCCACAGCACCTTCCTGGTGTGGGGGATGCAGGATGAAGCCCCCCACCCTGCCAGGCCGCTCACCTTCAGCACCTTTCCCTCCTGGTCGTAGACGTAGACGAACTCGCTGCCGTTGGAGAGGTAGATCTCGTTCTCGTGGCACAGCACCCGGGGCTTGCCCGCCACCAGCCCCCCCACCGGGCAGCAGAAGCCGGCCAGGTAATCCACCCTGTGGCCCACGTGTGCCATGGTGCCGGGAGGGGCGCGGTGCCAGCCTGGGGGAGCGGGGACAGGGGTCAGCGCTGGGCGAGGGGGGGCACCCATGCTCCAGCGGGCACCGAGAGGGAAGGGGATGGAACCCCTCTGCCAGCACCTTGGGGTGCAGCCTGAGCCTGGGACCCCCCAGGGCCACTGACAGCTCCAGACACAGTGACCCGGCCCCACAGCCCCCCACAGCCCTGACTGAGCCCCACGGACCCCCCTCACCCCTGACTGAGCCCCACGGACCCCCCACACCCCTGACTGAGCCCCACGGACCCCCCTCACCCCTGACTGAGTCCCACAGCCCCCCACAGCACTGACTGAGCCCCACGGACCCCCACAGCCCTGACTGAGCCCCACGGACCCCTCCCCACAGACCGAGCCCCACAGCCCCATTCCTCCCCCCAAAACATCAACCCCAGCCCCCTCCCTACCCGACTCAGCCCCCCACCCCACAGCCCCCAGACCCACCCCACAGGCTCAGCCCCGCCCGCCCCCCCGATATTCCCGTCCACCCCCCCCCCCAGCCCCCCCATCGCCTCCCGGTGGGGCTGCGGGTACCGGGCGGGGGGCGCGGGCGGCTCCGCTTTACGGCTGCGCGGCGGCCGCCGCAATGGGCGGGGAGTTTGCGACAGGCCGTAAAGCCGCGATGGGCGGGTCCCGGGCTGGGGAGGGGGCGGTGACACTGCCGCGGTCGGTACCGGGAGGGGTGACCTCCCCACCCCGGGAGCCGCCGTGGCGGGGGCGCAGAGAGGAGCGAGGCGGTGCTGGCGGCAGCGGTTTTATTAATGGCGAGCGGGGCCGCGCTGCCCCACGATTGCCCCCTACCGTGTCCCCCCCGCGCCGTACCGGGGGTACGGGCACGACCCAGCCGCTGGGCTCGACCCCCTCCCGGGCATAGCCGGGGCCCCTCAGGCCGATGGCCGCCGTGCTGTGCCCCCTCCGGTGCCGGCGGCGGGGGGCCTGCGGGCGGGCTGGGGCAGCCCCCGGGGGCGCGGGGGCGCTCCGGGGCCGCGGGCCCGGCTGAGCTGGTCCACCAGGGCCTCCGCCTCGGCGAAGCGGGCCGAGAGCTGCCCCAGCTGCTCCTTCAGGGCGCTGAAATCCCGGTACAGCTCGTCCAGGGCCCCCGAGAGCGACCGGATCCTGCACGGGGAAGAGGGGTGAGGGTGTGGGACACCACCCCCCCCGGAGGGACATCCCCGGTGCCCCCGGTGCCCGCTCACCTCCCGTAGTCGGGCAGCACGGTCTGGTGGTCAAAGAGCAGCAGGTTCCTCATCTGGGAGGTGATGGCGAACTTCCAGTTGTCCAACACCAGCGTCAGGTTGGCGCAGCCCTTCGCCCTCCCGGCTGCGGGGACCGGAGGGGACGGACACCCAGTGACCCCGCCATGGGCCACACCCCCACCCCAGCGCCCCTCCAGCCCCACACCGAGGGGCAGCTGCCCGTGGTCAAGCTGGGGGGCTCCAGCCTGGCCTGCACCCATGCACTGGCAGCCCCTGCCCCACGGGACGGGGTCCCCGGTGGCGGGGGGTTACCGTCTGCTCCGCTGTCCCACGCCACCGGCCGCCGGCTCAGCTTGGTGGCACAGCCCAGTGCCACGAGCAGCAGGAGGGGGAGAAGCCGTGACATGGCGCTGCCAGGGCAGAGTGGTGAGAAGTCATCAGAGTGCCAGGACACCGCATCCCCCCAGCAGCCCCGCGATGGGGACCCCGAGGCTGGGTGGCAGTGGGGTGTCGTGTCCCCGAGGTGGGCACGTGGGACCCAGAGCTGTCTGTGCCTCCTACCTGCGCCGAGGTCCCGGACGAGGCGGCCGCTCGCTGGGCTCGGTTCCCCCGGCTCTGGCTCCGTGCGGCTCCCGCCGTCCCTTTTCAAGGCCCTGGTCTGGCGCGGGGCCCGGCCGCACGCGGCTCCGGCGGTGATTGCAAACAGACCGCCCGGCTACGGCACAGCCACGGGCAGGGGACGGGGTGCTGAGAGCCCGGAGATGGGGTGCAGCATCCCCCTGGTCTCCCTGGCAGAGCAGAGGGTCCCGGTCCCGGTCCGGCACAGCCCCGCGCAGTTAACGGAGCCAGGAGGCACGGCGCTGGCTCTTGCTTTAGGTGCTTTTATTCAACGTCACTCCAGTCCAGGCACCGCACACCGCTGACCCCAACACCACCCGACCAAGGGGAGAAGCAAACCGCAGCCCGGGAGGCAGCTCCGCTAACGCCGGCGGGACGAAGCCTTCGGCAGAGCCCAGGCAGGCGCTCGCCGGCAGCAGCGAGGGGCAAGGGGGTGCCGGGGGTCCCTGCCACACTGCCCACCCCGGGATGCAGACAGAGGGTCCCTGCCTGCCCCGCTGAGGACAGCAGGGGCCCTATGAGCAGGGCATGTGGGGTGCTGGAACCAGTGCCCCAGGGATTTAACTAAGGCCCAAAGTGGCAGTGCCAGGGTAAGGGGTCTCCAGGATGGGGCAGAGTCCCTGTGAGAGGGGGGCTGAGCCCCCAGGGCACTGCCCCCTCCCCAACCTGGGTCTAAAAGGGAGAGGGAGCAGCAAGAAGGCAGCCGGACCCCCAACTCCAGCCTGCACTGGGGAGGACGCGCTGGGAAGGGAGGTGGGCACAGGGGAAGGCACCGGCTTGGGGTGCCCCCAGCTCTGTCGCTGAGCCAGGTGCCCGAGTTACGTGGCTCCCCCCGCGTGGCCTCGCTCCAAAGGAGGGGACAAGCTGCTGCCCCAGGCGCCTCACGCTGTCCCCGGGAGCTGAACCACTCTCTGTGCGGTGACATGGCACACGGAGCGGGGGACACCTCTCCCACAGCCCCCATGGGGTGTGCCCAGCCGGCAGCCATGCCCACCAGCCCTGGCACACACAGCTGGGTGCCGAAGCATCCCTGCTGCACGTGAGGGAGCACGCGTGGCTCAGCGCTGCGCGTGCTGCAGGAGCTGTGCCAAGCCGAGAGCTGGCACATGCCCACCCCTCGCGCGGTGCCAAGGGGGGCCCGTCCTGCTCTGGGAGCGCTGCCAGCACGCAGGGCCCAGCCTGGCAGAGCTGCCGCCTGGCCCGGTGCCGTTAACAGTCGTCTGCTCACCCCGACGGGGCCGTTTAGCGCGAAAGCTGCCGCTACCGGGGCACCCAAAGAGAAAGGGGAGCGAAGCTGCGGGCAGGGGGATGCCACGGCCTCCCCGTCACCTCCACCATGGGCAGGGAGGGAGGGGGCCTGGCCACAGCCCCCCCGAGCCCCCGGTTCTCCCCCCGGCACAGGCTAGGACAGCAGCAGGGGGTGGCGGGGGACAGCCCGGCCCCGCTGGGCGAAGGCTGAGGTTAAGCATTGGGCGCCAGCGTCAAGCTGAAGCCAGGGCACCCAGCTCCTGCTGCGACTACGGGGCTGCCCTGAAAGGGAGCGGGGGGGAACTGGGGAGGGCTGGAGCCACCCCCTGCCCAGTCCACAGCCCGGGGAGCTGATGGGGGGAAGGGGAAGGGAGGACGGGGGAGGGAGAAGCACCACTCCTGCTGCTCGAGGGTTTGCTCTGTATTGGGTCTGCCGGCGGGGCTAGGTCCGGGGCAGGCTGCACATCTCGCAGTGGTCCGTGCCCGGCTGGTTCATGAAGGTGCAGTGCTGGCAGGCCCACATGGCCGCCGACACGGCGTGCGTCGAGCCGCCCATGGCACCGTACTCCTGTAGTCCTGAGATCTGGACACCCACTGTGCCTGCGAGAGAAAGAGCCCAGTCAGAGCAGGGAGGGAAACGCTGGGAGCAGGCAGGTCCCCTACCTAAACCCAGAGCAAGGTTCTGGGAGCCTCCCTGCTGAGCTGCTGCCCTCACCCCCAAGGCTGGCACCCCTGGGAAGCTCCCAGGGGGCGGCAGATCTCAGCACCCCATGGCTGAGCACTGCAGATCCCACACTGCAGCCCCCCAGCCCCGCTCGGACCAAGGAACAGCATTCCTCCCCTCCGAGCCTCCAGCAGCCTCCACAGTGCCTTGAGCAGCACCATGCAGCCACCAGCTGTCTTGAGCCACCTCTGGGACACAGGACCCCCTCCCAGAGAGACCCTCCCCCTCCCAAGGGACCCCTTTCCTTACTGCAGAGCTGCTCGATGGTGGCCCACTGCTCTGATTTTTTCCAGGTCTGTGCCAGCTCCTCATTCTTGGTCCTCACAGCTTCCAGCAACAAGCTGATGCTGTCCTGGAAGCCATAAGAGGGAAATCAGTGCTGGACACTGCTCCGGGAAGCGCCTCCCTGCCCTCCTCCACCAGCCACAGCAGGGCAGAGCTGCCAGTCTAAGCTGCCTCCCCTTGGGGTTGCCCTAGTGAGGTTCATGAGCTGGGAATGAGATGCAGTTTATCCCTTCTGCTTCCCCCAGCATCCAGTCACACCCCTAACCCCCCACTGCTTCCCTTCCCTCTGCCTGGAGGAGGTCACCCCCTCACCGCCACGCTGCCGGGTGCGGGCTGGGCACAACCCCACCGTGCCAGCAGCAGCACCCGGCCACGGCCCCGCAGGCAGCCCCAGCCCGATCTCCATCTGCCCAGGGTCAGCCCGCCTGCCCCGCACATGCGCAGCCCCCGCGCCCTCGCAGCCTCTGGCAAACACATGGCCCTTATCGCTGGCGGGCTGCTCGCGCCGGCACGGTCCGGATGTGACGCGGGGCGCTCTGGGCAGCCGCCAAGCCCCCCGGTACCCAGCCAAGAGAGGCAGAGCTGCACAGCCAGGAAGTCCTTGGCCTGACTGAGGTTTGGGGGCTCTGATCTCGTTAGCGTTACGACAGGAATTTCTGATTCTGAGATATATTTTAAGAAATGTTTCCAGCTCTCAGAGCCGCAGCCAAGTTGGCTCTGTCTGCCCTGCGACTGTGTTAACAACCTCCCCCTCACTGCTCCCACAGCTCTCGGGCGACTCGGGAGCTTTGGTTTCACTCGCCCTGCACAGGCACCCATCCAGGGATGTGCCTGGGGTGGCATGTGACACCCCCAGAGATGCTCAGGGCCCTGGGGACAGCGAGGCCGACGTGACCCTTTCCTCCCCGTTACGTACCCGCAGAGGCATGACCTCGTTCGTCACCAGGAAGAGGAGCAGATGGAAATCGGAAATGATGTCTAGGAAAACGGAGGAAGTATTTTGGGACAGGTACGTGGCCAAGCTGTGGAAGTCCTAGGGAGAGGGGAAAGTAATAGAGAAGTCACTCCTCCCTAGGCAGTAACTTTACATTCCTGTCCCACTTGGGGACTAGCTGCAATGGGCAGAGACCCTCCCAAAATCAGATCCCAGGCTGGCTGATGGAGCTGCAGCTAACTTCCAGAGGAAAGGATCTCTGCATCCACACCAACTCCCCCATCTGAGCACCAGGACACCCCCAGCACATACAGAGTGGGCCCCAGACCCGAGAGGCTGAGCAGAGGACAGCCAGCTCAGCTCAAAGCCCTATGGAAGAGGCAGATGAGGACAAAGCAGAGGAGTCCCCATCCCCTCCTCTCTGCTCTTGAACCCAGGGTGAGCTCAGAAACGAGGACCAAAGCTGTGGGTGAACATCCGACCTCTCCCGCTCTGCCTGCAGAGCCACGATGGGCAGTGACCCTTCTCTGTCATGACTTTGGGAGAAGCCTTTGACATCTCTGGCACAGCCTCCTTCGAGAAACGAGCTGCTGCTGCTGCTTTAAAAGCAACCAGAGCCTTCCGCGTGCTGGCAACACCCAGCGAGTGCCTCGCGCCGTCCGGCAGCTGCCTCTGCTCAGCACCACGGGCCTCTGGCAGCGAAAGGTCTCTGCCTTTAAAAAACTGTCTGGGAGGAGAAGTCAGCGGTCTCAGAGCTGAAGCAACAGACCCTTGTCTGTTGGGAGAAGCGGGTTCTGTGCTGTCACCGTGGGGCTGGAGCCCCCTGACCTCTCTGGTGGTGCCTGGGAGCGGAGCGAGGAGCCAGGGTCCCCGTCCCGGGGCTGGTGGGGAGCAGGGTGCACACACAGCGCTCGCGCAGGGAGGGCTGGGCTGAGCCACCAAAGGGGGAGTTCAGGGCACGACTGCCGCCGTCCCTGCGCAGGGCAGGCAAGTGGCCTTCCTGCACCAAGCACAAAGCTGCACGGATCACTCCTTACCTGAGTTTCTCCCAGCACGTCACGGTTCTCGATGGGGAATGGATTTTGAGAAATAGAAAAAGTGTAGACTGGATCCTTGGGGAAAGTCGTAGTGATCTGAAAATCCAAGAAAGGACAATGAGAGTGCTGACAGTGGGAGAGGCAAGGCTGCCAGCAGCTGAGAGCAACCACTGCTGGGGCTGTCACCCTAGGGGTCCCCTTAACACCATGGGGTGATGGGGAGAGCACGGCCCCCCCACGCCTGGCCATGGGGCAGCCAGGGGATCGTGCTGCTTCATTGGTGGCTGGAATGGCTGCCAAGAAAACACCTTTGTGCTTCATTGAGTTGTCACCCCACGCTCTGGGTGTACTAACTCTGACCCCCCACACCCTGTGCCACAGGGGTGATATATCGTGCCATGTTACAGAGCTCACAAGGCAGCGTTTGGGTCACCTACTGACATTCAAACCACTCCTGATTCTGGGGGCTTTAAAGCTCCGGGGTCAGTCACTGACTGCTGGGCCCTGGCGGTGCAGCTCTGTCAGCAGAGATGCAGAAATACATCCAAAAAAAAAAACAAGACAAAACAAGATGCTTCAGAAATGCAGCTTTCCAGACTGCCCCTATATCCATGTTCCAGCAATCTGTTTCCATGTGAATTACACCCCAAGTAGCCCAGAAACAGAAGCCTTCACTGCTCTGGGAATAAATAGGCTCCAGCGCTGGCGACTGGCACGGGGTGTGCGAGGGCACGGCACAACGGGCCCGTTGTTCTGGGCACGACACTTCTCTGCGAGTCACACGGCCCAGCACCGCTCTGATAAGCGACACACGGAGCAGACAGTGAACGGGGAGGAGGGACAAGCAGCGGGAGCCTCCTGGCTGCCAGCTTCCCTGTGCCCGCGGGACGCTGCCTGTGCCAGGGGCAGCTGGACCAGACCCGTGGCTCTGGGTGGATTTAATCGTTATTGGCACCACCTTGAACTCCAGCAATATTGTCTGTCATCTGAATTATTTGCTTTCCTGCCTTCCACACCGTCACAGTTTCCTTTCAAGCCAAAGGGCAGGGCTGTGCCCCGGTGCCTGGCAGCGCTCGCTCACGGGCGGGCACCAGCCCCGCTCCAGCCAAGCCGTGCCTCCCGCAGGAAAAGGCACTGCTGTACAACCAACCTGCTCTGCTGAGTCACTGCAAGGAGCTGGATTCTTAATTGCTGCTAAGAGACAGACAACTGGAGCTCTTTAATTAGCTCCCTGCGAGGCAGTGCCCGGCACACGTATCCGTGGGGCTGGCCGCGTGGCTCGGAGCCAGCCCGGAGCCGTGATAAGCCACGGGCAGTGCCTTCCCGGGAAGCGAGCGCGTTCCCTGGCACCACGGGGATCCCCAGGAACGCTGCGGTTACCCCAGAGCACGCCCACCTCTGCGCTAGAAACGCCTGGCAGCCGAGGGGAAAGGAGAAAGGAAGAGAATCTGTCCTATGAATCACCCCCAAGGTGGATTTCAGAGGTGGGTTAAGAACTTCGCTCTGCCCTCCCCACCTCCTGCTGCGAGCAAAGGAGTGCAACGCATACTCACATCTATGATGAGGTACTCAACGGGGAGTGGGCGAGCCAGCTGCGTGATCTCATTGCCAAACTTGTCTATGTCCTGAAAGAAAAAGAGTTTTGTCATTCCTCTGTGTGGAAGCAGTGTGAAGCTAAGGGATCCTGCCCTGGAGACACCCCGGGGACCCTCGGCTCTGGCAGGTCACTAGGGGTGCAGGAAAGGACCTGTCTGTATGTGGTTGGGTGCTGCAGAGCTGCCTGGCTCCCTGCAGCTCCTCGGGGCTGGCGACCTCTGTAACTCCATCAGCCAGCCCTGTGGTTCCTTCCACACTGTCACAAACCACCTCGGTCTTGTTTGCCTCAGTCATCACCCCCGGAGAGGTGCCTGGCACCACCCAAGGAGTATAAAAGCCACTTGAGGAGCAGCACTGTCTTACAGAGGAGGGACAGCGCCACGTCTGCTCCCTCAGCCAAGGCAAACCTGACTTTCTGCAAAGCCTCTCACCCAGCTCCTGCTTGGGAAGTGGGAATCCAGGCAGCTCCTCATCTGCAGACCTGAAGAGCCAGCATATCACCACGCAGAAACTTGTTTTTGCTTTGCCAGGCGAATTGAACGTAAAGTTTAATTATGGAGAAAAACGGCCAGCATATGTTCATTAATCATCAAATGACAATTAGACGTGATTTATGTCAAACACGCCGAGTTCAAACACAGCTTCAGAAATAAATTCATGAGACCTGACACTTTTCATTAAAGATTCTGTAAGAGGGGGTTGTATTTTCTACCTAAATCATCACTTAACATGTTATAAATCATTCATTGAGCCCCACATAAATCATACACCCATAATTTCCAATCAGGGGCTTTGCATTGAAGTTTACATTCCCTGAGCTCTCAGCAGTGCCAGGGGCTAGGGGCAGCCCCAGAGCCATCGCACGCCGGCAGCGCCCTCACCCCAATGGTTTGGGGGAGCTGGGGTGACCCCCAAACCGTGATCCCCGTGGATCACCCACGGCTGCCACCCTCCCTCCCCTCCCGAGCTGTGTTTTCTCCCAGCACACACCACTCCCCCGCTATCGGCGTTCCTCCCTCACGCTGCTGTTTACCCAGCACAAATATGCGGCGCGGCAGCCAGCGCCCCGCTCTCACGCTCTCGCTTCTCCCGCGACACCCAGACGGACGTGGCCCCAACAGGCTCCGGCACGCCGCTCCCCTCCAGGCAGCAGCCCCCCCCTTCTCCCCGAGCCCCCTCCCCACGCAGCCCCTGTCCCTAGGAACGGTTCCCTTTGTGAAATAAAGAAATAAATAATCTACCTTCCCGTCTTTGAAGCTCCTTTTAAAAGCAATTCCGATAAGGATCTTTTCTCCTTGAACATGACAGGTTGTTGGCCCCTGTGGTTATTTCAAGCAACGAGCCTGGTGGCTCGTGGCCTCAGATCTCTCTGGCTCTGACAGGAGCAGGAGGAGACGTGGAGCCTTTTTCAGGGAGATCACAGGACCTGAAAGCTAACGTGCTTCGAGATCTGGGTGATACCGCAGAGAGGCAGGAATCAAACCCAATCAGACCGAATCGGCTTCCCAAACACAATCCTGCCCCTGCAAGAAACAACCTGCAACGACTCACATATAATTAGCCCATCTGGAATTCATTTTCAAATCTAATTAAGTTCTAATATGCAGAAACATTTTTCCAGCACCTGTTCGCTTTAATCTCCGCCTCCGGGGATTTCCACGGTAAATGCCTTCTTTTTCATGTCACGCTGCCGGGGCCTTCGAGACACGCACCAGACTGTCACTACCAAACTGGAACCTGGCTCCCCCCGCACCCAGGACATGTCCAAACCCTGCCCCTCCCCAGAGGGAAAAGCCCCCCTGTCAATGCTGACACCCTTCTCCAACCCCCATGCACCATTTTATTAGGCTATTAAATTTTAAAGGCCTTAAACATCAAGCTGGGAGAAAGACATCTTCATCCTGAGCCCCACAGTCACAGGGGGCTGGCAGCTCCTCACAGCACGTTATTGTTGTACCCCAGAGCCTGAGACCCCCGAAGCCACGAACGCCCCCGTGCTGCAGGCAGTGGTAACTGCCCCAAAGGGAGGGCAGGAAGGGGTTAATGAAGGCACATTTGGCTCCTGGACAAAAATCAAGCAGCAAGACCTGGAGGATCTGGACAATGAATCATCCCAAAGACAGGAGCAAAGTGGAGACTGCATCAGGTGCTGCACTTCCAGCCTTTCAAACCATTGTTTGGAGGCAGAAGGTGCAAGCAGACGAGGTTAAATGGGAGAGGATGGGAGCGTGGCCGGTCACACCACACCCCCCCGGGGAAAGGCTCCCAGACTTGTGAGAGGAGGGTGATGGAAGCAGCATCAGCCAGGAGGGAGGCTCTGACTGCCTTCCCCAGGGCTGGTCAGCCATCAGCATCCCACAGTCAGCACCCCAGGGGTTCGCTCTGCCGAAGGTACCGTGGAGCCCAGCAGCTGTCTGTCCTTTTCAGGTGTCAATAAAGCCCACCCTTGCTTTTCCCTCCGCTGACTTCCAGGAGTTTTGCCGGGCAGCCCTGCCCCTTGCACAGACAGAGCAGCTGACTCACAGGAACGAAGCGACTTTTCTACGAGCCATAGGTCAGTGAGAGCTGAAATCCTCCTCAGGAGACTCCTCGTGAGCTGATGAAGCATCCTCCTCCCCAGAGCAGCTGGGACATGTAAGGCTAAGATGGCTTTTCCCGTCCAACACGAACCGTTGGGAGGAGGCCGGCCAGGGGAAGTCCTTGGCTGTCAGTGAAAACTCCCCACAGAAGGCTCCGTGCAGCCCTGGCTGTCGTGTTTTCCCCGGGAAGATTTTGGGGTGAACAGGTAGAAGCCACGTGGGGACAGCCTGGCTCAGAGGTCCCACTCAGCTCTAACCAAAGCCACGGCTCAGGGCTCTCCCAGGGCCACACAATGACAAGCCAAGGCTCAGACACCATCTCGGCCATTGTAAAAGCACAAAGCACAGGCAGAACTCTGCGGGGGCAAAGGGCTCTTTCACAACACCAGTGCCATTGCGATGGGCTTTCATCTTACACCATCCCAAAGAGACTCAGGGGAGTATTCACGTGGCTGTAAAATGCAATCCATCGCCAGGATGACATCTTCATGGCTGCACTAAGCTGACACGAATACCTGTGATAAGAGACAAAGCCAGACAGCCCCAAAATCCAATCATTCAAGCGTTTCAAAGGGTTCATAAAACACAGCAACCTCTTTCCCCAGTTGGGTGGGAGGTGGAGATGACTGTGAAGCTCATGGTGGAGCAGAGCACGCCGGTCTGTGGGGAGCAGAGCTGGGAATGCTGCAGCACTGCAGAGCAGAGTGCTGGCAGGGAGCAGGCAGGGGGTGAAGTGGCCATTGCAATGTCGTCCTCTTTACTCACAAAGAGAGTGGTTACCCCGAGTTCTGTGCCTGTGACTGACCAGAGCGACTCCTTCGTGAGTTTCGACGCACTGAACTCGCCGAGAAGCACGTGCCAGTTGTGCAATGCTTGAATCGGAAACAGCGCGGCGTGGTGATGCTTCACACACAACCCGGGAAGAGAAGGGGGATGTTTTCTTCCTTCTGGCTCATCTTACCTGGAGAGGCATCTCAGAGCAAAGGAACTCATACTCCTGGTCCCCAAAGCCCCTCACTTTCACGCCTTCAGGAGCCAGGAATGCAATGGCTGCGCGTAGGAAGCGTGTCCTGCCAGGTCCACTGGGGTGGGTCCTCCGAGCAGCAGGGCCAGTGGCCAACGTAAAGAGAATGGTAAAGAAATACAGACATCACAAGGCTCGAGGCTGAGGACAAACGCCTCGCCTCCCGAGGCAGGACAGCGCTGGTGCCATCAGCTCTCCTGTTTCCGTGGAAGAAAAGCCCATCCATGTCTACACACCACGGAGGCGAGTCACGGCCAGGCAGGACAGCTGCAGCCCCAGGGGATGTGGGAGCCCCTACTCCCACTCCACAAACCCAAACCGTGCTGCAAACCCTGGAAAAACATCTCACTGACCAAAGAGAGCTGCTCCTCCCTCCCCAGGCACCTTTTCACCACACACTGAGTCCCCGAAGCTGCAGCTCTCCTGCCTGCAGTGTCACCTGTCCCAACGCAGTCCTTAACAGTCGTTCTGAAATCACAGCACCTCCTGTGACTGGAGGCACACGACACCTTCGAACAACGTGACCGAAGTGCAGTCGTTGGCTGATGCTTCCCCAGAGGTGCAAGGTGAATCTGCTGCCTCACCCTGCTGTAACCAGACAGCAAAGTTCCCCAGATGCTGCCCTCCATCTGGATGCGGAGCTGGTTTATAAATACATCCATACTCCACAAACATTGGCCGTCTGGTTCTCATCCAATTAGAATAAATGTGTATAGCTCCTTTCATCCCCAAGGGCTTTTCAAATGAATACTTGCATATTCCATAGAAGTACAGCATAGAATCACAGAATGGTTTGGGTTGGAAGGGACCTCAAAGCTCATCTGGTTCCAACCCCCTGCCATGGGCAGGGACACCTCCCACCAGACCAGGTTGCTCCAAGTCCCATCCAACCTGGCCTTGAACCCTTCCAGGGAGGGGGCAGCCACATATATATATCTCCACACATAAAAGTCCACATATATGGACTTTTCTCCCTACCAGTGAGAGCTTCTCAGTCCTGGTCAAAAAGCAGCAATAACTCAAAAGTGCAGCTTTCTGCCCAAAGTGAGCTGGGGGGGCGGAGGGGAACCCCCACACCATGGACTGGGGAGAAAGCTGCTCGAGCAAAGGGGGATCAGGGTGCTGCACCTCACCCCAGCTGTCCTCTGCTGCCCAGCCAAGCGCTGGGCTCCTGCTCCTCACACCACATTTAACCAAGGCTTTGACACCATTGTTGTCACCAGCCCAGTAACCATGAGGTAGTGTCTCTGACCTCAAGCCTTGCACATTTAATGAGACCCCAAAGGTTTTCAAAGCCAGGAGTGACTAAGCTTTACCATTGATTTAAGAACATTCCAAAAAACTTAAAAGAGATCCTCCAGCCAAACACGTTTAAGGCTGAAGGACAATTACACCCACCAGAGCGGTCCTCGAGCCTTCCTTGAGCACATCATGAAAAAGGCAATTAGGGGTAGAAGTTATAAACCATATGAAATAAGCTGCAGCCTGCCCCAGTGAATCAGTGGCTCATGGAAATTTCCATGGAGCCATCAGTTAACGTTTTGTTTATCTCCCTGCTTCAGATTACGAATGGGAGTGAAGAAGACCTTATGGGAACACCCACTGGCTTCCTGCGACTCCCAACACCCAGGGTGGCCCACATGTGGGACCCAGACCGACGGGACCTCCTGCAAGGCTGCACCCCGACTGTGGCACAGCACGGGGCTCCTCTGGAGCAGGACTGCAGCACGCCAGGAGATGATCTCATCTGTGCACTCAGGGCCAACCCTTGCACAATCGAGCTCTGCTGTATCTAAATCAGACCTGGCTTATCAGCTCCTAAGAGCGAGCTGAGGAAAAGGCACAGATTCCATCGACCCATCCTCTCAAGCACTGAATTTAGCCAAGTTCCTCATTTTCAAGGCGGCATCAAGACAAGCCAGAATTCCAGCATCACGAGGTGGAGGGGGAAGACAGTCTCATCCACCCAGGCCGGTGTTTCCCAGTTCAGGGCACACAGGAGCATATTGACCAGCTCCGTTTCTGTTGCTGCTGCACAGCGTGCTCGTTCCAGCCATCCCAAACGAAGGTCGCTTTGCTTATCCCACACTCAGCTTTAACACAGGCAGCAGGGACGCCGCAGGCTGAGCGGGCTCTGAATGGTGGACACGGATGAGAACGAGGTAACTAACTCGGGTGATGGATGGTTAATTAGTTGGCAAGCAGTGCCATTAATTAATTCCTCTCTCCTTGCTCACGGGGCACCAACATACACACGTTTGAGGAGCGGTGTGATCAGCCTGCATGGAGATCCTGTCCCCAAGTTTCTAACTCAGCCCTGCAGACACAGAGGGGCTGAAGATCTCCAGAAACAACTGTCAAGGGAATAATGACAGTTCATCCATCACGAAGTGTATGGAAAACCACAGCAGCCAGGTTACCAGCACAGTGGCTCACACCCCTCAGTCCTACCCTTGCTCTGAAAGCCCTCACACCTTCCTTTTGCTGCAGAGAGGCACGCACGGGCTGTCTCTCCTCGTGCTCCACGCACTGCGCTGTGTTGTGTCGCATCTGCTGCCCGGTCGGTGCCTGCAAGCGCGTCACACGCGAGCGAACCCCGGCGTCGTGCGAGGAACCCACCGCGCCGTCTGCGCTCGCACACATCAGAGCGTGTGGAGGAGGAAGCCGAACTCAGCTGGGGATTAAAACCAACAGCGGAGCACAGCACACACTGCCAACAGCTACGGAAGGGGGAGGTGAGCTCGGAGCACTGCATGTGTTCCCTTGGTGGATCGCTGCAGACCGTGTTTAGAAGCTGGATGGCCGATGGCTACCGCGGCCCTGGAAACCCTACCAGCACGTTTACGAGGGGGAAGTGGAGCTTATGCAATTACTCTGCAGCCATGTGGTGAACGGTTACTACCGAAAATAGCTCAGACCTCAAAGACATCCTTTCCTGAGCTGGCCATACTGATTTCCAGACAGGCTGCAGAGCTGTTCCTGCAGCTCCCCCCACGCACAGGCACGCAGCCCTTACCTTATAGAAGACATCAGGCACATACTGCTCACTGCTGGACTCCTTGGCATAGCCCAGCTCCGGCGCGTCCCGGCAGGGCAGCAAGCACTCATCTCGAACCAGTGCCATGCACTGATTGGACACCTGGTACCCCTCAAAGTGGACCTGGTTGTCGGGACCACCTGGAAGAGAAGAGCCTGGTTAAAAATCCCACACCAGATTTTCCCACTGTGACTCGAGGAGCAATGTTAAACACAGCTCCCACCACCCCGCAGGGATCTTCTCTCTTCCCAGACAAAAACCAGGCACCCTGTTCCCGTGAGACTCTTTCGTTCCCAGGGAACCATGGGCTGCACATTCAGGGTTGGTCACCCAGTAATGTCAGGCAGAAGAAGGAAAAAGTGTTTTCTCAGCTTGTAATGGGTGGTTTGGTGGAAATCTGACATGGAAAGTGGAAATTAAGACCCTGGCTCACTGATAGATCACATGCTTGGCGCTTTAATTTGGATAATGTAAGCAACATCAGGTCATGTGTCATTAGAACACAACTGGAAAGAGAAGATACAGACAGATGGTAGGAAAACGTTCCTATTTCCAAACCTAGAATTCAGGGGGGGATAGGAATTAATCCATGCAGAGGATTTAAAGGCAAAGTTGATGCAAACTATCCAAATGTATTTATATGGCACAAAAGGAAGGAATCAAGTGTTTAAATAGAAACCTGATGGGCTGATTTAACAGAAGAGAATGAAATTAGCTGGAACAGAAAAGAGGAAATATTCGTTTTCTGCCCTTTGATCTCTAACCTCAATCACTCACTGCTCCAGAACAAACACTCCTAGAAATTAAACATAGACCAAGACGTGGGGAAGGCCTGGAAAAAAAATAACCATCATTTTCTCAGTAAAAGAAAAAAGAAAACCAGAAATAAATAAATAAATAAATAAGAGTGAGATACACATCTATCTTTAATGAAAGATGGATGTGTTTAGCAGGGTGGAATGTAGGGGCAGCTGTCTGATTGCACGGGCCTGTTAACAGAAAGAGAGCGTTCGCACTGCGAAAGGCCCCGGGAACACTTACAAAACCTGGGCTGGGAGGAGGTGAGAGAACATCACACTTTCAGTTTTTACACTGGATGCTGTTTGGAAGTCATGTGGGTTTGGGTTGGTTTTTTTTTTTCCATCGTGTTAAATAGACCCAGAACCCAGCGTATCTGCTCCAGGGAAATTTTAACTGAATACATGTGTCAGCCCGTGGAGAACAGCAGATTGAACCCTCCCAGCACATGCCAACATCTCCCCTCCCAGCCCGGGCAGCGCAGGCTGTTCCACGGTGCCTCTGGAGATTTGCTGTGAAAACAGCTGAAATCAGAGGTGAGGAAGCAAAGCCTTTCGCAGGATTCTCTGTTTTATTCAGGCAAACAAAAAACTGTTTCCATGCGTGGAAGAGCACGGCATCCTACGTAAGGGTTTCCCTGACAGCGACACGAGGGAGATAAAGGTCCCTCCTTTATGCTGAAGCAGCCAGAGTAACTCTCAGGGTCTGGATTGCCGTGGTTCTGCACTGCCGCTTTCAGGCAACACAGTCTGGAGCTTAAAGATTCGAAACAGAACAGCCAGCAACAGTGATTCCCCCTTGGCTGCAGGCAAAAAATGCTTTTGGGATCAGAGAGGTGGATGCTCCAGGTTTGAGCCTCAATTAAAGTTTCCTGCAGGGGACAGGGTAAATAATTGTAGAGAAGATAACGCAAAGAATGAACAAGTATTTTACTTGAGAGAGCAAGGCAAAACCCTTGTGAAATAGGACAGATGGGGACCAGGATGTCTGATGACTTCTGGCAGAGCTGCATATTCTTCTTCTATTAACAAGAGATAATTCACGTGCAGCCCAGAGACCGGGGCAAGCCGAGGCCAGTTTGTACCTGTAGCCACAACTGTGACAAACTTGGATCCGAAATGACCATCTGGAGAAAGGCGACAGATGTTGGGCTGCTGGTTCTGAAAGTTCCCAGCTGTGATGCACTCTTCTGCACTGAGATAATACGTGTCCTGAGGGAAGAGCAGCCATGTCAATAAAAAGGACAACGCCACGGAGCCCAGACCTACTTCCCTGGTCTGCAGCCAAGGAAAACCACCACCGCCCCAGGAAAACACGCTTTCGTAGAAAGCTGCTGCAGAAACTGGGGAAAGAATGTGACATGTCAGCTCTCCAGCCCTGGGCCTGGCTCTCGCTGAGAGGACTGTCCCAATTCTAGTTCCACCCACCTTGACACACCTTGTTGGTTTATTTTTTAAATGGAGTTTCATTTTCCAAATAGGGATATGATTGATTTCAGAATGACAGGGAGCTGAGAAGGTCAAAGTCTGAGGACTCAAGGCACGTGTACCTCATAGCCCAACCCAGAGAGCAGCCTCTGAGCCCCTGTTGAACCTCACACCACCCCATTCCCTCCACTCTGGTCCATTCCCTTAAACCATGGGCACCACGTTCTTAAAGCAGAGCGGGTGAAGGGCTGTGGGCAGCTTTGTGTGCTGCTCCAAACCCCTAACAGTGCTCTTCACAGCTCCTTTTCTTTCAGAAGCTTCTGAAAAAAACCCACATTTTGTAAGAATTCCAGTCCCAGAGTGACCTCCAGCCCAGCTCAGTGCTCTGCTTGGCACAACCAGTGCGTGTGGACGACACAAACCCTGCCCTGAGCCTCACGCTGAACCTCACCTTGTTCCTGCTGTACCGAACGGTCCCTTTCCGTGTGTCTTCAGAGACCAGATCAGTAAATATCCAGCCAACCTATAAAGAAGTGTTATGGAGAAAGCTGCTTTAAGACCAAAAAAAAAAAAATAAAATAATAAAACCAAACCCGAAACCAGAAGAGAGCTTATACATTTTCTCCTTGCAGGACAAGATGTTCTTGGCTCCTCCACAGCCCTGCTGTACACTGCCTGAAGGAAATGGCTCTCCCAGCTGTGCCGGGCTCATTTCAGTCCCATTTCCAGGAGCCACATGCCAGCTGGCCGGCCGGGGGCACCTGCAGCTTTATGTTGCACTATGGAATATTTTTTTTTCATGGAAAGATCTGGAGGCTGCATGAGGCCTCTCAGCCACTACCTCCTCCCACCCACAGCAGAAAGCATTTCCTATCGAGCACTCGGAGCACGGCAGCACCGGGAGAGCCAGCAGATGACAAAGCAGCTCACATGATGCCGTTTGGAAGCTCGCAGTCACTAGTTAAGATAAAGCTCAGATGTTCCCACTGGAATAGGATTCATTCCAAACCGGAGTCTGCTCCCATCCAAAAACCACATTCCTGCTTTCTGCATTGTTTGCACATAGGAGCAGAGATGTGTACACACACACCGCTGCGTGAACCCTTCCACACACGTGCTAAAACCAGCCCTGAGCAGCCCCTCGTGACCTGTTCCACTGGTGTTAACCCTTCAGAGGGAGAACTGCTGACTCAGGTTCCTAAGGGAGCCCAGACAGACAAAAATCCGCAGCCAGCAGTAAGTTACGTGGCCAGTCCCATTGATTAAAAGTCCCTGATGCGAGCAGCAAAGCACAGAAATAAATAACACACACAGAAGCTTTGCTTCAGACACCGGCAAAAGGCGAAAGATCTTATCTTCAGAGAACAAAAGACCTCACCACAGATGTTTATAGTCTCCTGCACCGAGCCTTTTCTCATTTGTGTTTTCTTTAGCAAGTCAAATCTTGTTTGTGTACATCTCATTCCTGGCATTCACACCGTGCCAAAAGAGCTCCCAAACCAGAAAATATCAAGCAAAGGTTTGAGGGATGTCAGCAAAGCAGCAGATCCCAACACCCAGACGTCCTCCCCAGGCTGTGGGTAGGAGGGGAACAGAGGACTGGGGCTCTGGGGCACCTGCACCTCTAAACCAACCCACAGATTAACTGGTCACGGCCTGAGTGAGCAGCACCATGAGGCAGGACCCCACTGAGGAGAAAAAAAAAACAAGCAGGAGCCTCTGCTGGTGGGAGTGGAGCACTGGTTCCATCAAAAGAACTGGGAAGGCAACTCCAGTTACATTTGTGCCAAATTAACACTCACTTAGGAGCGGCTCCTATCTGAGGGGAAATAAAGGGAAAATGGTGTTTCTGCTTCTTTGCTACTCCCCTTTGATGTCACTCATGTCAGAGGACTGCTGACTTCAGCAGCACAGCCCTGCTAGATGCCTGTGCTCAGGAAAATGCTCTGTTTTTCATTCCTAAAAGCATAAGAGCCACTGACACTTCAGCTAGATTTCAGGTCCTGGATAACCCCGTGGAGCTGAAGAGAACTGCTGACCACTTCCTTCCTCGCCGCACAGACGCCGAGACCCCGTGGCATCCTAACCTTTCTGAGCCCGAGCTTTGCGGCGATCTCGTCCACAACCTCGGCTTTTGGATCTTCCAGGATCTCCAGGCTGTTCTGCGTCCCAATCTGCAGCAAAGGAAAACTGGCTCGTAAGACAGAAGAGGAAGAAAACACGGCACAGAGCCACCGTAAGGCGCGAGGCAGCGGGCGGACGCGGAGGGCTGGGTTTTCCCTTCGGCATTCCGCTGCCCGCTGTCACCCCAGGGACCTCCTCTGCTCACAGCCCCATCCTGTGACGCTCCAGCTGCGTCTGCAAACCGCGCTGGGGTTTATGAATGAGGGACTCAGCGCTGACAAACAGGCCGTGGGTTTCCGAGCACTTTGGAAACGGCGAGAGCTTACATATCGAATTTTTCCCAAGCTCTGTGCTCAACCTGCCAGTTTGGTTTGTTGGAATCTCTGAGCAGCAGAGATCCAGTGAATCCAAGAGCCCGTGCCCAGGCCGTCCCCCCGCGCTCCGGAGAACACGGCTCCGTCTGGGTGTGTTTCAGAGGCGAGCTCGCGTGGGCGATGCCGTGTCAGGAAGCACAGACTGGGCCAGAGAGCAAAAGCTTCCTTGCTTTGACTGAGCGCAACCAGAAGCTTCTGAGCTTCCAAAGCAGGGGCTTAACGATACCGAAACAGAGGGCATTGGAAAAAACTTCAAGCCAAGCGCGGTGTTGAGGGCAGAGCAGCTTTTCCATCTCCATTTCCAGCTCTCCGACACCCAGTCCAGCTTTGGGGCCCCCGGCAGGCCAGGCTCTGGCTGCCTCCGGGAGGACTCGGCAGCGGGAGCGTGGTGCCGTGCCCCACCTAGCGGGGACTCCCGGCTGCTCCCAGGCAGCAAATCTCACCCTCGGCCTCTCCATCACAGCAGCAATTTCGTTTTTATGTAATTAAGCTGCTTAAATTTTCCCAGAGAGCTGATAACAGACACAAACACATAAATCACATCGCTTTCACGGGACCGTTTTCCTTATGGAGCCGCAGTCGGAAATACAGCGTGCGGTTCCCCAAACACAGGAGTGTTCCCCTGTTCCCCAGTCATCTCTACGAGCTGACACCGAGGCTGTGGCACCTGTTTGTTACCTGTGGGGGTTCGTAGATGGCCGCGACCTCCGCCCGGATGCCCAGAGGGATGTCTTTGTGCTCTGTGTACCGCCCGTACAGGTACCCAAGGTGTTGGTTCCCCGTCTTCCGCCAGAAGTCGAGGAAGCGATCTGCAATTGTGTGGTTCTCAAACATGATGTTGTCAACATGCCTGTATTTCTGTTTGACAAAGTCCAAGCGTCAGGCCATCCTCCACTACGTCCGTTGACTTTGCCTATCGCCGATACCTTCCCCAGAGACCCCCGGCTGCCGTAGGACACACGCCACCCCTTACAGCCCAGTCCTGCTGCAGCAGGGACAGGGAAAGCTGGCTCCCCCCCTCTCCCCTCTGCTGCCTTCAGCACCATTCCCCTGCCCAGCAAGAAGAACTCACCATGGGCTGGACTGTGGGAAAGCACTGAGCACCCCCAGCACCCCATTAGCTTGGCTTCTCTACCCCAAGAAGCCCCTCTGTCCTCTTGGGCCCTTACCCCAAGGGCCTCTACAACTCAAAAAAAGAGGGAAATTTAAGAGGGAAGAAGAAGAAACAGTGGGTGGCCTTTTGGATCCCATGAGGAATAAGAGTGGAGGTTCATGGCTAGTGGTGCCAGCTCAATGTTCTCCATATTAAGAGGAAACTGCTGAACCAGATATGTTTTGGAGCCCTTTTCTGCAAGGACTGAAGACCTTAACAGCCATTTCCCCCACAACTGCCAATACACAACGGCTCTGTGCTCCAACTTGGCTGTTCTGGAAGTCATCTCTCCAAAATTGAAAGTCAAATCCCTTCTCAGGTTCAAGCACAAGGGCTCCGTCTCACCTGTCTATTGAGAGTGATGGCACTTGGCTGACACTTTGTGCAAATGCCCTCTGGCCAAGGAGGGTGCCCTTCACAGCCCGACTTGATCTTGCAGCTGATGTTTTCCAGGGCAACAAATTTTCCCCTGCAAGAAGGAAAAGAGAAGGCTGCTGTTACCACAGTAAAAGCTTCTCAGAAGTAGGAAGCAGCTAGAAATTAGCACAGAGGAAGCAGAGCAGAGGAGAGATGGCAGCACCAATGCTTTGTATCTTCAGAGGATCTCAAAGTGCTCTACAAACTCCCACTGGGAGGATGCTCCACTCCTGCGGTCCTCTCTGCCGCCCACTTAGTGAGGGAGGTCAAGAGGACGACGTGTGGTCCCTAGCCCAGCTCCTGAGCAGACATTAGAGCAAAAGCAGAGGCAGAAAACGCACAGGACCCTGCTTAAATAATTTACATGGCATGTGGGAAGTAATATATTATACTGCTAGGACAAATTGGAGCTTCTTTCATGTGCACAAGGCTTCCTGCAAAAGGAAGTTCCCT
Source organism: Podargus strigoides (assembly GCA_028020825.1). Classification (NCBI taxonomy): domain Eukaryota; kingdom Metazoa; phylum Chordata; class Aves; order Caprimulgiformes; family Podargidae; genus Podargus; species Podargus strigoides. The sequence goes on from CM051638.1 coordinate 1,247,366, forward strand.
TCAAATCAAAGTATTATGGACTTGAGCTGCATCTCACAGAATCATTTAAAAAATCCCAATGGCATTTAGGAACAGGAGGGAGGAGGTTCCACCTCAGCACCATGACAAGACAGGGTTTCACTAAGAACACAGAGCATGGGACAGAGCAGAACCAGGCCCTGAGGAACATTAGGCTTGTCCTTCTGTCCCGTTCATGTCTGTAGGTAAGGAAACCTGTTGGTGAATAAAATCTCCCCAGGTCCACCACAGTCTCAGTGCCTCTCCATGAGGTTTGAGAACCAGGCTTGGAGCTTGGTATAATTAGGGAACCTCTTTCTTTCCATCTGGCCTTCATCCCCCATCAGTAGTGTGGAGGAGAGGAGGAAAGAGGAAGAGAGGAAAGAGGAGAGGACTTTTTCCCCTCTGCCCTTTTTCATTTCCCCTTCTTTTTTATAATGTGCCATTTTCTCCCCAGTTTGCCATTCAACACTGCTCTGGTGAGATCTGTCCGTACTTTCATTTGTATTTTAAACAAGAAGCTACAGCTAGATTCCCTTAAAATTCTGAGATTTCCTTACTTGTCTGCCCCTCCAGTCAGCTTCCTGATGTAGGCATGGAAGGACATATGCTTCACAGGAGGTTCCAGATGGTTTAAATAATCCTCATCAAAAGGCTGCCAAAAACACCAGAGAAAGAAAACCCAGGTCAGACACCTGTCTGATCATACACTGATCACTAAACAAATGGATGTTCGAGACTCAGCCCCAATGTGGAAACAATCAAGGAAATTTAGGCTCATTTTCAAGGCAGCTACTGCCGCAATAGAAAGCGTGGGGCTTGACAACAGCCGGGTTTATTATCGCCTCCTACTTCTATCACAGATAGAGGCTTGTTGTGATTTGTGGAGCCAAAGGCAAAAGGCTTTTTTCCTTGCAATATCTAACGACAAACAAAAAGCCCAGCTGCTCAAACAAGGCCAAAGAACTTCCAGAGCAACACGGCAGGGAAGCGGGGGAACAGCCATCCTGCCTCGCAGCGACTTCTGAGGGCTCACTGCTCCATCCCATAAATCACACAGCTCAGCACATCTGTAGGCGTTGCTAAAGCTGCCTGCAACCCGAATAATACGTGGTTAAACTGGGGAGCACTGGGATCCACGGGAGAGGGGATGAAACGGGAAGATCCAGGCGAGAGGGAGGAAAATTGGAGCTTTTCTGAAGCACTTTCTGTTAAACCCATTACTGCAGGAAAACAGAGCAGTAAGCAGAATAAACCCAGGGTCACGAAGGCGTGGAGCTCTAGTGATCCTGGATGTGAGCCGGCACCTCTGACAGGGCAGGGCAGGACTCTGACCCACAGCTGCCATCTCTACGTGGAAACACATCCCCACTGGAAGAAACTGAATCCAAGGGGACGTTCTAGAAGCAGCTTCTTGGGGCTCTTACCTCCAGGGGTACGCAATGCACGCATTTACCCAAGGGGCCGTGGCGACACCTATGCAAAGGGAAAGAGAAGTGGTGTTAAATCTTATTTAATAATGGAAAAGTCAGACTGTAAAAAGCTCCTCGAGACCACCAGTTGTGGTGGGGAAGATGTGCGCAACCCTATGGCTCTGAGCAACCCTCCACCCACAGGGGAATATTACAGAGGGGTCACCACAAGATAATTCCACCTAAAGAGACAACAGCAGCTTCAATCTGAGAGTCCCAGGTCAGGATCAAGCCCTCTGAACAGCCACGTGGGCCGTGTCGGATCGCAGCTTCTCAGGTTTTACAGCCCCGCCTCGGGGGGCTGTGTTTCACTCCAAAGAATTTTAAAATCTGCGTCAGGGGGTTGGCCTGCTCAGGGGGTTGAACAAAGAGACAACTAAAACAGTCATCCTTTATCAGTCACTAGAGGATGGTCTGGAACAAACAGGGAAGCGTGTCTTTATCGGCTAGATAGAGACCTGCTGGGTAAAGTTACAAAACAGAGGGGAAAACATCTCCTTTTGAGGCAATTGCTTAAAAAAAACCCCAAACCTCTGCCCCAGCACTGGGTCAGCACCCCACCTCTGCCCCAGCACTGGGTCAGCACCCCACCTCTGCCCCAGCACTGGGTCAGCACCCCCACCTCTGCCCCAGCACTGGGTCAGCACCCCCACCTCTGCCCCAGCACTGGTTTTCAAAGGAAGGTCTCCAGAGAGGAGCGTGGATGCTGGCTCTTGGAAAGCCCAAATGGATGGGATCCAGTTGCAGCACTGCTTTTACCCAAGTATTGTGGGAGATAATGTACAGAAAGGAGCACTAAAGGCTGCTAATGTGCTCAGCTGAGCGCCAGCATCCCTTCGTGTTTAGATTGATACGCACTCACAAACACAGGAACAAGCCCAGACACGCTCTTTTTCTCATAAATCCCCACCGCTGTGCTTTGGCTCCCTGCTAAGAACAATACCTTCACTTACTCCTTCGAAAGTCTTGGGCAAGTTAAAGACAATGCTTCTGCCATGGAGCACTGGGGTTTGCCTTTATTGTTTCAATAATGTGACATTTCCCTCATTTATCGCCAGCCTGAGAAGGTTAGATAGGATTTTTCTCCACACTTCCTTGCTGCTGCAGCACTGGAGATAAACCACATGGAAGCCAACACTGCGGGGAAGGGCGAGCTGTGCTGTTTT